>CM039679.1:311355612-312713112 GCA_022537955.1 Schmidtea mediterranea | reverse complement strand
CCTTACCATCGATTCACTACTCAATTATTTTTCTCATTTCGAAATATATTTTATTTTATTTTTTAATTGTTTTATTTTATATGACAAAATCTAATTAATATTTAATAATTATTCTATGTTATTTGCATTTATGATTTTTTGTTTTTAAATTACTATTTAAGAAAATCCTCAAACAAATGAATAATTTGTTTAAATAGTGTTGTATTAAAATAAACGGAATATTGAAATCTAACGTTTTTAAATATGGATTCAACTAACACCAGGAGTTCTGCTATTAAAAATGTGTGAAAGTCAAAAATAAACATTTATAAACATTTATAACATTTATAAACATTTATAAACATTTATATTATTGTCTCAACCGTTCCGTATCGGCAATTAATTAAACAACCAATTGAAATCAGAATAATTTCGGCAAAGAATAAAATAAATAAAACAAAAATGAAATTTATTCTCAATAATATATATATATATATATATAATATATATATATAATATGTATGAGATTTCTTGTCAAGTAACATTCTGACTGATGTTGCAGTAATACAAATAATTTTATTTACTGGAAGTTGATAAACTCAATAAGTTCCTCTTAGTTCCAGGTGAAGGGGTACTTGTTGGAGATTTAAATCTGGTCTGACTAGGTGGCTGGATTTCTAAGGACGAACGAACTGACAGATGTCTTTCATGTAGAGACGGGGATCTCTCTATTTCATTTGAATGCCATCAAAATTAATCTCGTCCACGTTTAAATCTTGATAGGAACCAGAGGAAACCTGTGAATTTTGGTACTGTTTTTGCCACTGAGACTGCTTGAAGAGATTAGTTCTACGTAATTTCTCACGCTCCTGTTGACAAATTATAGTTAAACGTTTTGCAGCTACTACAATATATGTAATTTCTTTTAATAAAAAGCTTATCAAACTCAGGGTGACCTCGAAAAACTTTGACCATCGCATAGTTCAGCAGTTCAAATACATCGGACAGAATAAGAAGATAATTCTTATTTGAATGTTGAGTCGAATGAGTCTATTTCGGTTCAAGACGAACTTGATTTACTATTAAAAATGATAACAAAGCTCAATCAACATTGACAGTTGGAGATGACTTTAAATGGTTGAAAAAAATTCGTGCTATTTAAAAATACCGTTAAAAGAACCGAAAATTTGGAGAATATTTTTGACGCTCTCCTAACTATTCGCCCAACTTCGGCTGATATCGGAAGAGAATTTTCAATGTGCACAAATTGCTTCACAAAGTTAAGGTCGCGTTTATTTGATGTCTCATTAAATTCGTTAGTGTTTTTGAAATTTTATTATGATAAAAAATAAATATCTAAAATATTATTGATATGTGAATTAAAAAAATTATGTAGTACGATTGAGAAACGTTGGTTTAATAAATTGAATTTCTGCAAAGTATAATATAGTAAAGATCAGCAAATAATTTATTAAAATTTTATTTTTGTAAAATAAATAAACCAAATAAATAAAACAAATAGAAATTATTGAAAAACATAATTTTTAATATTAAATAATTTTTAAAATATTTTGAATGTTTTTAAATAATTTTTAAAATATTTCTAAAATATTTTCGAATATTTTTAAGTAATTTTTAATTATTATTAAAGAATTTTTAAATATTTTTAATTAATTTCTAATTACTTTTTTTAAGTATATTAGTTATTTCTAAATAATTTTAAGTATTTTAATTTATTTTTAAATAATTTTAATTTATTATTAAATAACTTTAAAATATTTTAAAATTATTTAATATTAAAAATTATGTTTTTCAATAATTTATATTTGTTTTATTTATTTAGTTTATTTATTTTACAGTTTATTTATTTTACACTACAGTTTTTTGACAAACTCTAATTGAACAGCATTACTACGGTCAGATAATAACAGCAAAGTAGAATTATTATCAGTTGAATATATTTCAACCTTTTACTGAAATTCTTTGTTTTTCTTCTAAGTTTTTGTTTATGGATAAAAATAATTATTTTCCAAATATTTTATGTTAATTGGTAAATCTTTAAGAAGTAGACTGGAGAATGATTGAAAATTGCTTATTAAAACAAACTAATATCTGATTTGAAATACTGTATAACTGTGACCAACAACCTTTCACTTTACCACTCGCTATTTTAATGTTACGTTTGTATATTTGTAGAAAAGCATCTAATATTTGCTCTTATTAATCGTCATTTCCATCATGCTTTTATCGGTATTGTGTTTATTTGTGTTTATCCATTTAGCCATTTATCTAATGGTGTAAGATTTCAACAAAAATACCTCACAATAGTTCAACAGTCTAGTGTTTTTTATCTAAGATTTATTTTTAGGCTTTTTTACCAAGACCCAAAAATACCCCCGGGCTATAGTGTGAGTCAAACCCTATTTTTTAAAATAATAATAAAATTTACTTCATCTAAACAAAACATTTTTTTAAAAATTCACTTCATTTAAATAAAAAAATTAAAAAAATCACTATTAGTTTTGTTTTATATGTTTTTATTTCGAAACCAAAAACCACTAAAAATAAAATGATTGTGATAAAAAAAAAATTTCAATTCAAAAAACTAATTTCGATGAGTTTTTGAAATTTTTTTTCTTTCAATGTCTAAACATAAATTTGGCTATTGCATAACAAGGAAAGAATTCTAGTAATTTTTATCTATAAATCCTTATGGGAAATGTCTCACAGTCCGGTAGTGAACATTTGCCTATGTGATTAAAACAAAAAAACGATAACAAAACAGTTTCAACTTTTCAAGTGCAAATTCATTGCCAGGGAAAGGATCGTAGATTACGCAACGACAATTTCACAGGAGGAATTGAAACCGGGAATCACGTGAATAATAATGGCTTTCAGAGACCTCAGAGATCAGAGTCGCTATGAGACATGTGAAATTGGTCATTAGTGACCGCGACGAAGCGAATAAATTGTTTCTCTTACTCATTAATACTTCAGGTAATTAAGCATCACTAAAAGAAATTTTTACTAATTTCCTACAAATGTACCCCGCTCCCCCCTCTCCTTTCTAAGTTTAGGACGAATAATCAAAATAAATTAATTAAGAACCACTTTAAAATATTAACCAACTTCATTTTGGCGATTGCTGACAATAATTTTCACATTTCTACTTATTTCATCAATTCTCGAATATTTTTCTTGTTCTGCCGTCAACGACAGGGCGCAGTTTATTGGGAAAAAATCATAGTTTTCTCTTTTCAGCTAAAAATACATACAAAAATGAAGTTTACGTAAAGAAATTACCATATTTGCCACATACAAATCTAGGTGAAAATAATCATTGATCTTGATCTCCTTCAAATGGAGGAAGTAGAAGAGGTAGGCCCACATGTTGTGCTCATAAACGACATGGTGTTCGAAACTGCTACTTGATTGATCAAAATCGTGACCAGCACGAGAACAAATAAAACAAGTCTCTTTCATATCTTTTTCTGTTTTGTACTGAAAAAAATTAAGTTTTATAGATAACACATTCAAGGTGATGTAGTAATCTTTTGGTATTTCATGAAATTTTTGTTTTTCTTTGATTGTTAATCCAATACTTGACTTATATAAGAAATTTCAACAATTAATAAATCCAATGTCTAAAATATGTATAAGAATGATGAGCATTGTGTTAGTATTCCAGTACTTGGAAGGTTTTACAAATTATAAGAGGAAGATAAGTAAGCCGTTGGGAAATTTAGATTAAGATCGTCTTTAATTCGTGTCTATTAATAAATCAAAAACTCCGGTTGGATTGTGTTCTGATCTCGTTTATCAATTTACATGTAATGGGTGTAATGCCACATACATTGGAGAGACTTCCCGTCATCTCTGTACTCGAGTTCTAGAGCATTGTCGATTGAAGGGTTTGACCAATATTAGTGAGCACAATAGAGGCTGTAAAAGTGAAATAGGAATGTCTGATTTTAGAATTTTGTTGAGAAGTTTTAATAATTATTGGCAACGCGTGATATGTGAAGCATTGCTGATAAGGTCATTGGATCCAAAGATATTTGTGGTGCGAGGTTGATTGTCTTTAAAATTTTTAATATTATTTTTATAATATATAATTTATTTTTAGTAATATATAATATTGAATGTTTAACGATTCAAATTTAAATTTTTAATATTAATTTAGAATTTTTATAGAATTAAATTTTTTATAAGTGAAATATAAATTTTAAAGTTAATGTAAAAATTTTAAAACCAAAATAATTATTAGAATATTTAAAAATTAATAATTTGTTCAAAATATATAAATAAAATCCATATTATTTTGGCTTGTTTTTTATCTGATTATAAGAGTGAATCTGTCGAAATATATCGTAAAACGTGCGTTTGAATGGCACTAATAATGATAATATTATTATTTATCGGTTGTAAACTAGTCACATTATTGGCTCACCAAAATTGTGAATAGGTAAATAATTAATTAATATAAAAGAAGAGAACATAAATTCAAAGAAATTTGGAAAGAATCAACTGCATAAACGTCTTTATCAAAACAAACTGATCAGATTTCAAAATTTGAAGGTCTACAGAACTTCCGACCAATCGGCTAGAAATGCAAAAAAGGCTCACGCAGAGGAATTAATTAAGGATAAATTTAATGAATATTTACCTTCAGATCCCTCAGCTCGGAAAACGTATCAACAATGATACCGAATATGATATTGAGCCCAGTAATTGTGATGAAAATGAAGAAAAATAATTGAAAAATCAAAATCAGACTGAATTCAGTAAAAGCAGTATCAACTGTTTTCATGTAATATTTATGCGGAATCGTATACTGAAATGAGATAAAATTTGTCAACAATCTACATAGGAAGATAGTTTACCTGGTAGAGATCTCCAACGATTCCAAACCGGACAAGCGACACGAATGTTTGGACCAAGGTGTCAGCATATAAATAATTTTCTGAACTAAAAGTCGATCGCAAAAAACAAAATGCGAAAATCGAAAAAATATACATAACAATCACCATCAGTATCATGACCCAAATGAGAACTCGGCCTGATTGTTAATTATTTATACTATTTTGTGAATGAAACTTGATTTACCGTTTTTAGTAACTGAGGCTATTACACCTTTAAGCAATTGGTTGTTGTGAATGACGTTGAACAGGTGAAACACGTACAAGTAAGGTATCCAGATTCCACCGATTGACATGGCTAGGGATATCTACATGAAATGATAGCGCCATTATTTTATTGTAATTATGTTTTAATCCCTCTTCCCAAGAACCTAGCAAGATTCACACCTTACCTACTTTCCCAATTTAATAGTTCTCAAAACTCATCATAGGCAAAAAAGAAGAAATTCACACACACACACAAACAATACACTAAAAATAAGTACTATCAAGAGGTTCGAAATTGATAAAATGGGATCCTTAGTTAAAAGGCAGTCAAATGATATGAAAATATCAAGTAATACCAGACGAACCATTACACCAATTCCCAAATGATGCCCCCCATAATTCACAGTATTACTTTTTCCCAACGCCTACTTACACTGAAAATTATGAAGAAAATATAAAAACAAAATATAATATTTTACAAACACTATGTTAAAGTTAGTTGCACAAAGTTATTAAATTACGAGTGCTAAAAACCATATTTATGAAGGAAATTGGAAACTGATGGCAAAAATTAATTAATAAATAAATTAAAAATTTTAAGTATAAACCAGTGATTCCTTGGTAGGGGAATAAATTAATATATCAGATAAGTGGTTAACAAAATAAGCCCTTGCTGCGAAGTAATAATTATATTGTTGAAAAAAGTTTTTATTATTAAATAATCCTCTTCATTTTCTTGCGGAACTCTTCCAAAAAAAAGGAAGAGGATTATTTAATAATCGAAACATTTTTTCCAACAATATAATGATTACTTTGCAGCAAGGGCTTATTTTGTTATCCACTTATCTGATATATTAATCTAAAATTGTTTACACAATCAATAATCGCAATTAGAAAACAAAATCCAACTTTTACAAGCAACCGATCAAAAAAGATGATGATTTTCTTCACAATACTCGGGAAATGAAATTGAATCCCAATGACCAGTGATAATTCTTAGAATATAAGAGCTGTAGATTTTATTTAGATTTGCCGTTTTTGGTCGAAGATAGATGAATTTTTTTGCGGTAAATGAACTTGTGTTTTAAGAAAGCAAGAAAGTAAAAATTTGTGTTGTGAAAAGAAAGTTTAAAATTGTTAGTTAAAATCTATTTCTACAGAAACTTCAATAGACTCAATAAAGATATAATTTTATTTGTATCATTATTAAATTTACAATGATAATTCAATAATGGGAAAAGTACAACAGTTTTGAAATGGATCTCACTTTTACTTTCAGAAAGATAAATCACTCAACGGCTAAATCAAACAAGTCAATTTAGCTCGAAAAATCATCATATAAAACCAAGCGATTACGATCATAAAAAAAATCTTTTTTTGACCCGGGAAAAACTTAGCGCGAGCATAAAAAGTTTTCAATGACTCATTGTCATTGTTATATCTCTGCGGTGACTCATCACACCCACGTATGACTCACACCAAAATGTCCGCCGAAGAATGACAAATCGGATGAATTATGCGATTTTTCAGCCAATTAGAAACGACTGTCCTGGATGGCTCATATTCCACTACAACATAACGTTTAAAATTTGTAGTATATCTTCGACAAGTTCACCTTCAGATTGCCCTCATTTGTAATCATTGCCGTACACCCTTAGCCAAAACCTTAGACAGATAAAAGACATAAATGCCAAATGTGTTGATGAATCCATTTAGTCAAATCGCCCTACTCTTTGTATAGATATAAAATCTGATAAATAACAACATTATTCTTACTGGCACTGTAAAAATAACATATTGTTGTTTTAAAAATTAGATTACGAAAAAGTTTGTTTTAATCGTTGAAATTATTTGTTTAAATTTTCAATAATAATTATTTACCAACTTACACAGCAATAGAGAAATCTCATAAAGGAAAACAAAGAAACGAGTTGATTTGTCCCATCTACCATTTTCTCTGAATCGTTTTCGTCCTCTTTTTTATAAAAACTTACCATTCTCTGTCTGAAAAAATGAAAATCATGATAACAAAAAATATTGTAAATATTTTTACTTAATCCGGCTAGCATAGCTTCGGATAGTTCTCAATGTTGGCCTATCGGTAATGAGATAGGTGATGAGAATCAGAAAAGCTATAACCGCATGGGAAACCCCCAATCCCATTACAACCTCTCGAAAGATTACATATTGAGGTTTCCATATAATAGTGTAACTAAAATGGGGTGATTAAGGTTAGATAAACTCACGATTTTACTTGTCGAAATCCGAATGTCGAGGCGAAATGGGCCCAGTTAGATTAATATATCCTTTATCAGGGGCCTTCACCCCTATCAATAAAAGTATATTTATAACAAGACTGAGCAATGTAAGGAAATAGTTCATGGCATTCCTACCCGAAATTCACAGTAAATAATAAAAAAAAGAATAAATATTCACTACCATTGTTTGGTAACAAATAGCAAAAGAGGATTTTGAATGATTTTCCTCTGAAAATTCATATCCGGCAGAATAAGTTTTGACCATGAAATGAAGGATCGAATCTTATTACTAGGAGTTGTTCGATCAACTTCCCATTTCACCTTTTCTTTAACTGACTCTCTTAATACCTCTTTGTGCTTTAGCCGAAAATGAATCCTTTGTAATTGGTCTCCTTTCAATATCTCAACTGACGCAGATCCTTTTTTAAAAAACTTGAATGCCTTCATTTGCTGGTCACTGATCTGGAAATCTAAATGAAATATTAATGGAAAACTTTCTTGTTATCAATCATCAAACGTTTGAGGAGTTTCCCGTTACACAGATCTTCCAATCGAGCGAGAATGAGAAAATACGTGAATCCTACATCGTAAATCTTGTTTTTAATCAACTTTCGTTTTGTGTCCTATAAACACCGTAGGGGGGAGTCAAATAAATCTACTATGGTTTACAACACTCACCTCCATCATGTCCAAGCATCGAGTCATTATTTTAAATACCGCTTTTATGTCAAGGGTTATTTGAATTTCCTATAAGAAAAATAGGAATATTACTTTAATACAATGGAATATTACCTTAGCTAATTCTGTTTCCTCCCTCCCATTCTCTTCAATCAACGCCATGATCACTCGACCAATAACTAGGAACATTTGCAGGACGTTATTCGGGTCGCACGTCTCACTGATTTCATCATTTCTTAGGATGAAATTGGCATAGTCAACAACCTTAGCTCTATAGACGACTGAGCGATTCTCTTGATTTCCCTAGTTTCAATATATATATATATATATATATATATATATATATATTACTGATAATATTATTAATAATAATTATCATAATGTAGAGTTTATAAATAATTTCGGTAGTATTAATCAAACAAGCATCCAAATAACAAATTTCATTTCCATCACTAAAGGCACCGAATTCTAAATCATTTCCATTTGGATCCGTATTTACAATCTTCCTATACTTTCGGAAATACCACTGAATAAGTGTTTGACAACTTTTTACAGAAATGTACATTTTGTCCCACATGGACATATAAAATTCCCACAAAACACTGATTGCGGTTTTGATGTGGCCAATTCTGTACATTGTAAGTTTGTGTTAAAAAGTTAAATTTCAATAATATTATATAAAAAATAAAAATATCTTTTGTTGTAAAAAAAAATTTCCAAATTTCTTCAAAGTCCCTTATAAAACATTGCTCTATATTAACAATCATAATTTTTAATATTCTGCCTCTACTTGACCGGCCACCAGTACGGCCGTCAATTGGTCGATTTCGTTTTCCAATGAAATGATTGATGCCATTTACAAAATTTTAATTAATTGGTTTATATTTTCGCAATTGAAACCTTTATCAATTTTAAACTATTATATTGACCTTTAAACTTTTATTTGCTCATACATTTCTCCCAGGGATTCCGCTACACCCCACCATTGGGAGTGAAACACTCAACGTTAGTGTTAAACGTTAAACCGTTCGCTTTACTTGTATTTGTATTGCAGTGACTTCACAGATGTACAAGTTATGAAATGGAGTATAAAATTGGCATTTTTTGTAATTTTTTTTTGTTAGATGAAAAGCATCTATTTGGCAAAACATATTTCGTTTGTGGGGGATACAAATTTTGAAGTTCCTCCACTGATTTTGTTAGTTAAAAATTAATTTGCCATTTCTTTTCTTTATTCTTTTTACCAAACTAATCATGTTAAATGTATTATTATTATTTAAAATAGCAAATGAATAAGATTCATTTGCAAATACTTTTTCAGGCCTTAAAATAACCTTGAATACCCAACATCAAAATGTCGCTGGAATCATCTGTTATTTTTACAAATTATTTTCTTATTTCTGATTTGTGGTAAATAAGTTTTGTAATTGTATTTTTTCAGTGGAGTATTTAAACAAAATTAATCAAATTTACCATTATTGTTTCCTTGATCGTATCAAAAGCCTGTATACTTAAGTCGATAGTTGACTGACGAACGTTCGCATATATATTTCCGAGAAACTGCACAATTAGACTGATAACATCGACAGAACTTCGGTTATCCGGCTGGATTCTCAAGTAATTCTTTATGATTTTATGTTGAAATTAATTTTCCAAAATAAATCCTTTACTTGCAAGCCTTGATACTGACCGACACACATCCGAGATAATAACTGAAGAATTAATTTCACATTTTGGTGAGGATCATTCCTCATCAAATCCAGAGTTTCCCCTTTTATCCATGCACTGTTTTCAATAGTCTTATCCGTCGAGGAATTTGATTCCTAATTTTAAAAGTACTGAATATGTCTCCAGTTAAAAATCCAATATTTGACCCACCAAAAAAGGGATAAATTTTTAAATTTCACTACATATAAAGACATTTCAGAAACAAGAGGAAAACATTTTTAAGAGCATTTAGCAGAAATTAAAACAAATCTTATGATATTTACACTTGAAAAGGGCAGTGTTAAAATTTATGTTAAATAGAAAATATTGATCTATAGTCTTAATTGAAATTATTTTAAATGAAATTCTAATAAAAAGTTCAACTGCAAACTACACCTTGAAGAAATGTTGACTAATATAATATCAACAAAAACCACATTATTTTTAAATTTATTGTTTACATCAATGACTTGAAAGAAAACAAAAACTTTGGAGATATTATTATTATTATTATTTTTATTAATATTATTATTATTAATATTATTATTATTATTATTATTATTATTATAATTATTATTATTATTATTATTATTATTATTATTATTATTATTATTATTATTATTATTATTATTTTTATTATTATTATTATTATTATTATTATTATTATTATTATTATTATTATAATTATTATTATTATTATTATTATTATTATTATTATTATTATTATTATTATTATTATTATTATTATTATTATTATTATTATTATTATTATTATTATTATTATTTGTCTGTTGTAAGCTAGTCACATTATTGGCTCACCAAAATTGTGAATAGGTAAATAACTATTTAATATAAAAGAAGAGACAACAAAAATTCAAAGAAATTAGAAGAGAATCGACTGCAAAAAACGGCTTTATCAAAACAGGCTGATCAGATTTCAAGATATGAAGGTCTACAGAACTTCCGAGTTAGATGAAAAGATTTCAAAGATCCATGACCCCAAATTTGACCTGTTTGTGAATTTAAGTTTGATTCTCGAGCACATTAAAAGACTGAAACAATAAAAAATGCCTTTACAAAATTCGACAAAGATTAAAAGATTTAAAAATTAAAAATTATTACAAGATTTTGACTGTTCCAGATATTAGATAATCTAACAAATCAAACCAATTTGTCAGAAAAATCATAAAAATCACATATTTTACTATTCTTTCAAAATTAAATTTTAATTCTATTTTAAAGCTTTTTAATTAACATCTAGTTAACGAATATTTTTATAAATTTCTCTGGTATAAAGTGTCGCTATTTATCCGAGACGGATACATGACGCAGTTACGTAATCCTCTGTTACGGATAACATCTGAAAAGCCATTTCAAAATGAAATTATAAAAAATATTAACTTTAATAATAATTATTAAAATAACTTTGTATAAATGTTATCTGCGTTTTATCCGTCAAATGAAGCAAATTTTCTCAATAATAAATGTCAGAAATAATTTTAACCCTTTGCCTGCGTATGACGAGTATGTCTCGTCAAAAAATACTAATTCCAAAAGCGGATGGATTTATCTAGCTAATAATATATTTTTTTGATATATCTATTGTCATTTTACTAGGTGACGCATCAGTAAAACACAACGTAACGTCATCCGCTTTTAGGATAAGAATTTTTTAAGTGCTATTGCGAAAATCAATTTTAAAAAAATGTTTAAACGTTTTTTTAAGTTGAGAAGAAAACGAAAAACTAAATGGAAAATTTAATAGAAAACTTTTAAAAAAAATGTTGAATTATTTTTTATTTAAATATTGGAAATTTTCTGAATGAAATATTAAAAACTATAAAATTATAACGAATATGTAATTTTAGATTGAAGCTGAATTTTATGAAAGTGTTATTTGAATTATTTACTAAAAAATTGTATCAAGAAAATAAGAAAAAGAAGAGTAAATTTTTTCGATAAATAAATTTTTAGAGATTATATTATTATTTAGTTAATATGAAATCAGATGGGTTAAACACGATAACCTCTAATTATAATCAAATATATAACTGTAGAGTATTATTTTTTTTAATTTTTTTCTATATGTTGTACTACTGAAAATCGCATCAGAAATTTAGATTCTAGTTTGACCCCCATACAGGCGTGCGTATGATGGTAATTATATAATTGGATGCTATTGAAATGCTTAAACTGGTTCATAGGAAGGATCCATAGAAGGGTTTAACACAAAAAATCAACAATAATAAATAAAAAATATCTTATGTTATAATTGTGGAGGATACCTGAATAATAAAATTAAACAATTATTAAAGTGAGCAGAATAAGTGGGGAAAGTTGTAAAAAAAGTGAATAACTGAAATCAATAAAATAAAGCAATTAACAAGTACAAATCGAAAACGGGAACAAACAACAAAATGGAAGTGGAATTTTCTTATTTCAATAATTGAACTGAAAAATAGGAAAATAAAAAAAGGAAAATTAGATACAAAGTGACTTATTAAGTGGTATTTGATAAAATGGAAGAGTAGATTGGATTTGGAGAGAGAAAAATGAAGAAAAATTAACAAGGTAAAAGTGAAATAAACAGTTAAAACAGTACAAAGGAAGTGAGAAGGAGCAACAAGAGTGAAAAAATTGAAGTAAGGCAAGTTAAAGAGAAATTAGGGATTATTATGGAAAAGAGATTTTTAGAATAAAAAAAGCTTTTGAATTTGCTTAAGTCATTATCGAGAGTTTTTAAGTAATTTCAAGTCAAAGCAAAGGAAACAACTAAATTGATTTTACCGAGTGTTGAAACCAGAAGCAGCAGTTAAGTGTTTGTGAGTTCCAAAGTATATTGCAAGTGCTATTGTTACTGAAGGGTCGTAATAAGAACGTAATACGGAGTGTTGTGATATTGAATTATTGGCGCCATTGTAATTTGGTAATCGATTGGTCAATAAAAGTTTACATTATCTGAAATTCGTTGTTAATTATTACGCCCTGGAGTCAGATCAATAATTATTAATTTCATATTTAATTTACAATTAATTTTACCCAACATAATTCCTTATATTTTTAAAAAAAATTTTTTTTTTGACACTAAAGATTTGAAAGGAGTGGTTTATTTTCTCTTTCAATTTTACAAAAGAGATAAGGAGATCAAATCGATGGAAATTAATGAAAAGTTTCAACTATGACAAAGTAGATGAATTTATTCATTTGCTTGTAATGAATAAAAAAGATAAACGAGAAACATGATAGTCAGGAAGAGAAGATAGACCACAAGCATCATAGGCTTTACAGATTGAAAACAGAGGGAATCTCGAGTTGGAAGATTCACGAATTCTGTAATTTGCAGAATCAGTTTATTTTGAGATTCTTCTATTTTTGTCATTTGATTTTTCTCAAACTTTGCATTAAAATATGTTTAAAATATAGTTTGAGTATTAAATAGACACCAACCTTGGTTACAACGCTTTTCAACTCGTATTCATCCTGCAAATTGTTCTTGAATAAAGAATCAGATTTGTCTGTGCTCCTCATATCATAATTTGATTTACTGGAATTTCGTGGACAACAGATCAAAGGTGAACTGGAGTTAATTTCGCTCTTCATCTTTGCTGGAGTATAGATCTGCCGCATATGTCTGGTCGTGAAACTCTCCTAGATCAAATAATGAGTTCATCAAATATGCACTTCAATTTTCTCTAGGCAATACACTTTAATAACTCGAAATTATTTAGTCATGACCAGCATAAATGAATAAGGGCACGAGCTGAATAACCAGGGAAAAGTATTATTGGTTTTGACGATTTACTTAAAAATTGGATGTTGAAGAATACGAAATCTGGACCAAATATTTTTGGTAATATGGGACATAAAACCAAAGGACAATGAGTTTTCGTAGGCACGGGACCAGAAACCAAAAACTCAATATTGACACTAAAATAGGCTACCTATAAAACTATAATTACTAGAAAAAGTTGCCATATAGCAGGTTTTTATATTTATTAAAAAAATTGTTAATTCGAAGAATACATAAATTTCATTTAAAACAATTATACGACTGCGCCGAAAATTTGTGAATATCAATAAAACATCTGATTCATAGTCAAACAATAATAAACAAAATTTTGATGTCATTACAAAATGAAAATCAATCACAAGTGAAAACTAGAAAAAATTCTTTCTATAATAATAATAATAATAATAATAATAATAATAATAATAATAATAATAATAATAATAATAATAATAATAATAATAATAATAATAATAATAATAATAATAATAATAATAATAATAATAATAATAATAATAATAATAATAATAATAAATGTTAAAAGTTAAAAAATAAAAAAAATTGCAAAAAACACCAATTGCAGCTTTGAATCAAAAAGCAATTCGCTAAAATTAGAATTAAAACAATAAAATTCTGTTTGATCACTTTTTGGTATGAGAAGTTAAAAATTACAAAATATAATGATAATTTTGCGGAACTCCATGAAAATAATGAGTTTGTTTCAAAATCTACTGATCAAGAGGCTGGGTTTGTTTGGGTGATTTTCTTAAATTCCAATGACCTTTTGCTTCACCATCCTAAGTTTGAGTGAGGCTCCACCAGCAATCTGATTCAAGATTCTGGCCTACCCTGCTGGGTAACAAGGATACATAATGTTCTCATTAGCACTATAGTTATAATTTTCTTTCCTTTTTTTCTTTTATAATTCATTTTTGAATTTTATTTTTTCCTATTTGTAGTATTAAGGCATGATTCGAAAGAAAATTACACTGCAACATAGTTCCATTATTAAGTTATATAGAACCTATAAAACCTGTCAGATTCAAAGAACTATTTTGAACCAAGTCTTTGAGATCAATCGTTTGCATGAAAGACTATAAGCTATCAGTTTATACCAAAAAGTGATCTACAGAATGCATAAATTAACAAAAGTTATTCAAAAATATCTAGATAGTGCTTCCAATTTACCTTAGTCGTCGTGTATGCATACCTCTAAATAAAACGATTAAATTTATAAATTAAAACAAAAATATTATTTCAAGACACCGAGAGCAAAGATCATATATTCATGCTATTTCGCGTAAAAACATTTCAACTTACATTAATAGCTAAACTTCTATTCTGATCTTCATATCGAATTTCGTATTCTGCTAGTTGCTAGAATGGACAATGTTTAATAATGAGTCTTTAAATAAGCTGGGAGCGCTACTTGATAAAGGATGTGTGCAAGATTGTCGATTCTGAGATCACTTTCATGGCAGGTGTACTTCTCGATATCTCCAAAAGATTTCTTTTGAGATAACATTAATTTCTGATCTTTGAGGTCGGTGAATGCATTCTGCAATTGATATTTGATAGCACTGAAAAATACTTCTTCTTGGGCTCCTTTAAAATACCTTAAAAGAGATTCCTAAAAATAAAACATGTACAATTTCTTGGTGTAAATATCATGGAGAATCATCAGATAATGCTTTCAATTTTTTCCACATGTAAGAACAGCGAATAAATACTTCACAATTAAAATAACACCTGAAAGTAGCAGTCCACATAGTAAATATAGGTAAAGGTACAAAGTAAGGAACTGTTTATGTATCAAAGTAAAAGAAAATATATTGAAATTAATTTACACAATATTTGGAATTCAATTTTTGTGAATTATTATTATTAACATATTACATTTACCAGATCTGGAAGTCTCTACATGGGCCGTTACGTAATTAATCGATACAAAGAAAGTTAAAAATTATATGAATACTTTTATTTTTCATCTACAACATGACATCTTTATTCCAATGTTATCAAAAAATCAACTTTTCTTTAAAGAATGATACTAGTTCTGCTTAAACCTCTTACACTTGCAACTAATTAATATGTGCGCCTGGCAAACCCATAAGTTTATATAAGTAAGCCGGGCGCCTTACAATATATACGTCTTGATAGAACTGCCAATTAAGCAAAGATACCACGATGAGCTATGTATACTATATCGATATTTGGTACAGATAGCAGTCGATGCGCATAGCATATCGTTTCAGCCGCCACATAAAAACCCATGTGAATCATGTATTATACTAAATCAAAAAGAGTTGAAGATGCAAAGAAATTTTAGTAGAGAAATTGTGTGAATAAAGACTAACAAACATATTACATATTTTGACTCAAGTTTTCCAGCAATCACAAAAACCATTCATTGCCATTATTCATATATTTTTTTAGTTGTACTTCTCTTGTTTTGAAGTGCAATTAAATATTTTCCCCTCATAATTTTTTTTAAAAATACTCTAAAATAACAAAAAAATAAGTACCAAAAATATTTCGTGAATTTGAAAGTTGTTTTGACGCTGTGAACAATTTCATGGTTGTAGAAAGAGATACAAGTTGCATTGAAAAGGTTCTCAATCTGCAGCTACAACTTATATGGAGTCAGTCAGAAGAGAAAGCAAGGCACTGTTGTCACCTTTAAGGTTTATCCAGCAAGTTGTGGAACAATTTTTGCTGACATTTGCGAGGGGTAAAGAAAAATGTTTTAATGGCGAGTTACAGATATTACGTCTTATTGAAGACGTGAAGACAAAGACTGCTTGGTAAGTTTTTCCCGAAAAATGTTTGATTTGAAAATTATTATGCGCTGCAGTAATACAAAGTATACGTAATCAGGGATGCCAGATTTTCAAAAAATATATCGGGAATAAAAAACAAAAAAAAATCAATTATATTTTGTGAAAAAATATAAATTCATTCATATTTATTATATGCATTTATAAATAAAATATATTAGAAAAAATAACAAAAAAATAAGTCTTCAGTTTTTTAACGTAAAAAACAGTAACAATTAATTTTATTTTTAAATATTTATCAGCATTTGCTGCTTTTTTAAGTATTCCTTGTGCATTTTCTGTTTTTAAGAATGCCTGAAACTCATTGCACGACGTGCAAATCCTTTCAAGACGGGTAAAATCTATTCAAAATCTAAAACTGTTCAATATCGAGAGTTACGGTTCATATATCGGGAGACGGGAATATGCGTTACATATCGGGAGACTCCTGACTTAAATCGGGAGGTCTGACAAGCCTGTATGTAATTCAATTTAAAATATTTACAAAAAGCTTTAATTATTTCAATTGTTTATGTCAAATTAGATTCTAAGGAGATAAATTTGTAACGGTTTTCCCGAGGATCATCGAGCTCTAGTCCAAATTATTATTGTAAAGTGTAATAAAAATAACGAAGCTGAGTTTGTAAATATTGGTAATTGAACTATTGAATCTTTGAAATTATTATATTGAAAATAAAACTCATTTATATTCGATCTTTCGGATCAGAATTAAAATTTCCTCCCAGGAGGAAATTTTAATTCTGTTGTTGTTTCAATACAATTGAAAATATAAATAATAACAGGTTTTCAGTTAAACTTTTTTTTACTTTCCAATGTCAAAATTTTATACTTCAACAATTGAACCAATATATGGAGCGGATTTAAGATTCCAGATTGATTTCTTCCAAAATCTTCGAATATTAAAAAGAAATGTGGAATGTGTATTTTGCAAAACGTCTATGAATGAAGTGGCATGTAATAAGATCAAAGACAAGTTTGTTTTTAAATGCTACAACACAAACTTTCACAAAGTACAAAACAACAAGTAGTATAAGGAGTAAAAGGTTCTTACAAAATTTTAAGCTTAGCTTAAAGGATGTTTTAAAACATTTTCGAAGTTCTCGCAACAAATCCAGTGCGTTGATGTAATTAATGAAATTGATTGTGGTAAAAACTATTTAAATAAGTTTTATGCCTCTCTTAGAAAATAATGTCAAAAATTTTATGCCGATAATCCACTTGTACTCGGAGGCGAAAAATACATAGATAACTGCGACGAGTCTTTATTTCGACATGAGAAACAACAAATGAGTTTTGGTATTAGGAATTGCATATACCAGCTTTGTACCATCGAAGGGTTTTATGACATTGGCAGGCGATAGGTAATCAGCATATCTACCCCCAATTATCCAAGATCATGTGAGGGAGTGGTCAATTATTTATACCAATTGTCGGTCTGCGTATAACAACATTCAATCTCTTGTGTTTGAACACAGTACAGTAAACCACAGCTCAAATTTTCTCGACCCTAAAACTGGTATCCACAACCAGTCCAAATAAAAGCTTCAACAAAAAATGAAAAGAATTGATGGAAATATGATTAAAGAATATCTTGCAACTTTTATGTTATGATTTAATTAGTTGTATAGTTTTTATTTTTAGATTTTTTAGAACGTTTATCTATGTGGGGGAGAAATTTTAATTCTGATTCTATCTTTCTTACTTCTCTTGAATTGTTAATTAAATCATTTAATAAATGTTAACTGGTATTTCATTAGAATTGATTTCATAAAATTTCCAGGTGAATTACATTCATTATCTGAATCAAAGTAATCAATATTGCTTAAATCTTTACCTTCTCGTATCATTTAATGAGAATATATTTGAATATTGGAATTTTCGAATTAATAAAATTTAATCACGCATCCGCACTTTTGTTAATTCTAATTTAATATTATTTCAAATTTCAATATTCAAATAATCAGATTTGTGAAGATTTTCACTGTTAATTGTGCATAGATAGTTTTATCAAATATAATTTTATATAATTTTAATTTAAATGACTGGAAATAGTCAATCACTACAATTTATTTGTGCTTGGTCTTGTTGTTTTAATGAAATGACATGTGAATTCAGGTTACAAGTTGTTTACCACGGAACTTATATAATATAAAAATAATATTAATATTTAATAGGATTAAATATTTAAATAAAAACAAAAGTTACTTGAACATTTTTGTTGGCATTCATTAGCATTGCTGATTGGAGAGTAATGGCCTCTCTTTTAACCAAATCGCAGGAGTTAACCATATGAATTTGGGTTCTACTTGATAAATTGAGTTTGTTTAAACAATTTTGAACATTTTTAATGCATTTCAAAATGTCTTGAACAGATGAATTTAAAATCTTCAATTCCCAATTATCCGGAAGTAGACACTCTTCGTTATAGATCAATCCCCTTAAAATTTGTAAACTTCTGAGGTCCAATGCATCTTGATCCAATCTTTTTATGGTTTTACTGAAACTATTTCTGTCAAGTTTAGTATGCCTCTTTCCATTTCTTTCAACTGATCCCGATATTCTAAATTTATACATTAAGAAAACTTTACACAAGATCAGAAATCTTACTCAAGTTGCCTGATAAGAATATCAACTAATTTATATCTCCTTATTTCTCCTTTCTGGTAGCTATTGTTGATAAAGCATTTTAAATGGTTTTGATATTCCAGATTTAAAGGAAGAGCGTTTTGGTCCAAGAGATTCACATATTCTAGGATATCAGATATATGGGATCATTAAAAATATTACAATCAAACGTTTTCTCAAATTGGCTTTGATCTGAGCCTTCACAGTATTTTGACCGGCTATTAGCTGGCTACAGTTAAAGATGAATGTCTGCAGTTTCAAATTAAGCTCTATCTCTTCGGTATAAAGGTTATCAATCTCCTTAATTTCATTGTATAACTTTGGGATTTCGTGAAAGTACAACAAACCTTTCTTGGATCAAAGTCCATGATTTGAGGCTTACAATGTTGCAATGCCATGGTCTTCGCTTCCTGCATAAAATGTATATAAAAATAAAATATTAGAATCAGCGCAATGAATATTCTTTGGGCTCTTTAACAATTTAAAGACACAAATACAAACTTGTCTGTGTTATCAAAAGATTGAGTTTTCTATCTTTTTAACTCTGGATCGCTTCCGGCAAAAATTTTTTTCACATCAATTTTTATTCATTAAATTTAAAAAGAAATTCTTTTAAAACAAGTAAACTGCTATTAAAAGGTTGATTCAAAAAAATAGTAAATGTGATTTGTGACTCAAATGAGCTTATCCTTGTAAACTACGCCTACCCTAGAATTAATACATCAGTGACAAAACAATCATATTTTACAATGGAAGCTTGAAAGTATAATTTATCTACATTTTGACTATTGATCACCTTTTTTACTTAATAACACAAAATCCAACTTCTGACACTAATTATATTGTATTTTGCTTTAAAAATAGGTTTTATACTGAATGTGATTGAAGCTTGTCAGAACCTTACAGAGTCACCTTTAAAAAAGATATTGGGAAGGTTCTTGTATTTTTCTTCCATCAAATACTACAAGTATAATAAAAATAATTTTACACTGCTCTTATTGATAAAATTGCCTATAATATAATAAATCATATTATAAAAAATCATTCAAATTCACTTGAGTGTTTAAACTTCATTAGCATTTACATCTACCAATTTATTATAGATTTCAAGATAGGATATAAAAAATTAATGAAACATGCAAACACACCGCACGCAATTTATATAATCTAAAAGTAAATCCTAATGCTGAAAAAGATACCAATTTTTAAGCAAATAAAATTTTTAAAAATGAACTTATAAAAATATTTTTGAGACCAATATATCAGGAACACTTTCACTTTTGGGAACACAGGAACACTAACACTAAATGTAATTTGTGATATTTCATTCTTTATTATACTGTGTTGCTAAATATATTACTCTCAACACATTTAATACTTTTGTACACAATTTGACTATGAATCAGATTTATTTAAGGTATTCACGAATTTTCGGCACAGCCTTTTTCAAGAGATTTCAAGTGGAAAGCAAAGAAATCAAAAAAGAAATCAAAGGTGAAAAACAAAAAAATTCAACTCATTTGTTAGCACTGCTAACTTAGCAGCATTTGCACTTAAAAAATAAAATAACTAATTACAAATTATTGTCCAATTCTTTATCACATTTTTGAAATTTCACATTTTAAATTATTTTCGAATTTTCCATGTGGTTTTTTTGAAAATATTAAATCAAAAATATGTAAATTATTTTTAATAGTTAAATTTATTAAATATGTAAAAGTTTATTGAGCCAATCGCCCGTAATTTTGTTTATCAAAGATTTTGTACAAAACCTTTTATTGTGGTGAAAATGATTTTTATCCATTGCAACGTGATTTTTTAATAATTGTAAATTTACGATACATTAAGTGATATCCTATCTCAGACCCTAAACGAAATATATTTAATATAATGATAAAATTTTTTTTAAATATATCTAGTACCATTCATAGCAGTTCTACATGATCAGCAGAAATCAGTTTATCAACTGACTTTAGTTTCCCTTTTTGGGATATTTCCTTTTTGAATAGCATTATTTTTATTTCTCTCCATCTGTTACGTTTCTATTCCGCTACATTTCTCATTCCAGCATTCCCTATGAATTTCTAATATAAACTTCAAGATATTGTTTGATGACATTGACGTTTTGATATTTTTGACTTCAGAAGATAATAACCAATTCTTTAGCATTCTCTTGTTCAATTTGTTTCACTTATTCTTTATTGGAATAATAGATAAATTTAACAAAATACAAAATCTTTTTGTTATATTGTCTATAAAAGGAACTTCGGGGTTAGAGTAAATATCTTTTCTTTTCAAAAAAATGGATTCAATGCCTCACTGCGTTAATTTGGATTTATAACTGTGCTAAAATTCATGTAGGAATTCGCGCAAATCAAAATGATAAATACATAAGTTATATGAAATAATCATACAACGGACAATAAAGACTCACCAAATCCGAAGTGTCGGTGTACGAAATTATTTGTAAAACAGATTCCGTTATGACGGAAAATACGCTCGGATGCAACTGAAATTTCCACATTTGAGAAAATATATCCTAAAAACAGTCAATAAAGGATAAATAAGAATGCTTTTTAACCATTGTAATGTGATTAATAGATTTTATGACCTTCATCAGTTCCGGTGCCGGGGATATTTCCATTATTGAAAAAGCCGAACAAAGACTCTAAAATAGCATTTATAAATTAATAATAATTGTAATAATAAAAATTTTAAAAAATAATAATATATCAGACAAGCAAATAATAAAAAAACCCTTGCTGCAAAGCAATTATTATATTGACAAAAATATTTGAAGAAAATTATTTGATAATCGAAAACTTTTTCATTAATATAATAATTACTTTGCAGCAAGGGCTTTTTTTATTATTTACTTATTTGATATATTAATTTATACTGCTACCAAGGAATCACCGTCTTAATAATAATAATAATAATAATAATAATAATAATAATAATAATAATAATAATAATAATAATAATAATAATAATAAAAATAATAATAATAATAAATAATAATAATAATAATAATAATAATAATAATAATAATAAATAATAATAATAATAATAATAATAATAATAAAAATAATAATAATAATAATAATAATAATAATAAATAATAATAATAATAATAATAATAATAATAATAATAATAATAATAATAATAATAATAATAATAATAATAATAATAATAATAATAATAATAATAATAATAATAATAAATTTATGAAATTAGTCATTTGAGGTGTCGATCATTCTCATTTTGTTGAATGAGAAATGGACAACGAAATGAGTACAAAAGTCAATATTAAATTTTAAAATATGAATAAAACTGTTGAAACCGTCAATAAACCTTCGATAAAATCTGTTGTTGAAAATGAATAAACATTATTAAGTAAACAAAAGAAGAAAATTATCTATTGATCGTCGATCGAAGGTGTAATTGACATTTTCAGCACTTACAGCCATAAAAATCGATGATCCAAAAATGATGTAATGAAGGTGCATTTGTATGTTCTCTGAGACCTGGAATTCCGTCGGAGGCCTGAATGAGAAATTTATTATCAATTTTTTATTATACATTTTTGATTTATATTATTGCATATTTTTATCAACTCAACACGAATCTTTGGAACAGCTTTCTTGTAAATCATATTATGTTAATAAAAATAATGATTTATAGTCTGAAATAAGTATAAAAGTAAATGCTAATTAAAAATTCAACTTTATTAAAACAAAACAAATTAGTGTATATTATCATTTATATTCCAAGAAAAAAATTTAATGACACAAACAACTTTTTTAAAAATATTTTATTAAAGTTATAAAATTTTTCGCAGATTTTTATATTAAGTTCAAAGACTGATTAAATACAGTAGAAATTCTTATTTTTATCCGTAACTTTACCACGATATTTTAAAATATTTTTAAAAATTATATCTTCGCAGAAAGAGGATCGTGTTTAAAATAAATGTCAAAACGCTCAAAATGCTATTGTATTCTTATTTTGATCTAAATATTTTGAATGTTCGTATATTCACTTGGAGTTGACTCAACGAAATTCCCGGGAGAATAAAACTCATCATTTGAATCAAAGCAATCAATATTAATTAAGGAAATCACTTGAAAAAGACTGTGCCGAAAATTCCTGAATACCTTAAATAAATTTGATTCATAGTCAAATTGTGTAGAAAATATTAAGTCTATATCTCTTGTATGATTCCAATTTTTAAAATTTTGGAAAAAAGAAAACCCATACCATTTATAAAATATTTTTATAAAGCAACATAAAAAACGTAATAATTTTTAATTTCATTTTAATAAGAACCATGAGGAGTCAGCATCGTTTCTGGCTTCGTAAATCGCAGTAGATTAGAGGATTTTTTGGCATGAATGAAAAGAAAGTATGATTTTTTTTTCATTTGTGTCAATTTGGACAAATTCAAAATCATACAATTCTAGCTAAAGATACACATAACAATGGCAGTGGTTTTAATATTAGAAAACGGCATAAAAACATAACTTATACATTTCCATAAATCCATTTTTAACTAATGCATATTGTATAACATATGCAATTATGTTCACTTACTTAATTACCTTTTATGCTAAATAAAACAATGCGGTTAAACCCTTCTTAAGCGATGCATTAAAAACTTGTAACTGGCTTATATATTCGTTATATACACTCAAGACTGTTGAGTCAAGAGCTTAAATATATAAAATGATTAATTAAAAATATTCTATAATTAATAATAGTTTAAATTAAATTAATTTTTATTTCATAATGATTATTGGATATTTATTTATTAATTATTATATCAATAACCAATAATCATTATAATTATCGAAAAAATAATTATCGGTTGTGATTATTGATTTTAAAAAAAACTTTAATGGTTATTTGAATTTGGAAATTAAACTGCAAATCTACCAATCCGATTGCGAACGCTGATATCATTATTGATCAATCAGAATGAAAAGATCTTACTTTAATATAAATTCCTTCTTAAGAATTGGCAACAGATTAAAATGTTCTGTTTTATCAAGAATAATTTGAGTAAGCAGAGTGGTCCTCTCAATACTGTCAAGAATTTCTCCACAATATCTAAATTATGTTATATGTCAATTATATTTATTATTATTATTATTATTATTATTATTATTATTATTATTATTATTATTATTATTATTATTATTATTATTATTATTATTATTATTATTATTATTATTATTATTATATTATTATTATTATTATTATTATTATTATTATTATTATTATTATACTTAGACTCGATGAAATTTTTGATAATTCCTTCTTGATTAGAAATATTCGTCCGACTGAGGTAAACTTTAGAAAAATATTTAAGCAAGCCTCTCTTGTAAATAATACTGATGTCGTTGTGAGTTAAGAGATCAAATAGCTCATCAAGAGGCATAATTGTTTGACACAGAGACTGAACGTACTGGTTTTCTCCCTAAAAAGTGGTCAGCTGTAAATGTGATCACAAAAGATTTACCTGACAACAAGCAATAAACAAGTCAATGACCTTTGTGAAATAGAAAGCATCATTTGATGCAGAATGAATAGTGAGTAAGTCCACCCTAGTTTTTCTTGTAAAAGAAACTATAATTATATCACAGAGTTATTACCGTGACATAGATTTTGAGTCCAAAATATATACAAGTTGATTGAAGCTCTTCATGACAAATTTCATGACCATCAACTGGTTTCTTTTCAAAGGAACTTCACCATTATTAACGGCAACAATTGACTCAAGCAGATGAATAAATGCCGCACCAACTAATGGATTTTTTCGAGCTGTATCTGCCACCATCAGTACGATCTTGTTTATTTGGAAGGATTTCAATGTGCCACAAAATGTGCGGTTATTATGGAACAATCCACATCTGAGAAGGTCAGCCAATTCTGCCGGTGGTGAGTGTTCATAAAGATCAAGCAATGTATCAAGATTGTTAAAAAGATTTTCTTGGAAAGATGGATTTGAAATAGCGAGATGACGCAAAAGATTTGTGATTAAGCTGATAACTTCAGAGGCTCCATACATCATTTTAGACTGAAAAATATATATAAATTAAATTATTATAAAAAATAAATAATAAAAACAATTATTATTATTATTATTATTATTATTATTATTATTATTATTATTATTATTATTATTATTATTATTATTATTATTATTATTATTATTATTATTATTATTATTATTATTATTATTATTATTATTATTATTATTATTATTATTATTATTATTATTATTATTATTATTATATTCTTGCATTATGATACACAGAATTTAGGAAATGTAGACAAAATATGTGATTTTAAAATAGAATTTAAAATATCAAAAAAATATTACTATTCTTACATAGAAGCAAAAATTGAAACAAAATATTACTATTATAATATACTCTAATAATTATTAGAGTAAATATAAATAATTATAATAATTTTTAGAACCTAACAACTGAGGATTTAGCCCGGAGAGAATAAATGTAAGCAAAACTCAAAATAGAAATGAAAGAAACGAAAGAAAATTTCATAAAGTGAAACCAGTTGCAGAACTATACAATGAGAGGACAACTATGGAGCGTAGACCACCACCTTTAGTTTCAATGAAACATATCGCGCGGATAGATGTTTAGGTTTACCAGAACCAGTAGAAGAAAGGTTAAAACCTAGTAAAAGCTTTTGTTGTGAACAAAATGACCATATGCGATTTGAATGACATTGAAGGACAAATGCTTAATATGCGGTAAGGAAAGTTATTCATTTAGAAGTTGCAATTTGTTAGTGAAATCACGAAATAATACACTAGACCGAAGAATTTATTGTATACATGAAGAAAACTATGATAGATCAGATGAATTGATAGAACCACTCATTCATAATGTTGAGACGAAAAAAACTAAGAAGACCCTGTGCTTACATTTCGTCAGTAGGGTCAAAACAGTAGATGAGTTTTAAAAACGAAATGTTGAAAAGAAGGATGTGATGTTTAAGAAGGATGATTACAGAAAGTGGAGTATGATGGAAATAAATGGATTTCATGTAGAGATGCTATGGGAATCAGGAGCTTCAATCAGTGTGTTGAGTGAAAAATGTTGGAGATTGATTGGCAGTCCTATATCGATGGACAATAGAACACGGTTGAGTGGAGTATTTTCAAAAGAAGACGAGAGACCTCTCGGAAGCGTTAAAATCGTTGGAAAATGGAACAAAACATTTCGTGAATTGAATGTTATTATTGCTAGGAAAATTCATCCAGATTTCATAGGAAAAGTAGACACCATGAAAATATTTGGCATGGAGCATAAAAAAGTTAATAATATTTAATCCTCGTTAGTTAACAAGAGATTTACAAATTTCGATCGGTTAAAGATTATGTTATTGACACTCAAGTTGGACAAGAATTCGAAGTTGGGTACTTTAATATCTCAGTTTAGCAACATTTTTATGGCATTAAGATTTGACTTAGGTCATACAAAAGTAATAACACATGAAATAAAGACTTCAGGTCTTCCAATTTTACAAAACCCCAGAAGACAACCCATGCATCTAGAAGGCAAAGTTGAAGAGTTAGTACAGAATTTATTAGAAGATGGGGTTGCGAGGAAATGTCAAATTCCGTGGAACACACCATTAGTGATAGTTGGGAAACCAGATAGCTCTATAAGAATGTGTCTAGATTTCAGGTTATTAAATTCGATTACAGAAAAGTTTTCATTTCCTATGCCAGACATGCAATTATTATTGAATTGCTTAGGTAAGTCAAAGGTATTGTCTTCCATTGACAGGACAGGCCTATTATCAAGTAGAGTTTAATGAAAATTCGCTAATCAAGACGGCATTTAGTACTGTTTCAATAGGTTACCATTTGGTTTGTCAACAGCTCCTGCCACTTTTCAGAAATTGATGCATCAGATATTAGAAGGATTAGTTTTCAAAGGAGTGGTTGTCTACCTTGATGACATTTTAATATATGCTGAAAATCAGGAAACTCATGATAAACTCCTATTTGAAGTATTCACACGCATTAGGGATTCCGGGTTGAAAGTCAATCCAGAGAAATGAGC
This sequence comes from Schmidtea mediterranea, assembly GCA_022537955.1. NCBI lineage: Eukaryota > Metazoa > Platyhelminthes > Tricladida > Dugesiidae > Schmidtea > Schmidtea mediterranea. The sequence continues at coordinate 312,686,012 of CM039679.1, read as the reverse complement.
GTTCGATAAAAGTCTATTAAATTTTATTGGTCATACAGTAAGTGAAAAGGGAATTCAAACAAATGAAAGAAAGATTTCAGAAATTGAAAATGCAACTGAGCCAAAGAGTACTACAGAATTGAGATCATTCCTAGGTTTAACAAATTATTATCGAAGATTTATCAAGAATTATTCAATGATAGCAGCACCTTTGTACGCCGCAACAACAGGTAATGACAAAATGATTGTTTTGACTAAAGAATGTAAGAAAAGTTTTATCAATTTAAAGAAACTCTTTTGTGAAGCACCAACATTAGAATATCCAAGGGCAGATGGACTATTTATCATTGATACTAATGCTAGTTTTGGAGCCTTAGGTACAGTTTTATCTCAGATTAAGGAAGACGGCACCGAAGAAGTGATAGCGTATGGTTCAAGACATTTGACAAATCATGAAATGGGATATTTTGTGACTAGAAAAGAGTTGTTGGCTCTTCACGAATTTACTGTCATTTTAGATAATATTTATAATGGAGAAGATTTGTAGCCAGAACGGATCACAAGACATTTATGAATACAACAAAAAACCAATAAGCCCACAATTTCAGATGTGGATGACAAATTTATCCGAATGCGATTTTGCGTTACAATATAGAAAAGGCGAAGAACATGAAAATCCTGATGGTATGTCTCGTTTAAATAATACCATATGCTCTCATTGTCAGATGGAACACAAAGATGCCAAAGAGGCGAAATGTAGAACTCGGTACATAAACAGTTTACAAGGAAGTTCAAATATTATGAAAATTATTAAACCGAAGCAAAACGAAGACAGAGTTAATTCAGAAATCATATCACATCTTAATGGAAATGAGGCTCAAATATCTTATGAAACAATCAGTAGCAGTATATTCAAGTATTTGAAGATATTACAAATACAAGATGACGTACTGATGATTAATACCAGTGGTGTTGTGCTAATTTTTTTTACCGGAACGCGTATGTATAATTATATAGACAGGGCCGATCCTGGGTAGGCGGCCGCTCTGTGCGGTATCATATCCCAAATTTAACGACGGGGGTGATTTTCCATGATAATCTTGGCGGTGACGTTTTTTTTAGGTCTCATGTCCCAAATTTGACGACGGGGGGAGATTTCCACCAATTTTCGCCCGTCGCCAGGATCGGCCCTGTATATAGCATAAAAAAGAAAGGAAACGAAAATCATTACGAAACCCATTTTATGTATATGTATATATTAATAAATATATAAATAGGTTATAATAATACATAAAAATTCGTCAAAAATTAGAAAAAAAAAATTAGCAATTCTTTTTAATTTTTTTTCAATACGTCAGCCAATTCTCGTTATCAGAAATCATCTTTAGTTCCGGAGAGCGTTCATGTCCAAAAAGGAAGTACCGGAACGACGTTCCGAAGCGTTCCGGCTCGACAACACCACTGATTAATACAGACGGAAAACTTGCAGTTGTTGTACCCGACTCGTATGCTAAATCTTTAGTAAATTATTTTCATATTGAACTATGCCATCTGGGCATCAAGAAAACCTTATTTTATTTAAAAGACTTTTTCTTTTGGCCATCCATGAATCAGATTATTACAGAGTGTATTAATAAATGCAAGATTTGTGCTACTAGAAAGATTGATCAAGGACGAACAAAAGAAATATTATTGCAAGAACCGGAGAACGATTTTTAGAACAGATAATAGTGGATATTGCATATATTGAGACAAGAGAAAGTAAGAAATACATGATAGTGATAATGGATCGTTTTAGTAAATCGGTCAGTTTATCAGCAGCAAGTAGACAGGATGAAGCAACAATTTTGAATGTCATTTTGAATAATTGGATATATCGTTCTGGTAGACCTGAAAGCATTCTTACAGATAGAGGAAGAATTTTTGAAGGATCAATGTTTCGTGATTGAATGGAGAAATTTGGTATAAAACAAGAATTTAGTTCACAGTACCAACATCAATCGAATGGTTTAGCAGAGCGAATCATAAAAACAGTTCGGGACATGTTTGCAACATAATTGACAGAGATTAAAACAAAGAATAATTGGTGTAGATTGTTACCAAAGATTGAATTTAGTTTGAATGCTACAATACAAAACTCTACAAAATTCTCACCTTTTAAAATTGTATATGGCCGGAAAATTAATTTATATTCCGGAGTAGGACATATACAAAATGCAAAGAAGAAAATGAGGATAAAACGAAAACTAATCTAGAAAAGGCAGCTATAACTATGCAAAATAGAGATTTAGACAACCGGCGTACTCGAGTTTTCATGGTGGGAGAGAAAATATTAGTACGCTTGGAACCACATAGACGAAAGAAGGAGGGAATTCAATATGAAGGACCTTACAAAATTTTTAAATTCTTATCGCCAAGACAAGTTGAATTACAATATCCACATTCAATCAAATCAAGTGGAATCGAATGGCTGAAGAAGTACAAAGAAAATGAAGAGGAGAAGAGTAATGTCGAATAATGAATATTAAAAACATTGTTTTAATATTCAGAATAAAGTATACGTTTTTGATTTAATAATAATAATAATAATAATAATAATAATAATAATAATAATAATAATAATAATAATAATAATAATAATAATAATAATAATAATAATAATAATAAATATAATAATAATAATAATAATAATAATAATAATAATAATAATAATAATAATAATAATAATAATAATAATAATAATAATAATAATAATAATAATAATAATAATAATAATAATAGTTATTATTATAAATGTTAATAATAATAATATAAGTTCTATTTCACAATATATATTATTTACCCTGTCAAAGGACCGATATATCTGAGCAATTGTCTCCATGGCAATGTCAAGAATTCCTAAATTTTTTGAAAATACAAAACTATATATCCACAAATATTACCGTAACCAACTATTATTCTCTGTGAAATCGGATTAAAACTGTCAGATTTTGGGATTTTGCAAACGCTTAAAACATAATTTATACGAGCTGCACTTTAAAATCTCGAGAATACTTTATCATTTCTGTAATCATTGCCGCTATTTTCTCTAGATCTGGGGGCCCAATTAATGATTTAGTAAGTAGTCTCAGCGCAGGAATATATTCACACATCAATTCTTGCAGATCCTGGGACTGTTTCGTTTTTGAGATAAATGTGGCATAAGTGTCTTGGAAACTCGATTCTTTGATGGAATACAGCTTGTGAAGGATGAGAAGAGATTTTTGGGTCATCATTTCATTCTGATAGTGCGCTAAATCCTAAAATAGTAATTTGAAATATCATATATATATATATATATATATAGAGAGAGAGAGAGAGAGAGAGGGAGAGAGAGAGAGAATTAGGATAAAGGCAAGACAGGAATTCTAATAAGGTTTAGATAGAGTTTCTCACACGTTTTGGGATAATACTTTCTTGGACTAAACATTATAAAACTTTCAGTTTTCCTAGTATCTTGCCTAAATTTAATATCATGGAAAATGTATGGAAGATAATCATAGCAATGTGTTATAAATAGTTTGTCAAAACTGTTAATTTGACTAAAAATAAAAACTTGAGGAACAGTCCTTACCATATATCATCTTTTAAGGACACATCTTAGGAATGAAACTTCGTGAACCCCTTACAAACTGGTCTAACTAATATGACATTCCATTTTTGCTACTGCTCTTTTAGCGTTATTGTCAAGTTTATAATCCCGAAACGTAATATGGTTTTTTGATTTTTTAAATTGAAGAACTTCAAAAACAAACTGCATTTTCCATTGTTATATTTGGAATGAGAGACAATTTCCTAAGATCTACTAAAAAATTTAGTTTATACGGAATCTACTTGGTCACGTCCTAAATAAACAAAAACACCCAATTTGCAACGGGACTTATTTATGACGCAATCCAATAGTAACTATTATTTATCAATATTTTGTTTAATTGGTGTCAAATATAAAACAAGATGATGATATAAAAACAAAATAAAGATAAAAGAAATTAAAAAAGATCAATGGTGACGCAAATGAAGCATTTACTGATTAATTGGAAAATTTTGATTTTTTGGTATTTATAAAAATTTTATTATTTTTTAAACAAATGAATATTTTTAGATGACATTAAGATGATGGCGTTGAAAGCTAATATTATATATTACAATAACCTTCCTGATATATAGTGAATGGTAATAACAAACAAAAACAAACAATCAAGATGTTGGTCCACGGTTCCGAGTCTAGAAATCGAGCAGTTGTAAACAAATTATCTATTTCTGACACCATTTTCTTGGTTGCCCTGTTAGATTGCCTGTACCGAGGGAAATAAAAGAAGCAATTATGTAAGAAACCTACTTGTATTGTTGAGCAACATCAAATCCATTGGATAAGCAAGCTTCTAAATGCGTATGGCCGGTAAGTCTTTTCTTTTGTACTTTCAAATCTGGTTGGACGCATTTTTTAAATCTGCTTATAAGCTTCTGAATTATTGAAGTTATTAAGATTTATTCGATGACCCTTCTTACCGCTACTACTGATACTCGTTCGTAGATGAGAATCGAGTCCAATATTTCCAATCCTGATAATTTTGCAGCAACAATCGCTCTAGTTTCTTCTGAATCTTCGTATCGAGAAATATTCTTATATTTGGTTACAAGTTTTTTTCTTATTTTCAATGATTCTAAGTTAAATTGTTATTATTATTAAAATTACTAAATATTATGTGAAGAATTGGTTATTAAATCACAATCCCTACAGTTAATATTCAATCAGCACCGAATTTATTGATTCATTAAATCATAGCAAATGCATTATTATTGGCTTTTATATGCAGCATTTGGAAATAATTAAACTGCAGAAAAATGATGAGGATCATTACTTTGAAATATATTTCTGTTATTGGGAGTCTGTTGATTTATTAAAAATGTAACATCATTTTTTTATTATTTAATTTCATCTGTCAATTTAAAAAATTGATGTTTGGTTTTGTTTTTTTGTCCTGGTTACTTATCTTGTAAATAATGTTATTTTAAATAAAATTTTCATATTCAAATGCAGAGTTCCTCAAGCTATGATATTCAAAGGAATAAATTCAATATAGATCAACAATTGTACAAAATGAATAAATACTGACCTCAACAAGTATACAAAATGAATAAATACCGACCTCAACTAGTGTGCAGTAGACAGAAACTACGGTACCGCTGCTTTATTTCTTAAAACCAATACTTTAATTTATACAGTTATTTTTTTAAATAAATTGATGCTTGAAGGTTTTCGAAGCTAAGGATCATTTGCTTTTTTAACCGATGTTTTTCCTCATAACCAGAATATTGTAAGTGGTGTGAATAAATGATCCTTAGAATCATACATGTAAATGGTATTGCAACGAAACTTTGTATTTACGAGTGAACTATATAGATAAACGTACAGATTAGTTTTTCTATGTAACCATCTTTTACTTCCTAGCAATTCATTCAGTGATTTACCATCGAAAAGAAACTATGTTAGAAGAAAGTAACATCAATTTCACCTAAGAAATGTTTCACTAATTTAAGGAAATCTTCATTAGCCTCAAAAGAATAAATCAAATTTGTACAAATGAATTAAAAATAATTATTATATTTAACCTTTTTTGCTATCATATTCAAATGGTAGATCATTTCTTCCGTTGAGCAATTTTAGAAGGGATTTGCAAATTCTGTCCAAACTTGGACTGTCATAATATCCATATTGTATCAACTTGTTAATGGTTATGAACACAATTCGGATGAGATAATTGAAATCTTTATTCGATGAGATCATGCGAGGAGTACTTTCCAAAAAGTTATAAATCCATTCACTCAAATCTTTGAAAATTTTGATTGTTACACTTTCCGACTAAAATAAAAACAAACAAATTTGATTGATGGAAAAGGCATAGTGATTACGGGAGTTGGAAACATGCACTCAACTGCAACTGAGGAATCGCCTTGAATTTGATTGAAAATAAAATTGAACTTGGGGCTCTCAATAACAGCATAATTTCTCCCAATGTCAATAAACATAGCTGAATTAAAATAAAATATAAATTTACATAGCAAAATTTATAATCACGTTAACACTGCCTCGTTCCATGAACATTGTAAAATCTAATAATTTACCTATTAACATTGGCATTATGTATAATTGCATTTCTAAAACGCATATTATTTTCCAACAATTGGGAAAATATAACAGATTTAACCATATTTTCTATTACAATGGCACAAGGTGAACATTTTTATCGAATATCACATGCATTTTAAAATTACAGATAAACATATTTGTAAACTCAATTTTAAAAAAAAAGCGTAAACAAAAACATTCCTTCAAATTAAAAAATATTATATTTGTAAAGCGAAGAGCGAAAATAAAACTTTTGATTAATTAAACTACAACTTAAAATCTGCATTGCAATGTAAATTAACATACAATCAATGAAAATCAATATACATGAGTGATATATAATGCAAATAAATGTAATTAAAGAATTAGAAATACATAAATAAAAGCAGTATTGAAATTTAAATAAATTTAAAATAAATTTACAAATTGGACAAATTATTTGTTATTTGATAGAAAAATTTGATTTTTGTTATATAATTTTCAACTATATTGTTTGAACAGAAAAAACATTATTGGAATAATGAATTTTTAAATTACAAAATACATTTTTCAAAATCAAAATGTATTTAGGATACGAGAATATACTGTAACTTATATTTATATATAGGGACATGCATATATAAATTATATTTTGTTTTATTACACCATTCTTTGTTTGAATATCTTGAATATAGAAGTGGTAATGTGTTTTATTTATAGTATAATATCTCGAAATATCAAACAAAATATATTATTATGATTATTGCATAATGATATGTCAAAGTTACAGTTTCGAGATCAGAGGTAATTTAGAAAATCTGATAGTTGTGTTGAATGTTGTTATGTACGTGTATCTGCAGATATTCGGTATCAATAACTAGTAAACCAATAGACTCCCTTTTTAGATGTTACTCAATAAAAGTATGTAGGAGTTTTGTCACGAGAATACGTAATTGCACAACTATGTCTTTTAACAATTGCCATTATTATTGATATTAATATTATTATATCCAGCAATATGCCTGTTGAATTTAAGTCTAAGTGCCAATCACCATGGTTTTGCATTGTAAGGCCGATTTTTATTAGAATTCTGCTATTTATTCGTATTGCTCGTTATTTTTTCATTTTAGTGCTACATAAAAATATTTTCACGATTATTCCTATAGGGGAGGAAGGTCGAAAAAATATTATTGTTATTCTTGAATTATTTTTTTTAAGTTACAAATGCCAAATAGTTTCTAAAATTTCATCATTACGTCGAGCTACTCCATTACACAAATGCCATTTTTAATTTGGTCGATAAAACTGTTGACATTGTTTAAATGATCAAATATTGGTTCCGATTTACTTGCATATTCACTTTCTAAATATATCAACAAATCATTGTTTTAATGTGCTCGCTTTCCAGTTTTATGACAGTTAATATTTTATGACAATAATCTTTTTTGATCATTAAATATTATTATAATGTAATAGTAATAATGATGATGACGCCGATGCTATTTATAATAATGATAATAATTATTGGATAGTGTCTGTCATATTCATTTTTATATTTTTATTATTCATTCCGATCAGTTGTTTGGCATCGAAAATCGTATTATTTGGGCTCATAGTAACTTGATTTGTTGCAGTATCCTCAATCAATCGTTTTGTATCTGTAAATGCAACATAATTGAATGTTGTGAGGTTTCTTTGATCATTGGCAATAAGTTCAGCTTTTCCATGTTGAAATATACCAACTCGTGAATAGGTAGTACTCGAATCAATTCCGATACGAAAGCGTTACCAAATTGACAGTAAAATTAAAAATAAAATCAAAGAGTAAATTTCTAAAATTCTTTATTTGCTCCAAAATGTTTGAAACTCCAAAGTTCAAATCAAAAATATCCAAACCAAAATACCAGTTCCAAAAACGTTCGATACCAAAAATTCGAATTCAAGAAAAATATCTACAAAATCATACAAATGTTCTGAATAAACAAATCATTAAAATCTCTACAATTCCAAAATTTTACAATTAAAATTTTAATTCCAAAGTCATAAATTGCCATTGCTTCGAGTCTGTGTGCGCACCAAAACAACATCAACAGAAACTAAAATCGCGCACACAGGCGTGATAAACGAAATTAATTACTAATAATAATAATAATAATAATAATAATAAAAATAAATAATAATAATAATAAATATTATTATTATATTTATTATAATTATTATTATTATTATTATTATTATTATTATTATTATTATTATTATTATTATTATTATTTTTATTTTAACATACTTTGAATAATTTCAAAATACTTTGTCTTCATGTAAGGAGGGATCATTGGACTATTGATGGCGGCGAAACACTGCTCCCAACTAATATAATTTAATTTATTGATTATTAAATTGGTGCAGTATTGATTTCGACCCTAGGATTTAAATTAAATCAATTATTTAATGATCATTTCCCCTCACATAACATAGTGCCAGCAAAAGATCCATCTGCTTGAGGAAATAATCTTTGTTGTCTTGGTGATAGAGTGGATTGTTTTCCTAAAAATCACAGTCAAATATAATTATTTATCAATGCAAAATTGAATTTATGGGGATGAGATAAATTTTATACATAGGTGAAAGAGTATAAGGAAATTAATATACATCAATAGGAAGCAGAATAATAAATATCAGATAACCTGATCAATTTGTGCTGTTATCTAGTACGAAAATATTTTTAAACAAAATTTTGAGCAATTTAATAATAATGAAAATAATAATAATAATAATAATAATAATAATAATAATAATAATAATAATAACAATAATAATAATAATAACAATAATATAAATAATAATAAAAACGCCAATAAATTACTCTTCGTGCGCTATATTTCAACAGTTTAACCGTCATCTTCAGGCACCAAAACCAAATCAAATATTATGAATTATTTATATAATTTAAACAAATTATTTTTTTTATGAATTAAATATTTTAATAAATAAATATTAAAATATTTTTACACTAAATTTAAAATTTATTTTATAAATATTATAATAAATATTATAATCATCTTTATTATATTAAAATATTAATATATTGAAACATTTTAAAATAAAATTTTATAAATTTTAATTTGACATTACAAATAATATTAAAATTTAAAAAAAATTTTTTTTAAAACAATAAAGAAACATTAATTTATCACAATTTAACATACTCAAACTATTTAGAAACATTCAAAACATTCGTAGTCATAACACTTTGTACATTAATCTTTGGATCCAATTACCTTATCAATAATGCTTCACATATAACACGTTCTCAATAATAATTAAAACTTTTTTTACAATTTCTATTATTTTCACTAATATTTGTCAAACCTTTCAACTGACAATGCTCTAGAACTCGAGTACAGGGATGACGGGAAGTCTCTCCAATGTATGTGGCATTACACCCATTACATGCAAATTTATAAACGAGATCAAAACACAGTGCAACAGGTTTTTTGATTTATTAATAAACATATTGCGTACCTTACACGAATTAGAAACGATATTATATTCTAAGTTTTCTGTTTACTTAACTTCCTCTTATAATTTGTAAAACCTTTCGAGAACGGCAATACTAAAATATATTTAGGCTCATTTTATTATATACATTTTTACTATTATTTAGTTCAACACTCAGTTCACATTCATTTGTCAAATTACACTCAGTCTTTGGCAAAAATTTATCCTTAGGATTTTTAATCAATTTTGTCAACAGTCTCTTTTATCATCAATAATAAAAATGATTTCGAATACACAATTTTTATTAACAAATCAACCTATTTATCAACACTTTTTACTGAATTATCAAAAGTAGAAGATAAAGACCATGAACGATAATCGTTCCATATATTTTGATTTCACTAGTATTTAACCGAAGACTGCCTATTTTATTCCAGGTTTCCTCAACCATTACTGTAATCGAAACTCTGTAATCCCACATCTCAATCTTAACATCATTTACATCATATTGCTTCATTTTCTTCATCTTTTATCATATACCTCATTCCTTCTTTTCTGAAATTTCTATTTTCATTATTTACAATCCCATTGATGAAATGTATGTAATATAGTTCCTTGCATGTAATATAGTTCAATTGCATGCTCATTAATTGATTTTCTGGTTTCTGCATCATCAGAGTAATTTTCATTTTCTCCATTACCGCATAAAACATTTATCTTTTATTAGGCATTCGTATCTTTTATGCCTCTCTTTATAAATCTCTCTTCTGTAATTGCCTTTTAAATGCATTGGTATTATATCTATTTGTTTTTTGTGTAACCGTTTCTGGATTCCTTTTTCTTGTGGCTTCTGCATAACTGCTCTTTTAAATTACCATAATTTCTTTAGTCTTTTCTTTTGATTGCAGGTTTTCGTAAATTTTTGCCAGTTGATTACGTTCTTCTACGATATTTGTTGGTTTCGTTATTAGTGCATATTTTAATTTCCTGTCACTGACTCGTCCAATTAAAATTCCATTGAAAATTCCATCTAACTTGATTCCTGAATTAATAACTTCATCCACTAGTTTTAATATCCTGATTCCAAAGGTCACTATTTTTCATTTTCATCTTGTTTGATTGCAGTAAGTTCTTTAATCGTGTCTATAATAGTTAATTTGATAGTAAAGGTTTAGTTAAAACATTTTTAGATATCTTATTTGTTGTTTTTTCTGTTTTGAAAATTTACCACAGCGTAGTTACTTCATCGTAATGGAGAAAATTGAATGCTTTTGTCTCTTCAATTCATTTCAAGCGACCCGATCATCAATTGCCGTCGTACCTAACTCCCAAATTCAAGAGTTCTTGAGCAGTATTTACTTTGATTGTTTATCATTTTTCTTCAGACTAGAAATCGCATTAACAATGAATATTTAAATAAATTAACGAGTAATTTTCGTCTTAAAATTCTATCAAAATCTTTCAAATAATAATATTTTAAATCATGTCAAAATTATTTTTAATAACACAAAAATTATTATCATTTATTAAAATTATTATCCTTAACACATTTTTATAGAAGAATAAATATAAGTTTAAATTAAATTTTATAAAATAGATTTTTCTGATTTAGAAATAATTGTGAAAATTTAGAGTAACTATTAGGAACGAATAATTTGTGAGGTTTTGTTGATAATAAATTTCTATTTGAATGATTTGAAATAATTGAATGTTGATTTTGTATATTAAGTATTTGGTATAATGTTATTTGATAATTTTTTTTTAAATTGTTTAAATTAAATTGCATTTATAGTTTTTCTTGGTTATACGAATTGGGATTTTGTCTGTAGTTTACCACCAATACAGAATATAATTTGATACAGAGGGTTCTTTTGATATTAAAACAGGGTTCTATGTTAATTTTGTCACTTAAATTGAATGCTTGTCTGAATGACAAAATATTTTATTAATTATGTAAGATATATTAAATATTAAATAGAAATTTAACATTTTATTTTCAAATAATTTCTTACGTCCAGAAATTCATGCAATTTCATCCAATTTGAATCTAGTTTAGTCTTTATGTAGATAACATTCGATTCTAAATTCAGATTCTGTCCACGGTCAGTGAGAAAGACCCCTCGTTGATCTTCTGACAACCATTTTACGGCGATCTTTATTTGGTTCTGAGTCATTGGCTCCCCATTGCACACGCAGAACGTTTCCAGATATTCGAGATAGCGAAAGTTCTAGGAATTTAATTGAGGCGTAACGGAAAATGATCGCACATACCTGATTGATTCTTAAATTATCAATGAATGGGAAAATCTCCTGAAAACTGATGCACTCGAGAACCTTTTGATTATTTCTCAGTAATTCGGCAATCATTTCAATGATTTTATGCCCGAGATCATTCTGAATATCAATGTGAGTTTTTGAACCATTACTCTTCCATTTTCACACTTACATTCTCTAACATCTTCGGTTCAAAAAGATTGATGTACTTGGCAAAATAGAGCGAATTTTTGATACTTGAACCTTTCATGTAATTGTGAAGGATTTCAAAACTGGCGCGGTAAATTTTTTCTGTAAAAGCCGCATCAATCTTACTGTGAAATGGCAAGAGAACTAATTCAACAAGAAGATCTACAATCTTTATAAAAATTTTAATTTGTTTTTCTTTAATACTTTGAATAATAATAATAATAATAATAATAATAATAATAATAATAATAATAATAATAATAATAATAATAATAATAATAATAATAACAATAATAATAATAATATTAAATTTAATAAACATGACAATGATTTATTTAGAAGAAACCGTTATTGTTTTACGATATATTTCGACAGATGTACTGTCATCCTCAGGAAAAAACCAACCAAAATAATATGGATTTAATTCATATATTCGAATATATCATTAGTTTTTAAATATTTTAATATTTTTTTGTTTAAAACTTTTAAATTAATTTTAAAAATTATATTTTTCTTCAAACAAGTTTCATACTATATTAATCTTTATATTAATATTAAAAAAGAAAGATTTTAAAAACAAACAATATTCTTTTACTTTTTCAAATTTTACAAAATTAAACTTTTTTAAACCAACAAGATATTCGTACTCAGAGTATTTTGCACATTAATCTTTGGATCCAATACCTTCTCAACTATGCTTTACACATGACACGTTCCCAATAATTATAAAAAAAAATTTTTTTTTTAAAAATTTTTAAACAAAAAAAATATATTAAAAAGTAATGATTTGTTTGGATATATAAATTAAATCCATATTATTTTTGAAATGGTATTTTTATTATTTGACTTTGAATCAGTATTGATATTGATGTTTTATTGCTATCATTACTGATTCATAGTTAAACAATAAAAAATTCTTAATGTCATTGCAAAATGAAAAGCAATGAGTAGAAAACAAAAAAACGATCTTTTCATATTATTTTTGTTGGTATTTTACCTGATGATGACAATGAATCTGTCTAAATATGTCGTAAATTACGTGTTTGAATGGAGCTTTCCTTTAATTAATAATATACTTAAATGCTGAAATATTTTAATTAATAAATCCACAAAAGCGGACCTTCTTCTTCGAAAGTTGTGGGGGTACTGTGGTTTCCTGCAATACTTATGTTTCAATTTTGTAGCTTCTTTTTACTGATTAAAAGAAAGATGGTATTTCATCAGAATGCCATAAAATAATTTTCAAAGTTATAATTTCAAGGTATTGAAATACAATATATTAAAACTATAGGTGATATAGTTTATTAGATTAGTAAGTCACCTAAAACTTTGATTGGTGGATTTATAACAAATACATATACCAAAATCTATTTTACGAAATTTTCCCGATTTCACAAAATTCGAATACTAATATTTGAGGTAAGGATTAGGCTAGATAAATTTTTGTTGAAAATTAAAAAATATTCATTTAAGTCTTTAAAATGTGTGTGTGTGTGTATTTAAACAAATCAGTCTGACTGAGATCTATGAGAACGTTCATGCAAATCTGCCGAGAAATCTAATCAACAATGAGAACTCACATTGCGACAACAGATATCATCACTTAATGAAAGTATAATAAATACAGTACTCTCAGTTTGAATGGAATTTCGTATTATTCATCTTTTTTGACGTAACCTTTACTATTTGATGAGATCTCACCACTAAGTAATCATACGATCCCCCCCATGACGAGACCTATAGCCGCATGTATCGTTGCGAGAATGTTACATAAGCTAGTAAAACCATGTCAGCAACCAACGAAATTTCATATGGTATTGGTCTCTATGTGTGACGTTTATGATTTAGTAGTTTTATATTAATATAAATAGTAATTGCATTGTAATTATATAGTAATTTATTAATATAACCTATTTTACCTAATATCATATAAATCACAAAGATTTAGATAAGCGATATCAAATATTTTTGACAAGTGGCCCGAAGTTGAGTTTATTTATTTTTTCAATCAATTAATATGTAATTAATTAAATAGTTTTAAAAATTCATATTAAAAACATAACATGCAAGTTGACAACAAATAAAACCAAATGTAAATTTTTTAAAAAAATACAAAAATTAATTCATTTTCTTTGTTTTGAAAAATAATTTTATTATATAATTAATTGCATCGAGACATTAAGAATTTTTTTAATTATGAATCAGTAATGATATCAATAAAACATCGATATCATTACTGATTCATAGTAAAAATTCTTATTGTCATTGAAAAATGAAAAGAAATCCGAGGTGAAAATCAAAAAAGTTCTTACAATTGCATTGTGTTTTACAAAACCCTGGAGGGTAACATGAAGTAGTTATATTGGTCATGAAGAGCCCCGCCTCAACTAATTTAAAGCGACTAATTTCCTGGGAAGAAGCTACAGCAATAAAAAACAATTGAAACGATTTTTATTTTTAAAATAAAACAGTCAGAATGTGCAAAAAAATTCGACAAAGATTACATTGAATTGAAAATATCATAGAAAAAATTCCTTATATGTTTCTTAATAATCAAACAATTGAAGGATTTGTAATTTTGACATTAATGTAAATATTGGGTACAATTATTTGAAATTGATTTCAATATAAAAAAATACTTTAAATAATTATTTTAAACAAATTAAAATTGATAATAGGCATTTGTTATAATTTTCCATGAAGTGGATTTTTATTGAAAAAATTATTTTTTACTACATATTTTTTTTCAATTCCTAAAGAAAAAATGACTTGAAAATCAAGAGAGAGTTCATCTCAATCTGTAGTAAATTTAAACAATAAAAATATATTATAATGAAAAAAACCTGATACAAATCATTATTTCAAATGATCTGTAAAACAAGTAAATTAACGCATTTACTGAAAAAAAATAAAAGAACGGTATTCCAAGGAACAATGAATAATTTATTCATAAAACCCTAACAAAATAGGGTTTGATTTTTCAATAAAGTTTCCAAAAATGTAAACACATTTTTTACCAGGGAATGCCTAGCTCTGTAAATTCTCTTTTGAAGAAAAATGTCGATCTTTTAGGGCTCCATTGAAGTAGATGAATAGGAAGAACTCGGAAGAAGCCAAACCAGGACTGTGAGATTACATTTCTGAAATTCTGCTCTTTGTAAGACATTGGTTTAAATTAGTGCATTTTTATGCTAGGATCACTCTACTTGAATAGTAGAAAATGGAAAAAGCCGAGATATTTTTGTGTTCTGTTCCTAGAACTGATCTCTCGGTGTTGTCTAATTTATCATGATTATGTTATAAAACAGCTGGTTTCCGGATTTTTTCAGCTGATCTCACAGGGTCTTCCTGACTTTTTCGAATCCACTACAAACGTTTTTCCAGTTTCAAATTCATTGAACCAACTTTTTATTTCTTCACCTCATTCAATTTCACTTGATATTAATCTCAAAATTAACCTTCATATAAACAAACGAATCACAATGAGATATTACGCAATGCAACTGGTCAAGAAGCAATGAAAAAAAATACATTAAATTTACATAAATACATTATGCTTTAACTATTTTACAATATTTTATAATTTTCATTCCTGTTTCTACATTACGTTCATTACTTATTAGGCATGCGACGTACTTTCCAAGCAGGTTCTGCTCAGCACTTCTAAAAAAAATTGGGGAACTGTTATTCTGATAAAAAAAAATGTCATTAAGCTTGGTTTTACCACCTCTCCTAAGAGTAGGCACAATCCACCTAACGGTTTTAGCTGATTTCTAGTTAGTGACCGTCTTTGTAAAGTCTAGGATGCTGAACATTGCTTCAAAACACCCTTTCATTTTTAGGCCATAATAATGGCATACATTGAAAGTATAAATACAAAAACACGTCTTTAACTTCAATATGTTTAAAATATTAACAGATCAAAACAAAAATAACTTGAAGATTCCTTAAATGTTTCTGACGCAAGCTATGTGGCTTTCCATCCAAATAAAGGCTGTCTCTAATCTCCTCCAAAGCTAATTTGTATCTGTAACTCTGTGAGGCTGTAAATGGAACAGCTTTTTTCCTCTGTCAATTAAACTATTATCTCAGAAAAATATATCCAACACTTACATCGACTATGAGGTTTTTAATCAAAGGAAAATAACCAGATAGAAGATTGAAAGATTCGACGATTTCTGTTGGTACTTTGAACACGACAAATGCATCATCGTACAGTCTTTGGTGAACGCAGAATAGCTAGAACTAATAATTTGGTAGGTCCGTTACAAACATTATCTACTTCTCTTAGTTCGTTGGTTTCGTATTTCAAATTTCCAAGACACTTTTCCGCGGCGTCATCATATTTTGATTGGTTAGGTTTGACATAAACTTGCTCTGTTAATGTTAATTATAGGGATAAAATTAATTTCAGGAGATTTAAAATTCCATTTATCTTCACGTCGACTAATGTTCAGCGTTAAATAAGAAAATATAAACCTTGACAAAAAGTCGAAATGAAAATTAATTAAATTCTAAAAGAAAAAACAGATCAAATGTGAACAAAAAATATATGATCGTGCTAATTAGAAAATTGAATAAAATTAAATTTTATGAGTTAAATATAAATTAAAGTGGAACCTCTCTATCAAAAGGTTGTTGGGCTATAAAAAATGGAATTAAAAAATGCTCACCGTCAATAAGTATTCGGTACCCCTTATTTCTTAACCAAAAGTGGATCCTTATATGGTTATAAAATAGGGCTTAAATTATTTTAGACTGGACATTAAAAATCATTTTGAAAAATTGCGCTCTTGAAAATTTCATGTATTATGCGTATTTACATCAGTTATGAACCCCAATAAAAATTAAAGATTATAATAATATATAATAATATTAATATACATTCTGAGACCAATCTAACAATCACTTTATCTTTAATATAAATATGCATACTAAATTTTTAATATTATATATTAAATAGCATGTGCATGATCGCGTATGTTGACATCGCTCAGAATAAAAAAATATGTCAGTGAATAGTTCAAGTTTTTTTGGCAGTTTGTTTTAATAATAAATATTTTGTGAAAATATTTTGAATATTTTAAAGTTATTATTATGAATAAAAATAAGAATTTAAATAATATTGATATATACTTGGAAGGGTCTGTTTGGGTTAGGGTAAACAACATCTATACATACAAAAACAATAATATTGAAATATTTTTATAGATTATTGTACTGTTAAAGAACGACTTTTAGTTCCCATTAATAGAGTCAACCCATCTATTTCTATCTAAACCATACATTTGCCAGACTTCAAAGATGGTACTAATGAAAAAATGATCGTCCTGACTTGACAAGATATAAATGAACAAATGTTTCTACAGTGACATTGGTCACATTACGTAAATGGTGTCTATATATGAGCAATGTATGTACACTATTATGTATATCCTCTAGTATCAGTAGAGATGATGACTGATTAAGTATGAATACATACAATTTAACGAGAATTATAATAGAAACCTTCTTAAGTTATGTCCATTTAACAGTTTCTATATCTGTACTTACCTTTATTAGCATGAATCCAGGTTCCTGTAAGGACATGCTCCATTCTAAAGTATCTACCGTAAGGAATTATAAGTTTATCAATATTTTGAGGGTATAGGCGAAACACAGTGTTAGGATTAGTGGCATTCTTTGTCATTGATACTGAAAGGTCTTTCTTTACAGAGAGATACAAACGATTTGTCGCATGGCGGAAGCGAAAATTACTGCTCCATTGACCAATTTCAGCTGAAGTAGAAAGTAAAATTTCACTAAAATTTCAAGTATAATATTACTGCTTAGCCTAACTTTTTCAATCTCTACTTGCCAGAAAGTGTTGGCGGAAGAAGAGAGCCGAGAGTTTGTTAGAGTTTGAAATTTGTCCGACTTCCTAATGCGTAAATAAACTGAAGAAATTAATATAAATTTTATTTTTCTTTACACTAATAAAATTACTATCTGCCTTTTTCATTCCTCCTTGTATTCCTTCTGATTCAATATACCCATCTATTTCTTTGTGAATAATTTGAATATAATCACCACCCTTTTGAAATCAACAATGGTAAATTTTATTCACAAATAAAAGCTCACTCTGAGGAAATTATCTTCCTCCATAATATGGGTGTCCGAAGCCGATTTAATTAGTGTGAATCCAGATTGCTCTGTTGCTAAATTGAGCGCTGCCCTATCAGGTAATTATTATTAATATATAGCGTACTATTTAAATTAAAAGAAATATTTATTGAGGGTCTTACTCAAATTTTGAAAACAATAACTGAAAAATTTCACACAATCAAAAATTTTGAAATCCAGTCAATTAAAGTTGGTCAAGTTAGGTCATCGGGGACCCATCAAATTTTGAATAATTTTACGCGGTCAGCTTATCCATACAAGAAGGTAAAAAGAAAGTAAAAATAAATTGTTGAATAGTATGAAACTGGATGAATCATCGCAAACAATATATAGAGAGTGACAATAGTTTGAAAAAAGGTGGATTTATAATTATTTGTAAGAAATTGCACTAATTTTATGATATATATCGACAGATTAATTGGCATCATCAGATAAAAAAACCCAACCAAAATAATATGGATTAATTAATATATTTTAAACAAATTAATAAAAAATAATAAATTGTAATTTTTGATAACTTATTTTACTTAATTGTGAACTAAAATATAAAAGGTTATGTTAAAGTAAAAATATTAAAACTAATTTAAGTAATTCTTAGCAATAAATAACAATTACAAATAATAAAAGTAAACATAAACAAAACATGATTTAAAAAAATTTCATTCTTTTTGCAAGGTCTTGAGCCGGTGAAGATGAATTGCGTTTAACCTTGATCGCAGAGCAACCGGTTCATTGGGTTGTACACCAACTGCCTTCAGTGGAAGTCCTCTTCGTTTTGGAGCAGACACAATTACGTTTTGCACAAATTTAAAAATTTAGAATTTGAAAAAAATTAATATAAGAGACTGAGTTAGCAAAATAAGTTCTCAACTCATAAATTTAAGATAAATCACTAATAAGTGCAGATAAAACAAAAATAAGTGCCCAAGTAAATAAATTAAGTGATAAAATTAGTGGCCGAGTTAGAAATAATACCCTATAAAAGTTTCATAACTGTGTTGGTCAAAGGCTTTATGATCTTCTTGCCATGAACTTATTTTTTTTAACAAACCTAACCATTTATTCATGACAAATCACTGAATAATAACCAATTTAAAGTCTTTCGTTAAACTATACCAATGACATCTTTACTAATCTTTCTTGATTATTTCAAAAGATGACTTACCCAACGTGCATACCCTTACAGTAAAAGTGACGCCAAAAACACAATATCCACGATGAAAGGTGAAATCTTGTCAAAGTTGGGGTTGAACTTAACAATCTCCATAAACCAAAAAAAACTTGTTTTATATATTTAAATATTTTTGAATTATATAATAATAAAAACAATCTTTATAGTAACTGAAAGTCATTTTTAAGTTTTCAAGTAAATGAATGCTTGAAAGAGACCAAAATATCCAACATTCAAGCATTCGATTATTCAATATAAATCTCCCCCCACCCAATTTATGTGGATGAGCTTGTGCTACCTTTTAAATTTTAAAATAATATTATAAATTAATAATCATTGAGGCTAATTCCAATTTACCCATGGAAAAAATTATCAATTTGGTATAAATCACTGGCATGAAAATAATGAGAAGGTGCTTTTAAACTTTCAAAAGTAACAAGGTCCATAAATTGCACCTAAGATATAAGATAATTAAAAACAAAAAACAAAATAATCTTACCGGTTCACCTTCATATTTAACTTTGTATCTAGGAACGATTTTAAACTGAGCTGACTTTAAATTGTGGCTTTGGAGATTGAGCTGAAAACGTTTATTTATTATTATTATTATTATCATTATTATTATTATTATTATCATTATTATTATTATTATTATAATTATTATTATTATTATTATTATTATTATTATTATTATTATTATTATTATTATTATTATTATTATTATCATTATTATCATTATTATTATTATTATTATAATTATAATTATTATTATAATTATTATTATTATTATTATTATTATTATTATAATTATTATTATTATTATTATTATTATTATTATTATTATTATTATTATTATTATTATTATTATTATTATTATTATCATTATTATTATTATTATTATTATTATCATTATTATTATTATTATTATTATTATTATTATTATTATTATTATTATTATTATTATTATTATTATTATTATTATTATCAATCAATCAATGAAAAATTACAATCATGCTGTTTTGATCCTTCGAACTTGTCTTAGCAATATTAACGTGTATATATTTCCTTGTGTAAACGTGTCGCAGCTTGATAAAATTAAAAAAGTGATTTCTTTAAAATTATAGAAAAGTTACTTGTATAACATCACCATAATGAACCGTCTTTCCTAAATTTCTGCGATTTTCCAAAGCGTTATCGTTTTCTTCCGATATAACTGTGGCCTAAAACGGTTTTATGGGAGCTTTCTAACAAAATTCTCATTTACCTTAGCTTGTTCGGCTTGAATTTTCAATTCCAAATTTTCTGATTTGTTGTTGATATCCTTGTAGTTCTTCATATATTTTTTGTATAATTTGTACCGATTCTGAATGACCACTTCGAATATGATTTCTAGATAAATTCACAATAACATTTTCTTTAAATACGTTTATTTCCTCGCGTTTGAATTCTTCGAAATTTTGTGAGGTATTAATAGGGGAAGGTTACGTAACCTTGAATGACATAGAAATTAATATTATATTAGTGTTGAGGTTGTAAATTTAAAATTGTTTTTAAAGGTTATATATTGGAAGCAGTCAACAAAAAGTTACAATTAGAACTGAACGAAGTAAAAATGCGAAATGGCAGAAAATCAACCAATTATCAAATTTGAATTTGAAAAACTGCTCAGATATAGATTTGACAATCTTGAAGATTATGGTGATAAAGAGTTTATCAAAATAAGTTTGCAAACAGTCGAAAAGCAAGGAAATGTGTAAAAAAACAGGAAATCGTTTATTAATTAATTAAGGAAAAGCCGAGTTGGGTAAACAATGAGAAAAGCAAACAAGAGGGAATTCAAAAAAACTATTATCAGGACAACATGATTAATTGTAACAAATAAGAGATGTATTATTAAAAGGAAAACGTACGCAGAGTAATTATTGGTTTTCATTGTATGATAACGTGAAGGGAAGGACCAAAGCAAAGGCTATCAAACGGATGTCAATTGGTTCAAAAGCAATTAATAAATTAAACCTTAAACCTCTGGAATTCTGCCTTAGGTAGTGACAAAGAAAACGAGAATTGATTTAGTGAA
The DNA here is from genome assembly GCA_022537955.1 of Schmidtea mediterranea. Classification (NCBI taxonomy): domain Eukaryota; kingdom Metazoa; phylum Platyhelminthes; order Tricladida; family Dugesiidae; genus Schmidtea; species Schmidtea mediterranea. The sequence continues at coordinate 312,664,514 of CM039679.1, read as the reverse complement.
ATAGGGAAATTAGTGGAAATAAGATAACAGAAAAACAAAAGAGAGTAATGGATCAAGCTGAATTGAGTTAGTTAGTGGTATGTGGGTAACAATAAATAGTTTAATCATATTCTTAATTAATGACTGAGTCATTTGGTCTGCAGTTTTGTAAGTAGTTGACCATATTTATTAAAATAGTAATTTAGATTGAATAAAATATTATTTAAATTAATTTTATTTTTGGAATATTTATTTAGTTCGACAATTGATTTTGATTTCCTTTTATATTTCATTTATTTTCATAAGAATTTTATATCAATTGTTCGCTAATAGAGAAAATCGTAATGATAATAAATGAAGTGTTTTAAGAGAAAACAAAAATAAATAAAAATTAAGAAATAGAACAAAATTTTATTTTGATAATTGATTTAGCACATTTTTGATCAATTTTATATTCTGCAGTTATTATTATTTTTCCTTTCTTGTAATAAATATTAAATAAGTCTAGAATAAAATGATATTTTAGAGAACAAAAATTTAGTTTTTATTTTTGAAAAAGATGTGAGAAAAAATATTTATTTTTCCAGCATTGCTAGGTTAATATGAATGCAAGAATTTATATTTTATTATAAAATATTATTAACTGATTGTCACCAGTGCTAACGTAATACGCTCATTTCCCATTGGTCAAAAATTAAACAACAATTTCAATATCAATTTATTATTAATTTTTGTTTTCGATATTTTTATTTTTTATTTATTTACAAATTCAAAATGCTTCAAAAATAATAAAATAAATTACCTTGAATATCTGAAACATTTTCCGGGTTAAATTTGTCCTGTTTTGAAAATATTCTCAATTCATTGTAATGGGAACTGACATGGAAAAACGAGAAAAAAAACAAATTCCAATTAGAATAACAAGATTAAGAAATACCTCGAATTGTTGCTGTTAATAAATCCATTCGTTTCCTCACAATAAAGACAAATCCTGTCTCCATACGATAAATAGTCATTCATGAGTTGAAAAATATCGATTTCCAGAAAATAACATATAAATATTGTTTAAAAAGAAATTCGATTTATTCAATAATAAGATTTGTATATGTAATGAATCTTTCATGAATGTGTGTTCATTGTTTTTAGCATCAAACACCTGCTTGAGATCTATCGTAATACATCGCCGGTAAACATCGCCGCTATACATGCATTCATCCGATGTAAATCTGACAGCATGCGAATCGAAATGTCTGTGTGAGTGTGCATCCAATAGCGTGTGAGCGTGTGTATGATTTACACCAATTAACACATGCTTATTTCAAGTCGATCTATGCCGCATCTAAAATTCTACTATTAGACTTTCGAATTTCTATTTTATTTGAGTTGATTTCATGATTTCGTTGTGTCGTTTTTTGCAGTTTTTGTTATTTATGATATTTTTTAACTAAATTCAAATTCACACGTTTTGTTGTCAGATGAAATACGCGAATATGTTTCCGACAAATTTGATTTTATTTATTGGTAAATAAATTTGCTAAATGGAATTTCTGTGCCGAATTTATTTTTACTAATATAAGTATTTGTTTCGAATAAATTATTAAAATTTATTGTGAATTGTTTGGTATGAAATTGGATTTTCTTTGTGATATTAACGAGAGCTTTGATATCCCTCAAAATAGCCTATGAGCAAAATATTCATAACACTAACAAACATAGGATAAATACCTTCCAAATATTGTAGGAACTAGTTTTTCTGACTCTCCTGGAAGTTCTGAATAAACACCAATCAGGATGAATTGCAGCAGAAAAAGAAAGTTTCGGGCTTGTAATTTACCAATCAAATAATTTTTAATAGATATGAGTAAAACTAGTTCTATTAGTGAATTAATTAATTAATTTAATTTAATTAATTGAATTTTTGTTAAATTACTCCTAATTTTTGTAATGGCAACTCGTGTCACTGATGCAAGATAACCCAAATCAATTCATCGAAATTCCAATTGTGTTTGTCACGACCTGAAATTGCTAAAATTGAGAAAATTATTTAAAGCACCTTAGAGCAGCAAAATCGAACGAGATCCGAACACAATGCAACCGTAGTTTTTGAATTATTTATGAACATATTCCGTGTCTTAGAAACGATTTTTTAATCTAAATTTCCCAACTGCTCACTTTTCTTCGTCTTATAATTTGTAAAATCTTCCAAGTACGGCAATATCACCACAAATTTAGGCTCAAAAATTTTACATGGACCCAGGGCTTTGGTGTTGTCGAGCCGGAACGCTCTGGAATGTCGTTCCGGTACTTCCTTTTTGGACAGGAACGCGTTTCGGAACTAAAGATGATTTCTGATAACGAGAATTGGCTGACGTATTGATTTCATGTATTGTTAAAAATATTTATCCAATATTGTTTGAGTATCTAATTTAACCTAGGATCGGCCCTGTCTATATAATTATATATACGCGTTCCGGTAAAAAAAAATTAGCACAACACTACTGACCCAGGGCCGTTCCGACCTGGGGAGCAGAGAGTGTAGGGCACCCGGGCGGCAAGCCTTGGGGGCGGCGCAAGCCGCCTTAAAAAATTGAAAAATTAATTTATAATTAAAATAATATAATACATAAAAAATATTCTAAGTATTATCATTTAAATACTACTATTCTAATATTATTTGAATATATGTACTATTCTATGTATTATTAATTATATTTCAAGTTCAAATTTTATATACACAACTTATTCAGGTGTGGGGTTAGTGGTCTATGAGCCCTTGACCCCAATACAATTTTTCTTTGCCCCCAATGGTTACCCGTCGCTAAGCAACGTTAGAAATGCAACCATTGGTTTTGAGGTCTCCAAAGGTGAGCGCTACGAAAAAACTACTCTGGCCCGACCTCAAGGTGGGTTCAACGCACTACCGTTAAAAGGTCCGTGTGCGTTTTTGCCTATTCTCGTCCCATATTCGTGTGTTTGTCTTTTTCGTCACGTAGAATAAAATCTTTCACTATTTAATATTTACACTGATTCAATCTCGGCACTACAAAAAACATTTATTAAATGATAACAAAGAATGTGTTTTATTCTGCTGGCTGAGCGGCTCGGCGCTTGGAACGCTCGTTCCTTCCGGGTCGATGTCTGGGTGGTTTACTCGCAGATTTTGTGGTTGTTGTGGCTTCCTTATAGGTCAGTTGGGCCGGAGCAAAAACCAGTGGGTAGGTTACCGCGTTGCCTTCCTGGCACGCTGATTACGCCACCTCTAGCCCGCGAATCTGATTTTTTTGGCTCTGATTAAGTTGCTTTTCTTCGGCCCAACTCCGTTGGGCGGCGGTCATCTTCTGATATAGAGCCTTTACTCTCTTCGGCTCTACCCAGCCGGATTTGATCTGTTGGATTTCTTTTGTTAGCTGCACAATTTGTTGATGCAGCTCTCTGTTCAATCTTTGGGCTTTATCCAATTCGCTTTGTAAAATCCTGTGTGGTTCCATGTCTACAAAAAAAGGAATCGTCATTAAACTTTATCTTTCTCCACGAACATCACTTATTACATTCCTACTTCTAAATTTAAACAAAATCTTATCCTAAGTACATTATGATTCTACATTATTAATCATTGTGAGCAAGAAAAATAAAAAATGGAATCTAAGATTTATTTATATTATACAATGATGTTATTCATATCTTGGACGGCTTCGATCTCTGTATCACCTGGGGAACTCGTGGGCATATGAGTGCTCTTGGTTGCAGTGGGGACGCCTTTCCTGGTCTCGCATTTCTCTCGTCAGTATTTTTCGTGGGACCACCACGTTCATTGCCACAGACTCCTCATCCAGGTTCGGATCGTCGAGGTTGAAGGATGTGTTGTACGGATTCTCTTACTGGCGAGATTGAGAACCCAGCGTCCATATGACTTGCCGGCACCTGGCAGCCGAATGTGCGGGAAACCGCACAGTGACGCGGGACGCGTCGATCCAAGAGTTGTCTGCAATTTTTACGATTAATAAACCATTTAATAAACCATGATTATTCTTTATATAATTCATCTTAATAAATACGATATGAATAAGGCGGTTTTGCCTGTTGATGGGTAGAGATATATGGAACGGCGAGTTAACGTTGGATAAGATCATCGGGTTACCGAACGGTACTGTCATGGGTGCCGTTGATTCGTCATAGTGTGGCAAGTTCATTACTTACGTATCATGGTTTCACTTCATGCTCTAGGGGAATCTTTCCTATGTCTCATCGGTATTTGTCGTCATAACTATTCGGCTTCGTCAATTAATCGTGGTTCTTATGGTCGTAATTCGAAACTCGTGATGAGAATTTGCCTTCGCTTGTGCTCCTTTTACGGTAATTCTACGTCATAATGTCCATTTGTTTTCATTTTGGTCATTGAAAATTGCAATTCGGTTGGCTATTTTTATCGTTGGGGATCCTTTGGTAGTTTAGCTCATTCTCATTGTGGAGAGATGTCGCCGTCGTTATAGTTATTAGTCTTGGGCTAGTATATAACAGTTATCTCGATTTTCAAGTTGGAATTATATTATTTCAGGTCGTACTAGTCATTTGTGGCGTTCGACAGAAGTCATAGATGGGGCGAATTACTGCATGGATTACGGTAATCATTGAAGAATTGAGGGTTCATGACCTCGTCAATTTTCATCGGTATTAGACAATAAGAAAATAATTCGTATGGTTCCTTAGAAAATTTATTATTCATAACATTGTTAGCAGCTTGCTAGCTTCACTGGAGAATCATTTGCGGTTGGTCAATAGGTGAATCTATTCCGGATTGTGGCATCTCAAAAGCTTGATCCTCGTATGAATTTACATGATGAAACATTTTAATAAGAGATAAAACTTACCATCTCGCGGCGTGGCTGGTTCTCTCCTAGATGTGGTGCTAGCCTCTTTCCGAACGTTGTTGGTCTCTCCGGTTCTCTGGCGTTCTTTGTGAAAATTCATAATTTTCCTTGTTATCTCAGTTAGAAAAATGGTTGAGTTGGCACAACGATCCGGTTTTATATAAACAGTCAGGGCAGTGCCACCTCATGTTGATGATTCCCACGAATTGGTTTTCAATGTCAAATTTATTTAATTTTCTGTAAACTAGAGTATTTCCTATTAACTGGTGTCAATTCTCTACTTATTATCTCTAGTCGTGGCGCTATTAATATTTCTTTTGCCTTCTAGCCAGTGTGCTGTTGCATTATTCTAAATGTCAATTAGGCCGGTTGTGCAATTAATGATTGGATCGATCGAAATACTCTACCACTTTTCCTACCCCGATTCAATTGTATGCGTGGCAATATTTGTTGGTTTTGACATTTTCATTTATGGTGTCCTCAATTTCAGAACTCCCATTATTGTGTTCGCTTGACTGTATTTGCTCTGAATTTCTCTGGGATTTATTCTCCGGTGGTTGGTAAAGTTTGTTGAGTATGATAATTATTTATTTCTCTTTGAAATTACACTATGTCGTAATTCTAACTCTCCGTGATCCTTCGTGGATGGGTTTCCTTCTGTGGTTACCCTAAAAATGATGCGTCAAGTTACACTGCGGCCATACAGTCTTTCGGTTATTAATTCCAAATTGGATAAACTTCGAATTCCGTCATGGGATTTCCTATCCTCGAAAAAGAGGTTTCCTTGATCACAATCCTATATTAATGATGGCATTGATTCCGGTAGCAACCTATACATCCGTTACAGTGGTAGATTTATCCTATCGTCATGCTGATTTTAAATGCTTTACTCAGAACTATCGTGTTTAATTTACATCTAGTATTATTGGGCGTCTATTATTCTAATTGTTTGGCAGTTCCTAGTGTTGGGTTAATAATACAGTGACATGAAATGTTGGAGGCATCGTATGTGTTGGGTTCTGCAATTTACCCTATCATTAATACTGGTCTTCCGTGAGGTGACTTCGGGAGTCAACGTTATTATTGCCACTGATGAAATTTTCTATCATTTTAGGTCTCATTTCCTTTAAATCTCGCCTATCATGCTCGGGCATTAAATTTCCATGGGAGCAATTGGATTTTTATATCTAATTTAATATTAAGTTTTTTAAACTTCGTCTTATGGTAACTATTTATCATTTTATTAATTTTACCGCTTTATTATGAGTTTCATTTTGGCACTTGAGTTTACAATTATTACAGATTTTTGATCCCTTCCTACCGGTTGCGAATTTTATACTCATTCTTAAATCCTCGGCTTATTATAGTTGCTAAGTTTACATCTATGGTTAATTTCTTTAATAGTTAAATTCCCATTACATTATTTATCGCGTTTGTAAATATTCGCGCTCGTTTGGGAGTAAGAGATTACCCCCAGTGATTAAATTTTCTACCGTTACTTCTTATAATAGCCAAATTCTGATGACGCCGATTTATCATTATATTTCGTGATATCAGTACTTTTCATCAATTTATTATTACCCGTTTTTATTTTAGTACTTTTGCTAATCGTGGTCATCACGGCGTAAATTTATATCTAATATTACTCTTTCTGACAATCTAATCCGGTTGGTATTAGTTAATCATTTTACTTTTACTGATTTCAACACTCGTTTATTAGTCGTGATCATAGCAACGATTTACCGCGCCGATCCCAGTTACCCCCTTTATTTGACCTTAAGACCATTTGTGTCGACATTAGAAAATTACGAGTGCCCACTGGACTACTCGGTGTCGTGATTTTGAGTAGTCTGTCATTTGCAAATTTAGGTCGAATTTTCGGGAAATGGATTGCGGAAGGGCAGCCAAAAGACTACCTCCCCACTTCCAATTTCCCCTATAGATTGGTAATATTGACGTTCCAGCTACTGCGTTCTCACGCCATAGCCTTCACGGGCACGAACTATTGACGGACTTACACCGCACTTGCACAGTTCGGTTGGTGTGTGTATATTTTACTGCTTTGCAGTGATTTGTCGGCTGTGGGCCGGAAAAATTTAGACATAGAACTCTCATGATTAGAACTTTTATTTGAAATTTGCATGATAATAAATTGTTGGATCAAATACAGCATTCCTAATATATCAGTACACATCTTTCCCCAAGCCGACGCTCAAATAGTGCTCATATGAGGTTGTCCAGACGCGACGTGGAGAAAGTTTTCGAACATTCCTCCACTTACATTAAAAGTGTTCTGATTCCAACTGATTAACTGGTAAGTCAAGGTTTTCGAGTTCTAGTTAAGAAACTGATTAAAATGCTGTGAAAATGAATCGGTATATATACCTATTGTAAGACCCTAACCTTGCATGTTAAATTTGATGTGGTAAAGCAAAATTTGACCTTGTAACTTTCTGGTATATTCTAATCTTAATTTTATTATTTTCGTGATTTTATTTGACAATTTTATTTTTTAACTTTTAATTGAATTGTTTCCAATTCAAATTATTTGATTTTAGTTCCAACTTTCATGGACTTTCACTTTTCTAGTAAATTGTCAAATTTCGGTCAAATTTTCATGTTATTTTATGTTTATTTCGTGAGGATCTTGTTGCATTTTGTTATTATTTTAATTTATTTTTAGGATTTTCGATTTTATATTTTAATCCTTTCTTTCTCATATTTTAGCATGGTTAATTGATGTTTTATGGGTCTGATTTTAAATCTGCGTGTTGTGTTTGCGTGCTGTTACCGATTCATTTAAACAAAATTGTGTGTTGGCCCAACACAGATCACAACCAGTGACAAATATAACAGTTTCTTGTTTTAACTCGTCTTAAGCTATTTTTCACGTCGGTCGCGAGGAGGATTTTACAAGAAAATACTCGTTTGTGGTCAAAAAATAGAAATGCACGCACCGAAACAATTTCTTTTATTTTAATTTTATACGTGTAATCATGTAAATCTCAATAGTTTAAAAAGTTTATGTTAGATATAGTGGTTAAAAAGAAGGTATAAATTAAAGGTGAGTACATACATACATTAATTTTATTTTATTTTTCTTTTGCGCGACTAAATAAAATTTAAATAATATTTTGTTAAATAAAATTTATATTGTAACAAATTTATAACTTAAATAATAATACCAACATAATTACAATAATAAAGCATTTTTCTGTTTTTTATTAGTAAAATATAGTTTATTTTAAGATTAGCATAATCTTAATATTTTTGGTTTTGATTAAAAATGTTGAAATTTTCCAACAAAATAAAAACTTTTGTAAAGTTTCCTTTCAAAAGTTAGTATTTTTCGAAAAACAAAGCCTAATTAATTTATGCTTGTTTAAATATATCTTTACATCACAATCCAATTTACAACTTGGTCAAAGGACATTAAATTGGACATCAATGGACATTATATGGCACCTTAAATAATAAATTCAAAATTTAATCTATAATAAACAGTGGTGGGTTACTGGGTGTTGATGTTTGTTTAAATGTTCTTATGATTACCCTAGTAGCGCCATATAAATATTCTCTATCTACCACTCGGCACCCGTTGCTAGGCAATGTTGGAAATGTGTTCGAGTGGTTGGATTGTCCGCAAAAAGTGAGCGCTATTACTAATGCTGTAATTGCTCGGACAATCCCTGGGTCCAACGAGCTGTCGTAAGAAGACGTATGGTCGATTTTTTGATGATTGGTCCCCCTTAGGTCGTGAATTTTAATGTTGGAGTTTAATATGAATAACAGGGATTCTACCATGATTTTTGACTAAAGCACACATAAGACTGATATAATTATATTCAACAAAACATGCATTATTCACAGACTACAACGCATTTGAACGTTATTTAGGCCTATTTAACAATCGCGCGGCTCGGCGTTTGGCTCGTTCCTTGCGTCCTGGACGATAGCTAGTGGTTATTGTTGTAGCTGGGGTTGAGGCCAATGGTGGAGTGGCCACCGACTCACGGTAAGCTAACTGAGCCGGGGCAAAAACGAGAGGGTAAGTTACGGCCGCTCCTTCCTGACTGGCGGACAGGGCAACCTCCAACCCCCGTATCTGTGTTCGTAGATTTTGATTCATTTACTTTTCATCGGCCCACCCCTTTTGAGCAGCGGTGAGCCTTTGACGTAGTGGTTTGATCTTAGTCGGGTCCACCCAGGTGGCTTTCGTTTGATGAATTTCCCGAGTTAATTGAATGATTTGGTCGTATAGAGCTTTGTTGGTCTGCTGGGCACGGGCTAGTTCCGTCCGTAGTAATTGTAGGGAGTCCATTGCTATAATTAATGACATTAGGTGGTTAGTTATTATTACCGAATTATTAAATAAGAATGTCGTTAAACAAAAAAAAGTGTTATCCAACCAAACAAAACAAAACTAATATCTAAAATAACAAGCCATTTATTTCAGTCAGAATTAATTACGATGGGACAGCTTAAGGCGTCCGCGACTGTCGCACAACGGAATCAGAGGTCCGTAAAACCCCTCTCCACCCATTCTTCCGGGGAGCAGTTTGAAAATATCATCACGTGTCGTTTCATGTTTTGAACTCGCTTAGCCTTGGGCCTTTGGGATTCCTCCTGGTGTTCGCCCGTTCTTCATCGGTACGGCTATACGTCGGGTTACACGGTGGTGGGTGGCTGTAGGCGACGGCGATCCGGCCAACTATAATATCCTCTTCGATGTTCGCCAGATATTGACGGGCTCGGACTACCTGCAGATCCACTTGTCGTTGATGGCTTACGAGGCGATCGAGGAGGTGGCGGGCATGCTCATGGATCTCCTGAGCCGGACATAACTCCTCCCATTGTTGTTCAGATAACCAGGAAGTATTGTTATGTCTCTCCGATCGCCCGCTGATCTGTTGGGGCCCGGGTTGGGGGAATTCAGGCATCTTTCCTGTCTAAATCGTCTCCATGCTTGCCTCCATCGATCGGCGATATGGGTAGGAACATAAGTCGTCGGCCCTGATTTTTCTGAACAAGATTGTGATCAGAAGATTTATCAATTATCATTGAGAAAATGGTTACAAAATAGTAATAGTAAAAATAAAAATACATATATATATAGTAATGGGATGTGTCACATCCAGCACATGTCACATCCAGCACAGTACCCCCTCCCCCCCGCTGAGAGAAAATTTTTCTAAGTCCAAAAGTCCAAAAAATTTTTAAGACAAAGACAATGACTCATTCAAGGTCATTTAAACAAAGACCATGACTCATTCAAGGTCATTGGACGACTCATCATATTTTTTCAAGGTCATTTAAACAAAGACCATGACTCATTCAAGGTCATTGGATGACTCACCATATTTTTCAAGGTCATTTAAGCAAAGACCATGACTCATTCAAGGTCATTGGGTGACTCATCATATTTTTCAAGGTTATTTAAGACAAATACAATGACTCATTCAAGGTCATTGGATGACTCATCATATTTTATAATATATTTTTAATTTTAAACAAAGACCATGACTCATTCAAGGTCATTGGATGACTCATCATATTTTATAATATATATTTTTAATTTAATTTATATTTATTTAATATACTTTAATTATTTGTTTTAATCAAGTCAATAATATTATTTATTTATTTTTAAATTATATTAATATTAAATTTAAATGTTTGTTTTAATCATGTCAATTATTTTATTTTTAAATTATATTATTATCATTAAATTGTTTGTTTTAATGAAGTGAATATTGTTTTAATCAAGTCAATAATATTATTTATTTATTTTTATTTTATTTTATTTATTTTATATAATATAATTTTTTGTTTTAATCAAGTCAATAATATTATTAATTTATTTTTATTTTATTTTATTTATGTAATATACTTTAATTTTTTTTTGTTTAAATTAAGTCAATATTTTATTATTTATTTACTATTTTTAAATTATATTATTATTATTATTGTTATTGTTATTATTATTATTGTTATTATTATTTTTATTATCATTATTTTTATTTTTATTATTATTATTATTATTTTTATTATTATTAATATTATTATTATAATATTTTATTATTATTATTATTAATATTATTATTATTATTATTATTAATATTATTATTATTATTATTATTTTTATTATTATACTTATAAATTTGTAAATTTTATTCTATTTTATTATTAATTTTTATAAATATTATTATTATTATTATTATTATTATTATTACTATAATTAATATTTTTATTATTATAATTAATATTATTATTAATATTGTTGTTATTATTATTATTATTATTATTATTTTTATTATTATACTTATAAATTTGTAAATTTTATTCTATTTTATTATTAATTTTTATAAATATTATTATTATTATTATTATTATTATTATTACTATAATTAATATTTTTATTATTATTATTAATATTATTATTATTATTATTATTATTATTATTATAATTATTACTATAATTAATATTTTTATTATTATTATTAATATTATTATTAATATTGTTGTTATTATTATTATTATTATTATTATTATTATTATTATTATTATTATTATTATTATTATTATTATTATTATTATTATTATTATTATTATTATTATTATTATTATTATTATTATTATTATTATTATTATTATTGTCAAGGTTATTGGATGACTCATCATAATTTTTCAAGGTCATTGAAAAGTAGGTCAACGTCATTGAAAAGTAGGTCAACGTCATTGAAAAGTAGGTCAAGGTCATTCAAAATTATTGTTTTTAATAACTATTTCTCCGTCCATAAGTGTCCATCAAAAAATTTATATATATCCCTATTTAAATATAATTAACCGACAAAATCTACCCAATTGTTAAAACGTTTTAATTGAATATAATAGTAATTCATCCACTCTTAAAGTACAATTCATTTTCAGTGAATATTTTCATCTTTTAAGTATATTTGTTGATCAGTGAATAATTCAGACTCCGTTTAAAGTATTTCCCAATATTTAATTGATATTTCATCTCATTATTGAGAAATTTACCGTCTAATTTATTATAAGCAATTCTCGATTCACTGAATATTTGTTAGCTTCAATTTATATTTTCTCACTTTAATGATTGCTTTCCTCTTTAATGAATATTTTCTCTCTTCAATTAATGTTTTCTTTATTCAATGAATGTTTTTTCCTCTTCAACGAATATTTTTCTCTTCAATGAATATTTTCCCCTTCGATGTATATTTTCTCCATTCAAAGTATATTACCTTTGTAAGTGTTTAATATAGCAATTGATATTTCATCTATTTAGTAGATATCTTTAACTATCCCACTTTTTTCAGTAATTTCACCGATTTTAGTCACTTAATGTACTCTCTCACCAATATTACTTTTTCACTGAAAATTTGTATTCGACAAAAATAAAATAATTTTAGGCTATGTAAATCAATTAGAGCTTTTAGGGAAATTTTATGATAATTTAAGTGATATCTAGTTTTACGATGTATTTATTTTAGTAAATTTTAATCATCTTTGTGAATTTATGGTTTTCTTTTGAATTTTAATGGATTTAGGGTTTGATTATGTTTTAAATGAAATTATTGAAGAAATTAGGGTAAATCTATAATTTATGAAAATATACTTATGAAAATCATTGATATATCTTTATGGGTTGACTGGTAATTTTTATTGAATTTATACTTGATTTACTGATTAATTTTAATTATTTGAGCAACATGATATATATTTTACAATAATTTAATTTATGTCGGAAACAGACTTTATTCGATTTTAGTCAGTTTTGATGAATTTTTTATTTGATTGAATTTTTTGCCAGAATCAAATTGTGGTGATTTTCAACGGAAAATGTTGGGTATCGATAACAATTTTGTAATACTAAAGAAAATTTATTTTTATTGGTAAAATTCAAATTTTTATGATAATTTTAAGGGAATTTGATTGGTTGAATACATATAGTAAATATGATTCGAATGATGCATTTTTAAGTAGAGTAGGTTAAACATAGATTTCTAAAGAAATTTTACCTTGTAGGTTTTTAAAAAATATGTATATTATTGGTGCAGTTGGGGGGAAATGTTATTTCAATGGAAATGATTGGTTAAGAGTAAATTTTATGATATTTTAAGGAAATAATCGATTAAGAACAAGTTTGTTGTCATTTTTAAGGGGTTGAGTTGGTTGAATATCTGTGTTCAAAGGGTAAATATTTTCTAAATGGAAAATATAGATGAGGAATTTATAATATTTTTAGGGGATTTGTTCAGATAGATATCAATATGTGTGTAAATCTTTTGAGAGAGTGGAAATATTGTCATTTAAAGAGAAATGATTAGTTAAGAAGAAAATTTATGATCTTTTAAGGGGGAAAGGATTGGTCACGAGATGAATTCTATTTTAAGGGGATTTCAAGAAATTTATTCGGTTGAATATCGATATAAGTCGGTGATTTTTTATGAAAATAATGAATATAGCTTGGATTAATGTCATTTAAAGAGAATTGATTGGTTGAGAGTAAATTTTATTTTATTTTAGTGAGAAACAATTGGCTAAGAAGAAAATTTATGATTTTTAAGGAAATAATCGATTAAGAACAGATTTGTTGATATTTTTAAGGTACTGAGTTGGTTAAATATCGTTATTTAAAGGGTGATTTCTATAAAAAATAATGAATATAGTTGGTAGGGTAGGGGTAAGTGTTATTTGATGGGAAATGATTGGTCTAGAGTGGAATTTACTTTAGTGAGAAATAGTCAATTAACAAGTTTGTTGTCATTTTAAGGGGGTTGGGTTGGTTAAATATTGTTATTTAAAGGGTAAATATTATCTAAATTGGTATTTTTTATGATTTTCTTTTTTATGAAAAATATTGAATATGGCTGGAGATATTGTTATTTGATGGAAAATGATTAGTCAAGAGAGGAATTTATAATATTTCTAAAGAAATTTACTGGAATGAATATTGGTATTCAAAAGGTTGATATCATCTACTTGATAGGCTTTTATAAAAATTATGAATATAGTTGGTATAATGGAGTGAAAAATGACATTTGAAGAGGAATGATTGGTTGAGAGTCGAATTTATAGTATTCTTTTTAAAGGGGATTGAGTTGGTTGAATTTATAAAATACTTAGGAAAATTGTTACTTTTTTCATTGATTTAAGGTTAATCAGAATATATCGATAAGATTTCAGTTCTAAGAAATTGATTGATTCATGTAACTATTTGTATACAAGTATTTATTTTATTATTATTATATTTGTAATTAAATTAAAAACTAAAATTGACTAGTATTTAAAAATATTTGGCTACCTATTATTTATGTTTTTTTATTGACAATTTTCTGAATAATTTAAATATTTACGATTATTTCCAGGAATGAAGAGAAATTGTACGATTAAAAACTATGAGCTGTTGATAAAATACATTAATTTTATTCAACAAGTACCTAGAACAATTACCTAACAATCTTAAAATTTTGAAAATCTAACAAATTTTTTCAATTATTTTACAACTTAGTTAATTTAATTAACTGATAAGTACTAGTTTCTTTACGATTTGCTACTGTGTTGAAACTTTTTTTTTTTAAAATTCTTATTCAAAGTACTAACAAATTTTATTAAAGATCTATCAAGACTTGTCAAAAACTTTGGTAATTTTAATAAGTATTACTCAATAACTACTATTTTCTTACCAATTTGCTGAAGGTCTTATTTTAAAATTCTTCAAAGTAATAACATTATTTACAAATTAATCAGTTTTATCTCAAATTTAACAACTTTCTCACAACTTTAATCAAATTCTAATCCCATGATAATCATAAATTACGTGTATTTTCTTAAAAATTGTCCATAGTTTTTCTTATATCGGTAAAACAAACACACATATTTTAATCAAAAAACACGTGTGTATCATAAATTATATACATTTTCTTAACAATCTCAAACTTTACATAAATATTGAACTATTTTTATGATTTAACACATACACATTATTAGCCATAAAATAAATATTTCATAAATTCTTGAAAAATAACACATATTTTCATTAAAGTTTTTCCATAAACACTGTAACATATCGATGGTTTAACACACACATTTGAGCCATAATTAGTTTTGATATTTATTTGCACATATTTTCTTAAAAATATAGAATTTTTCTTTAACTTTTTACAAACATTTACAATTGTTCTATCCCTCTATACTATGAACCACAATTGAACAAACTTTTTCTATTCAATATTAATTTTATATACTTTGTTGAAAATTTATATAAAATAATAATGAAAATATTAATAATAAAAACTTGTAATATTATTAAAAATAATAAAAATAACAATAATAATAATAAAAAATAATAATAATAAAAATAATAATAATAATAAAAATAATAATAATAATAATAATAATAAAATTAAAATTAAAAAACATTAAAACATTACTTATAAAAATAAGTAGTAAATTTATATAAAAATGTTTAAAATACTAAGACCTTGTGAAATTTTAAATGACCTTGACATACTTTAAAATGACCTTGAAAAAAAAAATATAGACTCATCCAATGACCTTGACAATAATAATAATAAAAAAAATCATAATAATTATAATAATAATAAAAATAAATATAATTAAACAATATTAATAAGTAATCATATTAATTAATAATATTAATAATCATATTAATAATAATATTAATAATAATAAAATTATTTCATTATAATAGAAGTTTTATACATTAATAATAATAATAATATTATTAAAAATAATAATAATAATAATAATAATAATAATAATAATATTATAAAAAGTTTTCAAAGTATTAATAATAATAAAAATTTTATGAAATTTTTTAAGTAATAAGTATATTAAAAATAATAATAATAATAAAATTAATAAAAATATTAATATTAATAATAATAATGGTTTTTATAAGTATTAAAAAATTTTTTTATAAGTAATAATAGAATAATAAAAAGTAATAATAATATTAATAATAATATTAATAATAATAATAAAAATATTAATTATAATAAAATAAATTTACAAAATATATACTACTTATAAAAATAAGTAGTAAATTAAAATTTAAAAATGTTTAAAAATAATATGACCTCGAGAAATTTTGAATGACCTTGACCTACTTTTCAATGACCTTGAAAAATTATGATGAGTCATCCAATAACCTTGACAATAATAATAATAATAATAATAATAATAATAATAATAATAATAATAATAATAATAATAATAATAATAATAATAATAATAATATAATAATAATAATAATAATAATAATAATAATAATAATAATAATAATAATAATAATAATAATAATAATAATAATAATAATAATATTAATAATAATAACAACAATATTAATTAATAATATTAATAATAATAATAAAAATATTAATATATAGTAATAATAATAATAATAATAATAATATTTATAAAAATTAATAATAAAATAGAATAAAATTTACAAATTTATAAGTATAATAATAAAAATAATAATAATAATAATAATAATAACAACAATATTAATAATAATATTAATTATAATAATAAAAATATTAATTATAGTAATAATAATAATAATAATAATAATAATAATAATATTTATAAAAATTAATAATAAATAGAATAAAATTTACAAATTTATAAGTATAATAATAAAAATAATAATAATAATAATAATAATATTAATAATAATAATAATAATATTAATAATAATAATAATAAAATATTATAATAATAATATTAATAATAATAATAAAAATAATAATAATAATAATAAAAATAAAAATAATGATAATAAAATAATAATAACAATAATAATAATAACAATAACAATAATAATAATAATATAATTTAAAAATAGTAAATAAATAATAAAATATTGACTTTATTTAAACAAAAAAAAATTAAAGTATATTACATAAATAAAATAAAATAAAAATAAATTAATAATATTATTGACTTGATTAAAACAAAAAATTATAGTATATAAAATAAATAAAATAAAATAAAAATAAATAAATAATATTATTGACTTGATTAAAACAATATTCACTTCATTAAAACAAACACTTTAATGATAATAATATAATTTAAAAATAAAATAATTGACATGATTAAAACAAACATTTAAATTTAATATTAATATAATTTAAAAATAAATAAATAATATTATTGACTTGATTAAAACAAATAATTAAAGTATAATAAATAAATATAAATTAAATTAAAAATATATATTATAAAATTTGATGAGTCATCCAATGACCTTGAATGAGTCATGGTCTTTGTTTAAAATTAAAAATATATTATAAAATATGATGAGTCATCCAATGACCTTGAATGAGTCATGGTCTTTGTTTAAAATTAAAAATATATTATAAAATATGATGAGTCATCCAATGACCTTGAATGAGTCATGGTCTTTGTTTAAAATTAAAAATATATATTATAAAATATGATGAGTCATCCAATGACCTTGAACGAGTCATGGTCTTTGTTTAAAATAAAAATATATTATAAAATATGATGAGTCATCCAATGACCTTGAATGAGTCATGGTCTTTGTTTAAAATTAAAAATATTATAAAATATGATGTGTCATCCAATGACCTTGAATGAGTCATTGTATTTGTCTTAAATGACCTTGAAAAACATGATGAGTCATCATATGACCTTGAATGAGTCATGGTCTTTGTTTAAATGACCTTGAAAAATATGATGAGTCACCATATGACCTTGAATGAGTCATGGTCTTTGTTTAAATGATTTTGAAAAATATGATGAGTCATCATATGACCTTGAATGAGTCATGGTCTTTGTTTAAATGATTTTGAAAAATATGATGAGTCATCCAATGACCTTGAATGAGTCATGGTCTTTGTTTAAATGACCTTGAATGAGTCATTGTCTTTGTCTTAAAATTTTTTTGTACTTTTGGACTTAGAAAAATTTTCTCTCAGCGGGGGGGGGGTACTGTACTACTATATATATATATATATATATATGTTCCTTGCTTTAATAATTCAACTTATTCAACCTGGTGATTTTAAATAGTATCTATATCGAAACGATAAGAGAATGAAAAAAAATAAATACCTAAAAACTTTTTCATAAACTGATGCCCATATTTCCTTTCGTATGAACTATGATAGACTAATTGCAAAAAAAATTATTTCTAGTTATTAATTCGCTTCTTAAGCGCACACGATCAGCCACTCGGGGTATCCTATTACTACCTCCTTGGTAGACTTTAGGGGAAATAAAATCATTACATGGTTACTCCTACGGTTTATATAACCTATTTATTTCTATTATTTATATCACCTATTTATTTCTATTATTTGTATTACCTATTTATTTCTATTGTTTATATCATCTATTTATTTCTATTGTTTATATCATATATTTATTTCTATTATTTATATCATCTATTTATTTCTATTATTTATATCATCTATTTATTTCTATTATTTATCTAATGGGAAAACAAAATATCTATTGGTTATACTATAACAATATTCTCCAGGTTTATTGGTTTAATCGGTGAAGGTTAAAATTTCAAAAGAATGAGCGAGATCTATGGGATGAATGAAAAAGAAAAACTAACTTGGAGAATCTGGGTAAGCTGTTGTCTTCATTTTTCTTAACTGGCTCAATACAAAATAGGTCTACCAAAATCAACTGTGCATATCTCCATGGGATTGAAGCAACGGTTTTCGACCAAAGAAAAATTCACTATGCCCTTTTTTCCAATTAAACATCTCCATTTTCCGCAACTAATATCCATATTTCCCAATTCGAATTTAAGTCGGTAAATTTTAAATAACGTTCGTGCTATGGGTTGTGGCATGCGCCTATACATAGGTGACCTCTATAAACCCGCGTGGATTGAGCCTATCTCGAGTAGTTTTCGTCATAAATCAAAATATCTTATATTCTTTTGTCACCAGTTTAAAAGTAGGTTTTAGATTAAAAAAAAAGTTATATATAAGAATCAAAGTTTATCACTAGTTATCGACTTTATAACACTGGGACAATTTAGGTTTATTAATTTCATTTACTACAAATCTCTGATTATTTACGTATTTAGTCGAGCGTTATCCTTTAGGTCTAAACTACTGACTGTATTTATAGAAAATTTCTAGTCGTTTACCTGATTGTTTAGATATTTATTAAAGCATTATTATTTGAGTATGGGCTATTAATTTATTAAAACCTCTAATTACGTACATAGCTGTTTATCTATTTAATTTAATTTAATCCTTATTATTTGGAATAAGAATAAAGAAAAATCGTGCAACAAACCAAAAAATGTGTTCCTTACCTCCAATCTGTGAGTAGGGGTCCAACGTCATTCCCTCGTTAGGTATTCCAGCCGAGGCCTCTTCATCGTGCATAACTTGTTGGGGGATCATGTTTGAATACTGCTAAAAAAATTTTAATCGATTAGGATTAATGGAGTGTTTTTATTGAATTGGCTGGGGCGTGTCCTGTGCATGTAGGTGGTGATTTGGTCACACCGGTTGGTTTTACCGGGTGTGTGCGTGAAAATAATTATTGATTCATCTCTTCTCCTTTGAAAAGTCATGGTTGGCGTGTTAGAGGCAGTTGGATCAATATTTCCGTACACATTCTGTGGCCAAAGTTTCAGTTTTGATATATTCGGTAAGGTTTTGGTTCGTTTTAATTATTTTTATTTATACGTTAATTTCTAGCTGATCGTCTCCGAGTGGATATCTTTTGCTGGGAAGTTCATATCTCCCTCCGTTAAAAACAGAAATGCTTCTTTCGTCAACTCAACTCTCAAATGGATGGGATCGTCACCTCAAAAAGTGGGTTTATTTAACCGTTTCTCGGAATTTTGGATTTACTTATTTGTGTTTATTTGTTTTGTTTTATCTTTGAGTATTTTGGTGATTTCTTCATTACGATTTGGATCTTTCTTGTCTTTAAACTTATTTAAAAATTATGGGAATTTTTTATTTAGTAAGTTCATAATTATTTCCAATAAATCAGTCTGTCAGTGGGAGTGAAAGTTGTGTTGGGTTCGGAATTCGGTAAGTTGATTAAGGAACTTTGAGTCTGGATTTTCACTCACTAAATTTTCCTGGTTTGGGCTTTTTTACGTTAATTTACTCATGTCGATTTATTCTGCCTTTGAATGCTACTCTTTAATGTTACTAGGGTATCCACTGGTTTAATTAATTGTCTTTGCTTATGATTATCTAGGTATTAACATTGCTCCCTGCGGTGTCGTTAGGAGATTATAAGGGCTATGGAAATTTTGGTTACCTCAAATGATTTGAACAACTCAAGCGGCATTATAAATCTATGGATCGTAAAGGTTCGTAAACTATTATTGTATTGATATAAGTGTAAGGCAACAAAAAATTCCTTTTACTTCAGTTTCCTAAAAGTACACTTATCGAATTCCGGACAATTACGGGTGTTCATGATCTATCGCAATCCAATTTAGTAGGATCTAATTACCATAAGTTCATGATTATTGCGTGATAATTTAGGGCCGCTCTAAATCCATATTAATATATTGAAATTTATAATTGTTAATTCACATTTAAAATTAAGTTTTAGTTTATAACAACGATTCCATTTTTCAATTCCCCGTCACCTTTCCCTTAGTTGACCTTAGGCGCGTTGTATTCATATTATAATTAATGAGTGCCCACTGGACTACTCGGTGTGGTGATTTTGAGCCGTGTGTAGTATAATTTAGGTCGATTTTAAAGAAATCGAGAAACGAGGAAGTAACCAAAAGACCACTTCCTTATTTCTCCTTTCTTCTATACGGAATAATATTGACGTTCCGATCCCTGCGTTCCGCACGCCGGGTCTTCACGGGCACAGATCATCGGCGATATTCCACGCACTTACACGAATCTGAATAACCTTTCTGATTTTAATTGTGATGTGTTTTGGCTGTGGGCCGGAAAAATTTCGACAGTTAACGAATAATTAATGAAAACAAAATGATTTTATGCATTATAAATAATTTATTAATATTAAAAATAATATAACAATTACTTGTCCATAACGAAAATCATACAAAATACTACTCTCCCCACGCCGACATCCAAGCAGAGCTCTATCGAGATTGCGAGGATGCGACGTGGAGAGAGCTTCCAAATAAAAACTCTTACTCACTTAGTAAAATAGATTTTTAAGAAAACTGTTTTATCAGAAAATATGATTAAAATTGTGTGAAAATGAATCGGTATATATACCTATTTTTAAGCCCTAACCTTGCGTGTTCTTTTTGATTTAGTAAAACAAAATTCGACCTTGGTATTTTCTAGTGTATTCTAATCTTAATTTTTATTATTTTTTAATTTCATTTGATAATTTTTTATTTGAAATTTTTATTGAATTATTTCTAATTCAAATTCTTTGATTTTAATTTCATTTTCATGAAATTTTCATTTTTTGTTTAATTATCAAATTTAGGTCGAATTTGTTGGGTTTTCGTGTTATGTTTATATTTATATCGTGCGGATCTTGTTGCTTTTGTTATTATTTTAATTTATTTTTATGTTTATTATTTTATATGTAATTGTTTTTCTCTCATATTTTGATAGGGTTAATTGGTGTTTTCATAGGTTTTGAATTTAAAGCTGCATGTTATATTCGCATGTGTGTTACCGATTCATTTAAACATTCACAAGGCCGTTTGTGTTCTGGCCCAACAATAGTAAAACTGATGTTAAATAAGACGTTGGACATTAGATAGCGCGTTATAATAAAGGAGGATAGAAAATAAATACATACATACAATCTCGGTTCACAAAATTTGATTAGCAAAAAATATAAAATAAATAGACAATAAATTGCTAAAATATTTTTAAATTTAAAAAATAAATGATATTTTTTGAAAACATTTCAAATGCTTCTCAACCTTATTAGTTCCGTAACCCCTTGATAATATTTCCCATGTGTCGACCCCAGTGGCGTAGCGAGGAGGGGGTGAGGGGGACAGTTGCCCCGGGCGCCACTTCTTATGGGGCGCCAAATAGACGAAATGTATAAAAAAATTATACATGTAGTCAAGCACTGAAAAATTTACTCTCAAGTTTGTATCGTCTTGAGTGCTGAACGGCTGGGCGCACGTTAGAATCGCGGTACCACCAAAAAAACATTGCAACGAATCGCTAAAAAAAGTTAACTCTAACGCTATTCCTTTTGATACGGTGCCTTTAAACAAATAAAGCCAATGCTAAGGGTCAGAATTTTTGAATTCTATGCGTTTGTGATTGCAATCTCGAGCGCCTACCGCTTTAAAACTGGGGCGCGGTAACGCAGCGGCGGTACCATCAAACAGACATGCCCGCTTAACAAAGTTAAGCACTAAAAAAATCTAAACCAAAATCAATGCACTACGCTGGGTCACCGCAAAGTCGCAATCGCGCTTCTCGCTAACGCTATGCAGAAGTAGAATTTTCAGTTTTGCAGCGCGGTGTTTTCAATCATAAATGCACGAATGCACCAGTTTTTGACCTTTTCAACATTTTCTTCAGGCATCCGCTTAATCTTAATCAAAAAGTGTTTCCAAATTGTTACAAGTAAGTAATTTATTTAAATTTATTTTTGTTGCATATACATACTCAGATTTAATCAAAGAATCAGGCAACGTGTAGATTATCCGCCAATTTATTTACATCCTGTATATTAAAATTGTTTTTAAATTCAATATTCAATATTTTATTATTATTTAAACTAGGTTTTATAAGTTTTAGTTTTCGGCTTTTTGATGCTTCCCAAAAAACTCTCCGGTTTTCAAAATCGCAAGTGACAGGCAACGAGGGAAGTAAAACTTGAAAACCAACGAGGCAACATTAAAAAGTTCTTGATATCCAAGAATAATTCATCGGCACCTTCAGAACCACACACGTTATCCGATAAGACCACTCAGAATATTTTAGAAGATATTTCTGAAAATTCAATTCCGATATCTGAAATCAACCTGAAGAATGTATCAGTGGCACCTAAAGATGTATCTGAGGCACCTGAAGGTGATAAAATTGCATTAACAACAGAAGATTCTGTTAATTCAGACAATGCATCAGCATCATCACCAGATTCTCTAAACTCTGATGATTTCCACATTATCGACACATCTGCTAATACAGCTAATATTCTATCTGTACTTTCTTGTAACGACATCGGCTATTTAGAGTTTGACAAGATATCACAACGTTTGATAATTTCCCAACGACTCAAAGACGAATTGGTAGAGCGTGGATCATCTGCATTTTAAAACAAAAATGGTTTATTTGAATTTCGCGATGGACGTTCAATGCATTCATTGTGGTTCACCCGCCGGCTGGTTAATGGAGATGAGATAAATCGAACATGGTTTCTCTATTCCCCATTAAAAAGTAGTGCATATTGCTTCTGTTGCCTATTATTTCCAAAGTCAATTAACAATCAGCGCTCTGGACTTACGCTGCCAGACGGTTTCAACAAATGGAGAAAGCCAGAAAAAATGTCTGCACATGAAAATAGTCCAAACCATCGCGCTTCATTTACTGCCTGGAAAGAAGCGGAGCGACAGATTATGTCGGGTAAGGGAATCGATGCAGAATTGCAAGAATTGCGAGGCCATGCAGAGAGTTTAGCAACAAATAATGGTTCTAACGTTGGAAATGTTCTTGCTACTCTGAAACTTTTAGCTGAGTATGATCCTTTACTTTCTAACCACCTTGATCATGCCAGACAAAATCCAGAATCTGTATCATACTTGTCACCACAAACCCAAAATGAATTTATTATCTTACTAGCGTCGAAAGTAAGAAATAAATTACTAAATGACATCAAGAGAAACAAATACTACGGTATGTTGTTTGACTCCACTCATGATCAAGCCCACCGCGAACAGTCATCACGCGTGATAAGGTATGTCGATGTTGATTTTTCAAATAAAACTGTGACTATTAAAAAATCATTTCTGGGCTTTATTGAGCTACATGCTAAAGATGTAGCCACTCTTGAACATGTTATTGTTGACACCCTTGAAGCCGATAATTTACGTCTGGATGACTGCAGGTCGCAATGTTATGACAATGCTGCTTTAATGAGTGGGAATATATCTGGGGCTTCAACAAAGGATTTGCAATAGAAATCCTCGCGCAATATTTGTGAATCGCAACAATCATAGCTTAAACTTGGCAGATATGCACTCAGCTAAGCAGGATGCTGTTGCTGTTACATTTTTTGGTACAATCAAGAGTATTTACCTTTATTTCTCTCGTTCCACATTTCGATGGAATGAGGTTTAAAATGTAATCAGCAAGACTGTTAAGCGAAAATGTGAGACCAGATGGAGTGCTAGAGCAGATGCGGTCAAGGCTGTGTATAATGGGAGTAAACAAAATTGTAGGGTTACTCGAAAAATTGTCAGATGATAACAGCCAGACTCAGGACACAAGGGCTGATGCCGAAAGATTGCTGGCAAATATTTTGGACTTTAATTTTCTCGTCTTATTGCATTTTTGGCATCAAATTCTCAGTAAAATTGACCGAGTCCAAAAACGTTTGCAGGACCCAACAGTAAACTTCGGGGAAGCAGCATCAGATCTGCAGTCTTTGGAGCTTCATCTCAATGAAGTGAGGTCAGAATTATGCGAAGAAGTCATTCAGAAAGCAAAGGATATGTGAAAATAAATGGGGAATTGCAGTAGAAAGCCGAGTCAGGCGAAGTAGACGAATGGCGGGAGAAATGGCAAGAGATGTGGCACTTTATTCGGAAGAAAATATTAACAGAATAATGAAAAGCATTATTGATCGCTTAAAGGCAGAATTTTCGTTGAGATTCAAACGACTTCAAGACCTTAATTTCAAATTTGGCTTTCTGCTTAATATTAATAATTTATTAAGCATGAAAAAAGTCGATTTGGAAGAAAAATGTTTGAATTTATCAAGCTTTTATGACAGCGACGTTAATGGGACGGAGTTGTTCAACGAAATTTGCGATACTAAAATTCTAATGAAAACAAGATGTGATACTTTGCTATCATCGCCAGTTGATTTGTTGAAGCTTATAGTATTGTATGGTGAGGATGTCTTTCCGAATTTAAGAATTGCGCAGCAAATGCTATTAACGATTGCGGTATCAATTGCAAGCTGTGAGCGCTCTTTCAGCAAATTGAAATTAATACTATCCTATCTACGGGAATCTATGGGTCAAGAACGTTTAGATAGTCTTGCACTCTTTAGCATAGAACGCGACACTCTTGATAGTATTAATTTTGATGATGTCATTGATACATTTGCGGCAGTAAAAGCCAGAAAAATTTATTTTTAATGTAGTGTTAAAAAATATTTATTGTTTACTTTTTAAAATATTATTTTATTATTATATATTTTTATATATTTTATTATATTTTTATTTTTGTTATTTTTTTAAAAATATTATTTTAGAATTTATTAATATACATTTTATATTTTTGGTTTTTACTTATGTTTATTTTGATATCCAAAATTTTTTTTTTTAAATAAGCACAGGGCGCCAAAAATATACCTTGGCCCGGTCGCCAAGTACTCTCGCTATGCCACTGGTTGACCCCACCGATAAAATTAATCGGGTTGCTCATTTTTGACTCTTGGTCACTGCATTGTTACTACGATTACTGTTGCATTGAACAGTTCTAACTCCTACAATACATTCAGGTTTTTTTAAAAGTTAATTTGAATTTTAGAGTTATAGCATATTTTTTTATTTATATATTCTTATTTATAAATTGTATATAATAACCATATCAAAACTTATTAATAAAATATAAAGCGTAATTTTTCCACAATTATATAATATTGAAATTAATCAACAATATTTTTGCAATTTGAAGCAAGTTTTTTTAAATTTAAAATTTCAATACTAGAGTTCCAGAATAAATTTGCAACATTGTCAGTGAGAAGACTGTGCTTGCTTCCTTCTGGCCAGATCAGAAATTCTTTGGCAGTCTTTGCAAAGCACAACACAAATCGTTTTCATCATAAAATTCACTCTGTATTTAGACTTTATAACTAATCAGCTTGAAAAGCCGGCTTCACAAAGGTATGTTGTGGGAAAAAGAAGAAGGAGGTGCAACAAATTCTCAGAGAGAACAGAATATGACTGCAAAAACTTGATCCAGAATTGTGTAACTGTCATAGAAGTGAAATCATTTTTGCCTGCATCGCTGGTAATGAGTTCTATTGGGGTATTACGAAAAAAGTACAGTAAAATCAATAAAACTCCTAAATGATAACTCCTAAATGATAACATTAATTAAAAAATTTACAAAAATTCTAAAGTAGTATTGATTGGGGGAAATTCGTATGGTTGAACGCCAAATTGAGAGACGAGTAAAAAAATAATAATAAAAATTTAGTGAGGGGTCCCTAGAAAATAATATAATATATAAAAAAAGAAATTAATTTAAAAAAATTAATTACTAATGAGAAGTCCGAAGCAATTGGAAACCCGAGAGATGAGGAAAACCCGGCGTGTAGATAGAATAATATAAAAGGGTAAATTGGCCTAAACAATATTAAATGGGCGCCACTGATCTATGGAGAGGTAATTATTTCCTAATTTGTAATTTAGTAATGTAGCAAACGTTGTTGAAAATGTCGGCTAAGGTGGTCCGTGGGAAGTAATTATTTTTAATAATTTAGTAATGTAGCAAATGTTGTTGACAATTGTCTGAAAACAGTCTGAGAAGGAGTATAGAAGGAAAAGGGAAAAACACGAAATGACCAGTGGTTGAAGCAAACGAGAAGTCTAGTCAGGTCAGTAAAAGAGTCTAAACCCAAGTAAAGTCAAACTTTATCTATAAGAAAAGGTGATTATCCATTGGATAACTTACCTTAAGAATTCCAAATTTATTCTGTGGTTGAAAGGTACAAATAAATCAAAAATTGTAATTACAAAACATTGAAATAAATCGGATTGAGTTGTAACTGTGATAAAGTGAAAATAAAATTATTCTGTGTTGGGTTTGCTTATTTGATTCGAAAAGGACACGAGGAGTCAAAGGGAACCGACTTTCAATAATAATAACCCAACAGTTCAATGAACTTCTCTTGCTCATTCTCTGAAACATCTTCAATCTTGATTGTAAATGGACTTCTAGGAAGTGCAAATGGTGTCTCAGGTAAATTGGGCAAATATTTTGACACTTCTTCATGACTTTGTAAGTGGTTTTGGACAGAAAGTATTGTAATATTCGTTATTTTCAGTTCGATGTCCTTTTCCTCAAAGTATTTAGATTTGAAACATGTAAATTCTACTTTCGTCCATTATTTTTGCTAAAGCATTAGTTTCAATTGGAGCGCTTGGATCTTTTCTGACAAATCTAGGCATGTTACATTTGGTAAATTTAACTCGTTTAACAATGCAAAAGATGTTAACCAAGTAATTTTGAGAAGCTGGTTTTTGTCACTGAAAACTGCTTCAAACTGTGTTTTTCTTTTTAATTAAAAATGTTCTTGATTCATCATGGAGATGAAAAGCATGTTTTAAAACTCTGCCTCTGGACAACCATTTCATATCGGTATGAAAAAATAAAACATTATTGTGTGGGTATTCTGGTTATTAAAAAGTTTCAAAAATATGTGGTCGTTTTAAGTACTCGCTTTTATAAAACTAACGGCACCTACGACGTTTTTCATTATTTATCGAAACTCTTCTGGCAGTCTTCGTTGCTAAAATTTGCCAATCAATCCTATAATGAATTTTAATGGCTTTTGGTGATTAATTGACTACTAAATGTTGAAATCCAAACTAATATCCTAGCATTGCTGAAGCATCATCTGTACAAACACTACAAACATTTACCCAAGGGGCATCATGCTCTTTCAGAAATAAACCAACCATTTCAGTAATCGTTTCAACTCGTTTGAATAAAAGAAATTCATTTAATATCCCATTTTATCATTTAATTGAGTCACAATTAGACTAAAAATTATTGGAATTTAGAGAAAAGCTTTGGTATTATAAATTTAAAGTATTTTTAAATAGTCATTTTGTTTTATTTAACCAAGAATCAATTTTCGTTAAAAATATTGAATGCATAACCTAAAAACCTTTATAAGTAACTCTCATCATACATAATAAATTTTAATGATGCATCCCCCTTATCGGCTGCTGGACATGCTGATATACGCCAAGAAGCCAATGAAGAGCCACAGAAGCTCAATTTAAGTAATTTAATAAATTATTACAACCATATAAATAGATTATTTATAAAACATCTAATGAAATTAGAAATTTTAGCTGATATACAAATATTTATATTTAATTAAATTAATCGATGTTTCACCTAGTTTTTGTATAAATCCAAAATTTTTAAAATTCATTTTAAAAAATCAGTATATTAATTAAATTTATCTTTAAATTAATTTTCATTAAAATTTTACATTAACAAGAAAAATTTACTTTAAAAAATAATTCCAGGATGCAATTTATTATCCTTGCATAACTTATTAAATTTCCCTTGGTGTACTAGTCAAATTACACTCAGACATTCTCAAGCATGGATCCTTAGGATTTTGAATTAATTTATCAACAATCTCTTTTATCATCTAGAATAAAAATGACTTTAAATGATCATTTTTTACCAACAACTTAACCATATTTATAAATACTTTTTACATTTTAGACATATTAAAATTTCAAAGGCAATGCGGGACTCATCTGTTGAATTCATGCAGCGCCTCTCGAATAGAGACGCATGGGATTCCTAATTCATATCAACAACAAAGTCTGAAGACTACTGATCTATCACAAGGCTTTGAAAACTGTTATAACTTGTTTGGTTCTTAACATTCAAAATATTATCTTAAATTGTAAAAATTGATTGAAATTATTATTTGATTCGATATTTATATAAAAACTTTATTATTATGTTTGTTATAGTTTTGATTTTTTATTTCGGCGATTCCGTCAGATTTAGTGAAGGATTTTACAATTCATATTCGGTTAGTTATTTTTTTATGTCATTTATATTCGGTAAATAAAATAGTAAATAATTTATATTTATTTTCCCCGATAAGCAAGAAGAACCCTTGCTTAACGTGGTAAAACACCGTACATCGCGATATTATGATTTCAGCATAATATGTGATATTCAGCCATCAACCTAGGTCCCTCTTCTGACCGAAACCAGGCGTATGTTGCAACACGTGGTAACGAGGCAATGATCATACGCCTAGTTTTGATCAGATGAGTCTCATGTTCTTTTAAAGTAAACACTTTTTCACAGATTATTTATTTTACTGCGATACTAATAATATATTTCCAACATAAGCAGCCATTAAAAAATGACAATTTATATATCTAGTAATTGAGGACCGGATAATTTAAAATTAAATATCCATCTAATATACTTGAAATTTAAATTTCCAGCCAATCAAAATCGATTATCAATTAACCTACGAAATTCAAATAAAAGGTAAAAAAACAGTTTTTAAACGAATAAGAATCAGGGCCCGGTGCAAAGTTTCCTAGCGGGCTTTGAAATATATTTCATATAATAAATTATAATTTATCAAAATTTGTTATTTATTACGTTCAGAATATTAAGGAAAACATTAAATTAATAAAAATAAAGTTAACATTTTAAACAAAAAACTTAATAATTATGACTTATTTTTATTTATTTATGAAAAAAATACAAAAATACTTATTATTTCATCAATTCCACATAGCGGTTTTCTTCGAAGAAAATTAGATTTTACCAACGGAAAATTTTTTGAAAATAATACCCCCGAAAATTCAAAAAATACAAAAACTTAATAAAATTATATATATGAAATATATGAAAAATATGAATTGTAATAAGTAGAATCAAAATTCATTGTTTTAGTTTTACTATATTCATATATTAACACTAGATTTACTGAGCCAATTTGACTCATTTAAAATTTTATTGATATATATATATATATATTTAGATAAAACTGAAACATTATTTTTTAAATACATATGCTGATTTTCAGATACGTAATGAAATATAGGTAAATATAGGTTACTCCCCATCCACCAAAACCCTCATTTCACATATTCGAATGTGGTATACCTATTTTACGGCTGTGAGTCAAATTGACTCATAAATGATTTAACAGTTGATTGCTTTAAGCCAGTGTTTCTCAAGTTTTTTAACCATTGCCCCTTAAGACACAATTTGATTTGCCACCGCTCCATAAACATTATTTAATTGTATAATATACAAAATGTATTACATGTAAATAAATTTTAATGGTACAGAACAATTACTACCAGATTGCTCCAATAGCGTTATTTAACAGAAACTTGTTACAACTTGATTGCGTACGGCGTACGGGCTATCCTACGAAATCTATGTTATGTATTTTAAGTTTTTATACCATCATACAGGGTAGAAATATAAACTAATTATTCGTTATTGTATAGTAGGTAAGTTTTAATTTTAGTGAAATATAAAATATAAAGTAAATGAAATTACAAATCTACCATCGCCCTCTTAATCCACGTCAACGCCCCCTTTTTTTCTGGGGCCTTTAACACCCCTTCTAAATCTCAAACGCCCACAAAGCGGCGTTATCACCAACTTTGAGAAAGACTGCTTTAAGCACATGAAACTTTTTACATACATAAAGAAAGTTCTTATCAGAATTCTAAAGATAACTGATGTTTGAACATTCATGATCAATCTTGTCAATTTATTAGTTAGCTTGTGTCAAAAGGTGCATTATTTATATACCGTTTTATATACCGTGTGAACAGAACGTTTATGGTGAAATAATAGTTTTATAAAATCAATTTTTTGCAACAAAAATTTGGTTCACCAAGGTAATTTCAATATTTATTTATCAAAGGTATTTCAATTGATATATATTTTACATCTAATTACATAGGGTTTCTATTATAGGAAAAACAAAGAAAAATCTTTTTTGCTAAAAAATGTACACAAAATAATGGAAGATCAATCAGATAATGAATCGGATGCAACTGAAATGGAACTTTGTGATAACGAAAGTGAAATAGAGAAGGAAGTCAATAGCACTAAATTCTCGAGTGGTGAAGAAGAAATCTTCGTTTTATAGGCTCTAGCATAAAAAGAGCGAGGATTATTTCTTCATAAACCGAAAATAAATTAGGTGCTATTGATGCATCTGGCAATGAAGAAATTTCCACCGAAAAAGTTGGGTACAAAAAGTCTCCTCTACAAAACATTTACCATCATAAAACTTTATTCATTGTGTCGATGAAAATTAAATTGTTTTTGTATGAAAAAATTGGCTTAATTGAAGCGTTTGGTGATATTCAATGTAATTTATAATTACTGACTAGTTTTAAGATTATTTGGCGATTATTAGTGCCATGAACAAAAGTCTATTCCACCCGGGATTGATATCAGTGAACTGGCGAACAGGTATAAGAGCCCGGTGCTCCATAACATGATTAACTTGAATTATACAGTTGTAAGCCTCTATTGATACATATGACAATTGTCACGTTGCGTGTGATAAAGCCATAATTTTGGTGTCAGCGTTATTTTTTAAATATTGAGTGAAAAAATATTCAACAAAATAAAAGCAATTTAGTATGATGTTTTATTCATTAATTACAAAAATAATTCAATTAAATATTCAAATGGATAATATTTATGATGCTCTAAGCATTTGTTTCGACAGGTTGAAAATTACACAGTGATCGGAATGGGAAAGGTTGTAGTTCATCACCGTTTCATGAGTGCAGAATTGGATAAAAGAGGTCGTAATTGCGATGATTGGATATTTTATCCCATGTATAAATGTGATCCTGCAATATCTGAATACACCATTGTAACTGGACGCATTTTGTAAGACTTTATATAAAAATTAATTTAGAATCAGTATTGAGCTTTAGTGGGTTACCAGGGGTTTGTTTGATTCTACTGGTAATTACATAAAAAAACTTAATTTTCCCTTATAAATTTAATCGAGAAATAAATTTTTAAACACTTTTAAACAAAATTTCCTTAATTTCTTTATATGACTTAATATTTACTTTGTTCGCATATGACCTTCTTGTTGATTCCAAAAAATTAACATGAGAATTAAATTCATCGTTTGAAACGAAGTAATCAATATTTCACAAATCTCCTGCATGATTTCAATTTCAAGATCTTTTTCTCTCTATTACCTTAAAAATTAATTATCTTTTAATGTTAGCAAGTTATTATTTGATGTTTAAAATGACATTAATTTAACCCCTTTACCGTGGAAAATTGTTTTTTGTTATGCAAACCATGATGCTTACCTTTCATAATTTGTCCTGGCAAAATAAAATATTTTTTAAGTGAAAATGAGTTGTCTTTTAGAAATTGTGAGGAAAATAAGAAAAAACTGAATTTTTGTATTTTTTTGTCTCGGTGCACGATTAAGCCCAACATTTTTAATGACGAGCTAACTCGTGAAACACGGTAAAGGGATTAAAATAAACAAAAGTGTGAATGTGTTTTATAAGTTTCAAAAATAGAAATATATCTATAATTTAAAAAAAGTTACTTTATTTTTACTGTCATCAGAGAATATACAAAATTTAATTTTGATATAATTAAAATAACGAGCCCATTGTTGATTTTTCACAGCTCATCATTGTTTGTAATCACAATTAATTAATAATATATATTCACACATTTAATTACTTATTTAATTTTTTAGAAACCACGATGAATTTTTATATGAAAAAAGAATATTAACAGGCCTGTTAGTTTTATATTCATTAATAGATATTAAAGTATTACAAATGTATGTAGTGTTATTCAACTGTAAGTTATTAATTTAAAAGTAATTTTTTTATATACATTGTAGTTACAATTATATGCGGGGTTTCATTGTATAACGTCACATATAATACAACTAATGTTTAATTAGCTTATACTATAGAAACACACACTCATACCTGAGTGTTTAAATTTTCTATTTAAATTTTATTATTATTATTTTTTATTATCATAATCTAACATCTATTATTATTTATTATCTATTATTATTATCCGTTATTATTAGAGCTCGACCGATTAATCGGTAACATTCACAATCGGGCCGATTATAGGAGCAAAATGTCGCAATCGGTACAATCAAAAATCGGTTGCCCATCAAGAGCCGATTGTTCAAGATAAATAATTAATTTACATCTAGCGGGAATTACTCTGACTTACAAAACAAAACAGAAGTCAAAAGACAATAAACTTTTCTGGATAAATATAGATTAGCGACGAAACAAAACGTGCATCACTTAATTATATTATAATACCCAATGCAAACATTAAGTGTATTTCGAAGAACCAAGTAAAAAAATCGAATTATGACAAGTCGCGTTTAAAAAGTCGAATAGTTAACAAAAATTAAAATTTATACACAATCGGTATTGGAATTACAATCGGTACTTCTCAAAATCGGAAATCGGTACAATCGAAGAATAATGCAATAGGTCAAGTTCTAGTTATTATTATCAATTATTTAACCCGCAAAGGTTAACGTGATGTACTGATACAATTTCTGATGACATTTATCACGAGAATGTTAATTTAAAAATTATCTATAGTGGTATTACAACATTGCTATAACTATGCCGACACTAAAAAAGTTACGTATATAATGTATAATTTTCTTTCCTTTTCCATGGGTATATTTTCAAGTTAAAACAAATTTTCAACTTTAAAGGTCAGAATTATTGAAAAATTACAATTTATTTTAAAATGCTCAATTTTATTTAAAAAGCTCAATTTCAGTCATATACCATTTATTCTTATAATAAATAAATAGATAATAAATATAAACTAATAGTTCCAATTAATAAACAAAAAAATTTACAGTTTTACGGACGGATGTACTTACAATTATTATTATAAATGTTGATAATTATTATTAACGTTGAAAAAATTTTTCGAGTTTTCATCTCTGACTGCTTTTAATTTTGTAATGGCATTAATTTTTTTTATAGAATCCGTAGGTTGATATATCTACATCTATTTTTATTCTTAAATCTAGTAGATTAAGGATTCATTTTAATCAGGATATTCCATTTCAAACTTGATATCAGCTCGCAAAGAAATATTTATCCACCAAACATCAGAACTTCCATATTTACAGAAAGTAAATGTTATAAGGAAGGAGAAGAAGAGTATGGCAATCGATGTACTGAAGGAAAAGAGAACTATAAAAACAATTAAATTTCGATAAAGTCTACGCATAAACGAATACCACAATGAGAAAATTGAAAGAATGAAATCAAAACCAAAAACACTTAAAGAAAAAACACAAAAAAAGAAATACTTTTATATAAACATTCATTCATCAATGACATGCTCAATCGCACTGGCCTTCTAATTCGTGTATCATATAAGTTTTGGATACTGAGGCAAGCACTGATAAACAACAAAAAAAGAAGTCAAATACCAAAGAAAATATGCTTCAGAAAAAACGTTATATACTGCATCACGTATAATGCATGCAAAGAAATATGCATTCGAAGTACTCTCAGGAACCTACATCAAAGAATTAAAGAACACTTGGAACCTGTCAGAAAATCCTCGGTATACAAGCATCTCCAACAATGCAAACCAAGGAAGGAAAGAAAAAGTATTTCAAACAAAATCTTGACCGGAGATAATCTCAAAAAAATTTCAGATTAAAAGAGGCAATTCTTATCTTAGATAAGCATCAATAAATCTAGAAGAAATCAGAGAAATTGCCAGTCTGATTTGTTGTTGACTCTGGTAATTTAAGTTAAAGGTTAAAACGATTTTATAACACAAAGGAAAAATTTTAGGAATGAAAAACAGAGTAGAACGGTAATTATGTCTTGAAGTTGTTTGTTAAGGGTGGTTTTGGGGCTTTTTTAAGAGGAAAGCTTTTTGCACACCTTTTATTGACTTTCTAAAACGCTAGAACAGTTTATTAATTTTCAATGAATTTCTATTAAGATTTGTAGAAAAAAGAGATTAAGAAAGAAAAACAGTTTTTAACGAAAAAGTTATTTAAAAAAAATTTTAAATTTTAAATTCGACAAAAAGTAAAATGTCATATTTAGGAATCTTTAAAAATTTTAAGAGGAAAATTTAAAAAATTCAAAAAATAAAATTTAAATGAAAATC
The DNA here is from genome assembly GCA_022537955.1 of Schmidtea mediterranea. NCBI lineage: Eukaryota > Metazoa > Platyhelminthes > Tricladida > Dugesiidae > Schmidtea > Schmidtea mediterranea. The sequence continues at coordinate 312,629,518 of CM039679.1, read as the reverse complement.
AGAACGTATTTTGGTACTTTGGTATTGAAGATAACTATTCCGCAAGAAAATGAAGAGGATTTTTTAATAATCGAAACTTTTTCTACAATATAATTACTTTGCAGCAAGGGCTTATTTTGATATAATAGTAGCATTAATAATAATAATAATAATAATAATAATAATAATAATAATAATAATAATAATAATAATAATAATAATAATAATAATAATAATAATAATAATAATAATAATAATAATAATAATAATAATAATAATAATTAATAAACGCTAACTGTATATTCTATATAACATTTCACTATATTTCGACCGTTTATTAGTCTTCTTCAGGCTAGAAATCACATTAACAACATCTAAATAAAAATAGTAAAATTTAAACCAATTAATCAATAATAATCGTATTCAACTCGTATTAATTTAAAACAAGGTCGTGTGCAGAAAGGGGGATTAGGGGGATAAATCCCCCCGACATTTCAAAAGGAACTAAAATTAAAAACTAGTTTTTAAGTTGGGTAAAATTGTATTAAATAAAATTTAAACATACAGTAAACTATAATTTTAATTCACTCTATGAAGGCAAGTTTTGGTAACTTACCAGTAATTTTAATTTGGTTAATTTAATTCAATTTGTTTAAATAATTTTTGGTAAATAAAAAATTTAAATTCGTGTTTATACCTGAGTTTGATATATTAAATAATTTTTTTTGATTTATGCATTTTATTTTAGAGTACTGAATATGAAGCAAATTGGTGAACCGCGTATTCTCGCTTTCCCACGAATTAGCTGTTCCTCCGCCATCAAAAAAAGTGATTTAAAAACCTGCGTGCATTTGCGTGAAAAGTTGGAAAAAGAAATTGAACAATTACGTTCAAAATTCAAGAATATTTATCAAAATACTGAGGAAATTACATGCTTATCAGGTACCTACTAGCTCGAAATCCCGAGAAGAAATGCAAACCAGACACAGCGGTCAAATATACAAACCGACAGTCCAGAAGAGTATTACAAGATATCAATTTTTCTGCCGTTTCTCTATTTCTTCAGATTTCAAATTAAAAATAGATTCTTATGTCACAGAAAAACTTTGCAGTACATAGAACATTTTCTTTCTCAAGAGACTTATCAAGCAGAAGATGACGAAACCCTCCTGTCTATAGAGCCATCAAAGACAATGGCCAGATGATACAATTTGCAGTAAAGAAGTATTTTTTGGCAAGTTGAAGATGTGGATGCGTCATTCTTTTACTCAAAAATATATTTCAATGGACTTCATTCATTACTTGAATATTTGGAACAGTCATTTATATCCTACGATTCACAATATATTGAAGTTGTCTGCAACCTTACCTGTTTCAACAGCCACAACTTAACGATCCTTTTCTACGTTGCGTAGAATTAAGACTTACTTACGGAACCCCACATAAGAACAAAGATTGAATGGCTCAGCTATAATGAATATTCACCAGGAATTTTATGCTTCCTTAGACGTTGAAGAAGGTTTAGACGCTTTGGGGAAGAGCCCAAGAAGATTGATACTTTTAAAATTACTCTATAAATGTATGACACCATTTCTGATAAATATTAATAAATAGGATAATTTTGTGGTTTTTAAATTTTTAAATTTAAATGTAAATAAAATTTAAAATATCTTTATATTTTTTTAAAATATCTTTTATGTTTTAAAATAAATTTATATTTAGAAATGAGCCTTATAAGATTTTTATAGTTTATAATTTACATGTACAATAAATATATAAATGCAAAATCAATATAACCGCTTAATGAAAATTTATTTTAACCTCCCACCTGAAATATTTTTCTGCGTACGCCTTTGATTTCATAAATAAAAATCAAACATACAAATAATTTTAATAAAATTTAAATAAAAAATTAAATTTAAAATCGCAAAATAAAAGTCTGTATACTATGCCTGAGAGATTTTGTGAATTATAAGCAAAATATGGTGAGAGGATTAGAATATTGCGCATGGTCTCTATCTTCCACGTTTGTTAACTCGGTAAAAAGTATGGCTCGTGGGTTACATTGCTACTTAAAAATGGATATTTTAAATATTTTCTTGAGCGTATGTCAAAAGAGACTGCGTGTTGAATTCTCATGATTGTTGTACTAATTTGTCTGGTGATGATACTCTTATTGACTCTGAAATTAGTAAGCTGTTACTTTTGAAAGGTGAACAAAATCGATCAAAACCCATTGAACCAAAATTTATGTTGGTATTGCCTTATTCCGAGGGTTTCCTCAAAAATGAGATCCTCAAAAATGTAGATAAAACTCAATTTTGATTGTTTCAACATCTTGCAAAGTTAGTAATGTGTTCACTAATAAGTCTACAACTCCAGTTGGTATCTGTTCTGAGCTCGTTTATCCATTTTCATGTAATGGGTTTAATGCCACATACATTGGAGAGACTGCCCGTCATCCCTGTGCTCAAGTTCTTGTCGTCCGAATGAATTGACTCACATAAGTGATCATTTTAGAAATGTACTAGTAAGAAAATAGGTATGTCTGACTTCAAGGTAATTTCAAAAAATCTGAGTAACTGTTGGGAAAGAATAACTTGCAAGGCGTCGTTGATAAAATCTTTAAATCCTATAATTAATGTTCAAAATGTTCAGTCTACATGTATTAATGTATTTAAATAACTGAATGTAAATTGATTTTGGTTTTTAAATTAAAATCAAATTTTGTAATACGAGTCGATAATTATAGTGACATGTTATATAGAATATACAGTTGGCGTTTTTCAATTATTAAAACTTTGCCTTCTTTCTTTGATTAATAATAATAATAATAAAATTAGATTCAAACAAAAAAATGTTTAATATATGTTATATTAAAATTAATTTTTAGTCTAAAACTACATCAAGAAAGCAACTATTATAGAATTAATAAGAATCTCATTGTTTTTTTCATTCATTTAATGATGATTTGACATTTCTACAAGTCAATTGTAGGTTTGTTTATAAATAGCGAGTTTATAAAAACTAAACATTAAAATGAAATAAATGTTGTTATTAAATTTTTAATCTAAATTCAATCAAATCATATTTTCAGCGTCGGAAGGTATATGCCAATTCCTCATTGGGAGATTGAAAATATGTAAAATATTTTCATAAGTTCTGTAAATCATTAACTAGACATCAACATTTAACAGTAGGAAAAGGGCTTTGATATTTCAAATTCAGAATTTCGTCGTTTTAGGGACAATGATTATCCAAAAATTATCATTCTGCTACTTACAATTCTTCATCATACTTTAAGGTAATTACGTAACACGAGTCCTTTCCCTTTACACTATGAAAATTTAGATTATCGGAGAGTGCTCTGAAATTCATGATGAAGACTTTTTATCATTTGAAGATCTTTTGATATTTTGTGAATTCAAAGTTTTTCCACAAACGGCGATTGAACAATACTTCGTTCATAGAGATATTAAAACGAAAAGTTTTGCAAAGTACGTGGTTAAACCAATTTGCCAAACAAATTACTATCAGCCTTCTTGCTGGAGATATTGTTTCCCAGTTGCTGGCCGGTTTTCTTGTGACCAAAATGGAAATGAAATTTGTGAATCTAGTAAGTAATTTGAATGAAAATAATAATCTACATTTCACTGCTATCGTAACATATAAAGTTATAAAGCGAGCAAGCTTGATAAAAAGCTTATCAAATGTTACAAACGGAATAAAAATTTATATAATTCTAAAATCAACCAAATTCACCCAGAATTAATATTCAATCAGCAACAAAACGATTGAGATTATATAATTAATTACTAGCTATTGCGTAATCATTGGTTTCATATATATATTATATGACATTAATTAAGAAGAAAATGCTACTTGATCACAAGATAAAATGCCAAACTCTGCAAGATGTGTTTAAAGTTTCTTTACAAAATCAAACAATTTTACTAAGTCTTAGAAAATCTTTTGTTTTAAAAATTTTTTTTTCTAATGTTTGTTTATAAATAAACATAGTCTGTTAAAGAATTTATTGATTTGTTATCATCTAACCATAATTAGTTACTTAGCCGAGTGGCTAGCAACCTCTACGACAAACGATCAATTTAAATTCAAAATCTTCACAGCACCCTTTGAAATGAAGGAAGCTACATATACAAGCTACATAAGAATAGTTAAATATAAAGATCTTGCCTTCATGTATTAATTAATTTATAATTAATTTCACCAATTTTTTGAAAAAAGCATGGAAGTTGTTTAATACAGAAGCTTAATAAACCTTGTAGGTTTTAAGAAGGAAACCGACAAAGAAATTTTCAAGGAATTAAAGGATACATATAATAAAGATGCCCCATCATATCGCTCTGTTAAATATAAAGTGCAAAAATTCCAAGGTGGCCAAAAGTTACCGAAAAATAAGTAGAAATCGCACAGGAAAAACTCGGAATCAGTATAAGAAGCTCAATATTAGTGATGGTAAAGTTCATACTATTATGAAATGTATTGGGATTCGAAAGTTGTGTTCCTGATTTGTACCAGTGTTCCTAATATATGAAATGATGGAAAGACCTTTGCAGTGTTGTAGTAAAATCTAGAGCTTTATAGTGAATATGAAACTTTATTGTTTCTTTACATTCCGGAGTCAAAGAAATCATCCATTGAATGGAGGTTATCCGCCGAAAATCCTACGAAGAATCTCAGAAGTGTTACTACCCATCGAAAATCAACGATGCTCTCAGTTGTTTGGGATTCTCTCTGGATAATCATGTTGGATTTCGCCGCCACGAGTACCAAATTGAACGCACATTATTACTATCATTTATTAAAAATTGTACGTACCAAAACATGAAAATCCAGAAAAGTCACAATATCGTGTCTCCATGATATGACCCTATTCGCACAGCAACTGCTTCTGCATCGTCAATGAGCAATGTTGGATTTAGTGTAGTTTTACATCCTCCATAAAGCTCAGATCTAGCTCCAAGTGACTTTTACCTTTTCTTCCACCTTATAAAGCCCTTAGATGGAAAAAATATTTGAAATCAACGATGAATTGAATGAGGCACTGGAAGTTGTCTTTGAAAATTGGAGCCTATATTTCTTCTAAAATGAATTCTCAGAACTTGTGATCCGCTGGGGAAAATCTTTTGATTATTTCGGGGAAAATATCAAAAAATGATGCCTATGTTCCATGAATTTTTGTAGTATTAATGTAAATTTAGTGTGCTCAATTATTTCTATGTCAGGCCTAGTACTTAATGAACCAATCACGTATTATTAATTCAATCACTTTATTTTGATAACTTTATAAAAATGCTAAAATAATATTCGAGCAACTGAAGCGATAAAATGTAGCAGAAAGATATGAAAAAAAGGTCAGTGTAAACATGCTTCTACAGGATGCTTTAACTTTAGAATTTCCTAAGTAAAAGTGATTTTTTTAATTAAATTAATTTTAATGAAAATTAGACATTCCAAAAAAGATCAATGATCCTTTTCCAACCATATAGGTGTCAAAGGTTCGAAATACTGTCTTTATAATGAATTGAAAAATTAAGATGCAAACATTGTAGAAAGATGGAAGTTTCACATTTAATTAAATATTGTACGAAAAATTATTTAGATAACCTTAGCCGACAGAAACACTAAAAGTTGAGGGCCCCAGTAGTTTATCAGAGTATAAAAACGTATGGTTATTCATCGCACTGTTGAAATTGTTTGCAAATTTTAAAATATCTAACATAATTTTAATATCATTAAAATTGTTAAAAATGCATAGAAAAAAATTCCAAACACCGATCTGCTTATTTTATGATATATTTCATGTAATGGATGCGATGCCACATATATTGTTGTGAATGTGTGTTGAAATTTTTATTTCTACAATGTAACTTTATCTATATATATCTAATGAATCTACCGATTTCTGAAGAGATCAGTATCAATTATATAACTACAAAACATATTAAAATCTTTTATATTTCGAATTTAGATTATGAGTCAATTATGGTTTTCTATCGCTATGAATTACCACAAGACTTCTACAAAAGCTATCAATACGAATCTATATATGGCATCAAATGTATGTTTTATAATCTATGTTCTCTAAATGCCAAGGCGGATTCTTCAAATTGTTCTAATCCAAAATCACAATGCTATCCACTAGAGAATAATTCTTATACATGCAGTATGTTGATTATTACTAAATTAATAATAATTAATGATATTTCATTTATTTTCATTTTGACAAAAAATCGAAAATTTTTGTTGCAAAGAATTCAATTTTTGATTTTTTAATCTAAAAAATAAAACATCAAAGGTAACCGAAAAAATTTAAAAGCTTTAGTGACATAGTCTAATCGCTTTGGCCAAGAAAGAACAATAAAAGCACCTGAATGACTTCATTTATTTTGAAACCGTTGTTGCGAAAGTGGATTCCCGGAACTAACAATGAAAAACAAAAAAATTGCTTTGCTCATCAAAAACTTAAAATGAGAAATATTGAACTAAGTTTTCTTTCTCCTAATGTGATGTCTCTGATCCAGCCATGCGATAAATGAATAATGGAAACCCTTAAAAAGTTATCGGTGTAAAATAGAAAACTAAAATAGAAGTATATCATGTCTTTCACATACTGTTGAAATTCAGGACGCATTTATCTTATGATTCATTTTTTTCATTGAAGCCATGTATAAAAACCTTGTTTCTCAATTACATACAAGTTATTTGAACTTCACAAGGTATTTAGCCCCAATGGTCAAAATCTTTAAAAATTTTTAATAAATTTTCTAGTAGTAAATAAATATCCAAATTGCCATTTCTTTATTATATTTATTATTACTCCGAGTTAAAATTTATAAGAATCGCCTATCATATAAGGAAAAAATCAATAAATTATATTACATGAAACATACAAACTGAACTGTGTGTTAAATATCCATCAGTAGATTTATCTGCCAATTTATTATAGATTTCAAAAGGTAGAAAAAATGAATGAAATATACAAACTAGGAGTATGCAATTCCTATAATACACCAAGCGAAGTTCAGATAAATTCCGCTATAATGAAAGTTGAAACATAAATCAACTTATTGGAATTTATTTTTTGTGAAAAATCAATGGATTTCAGCCATTTATGGCTGCAAAGTAAGTTATTTTTTAAAGTTATAAGCTTAAAGTCATAAAGTTTTAAGAGTTGAATTATGATTTTACAAGGAAATTAAATCATTATTCAAGCTTATAATTATAACTTGATCTACAAGCTCATGCATATTATTATTAATAATGTTTATGAATATTCAGAAAATTATTTATTTTATGAAAACTTATTTTTCGGAAATTATTCAAATAAAAGTGAGTTAAATTATTTTTGAAGTTATAAAAATTATTAATTGAATTAAATTATTATATTATTATACATCTTCTGAAAAAAATCTTCGAATATGTACACAAATAATTAGGTTTATGATTATTTTATGGTTACTTATTAATAAAATATACAATTTATTCTTTTATCGGATCTCAAGTTTTGTTATTTTTTCGACAAAATTGTTTGAAATATAAAATTAATTTTAGTATTAATGGTAAATTTTACAAAGATACATCCTCATTTACTCGAAATTTCTGAGCAGAAACCTAAAATTTTAAATTAAAAATTTTTTCCGCCATTTTTTTTTCTAAAAATATCTTAAAAATGTCTATAAATTACCTTATTATAGGGGTTTGTCTCAACTTCGGACGGCTACATGTTGAAAGTTTCCATGCATGTTTTATTATGGGTTGTGTTAATGTGTATTATTTTATTTCTCTCTCAATTTTTTTATTTTCTATAGTGAAGAGTTTATCTCAGTGACTATTTTACAAATAGGATTCAAGGTGAGTTGGTGTGTTTATATGCTATAAATTTATTGATTTTTGTTTTATGTTATAAGTGATTTGTCTTATTGTGGCTTGGCGTACAACAAACTTTCTAACAAATGATAAAATGATTTTAACCTCAATTTTAGGCAGATAACTTTGTAAAAAATGAACTTGAAAAATATATTTTTGTATGCACTTTTTGAAAATGTTGCCTTCACACATAATAATAAATAATTTCCATTTTTTGATACAAAAATCCTGATAATAATTTCTGAGCAGTAATTACTCATTTCTCTGTAAAGAAAATATTGCTAGCTGTATTGGGTCTAAACCTTTTAGTTAAATACTAGGGGAGTCAGGCTAAGAACAATTTAAATATATAACTTTACATTGTTTCATACTATTTTAATATTTGAACAAATTGATACTTTTTATATTAAATGACTATTGAGTGAAATTAGATCAAAATGTGTTAATTACGCAGTTGATCAACATTAGTCAAAGATTTTGATCAATCCTCTGTAGCTTCATCAGATCAGTAATAGTATAACATACTCAAATTACTCTCCCACAGTTAGTTGTACCATACCAAGATTGACTTCCTAGGAATGTTATCCAACAACATTTGTATTAATTTCATTAAATTTTGTATATATATATATATATATATATATATATATATATATATATATATATATATATATATACTGAAATAATTCAACACAGGAAAACTTGTATTTGATACCAACAATTTCACAACGATTCTAATGTTTCTTTTGTAATATTGGCAAGAATCACGACGGGAAACCGCCTTTTTTAATCTACCAAAATATCCTTGACACAAGTCTGACTTGTTTTCTTTTTCAATTTCACGAACTAGTTCTGTTTCCCAATAAATCTTTTTAACTTTTCTATTGCTCTTTTCTATTTGTTTGAAATATTCGTGTCCCTGTTGTTGATTTAAAAAACCTTAGGAGAAAACTTCGGAGTAAATTACATTAGGGAATAATTAGTTCACTTCCTAATTAAATTTATCAAAATCGGAGAATTTCTCCCAAATTTAATTTATTTGTTTTCGTTATTTTAATTAATTAATTTGTATTTTCTTAAAATATTTTTCTAGGGGTCCCAAATTAATTTTATATTATTATTTTCGAATTCGTCTAGTCAATTGGCATCGGCACATACTAATTTCCCTGGAAAATATTGATTTTAATCTTTTGATTGTTTTTAATTAATTATTTTATTTTTACAAATTTTTATTTATTATAATTTTTTGAAAATCACCTAACCCAAACAACATTATAACTATTATTTATATTTAGTAATATACGATTTAATCTTTATAATCCCTGAGATCTCAGAAACGGAAAATGTATCATTTAACTCTTTGGTAACTAATGAAAGAGTTAAGATTGTAATTTTAATTGAAGGTGATCATAAAGAAAAAATATTTCAATATAGTTATTGTAAATGGGATTTCATGGAGAAAAACCAAAAATATTCCCGTTTTCTCTTAGTTAATAAACGATCAGTTTTAGTCACTATTCAATCAACCAGCTATGGAAATTACTTTTTTATTGTTACCTGCCTTATCGGACTTTTCCGTCAATTTATCTATCTCAGAAATTTCACCGTATATGGTAAGTGTTAGTTGCAATCGCTTTCTTCCAGAATCATAATTAAAATCAATAAAATTCAAATTCCAATTTTTTTATTTATTATCATGATTATATAAACAAACTTTATTTATATATAATTTCAGTTTTTAAATATGTATTTAATGAACTATGATTCCAAACATACTATATAATTTATATAAAATTATATTTAAATTTATAAACTTGCTTAAAATTAACTTATTTTTATTAATTTTAAATTATAATACTCATTGAATTTAATGATTGAATATTTTCATTTTACTTTCTTCATTTTTTAAAATCAGAGTAAACCAACCAGATATTTTTTCTTGGAATGCGGGACATGTTAAAATCAAAATTTAAAAAACCCCCGACACATTAACAGACAGAAATTTCTTAGATTATTTGTTAATTTATGATTATATTTTTTTTTTCTTAATTTATGTTTTCTTAATTTGTGTTTATTCTTATTAAATGAATTTACTTAGAACCAATCGCCATTTGCATATTAAAATGCTTGATACATTCTGAAACACTATTGTGAACATATATATTCTTAGTCTAAAGGTTAGTTGAATCATCCTCATTTTTATGCATTCTGTATATAGTTTTATACGGTTTCGAGAAAATTATACACTGTGTAAATTGAGGTATAGTAAATGGCGACACAAAGCGGTAAGCATATTAAGCATCGCATGGGGGCACATACTAGGGTGGGCTGCCAACGTTGGGACGAATTTGAAAAATTATTATGAATAAAAAACATGAACATGAAAAACAAAAACATAAAACGAATATCAACAAAAACTTAAAAATATCACATTTTTATTATATCGAGCGCTTTAGTCGGATACCATCACTATTGTACAAACTTCCTCAAGGCGAGAATACACGGACATTCATTCGACTCCACATCGTCTTCGTGATGGTGTTCAAAACTTTGTGTATGTGAGATTCAATTTATAATGCGAAAATTATATAATATATGTATTGTTAGTTGTTACGAATTATTTGAAGGGGCGCATATTTTAGGTTTGCATAGGGGCGCCAAAGCAGTTTTCGCCACTCCTGGATATAGGCATATATATATATATATATATATATATATATATAATGAAGGCATATTAAAAACCAATTGTTTTTATAACTTTTTATTATTTATGTAACATTAATAATTTCCATTTTTAGGTTAAGTTCAAAAGAAAAATATTGTAAAAAATTCGGTTTTAATAAAAATTTTTAAAAAATGATCTGTGACATTTTTTAATTGAAATAAAAAATTATATTTTTAATTTTAAAATAAATAACGCAATTCAAAAACACAAATTTATATATATATATATATATTGACTGATTCTTCAGGTTAAAAAACAATTTAAAATAATATGGATGTTATTTGTATATTTGAACAAATTATTACTTTAAATATTTTAATATATTTTGTTCTGAAAAATTTTATATAAAATTTTTAAAATTACATTTTATTTATCATAATTTCATACCGTAAAAATTCTTAAATTAATATTAAAAAATTATAATTAAATCATTCAAACATTCTAAATTAAATTTTACTTAAAATAAAGTTTATATTATAAAAAATATATTAAAAATTAAAATTTTTTAAAACAAACAGCATCATTTTTAATTATCCCAATTTTACATAATCAAAGTATTTAAAAAAAATTCAAAATATTTGAACTCATAGCATTTTTCGCATTTATCTTTGGACCCAATGACCTTATCAACAATGGTTAACATATAACAGGTTCCAAATAATTATTAAAACTTTTAAATAAAATTTTAAAATCAGACACGCTTATTTTACTCATACTATTTATTACCCATCCAATCTTGAATTAACTTCCATTCATCCTAATTTTTGATTGCTTTATACTGAATATTAAGAAGGTTTGCCTGAGGTCAATCCCACCAAGTCAATTTCACCACCCAATACTCATTAAACTTTGTATTGAAATTACTCTTCTCTTTGATGATTGGTTTAAATCTAACACATACGCTTTCCAGACAGCAAATCATTGTCGACTCGGCTACTCTGGTCCCACAAAGTATGAATATTCTGATTATTACATAATAGCAATTTAATATTTTAAGGTTTTTAAAATATCTCAATTTGTATATTTAACTGAAAAGTTGCGAAGCTTTTGATCTTCTCTCACAGACACTGAATATTTCTATTAAACAACCGTTCTCCTTACCTTGTCATTATACATAAAGCATAAACGAGGCATCTCTTTACCACGCCGTTAACGTAGAGGAGTCTTTCTGTTAATGGTGCACAAGAGTTCTCATTGACTCCTTATTTTTCAAAACCTAATTCCTTTTTCTGGTTTACAAATTTTGAAATATGTCCCTTTTCTTGTACATGGAAGGGGTTATTTGTTCGATATAATCTTTGTAAATTTTGAGGTTTCCAGAATCTCAACTTGATGTCTTATATAAATAAGAACAATACGACTGGTTCATAGATTTTTATTTAAATACAACACTAATACAACAAAATAATGTTTACCTCCACCAACTTTTAATAATGTATATCTTTTGACTTTGTTTTCTATGCTAAACTATTTGCATTTGCCTGAGCTCAGTTATGTAGTATTTGCATACTTGAAATTATGTTGCAATATCAACTACTGAATTTACAATATTTTGGGTGATTTAATTGAGAGTTCTCTCAATTTATATACTAAAAGGTTTTGTTATTATTGACACTTAAAGTGTCTTTTTCACTTACTTAATGAAGCCTTGGGTCAATTATTATTATTATTATTTTTATCATTATTATTATTGTCTCTATTGGTCTAAGAAATCAATTGTAACAACTTGACGATTCCTTCATACTTTAAATATAAAAAAATAAATACATAAATATCATTATCGATAATATTCGCAAGCTTGCATTAAATGTTATCAGAAATTGTAAAATCAATTACAGATTTTCAAGATGATAAATTACACACAAATAAATCACAAGTTGCCTAAATAAATAAAATTATCATAAATTCTCATAGATTGCCATGAATTGTCATAAATTGGGATTATCTTCAGAATAAAATTATTGAATTGTCAATGCCATTGCCATCCTCAATTATCATCATCCATTATTCAATTTACATATATGCTCAATTAATATTAATTATCTCTTACTATGTAATGTTTTAATTTTTAAATTTTTAATCTGCACCCGTCTTCTAACACAAATAAAACATTCCTTACTTCGATTCAAACTTTAGTCAATATAGAACCAAACGTTATCTTGATTCAAATTAAAACAGATAAAAAAATTTATTAAAATTATAACTGGTAAAACAACAATGACTGAAAAATCTTTAGATCTTTACATTGACAACTTAAATAAATTTATCAGTAAAATAATTAAACTTTTTCTTAAGTTTTGATTTGTTTTCATTTACAATTTCATTTGTCTTTATTTATTTTTTGAATATAGATCAACATATTATAATTAGCAAAATCTAATAATTGAAGATTGATAAAATTCACTTAATATTTTTATATTAGGGTAAAAATTTTTTTTTTCGTAGAATTTTGCAGACCACGCAGACCACGGATAGACTTTACATTAAACGTTTTATACCTCAGTAATTGTTGAAATTATTAAATTATATATAATATTAATTTCAGAAAAACCGACTAAAATGATCCTTATAAACACAACACTGGGAAAAGGGATATCAATATTTCTTGGTCAAATGTTAAAATGTATTTCAAATGCGTATCCGTTACGTTTTGCCACGCATAAACTATTGCTATTAACTAAAAATTTCGATCCTTCTTTAAATCACCCATATTCCAATAGAATTTTAATTCCATTCTCAGCCGAACTTGGATATTGCATTTTACTGTGCAATTTTACATTTCATTTTCCGGACAACAGATCCCAGTTTGTGATTTCAAAAGAATTTCGCACCGAAATTAGACGTAAGTTATATTTGTTAGAAATTTCATTTTTAGTGTATAATTCATGCATTTTCACATATTATTAAATAACTATACACATTTTAATTCTACAAGAGTTTAACTGAAAACACGTATGTATCAAATTAAAATTAACCTTTTAAATTTTTGAGATGATCAACTTTTTAAGAATATAATTCTGACTATACATGGTTTCACTGAAAACATGGTAACTACCTTCCATTTCTGTACAACATAGTCGGAAGAAACGGAAGAATAGAAGATGTGTTCACTATAGAATGTTAAAAAATGTTACACAATAAAGGCATATTATATAATAATAAGTTTCGTGAATCTCCGCTCTTATTTATTGTAAAAACTAATTTTCAAATATAATCACACATACACACACACACATATATATATTAGACGCTTAAATAATCTCAATAAATCTGTTGCTGATTGAGCGTTTATTTTAATAGATTGCGATTTATTTACCAAAGCTTAAGCCAATTTTCTTTAGGCTTTTTAATCGAGAAAAAATACTTATGCTTTTTTATAGTGAATTTAAAAATTTGAAAAATTTAAACAAAAAATTAAATTAAAAAATAATTCACCTCATTAAAACAAAAAATAACAGTTTTTCATTAATTTAAACAAAAAATTAATTTAAAAAATTTAATCCCGTATAGAAAAAAATTTCTCAATGACTTTTAGCTTGGAAATTTTTTTTGGGGGGTCTTTCATTTTTTTTCAAGCCAAATATCCACGGGACATAGTCTTCATTATACACTACTACAATATAAACATTATAAAATTAACTTGCAACCTTATTAGATTACTAATTCGGGAAATTCCGATTCTAGAGAAAGCAAAAAACTGGGGAAATAATAATGAAATTGACATAAATGTTATTTAAAAAACAACTAACGTCTTAATTCAAAAATCTTTTTTCAAACTACCATATATTAAAACAATTACTAATTTTAATTACAATTTAATTTATTACATAAGTACTTGTCGCTTAAATATTACTAAATATTTATTTAATTTTTTTATTTGTTTAAATGTCAAACAAGCACTAGAAATTGATCAGGAGAAAAAGAAACAATTGCAAAGTGTTCGGGTTACACAAAAATGTAAAAAAAGAAAATTATTAGAAATTATTTAAAAACTTATTTATTATTCAAAAATGTAATTTCAATATTTTTTAGGGAGGCGTGGTAACCAGTAGCAAAGTGAATAATTTTAATAATAATAATTTTAAAATGATCGAAGGTCCGTATAAAAAGCTAGGACTAAAAATCAAATTAATTAAATAATTAATTAATCTCATTTATTTTTTAATATCCAGATATAATTCCTACTGATATGTTATGAATAGGGCTCCAATAAAACCACAAGTAAAAACCAAATTTATTTTTAAAAGGATTAAAAATAAATAAAAACAAATATACTATTAATATAATATTCGATTTATTGATAAACTAGTATAGTTAGTATACTCAGTAACCCCTTCGTTTGTCTTAAAATATGAATGATCATCAATATATACATCCAAGCTACTTCTCTTTTTATTCTTTGCTCCTTTTCTTCGGCCCATTTGAAATTTAAGGGTCAATTTAATAAAAACAACTACATCTTTTTTCTGAAGAAATCCCAATAGAGACCTGGAATTATTTAAAATTCAAAAACTAAGATATAAAAATAATTAATTTTTAATTTTACCTTTAAATGTATTGTATAATTATAAGTTTAATACTTAAAGTCAAGACAAATTTAACATTTTATAAATATAGATGTGGTTTTTTTAGGAGCCCTAGTTATGAATATCGCAAAAAATATAATAGATTGTATTACAGTGAAAACTGTCTAAGACGGAAATATTTCCCGTCTCGTTGAGGTTCCGTCTTAGGCAGTTTTCACTGTACTAATATTCTCGTTCACTACAAAATTATTATTTATTTTATAAAACTTATTTATAAAATCGTATATTATTTGATAGTTGATTAATAATTAATTATTAATTTTGAAATTTATTTTTAGCATATGTATATTTCCGATGGTTAAGACGTTACAAGAATGTATACAAAAATGGAGATTATATGGGATGTGCATATTTGACGTATTTTCTGGAGAAAGTGACAATTAAACAATTATTCGGTAAATGGATAATAAGTACCCAACCTACAGGAAACTTTACAATTGATTCTAGAATTGGGGGGAAGTATAAATTTATTTGTATCCTTGAAAATGTACATAATAATTTTCCAAAATTCATTACTTTTCTAACAATGGAAATGTTGTGTAAAACCTTTAAATTTATTTTTTAAATCTTTTAAAATCATTTGTTGTTTAAAACGGTTAAAAATTTTATCAGTAATAAATTCTAAGGGTAACAAATTTAAAATTTAGAACCGAATTTTATTGGAATTTCTTAATTTTTTTTAATAATTGCGCTCATGAAAACAAGGTTTGTTCACTCAATCAAGGCCCACTTTCTACAAATCGAGATCAAATTCGAAATCTTAGGAGAAATATAAATAATATTTTTTCAATTTAAATATAAATCTTGAACTTCTTTTCTACAATTAAATTTTAAAAAATATCTAAAAAGGATATCGAATTCTTAAAAAAAATTGATGTCGAAAATTTTATTTTATTTAACGTAAAACTTCAAGTATATATTTAAAAATTAAATAATAATTGTAAATATTAAATATTATTAACACGTTGACGGACAGTAGGAACAAGCGAAGTTCGAAAATTGACACTACGATCGCACTACTCCCTTCACAACCACGTGCATACTGAATCTGCAACTCGTATAACAGGTGAAATATGAACTTCAACCTAAAAAGATGTTTTCAAAACACGACACTATGCTTCTACGTATACGCCAGTAAGTGCACATTTGTGCTGCTATAGCCGTAGTGTCTAAAAACGACCGTTTCGTTTTGGACGGCTATAGCAGTCATGCCACATTGTGAACTTCGCTTTGACGGCTATAGCCGCAATTGTCCGTCAACGTGTTAAAATAGTATTTTCAAATTAACATAATGTTTGTAAAAAATAAGATAATAAATTTAGTATATTAATGTGAATTGAATGTATGAATAATGAAATCTATACTTCTGAAAACACAAATAGTTTACACTGAACAAAAACTTCTCAAAAATATTGTGTTTAAATAATATTGACAAATAGCGGTTTATATGAATATCGTAAAATAAATTATTTTCTCAGTGTTATTAATGGACGTTATTTATATAAAACCTTCCATAACTAATACTCCATATAACATCACTAATATAATTAGTATCACTTTTGCAAACCTTTTCAAAATTCTTTTCAAATTTAGTGATATTGAAAAAATAATATCATTAACCATTTAGTATCATTTACCAGCAGATATTGGAATTTTTTAAATGTTTAAAGATAAGAATTCATGCAGAATTAGCACGTGGAAGAATGGAGAAAATGTGGAATATACGAAAAGAGAAATTCTAAGCCATCAAAGAATGGAATTGAATAAGATAGGGAGTAGTGGGATGTGTCACCTCCAGCACACGCCCCCTGCTGAAAGAAATTTTTTCTAAAGACAAAGACCATGACTCATTCAAGGTCATTGGATGACTCATCAAAAATTTTCAAGGTCATTTAAACAAAGACCATGACTCATTCAAAATCATTGGGTGGCTCGTCATAATTTTTCAAGGTCATTCAAAAGTAGGCCAAGGCCATTGGATGACTCATCATAATTTTCAAGGTAATTTAAAAGTAGGTCAAGGTCATTCAAAAGTAGGCCAAGGTCATTCAAAAGTAGGTCATGGTCATTGTATGACTTATCAATTTTTTTAAGGTCATTCAAAATTTTTCAAGGTCATAGTATTTTTAAACATTTTTTAATTTTAACATTGTTTAACTTGGTTATTATCCAAGCGATTTGATGCTTAATAACTGTTTAATAAATATTTTATTGTTATTGTTATGTTTTATTATTATTGTTATGTTTTATTATTATTGTTATGTTTTAACTATTAATATTTTTTAACTATTAATATTATTATTATTATTATTATTAATATTATTATTATTATTTTTATTATAATTATGTGTTTAATTAATGTTAATAAGCTAATGCATGATCACAAAGACAATGCATGATAAGTGCGTGATCACAAAGACAGTGCATGATAAGTGCGTTATTGCATGCATACACACTCAAGACTTAATAAAGAAAACACATACATACTTTTGTTTGTATGTGATTTACAAAGAACGCATGCCTACACGGTATGGACTGCATGTGTTTTACAAAGAAAACATACCTACACACTATGGGCTGTATGCATAAAAATCTCTTACCTATATGTGTGTATTGCTAAAATGTGATTGGCGAAATCCTGAAAATATTATTCTCTTTATAAACATTGACAAATTCTAAATTTGTCATAATTATTTCAAAATTTGCCAATTTCAAAAATTTTCTAATTTCAAAAAATTAATATTTTAAGAAGTCTTCTCCTGAATGAAACTGGTAAGGATTTTTAATTTTATTTTTAATTTTATTATTCTATTTTCTAGATTGGTTTAATATAACCGAAATTCAAAATCAGATCGATGAAGTTATAGAATTTGAAAATGGTAATTTTAAATTTTATTATTATTTATTTTAATATAATTTTAGAGAATGCTCAAGAAGTTATTTTAATCGAAGATACGCCGACAATTATTATCAGTGATAGCGAAGATGATGATGATATTATGATTATCGAAGATGGTAAATTTTAATTTTATATTTTCTATATATTTAAAAAACGGTTTAGTTAATTTGGATGGAGATGCTACTCATGCTGTCAATGTTCCTGATGATGCTCCCGTTTCTTGGGAAGATGCCCACATTTTAATGGATGCCCCCGTTTCTGGGGAAGATATGGAGGACCTCTCTTCTATAGAGGATGATGATTCTTCGGAATCAGGGGATAAATGTTAGTTTTTTATTTATTTTTATTTATTTATAGAAATTAAGTTAATGATATTTGAAGTATTAATAAAATAATACATCAAATATCAATAATTTATAATAAGGTTCTATTTATTTTTTAATCTATAAGTTTTATGATAAATTTATTTTTATTTTAAATTGATGAAATTTAAAGTATTATTATAATAATACTTCAAATATCATTAATTTATAATAAATTAAAAAAGAAACAACTATTATTACTGAAAAAATATATTACCATAATAAGTTAAAATTATAAACAAATATATTGTCATAATAGTTTTTGAATTATATAGGCATTTTTATTATAAATTTTACAGTAATTGAATTATATAGGAATTATATAGGAATTATTTTAATAGATACTTTATAAAGAAATTATTTAATAGTTTGCAGTGAGCATGCAAATATTATTAGATATTTTATATAGTTTTTATTTAATAGTTTGAAGTGAGTATGCAAATAATATTAGATATTTTATATAGGTTTTATTTAATAGTTAGAATTATTAGATACTTTATATAGGTTTTGTACATTAATTTATTATTTTTTATTAGGCACTTTTTATCCGAGATATTGCATCTCATCATTGCAACATAATGAAAGTTGTCATGAAGAAATGAAAAAATATTACCACCATAGATTTAATGGCATCAACTTTTTTATCTGCGCCATATGCAAAACATCCCAGAGCATTAAATATAAAGAATTTTATAGGGAACATGCGGTTCATTTTAATTCTTTTAAGTCTAATAAAATTAAAATGTTTAAGAAAATTAATAAAAATAACTGATATTTTGAATATACTACAAAATAAAAATACATCAAATAAAAAGAATAAAAGACCTGCGCACATATTAAAATTAATATCCCTAATAAAATAATTAAAAAAGAAGTCATCGAAATCAGTGATGATGATGACTCTAATATTATAAATAATGTAAATAATGAAAATAATATACCTATTATAAATAATGTAAATATTATACCAGATATAAATAATGAAAATATTATAAATAATATACCTATTATAAATAATGTAAATAATATACCAGATATAAATAATGAAAATAATATTATGCAATTCATAGGTTCTGTATTAGAGAATGAGCCGAACATTTCAGTAAATTTAAATGGCGCTATCAAAACTATACGTTTTGATATATCTAACGCGCAACTAATTACAATAACTTTAACTGAGCGAATCAGTAATAAATTAATTTTAGAAATAAATAAAATGGGGAGCGTTAAAATTCAATTTGCTATATTAATTAAATTTGAAAAAGATGGTGAGATCCGTGATAATTATTTTTCGAATAATGCGAAGACATTTCGGATAACTTTTTAAGCGAAGGGGTTAATAAGCTTAATGAAAAAATAGAACAATTCACCCATTTAGGCAATGGATGGCGTGTTATTAATATTATGGAAATTCATTTTATTTTAACAAAATATGCTCCTATTAATCGTCTGTCTGGACATAAATATATTAAAACCCCTTCTGCATTGAAAAATAAAGGAGCTATAGTAAATATAAAACACAATGACGACAAGTGCTTCCTTTACTCTATTCTTTATTTATTAAAGAAAGATATAATTGGTGAAAACCCCCAAAGAGTCTCTAAATATACAGAGTTTTTAGACGAATTAGAATACGATGAGATCATGGATTGTCCCATGAAATTAATAAACATCCCAAAGTTCGAAAAGAAAAATTCGACTTTAAAATTAGCAATAAATGTGTTTTCGTACACACCAACTGTTATAATTGATGAGGTTCCAGATAATTATGTCTTTCACCATCCTCATTTAACTTTGATCCATAGAAGCAAAGTCACTGACGGAAACCTTATTTATTTATTATTACTTGAAAATAAGGATAGATACCATTATACCGCAGTGACCAATATTGATAGGTTAATGAATTGCCATCAAACCCCTGACTGTAACATTCAAATTAGATGCCGTTGGTGTTCACATTGCCTTAATGGGTTTAGATTAGATAATGCATTCAATAAACATGTTGCATTATGCGCCAAAAATCAGACTGGCACATCCTTATACATGCTCCTCGAAAATAAAAATTTATAATTCTTAAATTATTCAAAACATATCACCCCACCTTTTGTGATTTATGCCGATTTTGAATCGGTTTTACCTCCTGATGATAGACATCATCAAATTCATTTGCCTATTGCAGCAGGCCTTTTATTAATTAATAATTACACTAACACAAAATCATATTATTACTTTTATGGTCTTGATTGCATTCCTGATTTTCTTAAGAAAATTGAGGAATTTGCAACTGAAATTGTTATTCCGTACTATTATTCGGAAGGTGATAAATTGATAGGGCCTATGTCTTTCAGTGAGGTTCGACAGTTTAAATCTTGTCGAACCTGTTATTTATGTAAAAAACCGATTGTACATTCGGTTATAGATCATTGCCATTTTACTGGTAATTATCTAGGGGCAGCTTGCCGAAAATGTAATATAGCTCGTAGGATTTATCGATTACTACCTATAGTCTTTCATAATTTAAGAGAGTATGACCTTCACCATATTTTAAAATATGGTCTCGATCGCTTTTCTTCATGGAATTTAGATATCATACCGACCTCTACAGAAAAATTTATTTTGTTATTGTTCACATTAACAAATTGGCTGTTCGCTTTATCGACAGTATGCAATTTGTTAATTGTTCGTTAGCTAAGGCTGTGAAAACGCTAACTTCTCTTCCATTGACTTCGTCTGTCTTTCAAGGTTCTATAGTCGACTGTAAAGGTATTTTTCCGTATAATTTTGCTGTTTCGGAGGAAGTTCTTGAGACTACTTATGAGTTGCCTCCAATTTGGGAGGGCGTAAGTGACATTAACGGAACCCATTGAACTTTACAGGACATGGAAATGTTCAATTTTTTTTGAGTGAATGTGCGAATGTTGTGGATATTGAAATCCTTCCATATGGATATACTATGGAAGTTGATATCGAGATTCCAGATAATTTACAGGATTTTTTAAATGACTTTCTGATTGGACCGGAAAAGATGTGCTTACCAAATTCAAAAGTTGAGAAGTTAATGCTCACGCATTATCCTAAGAAGAACTATGTTCTTCATTGGAGGCTTCTCAGGCTTTATCTTTCTCTCGGAGCTAAGGTTACATATATACATAGAGCTATTAAATGGGAATATGGTGGTCATTGCTCTGGCGTATCACTATCTATCTCCTCCGACGCACTAAAATATGACAAAATAAAAAATGCTACTCTATGAGTGTTCATGGAGATTGTTAAAAAGATTTTCTTGGAAAGATGGATTTAAAATAGCGAGATGACGCAAAAGATTTATGATTAAGCTGATAACTTCATTATTATTATTATTATTATTATTATTATTATTATTATTATTATTATTATTATTATTATTATTATTATTATTATTATTATTATTATTATTATTATTATTATTATTATTATTATTATTATTATTATTATTATTATTATTATTATTATTATTATTATTATTATTATTATTATTATTATTATTATTATTATTATTATTATTATTATTATTATTATTATTATTATTATTATTATTATTATTATTATTATTATTATTATTATTATTATTATTATTATTATATTCTTGCATTATATATATATTTACAAAATAACATATTAATAGCATATTAGTAACATTTAAATTTAAAATTTTGTTGTAGGCTTAATCCTTATGTTAGTTCTCTTTGAATGTTTCATTAACAAAAAAAGTCATAGAAATCGCGCTCGGGAGATTCACTGCAATCAGTTGCTATTTCTATCAACTTTAACCTTTTATAATATAAGCCCTGCATTAAGAAATCTTAAAATTATAAATTAAAAACTGACATAAGAATACAGTTGACACTTTTGTAATTTTACTTTTGAAAAAATATTTTATACATAGTTGATGCTTAATAATATCATTTAGTAACTCCCAGTTTAATTTGCACATTTCCGTTTTTGCCGCAGAGCGGGGAGACAATTTTATGTGTAAATGATGGCTACCACCGAGATGAGTACTTCACGGAAATGAGCTTATTTTCGACCTCCAGAAATCTTATCCTAAATTCCAAAGATTACATCAAAATTCCATATGTATTGTTCACTAGTGATATGTATTTTGTTTGTATAATCAAGAATATTAAAGACAGATATCGGAAAATTTTGCAATTGAAAGAAAAAATAATTATATTCGATGGTTAGTAATTAATATCATATAATTAAATTTTAATTACTCAACAATTATTATTATAATTTTATTATTATAAATATTATTAATAATTATTATTATTATTATTAGTTAGAAAATTTAAGTACATTTTAATATTTGTACAACTGTTTCAATAGCTGCTTTTTCAATTTTCAAACGTTTTTTGATCTTCATTTTAAAATCATTTTCTGTTTTCTGATTGGTTCAAACTTTTTTTTAAAATTAATTACACTTTCAACGAATAAAAATATTTTGAAAACTTTTTTAAAAATTTAATAATTAGAACAGAAAATTAATCACGTATAAATATTAAATTCAAAGTAAAAAAATATAATATTCCAGAATTTTTAAAAGTTTATAAAAAGTATATTGAAAGCTTCCTTCTAACAAAGAAAAGTCATCCAATTTGTCTAATCAAGCGTGATAAAGACTTACTGATTGGAAATTTCATATCCAACTGGATAATAGGTTGCTTGAAAACCCTTCGGATATATCAAGCTTTCAAAAAAGGTCTGAACCAGATGAGACGCTGTCTAATTACTCTCCACTAACTCATTGTTTGTGAGTTATAGTGCGACAGGGAATTCATTTAATTAGAACCCTTATCTTCTCTCTATTTTTCTCAGTTGATCAGGAACTTAGATCCGATCGACTTGTTAACCTTAAGGCAATATAATATCGACTCTGTACCTTACTTCATTAGATAATCACAAACTCAATTGCTTTTGTCCAATTATAATTATTGTTATAATTTGTAATTATTATTCTGATCAATAAATATTGAAAACAGATATCGTTCTCTCAGTGAATTATTCTATCGTATTTATACAAATTAATTAAACAAGCAATCCACGGATAGGGTTATAGTCTATCTTTACAGACAGAAGAGTCACCAATAATTAAAATAATTATAATAATATTAATAATAATAATAATAATAATAATAATAATAATAATAATAATAATAATAATAATAATAATAATAGGTCAGTCATTGAACATATCGCTGACAGAAAATCACAATCAGTGCGCAAACATGCGTGAGGACGAACAAACCGTTCCGTTTGGACTGAAAGACCTATTTATGGAACTATTTTCAACCTCTCTATTTTTAGGAATTACTTTTTCCGATGAAAACCTTAGAAATCTGTGTATTATACTTAATGTCCCCATTCTCTATTCCAGTTTGGGATTTATTATTTGTCATTATTTTAGAAGGAAAGTATTCATAACCAACTTTATAAGAGTATGTTGTATAAGACGATTGATAAATGATCGGTTGACTGAGCAAACTAAAAGCTTAACTTCTCTTGTATGTGACTTTAGAGAAACGAACATCGACTCTCAGTCTACTTCGACTCACTGAACGATTATAAAAAATTTATAAATTATTAGTATAAATTTTTGAATATAAATTTTTACAATTGTTAGCATTATTTTGACAGAAAATCGCATGTAAGCCTAATAAAAAAAGAAAAAGAAAAAAAAGCAAAGTTTAGTATAATATAACACGGCCAACTATGCCTATTGTATGCAAATAATCTCAGCATGGTTAGGGTCGTACAATAGGTATATATACCGATTCATTTTCACATAATTTTAACCCGTTTAAACCAATTTAACCAGTTTTTAATAACTGAAATTTTTACGAACTTGAATCAGTTTCAATCTTGAACAGTAGAAAAAAACCAGAAGATTTTCAATGTGGTGGAAGAATGCTCGAAACTTTCTCCACGTCGCGTCCATACAACCTCGTGAGAGCTCTGTTCGGGCGTCGGCGTGGGGAAAGGATGATAGTTCGTTAATGAATGATGAATATGCAATATGAATTATCAAACGTTATTATATGCCAATAAAGCTTTTGTTATACGATATTTATGTCAAAACTTTTCTGGCCCACATCCACTCACTCACCACAAGAAAGTAAAATCAACATACAATTCAGGCTGTGTAAGTGCAGTTTATCTGCCAATAGCCTGTGCCAGTGAAGGTTCCGGCGTGAATAACGTAAGGCCTAAATGTCAATTATATCCGTCATAGGGGAAAATGGGAGGAGGGGAAGTAGTTTTTTGGCTACTCCTCAACCACTCTTTTCCTCTTATTTCGACCAAATTAAAAATCATCACACACAACGGCTAAAAATCATAAACATCGAGTAGCTCGGTGAGCACTCTTAAAATAATAATATTAACATTACTATCCTAAGGTCAAATCAAAGGGAAGGAAGTGGGGAAAGAATTCGGAAAAAATTGATATGTCTAAATGACTCTAACTAAATCTTAAATTAATTTAACGGGATAATACGGGCAAAAAACCGAGAAATTAACTATATCAAAATTAACTAATTGGGTTTAGCTCGAAACCGTAGATAAAGAATATTTAAAATGACGACGAAAGGGCAACGCTACAAGTACGGCCTTAGATTAACTTAGTCCTAAGTAGTAATACGAAAAGTTCTACCGCATAAAATTTAGTAATAAATAAATTCATGGTAAATAAATCGCCAAATTGAATTTCTGTTATTATCGTGCTTGATAACACTTTAATCATAACGGGCTTACCTTTGATTATTTGTTCTGATATCTCATCAGTAATTTTCAAATTCTCCCAAAATATAATTCATCACCCAAAACTTCTCCTTCGAAAAGAAACCCAAACCCCAGATGACTAACAAAAATTTAATTAGGAAAACATTATCCGTTTAAATCAGAAGTAAGAATTATACGCGTTAAATTAACCTCAAATTTATTAACAAGTTGTATTACATCATTTGACATACGACAGAATTACGAATCTGAATGTAAAGTAAATTAATCAAACTCACCACTGAACAATAGAATTAGTTGAGAGATCGAAAATAAAATGTGAATACGACCACATAAAAAATACACTTTATTACCGGAAGAGATCCGTAATAATCGACCCAAGTAGCAATCAAATAAGACCAACAAAATGTTTGATTTACACAGCATGTTAATCATAATAAGTGCATCAGGCGGTAATACATTCTTCAACAACGATAGATGACAAATTGAATAAGAGATTACCAAGTTGGAAGTCTTTGAAGTCGTTGAAATCTCCGAATCATAAATAAATTTCTGGTTCATGGAATGCGAAGCTATAATCAGAAGTAATTCATGCAATACAATTAGGCAAAATTTATCCAACCTCAAACTTTGGTGATAAAACGAAATCCAAGTTCCAATGGGAAATAATCACGGAGCAATCTGGGAGTGATTAAATGAATGAAAGCAATCAATGCAAGCCTACAAAATTTATAAACGAATTGTAGACGTGGCAATAAACAATCCGCTCAATCCAAACCAGGGGTTGGGGCGAGAAATTGCCACGTCATGAAAAACAATTGACGTCATCTTATTGCCAATATCATGTAAATTGACCGGAAAGCGAGGTAAAAAATTTTATAACATGATTTATTTGCTAGAATGTCACGGTAGTAGTATGTGTAGTATAACTAGCCAGATCATTGACGAGAAGTTAAACAATTTGTGTAGTAATCATTAAATGAACTCGAATAGAAGAAATGAACCACAGTTCAGAGGTCGCCCCTCCCACACCACGGCCACAGAGGAGATCATGATGGAGCGAAGGACCGACACCCAAGAAAGTAAGAAATTGAATTGGTAATTTTGCTCCTTTAACGTTAAACAAAAATTTCATACAACTCTGACCAGTCAATTCTCTCTACTAAGACCTTTAAAAAGTCCTTGTACACGCCACAAGGAGACCCAAGTCGGGATAAGGAAAAGGAGCCCTTGCCGATGGAGAAATCACAGTAAAAATAAAGGAAAAGCTCCAATCATGATATTGAATTCTAAATAAATAAATGATGTAATGTCTCGATGAATTAGTGATTTGTTCTATTCAAGCCTTACTATGAGCTCCTATGAGTAAATAAATGATGTAACGTTTAGCCTGTTTAATGATTTACCAAGCTCGAATTATAACACTAAATTCTAGGCGGAAATGAGCGACTTAGTTGTGGTCAGTTAGAAACATGCCGAATATCAAACTTACGATGCCCAATAAATAATATTACATCAGTGAATCGATTTCGTTGGACACTAGTTATGATTTTTATGCCCGGAATGAACAATTCAATTCCTTCGTCAGTTTCACAATCCATCGGTTGTAATTGAGGTAAACAGACTTCCATGAAAGACGTAAACGATTTTTTCTCGTTTCTGTGCCCAATCCAACGAAATACATCGGCCGAATGCCGCTTAGGACAGTGAAGATTCCCTTGATCCTACACTTCTTAAAAAGACCTTAGAAATTGAACTACCAGGACTTAAATAACTAATCGACGTGATGAATGACCCCAACGAAACGTATGACGCATGAACCAAAACTACGCCGGATTTGCTGACTGATCCAGATAATCATCGACCGTGAACCTCTATTACATCATCACAAAATTATAACTATGTTGACCTAAGTCATCCGCATACTCATTAATCTATTACATTTAGTCCTCATGCGTACCATATAATCATAAAATCTAATAATATACATTTTAATAGACTCATTGGTTGACGAATCTCGGATCACGATGAGATTCCCATCCCACTCCGCCGCTAGATGCAGACAGGCGATGTGGGATGTGGGATTTTCGATTTCCCCGGTAAGAGAGTCGAGATTCGGGCGACAAGGTGGAACAAAATACGTCGACCTGCCGTAAGTGGCAATCAAACGTGAGCCAGGACGGAATCCGGCTCGCGAACTCCGTGGTCGGGCCGAAGATATTTTAGCACGTCTAGAAGCTCATCAGAGAAGGACCGACCGGCAGGTAGAACGAGCTCGCCGTCAATTAGAGCAGATCAACGAAGATATCGCGGCTGGTCTGATTCCGAGCACAGATGGGTATGCTCCTTCCTATAGCATCTCGTTCGAGCTCAATGACCCCAGAGTGAATCAGCCAACCCAGGCCATGTCCGTGTTCGTGCCGAAGAAAATACTCCAAAGAGGAATGAGGACAGAGACTGGAGATCAGAAGTATGAGTGGGATCACTCTTACGCGCGCAGAACATCGAGGCAAAACTCAAAGAACTATTATCCAAATTCGCGTTACGACTAAATTTCATGGAATACATATTTCTGGTTTTATTGTTCACTCTTATATTTATGTTTATTATAAAAATACTTTACTTAACGAAAGAAAAACTAGTACATAACATTAGATTAGACGTAATACATTGTAAAATACGATACCAATAACAATATTTATTGTACACTAGCCGAAGTAAACTGTTAATGACCCATTTTTATTGTAGAGATGGACCTCTGTACAATACTAAACATGGCTCTCAAAAGCGCACGCAAGGAGAATACTGACCTCCACAGGTAGTTACTACAGCTAACAAAGGAAATTAACCAGATAGTCCACTTGGATAGAGCCAGCTAAAGCGAAAACCCAACGGCCGCCCAACACGGGTGGGCCAAAGAAAATCGACTGGGGCAGGCCATGAAGACTCAAATTCGCGACCTGGAGGTGGCGCTATCAGCATGCCAGGAGAGCCAAGCTGTCACCTACCATCTGGTCTTTGCACCTGCACAGTTGGCGTATCGGACCCAACAGATACCACTAAACCCGCGATGAAACCACCGCAACGCCGTCCGGGAAGGATAGAGAGAGCAAAACGACGGGCGATGAGGTTTTCGGAACAAACACAACGAGAATGTTGTAATCAATTAATATTTTAGTTGATTGTCTTCGCATTGTTAAATCAATTGACAGTGACCTAAAGTAATTCACGCGAGCCAATAAGGATTTCGTAGAGGGTTGAAAGAAAGATAACTGACCGAACGAGAGAAATACTAAAGTGAAAGGGACCAGGACGAAAATCGCACACATACCTTCTATCGGTAGTGCGTTGAACCCACCATAGAAACGGGCCTTAGCAGTTCCTATACGGCGCTCACCTTTGGCGATCCTATAACCAGTGGTTGCATTACCAACGTTGCTTGCCAACGGGTAACCATTGGGGGCAGGACAATAATTTTCATCTGGGTCAAGGACACTGACAATTATCATGTCCGGTTTTAGTGTGGTTAGTGTTTTTATATACTCTATTCAATATACAAATCAAATCCGATTTCAGTAAGAAAAGAAGTAACACACAAAAGAACCCTATCATGCTTATTTCTCCGGACATTAATCTTTGCTTATAGTGAGTAAATATATGGGTTTGAGTTTCAGTCCCCTACATAAAGGAGAAAGTTTGTTTTTAAGACGATAAGGTTTAAAGTTAAGTTTTAGAAGGTTGTTTCTAGGTTTAATAAAATATAAATATTGTGCGTCATTAAGTACGACCGTTTTAATTAAGTAAGAACCAATTTTAATATTACTAATTGTTCCTGCAATATGTCCTTGAACACTTAGTTGACACCATTTCTTGTTATTTTGTGCATTTCAGAGGAAATGTTTTTAAGATTGGAACCATCAAAATATTTAACTCGCTCTTTGTAGCGAATTTATGTCGCAATTCACCTTCAAAGAGACACATCTTTGCCGATCCACTAAATTTTGCTTTTAAGCGTAAAGAAGATTTTTGAAATTTTGTAAAGAAAGAAGAAGATGGAAAAACTTTAATTAAATCGCCGTCGTACCACTGTAAAGCGGCATCAAGTGAGCTCTTGCCTTTAGCTTCCGAAAGTTCTCGGGTTATCATATTGCGAAAGGCTAAATTTGGGAGTAAAGAAGTCTCGCAAAGTTTGTGACACTTTGTGTTAGGTATTCGTCTTTACTAGCAATAAAGCCAAGTTCACCAAGTGTACAGTCTGCATAAAGAAATGAGTTGTTAAGAAGGTTGTGTTTTACATCTACTACTTTTCGTAGAAGCGCTTTGAATATTGGATCATAAACTTGTTGCATACTTCATACGGAAGATAAAAACAAGTTGCGAGTGGACAAAGGTTTTGTATGTATACAGATTCTGAAATGGGTGTAAGTGTGATTCAAATATAAACTTCATATCTGATAGAGCATCCTTTAGACGATTTTCAATGTTGTGTTTGCGCTTTTCTGAGAAGTCAATGCCAAGATATTTATAAATGTTGGAATCAGAAATTATCGGGATAAGTTCATCATATAGCATGGGTTTGTATAAGTCTGCATTGATGTTGTTGAGAGAAACATATCCTGACTTTGAAGGTGTAAATCTTAAGTTTGCCATAGAGGCGAGTTTCATAGTTTATTTAGGGCATAATTAATTTTTTCGTAGGAATCTGAGATAAGCACAATATCGTCAGCATAAGCCAAATGTTGGTCGTAGGGGAGTGTTGAATACAAGACCCTTGAGTCACCCTAATCCTGCACTGTCACTTTCCATCACTAGGGGGTAACTCCTCCATACGCCACATAATTTTAATCACTATTGTACACCCGTGACCGGAATCACATTGGAATTGTGTACAATAGCCGAATGTCATTCGAGCAGGTGAGCGCCATCACTAACACTACTCCCCCGAAGGACCTTCGTCTTTTCCGGATTATTAGCTGCCGTTGGAAGGACTTACGCTCCTATTTCTAAAACCCTTTTAAATTCCATAATTCCGCTTAATTCCAGTGAGGAAACCATGAAAAACATTATTCCCGTATCTACGAGCGCCTATAATTTCCCTCGCCCCAATACTCCATTTTTCGAGCGATGGAACAAAGAAAGAAATCTTTAACAATATTAACTAAAAACAGAATCAAAACAATTTGAATAAAACAAAATATCAAGAGACATAAAAATAACACTATATTAATTTTAACAAATGTTGAATCACCCAGTATGATAAGAATAATGTGAAAGGCTAGGATAATCGGATGGATGCCTTAATTTTCCTCTGCGTCCATATCGGTTGGGAGGCATCTCCTCTTTGGTGGACGATATGGCGGAGGATCTCCTCGAAAATCTTCGTCTCTTCGCGAAGACAGCCCTGCCATTTCGCCTCGGGGGCCGATATTGGGAACCTCCCCCGTGAGGATGGCGATTTCCTCCAAGTTCAATTCGAGATTATTTAGAGACCGAATCAGTTAAGGTGGTTCGTTCTCCTCGTCCACTAAGTTGATGTGGATCGACTCTGGGGGGGAGGAGAACATAATTCGCGGGGCATAGCAGATGTCCGGGTCGAGTCCTGGGATCTCAAACTCTTGGTACGGGGGTGGCAAATCGTCTATTTGGTACACCCCCTCCGCTGGCCGAGCTTCTCGGAGACGTGCTTCTTCTTGGCGGCGTCGATCCCGACGCCGCTTGTTTCGATTTGGCCGAGGGCGGGCCGTAGGGGCGGCAGAGTTCACCCGGACTTCCACTGGAACTGAAGGTAGTGAGTGCGTCGGATTTGTGCTCGATGTAGGAACACTAGTTATTGGATTTTAGAGAGATCTTCAACATTGGGGAGGTGATGGGCCGGAATGATATCGAGTTGCCCCGCTCGGATATTCCCGGGGACCCGAACTCGGAGTTCGGTGTCCGAAAAGGCTTGTCGAAGCGCCACCGATTGCTCGCGAATCAGTAGACGCTGGGCGCGTGACTCGACGATTAGTTCGTCACGCGCCTGGGTAAGTCGGGAGATTTTCTGCCTGAGCTCCCTGACGACTTCTGGTGGAGCCCAGGTCCCTTTTACCCTTTCATGTTTCGTCTGGAGGTCTCGGTGTTGGATTTTTAGATCTTCGTATTTGTGGCGGATTGCCACGATTGAAGGAGGCAGGCGAGGAATTCTCGGTGAACTGGTGGAATCATCGTTATTTTTCATACTAGTAGAAAAAGAAAAATTTGAACAAGAATAATAGATAAGGCAAAAGTTTTATAGAATTTACGTTCTGTCGATAAGTGGAGTAGGTCGGCGGTAGTTTGGGTGGTTTCCCTCGTATTACCGTCGGGGTCGTCCCTAAATTGGGGTAAACGAAACCCCGAAAATGTTACTCCGTCTTTGGCGGAATACTCTGACCTAATCGGTTAATGTCCTCGACTATAATTATAGATGGATAATAAAATTGGTTATGTTACTAGGAGAATTACCTACGCGAATGTTAGACGTATTTGAACCAATGATAGAGGTATTACTTTCTCTAGTATTGATATTGTAATCATGGTAGTCATTCGAACTCATAGTTGGCGCTATTATTATAATCATTACTCTAATTATCGTTAAAAACCTTATTACTGTCATTAACTTTCCTATCCGTAACCCAACTATCACCATAATTATCAATTTCGTCAAAAAATTCCTTATTGACAGTTGTATTAACCTGAAAATTTTCCATGCTAAGTGATAGAGATTAGATTTTACGAGGTTGAGTTGGTTTTCAATCACTAAGTGAGGCTCACGTCCGTACCTGTCTCCAAAACGAAATCTTCGAATGTCCAACGGTAGCTTTCGCTCGGGTACATCGCGTGGAGCAAGTTCCTAATTTTTAATAGGGGTTTGGGTCTTCAAGATGGATATTAACCTTTAATGATGACTTATAGTCTGCGGAAACGATATTAACACTTAACGACAATTTACAGTTTTCGAGGTTAATGCTATCAATTGATAATACATTATAGTTCCAAGATTACTATTATTACTTAAAAATAATTTATAGTCTTCAAGATTTATATTACTGATAATTTATAATTTTCACGATTAATATTGACGTTGAATAATAATCCGCAGTTTTCCAGTTTAAAATTAATGATACTTTATAATTTTCAAAATTTATATTGACATCGAATAATAATTTATGGTTTTCCAGATTGAATTAATGATAATTTATAATTTTCAAAATTTATATTGACATTGAATGATAATTTATGGTTTTCCAGATTAAAATTAATGATAATTTATAATTTTCGAGGTTAATATTGACATTGAATATTAATTTACAGACTTCAAAATTAAGATTAATATTTAATGTTAACTTATATAAAATGATGTACTAATAACATGTAAGCTTACGTCTTTTCGCGATGGGTCCCGATATTGAAAACGATTAACTCCAAGCGACTCAAAAATCCTTTAGATCAAGTAACTTATGCTAACGTTAGCTATCTATTGATTTTATGAAAACAACTCGCAAGGCCCACAAGAATTTTGCACGGATCAGTGCATTTATTGAAAATTCTTCGTATTGTGGAGGTTTAGTAGACTGTGAATAGAATTCTATGGATTTGCACGTTTTATGGAAAGTACAGCTATTATGGATTTTTGCATTATGATTCGCGTCTACTCACTCTACTGGTTATGCGGATTTCCTATATCGTCTACTGTATCTCCTATCTATGTTCATGGTGGATATCTTGGCTATAAGATGATGGTGGATTTTAAAGACGACACTTCGCTCGCTGGTTTCTTTATTTCGATTCTAATAGTCGGAATGGTCAATCGTGCTGCTCTCCCGTGGAGTATTTATCGGAAAAGTAATTATCACTTTTGTTATTTACAATAAATTATTCCACTATCGTTTGATTTACTTATTTATTAGAGGTTTTCACAAAATATTTCGTCATTTTCAACTTATATCCTATCCCTGCTGCCCGGTTTTTATTTCCACATTTTTATTCGGAATAATTGAAAATTTTCACTGATCACTGAGCGATCTGACCTAATTTTCTCCCTTAACTAAAGTTGTCCGCTCTTCCCGTGATTTTAAACGACTCACTCCGGCCACATTTTCAGCGGCCGCCTCGAGTATACAATGGCGCCCTGCGTAGCGGTCCCGTGCACAAAGCCGGAACCGACTGCGAACTGCCAAGGGGTTCACGAGGCATGACCCACGAGCTCAACTAAGGGTTTTCACCCACTAGCCGGCACACGGTCGGTCCCATGAACCATCTATTTCTATACATTAACGATATATGATTTTATAGGGTCCGAACGTATAAATATATAAACACAGAGCAATGAAATGAGACGTGAACGTCGAAAAATTTAATTTAAATGAAATGTGTCATAATAATAAATAAAAAAAAACAAATTATACTAAATGACAATGAAACAGTTCCTTACTTAAGTCGTTGAATACAAGGCTTCAGTATAAAAATTGATTTTTGTAATAAAGCATAAGATTAGATTTAATGAAATTCATCACTGTATTTATAGTATTTTCGTGCATGTGTGCGACCAATAGGCGATTTTCCGCCATTTTTAGGGCTTTTTAATTATTTTGTTATTTTAAAATTATTTTTATTATTTTTTGTATATTTTTCTTTATTTTTTGATATATAATTTATATTATATTTGAATTTTATTTTGTTAATATTTTCTTGTAATATTATTTTTAGCCTTTTTATTTATTTTCTGGCCGCCACTTCTGCCTATGTTTTTTCTAAACCTTATTTTGCAAGGTTTTGGCAGTTTATTTTATTTCTTTATGTTTTCTTTTTGCGTCTGTAGGCATTTTCGAATTTTAATTAATTATTTGTTTTATTTAATTTTTGTTATATTTTATTTTGTTTTAATTATTATGTTATTTATTGATTTTTAATATCTTTGTGCGGTGCATGTTTATGTGCAGTGATTCCTTCCATTACTTCCGCTCTTTAACTTTAATTTTAATTTTTATTTTGTTTAAATTGTGGCTCTGAGCCCAACACAAAATACTGATATTAAGATCATGAAATAAGAAGCGAAAGTTAGCAAGAATTTTACGTAGGATGAAGTCAATTGTCAGACAGAAAAGAGTCATCGATAATGGGCAGCCTTGTTTTACTTCATTAACAATTGGCACAGTATCAGAGATTTGACCTTCACAATCGAAAAAGGTCCTGACATCTCGTTATAACTCCTTTATGATTTCAATTGTTTCATTCTTAAGTCCCATATTTTCAAGTGTATGCCATATCAAGTCGTGAATTGATGATCCGAAGGCATCAGAGATGTCAAGCCGCATGACGTGGAGTTCTGTTTTTATTCTTATATCAGAGTCCATAATAAAGTGAATGGTAGCATTATGCTCAGCACATGCATCTGGTATACATATTGCTTGCTGAATTTGGTTAATAAGAGATCCGTTTTTTATCCATGATAGCAGCCTATGATTCAAGAAAGTAGTAAATACACGATAAGCTGTATCCATAATTGCAATTGGACGTCATGAAGAAGCTTCGTGACTGTGTTCAAGTATTCCAGTCTTGTGGATAAGAACAGTGCGATATGTCTTCCATTTTTTAGGGCAGACAAGTGTTCTTAATATGTTGTTAGTCATGGAAAGGAGGAAGTTGTGATTCGAACATATCACTTTCCAGTCGCCAATCTTAATCCCATCCATTCCAGAAGCAGATTGATCAAAATTCCTCATGATGTGTTGCATGTCGTCTATTAGTGACGGGGCATCCGAGTCATGATCTTGATGGTTCGGAAAATTCATTGTATCCGTGTTTGAAGTCGGGGTTTCAAAGTTAGCGAACACAGATAAAAAGTTACACATTGGAGTAGGTAGTTAGGAGCACTTTGGGACCACACACCATTGCATAATATATAGGGGGGAGGGGGTTTTTATTTTAGTGATTATTTACGGTGTGTACTGATTACACAATGAGGTAATTTTTTGTGAGTATTTTTTCGAGATTTTTTAATTAATTTTTTTAGTGTATTTTTTCAAAATTTTTAAGTGTATTTTTCGAAATTTTTAAGTGTATTTTTAAGTTGATTTTTTTAGTGGATTTTTAAGTTGATTTCTACTAAAATTTATTTTCAAATTTTGAAATTATAATTTATTTAAGTATTACATATTAAATTTTTAATTAAAATATTTTATATGAAAATTTTAGTTTGATTTTTGAAATATTTTTTTAAATTAATAAAATTTTTAACAAAATATTTTATAAGTAATTATTAAATTTTTATGATAAATGTTAAAATATATGGTTTTAAATGATGACATTTTTATAAATAAAACTATTATAATTGAATAAAAAATGATTATATATATATATATATTTTTGATGTATATTTTAATTTTAAAATAATTTTATTTAATAAAAGATCTATTTAATAAATTAATTTTTATAATTAAAAATAATTAAAAATATATATATATATATATTTAATAAATTAACTTTTATATTTAAAAATAATTTAAATATAAAATAATTTAAAAAGTCATGAACAGCAACCAAACAATATATTTCCAATTTACAGTATGCATTAGAAGACGTGCAAAGTCAGTATGACAAGTTAAATGAATTATATGTTTTAGTATCAAATCTAAATATTGGTTTGCGAGATTAAGTTTATACACTCGAAATCCAGGTGAACAATTTATCTCAACACAATGCTCTATTACAAGAAACAATAATAAATAATCTGGAATCAGCAGACGAATCAGATGACTCGGGAATCAACCAAATATCAAACAGTGATGTTCAAAACAATTCCGAAAATAAATTTTAAATTGATGACTTTTGTTTTTACTAAATTTTTAAACTTTGTAATGTAATAAAAATTAATCAACAAATAAAAACACACTAAATTATACTAAAATGTTTATTTAGTAAAAATCTTCTTCATCATCGTCAGAGAACACACATCGTCTATATCTATTAGTTCTTCCTCATAGTTAGGTTGCTGAATTTCATCTGTTGTAATTTCTATATTGTCACCTGCTACAATTTCTCCAATAATTTCTCCAATAATTTCATCATCAGCGACAATTTCATCATCAGCGACAATTTCTTCATCAGCGACAATTTCTCTAGATATATTTATATCCCCGTATGCTAAACTTTTATTTTTACCCACCCAAACACTTTTATCATCTCTATTTGTAAGTGCTACTTTACTATTTTTAAAACTATTAAGTTGATGATTTTTTGTTCCTATTCTAAATTGTGGTACTAAAAAGACTGAGTTTTTCTCATAACACTCTTTATAAGATTTATGAGTAAGATCAGTATCCTTTAACGATATACCCTTAGCTTTTAGACAAGTAGATTTACCTAACAAACTGTAACATTTTGATCGAAGGAAAACCCATTCGTCATAACCTTCTCCCTTAATATCTTCCTTAAATTTTCCAATGACCGAATCAAGTTTTTTAGAAAAAAGTGGATGAGTAGAAGGGTAATTAGATGTATCCAAAAGATTATCCTTAACCATTACAGATAAAAGAATACCTAGTTTACAATTTTTTATCTCCAAGAAGAAAGAGTCTGTATCTCCAGCAACTATATTAATCTCACAATTAAATTGTTGTCTATATTTTTCCAAGTCCTTATACTGAAGCTCATACATTCTAAGTTTCGACAAGTCAAGCACTGATTGTCCCATATAACTTGGTCGATCTAAACATATCGAATCAGGATTTAACAACGCAGCTATAAGATCATTGTCAATATTTTTTGATTTTTTAAAGGTAGGTTTCGAAGTATAAGTAACAAGTTTTTTATCTGTTGTGCAAAGACGCAAATTCATTTTCTTTTTTAGATTTTCAACAGTTTTTCCATATAAACTGTTATTTAACAACTTATAATAATTTTTATCTAATTTATTTGTTTTTTTAGCTCGAAGTTCAGTGTTTATGTCGATATACTTTTTAAAAATATTAGACTGTTTGAATCTTAGTCCACGATTAACATGTGTCACTTTAACACCGAGAGACATGTATAATTTTAATAATCGCCAATGAATTATATAGTTATATTTAGGGTAATGAGTCAGCAACAATTTTTCGACCTTTGAACCCTCAGGTTTCATTTTCTCAGCTGCAATTGGAAAATTATCTAACTTAACATGAAGCTCAGAAGGAATCTCAAGATCAACTTCAAGAGTACACCCATATGACAAAGATTCAACATTCAAAGTCAAACAATCAGATAATATTGTATCAAATCCGTCAAATAATTCACCACAAGGTAATGGTTGACTTAAAACCCAACCATATAAATTATTAATATCAATATATAGTAAATCAGTGTTTTCGTCGGTTTTAACATAGTGTTTATTAACAAAAGTAAGACCACCTCTAATACCTCCCTCATAATAGCTAAACATTTCATTTTCAGTAATTTATTCTATAGGTTCATAGAATGACATTAAAGCAGAAGACCAAGACATTCCAGGAACCCCAAAATAATTTAAAGGTTCTAATCTATTGTGTGCTATCGATTTCGCTCGAAATTGTTGGAAAAAGTCTGCCAAAAGAAAACAATCTAAATTCAGATAAACTTTCATGTAATCAAGTAAAGTCCTACAATTAGTTTCATCCCAAATAATCTGAGCTTTTTCATATTCAGCCTCAGTGACACCTTTCCAAATCGGGGGTAATTCATAAGTATCGTGAAGAACATCTAAACTAGTTGCAAAATTGTACGGAAAGATGCCCTTTTCATCAACTATATCAGACTATGTAAATGATTTCATCAACTTTTCAGAGATTTGCAAATTTCTATCTAAAAATTATTAAATCAATTGATCATTTAAAATTAATACTTGATTCGCTATTTGTAAATATCGGATGGTTATTTTCTGCATAGTTTTGTTGAATATAATCTAAAAATAATGTTAAAAATGATTTAATAAAAATAAAAATCATACTAGAATTTTGATTTTCTCCATAGATTTGAGGATAAAATAGCGGGTTTATTATATCTAAAGAAATATTAAATCAATTGATATTTTAAAATTAATACTTGATTCGCTATTTGTAAATATCGGATGATTATTTTCTGCATAGTTTTGTTGAATATAATCTAAAAATAATGTTAAAAATGATTTAATAAAAATAAAAATCATACTAGAATTTTGATTTTCTCCATAGATTTGAGGATAAAATAGCGGGTATATTATATCTAAAGAAATATTAAATAAATTTATTAAAAAATTAAAATTTTATTTGAATTTTGATTTTCTCCATAGATTTGAGGATAAAATTGTGGGTATATTATATCTAAAGAAATATTAAATAAATTTATTAAAAATTAAAATCTTACTTGGTTCATTCCAAACCATATGTTGATCTCTCCATTGATTTGAGGATAAAATTGTGGGTTTATTGTATCTAAAGAAAAATTAAATCTATTTATTAAAAATTAAAATCTTACGTGAATTTTGATAATTATTTCCTCCATTTACAATTTGAGGATAATTTTGTTGATAATATTCACCATAAGTTTGGGGATAAAATCCATTATTTTGTGGAAATAGTAAATTATCTAAAATATAAGGTAAATTTGTATTAAAATATAAATTTTATATTACTTGATTCATATTCGTTATTATAGTTATTAAGGTTGTTCATTTTCTAAAATTAAATAATATTAATTAAAAATTTAAAAGAAAATTAAACTTACAAATTAAACTGGTTTGTAAATTATGACAAATTATAAAAATGTTTTTCGATATATTCAAATGTGTGTGTATTTATTTTTGTGACCAATCAAAATCAACACATATGCACTTGTATTAATCAACACACATTACCAATCTACACAAAATCATATTAGGAAATAAACACAATGATACAATATTTATTTAGAGAACATTGATTTTAACCAAGTTAAACAATGTTGGCCACAAGTTTTTGTCAACGGATTTTGATAACGAATTCGATTGTATTCAATTGGCATCAACATTGATTCTAGTTTTGATATCAATAAAAGGAGGATAATAGAATCCCATTGGATCAAATACATATATTTTATCTGGTTTCACATAAATAGCGAGCCAATGTTCTCCACCGAGATTAGCTGATTAAGTATTTACAATCAAAGCTTTGTTGATATTGATATATGGAATTTTGTCCAGTGGAAAAACACCAATAAAATTTTTCCCAATTAGTTTAATAAAAAATTAATTAAGTTAACTAATTAATTAAATTACTTACTTCATTTTTAACCATAACTAATATTACTTTGGTTTATAGTGTGTTCAACAATGTTTGTCAAACAAGTACTGTACAGCTTGATGTGATTTGAATTTCTTTTTCAAATACTCCGTATACAAGTGCTGATACAGATTCGGTTAATGGATTTTCAAATTTTATATCCAATTGTAAATTTCCACTTTTAGGTAACTGACTTTGATTAAGATCAAAATCAGGTGCCAATACAAATGTAAAAAAGGGATATTTATTTTTAAAATCTGACAAGGTAATACCACAATTCATATTTGTATTAAGATAACCCATATTCCTAACAATAATTTGCATATAACTAGAACTATAATAAACATTGGCAAAATCTTGACTATATTTTTCACGATAATCATATTAAAAATGTTTCCAAATATGATCCTCTATATCTTTTATTCCCTTGGAAAGCAGCAAGAATAAAATTTGGTAGTTGTCTATCACCAAATATTTGCTCCTTATAAAATGAAGAAGAACCCATTGGCAATGAAAATTGAACAACTTCCTTACTTTTCATTGGATAAATTGCATTTCTATTAGCAAGTCCAATTTGATGACTAGCTAAAACTGACTGTTCAAAACGAACTCTTCTAACCATTAACTTAGCATCTAATAATATTATTTGTGGAATTATTTTTGTACATACTAAACTTCTTTCAGTATTGGATCTTGTTAATTTAATTTGAACACTAACATCAGGTAATAAATATTTTGGTTGATCAAAGAAATCTAATTGAAGTGGGAAACAAACACTGATTGGTTTTGATTTTGAAATACAAATTTTTCTTTTTGAGTAATTTTCATCATAACCCATTCCACCTAAACAAGTATGTTTTGTATCGTGATTGTAATTAATAATAGTTTCAATCATTGCCTTGTGTGCGAATACATCATTACTTCCTTCAATTTTAGTAGAATTAAAAATTACTTCAACATCTTTAAAAAGAGTTTAGAAAACGAAATTGTTTGCAGTAACATCTGATTCATTAGATAAATTTTCCCCGTTGCTATTTACAACTTTCATTAGAATGTAGAGTAATGTATCGTTCAAATCCAAGTATTCGGTTTGAGAGCTATTAATGTAAAATTGAATTGAGGTGTTTCCTGGATCTGTAATTGAATTCACTGGATAAATACCTTCAAAAGAACCATTTTTAATTACTGCTTGAGGAGATGGTCTATCAAAGATGCATAATTCTGATTTTGCGCTAATCATGACTGGAATATAGTTCCGTATCCTTTCATTCTTTTGTTTAGATGTTTCTTGCTAATCTTTTGACGTTTAAATATTCCACCTTTTTGTTCTTTATTAAATACATCAGAAACTTTGTTAATAACAGAAGGTAAGTGTTCCATTTGTGCATTATTATTTATTATGTCATTAGCAGTTTTCATACCAAAATTTGCAATACGTTTAAGAATAGGTAGTGCGAATCGCCCAATTGTTTTTAACCAACCAGAACCGTACTGCTTACCTACAAAATATGGTAAATCCCCACTATTTTGATGAGTGCTATAAACGTTTACAATGTCTGGATTACTCATTTATTTTACGGAAATGTAATGTCAAGTAAGTTATGTTTTGTTTACCAAATATATATTTTACACTGTCATCACGAATATTGATTTCTATATTGTTTATATACGAGGATGATACTGGCAAATACATTGGATTTTTCTCAATGAATTGAACGAGGTCGTCTTTTTTATGTTTTTCTATCCAAACAATATAGAAATTTAAGAAGGGGAACACTTAATTAGTAGGTAGTTAGGAGCTATCTGCTATACAAAAAATATAGGGGGAGGGGGGGGGTTATTTACAGATTAATTTCGAATTATCTTGATTACATAATGATGTAATCAACTTAATTAAATTTGTGTGTATTTTAATTAATTTTTTTTGTGTGTATTTTATAACAACTCTTGTATCAAATATATTAAGAGTACATTACATAATAGTTATGCATATTTTTATTATATGGAAGGAAACTATAC
This sequence comes from Schmidtea mediterranea, assembly GCA_022537955.1. Lineage (NCBI taxonomy): Eukaryota > Metazoa > Platyhelminthes > Tricladida > Dugesiidae > Schmidtea > Schmidtea mediterranea. The sequence goes on along the minus strand of CM039679.1, from coordinate 312,588,011 downwards.
TATCAGTCACATCTCTACATTTTATCTGATATATATTGACAATAAAACTTTGAACATTAACTGTAAATATTTTCTATTCAAAGTAACATTTGATAGTATTGAAGAAGCTAATTGCTTGGGATTTAATAAAAAAGGAGATTTTAATGATGAAATCAAAATTTGATACTAAACGATTAACTATTACTTATTATTATGATGTATAGTATACTGAGACATTTAAAGAAAATTTATTCATTACTGAACTTTGACAAGTCACTGATCAGTTAATGACATCTTATCCCCATCCTTTCAAATCTTGAAAATTAAACAAAATCAACTTGTTAAAATTGAATTGGAAGAAGATGTTAGAAGTGTTAAATTTAGTAAACTGTTGGCTATTAGTTTGGGATTAATTGATGAATCTTATAGTGAAAAGATCGTTGTTGGATCTAGTTTACCAACTATAATGCAAAGAAATATAAAAATGATGATTTATACAAATATTATTGAACCAATTATTGTGAGTGAATTAAAGTAGGTAGTTAGGAGCTATCTGCTATACAAAAAATATAGGGGGGGGGTTATTTACAGATTAATTTCAGATTATCTTGATTACATAATGATGTATTCAACTTAATTAATTTTGTGTGTATTTTTTTTCGAAATTTTTTTTTCGAGTTTTTGACGCGATTTTTTTTTAAATTCAAATTTTTGGAACATTTTCTTAAATTCAAATTTTGGCGAATTTTTGAAATAAAATTGAAATATTTTTTTTGAATAAATTTTTTTTCCAATCACACTATAGTCAGAGGGTATTTTTGAAAAAGACTAAAATAAATTGGCTTGAATCGCCTAACGATAAAAAAAGCATGAAATTAAAATTGGCTCAAATCGCCTAAGATGAACACACTATAGTCAGGGATATAATAAACTCGTAATAAAAAAAATGCAATATTTGGTCTCAATACTTTCTATAGGTAAATATAGGCATAAAATAAAAATGGCTTGAATCGCCTACTGATAAAAAATTGACATGGGTATTTTATAGGCTTGTTAAAAAAAGACTTGAAATATTTGTTCATACAATTTTCATAGGTAAATTCAGGCTCTAGATAAAAATAATTTGAAATACCTAAAGTAAATTAAGATAAATTAAAGTACATTAGGATACATTAGAGTATATTAAAGTAAATTAAGGTAAATTAAAGGGTCTAAAGTAAGTTAAAGTACATAAGAATATATTAAAGTAAATTAAAGTACATTAAATACATTAAAGTATATTAGAGTAAATTAATGTAAATTAAAGGGTCTAAAGTAAATTAAGGTTCATAAAGTAAATTAAGGTACATCAGAGTAATTTAAAGTACGTTAGAATAAATTTAAGTAATTAAGGTTCTTAAAGTAAATTAAGGTGTCTAGAGTAATGTATGGTAAGTTAGGTAAGAATTTTTTAAAATTAAATAGAGTTAAGTTACATAAGTGTAATTTTTAAAGCAGAAAATTTTAAAAGCAGTTATAGTAGGCAAATTACATAAGGTAATAATGTTTTAAAAGTAAATAGAGGGTCAAAATGTAAGTTACATAAGGTAAGAATTTTTAAAGTTAAAGAGTCGACAATATTGCATGATAAAATTTATTAAATAAAATTTTTAGTATAGTTTTATCGATCAATTTTTATACATATTTTTAAATTCAAATTTTTAACATAATTTTACAATGGAATTTTTTATACATGATTTTTAAAGATGAAATTTTTAGGATAATTTTACAATGAAATTTTTTAAATAATAAAATTTTTAACATAATTTTACAATGAAATTTTTTATACACGATTTTAGCATGTTTTTAGTATAATTTTATCGATGAATTTTTTATATATAATTTTTAAAGATGAAATTTTTAGGATAATTTTACAATGAAATTTTTATACATGTTTTTAATTGAAAAAATTTTTAATGTAATCTTACAATCAAATTTTTAGTATAATTTTTACTATGACTTTTTTATACATGTTGACAACGATCAAATTTTCAAAGAATTTTATTAAATTAAATTTTTGAGTTTCAGTGTTACATAGTATTGCCTAAGGTAGGTAGTAGTCATTCGCAAGAGCAACCATCCTTAATAAAAAAAATAATAAAATAATAAAAATAATAATAATAATAATAATAATAATAATAATAATAATATAATAATAATAATAATAAATAATAATAATAATAATTGTAATAATAAATACACTTAAAAATTTTGAAAAAATACACACAAAATATTACCTCATTGGGTAATCAATACACACCGTAAATAATCACTAAATAAACCCCCATCCCCCTATATTATGCAATAGTGTGTGGTACCAGAGTGCTCCTAACTACCTACTCATTGGAGGTTTATTTTTTATTATATTGGCATGTTTGATTTTGCGAATTTCATCCTTTGGTTTCATTTTTAATTTATGACGTTTTACTAGCAGTAGTTCATTATCTTCTTGATGGTGTAAATGTACTACATCAGTGTTTTTCTCCTTTTTTAAAGAAATATCTTTTTGGGTTTATATTCCCATTAATCTTTTCAATTTCGTCAAGTGTAAAATTGCATAGAGTTGCGTCGTTGTACATTTGAGATATTAAATCTGCTATGAGGTTAGCATATTTTCGAGGATTGTCGTTGGGAAAATTTGAAGAGATATAACTTTTGATTATTTTTTTCAGGTCAATCGACATCGGACAGAGATTTAGTTGTGATAGGGGTGTCCCTGAGATTAAACTTTTGATGAAATGGCAATTGAAAAAAGGAGAAAATTGATTATTTGAGCATCGAGGATATTCAATTCTTTGAAGTTAAGTTTTGGTATGTTTAATGATACTCTGAATACTGAATATGGTGTTTAGGATGTCTGATGCCAGATCGACATATTTATAACAGCTATCACCACATAGAATATCTATGATGGCAGCGAAATTCCTACTTTTATCCAAATAAAAGAAAAGCCAGCAATTTTCCATATTGCACCAAGGTAGTATAATTTTGTTTCAGCCTACAAACTCACGAAAAGAAAATGTTGCAAAAAAGATTTATAATTTTGCCGCAACAAGGCATTTCAGATGAAAGGGACAACAAAAATGTTTGTTTTTCTGATAGCAAATGAAAAGATAAAGGCCTGATGCAGTGTTGGGATCATCATAAAAGTTCACCATCAATGTTCCTCTTGAAACAAAGGTTACCTGGAAACGGTACAGGTTCTATTTTTTTTGCAGAAATACAAAAGAGATTTGTGTTTCATTCGAAGCAATAATACTAGCAAAGATGTTTGTGTTATTTGTAACCATGGGAGTTGCAGAAGGTTTTATATTGGAGTTTGAAGGTATTTCTCTACGGTTTAATTCAATTAAGTGAACAGATCTAACATGGTTAATAAAGTCATTGAAAGAAAGCCATATACCAAAGTAACATATAATGTCGGATGTATTATCAAAAGAATTGTTTTTGTGGCTTTTCATATGGGAGAAGATGTTAGGCATGGCAGCGTCTAAGTCAAATACTTTTTGGCGTTTTTTAGTTTTTATTTTGTTCTGATAACGACAGTGAAGTAGATTTTGTTCGTAGAATTTTAAGTATATACCATTCAAATCAGCTTTGTCTATTTGAATGGTATGATCCTTGATATCAATGTGATTGTAAAGATCCTGAAATCGCATAAGGTGATCATTATTAGTATTTTTATTTCGTTTACGATACGGTTTACAGACTTGACAGCAAAATAGTGAGTCAACATTGATGTTAATGTTGTGAACTTCCAGTGCATGTTTTGTTATTGCTGTATGATTATGCACTGAGAATTCGCCACAAAGACGAGTTTGTAAATGGCACTTTATCTTACCTTTCGAGTCCAAGCAATATAAAAAGTTTTGGAAATGTACAAATGTACACGAGATGAAAAGGACATTTACAAATTATGATAAACTAATTAAAAGTTCAAAAAATTCAATAAAGTAAATTCCAATATTTTTCAAGGGCAAGTGACAACAGAGACAAATAAAATTCTGAAGACGAATTACTTACCTTTATAATATTGACAAGAGGTGTTTTTATATTACTAGGAGGGTTTTGAACCAAAAGACGAATTAATTAATTGATTAATCAAACCCATTAATTATGCAAAAAACCCATAAATCAAAGGAAAACATCGGGATAATTGGGCAATAAATTATATTCAGAAAATTAACCATATATTTTGCGGAAATCTCGGAGAATAAGATGACTTTTTCAAGCATGACTCAGTGGCGGATCCATAGAGAGAAGGGCGACGGGTTCGATCGCCCACCTCTTAGATTATTTGGAAAGAATTTTTTTACTGCTTTTACTTAGTGTCTGCGATCTTTTATAAAGAAAGCATGCAATGTCAACAAAAATGTTCAAATTTAATGCAGCAATATAATGTTGTAAATTATATTTTGAAGTGAGTTAAAATTATTGAAATACAATTATTTGATGGCAACTAGAGAGTGTACTTGCTAAACTAATAACGTATTTAAAACCTTGATTTGTTGATTATTTTAAAAATTTATAGCACAAAATATCGTTTACGATTTCTCGACTTCGCAAAACGATCAATCACGTTTTCAACTTTTGCTGGAATGTCTCTGTGTATATTAAGTAGTACCAATCCGACTAGTCTGTTTTGTGCCATTCGTATTCTCAGCCAGGTTTTAATTCTTCGCAGGGTTAAGAAGCTACATTCAGCACTAGCAACACTTACAGGACATGTTTTAATAATTTGGAACAAATTATGAGTGATTGAATATTGCACCTGGTCACATAAATCAAAACCAACAGAAAGATCAGTAGGCAGTGATTTGATTCCTTCCTCTCCCTTCATCCTCATGCATTTGCACTACCATAGTTTAACTTCCAATGTAAATTCAAATGCAGGTAATTTTTGGATACTGAATCCAAGAATGACGTCATAGACATTACTGATGGCAGAAACAGTTCCGGCAACACCTTAATGATTCAGTTTAATAATATTAGTAGTAGGATGTGCCACCGCTGGATCAACCCCCCAGGGGGGTAAAACGTTTTTTCTAAATCTAAAAGTACAAAAAATTTTAAGACAATGACTCATTCAAGGTCATTGAAACAAAGACAATGGCTCTTTAAGGTCATTGGATGAGTCATAATAATTTGTCAAGGTCATTCAAAATTTGTCAAGGTCATTTAAAATTTCTCAAGGTCGTTCAAAATTTCTCACGGTCATATTATTTTTTAAAAATTTTAAATTTAAAATTATTACTTATTTTTATAAGTAGTGTTTTAATTATTAATATTTTTTAATTTTTATTAATATTATTATTATTAATTATATTAATCTTTTAAATTAAGACACCGGAATTCAGAATTAAATGGAATCAGACCTTTTTAATAATCGATAGACTATTGACAGAAACCTATGATTATTTATTACTACCAAAAATAAATAAATCTTTTAAACCTCACAATATTCAAATTCTCGTAGAATTATTCGGTTTCAACAAGTCAATAATGAAATTATCTTGTTGCATATTATTTCTAAATAACATAAATCCTACAGAAATTAATATGCTTAATGTATTCTGAATGTGCATGGATTTGGCGAGAATGATATTCAATCCTACATTGATAATGCAGATAAAATCGAAATAAAAATCAAGGATAAACTGGATGAAATACAAAAACAATATCTTATATGTTCAAGTTGTTTAATTAATAAAGTCAATATTTTATATTTGCCATGTGGTCATATTATTATTTGTTCATCGTGTTTTAAAAACTCTAATAGGTTTAAAAGTTGTGATATAATTATTGATGAGTATCATTTTGTGTATATGTAATAAATGCTATTTTGTTTATAAAGAAATATTATTCAAGTTACTTTTAACTATTGCGAACATGTTTTATAACCCTTTATAAAAAAGCAACTAATAATAATAAAAAACATAATAAAATAAGTAAATGTACAATTTTAATTTTTCTATAATATACAAAATTCACATAATTGTTCGTCTGATAAATTGATGATCATTCAGCAGCCAGAATTTCGTTGAATATATCTTGAAATTGCTATGTTCTTGTAATACTATGACCACTATTAATTGCATCAAGCCCTCTATAGGGTCCATAGGCAAAACTAACATTTTTATCAACCCATGCCCCCTTATCATCGTGGTTGTTTAACGCTATTTTACTATTTTTAAAAGTGAAAAGATGATGATTCTGGGACCCTATTCTAGTCTGAGGTACAGATATAATCTCGTTATTATTGTAACAATCTAAATATGATTGATGATTTATATTTGAACCTGCTAATTTTACGCCTTTAGCTCTCATAGTCAACTCATTTCCCGATAAACTATAACATTTAGGGCGCAAGAAAATCCTCTCATTAGACCCTTCGCCCTTACTCTCATCCTTAAACTTTCCTATAACGGATGCTAGTCGTCTTGAATATACAGGATGAGAAGGGTCATAATTAGATGTATCTAAATGATCATCCGAAATCATCGCTTTTAATAAAATATCTAAATTTAAATTTTTTATCTTCAAAAAGAAGCTGTCCGTATCACCAGCAATTAAATTTATATCACAATTATAAATAGTTCTATACTTTTGCAGCTCTATATACTGAACTGATACATCCGTAGTTTGGATAGATCTAGTACTGATTGTCCGATGTAACTAGGCCTATCCAAACATATTGAATCCTTACTAAGATGCGAGGCAAACAGATTTTCATCAACTTCGATGGTTTTTCTGAATGCCGGTTTTGACGAATATGTAATTAACTTTTCAAATGAATTACATAGTCGCAAATTCATTCGCTTCTTAAGGTTTTCAACGGATTTACTGTACAAACTGTTATTATATAATTTAAATTAATCTTTATATATCTCGCTGACTGCATTTGCTTGCAAGCGAAATATAAAGCCTGAGAAGCCTCCAATGAAGACCATGATTCTTCTTTGGAAAATGCGTGAGCATTAGCTTCTCAACTTTTGAATTAGGTGGGCCAAATTTCCGGTCCAATCAGAAAGTCATTTAAAAAATTATGGAAATTTTCAGGGATATCAATATCATCTTCCATAGTATATCCATATGGCAGGGTTTCAATATCTGCAACATTCATACACTCATTCAATACATCATCCAAACCATCATACACCCAAACAAAATCAGCATACGGCAAAGATTGGCTACGATCCCAATCGTACAAATTAGTTATGTCTATATACAACAATTCCGTGTCCTCTGAAAAAGCAACATAGTGTTTTTTAACAAAGGTTAACCCTCTTCGTATTCATCCCTCGTAAAATAATGCATCATATAGTCACGCAAATTACCACAGTTTTGTTGCATCCAAACCAATTCAGCAGTCGCATACTCATCATCCGTCACGCCCTCCCATTTAGGAGGCAATTCATAAGTAGTTTCAAGAACATCAAAAGATGCGGCATAATCATAAGGAAATATACCTTTAGAATCTATAATTGAACCAGGAAAGACAAAGGTAGTAAGAGGTAGTGTAGTAAGTGTTTTTACAGCCTTAGATAAAGAGCAATTTACAAATTTTTTATATGTACAATTAAAGAAATAAATTATTTCTTTCGAGGTAGGGATAATGTCTAAATTCCAAGAAGGAAAACCGTTGAGACCATGTTTTAAAATATGATGCAGATCGTAACCTTTTAAATTATGAAACACTATCGGAAGCAACTTGTATATTCTACGCGCAAGATTACATTTTCGGCACGCTGCACCAAGATATTTACCTGTAAAGTGACAATGGTCTTTAGCAGGATTTACAATCGGTTTCTAGCAAAGATAGCAAGTTCGACATGATTTAAATTCTCGTTATTCAGCGAAAGACAAAATACTTATCAACTTTTTCCCTTCCACATCATAATAAGGTAATCACAATTGTGACAGCAATTTCCTCTACCATTTTAAGAAATAAAGAAATGCAGTCAGGTCCATAAAATTCAAAATATTGCTGTGTTTTTGTGTAGTTATTTAATAGTAAAGGCCTGATTAACTAGGCATATGAATTTGGTAATGTCTAACATCAGGTGGTAAAACCGACTCGAAATCAGCATAAATTACATAGGGAGGATGATGGTTTTAGAATAATTTTCAAATTTTAAATCTTTCTTATCGGGTAATGTGTAAAGGGTTGTACCGTCTGACTTTTAGCGCATAGAGCTATATGTTTATTAAGGGCATTATCCAGCCTGAAACCATTTAAGCAGTGTTGGCACCATTTGCATCTAATTTGAACTGGACAATCGAAGTTCTGATGACAATTCATTAATTTATTGAGATCACTCACCGCGGTGTAGTGGTTCCTATCACTTTTCTCTAATAAAAGAAAATAAATAGGTTTTCCGTCAGTGAGGAAGACTTAATTATCAGGAACCTCGTCAATTATCACAGTTGGAGTATTAAGAAAGGACGTTTATTGCTAAATTTAAACTGGCCTTTTTCTTTTCAAATTTGGGGTTATTTATTAATTTCATGGGACAATCCGTAATTTCGTCATATACTAAATCGTTTAAGTCGTATTTTGCAGGTCTAATCCGATTTTCTAAAATTAAATCTTTTTTAAGAATTGCCAGAATACTATAAAGGAAGTATTTATCGTCGGTACTTTTAACATTTTTAATATCTTTTTTAGATGCAATAACAGAAGAAGTCTGAATATATCAATGACCTGATAAACGACTAATTGGGGAAAATTTGGTAAGTATAAAATCTATTTCTAAATTATTGATTACTCTCCATCCACTGCCTAAATGGGTGAACTTTTCTATTTTTTCATTGAGTTTATTAACTCATTCAGATAAAAAACTATCTGAAAAGTTTTCTGCGCTGTTGGAAAAATAATTATCGCGGATTTCTCCATCTTTTTCAAACTGTATTAAAATAGAAAATTGAATTTTAACATCACCCCTCATCTTTCCAATCTCATTAATTAATTTAGAACTGATTCTCTCAGTTAAATTATTTTTATCAGTCGCGCCTCTGATGTATCAAATTTAATTGTTTTAATTGCGCCGTTTAAATTAATTTGTATTATAGGTTCTAATGAACCACCAACTCGATTAATAGTATTATTTACAATATCTGCATTATTTATAATATCTGCATTATTTACAATATCTGTATTATTTATAATATCTGCATTTTTAAGAATATCAATATCTACATTAATTATAATCTCTACATTATTAATTGATTCGTTATCACTGATTTCGATGACTTCGATTTTTGTAAGTTTATTTGGTATTTTAGATGTTCTATGTTCAGCAGGTCTTTTCTTTTTAGTTATTTTTGTTGAGCGTATATTATTATTATTTATAATATTCATAATATTTACATTATTTTTATTACTGATACGAAACAGATCCTTTTTATTTATTTTAAATGAATCTAAATGGTCTTTGTGAATGTTATAAAAAGCTTTGTATTTTATGGGCTGGGATGTTTTGAATACAGTTCAAATAAAAAATCTGATGCAATTAAATCTATGAACATAGTATTGTTTCATTTTTTGGTGACATATTTCACCGTGATTCTTTGAGATCATACAATATTTTGGGTAAAATTTACCTGGTAAAATAATAATAAATTAAATAACTTGTATAAAAATAAAATATAATTATTTTACAATATTTCATAAAATTATCTTTCATTATTATACAAGTCTATAACATAAAGACTTGTATAATAATAAATGATAATTCTTATATAGTCAAATGTATTAGACATGGCTTTGCACTTGTTTTGCATAAATATTGCAACATTCGCCAATCATTCTTTATTATGCAAGTATATAACATAAAGACCTGTATAATAATAAATGTTTCATCACAAAGGCCAACGACAACTGGCTTAAAGCACTCAACCCATCACGCTCCAGTTTCATTAAACACAACTATTGCAAATAACACGTGACCAGTCAAGCGATGTATAAAACATTCAAAACCACTCAACAAGTTGATATAACAATGGCCGAACAAATTAATACATTACGTTAGATTCTGAAGGAAAACAGAAATTACATGCTTTATTTACTTGAATTTGTCCATTTTTGCGAAGAGATGAATCACAAGATTCTTTTAATAAGGTGAATTTTGTAGAATTTATTGAAAGTAGTGGGATGTGTCACATCCAGATAACACCCTCCCCCCTCCCGATAGAAAATTTTTCTAAGTCCAAAAGTACAAATTTCTGAGACAAAGACAATGACTCATTCAAGGTCATTGAAACAAAGACAATGAGGCAACAAAAAATTTTCAAGATCATTTAAACAAAGACCATGACTCTTTCAAGGTCATAATTTCTCAAGGGCGTTGAAACAAAGACCATGACTCATGCAAGATCAAGTGATGACTCATTATAATTTCTTAAGGTCATTTAGACAAAGACCATGACCCACCAAAAAATTTCAAGGTTATTGTATGACTCATCATATTTTTTTCAAGGTCATTCAAAAGTAGGTCAAGGTCATATTATTGTTAAACATTTTTAAATAAAAATTACTACTTATAAAAAACCTATTATTATTTTTTAATTTTTATTCTATTACTTATTTTTATAAGTAATGTTTTAACTATTACTATTTTTTATTATTAATATTTTTATTATTATTTTTTATTGTTATACTATTATTAATATATAATAAAAACAAAACAACTACATAAAACTTTTATTTTAAAGAAATAATTTTATTATACTATTATTAATATTATTATTTTTATTATAATTTTATTATTATTATTATTATCATTATCATTATTTTTATTATTATTACTTTTTAATAAGCTGTATGAGGAATCTAGCTTGGTTATTTTGATTGCAGATGACGTAATAATTTCACCTTTCAGTTTTTTTCTGGTTATCATCGTCACTGGAACCTGTTAAATCTACTAGATTTTTATCTAAAATTAGATGAAATGAATTATATATCGATAAAATGCTGTAAATTATAATTGAGAGCGTATTATCATTATAATAATTATTTTTATTATAATTATTATTGTTATAATTATTATTATTATTATTATTATTATTATTATTATTATTATTGTTATAATTATTATTATTATCATCATTGGTATTATTATTATTATTATTATCATTATTGTTATAAATAATTAATTAATTATTTATAACAAAGCCAGTGGTAATGAATCATTATCACATGATAACACTGCATGCATACACAAAACTGTATAAAGAAATAATTATAATAATAATTATAACAATAAATAATTATATATATATATATATCAATATATATGTAGATATTATGAGAGAGTGAAAATATTGTCATTTAAAGAGAAATGATTGGTCAAGAGATGCATTTAATGATCATTTAGGTGGATTTCAAGACTTTTTTTCGACTGAATTTTGATAAGTCGGTGATTTTTATGACAAATAATGAATATAGCTAAGGGAATTAAAATATTGTCATTTAAAGAGAAGCGATTGGTTTAGAGTAAATTTTAATTTTTTTAGGGAGAAACAATTGGCTAAGAAGAGAATTTATGATCTTTTAAGGTGAAATAATCGATTAAGAACAGATTTTTAAGGGGATGCTCAGTGTGGTTATCAGTATACTTATGAAAATCATTGAATTATCTCTAATGGTTGACTGGTAATTTTTTTTGAATTTATACTTGATTTACTGATTAATTTTAATGAGCAATATGATATATATTTTGTGATTTTACAATAATTTAATTTATGTGGAAAACATAAATTTTATTGGATTTAAGTCATTTTTGATGAATTTTTTAATTGCTCGAAATTGTCGCCAGAACAAAATTGTGGTGATTTTCGATGGAAAATGATGGGTATCGATAACAATTTTGTAATACTTTAAACAAAATTTATTTTTATTGGTAAAATTCAGATTTTTATGATAATTTTAAGAGAATTTGATTGGTTGAAATCATATAGTAAATATGATTCAAATGATGGATTTTTAAGGAGTAGAGTCGGTTAAACATAGATTTCTAAAGAAATTTTACCTTGTAGGTTTTTAAAAAAAATATGTATATTATTGGTGCAGTGGGGGAAAATGTTATTTCAATGGAAATGATCGGTTAAGAGTAAATTTTATGATATTTTAAGGAAATAATCGATTAAAAACAAGTTTGTTGTCATTTTTAAGGGGTTGAGTTGGTTGACTATCTGTGTTCAAAGGGTAAATATTTTCTAAATGGAGAATATAGATGAGGAATTTATAATATTTTTATGGGATTTGTTCAGAGAGATATCAATATGTGTGTAAATCTTTTGAGAGAGTGGAAATATTGTCATTTAAAGAGAAATGCTTGTTTAAGAAGAGAATTTATGATCTTTTAAGGGGAAATAATCGATTAAGAACAGATTTGTTGATATTTTTAAGTGGTTGAGTTGGTTACGTATCGTTATTTAATAGGTGATTTTTATAAAAAATAATGAATATGGTAAAGTAGGAGAAAGTGTTATTTGATGGGAAATGATTGGTCAAGAGATGAATTTTATTTTAAAGGGATTTCAAGAAATTTATTCGGTTGAAAATCGATATAAATCGTTGATTTTTATCAAAAATATTGAATATAGTTTGGAATATTGTCGTTTAGAGAGAAATGATTGGTTGAGAGTAAATTTTATTTTAGGGGGAAACAATTGACTAAGAAGAGAATTTATGATCTTTCAAGGGGAAATAATCGATTAAGAACAGATTTGTTTATATTTTTAAGGGGTTGAGTTGGTTATGTATCATTATTTCATAGGTGATTTTTATAAAAAATAATGAATATGGTAAAGTAGGAGAAAGTGTTATTTGATGGGGAAAGATTGGTCAAGAGTGGAATTTATTTTAGTGAAAATAGTCGATTAAGAACAGGTTTGTTGTCATTTTTAAGGGGGCGAGTTGATTAAATATTGTTATTTAAAGGGTTAATATTATCTAAATTGGGATTTTTATGAAAAATAATGAATATGGCTGGAACAATTGTTATTTAATGGGAAATGATTGGTCAAGAGATGAATTTTATTTTAAGGGGATTTCAAGAAATTTATTCGGTTGAATATCGATATAAGTCGGTGATTTTTATGAAAATAATGAATATATAAATATTATTGTCATTTAAAGAGAAATGATTGGTTGAGAGTAAATTCTATATTATTTTAGGGGGAAACTTTAGGTCAAGAGGGGGAATTTATGATATTTTAGGGTGATTTATTCGGTTGGATATCAATGTCAAAAGATGGATACTAGTGAAATCGATACATTTTCATTGACATTAAGGGTTATCAAAATATAACAATAAGATTTTGGTTAATTTTAATGATATTATTGGAATCTGAATAAAATATACGATACGTGTTCAGTTCTAAGAAATTGTTCGATTCATGTATTTAAGTATTTATTTGATTTTATTATTATATTTGTAATTTAATAAAAAACTAAAATTGATTAGTATTTAAAAAATTTATGTTACCCATTACTTATGTTGTTATTGACAATTTTCTGAATAATTTAAATATTTGCGATTATTTCCAGGAATGAAGAGAAATTGTACGATTAAAAACTATGAGCTGTTGATAAAATACATTAATTTTCATTCAACAAGTACCTAGAACAATTACCTAACAATCTTAAAATTTTAAAAAATCTAACAAACTTTTAATAGAAAAATTTGTAACAATAATAATATTAATAAATAAAACTTGTAATAAAAACTTTTAATAGAAAAATTTGTAACAATAATAGTATTAATAAATAAAACTTGTAATAATAATAATAATGATAATAATATTAATAATAATAATAAAAATATTTATAATAATAATATTAATAAAATCTTTTAATAGAAAAAATTTGTAACAATAATAATAATATTAATAAATAAAAAAAAATTGTAAAAATAATAATAAAAATATTCATAATAATAATAATAAATATTAAAAAATATAACTTATAAAAAATAATTAATAGAATAAAATTAAAAAAAAAATGATATATATATTAAGAATAAAAACACTACTTATAAAAAAATAATTAATAGAATAAAATTTAAAAAATATATATGTATATTAATAATTAAAACACTACTTACAAAAATAAGTAGTAAATTTATATTTAAAAATGTTTTAAAATACTATGACCTTGAAAATTTTTGAGTGAATTGGAAAAAATATGATGAGTCATCTAATGACCTTGACCTACCTTTTGAATGACCTTGACCTACCTTTTGAATGACCTTGACCTACTTTTAATGACCTTGAAAAATATGATGAGTCATCCAATGACCTTGACAATAATAATAAAAATAATGACAATAATAATAATATTAAAAATAAAAATAATACTATTAATAATAATAATAAAAATATTAATAATGATAATAATAATAAAAATATTAATAATAATAAAAATAATACTATTAATAATAATAATAATAATAATAATAATTATTATATTAATAATAATATTTATAATAATATTTATAATAATATTTATAATAATAATTTATAATAATAATAATAATAATAATAAAAATAAGAATAAAATATTAATAATAATAATAAAAATAATAATTATAATAATAATAATAAATTTACAAAATATATACTACTTATAAAAATAAGTAGTAAATATAAATTAAAAAATGTTTAAAAATAATATGACCTTGAGAAAATTTGAATGACCTTGAAAAATTTTGATGACTTATCTATTGACCTTGATCTACTTTTGAATGACCTTGACCTACTTTTGAATGAACTTGAAAAAATATGATGACTCATCCGATGACTTGGAATGAGTCATGTGTTTGTTTAAATGACCTTGAGAAATATGATGACTCACCCAATGACCTTGAATGAGTCATGGTCTTTGTTTCAATGTCCTTGAATGAGTCATTGTCTTTGTCTTAAAAATTTTTTGTACTTTTAGACTTAGAAAAAAACGATTTTACCCCTCCCCTGTGGTGGGGTTTATCCAGTGGTGACACATCCCACTACTAACATTTGATTGATATCTATGTAAATAATCAGTCCTGTTAACTTAAATTCATAATAATAATCATAATAATAATAATAATAATATTAATAATAATAATAATGTGAGGAATACTTATGTTGAAAGCAATTGTAACATCGACATCTCAACACGATATTACAATATCTATACCGTATATTTCGGCGTATAAGACGACCCTTAAAGTCAAAAAATCACCCTTGAAAATTGTGGGTCGTCTTATACAACTGATATAAAAGAAAGTATTACAGTACAGGTAGTTGTATTTATACTACTTTTATGCATATCTAAAACCCGATATATGATAAATCATAAAAATTTGCTCTAATTTTGTACCTCGTCTTATCTGACGGTCGCCTTATACGCCGAAATATACGGTATATATATGAGATGTTGATGTTACAATTGCTTTCAATTTATAATATAAAGTTATTAATATAATATTCTTTATAAAAAATGTGTTTTATATGTCAATCTTAAATTGAGTAAATAATAAAATATTTATGAAGCAATTTATTATTGGCGGCGAATAAAGAATTAACACATTCATGTCATATTACAAATCTTTCTAAAATTATATTTGTAAATCCCTTGTTAGCGACATTAGACATAAGATTAATGAACGCTTGTTTTAATTTAAAGCAGAGGTTATCAGAATGGGCGGCGGCTAGTCAAATGATCGTTTAGAGTGGCGATAAATTCGCGCTTTAATTCTTTTTTAAATTTATTATGTAAAATTGAAAATACGGAATTGGACATCGTAATAATAAAGAATAAGAATGGCAATCATTATTAAATTTCGTCAGTGTTAAAAATTGTTTTGTTTTAAATTTAAAAATAAACCTGTCATACATTGTTGTTATATATATCTTTACAATTTTGATTATGTTTAATGTTGTGTATCATAAATTTTATTTTTTCACAACTTGAATAAGATATTTTTAGTTTCAATTTTATTATATTTTTTATTTTCATTGTTAAAGTAATTTCTTATTATTGTCAAAGTTGTTTTATTGTTTTTACATATCGTATTATTAATAAATAGGTCTTATATATTTTATCCCAATGACCATTGCAAAGAAAGTTTTTTGACAACATTTACGAGAATAATTAAAATTTGTATTTATTCATTTTATGAATAATGAAAGTATGAGGAATGTCATGAAAAAATACAAGCGGGTAGCTTAAGGAAAACATGAAGAATCGAATGAGCCTATTTTTTGAACCTTCTCCAATGCTAATTACGAATACAGATAGACCTCATTCATTTGGTCAAGAAGTCATTGCCATCGGTATTAAGAATTTATTGAAAATATAATGTTACTAGACTTCAATGTTAAGTTATAACATTATCAGGCGAATAGTTGAATTATCTAAAACCATAGAATAAGTAGTTTTCTATACAATTCGACAAATCAACCTTTAGAAGTAATATTGTGCTTGTGGGTTACAAAGATATATTTAACTATAATTTTGCAAAATATCGTTGGAATAATATGTGGAGAACATAATTTTTGGGCAATATAATAATAAAATGAATTAGAATTAAATGACCCCTTTATCCAGAACCCTGTATGTATGTACCTCTTACAATGTCATGACACTGGTTAAGTCGCATATTTATAATGGGAATTTAGTAATTTCACTTGATTACTGCTAATGATTATATATGATAATTATTTGATTGTGAAAATTTAATTTTTCAAACCTTTCAATCAATTAATAAATTATTCCAAATTGTTTTTACTTTAAATAAAATTACATTGAATTTACTGTTTTTAGAGTACAGATTGAAAGGGAGTACAAATTTGAAAAAGTTGAGAAATATCATGATCACTTGGGTTTGGGGAATATTGGTGAATATTGATGGTGAATTCCATCATCTTTTTATTTGCAACAAGGCCCACGAGGATACAGAGACATCGCAGCTGCGGAAGATCCCCAATCGACAGATTTTGATTGAGAATGAGAATGCTTGCGTTGAGGTTTACACAGGTCTTTCCAATTAACTGTTCACTATGACCTGAACCCAACCCTGCCATCAAATATCCCAAAACTAGACCATCAAACAGAAAGTTATGATATTCATTAATAGAAAATTCTTGAATATTTGTTGGGATTTTATCAAGTGCAGTTTTAATACGACTTGGAACTGTAACATTTAGCACTTCAATCCAACGAAGAGTTTTTCCTGCTTAACTTTCATCGAATTGTGCAGCTTGGGGAGAAATAATATGAGATATAATTCCAATTTGTGGTTTAAGAGTAGACGAAGCTTCTCTAGCTGTGTTAGCCTCTTTAGTTAGACGAGTCACAACTCTACACGAAACATCGCATTGATAAAGAGCGTGAGGCAATTCATGTTTAAGAGCCTGGTTCTCTTGTTTCATAGTAAATTGTTGAAGCATCAAGGCATCCCATTCATCCAATTTTAATCTGTCTACGTGTCTGATAAATTTTAAAATCCTTTTCCAGAAAGACTGAACAGTTTCTTCTTCTTTTATTATACCGGAACGACGTCTACCAACTTGATTTAGTAATATGACAATTCCTCTTTCAGCAAAAAAGTTCTCATTAGTATTATCAGTTGCATTGAATAAATTATCTAATGAATCATCAATCTCGATTCCTTCAGAAAGAGTTGGTGATCTTTGAATAGCTACCAGTGACATAGATTTCAATCAAATAATTTAATTCCTTTAAGATTGATTCAGAAAACTTGAAGAAATTAATATATATTCAAACATTTTCAAAAAAATTGTTAAATAACAAATTTCACTTTAATCGCAAATTCATTTAAATTTCTACCATTTACATTAAAAATTTAAACAACAATTTTAAAACACAAAATTACAAAAAATTACAAATTCCAAAAAAAACAATTAAAGTGTTTTCTAATTTTTTTCATCCACTTTAACCATAAATTCTGTTTTTGTTTTTCTGTCATTAATTTTGATTTTAATTTTAATTATTGTTGTTACTTGGAGAAAAGACTCAAATTTTGAATCCATTCTCCAAGTTACCAAACAACATGGGGCTAAGGGAACAGACTAACCAAATTCTTAAAATAGGATATGTTCAAGGCATGTGTGACATATTAGCACCTCTTCTTGTCATTCTTGACAATGAAGCTTTAACTCATGCTTGCTTTATCCATAGTAGTAGTTCAGTTATTGATATTAGGTTACTTTGACAAAAAATCTAAAAAACGATGGCTCTATTGCTACAAGTTTTATTTTTAATTTGATTTCTAGAATTTGTAAAAATTTCTTTTCTACAGATTATAGATGGAGATTTATATGATCACATGTGCCATGACGGAGAAGTTACTAGTCTCTATGTTACGTATCGTTGGTTTCTATTAGATTGGTTTATAATTTAATAATCTGAATAGTGTTTCCAATTTATAATCATTTGCCAAAATATTATTAAAGATATTTTTATAAAGTTATCATCATTAATGTGTGGTAACTGTGAAATAAGAACACTAAAGTATTAATATATATTTATTAATTAAATATGCGCCTTCTAATAATTATTAAAACAACTAGATATTATCAAATCATATCACAGTAACTTTTGCTCTTTTTCTTCCGATTTATTTTCAATTTTATTTTGGATCACTAAATAATTACTTTTTTTCTTAATTTGACAAAAATAAGCATCTCATTGTAATTTTGTTTGTATCTGACGCTTTATATTATTTTTAAAATAAAAAATTACCTCAAAAAACAGAAAGAAACATGTGTTTAGAATCTGCAATTGAAACCCTTAATGGATAGTCTTAAACGTTCCAAAACAGATAATTTAAAATGTATTTTGATAAAATATTGCTGCGAAAGAATGGAATTTTCATTATTAAACTGTTCATTGTTTCATACATAATTTTCAAGAACCGATGAATAGTTATACTTTAATGATTATACTTCAATATTAGTGAGTTTATAAAAGAAATTCTTGATTATTCACAAGTTTATATGTGAAAAAAATACTTTGAGACATTTGACGTATATGATTAATGATTATTATATGAAACCAAGAACGAATTTTGTTTTATGATTGACAGAATCCTTTCGTTTCCCTATGGGGTCTAAAGTGGCGTTCCCTATAATGTACTCGATGATTAGTTAAATTCATTTTTTAATTGTTTAGATTACCTAATTCTCAATTCACTATTTTCCGAACTATTTGACTCACCAAATATTTTAACATCCATTAAGGGTTTTAACAAGAGTCAAAAAATACCCCGACTATAGTGTGATTGAAAATAATTTTTGGATGAAAAATATCCTCTGTGATCATCGTAGGTGATTAGAACCATTTTTATTTTAGGCATTTTTATCGAGAGTCAAAAAATACCCCTTGACTATAGTGTGATTTTATTTATTATTTTTTTTTTTTATTTATTTATTTATTATTTTTTTTTCATCCAAAAATTATTTTCAATCACACTATAGTCAAGGAGTATTTTTTGACTCTTGATAAAAATTTAGTTGTTGGTCGATAATCATTTAATTTCTAGTAATGTGGTAGATGATAATTATTTTATTTATTAACTTTATTCAATGATGTTTAGAAACTTAAAAATCTAATAATTTTCAATAAATATATGAAAATTTATTTCAAGTACTGTGAAAGTAATATATGTTTTGTGAAAATAATTTAAGAATATTTTTCTAATCAAAATTCTTTTCACTATCAATTACAAACACTTATACTTACTAATTAATTTATCATTCAGTAAACAACAAGAGTTGGAGTGAAAAGAATAGAAAATGTGTAAAAATAAATTTAAGTAATTTTTCTTTTGAGCTGTTAGCAATTAATTTATTTAAGGGCATGTGAAAATTAAATGAAAATGTTGACATTCATCTTTGAAATTAACTTTTAATAAATGTTCATTTTTAGATGTAATTAAAAATATTACAAAAATAATAGAAAGATTTCAAAGCATTTAAATAAAACTATTAGGTTTTACAAAATAATTACAATAAATCACATACAAGACTGTAAACAAAGCAATAAACTTTTATATAGAGAAAATACAATAATTGATTGGGCTTCAATGAATTTGATTAATAGTTTCTTGATAGCAACCAGTTAACTAAGTAACCAAACAATTTGGATACATCAAGGATCGATAAAAGAGTGAAGAAGTTAATAAAATTTGTAATTGAAATTGTACTTCTTTTGATTGTTTAAATTTTTGTATGCTTTTATTTAAAGATTTCTTGGTCAGTAAACAATTTTTTGATATTGATTTGTTCAGTAACTAGTTTTAGATAACATATTCTGAGTGTGTGTATAGTGAATAACCGAATATTTTAAGTGGAAATGATTGATAGAAAATTTTATTTTATTTTTAAGTGGGTTAAGTTGGTTGAATATCGGTGTTCAAAGGGTAAATATTAGTTAAATAATGAATTTTAATGAATTAGGTACTCAATTATTCATTGCCGAGTATGTATATAGTGAGTTGTACAGTAATCAGTCATTTGTATCTATTAGTGATTATTGTTCAGTTATTATTCAATTGATTATTCATTGTGTATGGGTTATCAGTATTCAAAGGTTAGCACCAAGTAAGTTTACTTTTTTTTAATTGTTGATGAATTTAATATTATTATTATTATTATTATTATTATTCTTTTTATTATTATTATTATTATTATTATTATTATTATTATTATTATTATTATTAATCTTTCTTATTTAATCTTTATTGTCAATAAAAATATTTGTATGGATTGAAAGTTTCTTATTTTTACAATTGAAAATTTATCGATGATTTATCTTTTTTACAAGAAAAATTATTCTTAGACTTACAATTAAATTTTAAAAATATATAAAAAAAAAGTTAATAATAATAAAATAATAATAATATAAAATAAATAATAATATAAAATAAATAATTAAATGAAAATAATAAATAATTATTTAATTCACTTCATTAAAATAATCAATTAAATTTAATAATAATATAATTAAAATATAAATAAATAATATTATTGAATTAAACAAATAATTTAAGTAAATGAAATAAAAAATAAAAAAATATTCATGATTTTG
The DNA here is from genome assembly GCA_022537955.1 of Schmidtea mediterranea. Classification (NCBI taxonomy): domain Eukaryota; kingdom Metazoa; phylum Platyhelminthes; order Tricladida; family Dugesiidae; genus Schmidtea; species Schmidtea mediterranea. The sequence continues at coordinate 312,566,896 of CM039679.1, read as the reverse complement.
AATCGATCAAATATAATTTAGGCTTTTTAATCGACACGCGATTTGAGCCAATTTTATTTTTATGGAATTTTAAGTATGAAAAAATATTTAGGCTTTTTATTCGATATTTTTACGTTCTTTAATCGGGTTTAAGCCAATTTCATTCAAAAATACTCCTCAGTACGACCAATCATATGCAATTTAAGCTAATTTTTATTTTTTTAGTCTTTTTAATCGAAATATTTAGAATTTTTTATCAATAATTAAAGAATTTTTTAAAATTTGAACATTTAAACAAATAATTAAAAAAAAATTTTAACCCCCCCCCTCTTCCTTTTTTTTCAAGCCAAATATCCACGGGGCCTAGTCCTCATATGTCATTACTTTCCAATTTAAATATATTTTATTTTTATATTTACTTCAGTTTTTATATTTGAAAAATAAAATTTATAACTTTGAATAATTGATTTATAACCTTGAATAATAAATTTTTAACTTTGAATAGCAAATTTATAACCCCGAATATTAGATTTATAACTATGAAAATATTTATAATTGTTATACACAAATATATATTATTTAAATTTTATTACATTCATTAATGTTGAGAAATATAAATTATAAAGGCAAAGGTTTTGTAAAAAACATGAAATTTTCATTGGGAAAACCTCAACAATTGTGGACAGAAGTTATATTTTTCAAATCGGGTAAATATGGCATCATGGGTTGTAAGCAACTTCTTAAATTAGGTGATTTAAAATATAAGATACATGATTTACAAATTCAATCCATTACAGCAACATTTGATCTTGGAAAATTTATAAATTTATATAAATTATCACGTAATGTTAAATGTATATATGAACCAGAAATATTTCCGTCATTACTAATTCAAAAATATGATTCAGTTTGTGTAAATATCTTTTCAAGTGGGAAGACTGTAATATTTGGGATAAAAACTTTAGATTATATGTTGAAAATATTATGTCAGAAGTTAAAATGTTAATCAATTAAATTTGTTTGTATTAGTTTGAATTTTAGTAATTTTAAATATTTCGAAAAGTAAGAATATATTTTTTTATTTAAAATTTCCTAATGATCATATTTAGTTTACTTATTTGAAGTGATTTTAAAAAAGATTCGAGAACTATTACCAGGAATTAAAAATACCAGAGTTACTCGTTTCAAAAATATATCGCTTTACTGGAGCAACTTCTAAAGATGTTTTGAAAATTGTTAAAGGAGTAAGAAAACGGAAAATGATGCAGCCGACGATAATTATCGACAAGAAATGACGGAAAACGGTAGATATGGAATAGGAAAACGAAATGATAAGATAAAAGATGAGATTAGAGTAAACCAGATGAGGTTAAAACAAAAGTGAGATAGATAAAACGATAAAAGAAAAGGAGAAAAAGGGGGAAAATAAAATTATGTAGGGATAAATAGAAAGGAATGCGGTGCGTGATATCAAGAAAAATAAAGTACGGTGGGTGATAGAATTTGGGAAACGGCATAGCCGAACGTATTATTATAAATAGATAATTATTACGACCATATAGATTATTGTTACTACCCCATATAGATAATTAAAAATTGAAGTAAATTGAGTCAAAGGGATATGGTAAAGCGTATGGTAATTATACTGAACTGGATAAAACCTGGGGAATAGGAATTATTATAATTATGGGTACTATATTTAAGTCGATCAAAATTTAAAAAGACTGAGAGAGCAGTATCAAAAGATAAGGAACCTTACACCCATGGGAGAAAACTTACCTACCACTCCATTTATATGGAAAATAGTCGATTTCAAAGAAAAATGGCAAAGAGCGAGAGACGAATCAGAGGTATTTATAACCAGTTCAGCATTTAATTCGTGGAAAAATGGATACAAAATGAGAATGAGGATATACCCAAATGGAGACGGAGTAGGGAAAACACCCATATATCCTTATTTTTCGTCTTAGTAAAAGGAGAATTTGATGAATTACAACCATGGCCATAAAGCAGCAAAACAACCCTAGCGATACTATGTGCAAAGGACTTATCAGCAGAAACGTTCAAACCTGCAGGAGGACCATGTTACAGTAAACCAACAACGGACGTAGGAGTAGCCACCGGAGCACCAAAAATGATGAGACAAGGAACAATGTGGGGTGCGTAGAAGAAGTATTATTTGTAAAGATATCCGACGAAAAAGTGGGAACAGGAAAAACCGATTGAGAGGGAGAAAGTGTAAAGTGTATATAAGTATAAATATATATATATGAGAACGATGCAAATAATGGGCAGTGAAATCAGGAAAGCGGTGTTGATAAAAAAGCGAGGAGATGGAAGTGATGAATAAAATAAAAGTGGAAACGGGAAAGTGTGAGAGAATGTGGCAATAGTTACAAGATGGCCATGAAACAAAGTAACAACATAATGGGCAGATTCAAGAAGATATATGAAGAAGGGATAGAGGAGTTCGAGAAACTGATAAACAAGAAAATGGAACAAGATGTAAGAAGAGAGAAGAGGAAATACGTGTTGCAACAAACGACAATAACTCAAAAAGCCGAGGCAGAAAACCTCCAAAAAACAGTGGGAAAGAAAGAACCACGAGAAAGACGACCAGCTGAAACAACTAGAAGAAACTAACCAGGAGCAAAAAACGAAAATAAACTATGGGAAAGTGCTATTGGAATTGTTAAACCAAAATAACAATCAGTGGGAGAAGGAAGACAACAAGCTGAATGAAAAGGTAGCAAAACAAGCGTGGGAAGGCGTAAAAAGATAGACCAAATATCACCGTGAAATTATAACGCCGCATACGCAAGATGCTTGACAGAAAGAGAAAAACAAAACGTAAAAGGGCTCCAAAACCAAGTCAAAGAATAGGTAACAAAAATGAACTACGGAAAACTGATGTAAAAGCTGCTGAATAAAAACATAATAGAATTGAAAGAAAAAGTAAACGAAGTAAAAATTGAGTACTTCGGAGAAGTTATAAACGCAGCTTACCAACAAAGCTTAACAGATAAGTCAATTCAAAAAGGGAGAGAACTCCACGCCAAATGTAAAGAACAAAAGACGAAAATGACATTCGGAAAAGTGATGCTAGAACTAGCTAGCCAAAGGAATAGTCGATTGGAGGAAGAGGTTAAGGAATTAAGTGAAAGACTGTTGGGGAAAATGGACGAATTGGAAAAGATGCGAGTAAAATATTTCAGTCAAGTAGCAAAAACCGCATATTACCAATGTCGAGCCGAAGAAGCCGGAAGAAGAAATAAAGAGCTTGAAGCCCAAATCGAGCAAGTAGGAAGTGTGCAGATAAGAGTAAGAGAAGAATTAGAGTACACACAAAAAGAGAACAGACCTTACAATTAACCGAATGGTCGGAAGCAATGCGCAGATGTGAAAGGATGATGAATGGGCTGAAAAAACAGGCCAATACGTGGAAGCAAAAATATCAAATGACGGCAAAAGAATTGAAATAACTACCCGAAAAATGGATACCTCTCGACAATTTGCAAATGTGGGAGCAGATAGAGGAACAGCTAGAAGAAATCGGAAATTTACATGCAAAGTTAAATCTGCAAGAGAGAAGAGAAGGGAACCTCAGAAAATTTACCACAATCAAGGTAAATCAACTCACAAAAGCGCAAGGCATATTAAGAAAACTCAAATATGAGAAATAGCAAAGTCATCTACAAATTGAAATCGAGAAAAATTGATTAAATGCGCGGAGCAAGATATGAGTAAATACAAGCGCATGTGCGAACAAAGAGAACTTGCACTACATCGACAAAAAGCGCTAAGAGGAAGCGAAAAAGAATTTTTTGAAACAAGAATAAGAGAAATGCGAGCAGAAATAGAGAGGTTGGAAATCCGAGAAAACACCTCAATATTGGAAAAGTAAGTGGAAGATCTCACGGTAAATGAAACGAAAAATCAGAAAACGAATAAAAATAAAAAACCAGATTAAAACCCATTAAAAGATAAAAAATACATAAAAACCATAAAAATTTAAAGAAAACGAAAATAACGAAACATCATGTACATAAAAATTGTATAAATGGATAACCAGAAGGAATCAACAACTTTAGAAGGAGAGTCCGGCGAGACCAATATCAATGAGAGTATAAACCCCATAAAAATTGAAGTGGAAAACGAGTTACCAATAACAATTGAATGTAAAATCGAAGAATCGGCAGAAACAGAGAATAGTGAACAAGAAGAGATGATAAAAAATATAAAAATAGCGATGGAACAACAACTCCGAGAAATAGATTGTATAACGAATTAGTGGTTCCAGTCGCGAAATTTGATCAAAGCACTAAAAACAGAATTATAATTTTAATATATAAAAAATTAAAAAATTATTTTAAATTAATAGAAACAATAAAAAGCCCTTTAAATGGCGAAAAGTCGCCTATTTGTCGCAGACAGGCATAAAATTACTATATAAGCAGTGACAATTCACTATTTTTAACTTTTACAAATACTTTAAAAACACTTCAAATTTTTCATTCTAACTTAATTCGATTTTGTGAAATCTTCGCTAAGTAAGGATTTTGGATTTATCAACAATGTATTCGAAAGAAATACAGGGACAATGTTTACTAATCTATCAAAACATTCTATTGAAAGCTAATAAGAACACGGTCATGGAGATTAGAGAAAAAGTTCTCAATGAAATTGAAAAAGGAGGAATGTTTTCTCTATTGATGGACGAAAGCTTGTACAATTCTGATGGTGAACAATCAAGTATGTGCTTCAGATATATTTATGACAATGAAATCAAAGAAAGGTGTTACGCATTTATTGAGTTAAAAGATTTTGGTGCAGTTAATATTTTCTCATGCTTACAAACAATCTTACGTAAAATAAATAGTTCAACACATTCAATGGTTAGTCGAATGGTTTAGCAGAGTGAATCATAAGAACAGTTCGGAAATGTTTGCAACATCATTGACAGAGATTAAAACAAAGAATAATTGGTGTAGATTGTTAACAAATATTGAATTTAGTTTGAATGCTACAATACAAAACTCGACAAAATTCTTAACTTTTAAAATTGTATATGGCCGGAAAATTAATTTATATTCGGGAGTAGTACACATACAAAAATAAAAAGAAATTGAGGATGAAACAAAACTAATCTAGTAAAGGCAGCTACAACTATGCAAAATAGAGATTTTTACAACGGGGTACTCGAATTTTCATGGTGGGAGAGAAAGTATTAGTACGCTTGGAACCACATAGACGAAAGAAGGAGGGAAATCAAATGAAGGACCTTACAATTGTGGAGCACTAATTAATACGGTAATATTTCTTGTTGCTGATCCGAGGTTTCGGAATATTTCGTTCAAATTAATTCATCATCAGTTTAAACAGATTTGCGGAGAGCGGTATGAAGTTAACACTAGCTATGCACTTCAAGATTCCTTTCAACTATCAACCTTTCTTCATGGTCACCATGTGAGATGATTTCTGACTAAACTTTTAGTCAATCACTGTGATATTTTTCTACTTTAGTCGGTAAAAATTAAATTTCTTCATTTGTGAATTATTAATTCAATATTTTAAAATATGAGAAAGAGAGCAATAAAATAATAGGAAAATCATTTTAAATGCACAGCGGCTTTTTTACTTTCTGTTTCGACGTACGAGAAAACTGTAAGGATTTATAAAATATTATTTTTAATTTTAACTATTTTAATTATTGTAACAAATTCGAGAAAAAAAGAAAGCTACCATTTGCCAGAGAAATAGTATATGTAAACGACGACATCGAAATCCCAATCAACATCACCAATTTCGATGAGGAAGACAAAGTAATCTACGAGAATGAAAGATTAGGGAAATTAACTCCAATGATGGATATCGAACTTCCAGCGACAAAAACCGAAGTAACAGAGGAAAAAGAATTATGGATAATCGACAGCAAGTTGTTAAACGAAAAGGTAAAGGAGAAACTACAAAAACTATTAATGGAGTTTAAAGACATATTCGCAGCATCCGACTTAGACCTAGGTACAAGTGATGTAACGCAATACACGATACCACTAATGGACGATACTCCAATAATGTTACAACCATATCGATTAGCAGAAGCCCAGAAATCAGTCGCAAAAACAGAGGTACAAAAGATGCTAGATGCAGGAGTAATCGAACCCAGTTGCTCACCATGGCAATTTCCAGTAGTCATGGTAAAGAAAAAAGATGTAACACAGAGATTCTGTATCGACTACCGACGACTCAATGCAGTAACAAAAAGAGATACAAACGAAATGTTACAAACACTACACGGAGCAGCTTATTTCACGTCATTAGACCAAAAAAGTGGTAGTCAAAGAGGAAGAGCGAGAGAAAACTACCTTTACAATAGGAAAAGATTTATACCAATTTAAGGAAATGCCTTTTGGATTAACTAACGCACCAGCTTCTTTCCAAAGATGTATGAATTTTGTAACACACTGAATTAAACAATGCATGGTATATATTGACGATTTATTGATTTATTCCAGCACCTTCGAACAACATTTAAAGGACATACGAAACATGTTCATTCGACTGCGACAATGGAAACTAAAACTAAAACCATCAAAATGCGATTGGGCTAAGGAGAAAGTCACCTTTCTAGGACATATCGTATTGGCAAAAGGCAAGGAACCAGACCCAAGGAATATCGAAAAGATAAAAAATTGCCCAGTACCAAAAACGGTCACGCAAGTACAAGAATTCTTAGGCCTATGCGGATATTATCGAAAATTCATCAAGAATTACGCAACTATTGCAAAACCTAATACAAGAATTGACAAAGAATGATACCCCATTCATATAAGAAAAGGAGCAGCAAACCGCCTTTAAAACACTCAGAAACAAACTGATATCGGCACCAATACTAGTTCATCCAGATTTTAAGAAACCGTTCTTACTAGCAACAGACGCAAATGTATATGCATCAGGAGCAGTCCTAGGATAATGGGACGAGAAGAAAAGAGAACGAGTTATCGTATATATCAGTAGAACATTTAGGAAACACGAAAAAACTATTCAGTAACGGAGATGGAAGCATTGGCAATAATCCAAGATATTAAGCACTTTAAATACTTATTATGGGGTCATGAGATATATATCACAACAGACCATCAGGCACTGGAATGGTTAGGTCAACACGAGGAAGCCTCTAGTAGATTAATGAGATGGGCAATACAATTGCAGGAATACTCACCGTACATCAAATCTATTATTACACAATCCTTGGGTAACTAATGGAAACCAATGCAAATAATTATGAAATTCTCGTGTTTTCCAATTTGTAAATCCAGAATGGTAAAGAGGAGATGCGAATGAAAAAGTCGAACAAAGAGAAATTCGAGAGTAAATTTATTTGATATATATATATTTGTAAAATGTGAATTTATTTCTTTGAAAAACCTTGAAAGTATCTCTAGAATTTTTAATTATTTTCATTTTTAAATAAAATAAAATAATTCAAAACTAAACACGTAAACTCATATTCTAAAAATAAATTTTCGAGAGTTTATTGATAAAAAATTAATTAAAAATTAATTCAAAAAAAATAAAATACAAAACGAAATTTTTATTTAATTAATCAATTAGTGAAATCTAATAAATTTTTTATAAGCATTATAATTTCCTTGCGCATTTTTCTCAAATTTTTAACGTAAATCTTATCGAAATTTTAGCATTTTACCTGCTTGATCTTTGTTTCAAGTGAACGCTCCCGGTTTTGACAATCTTTTAAGATTTGTCCTATTAGGCTGGCTACAAAGTCACAATAAATTGAATCAATCTCAATGAAATGATCCGGATTTTCTTTTTCAATATTCACCATTTTGCATTCGTTTTGCGTTATTTTACTGAAATTTTTCAAGATGTTAATAAAGAGAAACATATTGCTTGAATTTATTTCTCTGAATTTATAAAATAATCCGGGCATTTTGAATTTCTTCGAAAGTCTCTTTTCAAAATCTTCCACAAATCTCTCAAGACATTTCTCACGTAATTTTATATTTTTTTCATTTATTGTGTAGAGTTCAAGGGACACAAAATTTACGCGAGAGAATTGATATAATTTCCATTCGTCTTCGTTGAATAAATCGCCGATATTCTTTCTCACAATTCCTAAAGAACCTAAAATCAGTTCTGTGCTGTCTAAAAATATCGATTTATAAGAATCTAAAATAAAATTTTCAATGGAATTTTGATGCGGGTAAACTTTGATGCATTCGTCGCAGAAATAAAAAATATCCAAATCGATATTTACAGAACTTTCTCGATTTTTTATAGTAATGCAAGAAATGCATTTCTGTTTTGGTTGCAAAATTTCTTTGTCAATGTTTGGAGGAATTTCAATAAAAATCTTTGAAGGAAGATTTGACCCAATCTTTCCTATTCTGTTTCTAATGGTACTAAATAAGTGCAAATTCTTGCGGATTTCCAAGTAACTGGTAAACATTAGCATTCTCTGTATAAAATCAGTCTTGATTTCGGTTTTGAATACCAGCAAAAGCTTTGTTAAGTTTTCATTGAGATTTTCATATGGTTGGCAAGTAAACATTAAAAGTCCATAAACATTGTTCAGTTCTGCCAAGTCGGTAAGAGAATTATTTAATTTATTAATTAAGGCTTTGTGTTTAGTAGAGTCAAGTTCCTTTTTAATCTGACGTACAGCTGAATGAAATTCCATTTGTTCTTTCCAATGCTCTTCATAGTTTCTGCTGCTTATTGAAATGTATGAAATGATATTTTTGACCGAATCTTTGACTGTATTTAACAATTCATTTGATAAAGGAAAACCGGAAGTAAATGTCGAAGAATTAATAATTTCTTGAAACTTATCCTCATCATATTCATTAAGTATGTTTTTTAATTTTAGAAAATGTTCCGACGCTTTAAAACAATCATTGACAATTTCTAAAAAAATAATAGAAAGTTTCTTCCAATGAGTTCAAGATAAATATTTTGCCTTTTTTAAAATGAGTTTTCCTTGAATTGGTTTAATGGATTGAAATAAATATTGTTCTTTTATTTCGTCATAGACAACGATGTTGTCAAGTATTCCGTTGTCCAAGGGGCATTTTTTATTGTTATTTTCCATTAATAAATCAAAGCATGATTTACGGTCTCACATAGCAAATGGGACACTTTAATAACTCATCTTCGTTGTTTATCATCTTATTAACTAAAATATTTTTAAATATAGAAACAAATTTTTAAATTATTTTTAATTAAATTAATTTTATAAATAATATTATTTTTCACATATTATTTTTCTATATCATTCCTTTAAAGTTTTTTATAAATATAGATTTTAATAATTTAATTTAAATTATGTGAATTATTATTATATATATATATTTTATATAATTCACTTTATCCTATTTTATTTTATAATTAAAACGGGTTTTATGTTAAATTAGAGATACGATTTTATTTTATAATTATTTTAGTCTGATTAAAAATATCTTCTATGTCATGTAAAATTAATCATGATAAAAATAAAAAACATTTTGACTCGAAAAACATTTAAGCTGATAAAATGACACTTTGTTAAAAAGAATTTTAAATTGTAAATTTTTATTCATTGTTTTATTAAATATTTTTATGAAATTTATTCGTTTTCTTAAATATAAAATATTTTACAAATTTTCTGTTTTTAATATTTATTATAATATTGTTTCATTTAATTAATTACGATGATTTATGAAAATAAGAAAATATTAATGAACTCAGTTGAATTCTCCAACGATTTGTGATTATTTGATATATTTGTTTGTTGTTTTAATTTTACTATTGAATGTCGATCGAATTATTGAAGCTTGTTAAGAATCGTATTTTATATTCGAAATTTATTTATAATATCCTGCAAAATTAAAAGTCTAAAACAGGGATTCTTAAACCATGGGTCGCGACCCCATTTGGGGTCGCGTAGCAAAATTCTGGGGTCGCGAGAGATAAAAATACAATTTAACAGAAAATGTTTTTTAACTTGTAAAATTATTGTTATAAAGATAAAATAACAATTATCGTAGATAAATATATCATAAAATCTTCTAGTTCGGAAAGATTGTTTGTACCTTCATTTCTATTAAGAGTATTGTAATAACTTGAATAACATTTACTATGAATTAAAAGATTTTATAGGAATTTTAAAAAAATATAAATTTATTTTTCTTTTATATTTGTATGCGGTCGTCAAGAAACTCGCAATCATAAAGGGGTCGTGAATTACAAAAGTTTAAGAAGCTCTGGTCTAAAACGAAATTAAAAATTTATTTATTTAAAACTCTCATTAAATTTACCATGAAAATACAAAAATTTAAATATAGTTTATGTGTTTAAAATTAATTATATATAAATCAGTTAAAATAAAAATTTTGTTCAATATAAAAAATAATCAGTTTGATTATTTATTTATTTGTTTATAAAATTTGTAAGTTTCATTTATTTTAGCTAAAAACTGTACTAGTATTCAAAAACCTTTTAATATTTTCCGATCTGATTTTAAAATATTTTTTATGCATCTCATAGTTAATATTTTATTAAGTTACTAACTAACACAATAAACAGAATTAATAATTGCAATTTTAAACAATTGTTTAAAAAAAGATAAATATTTAAAATTTAAATTTTTAAATTTGTATGACAATTAATTAAAACACAAAATTTTAAACATTAAAATTTATTTGATTCTTCATATTAAACCTCGATTATATTATTCTTTAACAAATACTTTATAAATTAAATTACTTTAAAGTTTAAAATATTTTAACAAAATGAATTTAGTTGACTTTTTTAAAAAACTACATTTTTAGAACAATAAAAATCAAGATTGTTATATAAATAGAGTATAACATTATTTATAATTTTTGTGAGATTTTAAGTAAATTTTGTACTGATTATATAACTTTAAAACGGATTATATAGATTTGAAATATGAAATATTATGTCTAATTTTATATATTATTAATATTTATTTTATAATAAAGTTTTGATAAAAGGAACATTGAATTTTCTGCTTATTGCAATTTTTTATTCTATAAATAAAGTTTTTATAAAGCCGGACAAAGATAACCTATAAAATCACAGGTCTTTTCTTTAAGAGTTTTTTGATTTAACAAAGATAATCCTTTCAATTATTCAAAAGTAAATAAGTAAGCTAATTAACATTTTAATCTACTTTTGATTTATTTTCATTTAAAATTTTGTTTGTCTTCATATGTTTCTTCCCAAATAATTTTCCCAAGTAATTTTTGATCTATTATAATTTTAAAAGCAAACTTTTATAAAAAATAATAAGTGAACTAAGTAAATTTAATCATCATTTTTTTAATATAGCATTAGAAATATCCATGCAATATACATAATTTGAACTTATATCGGCGCTCCTTAATGTGGATATTATATCTCCGATGTGGTGGATCAATCTGTCATTGTTTTTGACAACTTAGGATAATTTTCATTTTTAATTGAATTTCAATTTAGACAAGAGTGTTTGAATGAACATCTGAGTGCAGTTATTATGCAGTTTATATATGAACATTTTAAAAATGAAAGACAAGTAAATTTTAAGCCTTTTAATATGATCTCGTAAAGTTATGAGATCATTATTCAAGCTCTTAAATAATACTTTTTATTAACATTTATTTTAAATTTACTGTTAATGCAATTTTCTAAGCATATTTTTTCAAAGAATATCTCAACCGATAGCTTTAAATCCATCTCCTGTAAATCATTTCCCTGGAGACAATGGTATGAGACAAGAAAGAGGAAGTGTTTATAGTGTAAAATATTATATAGTGTTGGACACACAGGAGTTAAAAAAAATTTTCCAATAGTCCACTCGTCCTACAGCTGAGATTCTCATCATGAAGGGTTAGGGGAAACCTCCTGATGCGCCGCATGATTTTAATAACCACTATGTACCCGTAATTGAGATCACGTTGGTAACGTACATAATGGCCGAATGCCATTCGAGCAGGTGAGCGCCATTTCTAGCACTACTCCTCGAAGGACCTTCGTCTTTCCCCGAGTTGTTGCTGCCGATAGAAGGGCTTACGCTTTTCTTCCCTGACTTTCGATTCGGGACAACCCTTGGAGAGAAGATTATGGATGATGATCTAACCCTACTGCGGATGCGCCACAGTTACAACACTTCTATCACCGCTACACCACTCATAAACTGAATCATTTAACCAATCTCAACACAAAATTCAAGCAACGAAAGGTAAATGTTGTATTTAATGACCATCAATTATTTTCAACTAAAGAAACAAAATCGATCGAAATTAGTCAAGTCAAGCGGTTCGAGCTTCTTTAATCATCTTCGTCAATGTCGGTGGGAAAATGTTTCCGTTTCCTTGGTCTATATGGCGGAGGGTCTAAGAATTGGACCTCTTCTCTCCTAGTTGAGGGACCTGCGACTTCTTGTGCCAGACTAGAATTAGGCACTTCGCCCGTAAGAACGGCGATATCCTCCACTTCGAGCCCAAGTTCATCGAGGATGTGGGCGACCGGGAAAGATTCCGGATCCTCGTCAATTAAGTTAATATGAATCGACCGAGCGGGTGATCGGATTATTAGGTCAAGGGCGTATAGAATATCCGGGTCGAATTCCGGGAATTCAAACTCCTGATAAGGTGGAGGCGGATCGTTAGTTGTATTGGGAATCTCCGTAGGATCCACTCCATTGAGGACTCCTTCCGCTCGTCGGCGCCGCTCGCGACGACGTCGATTTTTATTCGGTCGCCGGCGTGTCCGTGCGTTAGCAGCGCTCCTGGTGTCCCCAGCAGGTGGTGGAGGGACAACGGGCTCGACCGACGGGCTGAGAATTTCAGGGATTGGGTTTCTGGAAACTGAGGACGAAGGCAATTCATTTGAGACGGGGAGGTGAGAGGCTGGTATTATCTCCAATTCCCTGGCTCGGATACTGGCCGGGACGCAAGCTTGGAGCTCGGTATCGGTAAACGCGCGGCGGAGCGCGGTCGATTGCTCTTTGATGAGCAGCCGCTGAGCACGGGATTCGGTGACCAACTCATCCCGCGCTCGAGTGAGCCGCTCGATTTTTTGTCGCAGCACTTTGACGACATCAGGCGGAGCCCACGTGCCTTTTATTCGTGCATATTTAGTTTGGAGGGCTTCGTGCCTTTGTTTTAACTCTTCATACTGGTGGCGGACAGCCACGATCGACGGGGGAAGTCGGGGTATTCTCGGCAATCTATCCACTCTGGTTTCATTATCGTGATTCTGCATTCTGAAAAGAAAACAAAGGAAAATAAAAGGGAGTTTCCTGAGAGGTGGAGTGGTGACAGAAATACGGGAACATTGGCGGGAGACGGGGTGGCAGTTTTATGGCTGACTCCTTACTTTTTGTTATTCCCCTTTGAGATTTATCGTGATTTAACCGTTTATCATTATGGGGTAACACTACGGTATCTTGGGGCATACTACGAGAGGTCGAGCGCTAATTTTTACCGAGTTGACTAACCCGAATTTATCTCATTTATGGTAAAGTGATTTAACATTTTATTTAATTACTTTACGATTGGATTCATTTACTTTATCACGAAATGGGGCCCTTTTACGAGTAGATTGAATCTTGGCTGTTACGGCATGCCTTCCTCAATAATTATCTCCAGACTAAATGTCACTATTGTCAGTTAGTCCCTAATTATTATTATACTTACTATTAGTGTCATAGGTATTTCATTCACCGCGTTTATTATAGTTATCTCGCTTAGGGAATATTTATTATTGTTAGATTTTGGTGATTCGCTTCATTCTACCTCTAGTATTATGTTCATGGAATTTGTTGTGACTACTGATACCATTTATATTGATTCACTTTATTATATTCATTATTTTCACTATACTCGTGCAATTATCACGCTTTACTACCCTTATTACATTTTATTTATTTTATTTATCAATTTATTATGTTCACTATATTTAGTATTACTACTCCCACCAGTATATTCGTGTCGTCTGCTGCAGTGGTTGCTATTGTTATATCTGCGGTTTATCGGAAAATGTCACAAAGTTGTCATGCTCTGTTGATCTACCACCGTTCTATCTCGACTTTAGTTTGAATTTACTTGTATATTGTGTTGCACTAGATCATTTCTCAAATATCACCTATGCATTCAGGCATGTCCATTGTCTATTTGTGCAAATTTATTGATTTTCAATTTAAATGTTTTGGGGTTTCATGCTGTCATTATTTCACCATTCGATTTGGTCGGGTAGGAATTTTAGCGTTTTGTCGTTCGTGCTGACACCTCGGTAACTCAATTTTCTTTAGTCTGCTTAATTTGACGGGTTTACGAGGTTACTTTATACGGAGAGCTTATGATTACGATGTTTATTTATCGACTATTCCTCCGCTTACCCCTGCTACCCATTTCTTATTAAAATGTCCAAAAAATGACTCGTATGATTCAGTTATGATCATGCCTAAATTCCCCTTTCTCTCTACTGTCGCATCTTCCCTGATTTTATTCCAACTCGTTCCGGCCACATATTTCAGAAGCCGCCCCGAGTATACAGCGGCGCCCTGCGTGGCGGTCCTGTGCATTATCACCAGAACCGACTGCGGACTGCCGAGGGGTCCACGAGGCATGACCCGCGAGCCCAACTAAGAGTTTTCACCCACTAGTTAGCCCGAGATCCGTCCCGTGGACCATCTATTACTATACAATATATATAGGAATTTAAGGGTCGGACAATATATAATTTTATTGACATAAAAGTGAATGAGACATTATAAAACAAAATTTCTGATTAAAACATATAAAATTAGGACAAGACATATAATAAAACAAAGAAAAATTCCTTACGTCTAAAGAGTTTTCTAATTGATCAAAATTTGCATACAAGTTTCAACGGTTTTTTAAAGGTTAAAAATTATGAAATTCATCACTGTATTTATACTATTTGCATGCATGTGTGCGACCAATAGGCGATTTTTCGCCATTTTTAGGGCTTTTTATTTATTTTATTACTTAAGGTTTATTTTTATTATTTTTTGTATATTTTTCTTTATTTTTTTTTTAATATATAATTCAGTTTATGTTCGAATTTATATTTTTACTGTTATTTTTTGATAATATTATTTTTGCCCTTTTTTATTTGTTTTCTGGTCGCCGCTTCTGCCTATATTTTTTCTAAACCTTATTTTGCAAGGTTTTGGCAGTTTATTTTATTTTTTATATGTTTCCTTCTGTAGCTGTTTTGCTTTCTCATGATTTTTATTAATTATTTGTTTTTATTTGGTTTTGTTATATATTTATTTTGTTTTATTTAATATGTTTTTCTTTAATTTTTAGTATCTTGGTGCGGTGCATGTTTATGTGCAGTGATTCCTTCCACAACTTTTTCACTTTTATTTTTGTTTAGATTGTGGCTCTGAGCCCAACAATAGTATTATTAGTAGTAGTATGTATGATAATGTATAAATTTTGTATAAAATGCACAAAGAATAAATAGCTAACCAGAAAGAGAACGCCAATGAATTAACAAAGTATTGTAATTAAGAGATGATCCGAATAACAATAACAGACAATATTAAGCAAGGATACCATCATTCGTAGAAGTAATGCAGCAGCCAACAATCGCAAATGTACCCATAGAGATAGTAGAGCTAGATCGAGGAATATACCAAGACCAAGGAGTCGAAGTAATATGGAGGCATCAATGCGAATTGATGACACAAATAACCAACAACGCTCAAGCACAATGTACCAATACCCATATGGTATTAACGAAAAGCGTGAATTGAGGTCTACACAAAGCTGTTAGAATTGAAGAACAACAAAGAACTATACTACAACTCCAAAGAATCAACGAACAATTAACTAACCAAGTCAGATGGCAGGCTGAAGAAATCAGAAAACTGCAAACAACCCAACAGGGTACAAAACAAGGAAGCTGGATCGAATGTATATCAACAAATCCAGAGTTTACCCCAGAACCAGATTCAACAGAGGATTAAAATAGAGCGTACCGTGTAAATATGTGTAAATAAACAGATAAACATGAACGACGTCAAGTAATCAGAGAATTATTGTAGATATGCAGACAATTATCGAGAAGATTAGAGGAAGCGAAAATCCGTCAGAAGCTACGAGACAAATAATAAAAGAGATAATCAGAATAGTAAATGAGATAGAAGAAAGGTTGAAATGTTGTAGATGCAAAGGACTACTGATTGGAGCAAGACAAACAAGATGTGGATGCAGAATATGTACGGACTTCACAAGAGAAGTAATGGAAAACAAAATAAGAACATTCCCAGGATGTGAGGAAACATTTGAAGGGGATGATGACCCTACAACATTAAATAAAGCCACAAACAAAGAAATAAATAACCTAACAGTTCGATGTGGATTAAAAGAATGCGAATGGAAAGGACTTATGAAAGAAGCGGAAAACCACGTGTAAAAATGCTAATACAACGAGAAACCGTGCGAGAAATGTCAAAATAAGATAACGAAAAAGAATATGGGGGAACATAGCAAATCGTGCATCATGAGGGATGAAAAGTGTGAGTTTTGCGGAATAATAGACAAATGGACAACAATAGAAAGGGAACACCGAAACACAGAGGAGGAGCAAATATGCGATTCATACGAAGGAATATGTGCCAACAATTGAAGCAAGAAAGACAAAGTCAAACTGAAAGCACATTGGAACCAATCAAGTGTCCCTTAGAGCTATTTGAATTTCAAAGCACGACTACCAATCGCAGAAATACAAAAACACATGGTAGAGAACAGCATCAAAAATACGTAAACCATGATGAGAACGAGAGGAATGATAGCATGGAAAGTGAAAAATTAATGAACAGAGATGGACTCACAAAAGGGACTGATGAGGGAAATACTGGAATCCAGAGAGAACTTCGAAAAAGTCAAAGAATATGCACCCAAGAAAACGACAGAAATGGAAGAAAGAATTCAAAAAATAATCAGCAGCCTACATATTCTGGAAACAGTCAGCCCGGTAACCAGAAAATTACCTACAACACCCTTTATATGGAGAATAACCAGATTCACCGAAAGATTACAAAGAGCAAAAGATGGAGTGCAGAAAATTATAGACAGTCCACCGATATATAGTTAGAAAAACGGAGACAAGATGGGCATTAGACTATATCCAAATGGAAATGGAAACGCAATAGGCACCCACATAAGTGTCTTCTTTAGAATATGAAGAGGAGAATACGAAGAATTACTGACATGGCCTTTTAAACAGAATATCACGATCAAAAGATAGGCTCGAAGGAATCCAAAAATTAGAAGTAGACAAAGACAAAATGCGAGGAGAAAAGAAATAACAATAACCAGAAACTTCGAATACCCAATCGAACTGACATCGGAAGGAGAAACTATAACGAGGCCATTCGAGGAAAGGATAAAATCTTTCAAGGGAAATCCAAGAGCAGCAGAATTTGCAAGTCAAGGGTATTGCCAAACGAGACGAGGAATAATGTGTGAAGGATGCAAGATCAAAACGTTAAAAAACTAAAACATAAAGGAAAATGTATGCACAAAGAAGAGAAGGAATCAAAAAACGTAGAAATATCAATCGCAGACCAATAAATAGAAGATATATTGGACCTACCGAAAACAAGAACACTAATGTTACTGTCGGGAGTAAATACAAAACCGATGAGGAAAATAATCAGCGAAAGGTTGACTAACAACCTAGAATGGTAAATCTCGACACAAGCAACGATCCGAGCTATCAAACGATATCAAGAAAAACCAAAAGAAATCCTTGAAAAATCAATGATAAAGGAAGCCATATTGGATCAACATCAATGTGTATCGTGTTGGCAAAAACACGTCGAAGTTATATACATGCCCTGTGTACATATAGTTACATGCGAAACATGTGGTTAAAAGTGAATATATGCCCAGAGTAGTTGGATACCGGCCATCTAGCTCAGAGGCCATCTAGCTCACATACCCCCCCCGGAAAAAATTTTTTTTCTAAGTTTAAATGTACAAATTTTTTAGAACAAAGACAATGACTCATTCAAGGTCATTGAAACAAAGGCCATGACTCATCAAATTTTTTCAAGGTCATTTAAACAAAGACCATGACTCATTCAAGGTCATCGGATGACTCATCAAATTTTTTCAAGGTCACGGAAAAGTAGGTCAAGGTCATTCAAAAGTAGGTCAAGGTCATTGGATGACTCGTCAAAAATTTTCAAGGTTATTCAAAAGTAGGTCAAGGTCATTCAGAACTAAGTCAAGGTCATTGGATGATTCATCAAAAATTTTCAAGGTCATTCAAAACTAGGTCAAGGTCATTCAAAACTAGGTCAAGGTCATTGGATGAGTCATCAAAATTTTTCAAGGTCATTCAAATTTTCTAAAGGTCACAGCATTTTTAAACATTTTAAAATTTTAATTTACTAATTATAAAAATTAAGTAGTATATATTTGTAAATTATTTTATTATTATTATTAATATTATTAATATTATTATTATTACTTTTTATTATTCTATAAATACTTATAAAAACTTTAATTATTATTATTATTATTAATAATTTTATTATAATTTTTATTATTATTATTATTAATATTATTATTAATATTATTATTACTTTTTATTATTCTATTAATACTTATAAAAATTTTATTATAATTATTATTATTATTATTATTAATATTAATAGTATTATTTATTATTATTATTAATATACTTATTACTTATAAAAACTTTAATTATTATTATTATTAATATACTTATTACTTATAAAAATTATTAATACTTATAAAAACTTTAATTATTATTAATATACTTATTACTTATAAAAATTATTTTTATTAATACTTATAAAAACTTTAATTATTATTAATATACTTATTACTTATAAAAATTATTTTTATTAATACTTATAAAAACTTTAATTATTATTAATATACTTATAAAAACTTTAATTATTATTATTATTAATAATACTTATAAAAACTTTTATTATTAATATTATTATTAATTTTATTAATAATAATAATAATAATAATAATAATAATAATAATAATAATAATAATAATAATAATAATATAATAAACAAATATATAAAAACAACTACATAAAAACAAAAACAACTTTACAAAACAACTTCATAAAAACAAAGAATTAATTATAAATACATTAAAATATATAGTGTTTTTACATTTAAAACATCTATAAAGTAATATTTCGCGTTTCGTCACGCTGCGGCTTTTGCATGAAATAATAATATTATAAAAATGTAATTATAAAAAATTAAAATTTTAAAAAATTATATCTAAATTTCATAATAAAAATGAAAACTATTACAAGTTTTCTAGATAAATAAGATTCCAAATTAACAAAATCAGTTTTTTAAAAACATTTATTATTCTGATAAATACACGTCATCAATATCAATGTTATCTTCGTTAAAACCATCGAAAACCTGTCCATTATCGCTGATTTCGGTAGATTCATCAAAACTAGGGCTCAAACCACCGAAACCCTGTCCATTATCGCTGATTTCGGTAGAGTCATCAAAACTAGGGCTCAAACCACCGAAAACCTGTCCATTATCGCTGATTTCGGTAGAGTCATCAAAACTGGGGCTTGAACCACCGAAAAGCGGCTCATCCAAGAAATTAACTTGGTCACTATCTATTGCATCAACCCCAAAATAATGCCCAAATGCGATACTGGTATTTTTCCCCACCCACAATCGCTTATCATCGTTATTACTCAAAGCGATTTTACTGTTTTTAAATGTGTACAGCTGATGGTTCCGCGTCCCTATCCTACTTTGAGGTACTGTGAAAACTACGTTTTTATTGTAGCAATCCAAATAAGACTGATGTTTGATGCCAGTCCCCAACAACTTCACCCCCTTAGCCCTCATTGTATCAGATTTACCTAATAAACTATAGCACTTGGGTCTTAAGAAAACCCACTCCTTATACTCGAGACCTTTGCTTTCATCTTTAAATTTTCCTATCACAGAATCTAATTTCCTCGAGTATAAGGGATGTGCCGGGTCGTAATTTGAGGTATCTAAAAGGTTGTCTCTTATCATTGCCGGCAAAAGAATGTCAAGCTTACAGTGCTTAACCTCAAGAAAAACGAATCAGTGTCGCCGGCAACGATATTTATATCACAGTTGAATTCTGATCGATATTTTGCCAATTCATTATATTGTAATTGGTACATCCGCAGCTTAGACAGGTCTAGTACTGATTGGCCAATGTAGCTAGGCCTGTCTAAACATATAGAATCTTTGTTCAGATGAGCAGCAATCAAATCATCCACTATTTTAATGGACTTTTTGAAAGTCGGTTTTGAGGCATATACAATCATCTTTTCAGCTGAATTGCATAGCCTCAAATTCATCCGTTTTTTCAAATTCTCAACGGACTTCCCATATAGGCTATTATTAAATAATTTATACAAATCTCTATAAAGCTCGCACTTTGTGTTTGAGCGTAAATCTGTATTTCTTTGTATAAATTCTTTAAAAATAGGTGCTTGTTTAAATTTAATTGCCCTATGAATACACTCAACTTCCGCACCCAATTCTATATACAGCTTGAGAAGTCTCCAGTGAAGAACATGGTTCTTCTTACTGTAATGCGTGAGCATTAACTTCTCAACTTTTGAATTGGGCGGGCACATTTTTTCAGGAGCAAGCGGAAAGTCATTCAAATACTGATGCACACGCTCAGGGATATTGATGTCAACTTCCATTGTATAACCATACGGAAGGAATTCAATATTCGCATTCACACATTCACTTAGCATATCATTCAGATTATCATGCACCCAAACAAAATCACCATACGGAAGGTTTTGGCTAAGTGCCCAACCATATAAATTATTAATGTCGATATACAAGAGTTCTGTATCTTCAGAACTTGCAACATGATGTTTGTTAACAAATGTTAACCCACCCCGTATTCCACCCTCATAGAAATTAAACATTTCCATGTCCTGCAAAAGTTCTATGGGTTCCTTTAATGTCATGATAGCGGACGCCCATGACATTCCAGGAATTCCATAAAAATTCAGAGGTTCTAAACCATTGTAAGCAATAGCCTTTGCGCGAAATTGCTGAAAATAGTCTGCAAGGAGGAATACGTCTAATTTTAGGTAAGTTAACATATAGTCTAACATTGTAGTGCAATTTTGCTGTGTCCAAATTAGTTGGGCGGTAGCATATTCATCATCAGATACAGAATCCCATTTTGGAGGTAGTTCATAAGTCGATTCAAGGACCTCTAGTGATACTGCAAAATCATTAGGAAAGATACCCTTTGCCTTAACAATAAGACCATCAAAAGCAGAACAAGTTAGAGGTAGATCAGTAAGAGTTTTTACAGCCTTGGCTAAAGAGAAATTTACAAATTGCATACTATCTATAAATCTAACAGCTAATTTCTTAATATTTACAATCAAAGATATGAATTTCTCAGTTGTTGTAGGAATGATATTTAATTTCCAAGACGGAAATTCATTCAATCCATACTTTAAAATATGATGAAGGTCATATCCTCTCAAATTATGAAAGACGATAGGTAACTGTTTGCTTATTTTCCTATTTATATTACAGTTACGACAGGCAGCACCAAGATACTGACCTGTAAAATGATCATGGTCCTTAACCTTATTTCTAATAAGTTTTTTACAAAGATAGCAAGTTCTACTTGCGATGAACTGCTGTTCCTCATTAGAAGTAAGATTATTCATAGGTTTTTTACCATGATTTTCATAATATGGTAGGACAATTGTGACAGCAATTTCCTCTACCTTCTTTAAAAATTCCAATACACATTCCAGGCCTATAAAACTGAAATATTGTGTAGTATTTGTTAAATTATTTATTAATAATAAGCCTGCTGATATCGGCATGTGTATTTGATGATTTTTTACATCTTTAGGCAAAACAGCCTCAAAATCCGCATAAATTACGAATGGTGGGGTAATCATTTTAGAATAATTTTTAAATATTAAGTTTTATTTTCAGGGAGCGTGTATAGGGTTGTTCCTATTTGATTTTTAGCACACAAATCAACATGTGCCTTAAAGGTTTTATCATAATAAAAACCGTTTAAACAATGGGGACACCATTTTACGCGAATTCTGGTGTTACATTCACTACTCGAATGACAATTCAACAGTCTATTTAAATTAAAAATTGCGGTATAATGAAAATTATCACCGTCTTGTAATAATAAAAGATTAATCGGGTTACCACCGATAACCTTTGTTCGATGAATTAAGACGAGGTGAGGATGATGAGGTACATAATCAATGTCATTCAATTGTTTAGAAGCGGTGTTGTTATATTCAAAGACATTGATGGCCAAATTTAAATCGCTATTATTTCTCTCAAATTTGGGTATGTTACAGAGTCTCATTGGACAATCTGTAATTGAATCATAATTCAATTCATCCATAAAAGTAGTGTAAGAAGAAACACGCTCCCTATTCTTTAAAACTATATCACGCTTTAAAATCGATAAGACACTATATATAAAACACGAATGATCTGTGTTTTTAACGTTTACAATAGCCTTTTTACCTACTAGAGATTCAGGCGTAGGGATAAAACTATGTCCGGCTAATCGACTTACAGGATAATACGCGGTTAAAATAAAATCGATTTCGCGAATCTTAACTACGCGCCACCCACTTCCTAAATATGTGAATTTTTCGATTTTCTCATTTAACCGACTCACACCATCAGCAAGAAAACTATCGGAAAAGACACACGCACTATTCGAAAAGAAATTATCTTTTATTTCCCCATCTTTTTCAAATTGAATGAGAGCTGTAAACTGAACTTTTACAGATCCCATTTTCTTTATTTCGATTTGTAATTTATTTACAAGTTTATCATTTAGGGCGATTTGAACAAGATTTTGATTTTCTAAATCAAATCGAATATTTTTACGGGAACCTCTTAAGTCAACCTCTATTTCAGGTTCATCGTTTATTTCAATATTTACAGAACCCCCTATTTGATTATATTCAGTTTCGTCATCACTAATGATGATTTCTATTTTTTTAATTTTAGCAGGGATACACGACACGATTTTATCAGCAGGTCTTTTTGATTTTTTAGTAACAGTTGTATTATTGTTTATGTTTTTAGTAATCTTTGTATTGTTTGTGTTATTATTATTACTTACATTTTTCGCATTAATCATTTGAAATAATGCCTTTCTATTAATTTTAAATTGATTTAAATGGCTAGAGTGTTTCTTAATAAACTCTAGATATTCAATGTCTTGGGCTGTATCGCATTTAGGGCAAATAAAAAAGTCGATGCCATAGAATCTATGACCATAGTAACTTTCCATAGTCGTATAATATTATTTATTTATTTTTATTTTATTTTATTTATGTAATATACTTTAATTTTTTTTTTGTTTTAATTAAGTCAATATTTTATTATTTATTTACTATTTTTAAATTATATTATTGTTATTATTGTTATAGTTATTATTATTGTTATTATTATTATTATTATTATTATTATTACTGTTGTTATTATAATTATTATGATTATTATTATTATGATTAATATTATTATTTTTATTATTATTATGATTTTTATTATTATTAATATTATTATTATTATTATTATTTTTATTATAATTATTGTTATTTTTATTATTATTGTTATTATTATTTTTATTATCATTATTTTTATTTTTATCATTATTATTATTATTTTTATTATTATTATTAATATTATTATTATTATAATCATAATTATTATTATTATCATTAATATAATTATTATTATTATTATTATAATTATTTTTACTATTGTTATTGTTATTGTTATTATTACTAAAAACATAAACAATAATACAACTGTTACTAAAAAATCAAAAAGACCTGCTGATAAAATCGTGTCGTGTATCCCTGCTAAAATTAAAAAAATAGAAATCATCATTAGTGATGACGAAACTGAATATAATCAAATAGGGGGTTCTGTAAATATTGAAATAAACGATGAACCTGAAATAGAGGTTGACTTAAGAGGTTCCCGTAAAAATATTCGATTTGATTTAGAAAATCAAAATCTTGTTCAAATCGCCCTAAATGATAAACTTGTAAATAAATTACAAATCGAAATAAAGAAATGGGATCTGTAAAAGTTCAGTTTACAGCTCTCATTCAATTTGAAAAAGATGGGGAAATAAAAGATAATTTCTTTTCGAATAGTGCGTGTGTCTTTTCCGATAGTTTTCTTGCTGATGGTGTGAGTCGGTTAAATGAGAAAATCGAAAAATTCACATATTTAGGAAGTGGGTGGCGCGTAGTTAAGATTCGCGAAATCGATTTTATTTTAACCGCGTATTATCCTGTAAGTCGATTAGCCGGACATAGTTTTATCCCTACGCCTGAATCTCTAGTAGGTAAAAAGGCTATTGTAAACGTTAAAAACACAGATCATTCGTGTTTTATATATAGTGTCTTATCGATTTTAAAGCGTGATATAGTTTTAAAGAATAGGGAGCGTGTTTCTTCTTACACTACTTTTATGGATGAATTGAATTATGATTCAATTACAGATTGTCCAATGAGACTCTGTAACATACCCAAATTTGAGAGAAATAATAGCGATTTAAATTTGGCCATCAATGTCTTTGAATATAACAACACCGCTTCTAAACAATTGAATGACATTGATTATGTACCTCATCATCCTCACCTTGTCTTAATTCATCGAACAAAGGTTATCGGTGGTAACCCGATTAATCTTTTATTATTACAAGACGGTGATAATTTTCATTATACCGCAATTTTTAATTTAAATAGACTGTTGAATTGTCATTCGAGTAGTGAATGTAACACCAGAATTCGCGTAAAATGGTGTCCCCATTGTTTAAACGGTTTTTATTATGATAAAACCTTTAAGGCACATGTTGATTTGTGTGCTAAAAATCAAATAGGAACAACCCTATACACGCTCCCTGAAAATAAAACTTAATATTTAAAAATTATTCTAAAATGATTACCCCACCATTCGTAATTTATGCGGATTTTGAGGCTGTTTTGCCTAAAGATGTAAAAAATCATCAAATACACATGCCGATATCAGCAGGCTTATTATTAATAAATAATTTAACAAATACTACACAATATTTCAGTTTTATAGGCCTGGAATGTGTATTGGAATTTTTAAAGAAGGTAGAGGAAATTGCTGTCACAATTGTCCTACCATATTATGAAAATCATGGTAAAAACCTATGAATAATCTTACTTCTAATGAGGAACAGCAGTTCATCGCAAGTAGAACTTGCTATCTTTGTAAAAAACTTATTAGAAATAAGGTTAAGGACCATGATCATTTTACAGGTCAGTATCTTGGTGCTGCCTGTCGTAACTGTAATATAAATAGGAAAATAAGCAAACAGTTACCTATCGTCTTTCATAATTTGAGAGGATATGACCTTCATCATATTTTAAAGTATGGATTGAATGAATTTCCGTCTTGGAAATTAAATATCATTCCTACAACAACTGAGAAATTCATATCTTTGATTGTAAATATTAAGAAATTAGCTGTTAGATTTATAGATAGTATGCAATTTGTAAATTTCTCTTTAGCCAAGGCTGTAAAAACTCTTACTGATCTACCTCTAACTTGTTCTGCTTTTGATGGTCTTATTGTTAAGGCAAAGGGTATCTTTCCTAATGATTTTGCAGTATCACTAGAGGTCCTTGAATCGACTTATGAACTACCTCCAAAATGGGATTCTGTATCTGATGATGAATATGCTACCGCCCAACTAATTTGGACACAGCAAAATTGCACTACAATGTTAGACTATATGTTAACTTACCTAAAATTAGACGTATTCCTCCTTGCAGACTATTTTCAGCAATTTCGCGCAAAGGCTATTGCTTACAATGGTTTAGAACCTCTGAATTTTTATGGAATTCCTGGAATGTCATGGGCGTCCGCTATCATGACATTAAAGGAACCCATAGAACTTTTGCAGGACATGGAAATGTTTAATTTCTATGAGGGTGGAATACGGGGTGGGTTAACATTTGTTAACAAACATCATGTTGCAAGTTCTGAAGATACAGAACTCTTGTATATCGACATTAATAATTTATATGGTTGGGCACTTAGCCAAAACCTTCCGTATGGTGATTTTGTTTGGGTGCATGATAATCTGAATGATATGCTAAGTGAATGTGTGAATGCGAATATTGAATTCCTTCCGTATGGTTATACAATGGAAGTTGACATCAATATCCCTGAGCGTGTGCATCAGTATTTGAATGACTTTCCGCTTGCTCCTGAAAAAATGTGCCCGCCCAATTCAAAAGTTGAGAAGTTAATGCTCACGCATTACAGTAAGAAGAACCATGTTCTTCACTGGAGACTTCTCAAGCTGTATATAGAATTGGGTGCGGAAGTTGAGTGTATTCATAGGGCAATTAAATTTAAACAAGCACCTATTTTTAAAGAATTTATACAAAGAAATACAGATTTACGCTCAAACACAAAGTGCGAGCTTTATAGAGATTTGTATAAATTATTTAATAATAGCCTATATGGAAGTCCGTTGAGAATTTGAAAAAACGGATGAATTTGAGGCTATGCAATTCAGCTGAAAAGATGATTGTATATGCCTCAAAACCGACTTTCAAAAAAGTCCATTAAAATAGTGGATGATTTGATTGCTGCTCATCTGAACAAAGATTCTATATGTTTAGACAGGCCTAGCTACATTGGCCAATCAGTACTAGACCTGTCTAAGCTGCGGATGTACCAATTACAATATAATGAATTGGCAAAATATCGATCAGAATTCAACTGTGATATAAATATCGTTGCCGGCGACACTGATTCGTTTTTTCTTGAGGTTAAGCACTGTAAGCTTGACATTCTTTTGCCGGCAATGATAAGAGACAACCTTTTAGATACCTCAAATTACGACCCGGCACATCCCTTATACTCGAGGAAATTAGATTCTGTGATAGGAAAATTTAAAGATGAAAGCAAAGGTCTCGAGTATAAGGAGTGGGTTTTCTTAAGACCCAAGTGCTATAGTTTATTAGGTAAATCTGATACAATGAGGGCTAAGGGGGTGAAGTTGTTGGGGACTGGCATCAAACATCAGTCTTATTTGGATTGCTACAATAAAAACGTAGTTTTCACAGTACCTCAAAGTAGGATAGGGACGCGGAACCATCAGCTGTACACATTTAAAAACAGTAAAATCGCTTTGAGTAATAACGATGATAAGCGATTGTGGGTGGGGAAAAATACCAGTATCGCATTTGGGCATTATTTTGGGGTTGATGCAATAGATAGTGACCAAGTTAATTTCTTGGATGAGCCGCTTTTCGGTGGTTCAAGCCCCAGTTTTGATGACTCTACCGAAATCAGCGATAATGGACAGATTTTCGGTGGTTTGAGCCCTAGTTTTGATGACTCTACCGAAATCAGCGATAATGGACAGGGTTTCGGTGGTTTGAGCCCTAGTTTTGATGAATCTACCGAAATCAGCGATAATGGACAGGTTTTCGATGGTTTTAACGAAGATAACATTGATATTGATGACGTGTATTTATCAGAATAATAAATGTTTTTAAAAAACTGATTTTGTTAATTTGGAATCTTATTTATCTAGAAAACTTGTAATAGTTTTCATTTTTATTATGAAATTTAGATATAATTTTTTAAAATTTTAATTTTTTATAATTACATTTTTATAATATTATTATTTCATGCAAAAGCCGCAGCGTGACGAAACGCGAAATATTACTTTATAGATGTTTTAAATGTAAAAACACTATATATTTTAATGTATTTATAATTAATTCTTTGTTTTTATGAAGTTGTTTTTGTAAAGTTGTTTTTGTTTTTATGTAGTTGTTTTTATATATTTGTTTATTATATTATTATTATTATTATTATTATTATTATTATTATTATTATTATTATTATTATTATTATTAATAAAATTAATAATAATATTAATAATAAAAGTTTTTATAAGTATTATTAATAATAATAATAATTAAAGTTTTTATAAGTATATTAATAATAATTAAAGTTTTTATAAGTATTAATAAAAATAATTTTTATAAGTAATAAGTATATTAATAATAATTAAAGTTTTTATAAGTATTAATAAAAATAATTTTTATAAGTAATAAGTATATTAATAATAATTAAAGTTTTTATAAGTATTAATAATTTTTATAAGTAATAAGTATATTAATAATAATAATAATTAAAGTTTTTATAAGTAATAAGTATATTAATAATAATAATAAATAATACTATTAATATTAATAATAATAATAATAATAATTATAATAAAATTTTTATAAGTATTAATAGAATAATAAAAAGTAATAATAATATTAATAATAATATTAATAATAATAATAATAAATTATAATAAAATTAATAATAATAATAATAATAATTAAAGTTTTTATAAGTATTTATAGAATAATAAAAAGTAATAATAATAATATTAATAATATTAATAATAATAATAAAATAATTTACAAATATATACTACTTAATTTTTATAATTAGTAAATTAAAATTTTAAAATGTTTAAAAATGCTGTGACCTTTAGAAAATTTGAATGACCTTGAAAAATTTTGATGACTCATCCAATGACCTTGACCTAGTTTTGAATGACCTTGACCTAGTTTTGAATGACCTTGAAAATTTTTGATGAATCATCCAATGACCTTGACTTAGTTCTGAATGACCTTGACCTACTTTTGAATAACCTTGAAAATTTTTGACGAGTCATCCAATGACCTTGACCTACTTTTGAATGACCTTGACCTACTTTTCCGTGACCTTGAAAAAATTTGATGAGTCATCCGATGACCTTGAATGAGTCATGGTCCCTGTTTAAATGACCTTGAATGAGTCATTGTCTTTGTTCTAAAAAATTTGTACTTTTAAACTTAGGGGAAAAAATTTTTGCCGGGGGAGGGGGTATGTGAGCTAGATGGCCTCTGAGCTAGATGGTCGGTATCCCACTACTGCCCAGTATGTAGAAAACCCATCAGCAGACGGATAAAGGGATTCCGTTTCGCTGATCAGTAAAAGGGGAGCAAAGCGATGTATAAAATGTGTAAATAGTAAGAGAAACATTAAAAGTGTCAATAATAACTAATATATAAAAACTCTGTACCAAAAATCACAAAAATCAATATATGAATAAGAAGAAGAAAATTAGCTAATATTAATATTCAGAAACAATGATGAGCCAAAAAGACATGAAAAATCAAATAATAAAAGAAGCCGAAGCAGAAAATGAAAAGCCTAAAGCAATGATAGAAAACTATCAAGAAACACTAAAAGAAGCAAGAGAGGAAGCAGAACAATGGCGACAAAAGACGATACAGTTATGTTTGAATGACTCGGTAATAGCACACAAACACAACACGCAGATTTAAAATAAGACCCATAAAACATCAATTAATCACGTTAAAATACGAGAAAGAAATAATTAAAATATAAAAATAAATTAAAATAATAACAAAGTGCAACAAGATTCGCACGAAATAAACACAGAAAATAACACGAGAACACGAAAATTTTACCAAAATTTTACATTTCACTTACAAAACGAGAGTTCATAAAACTTGGAAATAAAATTACATAATTTTAATTGAAAACACTTAAAAGTTAAAAATCAAAATTGTCAAATTAAATCAGTAAGTAGTTAGGCGCTATCTGGGACCACACACATTTGCATAATATATATTTCTTGAGGTTTATTTAGTGATTATTTACGGTGTGTATTGATTACATAATGATGTAATTTTTTTGTGTGTATTTTTTCCGAAATTTTTGTGTATTTTTTTGAAATTTTTTAAGTGGATTTTTTGTGTATGTATATTTCGAAATTTTTTGAAATATTTAAGTTTATTTTAAGTGGATTTTTATGTGTGTTTTTTAGTATACTTTTAAGAATATACTAAAAAAATGTGGAAAAAAATTGAATGCAAAAAAATTCGAAAAATAATTTCAAAAAAAATGTTTATCAAAAAAAATTGTGTGCACACAAAATTAATTATCTTGATTCAAATTTAATTAATTAAATATTTTTTTTTTGAAATTATTTTTCGAATTTTTTTGAATTCTATTTTTTTGCACATTTTTTTAAATTCATATATTTTTTGGCCCATTTATTTTTAAATTCAAATTTTTTGCGCATTTTTTAAATTCATATTTTGGCGCAATTTTTTGAAATAAAATTGTTTGAAATATTTTTTTTTCATCCACAAATTTTTTTCGGTCGCACTATAGTCAGGGGGTATTTTTGACTCTCGATAAAAAGCCTAAGATAAAAATTAGCTTGAATCGTCTATGATGTTCACAAAGGGTATTTTTCATCTAAAAAATATTTTCAATCACATTATAGTGAGGGGGTATTTTTGATAAAAATTGGCTTGAATCGTATATCAATAAAAAAGCATAGAAATATTTTATCGATTAAAAGGCAAAAAAAAATATTTCTTTGATTAAAAGCATAAAATGTTTTCTCACTTTAATGGTACTTACCTCTTCGATGTATATTTTCTCCCTTCAATGTATATTACCATTGTAAGTTTTTAATATATCAATTGATATTTCATCTATTTAGTACATACCTTTAGCTATCAGTAGATGGATATGTCACCACTGGACCACATACCCCCTCCCCCCGGGCAAAAAAAATTTTCTAAGCCTAAAAGTACAAATTTTAAAAGTACAAAAAAATTAAAACAAAGACAATGACTCATTCAAGGTCATTGGATGACTCATCATGTTTTCAAGTTCATTTAAACAAAAGCCATGACTCATTCAAGGTCATTCAAAAAAAATTTCAAGGTCACGGAATTTTTATAAGTAGAATATATTTTGTAAAATTAATTCTATTTTATTTTTATTTTTTATAAATATTATTATTTTTTTTATTATTTTTAAAAATATTATTATTTTTTCAAGGTCTTTTAAAAATTTTTCAAGGTCACGGAATTTTTAATAATTTTTTAATTATAATATGTCTACTTACTTTTATAACTAGTATATATTTTGTACAATTTATTCTATTTTATTATTATTTTCATTATTATTTTTTTTAAATATTATTAATTTTTATTATTATTTTTAAAAATAATATTATTTTTTCAAGGTCAGAAAATTTTTTTTCAAGGTCATTCAAAAGGAGGTCAAGGTCATTCAAAAAAAAATTTTCAAAAATTTTTCTATGTTGAAAAGTAGACGATTTTATATGTCACCGCTGGACCAAAAATTGTAAATTTTTCAAAAATGTTTCTATGTTGAAAAGTACATATTATTATAAGTAGTATATATTTTATAATTTTTATTTTATTATTATTATCACTATTATTATTATTACAAAATATATAGTATATTAATTTTTATTATACTAATAAAAACTCTAAATAAAATTATTATATTACAATGTTAATATACTAATAGAAATAAATAATACCAAAAAAGAAATAAATAAAAACTCTAAATACATTATATTAACATAAATCAATCAGAAAAAATTATATTATCAATGTCTCGACTGTTCTCGTAGGAGCTGTCATAGCTTGGGCTGTGCGATACTTGATCATCCTCTATGGCATCGATTCCTAAATAATGCCTAAATGCGAGACTGGAATTTCTACCCACCCAATTACACTTATCGTCTTTATTGGTAAGCGCAATTTTATTATTTTTAAATGTAAATAATTGATGGTTCCTCGTCCCTATCCTAGTTTGAGGTACCGTAAATATTGTGTCATTATTAAAACAGTCTAAATATGACTGGTGCTCAATCTCTGTCCCCAGCAACTTCACCTCCTTAGCCCTCATTGTATCTTCTGTACCTAAAAGTCTATAGCACTTGGGTCTTAAGAAAACCCATTCCTCATACCCAAGACCCTTACTCTCATCTTTAAATTTTCCTATTACAGAGTCAAGGTTTCTTGAGTTCAAGGGATGTGCCGGGTCGTAATTTGAGGTATCTAAAAGACTGTCTCTTATCATTGCCGGCAAAAGAGTGTCTAGCCTACAGTTCTTAACCTCAAGGAAAAACATACCAGGAATTCCATAAAAATTAAGAAGTTCTAGCGTATTATAAGCAATTGGTTTTGCGCGAAATTGCTGAAAATAATCTGCAAGAAGGAATACGTCTAATTTTAAGTAGGTTAACATGTAATTTAACATTGTCTCAGAAATCATCAGCAGATACAGAACCCCAAATAGGAGGCAATTTAGTCATCGATTCTAATACCTCAAGAGATATCGCAAAGTCATAAGAGAAAATAGCCTTGGCTCTAACAAGTGCACCATCAAAAACAGAATCAGTTAAAGGCAAATCGGTAAGTGTCTTAACCGCTTTTGCTAAAGATGAATTAACAAATTGCATGCTGTCTAAACACAAAAGTGAAATCAATCAATGCAACTTCCCATTCACCATCCAAGTAGACAGAATTTACTTGTACATTAAAATTACTAGCTTCGTTATTTGGATAAATAAGTGGACAACTATTACTAGGTAAAATCATATAAAACTGGTTTTCTTTCATAATATTTATTTAATCAATTGAGATGAGGATATCCAAGTTGGAGTTTCGTATCCATGCCACTTAACGTGTTTATATTTACCAACATTTTTAGTTTTTAAAATCTTTTGAATACTAAATATTGTTGGAATTGGAATGACTTGAAGTTCTTGTTCGTAGAATTTTCCACTAATTTCTTTATTCTCATGATCTGCTATTAAATACATTACATGATTCTGTTTTGTATCTATTTTCTTTATTACATATACTTCATCGCTTCAATTGTTGTCAAAATTCTTGATGAACGGAGAAGTACTGATTTTACTAATTCTTACATGGTCACCAACCTTGTATTTTGGCTTATCGATTTTTTCTTTCTTTAATGTTTTGTTTCTGTTGGTGTCTGTAATGTCAACAGGTCTGAGACCATTTAATCCTTTATGTGGTGAATGATTGTAACTAAAAATAATTTTCGGTAAAACATGTATCCAAGTTTTATTACCTTGATGCACAAAGTATTTTTTCAATCTTTCTCTCAAAGTTCGATTAAATCTTTCGACATAACAAGCTTTGAATTGCGAGAATATAGAGTAATAATTGGCTTTGATAACATCTTTTACTTTGCTATTATAAAATTCTTTACCTAAAATACATTAAAATAAATAATTAATTAAATTTATTACCCAAATCAGTCTGTAGATTGTGAGGTTGTCCGTCTTTAAATAATTATTTAATAGCAATGGCCATTTCATTAGCAGATTTAGTTTTTGTTGGAATAGCACGGGCATATCTACTGAAAACATCAATACATGTTAAAATATATTTGTACCTTTTGTTGATTCTCGAATAAGGTATCATTTCTATTAAATCCATTTGCCACAAATCATTGATTCCTCTTGTTTTGTATGGTCTGGTTTATTTAAACTATATGCTAGTTGGTCCGATAACCATTTTTGAGTCTCTTTTTTAGAATTAATCACTTTTTTTGTTAATTTTTCTACACCACCAAAACCATCTGGATCTTTTGAGTTTGTCCATATTGTTTTGAGTGGATTTTTGGTTATTGGTTCCTTCATTATTACAACAAGATGTTAAAATATTTAAATCAACTTTATCTGGTTTAGAGTGATGTAAACCCATTAAGATCTTAGAGATGAAATTGCACTAATTGCCGATAAAACTATAGGAATTAATGTACCCAAGAACCCTCCCTTTTGTTTATACATTATTCTTTTCATTAAACATCTATTTTTGGTGTTTACCAATGATAAAAGGAATCTCTTATGTCTTTGTAATACCACTCTTTTAGCTTTACTAATATTGACATTACCTCGAACTATATTTACAATAACTTCAAGCAAATCGTTAATAACAAATGAAGGGAAGGCTTGTAAAATTGCTATTCTTTTATTATTTTGAGCCTTTACCAGTGCATTAAAATATGGTAGACTACGTTCAAAATTCATGTTTACTATTTACAATTAATTATTATTGTTTATAATTTGATCCACTTCTTTTTTAGATTCTTCTTCTTTCTTAGAATCTTCTTTACTTTTGATTTGGTTTTACGAATAACTTTTTTGGGTCGAATTTCGTTTTTGACAACTACATTTTTAAATGACATGATTGATAATCATTTATTGTTTTCAATTTTGTTTATAAATCGTAACACCTTTTTCATTAAAAATATCTGTTCGGATACGTAAATCGTCACTACACTGTTGAGTAATGTCAAAGAATAAATATCCGTTGGGAACGCTTGTAGCATCTTGGAATGTTTCAATTAAAAATTTTATATTGTTTGAATAAGCTTCCCTGGCTAAGAAATCGATAATCGTTTGATCGCGAGGATTTTTGAAAATAACTAGGTATAAGAACATTTAAATTACGAGTTCGATGACTTTCTCCTTGATGAAATAAATTTTGAGTTATGAAAATAACAGTAACTCTACAATGTCTACTGAATTTTGTAAACAAGTTATTGAAATCTTTTTCCTTATTTGCTTCTTGATACAAATCATCTATAATTATTACATCGCATCGACGTAACCTAGACGACCAGTTTTTATCAAATCCCTTAACTATTGTCATTTTCAATTTACAAAACTGATTTTGTGTCAATCCATGTTCTTCATCTGCACCCCTATGCCAATATATTTTATTGAATTTTGATTTGAACATGTTTGACTGCAATAAATTACATACAAATAAAGTTATTCCGCTCCCACTAGGCCCTACAATTTGATATACTGCATCATTTCTTAATTCCATTTAATTTAATTTAATTTAATTTGTTTATAATTTGATATACTGATTCATTTATTTTGTTATCGGAAAATGATTAGTAATATTAATTATAGAGGAAGATGTGAAGTAACTGGAATGAAGTATCCGACTAAAAAACCTCAACATATAGTAGATAGAAGTGGAAAACATCCATTTTTATTCTTCAAGAGCGGGAAATGCAGGGTAATGGGTTGCAAAAGACCATTACAGGAAGGAGATCTCAAATATCAGATTCAAGATTTACAAATTCAATCATTATCTTTGAATATTGACATGGGTTGTCGAATCAACTTGTATGATTTGTCTACAAAAACAGAAAACATTTACGAACCGGAACTGTTTCTTGCATTAAGACCTGTCAATTATAATCCACTTTGTGTGAATGTCTTTGCAAGCGAAAAAGTCGTTGTCATGGGGATAAAAACACTGGAATACAACAGTCTAGTACAAGAAATATTTAATTTTATAAAATCAAAAATTAATAATCTTAATATCGACAAAGAAATACTAGATTATTTATTAAGCAATGATTGTGTTTAAATAGATTCAATTCGGACGATTGTAAAAGTTAAAAATGATCGTTAAAACCGCATTCACTTTATTCTAGTCTTTAAATAATGATTTTTAAAATTAATAACATATTTAGATTTTGTTTGTTTTAATTTAAGTTTATAAATTTAGAATTATTTAGTTTTTATAAAACAAATTTTTGACATTTAAAAAAAATAGATTTTTTAAGTTCTGAAGTTGTTTTATTTTCGATTTTATAAACTAAAAACAGTAAATATTATTTGTTTCCGATTTTAAAACAGTTCATTCGTATTTCTTTTTCGTATAAAGCAAATCTGAATAATATTGAACTAAAAATGAAAAAATTCTTTAAATATATTCCATGAAAGCTTACCGTGAAGCATAATAATGGGTCATCATATATCAGAAGAAACACTCAAACAGAAAAGTATGATAATTGTTATATTTCAACTGCAAGAAATATTATTAACTTTGTATTGTTCTCATAAACGCCGTGTTAAAATGAAGCGTACTCTGCAAAAAATAACGAAAAATATGACTTCATTGCGTAGGTAATATACATGGATAATTCCTAATTAAATTTAGTGCTCAAGAGGCTCAAGAGATCATGAAGTACAAAGATGGAAATTAATAAACCTTGTTGATATGGAGATATATAGTAGAGTATGCGTCCAATTAACAAGAGTAGATGAAATTATTATATATACATTTCTAATGTTAGGATGGTACTAAAACGATATTAAAATTTCTGTAAAATATTTCCTTAATTAAAACATGAAGATATGTGAAATTCTCACTAGAAGGGGAAAATTAAAGAAAATATTGCAGAACAATGTCTTCATTGATTTAAATATTCTTGACTTCGAGATGTATGGCATAAAAAATAAAATATATGTAAACAATAAGTACATGGTTAATTACTTATAACGCATTAATTTTCAATTTTATGTATAAATTAAAATATTTTTCTAAAAATAAAGAATTTTTCAACTTTCATTCTGGAGAGTTGTCTCGAAGGCGTTGAAAATTTGGCATGTCTGAGAATGTTGCCAGTTGTCCCGTATCCTTTTTAATGATGCAATCTGTCATACTCGTTAGTGATGTGATTATTTTATAGTTCATACTATTGAAGGGCGCAGAAAGATGTGTTTTAATCTGGAAAGGTTGACCATGACGTGTTTGTTGTCAATTTCTAGTTTCGATGATTTTTTGTCCAGCTCTATGATGCGGAATATATCTTTGTATTTGAGTATAAAGTTTGAAAAGTCGATTGTTCTAGTCCATGCGTGGGATACTGAGGGGAGACAGATATATATGGTTTGTACGATGTGGAGTATGTAAATGGTGGATTTGTATCTAAGCTCAAAGAAATTTTGGCGCACGAGATTGATCTCGCCTAATGACGAGTCATTATAAATATCGATGATTTCATTAGGCATGATATTGTTGGATCCAAGCAAAAGTTGTGAAGGAGACACGCCACTTGAGTGATAAGGTGTGTTGTGTCATCCTAGTAAACAAATGATAATGCTATGAGCGATGTAAGTAGTAGGATGTGTCACCTGCAGCACAACCCCTCCCTCTGCTGAGAGAAAATTTTTCTAAGTCCAAAATTACAAAAAATTTTAAGAAAAAGACAATGATTCATTCAAGGTCATTGAAACAAAGACAACGACTCATTCAAGGTCATTGGATGATTCATCAAGTTTTTTCAAGGTCATTTAAAAATTTTTCAAAGTCATAGTATTTTGAAACATTTTTTAATTTTAATTTACTACTTATTTTTTATAAGTAGTATATATTTTGTAAATTTATTTTATTATTATTTAATAAATATTATTATTACTTTTATTATTATTTTTTAAAATTTTTTATTTATTATTATTATTATTATTATAATTATTATTATTATTAATATTATTATTAATATTATTATTACATGTTTTAATTTTTATTACAAGTTTTATTTATTATTATAATTATTATTATGATTATTATTACAAGTTTTATTAATATTATTATTTTTTAAAATTTTTATTTATTATTATTATTATTACTTTTATTATTATTGTTATTATTATTATTTTTAATGTATAATAAAAACAAAATAACTACATAAAACTTTTGTATAAGGAAATAATTTTATTATTATTATTATTATTAATATGATTAATAATATTATTAATTAGTATGATTGCTTTTTATTATAGTTTAATTATATTTATTTTTATTATTATTATAATTGTTATTATTGTTATTTTTATTAATATTATTATTATTATTATTGATATTATTATTATTATTATTAATGTATAATAAAAACAAAACAACTACAATAAACTTTTATTATAAGGAAAT
Source organism: Schmidtea mediterranea (assembly GCA_022537955.1). Taxonomy (NCBI): domain Eukaryota; kingdom Metazoa; phylum Platyhelminthes; order Tricladida; family Dugesiidae; genus Schmidtea; species Schmidtea mediterranea. The sequence goes on along the minus strand of CM039679.1, from coordinate 312,529,147 downwards.
AATTTTATTATTATTATTAATATGATTATTACTATTATTAATTAGTATGATTACTTATAAATATAGTTTAATTATATTTATTTTTATTATTATTATTGTCAAGGTCATGGGATGAGTCTTAATATTTTTTCAAGATAATTTTAAAGTAGGTCAAGGTCATTCAAAATTTCTTAAGCTCATAGTATTTTTAAACATTTTTTAATATAAATTTACTACTTATTTTTATAATTATTGTTTTAATTATTAATAATTTATTATTATTATTATTTTTACTATTATTGTTACAAGTTAATATAATTTACTACTTATTTTTATAAGTAATCTTTTAATATTTTTTAATTTTTATTTTATTATTATTATAATTTTCTCAAGGTCGTAGTATTTTTAAACATTTTTTAATATAAATTTACTACTTATTTTTATAATTATTGTTTTAAATATTATTATTATTATTATTATTATTTTGACTATTATTATTACAAGTTAATATAATTTACTACTTATTTTTATAAGTAAAATTTTAATATTTTTTAATTTTAATTTTATTATTATTTTCAAGGTCATTGGATGAGTCATAATATTTTTCAAGGTCATTTAAAAGTAGTTCAAGGTCATAGTATTTTTAACCATTTTTAATTTTAATATACTACTTATTTTTTATAAGTAGTGTTTTAATATTTTTTAATTTTTATTCTATTATTATTATTTTTATTATTATTATTATTATTATCACTAAAATTATGATTACAAGTTTTTATTATTATAATTTTCATTATTCTTTTATATAAATTTTCAACAAAGTATATACAATTAATATTGAATAAAAAAAGTTTGTTCAATTGTGGTTCATAGTAGACAGGGATAGAACAATTGTAAATGTTTGTAAAAAGTTAAAGAAAAATTCTATATTTTTAAGAAAATATGTGCAAATAAATATCACAACTAATTATGGCTCAAATGTGTGTGTTAAACCATCGATATGTTACAGTGTTTATGAAAAAACTTTAATGAAAATATGTGTTATTTTTCAAGAATTTATGAAATATTTATTTTATGGCTAATAATGTGTATGTGTTAAATCATAAAAATAGTTCAATATTTATGTAAAGTTTGAGATTGTTAAGAAAATGTATATAATTTATGATACATACGTGTTTTTGATTGAAATATGTGTGTTTGTTTTACCAATATAAGAAAAAATATGCACAATTTTTAAGAAAATACACGTCATTTATGATTATCATGGGATTAGAATTTGATTAAAGTTGTGAGAAAGTAGATGCTGCCGCTTTATCTATCTATCTATCTATCTATCTATCTATCTATCTATCTATCTATCTATCTATCTATCCATCTATCCATCTACCTAAAATTTTGTTTTTATACAGCTGTTTAGAAATAAGTGTATTGAAGAAGACCTTGAAGTTTTGACCGCAAAAGAATACCGTAAAAACTTCACTATCAACAGCTGGTCGATTTGTAAGTGAAGTAATGAACTTATTTTAAGCATTACCAATATAAATACACCAAACGACCAGAAAGATGACGCCATTGAACAATCAGATGTTTAAATTAATTATTTATATATTTCTAATTCCCACTAAATACTATGATATTTAAATTCATATATTATTTTATATCTATATTTTTTAAAAGCAATTTAAATTATCACAAATGTCTTTAATTCTTTTCGATAATGTTTTTATGATTCAAACCATATACCCCTAGTACTCTATTAGTAATATAGCTTTGGAATATAACACCAAGGTACAAAAGTCTAAAATCCGAATAATGTATCATGCTACATTATACGAAATAATGCGGAATTATGTCAAAGAAGTTTAAAAATTAAGCATTATTGCAGATAAAATAAATTAAAATTTAAACAAAATATTATGAAATTTAAGTTTAAATGTACTAGTGACATTTTAAAGTTTCTGTAATTGTCAAATAATTTTTACAATTAATGTCTGATCTAGTATATGTTTTCATGAATCACAAACACTTGCAATTAACATTCAATCAATATCGAATTTATTGAGATTATTTAAATAATACATTAAATCATAGCTATTACATCATTAGTGTTTTCGTATACATCTTTTCACAAAGATGATGATGATGATTTATAAATTTGAATAATTATATTTTGTAAGATATATTTGTGATGATAACGTTGGTTTAATAATTTGCGGTTTAATTATTATAAATTAGCCACACTTTTTTAATTCAAGAACATCAAATATTGAAGTATGTAACATAAATGAGTTACTTAATTACAATATGATGTAATAGTTTTAGACAAGAATTCAATGAAAACAAATTAGAACGTGCTAAAACGTTTGTTTTTAAGATCTTTAAACAAACGTGTAGGTTTTATTTCAAAAAACTAAGCACTTTCAAATTAGACTAAGCTCCTTACAATGTTCCTTATTCGGTTGGCAAGTTTTTTTAAAATTAAATCCTATATATATATCCTAAAATGAAATGATGCGTCAAAGTCTTGCATCTCATTCAGTTCATCTTTTAAGAATAAAAGTTTGTTTCAGTCAAAAAGAAGCAAAATAATATTTAGGCAATAGTAATATAATCTAGTGATGATCTGGAAAACATATATTTTGAATGGATCCTTGATCGCAATAAATTTCTGATACAGAAGAAAAGATATATAAACATTTAATTGATATCTATGTAAATAATTAGTCCTTTTAACTTAAATTCATAATAATAATAATAATAATAATAATAATAATAATAATAATAATAATAATAATGTGAGGAATACTTATGTTGAAAGCAATTGTACCTTCGACTTCTCAACACGATATTACAATATATATATAATATTATTATTAATTTTCGTTTATTATTTTTTCTGGTTTGTAAATAAATTTTTAATGAGTAAAATTCTATATAAAAATTCAACTCAAAATAAAGAACACTTATATTCAAAAAATTTAGCCTAAAAAAATTTCTTTGACGAGATAAATCAATAATAAAATCATTTAAAATAAAATCAAAACTCAAAATAATAAACAAAAATTTTATTTATCAAAATTGGAAAAATTTTGACAAAGCATCAATAGAAAAATCAATAGAATTTTAGCGTTCTTAAATTTTTTACTATTTTTCTTATTTGTTTTCCCGATTTTTATGTTTTCTAGAAAAAATTAGCTTTTATATAAAATACAAACAATTCAACTTAATAATATATCTGCAATAGCATCAAATTTGACATTGTAATCGTAACTCAGACAAAATAAGCTCAACCCAATTGGTAGAGTAAATAATTTACCATAAGCCTTTTGTTGAAGGCGACCTTCGGGTAGGTGGAATAACTTTTTTTGCATCCTCCAAAACAACATTGACAAATGGAGGATTTTCTGACCAACCGCCAGGATATTCGGCGAGATTTATGTCAAAAACATTTCCTAGGCTACCAAATTGTGAATCGATTTCTGGGAATAAACTACAGAATTTGCAATAATTTAAACCTTAAATAATAAAAAAAAAAATTTTACTAAAATAATTGATTTAATTTTTTATTAATGCATTAATGAATATTAGAATGATACTTATTGAATAATTATTTTTTTGTCAACGCATACGATTCACATTTAGTACGTGCGGTAAATTGTTAGCCTTTTACTTGTCTAATCATGTTTAAACGATTAACTATAAAATAATTTAATTAATTCAGATAACTTTTATTATTAATGTGAAACTAGAATGGGAAAGCACTTAACATTAATAATTTACACATTTACGAAACGGGCCTTTGCTAGCGACACTTAAAAGATATTGTGAAATGAAAACGGTTTTAATTTCAGAATTGGTTAAAACCTGTAGGTAAATTTAAAAACGAACAAAAATCAATTTTGTTAATAATTTAAATTCGAACACATTAAAAAAATTAAACCTCACCCAAAAATCGAGAATTTATCGGCGATGCAAAACCTTCATAACGTTCCTCATAATGCTCTCTATATGCTAAATGTAACTCCATCGGATCACCCCATTGATAACAGCCATTCTCTGGAGATTCATATCGTAGTAACATTTTGGTAACTTCACATATTGGATAATTCTCTACCAAATAAGGTAGGTTTCGAGATTTCAAATATTGGATTTATTTGAAATACTCGTTCACTATATTCTGTATGAACCTCATCGATGAATTCTAATAAGTCTATTACGACTCCAATAGATTCATGTTCAGAAAATATTCCCTTTTCAACTAAGGCACCAACTAATTCATCTAGTATTTTGTGCCATTTATTGCATATAGGTAACAAAGGAAAACAGGCATAATTTTTAAGTGTTATATCCCAATTTATGAGTTGTAACCAATGCTGAATTATATTAAATTATATCTCTCTAGCAAATAAGATTAGTACCTTCTTGTTTTTCTTTATGATTTTCCAGAAAACAAACATTGTAAAAATAAGGGTAAAGTTCTTGAGTTATAAATAGCCATTGTTTATATTCTATTTGAATAGAAATATTCATTCTATAAATTAAAATAAATATAAATAAGATATATTTAAATATTTAAAACTAACTTAAAGTGAAATAATGAAATAATGAAACTAACTAGAAATAATGAAATAATCGCCAGTTTAAATAATGAAACATTAAATTTATGTAAATTTACTTATTTAAACAATTCTTTAAAATTCTTAAAAATTTTTGAGACCTTAAAATAACGAAATTGCTAAAAACATTTTCTATTAATTAAATTTAAGTAAATTTATGTATATTAAAAAGTCATAATATAAAAAATACTTTATAAATTAAAAAAACATTTTAAAATTAATTTGATAAATGCATTTAAACCTTTTCTAAAATGATTTTTTTTCTAAAATAATGAATTTATTTTAAGGTTTCAGAGAATATCATCTTAAATATTTTGAATTATTAAACTACAAAACTGAATGTTTACTATGATAATCACTTCATACAGTCATATAAGAGTGACACTTCGAAAAATGTAATAATATAGCTTTTTAAAGAAACTAAAAAAACTCAAATACCTTTGTCATTTATTGCCCGGCGTTTATTTCATTTATATTATAACTTTTTAAAAAATTAATGTAATTTAAAATTTTCAATTATTTTAATAATATTAAAAAAAAAGATCATTTAACATACATAAACTATTTAAAAACATTCAAAACATTCGTAGTCACAGCACTTTGCACATTAATCTTTGGATCCAATGACCTTATCAGCAATGCTTCGCATATCACGTGTTCCCAATAATTATTAAAACTTTTCAATAAAATTCTAAAATCAGACATTCCTATATCACGTTTACAGCCTCTATTGTGCTCACTAATATTGGTCAAACCCTTCAATCGACAATGCTCTAGAACTCGAGTACAGATATGACGGGAAGTCTCTCCAATGTATGTGGCATTACACCCATTACATGTAAATTGATAAACGAGATCAGAACACCCAACCGGAGTTTTTTATTTATTAATAAACATATTGCGTACCTTACACAAATTAGAGACGATCTTATATTCTAAATTTCCCATCTGTTTACTTAACTTCCTTTTATAATTTGTAAAATCTTCAGAATACGGCAATACTAACACATATTTAGGCTCAATCTTTTATATCCATTTTTACTATTATTTAAATCAACACTCAATTCACATCCATTTGACAAATTACAATCAGACTTTCCACAACATGGATCCTTAGGATTTTTAATCAATTTATCAGCAGTCTCTTTTATCATCAACAATAAAAATGATTTAGAATATCCATTCTTTATCAACAACTCAACCAATTTATCAACACTTTTTACCGAATTAGCAAAAGTAGAAGATAAATACCATGAACGATAAATCAATCCTTTCACCATATTTCTCTTATACTTAAATTCACAAAAGCTTTCTGGAGAAGTATAAAGACCAGTATCAGTTGGTTTTCTATAAATCTCTGTCTCATACTGTTTATCTTTGCGTTGAATTAACAAATCTAAAAACGCAATTGATGACTTTCTCTCCGTTTCACATGTGAATACAATGTTTTTATGTAAACTGTTCATAAAATGCAAAAACGGTTCTACATGTTTCTGGTTTTCAAATACAAGAAAAATATCATCCACATACCTTTTATAAACAAAAGGTTTTTCAAATTGGAAAGAAGAAATTTTCTTTTTCAAACTAGCCAAAAATATTGATGCCATCGTTGTTGCTAAAGAGGAACCCATAGCGACCTCATCTATTTGTTGATACCATTCATTATTGAAAAGAAAATTGACATTTGAAGTAGCAAATTCAAGAAGTTTACGAAATGACCTTCTATCCAAAATGTGATGTTCTGAATCATTTTCATCCCACAACGCACAGCATAAGTCAATCGTCTGAACTAGTGGTACATTCGTAAACAAACTACAAACATCAATCGAAACCATAACATCATTCATACTTCGATTTTGTAGCTTTGCAATACAAGACACAAACTCAAAGCTATCCTTACATTCAAACTCTAATCGCATTAACGGTTTTAATAATCCATCTAAAAACTTTGCTATTTTATTCTGGGCAGTACCAACCATCGACAAAACTGGTCTCATAGGTACACCATCTTTATGGATTTTTGGAAGCCCATATAGTTTTGCTGGCTGCGATCCTATTGGACGAATAGACTTACCTACCTCTTCATCAATAAGATTCTTCTCAATAAAACCATTTAGCATTTAACATAATAAAATAAACATCGTTAAAAAATAATTGCATTATTATAAAATTGTTAGTATACTATTTAACATGCTTCTAAGACAATTATTCAATAATAAATGAAAATGTAAATAAACTTATTAAGGTCAGAGAAAGTTGAATTTATTAATGATTTTAAACAAATTTATACCTCAAAATAATTTTAATGTATTGGATAAGTTATAAATAATATATAGCAATTCTGAGCACACAGTTTTAACTTATGTATATTTTATTTTCCTAATTGATTTATAATACGTTTATCATAATCTAAAACACTATTTCATCTACATCTTCGTTGTCGAATTGAACTTTGAAATTTGAATTTAATATATTCAAAATAATTTTTTTAAACTTTTTACCGTTTAATTATTACTTTTTGAAGAAAAGTTCAAATTTTAATATTTTAATTAAAATATAAATACTAATTTGTATAGTTATTACTTTCTGAATTTCGCAAAGCAGATCGTTGACAAACATAATCAAAGTTCTCATTACATCATAACATTCATGTAAAGAAATTTATGTGAAAAATGAAGTGAGGTTAAATATTATCAATCTAAGAGTTGTTTTGACATGGTGGGTTATTGCATAAACAAGGGAACAGCAGAACCAGTGCACTGGATTAGTTGAAGATGTTAAGGACAACAGAGCATTCATTCCTGGCAAGAACGAATCTCGAACTGGTGATACTACTAAATCAAGTCTGATCTCACTCCCAATCACTCTCTAGCTAATTATCCAATTATGAGTACTATTTTATTTTTTAAGTAATCAAATCACCTACACAATCATGGATCCGAATGGAGAATCGTCCGATTTCCGTTCGTCTGCAGCGCTGTGTGATGCTGTCTAGATCCTGATGCCGGTCAGAAGTCATGCAGAGCATATCTATGGATCGTCAGATCATGACGATGTGGAGCAACCTAGTGTTGTGATCAAAATGGAGGCAAGTCCGGACAAGAAGTGCCACCACCGAGCTGGATTCACGTTATATCAAGCGGAAACCGAAGAAGGCGATTCGGCAAGGCTCAACGCTGGTTGGCTTGTATAAAAAAGGACATCGCGCTGGAATATAATACCCAGCAATGGACCAGCCATGTTTTGGCCGACGACAAACATATCCCGATATGAAAACTAGCGACTGACCTGTAGGACATGAACAATTGTGCCGAAATGTGCTGGCTATTGCGTAAATAAACTAAGGGTTTAGCTTGTTATTGTTATTTGAGTAGATTATCCTTTAGTTAAGTTAGTTATTATTCATTTGTTGTTTTTATCACCCGGGGTATAAAATTTTGAAAGACCCAATGAGATTTGTGTTTTGAGAGTAAGGATATTATCATCACACCAACACACTAAATTTCATATTAATTTTGTCTAAAAAAATTTTGATGCCGTCTATTTTGTTTTAGTTGTTAAACTATACAAATTTTTATTAGCAGAAGTGTTTAAAATAATTTCACACAACTGTAATATATACATTCGTAAGCTTCTGTAAATATTTATTTTTCGTGAGAAACGACATGGTAAATCTTAGTTTAATGACCTATCTTAACCGAGTTAACACATCTATGATCCTTAAATTGTAATATCTCGTAGGTAATGATACTATGTTTACACTTTTTGTCAAAGTAACCTAATATCAATAACTGAACTACTACTATGGATAAAGCAAGCATGAGTTAAAGCTTCATTGTCAAGAATGACAAGAAGAGGTGCTAATATGTCACACATGCCTTGAACATATCCTATTTCAATATTCTCCCAAACCCAAGTGATCATGATATTTCTCAACTTTTTCAAATTTGTACTCCCTTTCAATCTGTACTCTAAAAACAGTAAATTCAATGTAATTTTATTTAAAGTAAAAACAATTTGAAATAATTTATTAATTGATTGAAAGGTTTGAAAAATTAAATTTTCACAATCAAATAATTATCATATATAATCATTAGCAGTAAGCAAGTGAAATTACTAAATTCCCATTATAAATATGCGACTTAACCAGTGTCATGACATTGTAAGAGGTACATACATACAGGGTTCTGGATAAAGGGGTCATTTAATTCTAATTCATTTTATTATTATATTGCCCAAAAATTATGTTCTCCACATATTATTCCAAAGATATTTTGCAAAAATATAGTTAAATATATCTTTGTAACCCACAAGCACAATATTACTTCTAAAGGTTGATTTGTCGAATTGTATAGAAAATTACTTATTCTATGGTTTTAGATAATTCAACTATTCGCCTGATAATGTTATAACTTAACATTGAAGTCTAGTAACATTATATTTTCAATAAATTCTTAATACCGATGGCAATGACTTCTTGACCAAATGAATGAGGTCTATCTGTATTCGTAATTAGCATTGGAGAAGGTTTAAAAGATAGACTCATTCGATTCTTCATGTTTCCTTAAGCTACCCGCTTGTATTTTTTCATGACATTCCTTCATACTGTCGGGGCAGAACCCAAACGGCCTTAAGAATCGTTTAAATGAATCGGTAATACACACGCAAATACAACATGTCGATTTAAAATCAGACCCATAAAACACCAACTAACCCTGCAAAAATATGAGAAAGAAAACAATTAAATATAAAATCAAGAAACACAAAAATAAATTAAAATAATAACAAAATGCAGCAAGATCCTCACGAAATCAACATAAAAATAACACGAAAACATAACTATTTGACCGAAATTTGACAATTTACCAAATAAATGCGAAAATCCATGAAAATGGAATAAAAGTCAAATAATTTGAATTGGAAACAATTCAATTAAAAAATTAAAAAATAAAATTGTCAAATTAATTACAAAAATAATAAACTAAGAATAGAAAATACCAGAAAATCACAAGGTCAAATTTTGTTTTACTAAATCAAATTTAACACGCAAGATTAGGGTCGTATAATAGGTATATATACCGATTTATTTTTGCATAATATTAATCAGTTTTTGAAAAACTTGAACTAGTTTCAATTTGAGGAGGAGTCTTAATCAGTAACAATCCAGAACTTTTAAATTTGAGTGGAGAATGCTAGAAAACTCTCTCCACGTCGCGTCCTTGCAACCTTGTATGAGCTCTGCTAGGGCGTCGGCGTGAAGAAAATCTTAATATGATTCGATGATGAAATATGCTATGATAATTATGGTTATTAGACTTCAATAAATACTATCAAACAGTAAATTGAATTTTTTCGTCGAAATTTTTCCGGCCCACAGCCGCTACAACACCACAAGTCATTAAAATATTATATACTCTATCGAATTGTGTAAGTGCGTGTATAATCGCCAATAATTCGTACCCGTGAAAGCTACGGCGTGAGAACGCAGTAGCTGAAACGTCAATTATTAATCCGTAAAGGGGAAATGGGATAAAGGGGGAGTAGTCTTTTGGCTATTTCGTCGTCACTCAGTTCCCATAAACTCGACCTAAATTTGTTACGACAAAACGGCTTAAAATAAAAACACTGAGTAGTCCAGTGGACACTCATAAAGTCGTAATATTAACATAGATTCTCCTAGGACCAATTAAAAGGAAGGTGACGGGGAAATTTGATGCCAAAACTAAGTTGATGCTATGATTTCTAACTTATTAACTAGAATTTACTAAATTCATAACGTTCATGCATTATGTTACTCTAAAAAGATGATTATGACCAGCAAATTAAGAACAGGAAATATCCTAAGTGAATAAAATTTCAATTCCCCAGTAATTTAACTGAGATTTAACCGCCAAAGTCAGGAGTCAAGCAGTTGGTTTTAAAGACTTTAATTTCGAACAGTATGTCAAACCTCAAGGTTTAATATCAATGTTGTAAACTTGATAACACCCAAAACTATCAAAATAGGTGTTTGTTCTCCGAATCCCCCAAACTACTGAGAAATCATACGTCAGAACCACCGTCAATACCTTATGAAAATAATAATCTATACCTTTATTAACTCTCCACCCATAAATTAGTTAAATTAACCCCGACACTTCACTTAGAATGCCCACATAAGTAGAAACTACACTTGGACTGAGGAAATTATCTCCACACTGGCATTTAAAACAATCGACTTAACAGTTACGACCACGAGTGGTCTGCACTGATAAAGTATCAAGTCAAATAAGGGATAAATCATTAATATATAACACAATTATAGAACACAAATCATCACTAAGCAAATTATATATTAAAAATTTATGGTATTACGAACGGAACCAATTGATAATCATCGAAAAATAACATTTCCACTATGAATTCCCTGATGAGTTCATCCATACATCCTTGTTCCCAAATAAAACCCACAAAGAGCATCCACCCAATCTGTTTGAGTAATCCTAACAACGACTCCGACTCTGAACACATAGAACTAAAAGATTATCAATGATAGTGAACTGAAGAGAGAAAATTACCATTGAGATGCCAATTCGATTTTTACCGTAAAATGATGGATTGTAGAGATACTGACCCAATTTCCCGTTCCGACGACGAACTGTAGAAAGTACAACTTGTAAATGAGAATCGGATCGCGGCGGTTAAATAATAAAATTGACAACCAGTAGCAATCAAACGGAGGTGAAATGCCAGTTGGACAGTCGACGTGACATTTCAGTGAAATCTTAAATCGATTGATATTCTAAGAAGTTCAATGGCATGCACCCGTCATTTTCAATCGCCCTAGTAGCGTTAATTTTTGTGTGCAGACCCCCACCAATCTTTATTTATCCAAACGACACACTAACTAGTATAAAATCCACATACTGACCGAACATCGACATTTAGTTTCGAAAAAGAAAAATGACTTACAATTCTGATCGAGCGAATGAGGACGTCCCCGCTAGAATTCCAGCAGAGAATATAATTGTAGAGCCAAAATTTAGCTCCCGAAGTGGTAAGTTTTACTCCTTGATTCAACTTATTAATACATAAAGTACGAGGCTTAGACGAAATCACGAGAGCTCCCGGCCCCAATGCCAATCCCCGAGTTGGAACATAGGCTTGCTACTTACCGAAAATAAAATTATGTGTTGTTGGAGATCTGTATTTTTATTTTTCGTTTTTTCTGAAATTTTGGCCAAATTTAAAGAGGGAAACCTACACCGCAGTAGCTACCTGAAAGTAGATGACCAAGTGGATTGAGTACATATTAATTTTTTTTCGTTTAGACGATTCGTGGATAGATGAATCTCGAATCACGGTGCGCTTCCCCGCCCACGCGGCAAATCGATGCCGCCAGGCCATGTGGGATGCGGGATTCACCATCTCCCGGGTCAAAGAGTCGAGGTTCGGAACACAACGACATTCAGAAGAGATCGAGCTTCCGTTTGTTGCCATAAAACTGGAGCCAGGACGTAACCCGGCATGAGAAATCCGGGGTCAAGCTGAGTTTCTCCTTGTCCGTCTCGAGGAACATCAGCGACAAACCAATAATCAGGTGGAGAGAGCCAGACGTTACTTAGCCAACGACAATGACGACATAGCCGCTGGGAGGATTCCCAGTACGGACGGATACGCTCCGCCGTATAATACGTCATTCAACCTCGACGACAGTAGGTTGAACGCGAGGTCCACGGCTATCGAAATGGTGGTCGCGCGGAAAATTCTTCCCCGGCATATGAGGACAGAGAGAGAACGAAGCCAGGAACACCGCGAACACCCGTACGCGCGGATGACTCCAAGACGAGGCGACTATAAATATGATAGCGAACCGCGTTGTAATTAGTGATTCAAAAATAAAATAATTTAGTTTTAGCTTTACTTTGAATTTAATTTTTTTCTTGATAAAATATTTTAATGAATGTGTCCTTAATTCCTCGATTTTAATATTTGTGTTGAATAAATTAATGTAGAGTTGCACGAACTAACAACCGTATTTTTTTATAGACATGAAGTCAACCCAAATCCTACAGTGCGAACTTAACAGCGCGCATCGAACAAATATGCAGCTACATAAACAAATTTTCAGTTTACCAGGGAAGTACAGCGAACTAAAGCTACCTGGGTGGAGCCTAAAAAGGTAAAAACTATCTACCAAAAAATGACAGCAGCCCAGAGAAGCAACTGAACTAGAGTTTAAAAATACAGATAAAGGGTCTAGAGGTGGCAGTAGTGGCCGGTCAAGAAGGTACGGCGGTGACGCAAATATTTTTATTGACAATAAAGATTTAATAAAAAAGATTAATTTTTATTTTAAATCAAAAATATCCGAGTAATATGCTTTACGCATTTCGGATAACAATATATGGATTGTTTGGTCACGTTTGAAATCGTGGCAACATGGACATCCATTTGAACATGTTACTCTTATACTATCTTTACAAACAATGCAATTTGCAAAACATTGGTCACCAGATCCTGAACGTTGTCATAGTGAATCTCGAGAAGTTCTTCAATGTTAATCCCTGTGAAATGGTAAATTTTTGTTGAGATAAACTCTGGTACACAATAATCCAACGTATTTTTAATTATTAGATAAACTTCCTGAATTTTCTTTGAAATTACTTCAAAGAGATAAACTAAATAATAAAATAAAATACATATTTAAATATACATGATTTGTCTTTTGACATTTTTTAATACTTAATAAAAAATAATACTAACTTAAAAACATAAAAATTTTAAACATCAACAAAAATATACAAAAACAAAGAATATTTTCAAATAATTTATTCATTCAAAGTTCTTCATAATCGTCATATTCTTCATTAACTTCCGAACATTCTTCTGGACTGTTCCCCTATAATGACCATATGTTACACTTATATTTCCCCAACACACAAACCATTTTATCATCCTTATTTGTTAATGCAGTTTTACTGTTTAAAAATTTTAAATTTTAAAATTTAAACAAAAATTAATTTAAATAAAAATTCATTCATTAAAACAAATAATTAAAAAAAATTTTAACCCCCTCTTCCGAAAAAATTATTTTTATGGAGGGGTCTAGTTTTTTTAAAGCCAAATATCCACGGGGCACAGTCCTCATTATAAACTACTAATAAAATTTAAAACTCAAAATGTGTATCATATCATATTTACCAGTCCCTTTTATCCCATTGCAAAACACAACATTTACTATACATTATAAATGATATCTAATTGAGTCAAATCACAAAAAGAAAACAATGAGAAAATGATTTCAATGCATTTATAATGTGTTTTGAGTTGATAGTTTTAATAAGATCAGGCTGCTTCTTTTAGATAACTGATCTCAAAAGTTTCCACTAATCCATATACACCAAAATGATTTATATGGAACCATCAATAGAAGAAAATTTAAATGAATTTTATTATCAAAAAATATGTATTATTTAAAATTTTAAAATAATAATAATAATTGTTAAAAAGAGATATTTATTCTAACGACAAATTTCCGATACGCTATTTTATAGCTCTTCGTTGTGTAACAACTAAAAGAGAGTTTATTGGTTTACTATTTATTGATAAAGAATATCTTCAGACACACAAACATACCAACATTTAAGCACAATCATCAAACATCATGAAATAACCTCTGAGGTTAATACTACAATTTTGACATATTATTGTGTAATAAGTTAATTTAAATAATTATACAATATTATCTTAATTATCCTTTACAACAATAATAATAATAATAATAATAATAATAATAATAATAAAAAAAAAAAAAAAAAAAAAAAAAAAAAAAAAAAAAAAAAAAAAAAAAAAAAAAAAAAAAAAAAAAAAAAAAAAAAAAAAAAAAAAAAAAAAAAAAAAAAAAAAAAAAAAAAAAAAAAAAAAAAAAAAAAAAAAAAAAAAAAAAAAAAAAAAAAAAAAAAAAAAAAAAAAAAAAAAAAAAAAAAAAAAAAAAAAAAAAAAAAAAAAAAAAAAAAAAAAAAAAAAAAAAAAAAAAAAAAAAAAAAAAAAAAAAAAAAAAAAAAAAAAAAAAAAAAAAAAAAAAAAAAAAAAAAAAAAAAAAAAAAAAAAAAAAAAAAAAAAAAAAAAAAAAAAAAAAAAAAAAAAAAAAAAAAAAAAAAAAAAAAAAAAAAAAAAAAAAAAAAAAAAAAAAAAAAATTATAATAATAATAATAATTTAATTTTTTTTTTTTTTTTTTAATAAAAAAATAAAAAATAATAATAAAAAAAAAAAAAAAAAAAAAAAAAAAAAAAAAAAAAAAAATAATAATAATAATAATAATAATAATAATATAATAAATTAGATAATAAATAACACTAGTAATACTAATTTAGCATTTTACATAAAGGTTATGGTAAGTATGACAGCAGTTCATAATAATTTGGTTCTTTAATTGTTAATTTTTCTTGAGATAAGATTCCACTACCAAAAGTGTATTCTTTTTTAGAATTATTATCTACATGAGTCGAAAAAACAACTTTACACAGATAAAAAGTGGAAAGGGAATGATGTAGTTCATGACTTTCTTTGTTAAAAATGAAAAAAAACATTTTATGTGCAATGAGAATAATGTTAAATTACATACCTCAATTTCTTTCAAGAATCCGTCAAATATAATTCCAAGAACAGTGTTTCCTCGGTTTTCAATAGACCTCGCTAGCATGGCTGCTGTTTCAATCCTTCGTTTAATATTGTTATCTAATTCACAAACTTAGTTCGGTCGTAGATCACTATTGGTCATGTTACAGATTCCTGTTATTGCCGTGAATAAACATTTACTGCTTCATTTATGGCGCCACTTACTTAAACACTCATGGCAACATGTACTACATTTTGAAAAACACAGCTATAAATAAATTTTATTATTTAAATTTTGAACTTATTTTATTTAATACATAAAAATTTAAAACGAAATTACCATTGTCCTTGCCATCCTCATCGTTATCACTATCTTTGTCATCAGTTTTCTTGTTTTCTAATTCATCATCACAAATTTCGTTTTCCTCAGAATCCGACAATATTGGTAATAAATCAAGAGGAGTAGGATAATCATGATCATCTGTACAGATATAGATGTTACATTTTTAGATAAACAATTGAATAAACATGGAAATGATTTAATTACAAAACATATACACCTGATAAAGATGAAAGATTGAGGGTCTTCAAAATAAATGCGACGAAAAAGAAAAAATAAAGTATTTGTTAAAAAACTTTATTAAATTTATCACAAAATCAATAATAATAAAATGAAATATCTGTTCCATGTCTTTGGAATTGTGGCATTGCGAAAGAAAAGCATTTCGAAATTTTGGGCCAAAAACAGTTCTATATATGTTAAAGAATATTTTCTTCAAACTTTGAATGAAGCATTCAATTGTTTGAACAAATGTTAATTTTATTGCCATGCTCGGATTGAAAATAACAACATGTTTATTTTGTGAAATTTGTTTGATAAATAAAGAAAGCTGATTTTATGTAGTTTCGTAATTTACTCAACAGTTTTTTATTTTTTTTAAATATAAAAAATAATCTAGAAATATATAAATAATCGAAAATATCCGAATGATTATTTTTCATTTCAAATCGACTAATAAAAATTTTTAAAAATTTCTGTAACTTTTCCCCCATAATGAATTTCATTTTCATTCCATATCTGTTAATACGTAATTAAATAATTCATTATTTTATTAAAAATTCAAAAATGATTGACGAAGAAAAATAAAAGCAAAAAATTTTACAATTTAAATCATATGAATAAGGCAAAAAATTGTTTTCCATTCAACGTAAAAAATACACAAACTGATGGAGGATTAGTAACAGTAGAAAGGAAAAGCAAGAATTTTAATTTTAGTCCCAGAAACCTTCCCAAGCTTATTAACAAAACCAAATCAAAAATTATTATTTAAGTTAAGAAACTATTTTATTAAATAGAAAAGATATCTGACTGGTAGAAGATGCATGGAAGATTCAACTTTGTCTACGATGTTGTGATATCTGCTCTAAGAGGAAAATTTATCAAATAAAAATCAAGGAAATATTAATCACTGGTTAAAACTGTGAATTTTTATAATAGATTGTTATGGAGTAGAATACCATATAAAGTACCATATCGTAGTAATGATTGATAGTTTTAGTAAATTGAGGCAGGAATTTCTTATTATCATACAGGAATTCAGCTCACCTTACCTTCATTAAAGAGCCATAAGAAGACTAGGAGATCTTATTACAACTACCTTGACAGGCGGATACGAAGAGAGGAACAAGGTATGCACTTTTAACCGATAATAGATTTTAACATAAATAGCAGTAACGTACGCTACGGGTTTATCCTATTAGAAATAATTTATGGACGGAGTGTTAATTTACATTTAAACCAGAAGCAATCAGATTTATCAAGAGGGAAATTGATAGAAGATTCGATTTATAACTCAGATTAAGTTGCAGATTATAAGAGATTTATCGGACCTCACAAAAAGCCGCTCGTGCCTTTGAGGTGTGAAAGGAAGTATTAGTAAACAAAGACCTACAGAAAAGACACAAAGACGGTAATCAGTACGAGAGTCCATACAAGGGTCCTGTCAAATTTGTATCACCTCATTGAGTATAACTTCATTATCCAAAAAGAAAGAATGAAAGAAGAATCGAGTAAGTGAATAAATGTAGAGTTAAGCTATTTAAAATGATCTGTTATAAAATTATAATAAATAAAATTTATGACGAAAATCAAGTTATTTTAAAATGAGTTGGGTGTAACTTGATCAATAATGAAAATGAAAATGTCAACTTTATTAATTAAAATATTTCTTAAAATAGTGTTTTGTTTATTAATTGAGCATTAAAATCCGTAAACATTCAGACATTTTATTGAAGAGATGGCAAAATGAATGTCTGATGTCGATTGAGCATTTTAATTCACCACAACGGTGTAAATAATATATCACATTTATTACCTTTTTTTGATAAAGATCCACTATCAAAATTTGGAAATGGTCTTGTTCGATTTATTTTATTCATATCAACCCCAGCATTTGAATCTCGAGATAAAAACAATGACGGATGACCATTGAAAGAGGGCCCTGGAGTAATTCCAAGATTAGTAAGTGATGATCTAATTTCCTTACCCTATTAAACGAGAATATATATTAACGCATTTATTATTACTCACTCTCATAGATAAATGTCTTGAACAAAATCCTTTGTACTCGAGTTCTAAAGCATTGTCGATTGAAGGGTTTGACCAATATTAGTGAGCACAATAGAGGCTGTAAAAGTGAAATAGGAATGTTTGATTTTAGAATTTTGGTGAAAAGTTTTAATAATTATTCGGAACGCGTGATATGTGAAGCATTGTTGATAAGGTCATTGGATCCAAAGATTAATGTGCAAAGTGCTGTGGCTACAAATGTTTTGAATGTTTTTAAATAGTTTACGTATGTTAAATCATGTTTATGTATTGTCATTTTTAAAAAAAAACTTTTTTTTAATATTATTAAAATAATTGAAATTTTAAATTACATTAATTTTTTAAAAAATTAAAATATAAATAAAATTTTAAATTAATTAAAAAATATTTGAATATATTTTATAAATATTTATTTATTACAAAATTAAATTAATAAAAAGTAATTTGTTTAAATTAAATATTTATTTATAATATTTTTAGTTGGTTTTGAGTACCTGAAGATGATAGTTAAGCTATCGAAATATATATTACGAAAAGTTTTTTATTGGCGTTATCTTTTAATCACTATTTGTTGTTAAATTATTTATTTGAATTAATTATTTTAAGAAACAATTGAAAATTCCAAAAGTGGTATCGATAAAAAATTAATTCACAATAATCATAAGATATTAAACAAATGAAAATTATGTAAGCACATCGCAGCATCTAAACGAAAAATCTCAAAAAATGTTCTTATATAAAAAATGGGTGCTTTTCACTCATTTCCTTTATTATTTTGAGCTTAACTTTAAAATTATTATTAGCTACATCAATTCTAGAAATTTACAATGAATAAATTCTTTGTCACATCAATTAATATTTCATGAGTATTCAAAAATTACATAAATATACTTGAAACATTCAAACAAATACATCATATTAGTCGAAACAATGTCTATTTGTTGTGTAATTTGTCAGAGTTGCTGCTATATAAATTATAACCCTCGGGTAGGGCCTACTTACGGTGATTTCTCACATACAACAAAAATAAAATGCTGATGACGATTTCCACAGTAATATTTATGTGTAATTTGCAAATAAATTTTTAGTAGCAAATACCGTGAAAATCCTCAAAGAAGGAAACCATTATGACGGAAAATCCTATAAGACGGAAAAATGCATCATCAATTAACTTAATATGAAAATTCTATTCTAAAGATAGATATCCTGGACCGGAACGGAATTTCAAATTTATACACACTATTTATTACAATATTTCATCGCAATATGCATTCAATTAATATATTGATTTTTTACTTCATAGTTGAAAAAAGAAAATGCCACTACAAAAAAAAGTGAAACTGTCCTTAGAACAAAAGTATGCTATTGTTCAAATGCACGTAAAAGAAAAGAAATTAGTAAAAGATATAACAGCTTATTTCAAATGTGGGAAATCTCAAGTTTATGAGTGTTTATCGAAACAAAATCATGTCTCAGAAGTTTTAAAAAAAGGTATAATATATGCTTTAAGAAAATATGTGGTGAAAATAAAGATGTGAATGAAACAGTTGCAGTAGAATTGAAAAAAAAAGTTATTGACATTTTCGAAGGTTATCAGGCAAAAGATATCGGTAATTGTGATGAGACAGCACTATTTTTTTGGATGCTTCCCGCAAAAACCTGGTCTTTATAGGAAGAAACTTGCTTTGGAGGGATTCTTTCCAAAGACAGATTAACTGTGCTTCTGACGGTATTTGGAGATGGATCGATTATTAAGCCTCTCGTGATTGGAAAAGCAGCTCAACCTCGTTGCTTTAAAAAATTAAATGTGAATAATATAGATGTTGAATATTATATGAACACAACCTCGAAACTACAGCCACTTGATGCCGGAATAATTGCAAATATAAAAGTCAACTATCGAAAGCTAATGCTGCAGAACCTGCACATGGAAATTGAGAATTGCAATAGCGTATCTGGTCTTACGATGAAAATTTTAATTCTAGATGCAATTCAATTTTTAAAAGTAGCGTGTCAACAAATTTCACCATATACGATAATAAAATGTTTTTTAAATTGTGGATTTGGAGTTAAGAATGAATGCAAAGAATCCCTATCGGAGGATGAGAAACAGCCTAATAGTCAAATTATAGAAGTTCAAAATTTGAATCAATCTGCATTCGGATCAAAAATTTACAGTGCAGCAGATTATGTTGGTGTAGATTATAATATCCAACAGAAACTAATTCCATTGATTTGGATGATATAATCACTAACGACAATCTGTTAGTGGTGGAAAATGTGGGTGTCGCAAGTGAAGATGAATCAGATAAGGAAGAAAAAAAATAGGAAATATAGATTTTTGGAATGCTTTTAAAACACTGGAAACTTATTGACGTCAGTCTGAGAACTATTTTTTTTGAAATATTTCCAAATTGAAGACATCTTATGTTCAAAGTAAAACAGTTGAATTCCGTCTTAGAGGATTTTCACTGTAATCTGTTCTCATTTTTATCAAAATAAAATAAAAATAAAAACTTGTCGATTTCTTTTAAAAATATATTCATTTTAAAAAAATTTTTATTTCTTTACCATTAAACAAAAAATATCTTGAAAGTGCAAGATATAAGTTGGTAAAATTGGAATTGTTTAACCAAATGTTTTTACTAATTTGGGTATAAGGTAAAACTGAAGTAATTCTGATTTATTACTTTTAAATGAATTTATAATTCATTTCTACAATATTAATTAAAATAATAATATTTATAGTAATAATCAATACAATGATAATAAGAATTGTGTTTTAGTCAAGTAAATAATGGATACGCATGAATTTATTTAGTTTTAATGAATGACATATTTCATTGCCAATAATATTTATTCTGGCAAAAATGTATACTCATTTCAGACGAATTACGTCAGTGAGATATAATAAATGTATTAATTATTAAATGTAATAAATGAGATATAATAAATGTGTTGGGCCAGAACACAAACGGCCTTGTAAACGTTTAAATGAATCGGTAACACACATGCAAACACAACATGCAGATTTAAATTCAAACCTATTAAAACACCAATTAACCCTATCAAAATATGAGAAAGAAGACAATTACATATAAAATAGTAAACATAAAAATAAATTAAAATAATAAAAAAGAAGCAACAAGATCCGCACGATATAAATATAAACATAACACGAAAACCTAACAAATTTGACCGAAATTTGATAATTTAACAAAAAATGTGAAATTTCATGAAAATGAAATAAAAATCAAAGAATTTGAATTAGAAATAATTCAAGAAAAATTTCAAAAGAAAAATTATCAAATGAAATTGCAAAATAATAAAAATTAAGAATTGAATACACTAGAAAATTCCAAGGTCGAATTTTGTTTTACTTAATCAAAATGAACACGCAAGGTTAGGGCCGAAAAATAGGTATATATACCGATTCATTTTTACACAATTTTAATCATTTTTTCAGTTTTTCAAACTTGAATCAATTTACTCGAGGTAAGTGTGAGTTTTATTATGAAACTCTCTCTCCACGTCGCACCCTCACAACCTCAATAGAGCTCTGCTTGGATGTCTGCGTGGGGAGAGTGGTGTTTTTATGATACTTCGTTATGTTTGGATCAAGTAATTGTTATGTTAATTTTAATACTAATAAATTATTTATAATACCTATAATTATTTTCTTTATAATTATTTTTAATTGTCGAAATTTTTCCGGCCCACAGCCAAAGGCACATCACAAGTTAGTAAAATCGACATGTTATTCGAATTCGTGTAAGTGCGTGGAATATCACCAATGATTCGTGTCCGTGAAGGTCCGGCGTGCGGAACGCAGGAGCTGGAACGTCAATATTATTCCGTATAGAAGAAGGGAGGGATAAGGAAGTGGTCTTTTGGCTATTTCCTCTTCTCTCAGTTTCTTTAAACTCGACCTAAACTGAATTCACATACGGCTCAAAATCACCACACCGAGTAGTCCAGTGGGCACTCATTAATTATAATATGAACACAAATGCGCCTAAAGCTAACGAAAGGGAAGGTAAGGGGAAATATAAAATGAAATCGTTGTTATAAATTTAAAATCAACTATAGATTCAAACTATTAATAAGAATTTAATATAACCATAAATTTCAAGCTATTGATTTGGAGTAATCATAAATATTGAGTAGTTACCATGAACGTACAATGATTAATAATTTTAAGTAATGGCCTTGAATTCAAATAAATTAAGATCCAAGTAGTTGTTATGCATTCGAACAGGTTTCAATAAAAGGTTAAATGATAAAAATTTGTTTTCTTTTTTTGTTAGTTTTGCGCCAAACACAATAGGCTAATTGTAATCCTGATAGGTGTATTTTGATCAAAATTGGGATAGATCACGGCTATAGGGATTCGAAAATGTTATTCCACCCCAAAATTATAATATTTAATTCAAATAAAAATTAGCATGGTAAATAGCGATCGTCCCTCAGGTAAATAGTAACAAAGAATCATGCAGGGAGCCTCAAACAACCTTTTCCAAAAGTCAAAGGAATCTTTTAATCTAAACGCAAAAATTGTTAAATCAACCACATAAGCTCAATTAAGAGGGGTAGGTGCGAACTAGACCATCTTTAAATGAAAAGAGTACAATAGATTAAAATAATAATCTACACAATAAGAACAAAAAATTGAATAATATTGATTAATCATGCAAACCACAAGACCTCATCGAGTTCAAGGGAAATAACTGACGTCAGATATCTACCGAATCCTCCTAATTAGATTTGACTCCTAAGGCCCTAAAATCAGAGAAATCTCTGAACATAAATTAGGAATGGCCAATCTAAAAAGTGAATAATACTTTTCATTAGGACAATCCACTCCAAAAGGGAATCCACGAATACATAAGATAAAACTAAAGATCCAATTCCCACATAATGCTCATCGCCAATACGATAGAAATAAAATCCCTGCAAAGATGCAAATGTAGAATTTGTAAAAATCAATGCTAAATAATACCTGTCACCAACACGATCGGTTCCAAAAATCCCCGAAAGAATAAGGACAAAAAACTTTAAATAGACAATTTTCAAATAATGCTTATTAGTAACCGACCTAAACCGAAAATTTCCCTGAAAAACTAAGAATAAAAATATATAAAAGTAAATTCTAAATAGTACTCACTACCAATACGACCAAATCCACCTATCCATGGGTATACTGAGTAAAATGTCCATCAGATATACGACCTCCAATGTCGAAAAATCGAATGACGCAGTACCCATCTAAGAATTGAATCTCTGAAAAATTTGAGAATTAAAATTAATAGCATCTAATTCTAGTATAATACTAGTATTTGATCCAACTTGTCTGGAATAAATTAAGTAAATCTGAATTTGTAGAAATAGTTAATAAAATCAATGAGAAATCAAAGACTTAACAGACACCCCTGCATTTCCAGTTGTCACGGCATGGATCGATAGTGCCTACTGAATTCCACTTGAAATTATTTTCCTACCCATCGCGCAGTTGTCCTCAAAACATTTTCTACTCTCCCAGCTAGTATGTCCGGTTTGATTAATTTTATTAATTGTCCTCACCATATTTCCCTGATTTTCCACCTAGAAAGTTCAACGTGATTAATTTAATTTTGTTGCTTGACTTGTTTTTGCCGTATAGTCAACCCATTGACCTGTCAAGAATAGTATAAATGCGGATTTTTCTTCGTGCGCACTCGATGCACATTTCATACACCGATGCACAGAATTTTTCTAACACATAAGCAAGCAAGACGTCACACCCCGTGCACTCTAACATACACACAACTCTACCGGTTTCTATAAAAGTGCAGGTAACATCTGCTTGATCAATAATCCAAACTAATAAAAAACGAAAAATGAAATCTAACAAACAATGTACAACAACCGGCGTATCAAGCGAAAGAATAACTCGAGGTCCGGATCCCCAGACTCTTGGTAAGTCCTATTAGCACAAACTGCGATAATTTATTTTATTAGATTTCATTAAATATTTTAAGGCTTTGAATTTGATTTTTAACTATAATAAAAATTTAAATCCTTTAGTAAATAAGTTCTTAAAAGAATAAAAATATATTTCGATGTTCATTTCAATACTGTAGGAACACTCAATTTTAGTTAAAGGGTAAAACATGTAATTTGATCCGGATTTTCAATAACTGGTAGGAGATCTAATTCCCGAATGATTAAATGCTAACGATGACGACCACAATCTTAGTTCGATCCAATACATTAGAAATCTCACTTTTGCAAATACAATTTAGGATAAATCACGATGAAGCTTAGTGTGTGACAGGGAACATTCTGATCTACCTAGACAAAACGCAAGTATATTAAAGTCCCTCTGAAATTACGGAAATACCATGATCTGGAAAACAATTCAACCTGAAGCGTATAGGTCCAACACCGGTATTAACGAAGGTATACAGTTCCTGCGAAACATGACAGGATAACATTAAGGCCAATGGCTAATTTTGTTTTTCTATAGCTGTCAACTGCAGAAAACTGAAAATAAATATTAGACTCACTTACTTTATAATTCGATACGATTTAATTGTCGAATCTTCTTACGGAGAGCTTTCACCATATAAAGGCAAATGATTATTGAGATATCGATTATATAGTTATGTATATCATTATTATTTATTTCCAGATAACTTATAAAATTTTTTTTTATCGTAAGAATAACCAATGAAATATTAAAACTAATAAAAAGCTTATCAAATCCCCCTTATGATAGTTGAAACACGTTTTTGTTGTTTTCTAAATTTCTATAAATTTTACCGGCCAAGTTTTCGTTAAATTTCCAGAACCGATTTGAGGTTGTGAAGTATAAAGCACTTTTGAAAGGTAGTTAATAATCATACAATTTCTGTAGAAAATTTTGAAAAATCTTTGTAGCCTAATAATCAACAATTTTCGTAGATATTGTTGGGCCAAAACACAAACGGCCTTGGAAAATGTTTAAATGGATCGGTAACACACATGCAAACATAACATGCAAATTTAAACTCAAACCTATTAGAACACCAATTAATCCCACCAAAATATGAGAAGAAAAACAATAAAATATAAAATAATAAACATAAAAATAAATTAAAATAATAACAAAATGCAACAAGATCCGCACGATACAAACACAAACATAACATGAAAACCCAACAAATTCGACCGAAATTTGATAAATCAATAAAATTTCATGAAAATGAAATTTAAATCAAGAATTTGAATTAGAAATAATTCAATAAAAATTTCAAATAAAAATTATCAAAATAAATTGAAAAAAATAATAAAAATAAAGATTAGAATACAACTAGAAAAATAACAAGGTCGAATTTTGTTTTACTACATCAAAATTAACACGCGAGGTTAGGGACAGAAAATAGGTATAAATACCGATGCATTTTCACATAAATTTGAACCAATTTTGAAACAAAATTTTTGTTAATTCTTAAAAATCTATTGTGAATTATTTTTTAGGTGAGCAGTAGTTTTATTTGGATACTCTCTCTCCACGTCCCGTCCTCGCAATCTCGGTAGAGCTCTGCTTGGATGTTGGCGTGGGGGGAGATGTATTTTTATTCAAATGTTTTATTGGATTGATTTGGTCAAGTAATTTTGTACTTTGTTTTTAATATATTAATAAATATTTATAATGTTAAAATCGAATTTGTTTTTCTATAGTTATTTTATGTCGAAATTTTTCCGGCCTACAGCCAAGACAGATTGCAAGCTAGCAAAATCAACATACAATTCAGATTCGTGTAAGTGCGTGGAATATCGCCAATGATCTGTGCCCGTGAAGACCCGGCGTGCGGAACGCAGGGTCTATTAAAGGGAAAGGGTACGGGGAATAAATTGATATGAAATCGTTGATATGAAATAAAATAAATTCATAAATTCAATTTAACTATAAATTATAACTTTTTAATCATTATCAAATAAATCGCTTCAAAATCCTAGTAAAGTAAAACATTTAATCGGGTTCTAAGATTAGACGCGTTTTTTTTGGGATCACCGCTATGTAATCAATGATTATTTTTATCGAAAATTCAAGGCTGGCACGAAGCTAAAAGGGGAACCATAAATTATTTAAATAGTATTTAGTAAACTCGACAACTACATCATGGTAGTAATCGAAACCCGAACTTTGAATAAAATGAAAAATTCAACTAACTCTAAGTCAGCGTACATCCCTCAGTATGGTTAGCAAAGCAGTTCTTCTGAATACCCACATAAAACGACATTATTAACAATTGAAATTGACGAAAATTTAACGGTAGAAACATAATAAATACCATTGAGTTAGATTAAGTCAAATAAAGAAATAAAAACCCATCGAACAGATCAATTTATTCCATTAAACATTTATATCATCAATCAAGCCCATTCCTCCGAAAATTTTCGCATAAGAAGCCTGCATTGGCCGAACCCATGAGATATCCTTAAAACCTCTGTAAAATTAGGCGAACTAAATTAATTAAAATTACTAACCCCACTTACGGAATATGCAGCACTGATACAGCTAGAACAATTCACGAGATAAAATAATTCCAATTGATCATGATAACATAAAATAAGAATGATTTTCTAAATTCATTCCCGGCACGTTTGGCAGAGACATCCAACCTTAACTAAAGAAAATCTGTTAGAATAAGAAATCACCATATAAAAGGACTTACCCAACCGTGTAGTCGAATAAAACTTCGAATTTTCGATAAAACTCCGGAAAACCGATCATTAAAATTTCGCGTGTTCGGATTGACCCGTTAAACAGAATAAATTAAATATATAAAAATCAAACCATCAACGGAAATAGATTTTTACATCAACAGTCAAGTCGATTGCGATTCCATAAACAATTTATCGAGATTCATCAGAATTAATCAATAACCCGTGTATACAGACACCCACTTCTATATTTATATAAATTATCACGACCAAGTGACTTTGGAATTTTTTTTATTTTACATATGGATACCCAACCATTGGCTAATGAAGCAACGGCGACGCATGGAACGTCTACAGAAGGAGCTACGACGGCACAGGAAAAAACGGAATGTAAGATCATTATAAATTATATTGAATTATAAATGACTTTCATGGTTTTCAATCATAATTGTAAATAATTTTCTCATATTAAATTATAATTATACATGATTTTGACTATTTATATTTCATAATAAATAATTTCTTTTTTTTCATATTCAACTTATAATTGTAAACAGTTTTTCATTAATCATACTCACTTTGGAATTGCAAACGATTTTCTTACCCGTATATAAATTAGGATAGTAAACAGCTTCTTATCTATATTTAGTTTAAAAATAATAAATAATTCTCTTATTCATATAAAATTTCGATTGCAAATAAATTTGTCTTAATCGTGAATGTCTAATCAATTATTACGCCTAACTTACATCAACTATAGCCCGTCCCAATCGTCACCAGTTTTCCATTTTTCACGAATACCTTCCAAATACCTGAGTAAGTACAGTTTAGGCCACTAAATCACAGATCATCACAATTTTCCCCTCAAAGTATCTATACGCCTCGCCGTAGAAAGATTAATTATGTCCTTATTATTTCCATATACTATTTCGTTCAATTTCAATAGTTTCAGGAGCATCACGCGAAAGAGTTCATTATAGAGCCATTATCGTATCTACCGAAATAGCCATTTCCCACCATATATCTGCCGAGGAGTAAGAAAGTATCCCGCCACAAAGATTCCGACGGACGTAAATTCTTGCAACCATGTGCACTAAATGTTCTAAAATAACCTGAACTAGTATGTAAATGTACCATAATGAGAAGATATGCATAGTGACAATAAATCAAACTAACCCTTGAAATGAATAAACCGTTTTCTCGATGAGGTGGCTGAGAAAATCAATGAATATAGTAATAGTAGAAATTAACTTAATCGACGGCAAGAGACTCATCATAATTATTTTCCTATCACTAAGATTGGTAATATTAAATGATATCTATTCCAGTAACCAATCCAATGGATCAGACGGAAATCTCCCTTGCAGACCGATGGAGATGGGCCTGGGCTCAGCACCGTCAGGAGAAGTGCCCAGAATTTCCCCCGTCAAAGTTTCTCAAGAGAAACAATCGGGGACAAGGAACTATCGAGCAATGGAGCCCGACCAAGGAGATCCACCAACAGGCTCAACGACTGCTCAGCAATCTAGAGACCCATCAACGTGAGGTCAATTTACAGGTTATCCGCGCTCGCCAGTATCTGGCGAATGTTGAGGAAGATTTTCTGGCGGGTCGGATTGCCGATAACTATTGACATCTCCAGCCAATCGCTCCAACTCAGGACTCGCCAATCGCCACGACTCGAGCACGCGACACGAGGAGACCGGTTATGTCGATCTCGGGATACACACCCGAAGAATGGGTGGCAAAAAGATTCCCTTGAGGGGTTTCAAGCCAAATTTCGCACGACGAGTTACTCTAAACAATTTTGTTTTTGATTTAAATAATACAAATTAAATTTGTGAATGTTTTATCTTCGTTGTTCCATTTTCACTTAATTAAGAGTTTTAAATGATTTCGCCTCAATGTTGTTTGAAGTAAACCGAATATCATACGATTGTAACCTATCAGTAAACTATCTGTTAACTATTTTTATCGTCAT
This sequence comes from Schmidtea mediterranea, assembly GCA_022537955.1. Taxonomy (NCBI): domain Eukaryota; kingdom Metazoa; phylum Platyhelminthes; order Tricladida; family Dugesiidae; genus Schmidtea; species Schmidtea mediterranea. Next base: position 312,500,675 of record CM039679.1, on the reverse strand, counting down.
TAGACATGGACCCCACCAAATTGCTACAAAATGAACTACTCCGCGCCCAGAAATCCAACAAATCCCTCTACGAACAAATAATTCAGCTCACCAAGGAGGTGCAGCAGGTAAAGTCTACCTGGGTGGATCCGGCAAAACTCAAATCCATCCACCAACGCCTGACAGCCGCTCAAAAGGGTTGGGCGGAGGAGCGTCAATTAGACCAGAATCTCCGGACACAAATAAGGGGACTAGAAGTCGCCCTGGCTGCTAGTCGGGAGGGGGAAGCGGTAACTTACCCGCTTATCTTTGCCCCATCTCACCGGGATCCAATCAACAATTCCGCGCTGACAGCAAACCCATCAACAGTCCCGTCAAGTAATCACCGGCCGGGACGCAAGGAACGTGCCCGACGCAGAGCCGCACGTCTGCTAAGCCAATCGAACTAACTTACCGACATTATATATATTTTTGATCGTTTTTCCTGTTTGAATAAATAAAATTGTAATTATTATTAAATGAATCTAAAGTAACAGGTCACAAGATATAATTTATAGGGAATTCTCGTCGTGAGTACTCACACCGTGTCACCGAAAGATCGTTCTACTTCTATCAATCAACATGGAGTCTGATCTTGAACTTTCTCACACAGGGGACAGAGTAAAGCGAGCACAGGTCTTCCATCGACAGCTCGTTGAACCCGAGGGTTGTCCGAACAATTACAGTATTAGTAATAGTGCTCACTTTTTGCGGACAATCCACCCACTCGAACACAATTCCAACGTTGCCTAGCAACGGGTGCCGAGTGGTAGCTAGAAATATTTGTATGGCGTTACCGGGGTAACCATAAGACGATTTAAAACAAATAGCGGAACCCAGTAACCCACCAATATCAAGGGAAAATTTTGTATCCTAATAATCGTATGGATCTTCTGTAGATAATTTTAAAGTTAATCTTCTTCTCTGATACCTACGTATATATATATATAAATTAATTGTTGATTAATGAAATGCTATACTTCATCTCCACGCACAGGTAAGTGACGTACTGCCTAAATTATGATGGTATTTAAATTTGTTTTATTTTACAAAAGTGCTAAATGTCAAAAAAAGTAAACTTTGCTGATCACGATATTGTTTAGGAAAATCAGGACCTTTATTTGGTTCCCCACACACGTTGCCGACCAGTGGAAGCAAGCGTGGCGACGCTACGGGAGAGAAAGGTACCCCGAGGTGCCTCAACCAGAACCTCGACGGACCAATTGGCAGACGTTGGGAAATAGCGGTAATCCATTGTTGCCTGATAGACGATGTGATGATCAGAGTCTGGCCCAAGAAATCCGGGATCATGCTCGATATCTCCTCAACTGCCTCGAAAACCATCAACGGCAGGTCGACTTGCACGTGGTCAGGTCCAGACAATACGTGGCCAACGTGGAGGACGATATCGCGGCCGGTAGGATCGCGAGTTTCCACTGTTACCAGCCGCCGCCCAGCTCCAAACCGGTACGTAACACAAAGCGACCGGTAATGGTGTTTGATGAATACCTATTTCCCCAGCAGACTACGGATACCCAGCAACATTGACAAAATACACTTTAAAATTAATAAATAATTAGTTTCTGTTCACCATTTTCTTTACTTATTAATTAATATTACAAATTGTGTGCTTAACCCAATAACTAGAGATTTATAGACGATAAATTGATAATATTATTTATAGAAATGGAACCCTTCAAAATCCTACAGAAAGAACTGGAAAACGCGAGGGCAATCAATAGAAACCTTTATGGCCAAGTCACTCAGTTGTCCCTGGAAGCACAGCAGATCAAAGCCACATGGGTAGAACTCAGGAAGGTAAAATCGCTTTACCAATGACTCACCTCAGCCCAAAAGGGATAGGCAGATGAAAGACAACTTAATCAAAGTCTGAGGATTCAGGTGAAGGGGTTAGAAGTGGCATTATCAGCCTGCCAGGAGGGAGCTGCAGTTACCTACCCTCTCGTTTTTGCTCCTGCCCAACTAACAGGCCGAGAACCAGAAACGACTCCAAAGACTACCCCGTTAACAAGCGGTTATTGACCTGGACGAAAGGAGCGGGCTAAACGTCAGGCCACTCGATTATTAAATACTAAGTAGTGCATAATGAACCTATCAAATGTGTCATTTATTTTATAAAATAAATATTCATTGTTATTTAAGCGATATTTTCAAAGATATTGTAAGTATCAACCCACCGAGGTAGTAAAAAGACATTACACCGCCTGCATGAGAAGCTGACGCGAGAATTATAAGTGCAAATAATGACATAGAGGGACCAAAAACCAAATGCGATCATAGGTCTTCTATCGACAGCTCGTTGGACCCAGAGATCGTTCGGGCGATTACAGCATTAGCAATAGCGCTCAGTTTTCGCGGACGATCTACCCACTCGAACACAGTTCCAACGTTGCATAGCAACGGGTGCCGAGTGGCAGCATAGAAAATATTTATATGGCATTACCAGGGTAACCACGATATGGTAAAACAAACACCAACACCCTGTAACCCACCAAATGTATTAATTATTAAATGTAATAAATGATTTTAAATGCAATACCAAAAATAATCTTTATTAATGTTGCATTCATAGTTTCCTATTTTTAAAATTTTACTGATCACTGCATTTTACACATTTTATCGATTATATTTTCCATTGTATTTTCGATTGTGCCGATTGTGTTTCGCCATGGCCAATGGTGGCCGAACCGCAATCGTCGGGTCGCATGTGGTTTGCATTGTGGTTTACATTGTCAATATGATTTCACAAAACTATTTAAATATTCGATTGTTTAATTTTTCTGTTGTCAATTTATGAATAATAATTAAAAATATATATGATTTATTGTTTTAAATCTTCTCCAAAAAAATTGCGCGCGCACACACACACACACATATATAATGTAGGATTTTAACGCATTTCTAAAGTGGCCCACAAGACAATTTGGTTTGGTCAGGCTTGGTGTAGGCTATTGTAATGTTTCAGTTAAATTCAATTGTTGATTTTTAGGCTGTATAAAATTTTTAGTTTTTCTTCTAGATTAGGCTGACCATTCAACTACCTCTACCAAACAGTTTCATATTTCAGTACATTTTCCATTAAGATGTTTTGTATTTTTATGGATTTTCTTTTTTACATTTTTTTACATTTTCTTGTGTTTGATGTTATTCTGTCCATGTAGCCTGAAATGAAAGAATGCGGATGAAACTCAGCTAGCAGTTATATCAAATGTATAACTGATATTACACAATATCCGAAAGAACCTCGAAATTCTACATTTCTGACAGCCCCTTGACTTTTGAAATTATGATTATGTATTATATCATGAAGGAGCCACACAAATTGAAGTTCGCAAAATAAAAACATTTAAATTAAAATAATAAAAAATATTAAACATTCCATGTTTTTTATTTTCATTCCGAATTCACTGACAAACTGGACAAGCTAAATAGTCAAATGCCATACATTGTGGATATAGAGAGAAAATTCAGATTTTGCTAACTTATATTTGCTACAATTGAACGAATTTGATACTATTCATGACCGATAAAAATCACATTTCCCTTTCATTGCTTTCAGAAAACATTTTTATAATTAACTAAAAAATCTGTTATTCTATTAAAAGAAGTCTAAATTGAATTGAAGATAATATTATAAATAACTGAATGTTGTTTAGCCGTTAATTTTATAAATTTATTCATAAATTTTTTCAACGAGATCGTTCAGTCCATTTATTCTGACTTACTTTTTTCAGTTGTTGAACAGGCCTACATAATCCGGGTTTCTGTTTGAGAATTTCGAATAAAAAATGTTTTAAACAAATTGTAATAAAAAGCACACATTTATGTTATTGGAAGGGTTTAATAGAATTGAAGGAATTTTTTAAACGAAATTGAAAAACATCAAAATAGTGTTCTAATAAATATATTAAGGATTTATAAGGATTTAAAGTAAATTTCATTTGATGAATAAAGATTGCGAAAATTGGCTAACATTGTTATTTATTTCAATTTTGTTTATATAAATGATTCCGCCATCGACAAAAAAGATTTTAAAGTTTTTCAAAAAAAACTCCTGCCAATGTAAAATGTAGAAAAAATCCAAAATTTTATAAAGAATAATAAAGTTTTTATATATTTATCTTCATCTTTTCTAAAATGCAAATTCTATTTAAAATATTAAAAAAACATTTTTAGAGTTGAATAAATAATTTTTGTTTCATAAAAAAATTAAAATTTTTTATAAAAATTTATTAAATTTATAATATTAGTAAATGTAATTTGTTGAATACAGTTGAGTGAAGGAAAATATCAATCAGAGAAGAGGAGGAGAAAGCTAAAGTCTAGTTAAATTTTGGTTATGATTGATCAGAATTATTTCATATTTCATTTTATGAATAAACATTGCGGAAATTGGCTAACATTGTTATTTATTTAATTTATATTTATATAAATGATTCAGCCATCGACCAAAATGATTTTAAAGTTTATAAATTTAGTTTTATTATACTTTTTTTTATTTTGGTCTGTACTGAATTAATTAATAAATATTAAATTCTCTGTGGGCGTTCGCACATTTTGGTTAGACGATACCACCAAGGTGATCCAAAATCAAGATTTAGTTCACTAGTTTTCCAAGTTCTCTTGTCATTAATATATTGTTTATTTATTTCTAAATTATGTAGTTTTAATAATAATATATATGATTATTAACAAAACGAATGCGAGAAAATTTATAAAACTTATATCCAAAGTCTCAATAAATTTTTCTTGAAACGCATCTGCGAAATTTTGTTCTTCAAAGAATAGCTTTTGAGTTTATAATAATGATGTCGCCTAATTGTGTCTTGCCGAGCATATGTTTTCTATAAAATGACTAATGGAAAAATGATCCCTGTTTGCACAATATACAAAAATATTAAAAAAATTATTTTTCTTCTCAAATAATTTTTTTTGCAAGTCTTTACAGTTAATAAAAATTTATACTGTATTTTTTAATATATTTTAATAATATAATTGATGAATTATGTATGGAAATTGGTATTAGTTTTCTAACTTCTTTATGATATGCAAATAATTTATTCATTATTTAACCCTTTGGCTGCTGCGTATAATTTCAGTGAGTCAATCTAAAAAATAATTTTCTCTTTCTATCGATTTATTTTTTTCAGAGATAGATAATGCCAAATCTTCAATTGAAAATAATAAAACAACTTGAGTAGTGTAATTTGAGGAATATGCCCCGTGGATATTTGGCTTGAAAAAAAAACTGAGACCCATCCCTTAAAAAATTTTTTGTTCGGGTGGGGGTTTAAATTTTTTTTGTAATTATTTGTTTTAATGAATGAATTTTTTTTTAATTATTTGTTTTAATAAATGAATTTTTTTTAAATAATTTGTTTTAATTAATGATTTTTTTTTATTTTATATGTTTTTGTTTAAATGTTAAAATATAAAATCGAGTACAGTTTGTCCAATGTAACTCGGTCGATCTAAACACACCGATTCCATATTTAATAACACAGAGACCAAATCATTGTCGATTTTAAATGATTTCCGAAAAGTTGGTTTTGAGCAATAATTAATTAATTTGTTTGCAGAATTACATATTCTTAAATTAATTCGCTTTTTAAGATTTTCTAAGGTTTTTCCTTAGAGGCTATTATTTAAAAGTAAAATAGTTTTTATCTAAGTCATTGGTTGATTGCGCTCTAAGTTGTGTGTTAGTGTCTATATACTTTTTAAATATTGAATTTTGATTATATTTAATGTCTCTATGTATATGTGTAATTTTAATTTGTAAAGAAACAAAAAGCTGTAAAAGTCTCCAATGAAGAACATAATTCTTCTTTGGATAATGTGTTAGCAGTAACTTTTCAACCTTAGAACCCGGAGCGCACATCTTTTCAGTAGCTACTGGAAAATCATTAAGTTTATCATGAAGAAATGTTGGGATTTCTAAATATACTTCAAATGTGACAGCAAATGACAGTGATTCAAGATCCTTATTCAAAAAACTAATTAAATTATTTAATTGATTAGTATCAGTAACCCATTCAAAATCTCAATATGGTAATGGTTGACTTAAACCCCAATCGTAGAGATTATTGATGTCAATGTAAAGCAGTTCGGTGTTGTCGTCAGATACTACGTGATGTTTATTAACAAAATGTTAATCCACCACGGATTCCTTCTTCCAAAAAATTATACATCTCCATGTCAGTGAGAAGTTCAATTGGTTCGTCAAAAGTCATAAGAGCCGATGCCCAAGACATACCGGGAATTCCATAAAAGTTAAGTGGCTCCAATCGGTTATGAGCTAAGGATTTTGAACGAAATTGCTGGAAAAAGTCAGCCAAAAGAAAAACATCAAGTTTGAGGTAAATTTGAGAAATTCCTTTAACTCGTTCGGAATTTGTAGGTAGTATTATTGATACTAAAGGCATTTTCCCTTATAACTTTGCAACTTCTCAAGAAGTTTTTGAAACTACATATAAACTTCCACCGATTTGGGAAGATGTAACTGAAGCCGAATATAGTAAGGCTCAATCTATTTGGGAAGAAAACAATTGTAACTCTTTACTAGATTATATGATGTTTTAACTCAAAAAAATTTAAATTTTAACATTTAAACAAAAATATATGAAATTAAAAAAAATTATTTAAAAAAAAATTCATTCATTAAACTAAATAATTTAAAAAAAAATTTTAAACCCCCCGAAGAAATTTTTTTTAGGGGGGTCTCGGTTTTTTTTTCAAGCCAAATATCCACGGTTCGTAGTCCTCATATTACACTACTATCGTAAGAAACCAGTCTGAGCAGGAGTATAAAAGGAAAAGGGGAAAACACGAGATGACCAGTGGATCGACGCAGACTAGTAGTGTAACGAGGTCAGTAGAAGAATCTAAACCCAAGTAAAGTCAAAGTTATCTATCAGAAAGGGTGATTGTCCATTGGATAACCTACCCTAAGATAATCAAATTTATACGGTGGTTGAAAGGTGCAAATAAATTAGTGAAATTGTGATTACAAAACATTGAAATAAATCGGATTGAGTTGTAACTGTGATAAAGTGCAAATAAAATTATTCTGTGTTCGGTTTGCTTATTTGATTCGAAAAGGACACGAGGAGTCAGAGGGAACCGACTTTCAATAATAATAACCCAACAGTTTGAACGGTTTATAAATAAGGATTTTATTGATTTTCATTAATTTTGTATCAATATTACTTATGATTTCAAGCTGAATTTCGGTCACCTGGTTTCTAATGGCTCGTATGGTCAAACAACTCAGTGATTCTTCACTTTCATTGGAATTTATTTTTTCTATGTCCTTATTTGCAGTGTTTTTCTGATTCATTTGAAATTCTTCGTTTCTAAAATATTGTTATCTTTAGAGGTTTTCTGCGTGATCTACTGAGTTGCATTTAGTATATTCCTTTCTTCTTAATTCATGATAACTGGAAGGCTTCTTTTGATGGTCTTCTTTGTGCTAGTTTAGGTATTCTACTGCGTTCTAATTTGCCTTCTCTCAGTCACATTAGCTTCTTTGTGCAAACCTTTAAATAGAATTTCAAATACTGCAAATGTTTCACAATATTTTTGCTCAAAGTCTGAAAATTCTCTAATTTTGTCAATCATTGATTTTCTAATTGTTCAAGTATTTAAAAATTAGCTTTTGTCTTTTTCATCAGTGATTTTAAATTCTCTAACGTTTCCAAACAATATCCTAGCTTCTACCACTAATAACATATTGATCCTGCTTGTCAAAGGCTGTCTATTAATCAGCAAACATTATGCGGCTTCTTTTGATATATGCATATCATCTCGTCAGATGTTTAGTGTAAGCATATCTTGGTAAAATTTAGGATTATAATTGTCCCCTTTAATCGTATATTAACGTTTTTGTATCCCTAAGCTTTCGAAACAAGTTAATGCTGATTTTTGGAAATTGCTTTATGTGGGGTTTATGGTTCGACAACTTTGTCCCCAAATGTAAAATACTTTCTTACTCCCAGTGGTTACCCGTTGCTAAGCAACGTTGGAAATGCAACCATTGGTTTTTGAGGTCGCCAAAGGTGAGCGCCACACAGGAACTACTCTGGCCACACCTCAAACTGGATCCATTGCACCACCGTTAGAAGGTCTATGCGTGCTTTATTGTCCTCGTTCCTTATTTATAGTAGATGGCTTTACTTGCCCCTTTAAGTCGCTATCGGACAGACGCTATTTGAATAGGGTTAATATAAAACTAAATTTGAACTAAGGGAATTAATGTCATTTTACAAAAACGATATTAAACACTGTTTATTCAATAATACATTTGGAACTAATTTTCATGATTAAGTGTTTTACGCCTGAGCCGCTCGACGCTTAGCCCACTCAGCTTTGCCTGGGCGGTGTTTGACTAGTTTGGCGGCAGGTTTCGAAGTTGAAGTGGTCTCTCGGTATGCCAACTGCGCCGGGGCAAAGACAAGGGGATATGTCACTGCGACTCCTTCTTGACATGCAGACAGTGCCACCTCCAAGCCCCTTAGTTGTGTCTTTTGGCTCTGGTTGAGCTGTTTTTCCTCAGCTCAACCCTTCTGCGCAGCCGTCAACTTTTGGTACAGACGTTTTACCTTTTTCGGTTCCACCCAGGTGTTTTTGATCAATTGGACTTCTTTTGTTAACTGCAGTATTTGCTGATGAAGATCTGTATTTGTCTTTTCCGCCTTTGTCAGTTCGCGTTGCAGAAATTGGTGGGAATTATATCTATAACAGAAGGGTAGAATCAACTCATCGTTACTAAATAATGTTTAAGTTTCTAATGGGGCCTTAGGTCTTATGGCACAGATTTCCGACATGATTTATTTCTATTTAACTTATTATTCAACGAGGCAAAGAATTACCTAACTAAACATATATTTTTACTACACAATAGGAAAATCATCGTGGTGAGTTAGTCCTCAGATAATGTTGATCCGAACTCCTTCGCGGTAATCTCCGAGCATAGGGATGCTCGCGATGGGCGTTTGGCGTTTCGTTTGCTCTTCTCCCTCTTTCTGACCAGATCTTAAGGGTCATTGAGCTGGTTCCAATTCAAATTATTTGGTTTTTGTTCCATTTTTATGGATTTTTCCATTTTTTAGTAATTTGTCAAATTTCGGTAAAATTTTCGTGTTCTCATGTTATTTTTATGTTTATTTCGTGCGGATCTTGTTGCACTTTATTATTATTTTTATTTATTTTTGTGTTTCTTGATTTTATATTTAATTGTTTTCTTTCTCATATTTTAGCATGGTTAGTTGGTGTTTTATGGGTCTGATTTTAAATCTGCATGTTGTATTTGCGTGTGTATAACCGATTTATTTAAACGATTCTCAAGGCCGTTTGTGTTCTGGCCCAACATTTAGCAATGTTTCTTTTATGCCATAACTTCAGACTAATTTGTCTCGCTATCTTTAATTGATAATGAGCATTCAGTTTTATTGTTTAGATGTAAAGGACTGACTATATTAATATGTATTATTTCGAAAGGGTTTGAATTTAATAATTTTACAATTGTGGTTTTCAAATAAAGGAAAATGCCAATCCAACATATATTAAACTGCACCATATTTCGACAGACTCAGTGACATCATCAGGTAGAATTAAAATTGAGATTATAACGATTTAAATTGCTGTTTTTAAAACAAACGTTTTCATTAATTTTTTACTTTAAAACTCTATTATGGAAACGAATCTTAAACTTTGTTTTCTAAATCTTAAATTTTAAAAATTTATAATATAAAATTTATAAAATCAAAATTTGTAAAAGATTTTTATAAATTTTCAATTTGTTTTTACATTCATAAAAAAATTTTCATTCTGCACAAAATATTATTCAATTCTTTCAGTCAACAATTATCAAATAAAGGTTACTCGATCTTGTTCATACACATCGGTACCGGTACAGGTATGCGTACCGAAGGATAGGAAACAAGAACGCTTTCCAAAGATCTATAAAACCAAAGAATGTTCATCGATCCGTCAACGAAAATTCTGTAAGTTAATTTAATCATAAATTTCAAACCAAAACTAAGTCAACCACAGCCATTATCACCATTATCACAATGCAACATAGCCTATTGTTTTTATATGCTGAATTCACATTTATTTCATTTCATTTCAATTTGCAACAATTACGAACACATGGATGATTATTGTGAAGGTAAATTTTCAAATATTTTTCATTTGCTTTCAGAAAATAAATTTCAAATCAATGAAAATGTGCCGGGAAATCTCATTTGCAACAAGTGCAACAATCTGATAGTTGATGCCGTTCAAACGCCGTGCGGGTGCAGATATTGCCGCTACTGTATAGAAGAAATGGTTACCAATGGACAGCAAGTATGTTCCGGAAATTCAAAAGAATGCAAATCAGGTTTCCTATCTAACATTTCACTCGACTATAGGGCAAACAATAAGATATCAAACTTGGAATTGAAGTGTCCAGAAAATGAGTGTCAGTTTCGTGGAAAATTAATAAGCATGGACGACCATTTGAAAATGTGCGACAAAAAGAAGTTGAAATGCATCTTCTATGAAATGGGATGCAAAGAAACCTCATTAACTCAAGGGACAATCGATGAACATTTTATTTTAAATAATTATCATCATAATAAAATATTAACAGAAATAATAGAAAATATAAAAAATGAGATTTACGAAATGCGCAAAAGTGAGGAAACGAGTAGAAATCAAATGAAATCCTTATCGGAAAATACCCGTCTGACAAATGTAAAAAATGAATCATGGCGCTTGGAAGTGCAACTTTTAAAAGTAATTTTTTTTTCTTTTTAAGAACAGTTTTAAATTATTTTTAATTTTAGAATGAAAATTCAAAATTGGAAAACCGAGTGTCAACTTTAGAAAAAGAATTCATCAACAAAATCAGTGAAATGGAGGCAAACCTTTCGAAAAGTTTAGAACCTGTAATTGAAGAGAATAAAACGATGAAGGTAAACTTTTTCTTTAAAATCAAATTTGATCTCTCCGCAATACGCAGCTCAATATTCCTTATGGGAAGTCCACGGCAAGCTTGGGAAATTATATTTTTTATGACAAAATTAAAAAAAGTTGAAGATAAGTGTAAAGCTGAATGCCGTTATAAAGAAAAGTGAAACGTATTCGCTTTGCAAATATTTACCGTGAAGTATTGTAAGTAGATTGAAGGATGAAAGAGAGAGATAAATTTTGAGCATCACTTTATGATGAAAACCTGGAAAATCAAAGTTTGAACTAAATTTGAGTAAAACTTACGAATATTTAGAAATATATATATTCATTTTTAAATTTTATTTTTGTGCGAACAGTTAAAAACCTTTAGCCTTCATTCAGACTCGCAGACCTGTTAAATAGAATAAAACAAATTTCAATTTATAAAAAACAATATAAACATTTACATTTCAACAGATTTAGGGTTAGAAAAAAATTCCATTATACTTTTCTACAAATAGCTACCTAAATTAAACAATTATTAATTTTCGTCATTTCAATAAAACAAATTAATGTATAAATTTACTTTTACACCCTCCCCTCGATTTAAGTGCCATTTGATTTAACGCGGAAAAATAAAAAATATATTGTTTCTATATTGCAAATATATTTTTAATATTCCTTATTTCAAGCTTGTTTATCGATATGATATCAATATTTTTATTAATAACGAAATACTCTGTAGGAAAGGTTGTTTATTCTATAGAGAAAATTTTAATTTAATAAAAGTTAAATTTAGGGTTAAAACTTTGAAAAGAAGATCTAAAGATAAGCAGAACAGAAATTTAATTTCTTTAGAAATAAAGATAAAAATTTGAATGGTCTGTTAAAAGGAGATGATTACACATCAATGGCTAAGAGTTTGGGAGTGAATGAATCTACAATAAGCACTATTAAAAAGATGAGGAAAATATTAGAAGTAGTGGGACTTCTGGATTTATAATAAGTTGTAAGTTTTCATCACACAAAAGAGATAAGCCAATGGAAATAATGGAAGAATCATTGATGGTTTCGATTGATGATAATAACCAAAAATGGTTTCTATTGATAGTAACCTAATAAAGCTAATAACCTAATAAACTGTTAGAATTTTTAACAAAATAAATGAAAAAAATTCAAGCTATAGCATCCGAAAATAATAAAAAACAGTTTTCTGGTAACAAAGGATGGTTTGAGAATTTTAAAAAAAGATATTCGTTATATAGTCTTAAAATCAAAGGTGAAATTGTATCTGCTAATGATGAAGCCGCCAAAAAAATTATACCAGAACTTCAAAAATTAATTAGAGAAGGATAATATTTTCCAGATAAAATATTCAATGCAGACAAAACTGGTCTTTCCTGGAAAAATAATACCACGCAAAACTTACTTAGCTAAAGCAGAGAAAAGTGCAAGTGGGTTTAAAGAAGCGAAGGAACGCTTAACAATTCTATTTTGTAGTAACGCATCTGGTGAAATCATTAGTTATTCACAGAGCCCTTAAACCTCGTGCAATGAAAGAATAGACATGAATAATCTTCCAGTTCATTGGATGGTAAATAAAAAAACATATTTTTCGGATTGATTTTTCAGTTTTTTCGTTCCAGGATCAGATAGCTATATTTGAGAAAAGAAGATAATACCTTTTGCTATCCACATGATTTACATCAGTGATTCTCAAATTAGTGGTACGTGGACCAGCACCGGTCCACGAACCATAAATTACCGGTCCGCAACGTGAGTTGAATAGGAGGAAAATAATGCCAGAATATTGTTAAACTGTTTAGCCTCATAAAATACATAAAATAAGTATGAAATATTACAGCAAAACGTAAAATTACAGAATGTGCATTTCTCTCTCTGGATTCTTTGGAGCATGAATAAATTGTCCTATATTAATTTAGTGGTTGACTTTTATATTTTTTTAGTAAAACTTTATGAAAAGTATATTATGTTTATACAACTATGAATTTTTCTCTATTTTTTTATTCTCTATAATTTTTTTAAAGGAAAATTATTTATATATTGTCTATTTTCTGTGATTTATTAGAAATTCAGTAGTTTTGTATAAATTTAAGATTACTTTTGTGTTGTACTTCTTTATTATAATATTATTATATGTTTTTTGCAATATTTATTGTTATTCTTTTATGCACATTTTTTGTGTAAATATATTGTTTATTTTTTGTAAACTTTGTGTGAATTTTTACAACTGAAATATATGTATTTAATAGAACATTAAATATTTTGTATTCCTGCAAAATATAACCAATAATTAGTATTAGTGGTCCGCGGTAAATATTTAAATTGTTTACTGGTCCGTGGCACGTTTTTGGTTGAGAAACACTGATTTACATGATATAAATGTACGGGTAGTATACAACTTCTTTAATTCAACCGTTGGGAATAATTGCAACATTTAAAATTTACTACATTAAAATGTCTTTTGACAAATTAGATGAAAATAAATCTGATCAATTTGAAATTCCTTGTCATAAAATTAATTACTACTCCCCAAAAAATATTGATTTTTACTGTGTTGAATATTTAATTAATTTTTAAGTAGTTTTAATCAATTTGCAATTCTCCACTTTATTTTATAGAATATCTCTTACAATAATAATTTAGAAGGATAAAAAGAAGAATTGTGAGTTTTATATATTTAATAGTAATTATCGAATTTATTTCTTTTAACTTATCGTACTTTTTATTGTCAATAGTTAATTATTAAAAAAACTTATATTTGAGAAATAGCGTTAAAGATTTCCAGAAAAACAATAATATAAAGTCTATGTCCTTGAAGTACTGAACTAGATCACAATTTTTACTTGATAGAAAGGCAGTTATTTCTTCTCTCTGTTCATATATTCTTTTTTATATCCAACTCTAGATAACTAGCTAACTTCAGCGTGCAATAATAATGTTATATGAGATGATCCTATTTTGTCGTACCTTTCAAATAATCTTGAATTCAGTGCACTTGATTTTATATAATATACCATTATAACAGCTGCTGTTAATACCTGATTTAAATCAGCACTAATATTTTTACTCGCTAGCATTTCTCGGTGTATTATACATTATGAATCTATTACATTCGGAGCTACTTCTTTAATTTTTGACACTAATCCTAAATTTAGTATAAACTTTGTGAGAAATTAAAAAAATAACGGTTCCGGCACTCACTAAGTTAAAAGTTTAAACTTCGAGCGAATGCCGGAAACGTTGTTTCTTTAATTTCTCAAACAGTGTATAGTAATTTAATAAAAAAAGTATTTATTTTTAACTATAAATTAAAATAAGATATTAATGCTTATAGATATATTTTTACTTATCATAACTTGTATAACAAAAAAATTTAAAACTATATATATGCATTAAATATAAATACATTTAAAGTAGGCCATGAAAAGTTTACAAATATTTTTACTTCATTTTGCACCGAAATTTAAAAAATATCCATTGAATTTTAAAAATGTTTAAAAATGTATTGTAATTCTAACTGAAACTATCAGAAAATAAAATCTATGGATTTTATCCACTGTTTTTTACATTAAAATTCTGAACATAGTTTGAGAAACACTGATATAGACAACAGCCAAATTTAAAGCATACATCGATACAAATACCCGAATAAAAGCTAACCAATTAATATATTGCAAAAAAATTACTATAACATTAAAAACAATTGTCACTATGGCAAAACTGGAGAGAATTTCACAATTCATTTCATAGGCTTCAAATCCTTATTTTAGAAAAAAAAAATCGAAAGACTTTATTTTGGTTTACTTACTAAGGAATCAGGGTGTTTGATCAGCTCAATTACATTGGACGAAAAATACTAAATAAAAATTAAAGTTTATAAAATCTTTAATAAAAAATTAAAACTAAATAAATTAAATAATGGATAAAAAATAAATAAAATTCTATTAATTTAAACAAACTAAAGAAATAAAAAGTACTTCATTTAAACAAAATTTTAAATTCAAATGATGTTTATTATCATTCGATTATAAAATTTATTTTAATAACATAATCCCAAATTTCTTGGAAATCTGAATTCACACTTGCAATATTTTCTTATGCTAAATGTTGATCCAATCTTCCTCATGGTTATAATTTAGAATATTTGCCCAGGTGGCACACATACTATGTTCCATAAACAAAAAATTAAGTATAAATAAGTACTCAAAAATATATATTAATCAAATGTAGTCGTAATTTATTTCCACTCGTCTAACATAATTACCAAGACATAAATTTAAAAAATTCTCAATTGAGTATGACATACAAATTGGTTGCTTATAGTAGATTTCATTTTGAAATGATGTAACATACCCATAAAAAGATATTGACACTAATTAGTTGTAACGCCCCGTTGAAAAAAAAACAAATGCTTCAATTTAATATTCACGAAATAATTATTAAAAAATTCAATTTCTGCTAATATTATGCAAATGTATAGCAATCAATCATATTTGACAAAAAAGTCATTTAAATTATTATATATTCTTATATAAATAAATTATAATAACGTTACAGTCAGTCAGTCAGTGATGAACGAAAATGCACATAAGAATCAGATGTTTATTGGTCACTGTGGAAAACTATAAAACTCTAAGCATAATTTTACTTTGAAATAAATTTATCATGTAGTATAACATGAGAAATGAGTTTCACAAATGCATTGAAATTAATTAAATATTTTTAGGACGAAGTGCAAGAATTTAAGTGCAGAATTCACATTGCACTGGAAAATATTTGGAAAAAAATAGACGAAATTGATTCGCGAATTGATATACAGTGCGCAAATAAAGAAACATTTTTGATGAATGATGAGATCAACTCTATAAAAGTAAATCAAATTTTCTAACGAAAATAACATTTTGGTTAAATTTAGGTCGACTTCAAAAGTTTATTGGAGAAAGTTAATCCTGTTGAAAACAACGAAAACAAAGTAACCAAAAGTGAAGAGAAAGGTTTATCAAAAATTGTAAACATAAATTCTTTACAAGTAAAACAGATGTGTAAATTAGTTTTCCAAGTTTTATTAAAATTATTAGATGGAAATTGAGGAAATCTCGAAGAAAATTGAGGTTCTGCAATTTAACTTTGAAAGACATACCAGCAAATGCTCAAAGAATATGAAAAATGTCGATAAAAGCGAATCTAAAACCAAAGAAATAAAATATTATAAAGTAATTAAGAGATGTAATAAGAATAACATTTATTGCATATAAAAATGTCATTTATCGTTCACAATATATTTCAACAGATCAAACGTCATCTTCAGAGAGCTCGAAGCACATGAGATGATGTATTAATAGAATAATCAATGTTTGAAATTGTGTGTGTAAAATAAAATAAATAAAATATAATTCCTCAATAACCAAACTATTAAAAACTTATAAAATGTTCATAAAAGGAAATGAAATGTAGAAGGAAATACATAAAATTTATTCATTTAAAAATGTTAACCCTTTCTAAGGCAAAGGAAACTAAAAGTGATGTAAAACTCAAAGATTATTGATAACAATTATATAGTTACAAATGATCATAAAAAAATAAAAACAGAATACTATAAATTTGTTCTCTTGTGGCTCAATATATGTCAGTAGTTGTACCAAAAGTAAAAATGATTACTGACAGCGTTACACTTAAATATTTTTATTAGTTTAAAATGGTGTACAGTATATTGCCACCACCTTAGAAAGAGTTAATTATGCATTATGACAACTAAATATGTTAATTATAAATCTTTATTTAGTTTCACTTCAAAGTTGGTTTTTATTAATTTCAAAGTTTTTTTAAAACGATAAAAATAATTTTTTGCTCACTTTTTTTTCGAACTTGTGATTTTCAAAGTTCTAAAAAAGTTTATTTGTAAAAATTTTTTATAAATATTATGTTTTTTCCACCGCCAATTGTTTTCTCTCACATTTAGGTCAAATAGTTTAGTTTTCTTTGCTTTCTAAGCTGATCCATCATCGAAGCCTCGTTAACATGTAGACCTATTATGGAGATAAATCTTCTTTTTTTCGTTTATTGCTATTACCTGTTTTTTAATATTTAGTTCTCACATTTGCCGTCCCCAAAATTTATTTTTTCATATATGTATCATTTCACTACTTGAAATTATTTTAATTGGATATAATGACGCTGAACTATTCCTAAATCCGTTTTACTTTGAAGTTTCATTGTCTTGTAGTTTATGCACTATGTAATTTTGTATGAGAATAAAAATCTTTGCTTTCAAACCTTTCCTTCGACAAGGTTTAACAAGAGTTTAATCATCTAGATCAGCGGTTCCCATCCTTTCTGGTACTGTGACCCATTGATAACATTTATCAAGTTGTGACGACCCCAAAAATAAAATTAATAAGGTTGCTCCTCAGTCACTGCTAACTATTATATTTTTGACTTCTAAATAGCTGATTTATTTATATTTTATAATTTATACTATAAAGTCTGAGTAGGAGCATCGCTTAAATTTAAAATGATAGTAAGAAACCAGTGATTAGTATAAACAAATTATTTTCAGAAGGCCACAGGTTGGGAACCGCTAATCTAGATCTAGGTTTGCAATTTATTTGTGTCATTGTATATTTATTATAAATTTACGAACTTCCTTGTTTGACTGATCTTTTGTGAGTTCTTTTTAAAATTTATTTTATTTCATTTCCCAACTTAAAAACAAATGTCTAAATTTCTTTTTCATCAATAATGATAAAATTGACAAAGAAAATGATCATGGGTCCCCATATGCTGGCACATACACCCCCAAGACATGAAATAGGTTTTGATGCTTATATTTCAGTAATGTTAGTGTGTTCTATTATAGATAATGCTGCAACAGTTTAGACAGAAAATGGACCAAGAAACAAATTTTGAGTCAAGGATAAATCAGCTGGAAAGATGCTTGGACAACAAACGAAATGGAACATTTGAGTGGACCATTGACAATTTAAGTGAAAGAAAGAAACAGTCTGGTATGATAAAAAGTGAATATTTTTATTTGAAAATGAAGCCGTATAAAATGAGACTGGGGATGAGACTGAACAACATAGAGGAGAATTCCGATTTTGGGTTGAGGATTTTGTTATTCATTTATGAAGACATTGAAAGTGAGTGGCTAGAATGGCCCTTTTCTGGCAACGTAACTATTAAGGTGACAAACAAAAACAAGAGAAATATTAGCAAAACTGTCACAAAATACTGTGAAATTCCCAAACCAAAGTCCAATGAAGCAAGTTCTAGTGACCGTTTCAATTTCTTGCATTCCGAACTAGTGAAAGCGGGATTATTGGAGTCAAACTCTATGACTGTCCAATGCTTTGTTGAATTAAAATAATTTGCTTTTGTTGTTTTACTGAATTTATTTTTTGTATTTTACCTGTGTTCTGTTTGTGATGTCTTTCATTATAAGTGCTTCAAAGGGAAGAAAAACACAATAAACATTTTAAGAAAATAGGTTTCTACAAGTATAAGGGTTTGACCAAATCTCCAATTTATAAGGAATGCAGATTTCTCATGAGTAACTATCATTGTCAATGTAAACCAGAAAACCTTTAAATTTGGTACTAAAGTCAGTGATTTCCTGAGGATAAAAGCGAAATGATATCAATCACAATTGCAATGTTAAGTGGAGAATTAAAAGCAAAATCTGGATAATCAGGCAATTCTTTTGAGAGTAAATTACAAAGATATGCACTCTTAGGGTGAAGTTATGTCTATAAAAAATTATCTACTTCAAATCTTTGAGGAAGATTTGAATGAAGAGCTTAATTTCACACCTTTACAAACAAGTTTATGGGTGAGAGTACTGTAAGCGGACCCCTGGAGTTCTAGAGTTACAAAGAGGGCAGTAAAAAGGATCAATTAAAAAAGCAAATATATTATGAGGGTAAGGAAGACAACAACAAGAAAAGAAGAATCCAGCTAAGACTAAAAGAATTTAGTAATTAAAATGAATTAAAAGTAAGTAATATAGTGGTAATATACAGGTAAGAATCAACAATATAAGACGCAATCATTTTTATTAGAGGATGCATCTTTTTATAATACTTTTTACTAGTTTTTATGAATGAGGTTTTTTATATGTCAAGATGCGGATCTTCAGTTCCATGCGCACATATTAAATCTTATATTATTTTATTTTCAAAACTCATAAAAAAATATTATACTGCAAAAACACTACTGCAAATAGGATAAAAACATTCAACATAGAACTTTGAGAATAGATGGAATAGAGATGTGAAGAAGTTTGGATTTGAGTGCTAGCAATCTTTGGGTCAACATATTCGTGCAACCAAGCGTTCTCTTGCATGAATAAAATAAAAATGTAAAGTAAGAAGCCTACTAACAAATCAAAATCTAGAGGCGTGCTTGAAACTGAAAACAACAAGTTATGAGCCATATTTAACCAAACTTAAAAAAAAAATATTTACAATTAATGTCGAATTAAATTTAAGAAAAAACTAAATAAAAAACAAATAAAAAATTAAGCCAAACTCTTGAAAAAGATGAATGTCGAATTGAATGGAAATTAATGAAGCCAAACTAGTACAAAATAGTATACAACCATATTCAGTTGCAAAAATAAAGTCAACTTTATGGGAATAAAGTTGCAACGAAAATAATAGCATAAAGAATTTTTTGAAGATACCTAAATAATTAAAATCAAAAAATCTTTAAAATGAGTAAAAAAAGTCGGGGAGGAAAAGAGTAAAAAAGAAAGGAAGGATATTCTAGAATTCTGAGAAATAGAAGTAAGAAAAAGAAAATTAAAAATGTGTAGGAAATCACAATATTAACCCTTTGAGCGCCAACATAATTTTTAAAACTACCTAAAACGCCACACTGTGAGAGGAAAATAGAATACAGGAGCGTGATCGAGCTTTGGCACTCAAAGAGTTAATGAAAAACTAATAATGAAATAATTCAATATCGTTAGTAATATATAAATACGAAGGAGAAACAAAATTCAGAAAAAACAAAAATTAAACAAATTTCTTTATTTCGATAGCCGGTTCGAGATAACAAATAAATAACCAGAGATGTGGAGCTATATCGGCCTTTAAAAAATCATATATCTCGACAGCAGTCAGAGATAATAGATTCTTCTACTAAGTAGAAGAACAGAAGATCAATATGAATGTACTGAAGGAAGAAATCATAGTTAAAGTAAATATCAGCAGATTACAGCCTATACAAAGAATATATAATTTGAATCATTAGAGAATGAGTGAGAAAAAAAATACAGAAATTTAAAATATAGGCTAGAAAACAAAATTTAAAGGAAATAAAGTAAATTACGAAATTATCAGAGAAAACATTGAAGAAGCGATCTAAACAAATTAAAGTTATCGAATAAATTCAAGTTAAAGCTAAGAAAGCAAATAAATTGAATTTACCTATTGTCAAAATCAGAAACAGCAGTCAAGTGGTTGTGAATTTCAAGTTGTATTGCAAACGTACTATTCCTCCCGAAAGGCTTGAATAAGCACTCAAAATCGGTGTTACAAAATTAGAATAATTTTTGTGTTTTAAATTAGTAAACAATTATCTTGATTTATAAAAGTAAACATAACCTGGATTATGTTATTTTTATCAGAAGTCAGATCAATAATCGCTAATTCTAAATTTCACCGAAAAACCTTTAAATAAAAAATATAGACGAAATATTAAAATATTAAAATAATAGTAAATTTATCGATTTTCAATAAATTATTAAATAATTAATTAATTCGAAATCATGAATTAATTATTTCTTATCTGGAATAAATTTACCATTTCTATTTGGAATAATGACAACCCTTCGTTCCCCAATGGTTTTTATTTATTTTGCCTTTTCTTTATTGAAATATTCGGCTTCATTTTACAAGCAAGGCTATGTAAGAACTGTTTTTATTTATATATTCTAAAATTTTATATTCGATATATTTGATATAATGTAAAAATGACAAAAAAATGGTTAAAAATAAAAAAAGCTATCATTGGAATAATATTTTGGTGAATTTTTCAGACTTCAAGGATTTTATTAAACAAGAAAATTTTAAGATTTTGGAAATAAGTCAAAAGTTTTCTTAATATTGCATAATCTTTACATTGAAAAGTTCCAAATCAAGTTCCTAAAGAATCAACTTTAATATATTAAATGTTATTTGCAATTTACCAAAGTTAAATTAATTAAACTAAAAATCTTCAAAACCTAAGAAAATATATTAATTTATAGAATTGTGTCATCAACAGAGTTTAGGAAAACTCGGCCAGCTTTAGAGTTTAAAATATTTTAGCATTAGAAGTACAATTTAGGCCAAATAAATAAAATTTTGCAAATTTAATTAGATATTCTTGTTAATAAAACAATATTTAAAAAGCCGAGCGTGTGCAATGATTTGCCTGATTACCGTGACCGAATTTCGGAACAGAAACTATTATCCAATGAAAATGCGCTCTCTGAACCAATAGGATCTCGGTCTTATGGCATTGAGAACATCAAATAATTGATTTAAATTTCCTGCCAAATCAAGAAAGTTCATGGCATAATATATTATATTGTTCAATTTGAACAGGTTGGATCAAAGGAGCTTCTAATCGAATTCTAAGTTATTCTTCAAGTGAATAACTGCAAATTATTTCTAATTCATCACCAACTTCTTCATCGGTTGAAATGCTTAACAACGGAAATATCAACTCATCAAAGCAATCGCCAATTCAATATAAGCTTTAAATGGTGAATTTATTAATTTCAGGATTTTTGCTTTTGATTCTTAAAATGAGTCTAGGATTAATGTAAAAATCTGTTTTCTAGAAGCTTTCGACTGAATTCAGTTTCTCGGTTAGTTCAGTTTCACGCTGTTCAAAATGCAATTTTCCGTGTAACTTCAACTGGCTTCATCGTTCAGACTGTCGATTTTATAATTTCTAAGTTGAAATTGATCAAAAAATGATCAGATCCTAATCCAATAAGTCCTTCCATGATAACATCGTATAACGTAATCAAGGTTTTAAGCATTTTTTCCCTTTGATTTTTCAGAATCAAGAAAGTTATTATTCTCTTTAGAAGTTCTCTATGCATTTAGATTAAAATAAAAAATCTTTCTAGGCTTCTCGAAAATCTATGTCTGCACATTCACTTGAGTTTTGTTTTAACACATTGACTCTATGAAAAATTCTCTCCAATTGTAACAACAAAAAGAACTCTCGGCTTAATGTAAAATGTTTACATGCTTCAAGCCACCAAAAATGACCCAAACTAACGGAACTCAAGCTCTTGCCTAGGTTCCTCCCTAACCCAATTGTAAAATATAGTGAATAAAATATAAATTAAAAATTTTTATCATCAAGCATGTGCTGACAAATCAGTAACAATAAATCTATAAATAATAAATCTATAAACATGCACATATAAAATTGCATTCTATTTTATTCACGACCCCATATATCAAAATATTATGAAAATTACTACAACCAGGGCTGCGCAAAGCGGAAAGCATATTAAGCATCGAAAGGGGGCACATAAATGTTATAAATATAATTGTTAATAATAATTACTTTATTTAAAATTATATAATACATGTATAGTTAGTTGTTACGAAAGGTATACCTTATTTTGAAGGGACATATATTTTAGGTTTGCAAATGGGCACCAAAGCAGTTTGCGCTGCTCCTGGTTACAACGATACAAATTGTTGCTTAAATATGTGTAAAAAATTCAAAAGTTCAAAGCCTATCTAAGCATCAAAATAAATTTTCATTAATTAGGTCAATTTTTCTTTGGTAATGGATAATTTAATCAGCTAGCGTGTAAGCCAGGCTGAGTATGTTTCAGCACACGAGCCGTTATTACCCAATTTTCTTCAGTAATCCACGTACTGAGATTAGTTTCATTTTACCACTTAATAACAATTTTGTTGGCATGATTAATAAATTGTTTGCTATTATGTTTAAAAGTGTTAGCAAGTTCGTGTTTTCACTTCTTTTCAATACGACAATAGATAAAATTGCCTTTCCGTATTTAACACAATTTTTGACACAATCTTTATCAAATGTTAATTTTTTAATTTTATTTATATATTATACGTTCATTTTATCGGAGAATACATTTAAGAATAATAAAAAGAAAACAATAAGGAAATGCTGTTGAGTTCTGAATGATCATAAAGAAATTGTGGTTTTTGTTGAATAAAGCTATGAAACCAAGTCATTGTAAAGGGTTTTTAAATCTGTAGTGTAACATGAGCAGCTGGTATTAAGGCAGCAAAGACAGTCACAATTAAGAATATTTAATTTTGAAGATTTGAGAAGTTGTGATTTTAATGAGATAGAAGTATTTTAAGTTGTGCTATTGTGAACTATTAATTTTGTGTGGTGTCAACAGCTCTGATTGTGTTAGTAATTAGCTCCATAAACTGTCACAAATGACGAGAGTAAAATATATGATACAGTCTTCGGCCGAACATAGCGCCTAGGCGTTATTTTCAGGAAAGCTTTTTATTTCGGTTTTAAATTTTTTGCATTTTTTTTTCGTTTAGAACGCCTAAAAAATATACCACATAAATATATAAATATATATATGTAATCTAATTGAATTAAGTAAATATAAAGAGACTATGTTTTTAAATTTAAAGCAAAAAAATTTTCGTTTCTGACTAATAGAATAGATTTTGTTGGAGACTACATCATACGTAAAGTTTTCAACTTGAACACAATTTTCGTCCACTTCTACTACTTTTATGCACAATTTTTCCTTTAAGGCAGTAGCATAAATTTCGGAATATGAAGAAGAATTTTCGCCACAACTTATAAGTTCTTCGTCATGTTTATAATTTTTTCTTTTTAGGTTATTTGACATTCTATGGCTATGGCTGAAATCATAAAATTTAAAATAAATGAAATGATCTTTGCATTAATTAAAATTAAAAAGTCTACCTTTACGAAATAGCGTGCTAAAAACATCCACTTTTGTTAATTTGTAAAAGTAAAACAAACTCTCAATTTTATAAAAACAAACTTGAATTTTTTTCATAAAGTTACATTTATTCATGTGCTGTCAAATCGTAAACATATATTGCTCAGTAAAAGTAGAAGTAGTCAAAACATGATATTTTGAATTGTAATTGCTTACTACGAAAATTATAAAAAATATAACCAAAAAATGTAATCAGAAAATCTGAATCGCAACAGATTGGAATTTCGTATATAATTTTTATTTTTTAATGTAAAGTACCCAATAAGCAAATGTGTCATATTACAAATGAAAAAAAACTTGGTTGTGTGTCATATTTAGAGTTTTCACACAACGTTTTATTCGAACATAACGGCGGAAGACTGTAGTTGTTTTTATTCACTAGACGTTTTATTTTGAATTTTTAAAAAAATTCTATTTCGTAATATATTCTATTTGTTATCGTCAGTAGACTAAATTTATAGCCTTACAGACAGATGTTAGGGTAATTGTAAATATCTCAAAAGTGAAAATTGTATTGGTAAGTAAAAATAAATTTAACATACAATGGTATTAAATTTGAAATTAAATTAGTTATTAACTAATTTTCTCCTATTAGAAGTTTAAAATATTTTATCTTACTGTTTATTTTTTGGTATAAATTAAAAAAATTCATTGTTAATCCTTAGGATGTCGTTTTTAATGTGTCTGGAAAAGGCAACATTGACGTTGAATTTGGAATGCTTTATGGCGAATTTATGAAAGACCAACCATTCTGTGTATCAAAAGTCAAATGCGATCCACGAATATTTGAAAACGTAGCAGTACTCGGAGATGTAAGGTAATTTTTAGAATTAAATTTATTCTTATTATCCTAATGTGTTGCGCAATATTTAGGGAAGGAGAGTATGACACGATTAAGCAGAACTATGAGCTCGAGTAACTTTCTATCATTTTTTTTTACAAAATTATTCTTTTTAAAGTACTCTTTTAAATTCATTTTGCACCTAAATGAATTAAAAATAACCGTCATCTCATGTTTAAATACTCATATTTGGTTTAAGTTCATTATTATTTCCTTGATCTTTAATCATTGAACTTTATTCAAAAACGATTACATTTTGTCTGTGTGGATTCGCGATATCCCGGTCCCGTCTAGCATATAATATCATTATTGTTAGTATTGCCAAAATTGGTTGGGATTCTGTAATTAGTTTTAATTTCTATTTTCATTTATTAACATAACAGACAATGATAAGTATTGTTATTACTGGATTATTAACCCCTTAACGCACTTTTTTTTGATACAACGGCAAAAAAATTAATATTAATATATAGCTTCTTTTTCATAAATTTATTACACTGACCGAGATGTAATTATTATTGAATCTTAAACAAAACTTTATATTTCTTATACACTAGTCTCTCTCGCGTATGCACAAATTTGCCAGTAACACTTACCCGAGTTACGCTCGGGCCTGAACGGGAAGCGATTCTCATAAAGTCTTGCATTTCCTAAACAACATTCAGACATTTGGTATATAGTAATTATAATGTTCATCTAGTCTGATATCGACCTATCTGTACTTCATCTCCAATCAATAGTACAATTTTAACTTCCTGATTTGTACTCAAAAGATGTTTTAACTTCCTTACATTATCCGAAAGTAGATAGTTATGTCCAATCCCAGTCACCCTTCTTCTGTTGAGGGAAAAAAATATTAGTCTAAAAAATTATAAGGCTAAAGGTTTTCAAGTATTTTTATGCAGATCACGAAAACTTAATATATTGATGATTCATTTTTAAAACAATGTAATACCAAGCCACATTAATAAGTAATTGGGTCACAGACACAATTCTTGTAGTTTTAATAAATAAATAAGCAGGTCATATAGGTTTAATAAATAAATAAGTCATGTATATTTAATAAATAAGTTGCGTAAGGACTCACACACATTCTAAATAGTTTCTATATATTCTAACACCAAGCCATATTAATAAATATGTTAGATACACACATACATTCTATATAATTTTAATTTAAAAAAATTAGCTCAAATAGGTTTAATGAATAATTAAGTAGGTCACATAGATTTAATAAACAAATAAGGACATAAATCATTTATAATTTTATATATGTTGATGACTCATTTTCAAAACCTTGTAATACAAAGCCACTATTAGCAGTTTGGTTTAGCGCATCTTTAGTGGTTAATATATAACAAAAAGTTTATTCAACACAATTCAAAATTTTATTAAACTCTATTTACATATAAATATTAAAACAAACATATACATTTTTGACAAAACATTTATTATTTTTTTACAAAAAAAGCAACACGATTTCTATGACCAGAATTAGATTGTTCATCATTTAATAGCCGAGAAAAATCACTTTTAAGAGTCTCATAAGAATCTTGATAATTTTTTTTTCATTGGGGTGGAAATCCTATTTCTTCCTTTTGGCCGTCGCTCATAAAATCCTATGTTTCACAATCAGCTGTATAGTCTTCTGTACTTTTAAAACTGTCTACACTATTCTGATACTTTTTCTATCAATTTGCGATGGATATTTCCATCGGACGGATTTTGTTGTTAATTAGTTAACTAATTAATAATAAATTCAAAACTTTATTTCAAAAAATCTACAACAATTCAATATTAAAACAACGACCTAAAGTTGTTTCTTATCGTAAATATTTTTAGTATTTATTTTATGGTTAATTTAGCCAGCATGAGTTAACAATTAAATAAGGAATATTAAAACACAAACATTCAATAAATTTTTTATATTTTAAAATTAAAAACATTCCTAAATATTAATTTTACAATCAAACAATTTCATTACTCAATAATTTAACTTTAAATTCGTTAGATATTTTTAACATGAGAATTAACTCTTCTATTTAATTATCCTTACAGCCACTTTAACAATTAGTAGGTAATATAGATTTAATAAATAAGTAAGTCGATCATATAGATTTATTAAATAAATAAGTAGGTCATATGGATTTCATAAATATTTTCATAATATTTTCTACAAAATCTGATTCATAGTCAAGAAATCAGAGGTGAAAAACAAAAAAAGTCCTAATAATATTATTATAATAATTATTATTTTTATTATCATTACTATTACTATTACTACTAATTCAACCCTTAACTATAAAATCTTAAAAAAAGTAAATGAAAACCTGAAAAAAAATAACAAAAAATTAAAAATATAAAATTCAATGAAAAAATAAAAACAAAATTGTAAAAAATACCTATTCCTTATACCCAAGACACTTACTTTCACTCTTAAATTTTCAAATCAGAGTCAAGGTTTCTTAGTATAAGGGGTGTTCAGGATTATAATTCTAGGTATCTAAAAAGTTGTCTCTTATCATTGCCTGGAAAAACACTGTCAAGTTAGCAATTCTTAATCTCGAAGGAAACAGAGTCCGTGTCACTGGCAACGATATTAATGCAGGAAATTAATTCTAGTCTGTATTTTCAAACTCAGTATAATATATGTGGTAAATTTGAAACTTTGTAAGACACAGCACTGGTTGATCAATGTAACTGGGTATATCTAACAATATCTCGTCCACATTTAAATGTACCGCAAAGAATCCTCAAAATTGTGAGGCATCTATTATCATTTTCTTAAATGAATTACATAGAAATTAAACATTTCCATATCCTGTAGAAGTTCTATAGGTTCTGTTATGGACTACAGTTTTTAGTTCGTGTTTCACCCCCCCCCCACTGTCCTTGTATCCTGTACCCTTATTTATATTTTATTTATATTTTGTTAATTAATTTTCCATAGTATGTATCTAAACAACTTACTATTGGAAAAATTTTCAAACAAACAAATCAATAAAGATTATAGAAATACAAGATAAGATGAATAATAAAATTAACAAGACAATAAAAAACTAAGAAAACTAACCAAGTACTTCACGAATTCTAGAGGAAATTATTTTAAAAATAAGATCCATAAAACCCAGAAGATTTCCCAATACTGAACAAACCTTCTTATCATACACAAAGATTCGTTTATTTAACTACCAGTAAAAGTGCTTATAAGAATCCTAACAATTATTTTACTGAAGATTTTATTCTTGATCAAATACAACAAATCAATAAAAATAAAGAGCATCCTCTCGCCAAGAAATAGAAAACAACCAATTCGCTAAAATAAAGAAACTTTTTTTATCAATATAACGAAAACAACAAATCCTTAAAAATAAAGAATATCCCCTTGTCAAAGTTAAAGAAAAAAACAAGTGACAATATTTATTGTTATTGTTTTAAAATTGTTATTAAATAATATTATTTACGTTATAACGTTGTTGATTAGAATTTTTTGTTTTTAGTGTAGCAAATCACTAGGTTTATTTAATATATCAGTCACCCAGACAGTTCCGACAACTTTTTACAGGAGACTCGGCTGGGTCCAGACAATATTTCTTTCAACACAACTATCATATATCTACACGAATAAAAATAACCCAATTATATACTATATAACAGGTTCAATTATTGTTACAACTCCTGATTCCTATAATATATCGGGAATTACATAGAAATTCAGAGATTTCGGGCCATGATAAGCAATTGCTTTGACATGGAATTGCTGAGAATAATCCGCAAAAGGAAACCCAAATACTTTGAGATAAATTAGCATGTAGTCTAACATGTTAGCACAATTTTGCTAACTACAGATTTGTTAAGCTTTTATATATTCATCAACAGTTACCCTCAAAAGAGGATGAGGTTAAGGGAAACTCACAGCAAAATGCATACTATTAATAAATCTAACAAACAATTTGTTAATTTACACGACTAGAGATATAAATTTCTCAGTAGTGGGAGGTATAATATTCAAGTCTCTAGAAGGTAAATTACTCAAACGAAACTTCAAATTATGAAAAACTGCGGGTAACGTTTTCACTTTTTATAAATGTTAAATTGTCTCCAAGCAGCACCGAGATACTTACCTGAGAAATGATCATGTCCCATAACTCTATTTTGTATCTGTTTTTTGCAGATAAAAACTCCTACACTTCCAAAAATCTCTTTATGTTAATAAAAGATACATGCAACAATGGAGACTCATTGTGATTGATGTGTCTTATGATATAAATAGCCTCACAATAGGAATGTATTCATAGATATTAAAAGTTTTTTAATATGAGTAGGCATTTAAGAAAAAACATTTATAGTCAAATTCAAATTTAAATTTTTTCTTTCAAACTTAACAATACCATATAGTTTCATTGGGCACTGAGTAACTGGATCATAATTCAATTCATGCAAGAAAGGAACATATTTCGTTGCCTCTTAAAAATAAGTGATTTTAAAATAGATTCATTCAAAATCACATTCTGTCAAAATATATAAACGATTTTGCTTTTTAAATTGGTTCTTATATTTCTCTTGAATCACTTTGTAAGCAAATTACACAAGGTTTTTTATTTTTGAGCTAAGATATTTTGGATAAACTAATTGTAAATTTGCTTGCTTGTGACACCATATAACCAGTGGTGTTGTGCTGATTTTTTTTTACCGGAACGCGTATATATAATTATATAGACAGGGCCGATCCTGGGTAGGCGGCCGCTCTGTGCGGTCTCATGTCCAAAATTTAACGACGGGGGATGATTTTCCATAATAATTCTGGCGGCGACGTTTTTTAGGTCTCATGTCCCAAATTTGACGAGGGGGGAGATTTTCCTTAAAGGAAAGGAAACGAAAATCATCATGAAACCATTTTATGGATATGTATATATATATATATATTGTTTATTACAATAATAGGAACGTTTAATAAAAATTAGTTAATAAATTATAAAATACGCATATTAGATACTCAAAAAATATTGCATAAATATTTTTAACAATACATGAAATCAATACGTCAGCCAATTCTCGTTATCAGAAATCATCTTTAGTTCTGAATATGTTCGGAGCGTTCCGGCTCGACAACACCACTGCATATAACCTCTGTGGAACTTTAGTAATAAATCTATAAAAATTATATTTAGAGCTAAGTAAAATAAAATATATTCAATTCAATTATTCAAATTATAATATTTCCATATACAATATTTAAACAAAATATTTTAGTTTATCTCATAAAGTGTAAAACTGTATTTTTTAACCAATATTATTAAAAATTAAAATAATAGATTTATTCATAGCTTTTTTGTATAAAATTTTTAAATATAATAATTAAAATATTTATTTAAATTTACATTTAGCGTTTACAGTCGTGACAAAATTATCTACACTCCAATCTGGTAAACATTTATCAAAGATTTAAATTTTTTAACATATGGCAATATTTCTATATAGGAGACGTCAACAAGTTTTTTCTTGCGCTCCAAGAATTTATTTGCTACAAGATACTAACGTATTTAATCAGAAAGATGTAAATACATTTTCCTCCAACACTTATTACCAGGTATCCAATTTATTTTTTAAATTTATAAATCACAATTATATCGACTTTAAAATAACTATAGAATTATAATTATTTAAAAATATTTAATTTTATTTATTGTTAATCATAAAATGGATGATTTCACTTTGTTTTATATTAGAAACTCGCTTTCTAAAGGCGAGATCAAGAGAGTCCTTGAGAATAACGCTAATAAGTCTACTAAATTCTTGCTGTTGTTCATGTCGACCGATCACCGCGTCCACGTACTTCAAAGTACGGACATCTAAAGTTTTAATCGGTGCTCCCTCCGTCACCTTAAATTCACTTTTCTCGTCCTCTTGTATGACGGACTCAAGTTAAGCATCAGATAAACTCCCAAAACACGGATCCGCCCTACGGCATTCTAACCATTAATAAAATTTATACTCTTTAAAAGCTTTATTATCAAAAATTTGTGAATTATATTCGTCACAGCTAGCTGGGAAACTTTCTGAGAGATGAATTGTTCAGATGAATCTTCTCTTAATACTTTTCACATTAATTTTTCAATGGTGAATATTTTCGATTACCTTCTAAACTTCAAAGATCAAATCAGAATGCGTTTTCAAAATTAATTTTATTAACGATGGTCAAGAGAAACCTTTGATAAGTGTATTAGAAATCCTAAGCATACATAATAAGAATGTCTCAGTTTAATTTGACTGTAGTGATTAAAAGGGAGGTGAGATGAAAAAAAATTTATAGTTCCTTTAAGAATGATAAAACTAAATTTGAGTTGGTATTATCGCAATAATGATGGTAATACGATTATTAGCGGAAGAAAGCAAGTTTTTGGCCAATTTATATTATAAGATCGTCTCTAATTTGTATAAAGTACTGAAATTAATTTTTAATAAATCTAAATCTTTGGTTGATTGTGTTACAACATACACACATACTTGAAATAATGACGCAAATCATAGGCACCGATGTAAATTGAGAGAATTTACTATATAAGAGCCAAAATAATACGAATTCGAAAGTAAAATACAAAAATAAAAAAGGACATGTAGGGAGAAAAAGTTATGGGCACCAATCATTTATTTAGAGATTTTGTAACTATCGAAATATACAATTAGAGGATATTTCAAGTGTTTAATCACATCCCACTTTTCCATAAGTAGGGCAGAAGCAATGGAAAACAATGTAAATTATGATTTATTTGATCAAATTCCCATCTAAAACCTTTTTAAAAATATGGAAAAGGATGATGGATTAACTGAAATTATAGATGAAAATCATCGAAGAACAGTTTGCTGAAATTTATTCATTTTGCAGATGACGATACCATAAAAATAATAGTTTGGGTAAAGTTGTCCTATTTGCTTGAACTCCTGGAAAAAAATTTTATAGCTGCTAAAATACCAGGTGAGCTGTTGGTTGTGGATGAGAGCATGATACCTTGGCGTGGAAGACTGATGTTTCGTCAATATAATCCCGGAAAAGTACATAAATATGGTGTTAAAGTTTACAAGCTTTGTGATCCAATTGGGTACACCTATACAAGTGAAATTTATTGCGGAAAAACAGATGATTCGGCTAGAAGAGGACGACCAACAACAGGTGTTACACATAACACTCAGATTGTACTCAATCTGGCTGCGCCTTATCTAAATA
This sequence comes from Schmidtea mediterranea, assembly GCA_022537955.1. NCBI lineage: Eukaryota > Metazoa > Platyhelminthes > Tricladida > Dugesiidae > Schmidtea > Schmidtea mediterranea. The sequence continues at coordinate 312,468,620 of CM039679.1, read as the reverse complement.
ACGGTAGAACTGTTGTTACTGATAATTTCTACACGTCTAGGTCGTTAGCTAATGCCTTGATAACACAGCAAACTCATCTTCTGGGAACTCTTAGGAAAAACCGAATTGGTAACCCTACTGAAGTCACTAATGCTAAACTCCGAAAGCACGAAGTTATAGGTCGAGAGAATTCAGGCATTGTAGTAGCTAAATGGAGGAACAAGCGAGAAGTTCTTATGTTGAGCACAAAGCACGACCTAACAGAAGTTCGAACTGGCAAAACAAATTGCAACAATGAAGATATCATAAAGCTTCAAATGATAATTGATTATAATTTTGCCAAATCAGGCATCGATTTATCTGACCAGATGGCTAGCTATTTTACGCCTTTACGCAGAACTATTCGCTGGACCATAAGATAGCATTTGAGTACCTTCTGAGTACAGCCGTTGTAAACGCGCTTATTTTATACAAACTAAGTAAACCAAATATAAAAATAGCTGAATTCAGAAAATCTATTTGTGAATCCCTTTGCGAAACATCAATTTCGTCAGTATCCGTTGTAGTACAACGTCCACCAGCTAGACGGCATTTAATACAAACGTATACCACCAGAGACAACCGAAATAGAATTATACGTAAAAGGTGTGTTGAATGCTACAAACAATTGCAACAGCAGAAAGGACGAGAAGAAGCAACAAAAAAAACCAAAAGAGTTACAACTTTTTGCTGTGGATGTGAGGATAATCCGCCATTATGCACAAATTGCTTTAATAAATTACATTAATTTTTATTTTATATTATATTTTATCATACTTCATATATGTATACCGAAGTTTTCTTTTGTTTTGTTAATTTTTATAATACATAATTAATTAATTTTTATGTTTGCAATAAAATTTTTATGTTTGTAATCTTTTCGTTTTTCTCCATGTTGTTCCAGCTATACCTCTAAATGTAGATGTAAACCATAACAAAAATCCTTAATTTAGTTTTATCAAGGTGCCACTGTATATAAATAAACAGTTTAAGCCCACTGCCACAAGAAAAACATGATTATTCAGTAGTATTATGTATGTACCGCCGGGGCTACACGTGGCATATGTATAAAAATGTACTGTGTACTGCGGGCGGGTCATATGGCAGTCAACGTGTTAAATAATAATTTTAAAGTTAAATATTTTTAGGTATTCAGATATTGATAAAAAGATTGATCGAATTAACTGAATGAGGAGATAAAATATTTTTCCAAAATTATTTGTGAATGAAAATATTTTTTAGAAATTTAAAAATCTGTATTTAAATAAAGTATTTAATAAATTTTACTTTTGAAAAATGGAGCTAAAATAACATGAAATTCATAATAAATAACAAACTTTTATTTAAATAAAATTATTAAAATAAATCAATCAAAAATAAAAAAACTTTTAAACGTTTTAAATGTAAATTTAATAAAAAATATAACTTTTAATTTACCATCTGTCTATAATATGTCATTGTTGCACATAATAAATTAAATATATCCAAAAAATTAAATATAATTTTTGAAATTTTATTGAAAAAAATTATAGTATGTATTCCACTGTGGAAAAGTTGACAATATTGACAAAAAAATCTGGACAATGTTTGTACGAAAGTGCGAGTTTTATTATTCACCTCCTCTTGGTACTAAACTGACATTTGAAGTGGAGAATCCGGACATGTACACTCGAGCGTCTTTTTACATTATAATCAGATGTCAGAAATATTATTACGAACTGAGTTGCTGGAAACACTGTTCGCCAATTCAATACAGGTATTCCTGTGACGCAAAGGGAGATCAAGTCTGCGAAGGATGTAAGTATTATAATTTATACTTTTTATAACTATATATGGAGAGTAGTGTGTAAACTATTCACATCAGACCAGACACCCCAGAACCAGGTCTATGCGAGCACCTAACCAATAAATTTATCACACCAAAAACCCTAAAATACCTCAAAAATATCCAAAATCAAACAACCCAAAACCACTCAAAACCGTACGAAATCAACCCGAAATCAACCTGAAATGAAATTAAAATCAAGGAATCAACCACTCAACTCTAATCTGGGGAATGCCAAATCTGACTTGATAGTTTACACACTACTGCATTTAGGTCTCATTGCATTCCAAATTTTAAATTTTTCTTTCAAATTTTTAGTTAGAGTATATAATACTACCCCCACCCCTTTAGTATATTTATTTAACTAATTATTCAAATTAAATGACATGAAATTAACCCCTTAACGCACGTTTTTTTATACAACGGCAAAAATAAATCTTTTTTTTATTACTGATTGACATCTCGGCTTCTTTGTCATAAATTTATTACACTGCCCGAGATGTAATCGTTAGTGAATCTTAAACAAAACTTTATATTTCGTATATCGAGTCTCTTTCGGGCATGCACAAATTTGCCAGTAACAGTTACCCGAGTTACGCTCGGTCATGTGCTTAAGGGTTTAAAACAAAACAAAAAATTAATTTCAACTCAATTTAATCTCATACACTATAAAACCACTCCACAATTGGCTATTAATTTTTCTTCTCCAAATAAATTTCAATATTCTGCCATGTAAAAACTGAAAAACACTGGGGGTAGTATTGTAAACTTGATCCTTAATTGAATAAATAACAATAACAATAATTTGTATATTTTCAGATTTTGACGATATTCTTTATACTTATACTTTCTGTACCCAACATTAAACTACATATCATACAAACTTAATAAAAGAAAACTTGGCAGGTGCGTTTTCATTAATTACTGTTATAACAAATCTAATAAAACTGAGTATAAATGTACTGGATATTTTTACCTCTGTTATCCAATTAGTAATGCTACAGTGACATGTTGTAAGTAATAATTATTTTATTTAAAATTAACTAATTATTAGAATGATTCACTAATTTCCATTGAATAAATTTTCATTATAGACATTATAGACAACACACCAACTTATTTTTGTGTTGAAAATCTTGTTACACTCAATAGTGTTTTTATTAATTACATCATTTCCAAATTGAATTTGATATAAATATGAAATTAGTAAATTGCAATGAATATATATATATATATATATATATATATGGTATCAACAAATAGATGGAGTCGCTATGAGTTCCCCTTTAGCACCAACGATGGCATCAATATTTTTGGCTAGTTTGGAAAAGAAAATTTCTTCTTTCCCATTTGAAAAACCTTTTGTTTATAAAAGGTATGTGGATGATATTTTTCTTGTATTTGAAAACCAGAAACATGTAAACCGTTTTTGCATTTTATGAACAGTTTACATAAAAACATTGTATTCACATGTGAAACGGAGAGAAAGTCATCAATTGCGTTTTTGGATTTGTTAATTCAACGCAAAGATAAACAGTATGAGACAGAGATTTATAGAAAACCAACTGATACTGGTCTTTATACTTCTCCAAGAAAGCTTTTATGAATTTAAGTATAAGAGAAATATGGTGAAAGGATTGATTTATCGTTCATGGTCTTTATCTTCTACTTTTGCTAATTCGGTAAAAAGTGTTGATAAATTGGTTGAGTTGTTGATAAAAAATGGGTATTCTAAATTATTTTTATTGTTGATGATAAAGGAGACTGTTGAGAAATTGATTAAAAATCCTAAGGATCCATGTTTTGGAAAGTCTGAGTGTAATTTGTCAAATGTATGAATTGAGTGTTGATCTAAATAATAGTAAAAATAGAAATAAAATATGTGTTAGTATTTCCGTACTCTGAAGGCTTTATAAATTATAAAAGGAAGTTAAGTAAACAGATGGGAAATTTAGAGTATAAGATCGTTTCTAATTCGTGTAAGGTACGCAATATGTTTATTAATAAATCAAAAACTCCGGTTGGATTGTGTTCTGATTTCGTTTATCAATTTACATGTAATGGGTGTAATGCCACATACATTGGAGAGACTTCCCGTCATCTCTGTACTCGAGTTCTAAAGCATTGTCGATTGAAGGGTTTGACCAATATTAGTGAGCACAATAGAGGCTGTAAAAGTGGAATAGGAATGTCTGATTTTAGAATTTTGTTGAGAAGTTTTAATAATTATTCGGAACGCGTGATATGTGAAGCATTGTTGATAAGGCCATTGGATCCAAAGATTAATGTGCTAGTGTGTTAAATGATCTTTTTTTTTAATATTATTAAAATAATTGAAAATTTTAAATTATATTAATTTTTTAAAAAATTAGAATATAAGTGAAAATTTTAAAAATTTTAAATTAATTAAAAGTGAATTGAAAATATTTTATAAATATTTATTTATTACAAAATTAAATTAATAAAAAATAATTTGTTTAAATTAAATGTTAATTCATAATATTTTTAGTTGGTTTTGAGTACCTGAAGATGATACCTATGCTATCGAAATATATCGTACGAAAAGTTTTTTATTGGCGTTATCTTTTAATTAAATCGTTGCCAAATTTTTTTAATTATTTATATATATATACCTCAACTCAAATTTAAATCAAAATAAGTTTTAAAATTTATATTTTAAGATAAAATTTAATCTTATAAATTATTTATTAAAAAATCTAAAATGTATAAAACGTTTTAAATCTACTATTGCAATTAAAATAAAATTAATAATATATATTTATTTTCGTGTCGACCAAAGATCAAAGATGACCAAGATCAAGGGTTAAGGAAGTTTTAGGAATTACCCAAAATATTTTTAACAGGTTCAATCAAGGAGTATGAAATCTACTTTTAAATGATTTCTGTGATTTTAGGTAAAATTGCCATAAATTTGGATAGGGGCTCACAGCAGTTGTAGTTTACTATTAATTCGCTGATTTCTAGTTCGTCTGTATTCTAACAAACAGGATAAATTTTTTATTTAAAGGTTTTTCTCTATATTTGAGCCTTAAACGCACTGTTATGCTTTTTTCCACCCTTAATAAATGTGTAAAGGAAATTTTAAGTTGGTGTGCATTATTGTTGATTGAATATGTACTGGAGATTTGTAGAAACTCGAATCTTATGCAGTGGGATGAGCATTACTTTTTGTTTGTTCAAACCAATTATATATTAATATAATTTCCAAAAATCATTTATATTAGAGTTAAAGCAAGAAACTGTCTCTGTAAAACGATATTTTCTTATAAATTTGGTTTGTTGTTTGATTGAAGTTTGAGGTCCTTTTCTAAAGAACGGACATTTAGCAAATACCAATAGGAAGAATTAGAACATGTCCAGTGGACGGTATAATGAAGAATATTATATGTTTTTGCTATGTTATAATATGTATAGCAGAGGTGCCCCGGTGGGTCACAATACGCACGTGTCGTATTATTGTTAGTTGTAATGTTGAATAACTTTTGTCATTGTAAATTGGTTATCAACTTTGCTGATCAATAAAATTATTATTTCGACATTTTACCAACAACAATTGGAATAAAATTTAAAAATCGAAACAAATCACGGATGTTAAACTCACTTCGCCTAAAAACAGAAATACAAAACAAGATGTTAAAAATGCTTTTGGCAAAAATAGAAAGCAAGCTCATTCATCTCCTGCGTTCTCTTAATCATCATTTAATATATGCTTTTAATAAACATAAATTGAAGTTGTTATTTTTTCCTTGTTTTTTACAGGTGGGTCGCGAAATCATTACCGTTTTATAGTGTATCTTGTCTAGTAAAAGTTTGGGAACCATGTTACATATCAATTAATTATTTGGTTTTATTTCTAATAAAAGCTAAAATTAACATAATCAAATTAAGGAAATCTATTAAAGTATAAATTACTACTATTAAATGAAAACATAACACTAATTAATGTCAAGGTCAAACTAATAGATGGAAATCCTCTTATACCTGTTTTTTATAGGATCAACTGATACTATACTATCTGTTATCACTATTGCATATGAATGGGTTTAGAACAGTTTTAACAGATATTATGCAATTAAAATTAATAAAATGACAAGGAAATATTTTTAAAGTAAGGTTTGTTCTGAAATGAAGATTTTTCTTTATTCTTAGATTTTTCGTAAATTTTTAACAAAATATATTTTAGTGAAATTGAATCCCATCTATTTGGTTTCTAAATATTCGGATGTATTAAATGCCTCATTTTATTCTATACTTAATAATGAAAAGGTTACCTTGCGAATACTGCTTGTTGGTAAATTCAGTGAGTTGGTTTTGAATTACAGTGCTTGTGAATGGAAATTCCCTCCGGATCCGAAATATGGGTACTTTAAAGCGGTTGATGATGGATTCACTCTTGCATTTCCTATTTATATTAATTATGATACGTATTTTTTTAAAGTTTTTTGTGAAATTGGCCAATACCGGATATTCAACTTTTACCCATTTTATAAAATTCATAGTAATAAATATCTATGTATTTAATTATAGAATAATATATTCGTCACCATTTTTTGCTAAATAACTTTCTAAATTAACTCGATAGTTAACGATTTTCATTTTTCTTCATTACGACTATAGATCAAATAAATTTTCAATGTGTGAAACAAAATATTAGACAGTGTTTATATAAAGTGTCATTTTGATAAAGGCAGTGTCTAAAATTTGTGCTTCATAAGGAGAGATAATTTGATTATTATTTGTAATGAAAATAAATAAAATTTTAATAAAATAAAACAGATAAAAGGTGGAAAAAAGGAAAAGAAATCTAGTAACGAAATTTTATTTTATTTATTGGGTTTAATTGTGTTTCATTGCCTAGTTCATCAAATAAAGGGATAATATTAGTTTTGATCTAAAATATATTTATTTTGGAAACTAAATAGTCTAAGTTGTGCTCTAAAACGAATTAAAAGATCACATGATTATTTTAATTGAGCTGTTGTTTATAATGAGCTATTATTTAAATTAGATGAGCTATAATTTTAATTAATCAAAAGCTTTAATAAATTAAATGTAATCTTAAAATTATTAATCTTAATCATAAGTATAAATTTAAAAAATTTTCTTAAATTTTTAGATATTTCTCTAAATGTCCAATAAACGTGAGCGTCAGTTAACCAACTTTCTGCAAACTTTAAAAGAATGCAACCATAAAAATTTGAATTTTGGAAAACTTTTAGAAATTTTGAATCAACATACTGTTATCTTTGAAAATACGGATGAACCATTTATTCTTTGTCAATTTAAAATTGACGATTAAAAACAACACACATTTCTGCTTAACGAATATAACATATTTATTGAAAAGAAATCATTTCGTTTTTTGTTACAACTCAACGTTTGTTGTCAAAAGCATCATATGCAGACTGTTCTCATTTGTGGAACAAAGGGACATGGACACAGTTTTCCAACCGTTCGGAATATTAGTATGCCCATGTCAAAAAGAATTTGATTACAAGTTTATTTTTAAAATTCTTCAAGTCGGAATTTTAACTACTGAAAAAACCCAAATCTTCCTAACAACAGATCTATTGCTTTGATTGCTGATGATACTGATTCCATAACCAATGGATTTAAAAAATGTTTTTCATTAGAATATGATTTCAAGCGACGAATGTGTTGGTTCTACGTGAAAAAGACTTCCAAAATCATCTTTCTATAATAAATGATTTAAAATTGCAGGCTTTAATATTCAAATATCCTGAGATTTTACAACTGTCGACATCTGAAAAATCTTTAAATTTAGCAACAAAACTTTTTATAGAAAAGTACAGCAAAATTTCTAAGGTTTCTAATTCAAACATAAAGCCTCTCTCAGGCTATTTTACGAATGAATGGATTAACCATCATTTTGGATGGTATGAAGACTACTTAGAAAAAATTCCTACAACTAACAATGGTTTAGAATCGATCTATGCAACTATAAAGAAAGAAGCAACGTTTTGAGAAAGAATGCCAATGGCTGACTTTATCATAACAGCCATTAACCTTGTTAAAGAATGGTTTGTCAAAAAAGATCCAAATTCAATCAATCATCCTAAGTTATACATGACAGAACCTTCAATAAGTACAAAAGAGTTTACTGCTGCATACGATTGGTTGAAAGCAACTTCAATAATTCAGAAAGGCGAAAATGATTTTTTTTCCAATACACAAAATCTTCGACGATTGTTAGCAACTCAATTATCAAACGCTATAGTAAATCAATCATTTCATCCAATTATAAATCGCTTGATGACTATCACAGCTTTATTTTGGCATTTGATCTTCTAGTTGTGGGTATTAAATTTATCGTCATTCTTAATGAGGCAACAACTGTTCCAATCGGAGAAAAACGCAAAAGAGGTAGCCAGGCACGTGTAAAAAATGCACTACAGATAAATTCAGCTTCTGATACTTCAATTGGCATTCAAACACAATCACCTATACAAGTTAAATCAACTAAAAGACCTCGAGTTAGACCACCAAATCCAAAACCAACACAATAGATTTCATTAAATATATTTTATTTCCAAAATAAATATATTTCACAGCTCATCTAATATTACCCAATTCAAACAAACCTTTAATATTGTACTAAATAATAATTTTAATAAAATAATTTGTCTCTCAATTTAATGTATTTTATAGCTCACTTTTATTTATATAAGAGCACATTTAATAGTCACCCTGAAATAGACATGATATTTTGCATTATGGTTATGAAACATATTTTTAAATTATAAGAAATAAATTTATAATAAATATTTAAATAGAGCAATTAAAGAAAAGTAAAGTTTAAAAAATTTCATACCCTCAAACCTAGGAAGGACACTATAGTTGTATCCGATTCAGAGACCCCGGAAACGCAAAATCAAAAGGTTTGATTTGGATTTCTTTGTAAAACTTTATTGTGTATAAATCAAACTACTTTTTCTATTAATGTCATCCGTAATTACAAGTTATTCTAAAGTTTATTCAAAAGATTTTCTTTTTGAGACTATTATTAAAATTCAATGTAGTAATTTTGGAATACAGTATTCAAAAATTAGTAATAGTCCACATATATTCATGTAATCATTTTTAAATTTTTAACCACGCTAAAGTACAATTTGTTTTGTACAAGATGACAAAAAATCGCGTATTTTTGGAACTTTACGTTCTTATGCAAGGAAATATGTCTTAAAACTTAAGCCCGTGATACAAAATATGTTGTGAAAATATAAAGAATACTTTAAGAAATATACTGTTTTATATTATGAAATACTTTTCTTTCAAATGATGACAAATTACCTTCACCAGGGGAGGGCAGACTTATGAAGAAAATAAAGCACTTGGAACTTGAGCCCTTTTATTACTAACAAGACTAAAATATGCAATAAACATAAAAAGTAATAAATAATTCCTTTGAAAGTTGTTTGAAAACTATTCATCGAAAAAATCATGTTTACATCGAAAAATATTTAGATAATTCAAACCAAAAGATCCCACGATTTTTTATTTGTGGAAAATGCTCACATGGAAAATGTAATTTAAAATAAGATTGACTCGCTTGAAATTAAAGACTCTTTTTTATTAACGAATTTTTAATTGAAAATATTATTGAGGTATTACGAAAAAAGCACAGTAAAGTCAATAAAACACCAAAATGATAAAAGTGCAACATTAATTAAAAAACTTACAAAACTTCGAAAGTAGTATTGATCGGGGAAATTGGTATGGTTGAACGCCAAATAGAGAGACGAGTCCAGAAATAATAATAAAAATTTAGTGAGGGGTCCCTAAAAAATAATATAAGACAAAAAAAGAAATTAATTTAAAAAATTTAATTACTAATGGGAAATCCGAGGCAATGGGAAACCGGAGAGATGAGGAAAACCCGGAGTGTAGACGGAATTATATAAAAGGGTAAATTGGCCTAATCAATATTAAATGGGCGCCACTGATCTATGGAGAGGTAATTTTGTTAAGGACTTCAAAATTCTACTTGGACAAAAACCTAACAATTAATTCACAAAAGGTATTATAAGAACTATTTTGGTTTTCACCTCTGATTTCTTTTCATTTTTCAATGACAATAATATTTTTATTATGAATTAGTAATGATATCAATAAAACATCGAAGTCATTACTGATTCATAGTCAAAAAAATATTAATCTCATTGAATAAGTAGTTATTTCAATGTACTGTGAACTTGAGTAGATTTTCTTTTACAACTTCAAATATTCTCTTGTGTAGATATTAAAAAATGTTAATAAGGATTATTTCTCGATCTGGCTTCTGTTGTTCAGCCAAAATCAATAAAATCCCAACAAAATAACGTTATATTTCAAAACAATTGAATGCACCTTGTATATCGATTTTACTATAATACTCTGGAGTAGAGACCCATTAAATATCTTTTTCTTTTGTAACTTTATTTTCCAATTTTCTGCCAATTTTGTCTATATTTAGCTCAGTTAAGTGACGAATATTAATATTTTATATTATTAAATCATCTTTGCGTGTCATTTCACTCATCAAGATGACCACATAACACAGATACAACCTTCCTCCATTAATCTATCGTTTTGTCAATGATTTATAATTAATAAAATAAATAAATTTATTGGTTTTTATGTTCTAGCTACTATAAAAGGGACTTCCAATAAATTTAAAATTATACTATGTCTTCAAAGTTTCATTTGTTACCAGTTACCATTTCCCTCTAGTAGGTAGGTAGTAGTCCTATGAAGTAATGATGTAATACCCACACCCCTATCCTCGGGGTGATTACACAATGATTAATTAAAAATAATTTTTCAAAACTTTTTTCGTACATTTTTTTCAAAGATTTTTTAAAGAATTTTTTAACATAAATTGTTCAATGTAAATTTTTAATAATCAAATATATGCTCTCGATAAACAGTTAAAATAAAGAATGACTTGAATTGCCAATCAATAAAAAAGCCTAAAATTGTCACACTACAGACAGAGGGTATTTTTGCTCTCGATACAAAAATGCAGAAACAAATGTCCCTTGATAGTTTCGTCGTTAGAGTTACATAAAGACAAAAAGATTCCAGTGTTCCAAACGCAAATCGATTGTGTGTATTATTTTCATGTACCTATATGTATTCTTTTTATTTTGTATTACACATTTTATTTGAATAAATTTTTTGTTGTGGAACTAATTATTGGGGTTTCCATTATTTTATATGAGTTATTTGCTTTGATACACGAGTGCTTCGGATTACAAGAACATTTCCGGAACGAAATAAGCTCGGTAACCGAGGTACCACTGTATAATATATAATGAAATATGAATAAACCAAAACATATTTCATAATTTGTAACAATATACTTTATATAATAAATATAATTTCAGCTGTTCCAAAAACAATATGGTTAGAATATCTCGGTGAAAAAGCAGGAAAATATGTTTACATTGGCCAAACACTTCGTTGTCTTTCTGACGCGGTTCCTCAAAATATTTCCAAGTATACTATATATATGTCCACGGCAAATTTCATCGACTCTCGAGTTTATGGTAAAAATTCTTTATTAATTCCATTGAATGCTGCTTTGGGCACTTGTAAATTCATATGCAATCATACTTTTGAATTTCCGGATCGGCCGACGCTATTTAATACAACAAAAGCTTTTTCTAAATTTTTACACGGTAATTCGTATTTGTCGTTGATTTATGATTTTAAAATAAATTTTCATCCTTTAATTAATATAAATATTTTCGCCATAAACTAAAGGTCTTCCTAACGTGACAACCACTGAAAATCTTTAAAAACGTTGCAAAGATAATTTTATAATTTTCCCATTCCAACCCTTGTAAATGTCTCCTGGACTAAAGTTACTGATTCAAATTTCACTAAATACGAAACTATTTCTAAAGGTTTGTTAGTGGAATGCAGTATATATACTTTGACTATCAAATTTTACCCGGCCACATTCATTTAAACTTAAATTACGAAGGTCCTTATCAATTCGAATGTTATCTCTTAATCTTAATCTGATGTCATGCACAGTGACGTTTAATCTAGTTCTCAATTGCTTTTTTATACCCAATTTACTGTATAGCCATGACAGCCTCCTATTTCTTTTATGGTCTTAGGTTACATAAACACGTTTCCCGAAGTGGCTTTTTGAGTCTACTGGACAGGAAAAGTCATAGGGAGCCATAAAACGTGAATTAAGTTAATGTTCAATTGTATTAATTTATTTATGAAGTCCATACAAAATTAAAAAATATATACTTAATGTTTTACTTTATTCCGTGTTTAACTGACAGTATATACAGTGAATTCTTGATACTAGCGACCTTCTTGATGTGAAAGACTTATGCGATTTAAGCGATTAGAAAAGAGAAAATTATCTGAAACGCAATTACACGAATTTGAACCTGTTTATGGCAATTTGATCATTTAATGCTACGCATATAAATGTTTGCATATTTTTAATATAGAGTATTAGCTAAAGGTTTATATATTCATCGACGTCTGGTAAAAATGTGTTGAATAAAAGTCGAATTGTTCGATACAGCATCACGTTTCTATTTTGTAGTAAATTATAGGCGTTATGTTAATTTTAAATTCTAGGTACCTCATAAATTTCGGTTAATAAGCGAAGATATGTACAAAATTAAAAATCAATTAACATCAATTAACATATAATTAAAATATAATAAAAAAATTATAATACTATAGTATTCTAATATATTCTATATTCTAATACTATTGATTTTTAATTTTGTACATATCTTCGCTTATTAACCTAAAGATCTTAATTAAAGATTAATTAAAGATTTATTGATATTAGCTATATAATTCTTTTGTTTTTTTATTTTTAATTGAACATTACAAACTTCATTTCTGATTTAAACAGTTTTTATTATTGCCCATAAGATGTCAAAACGAAGAAATTTAATCCCGTTAAGCACAAAACTTAAGATCCTTCAAAATGTTAAAGATAATATTTTATCAACAACAATATTTGATAAATATTCAATTACAAAATCCACTCTGTCCAAGATTTGGAAAAATATGGAAAGAATTGAAAGTTACGGTAACATCAGTCAAAATACACATTAAAGGTTTTGATCTTAAAGAGGTGTGAGGTTCCAGACATCGATAATGAATTGTATTCTTGGTTTTTAATTGAGTGCGAAAACCAAAATATTGTAACTGATTAACCCAGTTATGCCTGAAACATTTTTTCTTATATTCGATAATATTTTTGAAATGTGTGATCGGTACAAAAGCCCAATGGCAACTAATAAAAAAATATGCATTGTCATCGCCATATCATCTAGTATTGACATAATCAAAAATTGTATCAAAAATAATGTTCTCATATAATGAAATATTTTAAATTGTAACAGATTACTTACTGTCCTTTTAAAAAGACAGTAGGTTTATCTGGGTTAAATTAAAAACAATTGAAATTCATAATGCAATTGAAAAACAACGGGATTTTAAAACGAGCCAAGGATTTATTAGTAACTTTAAAAAAAGGCATGGAATTATATTGAAGAAAATATCAGATGAGAAATTATCATGTGCAAGTGAATTAATTCTAGAAAAATTCAGAGAAATATTAAAAGAAAGAATAGAAGAAATGAACTTAAGTATAGATAAATTGTATAATGGTGACAAAACTGGGGTAGCATTTAAAAATTTAAATGGCAAAATATTAGTTACATCAATTGAAAGAACAGCACCTGGAAGAAGGGCTTCGAAAGAAAGAGTGACTTTTATACCATGTTGCTATTCTACTGGATCCCATAAAATGCAATTGATGATGATTAGTAAATATGCTAAGCCTCGGGTATTTAAAAACTGTAACAACATTATGTATTATAAAGCATGAAAAAGCGCAGGGCAAACAACATCGTTATTTAAGAAATGGTATTTTGATCAGTTTATACTGAGTGTTAAGAACTTACAGTCAAACAAACGGTGTCCAGCAAAGGCATTGTTAATACTCGATAATGTCTCATCCCATGGCAAAGAAGGGGATTTTTACATGGACAATGAAAATTTTCAAGTTAAGGTTTTTTCCGCCAAGTTCAACTGCAATGTTGCAGCCCATGGACGAACAAATAATTTTAAGCATGAAACGAAAATATCGCAAGGACTTATTGCTAGAGATGTTGTCTAAACCAGATAATGATATTGTAAAAAATTAAATGATATAATTTTGAAGGATGTATGTTTAATGATTCATCAAGCGTTGAGTGATGTTTCAATTGATACAATAAAAATTGGGTGGAAAGTACTTTTTGAACCATTACTTGATATCAGATTCGCTCCTCATGAAATTCAAATATGTGAAGAACAAGAACAAATCGTAAACTTATACAATTCTGCGGTATCAATGACTAATTTGCCAGATGATCAAATTATTTTATGGGCAAATGGATTGGGTGAAATGCTATAACTATAACGAAAGATGTTACGAATCTGTAATTAAACACAGAATTTGACGAAATACGCGACAGAATCGACGATTCTTGAAATGAAATAAGGACAAGATCGAATTACGTTCATATTTTGAAGCAATTCAGCAGAAGATCGTATACTAAAACCTCTGATGATAAGTAAATCACTTAAGCCACGAGCAATGAGAGGAGTACTCATGAATACACTGCCAGTCCATTGGAAAGCTAATAAAAGAAGGTGGGTTACTTCAGCAGTTTTCAGTGAGGGGTTCAATACTTGTTTTGTTCCAGAAGTAAAAGGTTATATGAAAGATAAGAACATGCCATTTAAAATTCTGTTGGTTATAGACAACGTTCCTGTTTATCCAGTTTTGGAGCATTCTAATGTAAAAATTATTTTTTTGCCTCAAAATACTACCACCTCATTCAACCATTGGACCAACGTATAATTGCGACGTTTAAACAGTATTACAAAAAGAATTCTTTTCAATACATTTTGAATCAAAGGAATAATGATGTAAACCTTAGTGTTATCGACGCTTGGAAAAAATTTTCAATATTGTATTGTGTGAAACATTCAGGCGTAACCTTATTAGAAATACTATCATCGACCTTGAAGGCTTGTAGGCAAGATATTTGGCCACAATGTGATAGAAGCGAAAATTCTACCGTCGTATCAAATACAACAGACGAAATGTGTAAGGAAATAATCACATTGACACGAGAAGTTGGAGGTGAGGGTTTTGATACTTTTGAAAATATAAACAAAATGACTGTTGATAGAATCCTTAACAAAGACGAGTTACTAGATATTGCATTTGAGAACGAAGACATTGATCCACAAAATAGCACTGATGAGAAAGAACAATCTTCACTAACAGCTAATTCAATTCTTGAAGATTTTCAAATGGCAAATAAATTGGCAGATTATTTTCTTACAAATAATCATATAACCGAACAAACTGTGAAATTTCAATCTGATCTGAAATCGTGTAAGGCTTGTTACAAGCAGGGCTGGATTATCCAGTAGGCACAGTAAGCACAGTAATTTTTAATTTGAAAAAAGTGCAAAAGAAAACAAGCGTTCTTGTCCCATTGTTGAACGCAGATAATCTTTGATAATTTACAGTTTTGAAAAAGATCGTTCACCTTCACACATTGATCCAAAAATTGAAAGATAAATTCGAAAAGCAATATTTACATTTGGAAAACTTGTGACTAACTTGTTTTCTATTTGGGCCTTCATCATTTCAGAAACAGATTTTGCGTCAGCAAACATTCTGGAAAACAAAAGAAACTCATCAGCAAATGCCTCTTCCAAGTACCTCTTCCTGATTATATCTTAATGAATTTGTTTCCTTTAGACACTATTTCATCACTTGGCAATGATCTGTAAAGAAGAAAAGTGGACCTGTAATTTAATCCTGCGTAAGCTGCTCGCCGTTTCCCATCTCAATGATAAGTATGTATATGATCACATAGAAGAACTGTATACGGAAATTGTCACTAACACTATCAATATGATTCTCATCCACCACGACGTCGTGAAATCTTGTTCACACATGGTTGCGCTTTGTACATTCTTTGTAATCGGATTTTGTAAAATATTTTGCCATGCTTACAAACGCTTCGAATTTATTACGTGTTTCATGAAAGTATTTTGTGAGACTATGCAATTTTATGATAGTGCACAACTCTATGCCAGACTGCTGCAAAGCTTCATTGGCTATATTAATTTGTTGAAGTAAATCTTTCCAAATCACACACATTAGCGCAGTCTCATAATAGTATAAATTTTTTATTAACGATTTTTCTTCATGACAGCTGCTGGTGGTTGGCGTTCGCCTTCAGCAATGTCATACAATGTTAGGCGAATCTCCAAATAGTTTGCATAAAAACTTTTGTAGCACCACTGCGTGCTGACCATCTTGTTTCTGACAGGTTTTGTAGAGCAGAAGCGTTTGCTTTATCCTTATTTCGCTTTTTAAATTTTGACATTCTCTGTGGTGAAACAGAAAAGAATGTATACACTGACTGAACAATACCAAAGTAGTTAACTTGTTCTGAACAACACTCCACCGCAGATGAACCAACTAAATTTAAGATGTTAGGAAAGAATGGTATCCATTCTGATAAACTGCTGATCTCTCTAAATATAGCTTGTATGCCAGAATAAATTCCAGTCATGTTGCTGGCATTATCATATGATTAAGACTGGCAATTTGTAATATAGACACCATGGGATTAAGAGTATTCACTGCAAGATCAAACAAGTATTTTCCATTGTTATGTATAATTGGAATAAACTGAAGGAATCTTTCAGCAACATTTCCATTTGGGATGACGTAACGAATAGCCAGTGTAAGTTGATAGTAGTATGATATGTCACCGCTAACTCATACCCCACTAGAAAATATCTAGGTCGAATCCAAATTTTATGTAGATCACGAAAATATATATTTAAAAATTTTGACACACATACTTTTCTCTAGGGAGCCAATCAAAATTAAGTAGTTCATCAAAATTTTTCAAAGTATTTAAAAGCAGTCAAATTTTTGAAAAAATTTATGTAGTTCAGCACAAATTTTTTTCCCAAGTATTTTAAAACAATCAAATTTTTAGTGAAAAATATTTACATGGAAATCCAAATTTTTTTTACGGAAATACATGCAAGAAATTAATAAATCTATATGATATTTTATAATTTTAATTATTTTGAGAATTTTTCAAGAAACCTTAAGCAAACAACTTTACATTGACAATGGGGTATTATCAAATGTCAACATTACTATGGGGAAAATATCCCAAAATTTAAAATCCCTAAAAATATTTCCCATATCAAAATATCCCAAATTTAAAATAATAAAAAATAATTTCCCCAACTCAATATTCCCTCCAAATTTTTCCCAATGTAAAATCTTGTAATTTTTTATAAAATTATTCACAAACCTTGAACATTATTTGATTCGACAATGACAATTACCATGTACATTTATTAAGATTATAGAAATTAATATTTTTTATAGTATATTTTGTAATCATCAAAATGAAATTTATTCAAGTTGAAATTAATTCATCAACCTGCCCGCCACCTGCTTGCCCACTCGCCCGCCTCAGCCAAAAGCCGCTAACTTGTCAGCTCGCCTATTTTCCAACTCAAAATTTCCCAAAACTTTCAAATTTTTCAGAATTTTTTAAAAACTTAGAAAAATTCTTTCAAAGCATTCCGAATATATACAAGGCTTTAAAATTTATACAGTCGATGGATACAAGATTTCTAATCATCAAAACAAATTTATCAAGTTGAAATCAATTCCTGAACTGCCCGCAGCCTTCTCGTCGCCTGCCCGCCACCAGCCCGCAGAGGCTGATGTGGTAGTTTGTATGAGGATATACAAGGTTATTATATATAAACCTTTCCTTTGGAAAAATATCCCAACTCATTATTCATTTTTTTCTGGGGTTTTGTGTATCTACCCCCTAAACTCCAGCAAGATTATTATTCTATCCCTCCTATGTACCCATAGTGATCGCCATGTTGGTACTGTACATAGAGGTTGAAAATTCATGAGCAGGTGAGCTCCATTACTAGAACTACTCCTCATGATATTTTCACTTTCGGGTTCTGGACTGCCGATGGAAGGTCTTACGACTTTCTCTTTCTATATCCTGGTCCTTACTCGTCTATTCCTACAATTCTCATACTTATTTATCATCTTTACCCATTATTTATAAATGTATCCTTCAAATATTTGGGCAGCGTTCCTCCCTTATTTTTTGGTAAATTTCCTATTTCACTTGTTTAATCCCGGTATCGACTACATTTGTCCTAGTTTACCTTTACCTTTACCTACATTAAAAATTTGATCAACAATTCCTTAATTCCCGGTACGCTTCCCATGATTTCAAGTAGTTACAACCCTCTGCGATCACTTTAGTAAATGCTACTCTCTTCTGTCAGATTATATCTTTCAACTATTGGAAAAGTACTTTCAACTTTACATTCCTACACTATTCTATCCTTTCCTACTTGATTTTCTGATTAATTTTCTGACAAAGTTTTAAATTTTTCCTACAAAACTTTATTCCCGCTTAACTAAAGTCGCCCTTCCCGAATTTTATTTTCTACTCGCCCCGGCCGCTTTTCAGCAGTCGCTTCGAGTTATATAACGATGCCCTGCGTGGAGGTCCTGTGCATATGCCAGACCCTACTGCGGACTACCAAGGTACCAACGAGGCATGACCCACGAGCTCAACTAGGGAACTTAATCCACCAGCCGGCACGAGATCTGTCCCATCGATAGCTATTGCAATACATATATATAAATAAGATTTTAGGGGGACTTGTCAGTGGCACCAAAAGATTCCACGACCATCCAGAATAAAATCAAAGTAACAAGACTTCGAAATATATATTTATACAAGAAAACAATACTTACAATCCACAGTCATGCAACCAAATTGGAAAAATTGGCATAAATTGGCATAAACACTTTGTCTAAAAATGACTCACGGTTCGTCTAAGAAAGTCTAAAAATTTTTCTAGTAGTCACCTGACTGAAAAAATGTCTGAAAATTATGAAAATGACTGCCGTATATATAGTATTTTTGTGCCTGTGTGTGACCAATGGGCGATTTTTCGCGATTTTTAGGGCTTTTTAATTATTTTATTTATTTCAAAATATTTTTGTAATTTTTTTTACATATTTTTCTTTATTTTTCGATATATTAATATTTTATTGTTGGATTTTATTTTTATTATTATTTTTAAACCCCAATATTTTGTTTTCTGGTCGCCTCTTCTGCCTGTGTTTTTTGTAAACATTTTTTTGCAAGGTTTTGGCAGTTTATTTTATTTTTCGTATGTTTCCTTTTGCATCTGTAGGCATTTTTCCGAATTTTAATTAATTATTTGTTTTATTTAATTTTTGTTATATTTTTAATTTGTTTTAATTAATATGTTTTATTTTATTTTTGGTCTCTTCTTGCGGTGCGTGTTTATGTTACGGCAGCCATATTGAAAATTTCCAAACTACATTAATCATTTTGTTCTAACTTATACAATTTTCACCTTTTTGTTTAAATTGGTTTTGTAATTTTTGTTTTAATTTTGGCTCTAAGCCCAACACTTTTATCAACAACAACTAAACATTAAGGATATACAAGGATATTATCTAAAAATAACTTTCCCACAAGAAAAATATCCCAAAACTCAAAATCCCTAGAAAAAGTTTCCCAGAACATATATTTTCTAGAAGACTTTACCAAATTAAAATAATGTTGTAATTTGATAATACCCCATTGTCAATGTAAAGTTGTTTGCTTAAGGTTTCTTGAAAAATTCTCAAAATAATTAAAATTATAAAATATCATATATATTTATTAATTTCTTGTATGTATTTCCGTAAAAAAAATTTGGATTTCCCTACATAAATTTTTTCAAAAATTTGGCTATGTTTTTAAATACATAGAAAAATTTTGAAAAATTTTGATGAACTACTTAATTTTGATTGTCTCCCTAGGGAAAAGTATGTGTCAAAAATTTTATATATAAATTTTTTCGTGACCTACATATAATTTGGATTCGACCTAGATATTTTCCAGAGGGTGGGTCTGAGTTAGCGGTGACATATCATACTATTGTTGATCCATGTGACCAATATCAGGAGTTGAATTTATGCTAATTCCAAAATACTTTGCATTCTTTATTTTAGAAATTATCAGCGTCAATACTTTGGAATCTAATATACCAATGAACTCATCACATATAGTTGAAGACATATACTATACATTTCCCTTTTTCGTGTTTCCATATTTTCGAATGTGTTCCATTAGAAATGGATCAAATTTGGCTAAAAGGTCAATGCAGCCAAGATAGGTTTCATTGTTATCAGAGTTATACAATTTAGTCACACCATGGAAATCTTATCCTCTTTCAGCAAGAAATTTTATAACTGCTATTATTCTTATCAAAACTTCAGTCTAGTGTTTAAACAATTTCTCTTTTTCTTTTTGAAGCTCTGCATCCATTCTAATGGACTTCTGACGTTGCAACATCATTGATAAAGCAGCAATATGGTCTTTAGACTTCTCATGCAAAGTAATCCTTAAAGTTGAATTTTTCCAATCATCAAAACCAGTTTGAAATTGATTTCAAGATTCATCGACACCACCATATTTGCGATCAAATAGCTTGCACACAAAAGCCAATCTTTGTTGACAAATTCTCCATTTGTCAATTTTCTCAGAAATTATTCCTTGCGTGCATATCTTGTCTTGTCTCCAAATTGTCTACCCATTGAAAGAAAATCACTTTCTAAATTCTGTGAGGGGATATTTTCTGCATAATAGCCTATAAGATGTGCATTTACTTCCCATTCAGCTGGATCACTGACTCTGCGTTCATTGTTTTGCTTTATTTTTAAATCTTCGCTACTTGCTAGTTCTGGATAATCAAATTGAAACTGTGTATCTTTAGGCTGGTAGATCTGTTCTAGGTGTTCATAAGTAACATCTGTTTCACTTTGTTTAGCACTTTTGTTAGGCAATATTTCTGGTATTGAGACATTGGTCATGACAGTTGTGCCATTGTTGGGCATATCACCATTATTTATATATTTCAGTATAGAGCCCTTCATCTTTTTTATTACTTCTTCTTTCTCTTGCTTTTTCTTTCATTATTCAGATTCAGGCTTGTGTTTTCTCTGGTATTCATCAGACATGATTTCTAAAATTAATATTATTTGTAATTACCAATACTAATTACAAATTACTAATTGGTAAACATTAAGACAATTATAAAGTATTTTTATTTTAAATATTTAACTTTACGAAATATTGGATAACCGGAAAATAATTAGTTACGAAATCATTGTACTAAAAGTATTTGTGATTAGTAATATCAAAACCTGGGTGCGTTCATAAATATTATGGTTCAAATCAAAAATATTTCAAAACAATATCATCTAAGAATGTTGTATATGTGTTTACAATTTACATATTTTATCAGTTGAGAATTTAAATTTTAATAGATTTGTAAATAATGCAGATTTGTAATAATAGATTTGTACAAATCTCGGAACGTCAAAGAGGACTAGAGGAGGCTTGTTCGCGCTTATTTGGTGTGGACAGGAAAAAAGGGATTTGCTTAAACGCTCACAGTACGATATAGCTAATTGATAAACTATACTGGATAACTGCAGTATTTATGAATGTTCCGGTCACATGGATGTAAACGTACATTGATTTTGTACTTGTACCGCACACAGAGACGATTTGGTTTTCTAATTAAAATTTAGGTTTTTTAAATGAGCCTAAATGGTCTGTAAAGTTTTTACATTTAATTAATTATTTTCTTTTTGAGTGTTGTTTTAAACTAAGAACAGATGAAATTTTCAATACGTTATGACTGAGGTAGAGTCTAATTTTTAAACGTATTCGATAGAAGAACGTTTCCAACAGCTATCATATTATAAAGATACGTTTGGCTTCTTGCATTCCATTTCGAAATTAACTACATAGAAGAAAGAAGATATTTTAAAGTATTGTAAGGATTTAGAAGTTATAAAGAGCGATGGTAATCAAAAAGACATTGAAGGTATTGAACTGTCAGAAGAATTAGTATTTATATAAAATTTGCTGAAACCATCAGATGATCCGAACGATGTTTTGAATATATTTTACAGAATGAGTTAATACTAATCTATCCAAATTTATATATTGCTCTTAAAATATTGCTAACAATGCCAGAAGCGTTGCTAGCGGAGAAAGGAGTTTTTCTCGTCTAAAACTAATAAAAAATTATTTGAGATCATCCATGACACAAAATAGACTATCTGGACTATTTATTTTGTCTATTAAAAATGATATTGCAAGAGCAATTGACAAAGAAGATATTCTACGAGATTTTACAAATCTAAAAGCAAGAAGAAGATTTTATACTTTGGAATACGGTTACCAGATAAAGGTCCAATAACTAGAATTTTTTATATATACTGTACGTACAATGCCACTGTATTTATTTTTCATAAGTGAATAAAGAAAGTTAAAGTTCTTTTTCTGTTTGTTTGATGGCCATCGATTTAAAACAAACCCACAAAATTTAAAGTTGTTGATACTATTATTATTCCTTATTTTTTTATTTAATTATGATTACTGTTTGAGGTAATTTTTTTATTACAAATTTAGTGTCATATTTACAACGGAATAATTAGCAAATTTGTTTTTTTTGTTATTTTACTTAATTATACTCGTGTTAAGTGCATCCAAACAAAATCTTGCCTGTAGCAGCAAAAAGTCTAGGACCGGCCATGGATTTATTATATATATAGTGTAAGCTGTACTTTAGTAAATTGTTTTAATGAATTCTAGTAGTGGAATGTGTCACCACTGGATCAACCCCCCGAGGGGGTAAAATCGTTTTTTTCTAAGTCTAAAAGTACAAAAAATTTTTAAGACAAAGACAATGACTCATTCAAGGTTATTGGATGACTCGTCAAACACTTTCAAGGTCATTGAAACAAAGACCACGAGTCATTCAAGGTCATTGGATGACTCGTCAAACACTTACAAGGTAATTGAAACAAAGACCACGATTCATTCAAGGTCATTGGATGACTCGTCAAACACTTTCAAGGTCATTGAAACAAAGACCACGAGTCATTCAAGGTCATTGAATGAGTCATCATATTTCTCAAGTTCATTTAAACAAAGACCGTGACTCATTCAAGGTCATATTATTTTTAAACATTTTTTAATTTTAATTTACTACTTATTTTTATAAGTAGTATATATTTTGTAAATTTATTTTATTATTATTTTTATTATTATTATTATTAGTAATATAATTATTATTATTATTATTAATATTTTTATTATTAGTATTATTATTATTATTATTTTTATTATTATTATTATTATTAATATATTCTTTTTATTATTATTATTATAAGTTCATGTTTTATTATTATTAATATTATTATTTTTATTATTAATATGATTAATAATATGATTAATTAGTATGATTACTTATTTTTATTATTATTATTTTTCTTCTTATTATTTTTTTTATTATTAATGTCAAGGTCATTGAATACTCATCATAATTTTTCAAGGTCATTCAAAAGTAGGTCAAGTTCATTCAAAAGTATGTCAAATTTTTTGGATGACTCATCATATTTTTTCAAGGTTATTCAAAATTTTTCAATGTCATAATATTTTTAAACATTTTTTAATTTTAAAATTACTACTTATTTTTTATAAGTAGTATATATTTTCTAAATTTATTTTATTATTATTTTATTATTTCTATTGTAAATATTATTATAATTATTATTAGTACAAGTTTTAGTTATTATTATTATTATTATTATTATTATTATTATTAATATTATAATTAGGATTATTTTTATTAATATTATTATTATTATAAGTTCACGTTTTATTATTAATATTATTATTATTAATATGACTATTAATATTATTAATTAGTATGATTACTTATTAATGTTGTTTAATTATATATTTTTTTAATATTATTATAATTGTTATTATTAATATTATTATTTTTTTTTATTATTATTATTGTCAAGGTCATTGGATGAGTCTTCATATTTTTCCAAGGTCATTTTAAAGTAGGTCAAGGTCATTCAAAATTTCACAATGTCATAGTATTTTAAAACATTTTTTAATATAAATTTACTACTTATTTTTATAATTATTGTTTTAAATATTATTATTTTATTATTATTATTATTTTTATTATTATTGTTACAAGTTAATATAATTTACTACTTATTTTTATAAGTAATGTTTTAATATTTTTTAATTTTAATTTTATTATTATCATAATTTTCTCAAGGTCATAGTATTTTTAAATATTTTTTAATATAAATTTACTACTTATTTTTTATAAGTATTGTTTTAAATATTATTATTTTATTATTATTATTTTTATTATTATAATTACAAGTTAATATAATTTACTACTTATTTTTATAAGTAATGTTTTAAAATTTTTTAATTTTAATTTTATTATTATTATTTTCAAGGTCATTGGATGAGTCATAATATTTTTCAAGGTCATTTAAAAGTTTTTTTCAAGGTCATAGTATTTTTAAACATTTTTAATTTTAATATACTACTTATTTTTTATAAGTAGTGTTTTAATGTTTTTTTATTGAATGAGTCATGGTCTTTTTTTAAATGACCTTGAGAAATTATGATGAGTCTTCAAATGACGTTGAATGAGTCATGGTCTTTGTTTCAACGACCTTGAAAGTGCTTGATGAGTCATCCAATGATCTTGAATGAGTCATGGTCTTTGTTTTAATGACCTGACAGTGTTTGATGAGTCATCCAAAAGACCTTGAATGGGTCATGGTCTTTGTTTCAATGACCTTGAATGAGTCATTGTCTTTGTCTTAAAAGTTTTTTTGTGCTTTTAGACTTAGAAAAGGCCGATTTACCCCCCCCCCCGCGGGGGTGGTATATTCAGCGGTGACACATCCCACTACTAATTCTAGAAATAAAAATGAATTTTGTTTAAATTATTTAATTTTTAGTGGGAAAAACAGTTTATAAACATTTTTTAGTCCATTTAAATTATACTTTAATCACTTTATATTATTTAAATGACAAGAATTATTTTCCATTAAACTTGGCGTTTAACGACATCCGATGCCTATTATCTTAAAAATGCAAACTTTAACCTTCAGCACCACCAGTAACAAGATAAACGTTAAGAAATATCTAAACCATCTCGTCCTTTTCCGTGGTCTAAAATTTTAGACAAAATGTTTACCTAAGGAGAAAATTATTTACTATAAACTAAATATTACTATCTAACTTGAATGTCAATTTTTATTTAGCTTATGTAAACTTTACCTGGATGGTATTCCAAAAAAATATTTATTCTATTTATGATTTCGCCGGTTGTTTTTATTTTACGTTTTTCGATGCATTTATTGAAGTAACGAAACTTGAAGGTCCTGGAACTGTTAATGTTTTGCCATTCCAAAACTTCAGCACATTCACCGAGAGGGGTGGCATATACCAGTTTGTTTGCAGACTAACTGCTACAAAGGCCAGCTATTTATACTTTATCAAAGTTCTGACTATTGAAATATATTGTAAGTTGATATGATGAATTTTTTTTTAAATCAAATTTAATGATACTCATTCTTACTCCATATTTTTCTCATAATTGTTATAAAAATGAAACTGACGATAACCTGGATTGTCTGTTATATTTTTAAAGAAAAGCAAGGATGTAAGTAAAAATGTTTCAAAAGACACTTGTGATTTCAAAAAAAAGTTTAAAAATGTGAAGAAGTTTAAATTAAGCAGGGAATATAGAGTTAGGTCAAGGGGAATTCGACTACAACTTTTATGAGAAGTCACCTGTCCGGTTAATACCACCAAGTTTCAATCTGTCTTAATCCATCATGAGTTAAAAAGTCAAAATTTTAAAATTTAAATTTATTTGTTATTTGAAATTCACACTTATTTAAAGTAACCGTTAAGAAAGAATTCTGGGAATTTACTGTTCAGAAATAGTGAAGCAAATGCACCAGTGCATCTGTCCAATCGAATCAAATGAAGCCGCATAAATTGTTGTTGAAACTAATTATGTTCCAGAGGTAGTTGAAAAGCAAAATGATCAATTTAATTATAATAAATTTTATTTCAATTGACCTTCATTACTTGTGTAATAAAAGAGAAAATAAATTGATTATTTCTGTTTAGAGACTTTTTATTATCTTGTTTAGTTTATGAAATGGTTTTAAGTACATGTATAATATCCCTGTTGCACATTCCATAATGACATGTTATGCGCTTCCATCTGATTGGCTTAAATTTAGATTGCGACATATTTTTTAGGAATGTCAAAACCGCACAAATTGAGAGATGACGATTTATTCAAAATAAAATAAAATTTATGTATATTAATCATTTTTGTTTTTGAGCTTGTAATTTATAAGAATTTTAATTAATTTTATTTTCTCATAAAATAATATTATTTTATTACTAGTCATGCCGACTTTTGTTTGTGTTATGCCATTTTTTCCCATTCCCGGATCCATCATAATCTTTGCACATAATGGATATCCCCCCGACTTAACTACTTATGCTATATCATTATTTTTGGATGGTGAAGAAATAGGATTTACTAAAGTAAATTACATAAAATTGCCATATTTAATTGAAAAACGACGTTTCCAAATACAAGGAACAATTGCGTTTACTCTTTATTTTGAAATAAGAAATTTTACTATTCAGAGGAGCTTTTTCATGGAATATGGTAAAGGCATTTAAATTTTATTTAAAATAACTAATATCAATTTATTATAAATCATAATAATTATAACATCTTTTACCACACAATTACGACATTTATGTTAATCTCATAAAGTTTTATTCATTATAAAAAATCTCTCCCTCCCTCCCACCTCTTATAATGTCAGTACCTCTAACAGGTTGCCAATAACATCGATTACGTAACAATTTTTTATTTATCATCAACAATTTATATATTTTTTAAAACTTACGCTAAATTTTAGGAAATCTTATTAACAAAAGTAGATCATAAATCATATATCACTCCTGGACTCAAAATCATATTCATTTTCATATCAACTTTCCTTTTGCTGTCCTGATTCTCGTTTCTGGGGTTCAGTATGAAACCAACAAAATAAAATTTATTTATTGATCACAAGAAGACACATTTCGTTCTTAAGGATTATAAATTAAAACTTTTGAGATCAATTTACCACTTGATTTAGGTTAATTGTTCCTTAGTATCGCCTCTTGATACTTTATTCTGACGAAAGTGGCCAATTTCTTTAATCACTGTTGTTATTTATCACTCATCTTTTTTAATGGCCGGTTTTACGTCCACTTTTTTGTATAAATAGGCGATTCTTAGAGCGGCTCACCCTAAATTTTAATTAATTAATTTTAAGTAAATAAACAATTTATCAACTCCAAGATTGTACCAATCATGTACGTTTTTCTTGAATAATAAATGAAATTTATTAATTTTATTAATTGATTTATTTTTTCGTTCCATATCTTCTTAGGATCGTCCGATCATTTGAAACATTATTTTATTTGTCATCGTCTTTTAATTTGACATCAGTAACTTCTCCTTCGCGGAAAACATTATTCTTTACTTTTTTGAATATTTAATCAGCTTTAAATTAATTTCTAATAATTCATATTTAGGTGTATCATGTTAGGTTTTTAGTTTTTAATATACATTTAAAGAGTTAAAGGTTACTTTGGGCATAAACTCGCCATTAATTAACAACTTATTAGATTTCAAAACTTTCATTTGTTCACTTATTAAATAAATTAAAAATTGAAACATATTTTATTTTTGTTTAAAATGCTTAATGTTTAAAAAGTCCAGTGAAACTCCATTTAGTCGAATTGGATAAAATAAACTCATTATTTGTTTAAAACCACAAATTAAAATATTTCCTATTATCTTGTTCAAATAAAAATATTAAATTATAGTTGTTTATTTTTGATCTGTTTTTTGTTTTATTTTTGTATTTCATTTATTTAAAATTTAATTCTCCTTCATAACAAAAATTTCCGGTATTGCATTTTTAAATTGATATTTCACATTGAAAAGATAGTGTCCAATTTAAAAAATTTTTAAAAAAATGTTTGAATAAGTGTGTAGTATTGTATAATTATATTATTAATCCTCTCCGTGTCAAAAATAATTTATAACAAACTAAAAATCTGAAAATTGATATATTGACCAATATGATGCTCATGAACACGAGAAAAATATTTTTTTCACCCAAGCCTTCTCCCCTGGCCTCTAGACAATGTCGAATATATTCGACATTGCCACTCAGACGTTGTATGAAAAGCTAAAATAAAACATTAGTTTAATAGTAAATATTTTATTAATTTTCTATTTATTATGAAAGTTTTCAAAACAAATTTTTCCTCTTATTATACAAAGGTAAACGTTGCATTTCAGCTAATACGACAAGTAGGCAGATGCAGTCTAATGTGAAACCTTGCAGTACATATAAGTACCGGGCTTGATGCTTTCTCTTTATTGCAACTGGCAAACAGAACAAAATCTCTGTCAACTTTTTATGGAGTGATTTCAGCAAACTATCTTTGCTCCACTTTAAGGAGCAGCGTTAAATGCCAAACGGTGGTAATCTTGACCATCATTTTGGAAAATTACATGATTTAATTGTATGCTCGAATAGATATATTCACGCGCTAATAAAACTAATTCAAGTAGACAGCATGAATAAGTAAACACCTTTGGATAACAGATGCTCGCAAACTATGAGGGCGGAGTGCTGGATCAGAAGATATGCATGTGATTGGAGGGGGGTTATAATTTGAATAACTGTAACATTTGTATCGATACGTCACGGACAAGTAAATTAATTTAAATATTTCAGTTACATCGAAGGTCGTTCCAGGGTGTGAAGTTCCATTAGGGATGGTTGCTGTAGTGTTGTGCAAAGGCTTTTTTATTTATTTATATTATTGTTGTGAAAGTGTTTTGATTGTTATATCTATTATTATTATTACTATTTATTCCCAAAAACATTACTGTGAGACAAATTCGCCATTATTAGGCTTGAAATATGTTGGTTGTTTTCCAGAACTTGATAGGGACCAACATATGCAGTTTCAAGGTAAACATATTTCACATCCTTTAATTCTTTTGGTATGTTGATTGGTATTCCAAATTGATATCGAACAATATTAATTGATTCTGTTGTTTCTTTTATCATTTGTTTATCCGATTCTTTTGGCTGATGTATCGTGGCTAGATCAGCACAATAAACTTCTGAGCCGGTGAAAATTCTGATTCGTCTGGACCCTTTCTCAAACATAACAAATTTTGGGTAGTAATTTTGCCCTTTATTGACATAGCTGTGTTTGTTGATACTGTAATTACTGCTTTCAAAGTTCAATGGAAATTTTCAATTTTCCCGTTGACTTGATGATAGTAGGCTGTGGTTCTGTTACTCTTTATACCAAAACCTTTGCATAATTACTGAAAAAAGTTACTAGTGAATCGAGTTTCTCTATCTGAGACAAATTCCATTGGTATACATCAAATTATACTAGTGTAACTTTTTCTGCCGTTGGGTTTGAATTGGTATTGCTTCCCCATTCTAGATTTTTACCTGTTTATTATGGTTAATAAATAATTTTTACTTTGTACTCGTTGTTGAAGTTGGGACTTAGCATGCCTATATAATTTTGTCCGAGCACACTCATCACATTCTTGGCACCATTTCTGTATATCTTTTGTTATTTGATGCCACATATATGATCTTTGCAACAAATATTTCGTACACTTAACAGCAGTATTAGCAAGCTCATACAATGTTTTGAAGCTTGGTTTTCTCAGAGATGGAGGAACTTTTCTCTTATTTTTTATCCCTTAGAACCGTTTCGCCAGTGTGATTCTTTTCCTCTCTTTGTAGTGAAACTATTTCTTAGACTAGCCATATAAAACAATTTTCTACATTGAGTATTGTTGATCTGGAAAGTGTATCAACTACAATATTTGATTTTCCCGGACAATATTATATTAAGGATTGAAGAGCTGATATAAATTGTAGCTGTCGCCATTGACGAGGAGACAAATCTTTGGATGACTGTGAAACGGAAGTTTGTTATCCGTATAAATTTTGAACTCTGCTGCATTTAATTAATAGTAAAATTGACATTTATTAAAAAATATTTTAAAAATGTTTTTTAAATATCAAAAAATATCGATATCTTTAATGATTCTTGGTCAAAAAATTTTTTAATAAATTTCATTTGAAAATGAAAAGTAATCAGTGGTGAAAATTAAAGAATATTATTTTAGTAAAAAGGTTTACATGATCGATAAATTGCTAGAAGTTCTCTATCGTAGGTATTGTATGTTTTCTCTGTTTCCAAATGCTTCTTACTGAAAAGTGATATAAGTATACCATTTTGTTCGAAAACTGATCCAATCGAATTTTCAAGTGCATCAATTCTCAGACATGTCACTGGCTTCCGAGAATGTAGCAAGTTTGATAACTGAAATCAGTTCTTCTTTCGTATTGGTAAATGGTCGGTTATTTTTCTGTCGTCCGTCGTAGAACAGTTTATTTTCCTTTCAACGCATTGTAAAGTGGTTCCATCAGAGATGCCATAATATTTATAAATTTGTAATAAAATTAACAATAATACAAAACTTCCTTAATTGACGTTTGGTTATTATTTTATCAAATTTAAAAGTAACTTCCACTTTTGTCTGTAAAAGCTTGGATACCACTGGTAACATTTTCGTGATCCAGGGATTGAAATGTGCTCCGTATGTCCATCCTTCGGCCGACCGAATAAGCAGCAGCAAAAGTTATTGTCCATTGTTCTTTGGAATGTTTCTGGGGCATTTAGTAGAACAAATGGTACATGAGTAAATTCAAATATAACAAACAGAGTTGTTATTTGAAGATCTGTTGCTTCCATCGGATATTGAAAATATGCCTTTTTTAAATCAATGCTAGAAAATATACATTTATTGCCTGTCGCTCTGATTATTCCTTTTATCCTAAGTATTGGGTATCGGTCTAGAATCGTTTTAATATTGAACTCGCAATAATCTTCACACATTCTAAATTGATGGTCTGCTCTTTTCAGCTTTGATCATATCCTTAAACCATGACTTGGCTGCATTACGTATCTCACCAAAAAGCCGTCTGGTTTGATATCTCTTTGGCGTTCCTGTTAAGTGGATTTAATCTTTGATTGTTTGTTCACTCTTTGATTCGATTGCATTGATGATAATATCTTTTTCCCCAAAGTACCAAATCGTTTGATGGTTTTGAAAAAGTCACAAATCAATATTAAAAAGTCCAATATTAATCCAACATGAAACCATCCAATCATATTTTTTTCCATTTAAATTAATTGAAATGTTCTTCTTTCCCAAATACTTAATTGACGAGCGCTTGGCTGCTGTAAGAATTGTGGAACAATCTAATGATGGTTTTAACAATTTTATCGGTAAGCAGAAAACAACAGCACCAATATCAATTAAAACTAACTTACTATTGATAATGTAATTATATGGCAGCTCTCTGAACTTGTACCTCCGAGGTGTCTAATGTGAAGGTCCGAAATGTTTGAATTTGCAAGGTGATCCATCTGTCAAAAGATCGCATTTTCTAGCATTTTTACCAACACAGTTCTTTGATAGGGTCATTATGGTTGTTTTTCCGATTCAACACGATAATTTCGTTCTTCGAATCCGATATTATAGCCAATATTTGTTCATTTTGAATGGTATTTAGCTTGCGATCGGTTAGTTCGAAGATTAAATCAGACATCGGTAATATTTCGGCGATTGGTTTATCCATCTAGTGAACCACTGATAGTCGAACCTTTTCTGGAAGTTCTCACGAGAATTTGTGATTCATAATTTACATCTCGCTATAAGTTCTAAAATATCAGTCATGGTTTATCATTTCCAAATGTGCCATGATTAAATTGTTCCCCAAATGAATTCTTTCAGTTTTTTTCTACTGACAGCAGTCTTGGGATACTGGACTGATATATTTATACAATTAATATTATTACCCAAATGAGCAATTTATAACAGATCATAATGTCGCACCGAAAATGATGACGACTGTTTCGAAACATATTTCGTCAGTGGATGCATGCATTAGCAAACCTAAAAATGCCTACGTGGACAATATGTCTGTAGATACGGGTGAAGTGTTGGCAGAATCTGTGATAAAATACTTGTGAAAGTTTGGATTAGAAGTTAAGAATTACATTTAGTATTAAAGGCGCTCGAATTCCCAGGTTAAAATGTATTTAAACATGGAAAACTGATATGGAACCGCCATAATCAAGTTAGTTATATCCAGCAACTAAGTCGCAACTGCTTTTATAATCGGACATTTTCACATGGAAGCCGGCCGTTCGTAAAACAGCAGTTTTAGGCGAAATCTTAAAGGGTGTGACTGAATTATTGGACTGTCGTCACCTTGAGACATTCAAAACAGATGAGATAACAAAAATGCCTAATTCTTTCATGGTTGTTACAATTGAAAACAAATATAACAGCTCAAAACCTTACTTATTGAACGCGTTTAGTTCAAACAGTGTTAATGGCAAAATGGATCAAGTGCGGAGTTTCCATACAGATCACAGGTTTGGAGTAAACAAAGCATTTGAACTTAGAAGACGTTGGCTAAGGATTATCAGTGGAAACAACGAATTAAAGCAACTCAATACTCTTGAGCGTAACCGATTGTGGAGTGAGTAGATTCTCAATCTGGCGGAGGCTGAAATCGGAGGATAAAATTGACGTTCGTGATTATCTTCGATCGATAAATTTCTACCATGATGTGCCGTTCGAAATTTTCTTGGAAAATAGTAGAATATTCCACTTCAAAGAATTAGAGGGCTGTGCGAACTGGTCCATGTAAAGATGATTTACCGTAAAACCAATATACCTTCGGGAAATCGTATCTTGAAGAGAGTCATCCGAACAGCTTAAAGGAAAATAGCTCAAGTAAAGTGTAAAGCAAAGAAAATGTATTTATGCCCAACGAATGGTGATAGTGTAGATTGACTTCTTACAATTTATATACAATCAGTGATGTATCTAAATTTAAGAAATTTGTGAACTCTGAAACATCGATAGCAGTCGACGGGATCAATCGAAATGTGTTGGGCATCAGATTGGCCTCGGGGAATAATAATTATTATTCATTATAATGAATACAGATTAGACAGTAGTTCTTCCGATGAAAGAAAAAACGTAAGCAGAAAGTGAGTTTTCATCTTCAGAAACAAAAATCTTTGATCCTGAGGGTTGTGAATTGATAAAGTCAGTTACGTAGCCAAGGTTTCAGCTAGGTGTGGCAAAATTGAGCAATGTTAAAAATTCACACGGAAAAACAGAAAAAAATATTTTACAAAAATAAAATACACAAATGTGTAAGATTTTTTTTGGGGGGGAATTTCCCCTATGCCACCCCTCAGCTACGTCCCTGGATGTCGCACTCAATTCAATTATATTTAAAATTGGTGTGAAAGCAACGATCAGGCTTGACCTCAGGTCGAGGTGTAATTATTATAAAAATTTATGTTTAAATAGGTTGCATTTTCTAAATCTTGAATTGTATTTTAGTACATTTTTATTTGTGGAATTTTTATTAGAAAATCACAATTTCTCTGATAATTAGGCAAATATTCAAATCTATAATTTAAATTTATTAAATCTTTTAATAATTAATGTAAATATTTTAAAATAAATGATTGTTTAGATTTGATAAAATTGTGCATCATTCGATAGAGAAAAGCTAATTTTCATATAGCATTGATATTACAATGTTATATTATTGATTAAAATACTAAGTTAATAAATATTTAAATTCAATAATGTTGCTCCACCTACAATCAAATATATTTAAAAATTGGGCTTATAAATAAGTGTTTTATTTAATTCACTGTTAAATTTTACAAAATGTTCGAAGTAATTTTTGCCTGTAAATCTGACATCCATTTTCCAGATTTAATCACATAAATGGAGTTTCACTGTATGCAGGGAAATGCCTCTCTCGTGGCCCTTCACAGCCATGTTTTGGATAAAGAGCCTGCCGGGGCAAAAAAAGTAGGCCGAAATTTATTTTTTTTATTTGTAATGGAACGGTTTCGCTCCAATTGTCAAGACTCTACTGTATAGTTTATTTTATGAAAATGTTACTAATAATTGTGAAATATTTGAGAAATGAATATTGATAAATCTGCACCAGTGAGGTTGTAATTATTTTTTTTGTATCTCTCTTCACTATCCACTTTTTACATGTCTTGATTTTGGAATTAATACTCTATTAGAAAAGGAAAGTCGGTAAGCACTTTTGTCACAATAATAAATTTTGTTTTTCTTCATTTTTTTCACTATCGATCAATATTTTATTTGACATAGATTTTGGCAGAGAAATTAAATTGTAAAAATACTTCAATGGTGATCAAGATAAAAGACTTGCTTTAAAATATTGCATTTTTTTTAAGATGACTTAAATAAAATGTTTAATATTTGTAAATTATGTTTGTTCATTATCATAGCTTATGCTCTTTTCTGAGAGAGGTCACTGTTCATACTTAAAAGCTCGCATAAATGTGAAGATAAGGAACCTTATAAAGGATTAAATTAATATAGTTGAGTCGAATCACAAAAGTTTCCTTAGAACGACGAGGTGTCTGGAGAATGATTTGATATTATTATCTGTTTGATTATCCAATTTTTTTATTACAGATCCAGAAAAAGTTGTTACTATTACCAAAAAGGATTTGGAATGTTCCCAATACTCTGAAATAGAAATGTATTATACCCAGCTGTCGAGTTTTGCTTTAGTCTTCGTAAATGACGCCTTCTCTCTTGACAGTGATAATCTGGTTGCAGCTGAATATGCGTTCTGGATTATTTTAATGATTTTTGTAGGGGTCATTTATATAATATTATACAGCAGACAACATGAAAAAGATTTATTCCTCGAGAAGAGAAGAAAAGCAATCAAATTCAGAGAATTAAATGATAAACTGAGACGTATAAGTAAGACAAATATAGAACTGATGACCAAATTTCATAGCATAGACCGAATGAGTTTTATGACAAGTGATCATTCGTCTGTAAATGATGATATTTAAATATAATTCTGTATTTTTATTATTTATGAACATTTTACATTAACGATAAGATTGAGTATCTTTTTGTTCACCTTCGATCTGTTTTTTTTTGAATTTCATTTATCTACATTTCGACTATAAATCAATGTTTATTCTTATCTATTTAGCATTGACCTATGGTTGACTCGTAGATAAGTTAGCTACATCGTTTGTGAAAACATTTTTATTTGTGATAAAAGTGAGAAAAGGTAAATAACGCTATAAATGCCGCTTGATACGAGTTGTGTAAAATAATGAATCTAATCTGAAGGTTTTAGCTTTTGATTCAATTCGGAGGGCTTACAACGCGATTCCCAGGAGTATACAGTGTTTTCTATCTTTAAACGGATATACAGTAGAGTCTTGAGTTTCTGACAACCTAAGCCCACGGTATTCCTAAACTAAATTTATTCGCTTGGTTTTATATTTATAAAGTTAATTAATATATATATGTGTGTGTGTGCGCGCATGTGTTTGTTTGTTTTACTGTGAACGAACATAATATTTTTATATATTCTCGTAATAATATCGTAATATGACGTTTTATATATAAAGCTTAAAATTATTTTTGTTTATTACATGAATAAGTATTTTTATCTATGACGATTTTAAACTTGCAAAAAATTGTAGAAAAAGTTCATATTCTTCGTGCAAATCATTTTCTGAGAGAATATAAATTTACCTTTGAATACTTCCATTTTATTCCAAAATTACTCGTAATAGAACAGTCGGGGAAATATTTCTTTAGCATTTGAACACATTTTTTTTAAATTAAAATTTTCTGAAACTTTGAATGTGTTGTTTGAATGTGTTAATGAATGTTTATAATTAATTGGCAAACTTCACTTAATATCAAGTTTTACGATGCACCAGCAAAATGATTATCTAATACAATTTTAAAGTTTTTTGATAATTTAATATTAATACCACTATTCGCTAGGTTTTTGAAAACTTAAGTGTACAGGAGATTTATAAAAGATTACAAAGTCAAATAAAAAAAATAGTAATTAGCAAGTCAAATTAGTTTCTTGGGGAAGTCTTTGAAAAGAACATCTTTCACGATGATTTATGGAATACAATTGTATTTAACCGTGATAATTTGGTTCAGAAATTTCCAGTTTGATCGAAGAGCAAATAGAATTGTGGGAAAACGTTTTTCCTAGAATGACTTGACAATTTTACTTTTTTTTTGTTGGATCTTAGATTTTAATTTAGGCAGTGATTGAATCAAGATGTTCAACTTTTTTGTTGATATAAAAGTTTAAATTTGTTGGGTCTCAGTAACTCAAAATGAAAAAGTGTAGTTAGCAACTCAATAATCCTTTAAAGATTGGCATTCAACTGCCGAATGACTCAAACCTGAAACGAGTGACATTACAGGATAATATGACAAGTTTTTTACCCTAACTAAATGGATATTAGGGCACTGAAAGAATTTCATTTGGACCCCACAAAAAGTAAGGATATATATATTTGATAATAAAGAGATATACAAATTCGGTTGATAGAAAATAGTTTCCCGTTAAGTGGTTTAGTTACTGCAAGCAAGACCCTACTGAAAATTGAATGTCTTCATTTTTTCCTTGATTAAGACAAGTTTATACAAATCTTTGCAAGATATCTCATTAAAATGATCAAATATTTTACAGTCATATTTTTATTTATATTTAATTATAATATATAATTATTTATTAGTATCCGTAAAAATTCATTATATAATGTTTTTGTAATAATATTTAATCGAATACTTAGAAAATCTTGAAATATTTTTTAATTAAATATTAAAAATATGAACAATAAACCCAATTTTTTTTCACACATACAAACATTTCTTGTAACTAAAATCTATTATCTGCTTTACCATTTATCTATTAATAAAGTGGTTTCTTAAAATAAGCAGTAACCCCCCCCCCTTCAGTGAATGGTGCAATTTTTAAGAGGGGTATTGAATTAATAAGCAATTGGGCTTTCAAGGGGTTTAGGGGTAGGTGACAACTCACACACGAAATTAATAACAAATACTTTAAAATTAATATTTTTTGTGACTTTGCAATCGAAATCATTAAAAATTATAATTCCTAGAAAAATTTTGAATTATAATTCATCTTACTACATTTTCATGTCAAATTAAAAATTATGCAATTTATTCATTACAGGCCGTTTAAAAATGACTGACTATAGGTATTTACAAGGACTTTTGCAGTGCCCAGTTAATGTATCATTAGGTGCTATTTTCGGCAAAAATATCAGATTGCTTGAACGGGTAAAACTGTTATAATTAATGGCGTTAAAAAAATGCTGTCTTGCAAAGTGAGCAGTTGTCCCAAAAATTTGGCAACCCATATTTTAATGTTAATGATAATTTCCTTTATTATTATATCAGACTATAAATTAATATTTATATTTAATTGACAAAAATTCTCAGAACAAACCATTAGAAATAGCAGTACCCAAAACCTAATAAATAAAAAAATAAATCATTGGTAAAAAAGTAAAGGAAAAAATATAAAGGTATTGGTTATTTTTATTTTCAAGTTTTTATTCTCCAGAAACTTTTTATAATATTTTTTTTCTTTCA
Source organism: Schmidtea mediterranea (assembly GCA_022537955.1). NCBI lineage: Eukaryota > Metazoa > Platyhelminthes > Tricladida > Dugesiidae > Schmidtea > Schmidtea mediterranea. Next base: position 312,431,011 of record CM039679.1, on the reverse strand, counting down.
AAAAATGTTATATATATATATTGCCAAGAAATGTAAAAGCGATACGATAAAACAAAGAATAAGATATTGGAAAGCACTGAATTAATGCATTTGAATTTCCTCGTGAACTCTTTCTTAACTTTATACAAGATTTGATATAATTATCTGGTTCAATTTCTTAGAATCTTTTGCTAATGCAATTTTTATTCCAGATCAAGAGAAAGTTATTACCATTACCCGAAAGGACATGGACTGTGCTCAATTTTCTGAACTAGAAATGCAATATAGACAACTTTCAAGTGTTGCTCTACTTTTCCTAAATGACGCTTTGACTTTTCGTGCGAATGATCCGCCTTATGCCGAATACTGGTTCTGGATTATGTTGATCTTTTTGTTAGGGGACACGTGTTTCATTGTGTACAGCAGACGCAAGGAAGTAAAGCTAACCTCGAAAATAAGAAGGAAAGCAACGAAATACAGAGATTTAAATGATAGAATGCGTCGCGTTAGTAACACGAATTTGTTAATGAAAGACCATTTTAATAGCATAGACCAATTTGTATTTATGAAAAGTGACATTTCCAGTGTATCTGATGATTTATGAATAAAACTTTGTAATTTTAATTATTTATGGAACGTTTTTGGTAACTATGAGGTTTAGCCTAACCTTTATATTCATATCAGAAATAAAATAAATTAATTAGAGATGTAAACAAAGAGTTAGACATAGACCGAGTCCACCAATCATTGAGCTTCATATAAGCATTTAAGGGGTTCTGTCGTTCTAAAATGTTCAAACTGTTGCTCATAACATTAATAAAGTGTTTTCCATTCTTTATATCCATGTTTGATTAAAAATATACAGTAGAGTCTTGAAAATTTGATCAAAAATAACTAAAGTATTATGTTAATTAAAACAATTTATTTAATTCAATAATTTTAATATTAATTCTTGTAGGATTGTAGATCAAAATAATTCATGTTTTTATATCAGGTACTCACGCGTTATGAAGCACAACCTTTGAAAAGGCGACGCAGAATTTTTGTGTACCTTATATAAAAAAGAATTGTTTTCATCTGTGATCCTACAAACAGTAATATAAAAATTATTGAATTAAATAAAAGATCAAAAGTAAAACTAAAAGCTCATGATGATAAAACAATTTATTTATAATTTTATTAATTAATTTAATTATATATATACATATTTTCAAGTTATGACTTATTTACCTTAACTGTTTCAGTGCTACTAAAACAGGTCTTTTTGAACATACTGTCATTAGACAAAATCCTTACATTATCATTACCAGACTGTAGATTGGAGTATCAAAGCACTTTCAGTCATTTCTGACTGACTCTGAGAGTGAGAAAGACTAATTAGATTGCAAATATCGCCATTATACAAAGGTCTTAATACGAATTTACACAAAACTTTTATTATTCTAATTAAAATGAAAATCATAAAATAGTTTTATATTATAAATGGAGCTGAAAAAAACGCTTTTCTTTTACATTATTATAGAACAGGAAAGAACTACATAAGGGCTGAAGAAATAGTAGGAACATCATTAAACTTGATAATTTAAGTTTAAATAAAATTTCTGAATGTTTATTCGTAATATTTAAAGTTTTTCATTCGTTAGTGTGACCTTGACTGTTGCTAATTTCTCTTTAAATTAATAATAATTAGGTTAGAAAGAGTTATAAACAATTAATTAAACTTTATTCATTATTTACATTAACCTCCTCAAACATGAATTTATATTTTTCATAGAAATTTTTTTGAAAATTCTCTTATTTACTACATTTCAGAGCATGAAGGATTTTTTTTATTTTTAAGATTTGCAATTTGCTCTGGGTATGAAAAGTTTAAATAATTATTAATAATAAAAATATAAAAATATATTTAATTTATATTCATTCTGACAAAAAAAAAAAAAATGTTGCTCTACTTTTCCTAAATGACGCTTTGACTTTTCATGCGAATGATCCGCCTTATACCGAATACTGGTTTTGGATTATGTTGATCTTCTTTAATTAAAATTTGTTTGTTTTGTTTTATCTAGTGTAATTTAATTAAAATAAGACCATATAAAATTAAAAACTAGCATTATTAAATTTCATGAATATTCTTATAGATAAAAAAACTATAAAAAGATAAATACTTAATATAAGGATTCTTGCCTAATTAAGTATTTTTGAATGCAAGTGAAATAATTTTTATATTATTGATATATTATACACACACACACACATATATATATATATATATATATATAGATAAAGGGTTTAGATCGAATGTTTAAGACTCTACTGTAAACCTGCAGGTGTGATCCTTTTCGTAAACAGTTTCGTGTGTATTTTGGCAAAGATATGATATAATATCAAAATATTTCCAAAAGAAATGAAAAGTTCTAACTGGTCATTCTTCTTTGTAGGAATGTAAATATAAGGGGTGCCTATTTCTAAGAGAGTATAAGAATATTGAATTAAATAAATAAAGCTGACTGATCAACTCATTCGATTTGATATAACTATCTGGTTCATTTTCTTAAAATCTTTTGCTAATGCAATTTTTATTCCAGATCAAGAGAAAGTTATTACCATTACCCGAAAGGACATGGACTGTTCTCAATTTTCTGAACTAGAAATGCAATATAGACAACTTTCAAGTGTTGCTCTACTTTTCCTAAATGACGCTTTGACTTTTCATGCGAATGATCCGCCTTATACCGAATACTGGTTTGGATTATGTTGATCTTCTTGTTAGGGGACACGTGTTTCATTGTGTACAGCAGACGCAAGGAAGTAAAGGTAACCTCGAAAATAAGAAGAAAAGCGACGAAATACAGAGAGTTAAATGATAGAATGTGTCGCGTTAGTACCAGGAATGTGGAACTAAAAGACCAATTATTTCCTAGCATAAGCGATTTTGATAGTGACAATTCCAATGTATTGATGATTTATGAATAAAACTTTGTAATTTTATTATTATGATATTTTTCTTTTAAGGTATTTTTTTCTTTGCCTATGCTCTTATGAATATATTTTGTAGTTCACTTTATTTATATAATTTTCAGTTTGGTTAAGTCCTGGAAATGGAAATTTAACCTGAAACTATGAAAAATATATATTGTTTTTTGATATTTTGTTTAAATAAATAATGTTAATTATAATTTTGATTATTTGAACAAAATATTGATTGATAGTCTAAATTCAGAACTAGGCGGAGACAATTTTAAATATCTGAATCAAAATTATTTTCAGCAAATTTATTTCTGCACAAATAAGGAAATTTTTATTAAACAAAAATTTAAATAAATGCTTAAATTTATATATCAATAAGTCCCTGACCAAAATTGGAAATTGTAATACGAGTGTACATCAGTTCCTAATGTGTGACCCAAGTTACTTCAGAAATAAAACTATATAAAATAATATTGTTTTAAACAATAAAAACTCAAAATCTCCTTTTTATCATACATTCAGAGACTGCCTTTAATACTATATCATGTTGTTTCTAGAAGCATTTGCTCTGACCCTACAATGGTTGAAGCCATGGACCTGGTTTCATGATGACTGTTCTTTAGGTAATGTACACTATTTCTTTTGTTCTTTCTTTTTTGAAGCAAGTCTGGTATTTCAGCTTAATTCACCAAAGTGCTTTCATACCAATCTTTGGAATATTAGGGATCTATGTGTAAGACAATGTTTCTTTCATTCCTTCTGCTTTATCATGCTGTGACTCTATATTAAGCAAAAAATTACATTCATCTGTCAGCATTAATCTGATCTTAATTTCAAAATGTTCACTCATACTTTTATTAATTTGTGATATTTTCCAGAAATACTGACGAAATTATAACGACTTAAGTGTCTATTTTCGATGTTCACCGTCCCTTTTGAACCTTTCTTTTTGATTCTAATCTTTTCTTTCAAATCTTCTATTGTATATTCGTTAACGTATTTCAAACAAACTCATGTTGGATACTCACAAATACATCTATCAGATCTAGCCATGTTAAATGAAATTTCTTTTCGATTTTTATATTGTAATAGGGATATGTGAGGTTTCTGATTAACGGAAAAAAGGCATGACTCATACAGACGATGACACATTCGATTGGTTATTCCTAGACTGACATTTTTGTACTACTCATGTGTGTGATAAGTCCTCACCGAATTTTAACAAAGAAAGTAAGTCATTGCAGATAATTTTTTCCATTGTCAAAAATGTTTTTTTAAATTATGCGAATTGTCTAATTTTTATTTTAGTGTTTTTTAGGAAAATTTTATGTAAATTTTATTTTTCTTGCAATAAATATTGAAACTTAAATGCAACTGCCAATTTTTTTAAGAATTATTATATGGCAATCTTCCTATTTTGTAAATTTTTGGAATAGCACTTCAAAATTTCAAAGTTTTTGTCATAAATCATTTGGCATAGCATGTCGTTCTTAAAACTTTTCATAGTCTTTCGTATAAAAATGATTGTTTATCAAGATTTTTTATCATTTTAACAACAATGATAGTGTGCGTGTATGTGTTAAGGACAAAATTTAAGAAAAATTGTTTTTTAAGGAGTAGTGGGATACAGGCCCGCTGGGACAAAGACATATACCCCTTTCCCGGGTAAAAAAAATTATTTTTCTAAGTTTAAAAGTACAAATTTTTGTAGGACAAAGAAAGTGACTCATCAAAATTTTCTCAAGTTCATTTAAACAAAGAACACGAATCATTCAAGGTCATTGGATGAGTCATCATATTTTTCCAAGGTAATTTAAACAAAGACCGTAACTCATCATAATTTTCAAGGTCATTCAAAAAAATTTCAAGGTCATTGTATGAGTCATCATATTTTCAAGGTGATTTGAACAAAGACTGTGGCTCATCATAATTTTTCTCAATGTTATTCAAAATTTATCAAGGTCATTTGATGACTCATCATACTTTTTTCAAAGTCATTCAAAAATTTTTCAAGGTTATTGGATGAGCCATCATTTTTTCTCAAATTCATTCAAAATTTCTCAGGGTCATAATATTTTTAAACATTTTTTTAATTTAAATTTACTACTTATTTTTATAAGTAGTGTTTTAATTATTAATATTTTTAAATTTTTATTCTATTACTTATAATTATTATTATCATTATTATTATTATCATCATTATTATTATTATTATACTATAATTAAAATGATTATTACTTATAAAATGATTATTACTTATTAAAATGAATATTATTAATATGATTATTATGTTCATTATTATGATTACTTAGTATGATTGCTTATCATTATTATTACTATTAATATGATTTTTCTATTTATTATTATTATTTTTATTTATTGTTACGATTATTATTATTAATATTATTATACTATAATTAAAATGATTATTGCTTATTATTATTATTATTACTACTTATAATAAAAACAATAAATAACTAAAAATAAATACAAACAAAAATATATCTCAAATCATGTCGGTTAAGTTATTGTTTGCGTTTCTTCACGCTGGGAACTCGTCATGAAAATATAATAAAAGTTATTATATTTCTAGATAACAAATTATAATAAGTTTAAAAATAAAACTATAAAAAATGAAAATTATAACAAATTTTCATGATAAAAAATGAAAACTATAACAAATTTTCATGATTTAAATAAAAATGAAAACTATTACAAGTTTTCCAAATATACGGAATAAATTAACAAAATACTGATTTTTAAAAAAATATTTATTTAAATCAATCTGACAACAACACGTCGTCAATATCAATGTTCTCATCACTGTCCTCAAAACTGGGACTTAAACCACCGAAAAGCTGCCCAACTTCATCTTCGTCTTCTGTTGCATCGTCAAAACTGGGGCTCAAACCACCGAAAAGCGGCTCATCCAATAAATCTTGTCTATCATCTATTACTTAGCCACTATCTATAGCAGCAACCCCGAAATAATGCCCAAATGCGATACTGGTATTTTTCCCCACCCATAATCGCTTATCATCGTAATTACTCAAAGCGATTTTACTATTTCTAAAAGTATACAGCTAGTAGTTCCACGTCCTTATCCTACTTTGAGGCACTGTGAATACTACGTTCTTATTGTAGCAATCCAAATACGACTGATGTTTGATGTCAGTCCCAAACAACTTCACCCCCGTAGCCCTCATTGTATCGGATTTACCTAATAAACTATAGCACTTGGGTCTTAAAAAACTCATTCCTTATACACAAGACTTTTACTCTCGTTTTTAAATTTTCCTATCACTGAATCTAGTTTCCTCGAGTATAAAGGGATGTGCCGGGTCGTAATTTGCATTAACTTCTCAACTTTTAAATTGGGCGGACACATTTTTTCCGGAGCAAGCGGAAAGTCATTCAAATACTGATTCACACGCTCAGGGATATTGATGTCAACTTAGATTGTATAACCATACGGAAGGAATTCAATATTCGCATTCACACATTCACTCAGCACATCATTCAGATTATCATGCACCCAAACAATATCACCATACGGAAGGTTTTGGCTAAGTGCCAAACCATATAAATTATTAATATCAATATACAAGAGTTCTGTATCTTCAGAACTTGCAACATAATGTTTCTTAACGAATATTAACCCACCCTGTATTCCACCCTCATAAAAATTAAACATTTCCATGTCCTGCAAAAGTTCTATGGGTTCCTTTAATGTCATGAGAGTGGACGTCCATGAAATGCAGGAATTCCATAAAAATTTAGAGGTTCTAAACCATTTTAAGCAATAGCTTTTGCACGAAATTGCTGAAAATAGTCTGCAAGGAGGAATACGTCTAATTTTATATAAGTTAACGTTTAGTCTAACATTGTAGTGCAATTTTGCTGTGTCCAAAGTAATTGGGTGGTAGTGTATTCATCATCAGATACAGAATTCTATTTTGGAGGTAGTTCGTAAGTCGATTCAAGGACCTATAATGACAAGGAAAGATACCCTTTGCCTTAACAATAAGACCATCAAAAGCAGAACAAGTTAGAGGTAGATCAGTTAGAGTTTTCACAGTCTTAGCTAAAGAGCAATTAACAAATTGCATACTATCTATAAATCTAACAGCCAATTTCTTTATATTTACAATTAACGAGATGAATTTCTCAGTTATGGTAGGAATGATATTTAATTTCCAAGATGGAAATTTATTCAAGCCATACTTTAAAATGTGATAAAGGGCATACTCTCTCAAATTATGAAAGGCAATGAGTAACTGCTTACTTATTTTTCCTATTAATATTACAGTTACGACAGGCACCATCAAGATACTGACCTGTAAAATGATCATGGTCCTTAACCTTATTTCTAATAAATTTTTTACAAAGATAGCAAGTTCTACATTCGAAGTTCTACAACTGCTGTTCCTCATTTGAAGTAAGATCATTCATAGGTTTTTACCATGATTTTCATAATACGGTAGGACAATTGTGACAGCAATTTCCTCTACTTTCTTTAAAAATTCCCAAACACATTCCAAACCTATAAATTGAAATATTAAGTTGTGTTTGTATACTTATGGATTAATAATAAGTCTGCTGATATCGGCATGTGTATTTAATGATGTCTTATATCTTTAGGCAAAACAGCCTCAAAATCCGCATAAATTACGAATGGCGGGGTAATCATTTTAGAATAGTTTTTAAATATCAATTTTTTATTTTCAGGGAGCGTGTATAGGGTTGCTCCTATTTGATTTTTAGCGCACAAATCAACATGTTCCTTAAAGGTTTTATCATAATAAAAACCATTTAAACAATTGGGACACCATTTTACGCAAATTCTGGTGTTACGTTCACTACTAGAATGGCAGTTCATGAGTTTATTCAAATAAAAAATGGCGGTATGATGATCACCGTCCTGTAATAATAAAAGATTAATTGAATTACCGCCGACAACCTTTGTTCGGTGAATTAAGATGAGGTGAGGATGGTGAGGTACGTAATCAATATCATCAATTGATTAGAAAGATGGTCTTATATTCAAAAACATTGATTACCAATTTTAACTCGCTATTGTTTCTCTCAAATTTCGGGATGCTACAGAGTTTCATTTGACAATCAGTAATTGGATCATAATTTAATTCGTCCATAAAAGTTGTGTAAGAAGAAACAAGCTCCTTATGCTTTAAAATTATATCGCGATTTAAAATCGCTAAAACACTATATATAAAACACGAATGATCTGTGTTTTGAATATTTACAATCGCCTTTTTACCTACTAGAGATTATGATGTAGGGATAAAACTATGTCCAGATAATCGACTTATCGGATTATATGTGATTAAAATAAAATCGATTTCACGAATCTTAACTAAGCGCCACCCACTTCCCAAATACGTGAATTTTTTGATTTTTTCATTTAATCAACTCATCTCATCAGTAAGAAAACTATCGGAGAAGACACTCGCGCTATTAGAAAAGAAATTATCTTTTATTTCACCATCTTTTTAGAATTGAATGAGAGCTGTAAACTGGAATTTTAAAGATCCCATTTTCTTTATTTCATTTTTAAATTTATTTAAAAGTATCTGTTAGGGCGATTTGATTAAACTTTTGATTTTCTAAATCAAATCGAATATTTTTAAGGGAACCCCTTATGTCGACCTCTATTTCAGGTTCATTGAATATTTTCAGATTCGTCATCACTAATAACAATAATTTCAATTTTTTTAATTTTACCAGGGATACACGGCACGATTTATCAGCAGGTCTTTTTGGTTTTTTATTATTTGTTTTATTAGTTTTGTTATTATTTATGGTATTAATATTTGTATTATTATTTGTATTATTTTTTATGTTTTTATTTATGTTTTTTAGTAACATTTGTATTATTATTTGTGTTATTATTATTATTATTATTATTATTATTATTATGTGTTTAATTAATATTTAATTAATGTTAACAAAGCCAGTGCTAATGCGTGATTAACAAAGACAATGCATGATAGGTGAGTGATTAGTAACAAGGAACACATGCATACACACTCAAGACTGTATGTAATTTACAAAGAACACATTCATACACTGTATATGCTGCATTCGTTTTACAAAGAATACATGCCTACACAGTATAGGCTGCATGCGTCAAAATCTCTCACCTAAATGTGTGTATTGCTAAAATGTGATTGGCTAAATCCTGAAAACTTTATTCTCTTTATAAAACATTGATAATTTCCAAATTTGTCACAATTATTTCAAAAAACTTTTCACGGCCAACTACAAAATGAACAATAATATTTAAGAGCTCTATTGACAAATGAAACCGGTAAATTATTTTTTATTTTATATTATTATTTTATTTTTAGATTGGTTTACAATAACCGAAATGCAAAATGAAATCGATGGAATTAATGAATTTGTTCCTGGTAAATTTAAAATTGATTATTATTTATTTTAATATTATTTTAGAGAATCATGAAGTTGATAATGGTGAAATTATTTTAATAGAAGATAGCGATGATTCGGATATCGGTATATTTATTTATTAAATTTATAAATTATTAAATGTTTTTTCAGAAATTATTAATGAAAGTATTACGTTTGATCTGGATGAAATTACCGATACACCAGCCACAGTTCCTATGGAGGATGATAACTAATTTCGGGGAATGATGTTAGATATGCCCACATTTCTGTGGATGGGTCTATTTCTGGGGAAGATATGCTGCTGGATGCTCATGATGAAATATACTATAAAAAATGTAAGATTTTATTTATTTTTAATATTTATTTTTAATGACGACCATGTGACAATTTTTAAGATATAAGATAATAATATATAAAGTATTATAATCTCATTATTATACTACTTTAAATATTATTAATTTATAATAAGAATAGAAATATTATTTGACGATATCTATTGAATTATTTTACGATATGATTTTTTATGAATTATTTAAAGAAATATCGTAAAATATCAATTCATAAAAAGCAGATCAACCATAAAAGTACTTGCTTTATTTTACGGATGGATTAGTGGGCAACTATTGCTCGGTAAAATAACTCGGTATAGAAACTCAATTTACTAGGTCTTTTGATGATATGCATGAAGGTTTTTGATATCCGTGCCATTTGACATAGTATTATTTATCCTTACCCACCATTTTAGTTTTCAATATTTTCTGAATTCTGAACACTGCAGGTTTGAAAATAGCTTGTAATTCCTGTTCATAGAATTTCTCCTCTATTACATTGTTGTCACTGTCTTTAATAACATACATTACAGGACTCTGTTTAGTATTAACTTTTTTAATTCATCACTCCAATTACTATTGAAATTTTTGATGAAAGGTGAAGCAGATATTTTACTAATTCTAACGTAATCGCCAACTTTATATTTTGGTTTTGTAATTTTTACCACTTTTTTGTATAATTATAGTTTTTTGTTTATATTATACAATTTAATGAACTCTTTCTAAAAATCATATATTTAGATTAATATTTCATTATTGTTTGATTATGTTATCAAATATAAATTATAAAGGAACTTTCGACGTGTCAAAAATGAAGGTTCCGACTGGTAAACCACAGCAAATCGTTGATAGGCGTGGAAAATACCCTATAATATTTTTCAAATCCGGTAAATGCAGAATCATGGGATGAAAGAAACCTTTAGATGTCAATAAATTACAATATAAAATAAACGATATTAAAATCCAGTCAATTACGGTTACCATGGATATGGGACATTCTATCAATCTATAGAACATGTCAACAAAATGTCTTTGTATGTTCGAGCCAGAATTATTTCTTGCACTGAGGCTTTAAAAATACAATCCAATGTGTACTAAAGTGTTTGCCAGTGGAAAAATAGTCATATTAGGGTTGCAAAATCTAGAGTACAAAACTATTGTTACAGACATACACAATGAAATCATGGGATTGGTCGATATCTGATTGGCTAATGATTGATTAAAGCAACTTGCTTATTCATTTTATTTCATTTTTAAAATGGAAAATACTACGCCGATGACAAGTTCAGTGAAATCAAAGAAGGAAATTGAAAATTATGGTAAATCTATTATTTTTTATTATTATTATCATTGTTTACAGATATATATCAAGAAGTAATTTTAGAGCGTTTGTTCTTCTTTTCAAATCGAACAATTTTGAAAGAACAACCAGCATCAATGATTCCAGATCTCGTATACACCGAAACAAATATCTGGATATTCAATATAATCGATCAAGCACTATGGGATGTTAAGTTAAATCGAATAATGAAGGATATAGAACCCGAATACCCTTGTATTCTGGATTGCAGCTGTTGCGATTTAAGATACCAAAGATATGTGGATTGGTGCCTCGTCAAATCTGTTCAAAATGTTTGTAAATTTAAACTTTTTAGAAAATATATGTTTTATTGTTTATTTGGTTGTTTTGGTTTGATTAGTAATATTTTTTAATAGTCTGATTTTAATAGTAGAAATTTTTTTAAATAGTAATAATATTAGTAGTTGTTTGGTTTTAATAGTATCAATTTTTTAAATAGTAATAATATTTGTGATTACAATGATATAGTAATGACAATAATAATTTGGCACATAAGACATATATAGAAATAATGATAATCGAGGCACACATAAAACGCAATAACCATGCAATATTCATGCATGATTCTGATTGGTTAATCTGTATCTATCAAGGGTATAAAAGATCGTCACCACCTTATAAAGATCATAAATCAAACATGACCAAGAAAATAGTGAGCTCTGTATCAATGTCCAACCAGTTCAGATGTTCCACAATTATAAAATGTATTTTTTAACGGAGCCTATCAATATGCAATTGGTAAATTCAGTCAAACTCCATCGAACTCAATTTCAATCTCTCGCTGGGACACTCTCAATGATAGATATCAAGGATATTGATACGGTTTTCAAAAAGATCAATTCGAATTTAAAATGTAATGAAAATGCATTCTTCACCAGTCAATATAGCAGATATTATGATGCATTTACAGAAATAGGTTTCAAAGAACAGGAAAACTGGTATTTAACAATATCAATACAAGGATATAAAGCTGATCAAAATGATGTGCTTTCTCCAATATGGAAAATTGTTACTGCTAGACTTTCACAATTATTTTAATGTATATTTTAATGTTTAATGTTAATAAATGTATTTAAATAGATTTGGTTTTCTTTACAACATATTCTATAAACAAAATTAAAATTAGTTTTAAAATTGTTTAAAAATGATGTCTGAAAAAAGTAAAATATAAAATAATTAATTAATTTTCGTTTAGAATACTTAATAAACTTTTTGTTTGATAAACTCGAAGAAATAACCCGTGTAAAAATTAAAGATATGTTGACTTTAGTTGAAGCATTAGGTAACGAAAATTCATGTTGTGATTCAGAATGTCAGAGTGATGATAATGAAGAAATTGTTAATGATGAAGAAATTATTAATAATGAAGAAATTGTTATTGATGAAGATACTGAAATTATTAATGATGAAGAAACCCCAATTTTAGTTGAGCCTAACGAATTTAAGACTTATGTTGACCATGTTATAGAAAATTTAATGATATAATATTGTGGTGATGAAGCATGTAATAATCAATAAATCTTTAAAAATGTAATTTTTTATTAATAATTCAGTTAATAACAAAGAATAATACATTTATTAAAATGTATGATAAACTTTATTGCAGATATATGACTGATGCTCCAGTTAATAGTTTTAATAAAAATTTACAATTTGAAATATAAATATTTACAGCAACTTCAATAGTTGTTACCCATGCACCGTTTGCTTCTGCCCATGGATCAATTTTTGTTTCTATTACCTAAATAATGATAAAAATAAAATAATATAAAGTAATATAACTCTATAGACTATTGGAAATAATTTTCATAGTCGGATCCAGATTTTAATATCATGTGTTTCATATACATTAATCCTACTATTATTCGCATCCATTTATTATTTTCATCAAACATATAACCAAATATCGATTGGAATTAATTTTTATTTTTCTCCAATGTTGGCAAATTGAGAATAGGCTCAAATGGAATATCTTCTACAATTTTCTCGGTACGGTTGACCATGAATTTTATGTTTTTAATGATATCATCTTCTTCTCTATTATTAGAAACCAGCTCATTCAGCAAAGTTATAAAAAATTTAGTTTCTCGCATTTTATAAAAATGTTTGGAGGTGTAAGTTTATTTATACTATATTCAACCAATCAGAATCATGCATGGATATTGCATTTAAGTTGCAATGTCTTTATTTAAGAAAATATGTAAAAATATATAATAGAAATGACCTTGATGATTTGTTGCCTCTGTTAACAGGTTGTATTGGCTGTTGAACCTCTTTCATTATACGATTGAACTGATCAGTTCTTTTATTAGAATACAATTTTATAATATATTGAACTTGATTTATCATTTTTTCATTAAGTCTACGATTTTAATTCAATTCAAATATTGATTTTCTTAATTCATTTTTGATAATACATATGGTCCGATGTAGATATAAAATATCATCATATATTGTGTTCCAAGCTCTTTTTAAAGTCTCATATGCGAGTTCAAATCGACTTCTAAATTACTCATTCTTTCAGATAATCTTTTGACTGGAGTTTTCAAATATCTAGGCCTATCTATCATATACAAAATATCCATCAGCACGGCTGTATCAGGACATACACATTTTGTTGAATTTTTACCTTGAACGGTTACAACAATTGAGTTGACCATATTAAAAACACTAAAAACTAATATTATTATTAAAATTTCTTTAATCATTTTCAGATCTAAATAAATTATTATTTATTGTTTAAAGCTAAAAGGTTGTGTGTGTGTTTATCTTCTCATTGGTTTAAATTAGTATAAAAGTAATTGTTATTTCAATTTTTATCATTATGATGGATGTTATTGTACCGAGTGCAGTTCAAGCTACTTTTACTAGTTTTATAGATAATTATTTTAAAGTTATCAAAGAACGTCTGGAATTCTATTATCCAGATATACATGAAATATTGAAGGATAAGCCAGCATCAATGATTTCAGACTTGGTCTTTAAATATACATCCATAATGATATTTTTCGTAATCGATGAGTTCCTATGGGACATCGAACAAAACAAAATGTTAAAGGATATGGAACCCAAATATCCACGTGGTGATGGATGTCATTACTGCGCTGCATGATATCAGAAGTATGTGGAATGGCCTATGAATAAAGCTCTTCGACAATATTATTAGTCGAATTATTTCTTTTTAATAAAAGTTTTTGTTGTTAATGAATTTGTTTTTATTATATATTAATTATGGTATAATAATAATAATAATAATAATAATAATAATAATAATAATAATAATAATAATAATAATAATAATAATAATAATAATAAAATAATAATAATATTAAGTAATAGAATAAAAATTTAAAAATAGTAATAAAATAAACACTACTTATAAAAATAAGTAGTAAATTTAAATTTTAAAATTTTAAAAAATACTATGACTTTGAGAAAATATGATAGCCATCCAATGACCTTGAATGAGTCATGGTCTTTGCTTTAATAACCTTGCATGAGTCATGGTCTTTGTTCAAATGACCTTGAGAAAATGTTGATGAGTCATTGTCTTTGTCCTACAAAAATTTGTACTTTTAAACTTAGAAAAAAATTTTTTATTGGGGGAGGGGTTATATGTCTTTGTCCTAGCAGGCCGGTGGGGTATCGGGCCTGTATCCCACTACTTTAAGGATATTCATTAAATTTTCTTTAAGTGTTTATAAATGTGTGCATCTATAAAAAATAACGATTATGAACAAAATTTAAGGCAAAAATCCAAATTTTAAGGTGGTATCTCACTTCTTATGGACTTGTTTTTTAAACTCAATGTAAAAAAGTATAATTAAAGAATATTTTATTATTAATTTAACTAATTTATTAAGTAACACTATGTCAAAATTTTAGTTTGAAGATCAGAGGTTCGTTGTGATGTTTGATGATTGTGTTTAAATGTAGGTATGTTTGTGTATTCTGTATTAATAATTAGAAAACCAATAAACTTCTTTGTAAATATTACGTAAAGAAAAGCTATAAAAGAGTTTGTTGAAAATTTGTCGTTAGAATAAATATTGTGCACTTATGTCTCAATTTACCATGGCGACCACGCCATGACTTAGGGATTTTGTCAAACCACCAAGCCAATTCGAACCTAACGGAGATTTGGAATTATTCATTCTTGAGTTCTTTTAGGTTGTTATAAAATTATTTTAATCTTTCTTTCTTGAAAGTGTCGGGCTGGCTCTGCCTTTTTGAAAAGTTGGATAAATTATTTCTTCATTAATCTTTCTTTGTTCAATTTTTAATTCTCTATTTTAACGGTTTTATATATAAAATCTTCTAAATGCTTAAATTTCTTACCAAAAGATATTGGATTTGATCCTGTGTTTGAAAATAAATCATCTAATTTTAAATTATTCATACTTGTTAATTTACTATATATAAATTCTATTTTTTCAAATAACCTTGATTTATTAAAAGATCTAGAATTATTCCATTCCTACGAATAGTTAATTTAGACATTGGTTCAGAGACTGAAAATGAATTGTTTCTAAGATTTAAAGTTTTTCGTTTGTTTCCAATCATTGCTCTAATAAATGTTCCTTTTGTACCCAATAAATTAATTTTATTTATTTCAATATTTTGATCATTGTAGACAAAAATAACAAAGAAATCATCATGTTGACCGAATAAATTAAAAGTTTGATCCTTATCACCAAAAAACCTAGTTGGATTATTTTTTATTATAAAAGAAATCATGGATGATTGTTCTTCAATATCATAATAATCAAACGATTTGTTATTATATTTTATATCCTTGAGGTTTGATGTTTGTATATTTTTAGCAACATCTTTTTTGAATGTTTCAAAATCATTCAAGAGTTGTCAAGATTCAATTTTATATTGACCTATTTCATTCTTGAGAGTATTAAAATCAATTGTATTTGATTTCATTCGGTCATCAATTACACTTAAAGTTTTTTTAATTGAAGAGATTTTATCATCCGTTAGATTTTGCTTGCTTTCATTTCACTCATTTCAAAATTGAAACCGCGTCTATGTTCTTATTTTCGACGTGGTCACCAGTTAAATCCAACTCATTTTTAAAAGAATTTAATTCCATCAATATTTATTTTTATAAAAGAGACAAATTACTAATTATTTAAACACAAGATCATTTAAATATCTTAACTTGGTAAAATTTTGCCTAGTTCTGATAATGCATTTAAAGTATTGAAAGTGGAAATCGTTTAATTGTTCGTAACCGTTTAAACTGTCAAACTGTTATTTGTACAATTCTTGTTTCTCAGTTCATACTGATTTATTAATTTTGTAAAACCTAATCGTTATGCCATTTCAATTGTTTCGAATGAAACATAGAATGGTACATATAGAGACATGATATATTCAGATAGATTGTAAAATTCTGTACCCAAATCTGTTTGTAAATTATCATAATGACTATATCTGAAGATTGGTTTCATAGTTTAAGCCATTTTATCAAATGATTTTGATAAATAAAATCATGCAATTACCTAAAAAAATCATACTTACAGCGACAACTGGTTTTGTTAATTCAGTTTTTTAAAAATGAATATTCTTACTAATAATGTTAACTTTTGATTCATGCTATTCAATTTTAGCAAATGATTTGTAAACTAGAGGAACTTTATCTGGAAATCTTAGAGGAACTCATATTCTGCGTTCTGCTTATCATTCAATTTACAATAATTCTCAAAGAAATTCTTCAGAGACATCTCAATATCATTGATGAAGATTTGAAACCAGTGGAATACCCACAATTTGTGCCTATGAATGTGAACCATGAATGGATATACTTCGTAACCACCCATTTTGAATTGAGAAAACTATTTCTTATGTATAACTGATCAATATATGTGTTCTTTAAAGTAGTGGGTTTTGATTTGTGTATTAATGACTTTTAAGCAGTTTAACTTTAAAGTATAGATATATTTTCAATCCAAATTTAAAAACCAATTCAATTTAAACTAATGCGGTATAGAGATAATTTAAATAAAGCAAATGCAAAACATTCACGAAATTGATTGGTCAGCCTTTGTTATAAATAAGTGATAAATTTTCGAAATGCAAAGAGTATAAAATGAAAAAAACAGATGAAAGTTGATAAAAATATACAATTTTAGATAAGTTTAAAACTAAATTTTAAACTTAAAATTAATATTTAATTTTACTTCCTTTTTCATTTTAATTTTGTCTTCAAATACATTTTACCTTACATTTTAATGCACTTCATTTCACAATAAATATTTAAATTTAAAAAAATATTTATACTATTGTCGTCGGACACAAATCGGGGGGCCCTTAATAAATAAATAAGCTGTAGATTTTTCATAATTTATTGAAAATATAGTTTTATTGATGGTTAATAAAATTATATTTGATTATGCTTGTAAATATTATGCTTATTTATGTTAATTTTCTAATTGGATATACTAAAGGATTTTATAAGGATCATTTTGTAAGTTTGTTTTTATTATTAACATAATTCAACATAGAAATAAAATTATTCAGCTAAAATATTAATTAATTCTAAAAGTTTTGAATTCATTTCAACTGGGACAAATATAGAAAATGTCACTAAGACTCATTTAAGAAAAATATTTATTTTTATTGAATAGAAATATTTTTTTATAAAAAGTAAAATAAGTTTTTAGTGTAATAAAATTTTTTTTATAGATAATTTCTTGGTAGCAGCATAAATTAAATGTTAGACAATTAATGAATGACAAGATATGCTTTTGCTAGAAATTTTATATTATTATTTTAGAATTTCTTATGAAAAGAATTGTTTGATAATCGAAATTTTCACTATATAAAACTTGCTGCAAAATTTATTATTTTTTTTTATTTGAAAATTTAAAACTTTAATATCTTACCCCCTTATGTTGTATATGTTGTGAAAATAAAAAGAAAAACATTTTCAGCTTGTTATTTACTTTATTATTTTTTAATTTTTAAAATATTTATTTAATGAGAAATCTGCAATTTACAAATCCAATTTTGATTTATCTGTTCAAAAACCTTTCTGTAATCATTATCCATTGACTTATAAAGACCGGCCACACCTTCATACAGGGGTTTGACAACAGATTAAGGGAATTAATAGATTAATACAAAAATTTGAAGGATAATTGTAAATTTATTAAAAAACAAAAACAATGAAAAAATAAGATGAAAACTGGACAAATGTCATTAATATAGGCATTTGGATCTTTATGACTTTCACAAGGCGGTCAATGTGTTTTTTAAACGCGAGTTTATTGCTTGTAACTTTTTTATGTACTTTATATTCATTTTTGAAACAAACTTTCCAGAATAATTTTAATTTCGTTCTGTGAATATTGGATAGTTGTTTAGGAAATATTACTTAAAACCTTAGTCTTATTATCAGACCTGAGTTCTTTTGTAGGTTCAGCAATCACATTTCAAAGAAAGACGAAATAGTTCCTCATCCACATTCAATTGAGAAAAGAATAACTTCAAGTCTGCTTGTATCCAAAAATCATAAACCTTTCTGATCGAACAAATCACATTTATACAAAAAACAATAAACCCTCTTGATTTTTGGCCTTCATTTTAACAAACATCAAAAGCTCATTGAGACCTTGACTGTATTAAAACAAAATAATTTTATAAATTTTCACTTAAAATTTATTAATCTATTTACTCATTACAACTGGCTTTTCCCTATGTCGTTACGAGCCGAAATTATTTATAATTAACCTTCATTAGAGAGATAATAAAAAAGACGTTATTACGCATAGAGGGTCAGTTTAAACCCCCTTGTAAAAAGTGCATGAATTGACCTTTTTCTTGACATTTATTGATAAATTAAATTTGTTATAAACAATTAATACAGAGAATCATTTAGCTTTATGGCCTATCAAGAATTTTATGATAAAAGTTTTCTTCCTTAGGGTTTGGAATTTGGAACCATTTCCTTGAAATTTAATCTGTATTCCGCGAACTTTAATCATTTCTTGCTGACAAAAGATCATCTGTAAACAAATTCATAACTTTTCCTCTTGGAATCTTGATATATCGGCTGAGAAGCTCTGGATACCAATTAACCTTTGTATACAACTATTACAAAAATAGTGCCAATGACCATTTTCTTGGTTTTCGGTTTACTAAAGAAACTTGATGTTTGGTTACTACAACTTCTTCTTTAGTTGCATTGTTTCTAGTTTATCTCCTTCTTTATGGAGAAATTTATTTATTTAGATTATATTCAATAATGGTTTTTGGTCCAGTAAGTAGGTCGTGAAGAAATTGTTTGTAGTAACATTTGACGTCTTCTTGGTTTAATTTTGGAGTACTATTTTCCTTCTAATCCTAGATCTTTGCATTGAAAAGGTTAAATATTTTGGAGTCACGTAAGGTCAATAGTTTGATTCCATATTTGTCGAGCTTGCTTGGGATGCACATTTACAGCTATATTTTCCTCTGAAAGTTATTAACTGTTCATGAATAGTAAATTTATTGCTTGGTATCTAACCTCTCCTACTGTTTACCGTAAAACTTTCAAACTTTACTCTGATTGGCACTGACTTCACACTTTTTGCTCTAGCTATTTTTCCATCAAACCGAATGCAAACTGATTTTAAAGTATAAGTTTTCCATACTTTGAAAATCCAAATTCATTGACATCTTTTCCTTTGAGCAATCAGCAAGCATGCTTCAATGTATTTCACTATATAATCATGTTTAAGCTTTGATTAAGTCTTCCAATTAACTATGTTATCAAACATTGATTCATCTATAAGCTTCATCAAAACCATAAGTTCAGTTTGACATTTCTTCATCCTTGCTTGTAACGTTTGAACCACTGAGAGCTTCGGTTTCATAATGAGCTTCGTCATAATTGGAAGAGAGGTCGTCAATGATCTGGTCATTGCCTTCGGAACGAAGTGTTTCACAAGAGCCCCTTTGACTTGACTTTTCCATTTCAATATGAATGACTGAAACTACATAAATTCAAATATTAACGTAAGGGCTCAAAGAACTCTCACTAAAACCTGAGTCAAATTTCAAATAATATAAAATTAAATTTATTAAACTTTTCTAAATACTCAAATGTAATATAATTTTGAAAAGAAACTATATGAAAATAGCAGTCTAAAGTAGTAACTCGTAGAGAAACGGAAGTGTGGCTAATAGGGCAACCAATTGATATAATTAAAGGCATGAAGCTTCAATCACACGGAGATGTTCTATCTCATTAGAAATCAAAAACTAGCTGTGAAGGATGCTTCATAAATAGTTGTTAAAAAAGGTTATAAAATTCTGGCATATCGCTCACATACATACCATGGCTTAAAACAACATCATTCTATAAGTTGAAAAGAGAAAAAAGAAAAGATTATGGAAGAGAAGCTTTATCTGTTTGATATTGCACACGGTAAATTCTCACTATTGATGAAGACAAAGAATTTATTCGGGATCAGTGAGATAATGAAGAAGAGAATATATGTCTGGAGAAGACCAATAATTACCACTGAAAGAGGCTCGCAAAACAGTAGAAGAAACAAGCATTTGAACGTCTGCAACAAATGCATGAAGAACAGTGTCAATTCCTGTCAGCAAAGGTTGAAAGGACCTCTTCTAATAGTATACGAGTTTTCTTGCTAAGAAACGAGGAACGTTAATATAGTTAAATGTTGGTGCTTGCAATTGTTTAAAAAATGCAAACAAGCTGAAAATGTCTTTCTTTTTATTTTCACAACATATACAACATAAAGGGGTAAAATATTAAAGTTTTAAATTTTCAATTTTAAAGGCCGCCCATATTTAATGAAGGGAGGTAATAATATTATATTTATTCGTGTTATTTTCATGTCATACAAAATAAATATTAAATATTATTCAGAATATCAAGATTAATGTATCTGCAGAAGGCAAAGTAGATCTAGCTTACAGTTTCACTCATGCTGAATTACGCTATAACACGCATTCATGTGATCACGGCCTAATCTACCCGTATTACAAGTGCGACCCCAGGATCATCTCTAAAATAGTGGTCACAGGTCTTATGTCGTTAGTATATTCAATTTTTCATGAAAATTAATTTTTAACATATAAATTGTTAATGTATTTATTGCATAGCTTATTATCCTTTGGGCTTTATAAGGTTCTTGTAACAATGCATTCAGGATAGTTCAATGAATTGGAAAGGATCCAAAAAATATTGCATAATATCCAAATTGAATTTGCCATAAACAGAATATTTATAAATCACCTTCACACTGTGTTTCTTGGTTTTTGAGAAAATGCCTTGTGCCGATTTGTCATTTATTTGTTTTATTCATTGGTTCTTCCACTTAATGGTGGAGTTGTATAATGTTTTGAATGTGGCACAGCTACTGTCTCAGAATTAAAAATATGATGAAAAAAGTAAATTATTCTGATAGCTAACACCAAGTAAAAGAAGAATTCTCTCGTTGCACCTTAAATTTAAGTAGCGCAATACAAGGACCTCCGTATAATAAGTTTTTAAGGTCACCATAACGGAGTGGTTCTTAACCTTTTTCAAATAGCGGCACCTTAACGGAAAAATTGAAAAATTAACAACACCCTACCATTTTTTATATAATATTTCAGCTATAAAAATAACAACAAGTTTTGTAAGTTCTATATTTAATAAACTAAATCTGTTATAACATATATTAATGTGAAATTTGAACTTTATGTTTTTTGCATATCTCCTTATTATTAAGTCGCGTATTTGACAACCATACTCTTAACTCATTCTCAATTGAGTTATTGCCTTTTCTTGTTCTTAATATTTACCAAAAATAAGTGATATATATATCGCTATTCTAAGTAATTTAAAATCTAAGATAGTAGCATTTTAATAAATTTTCAATAATAAAATTAGCAGAGCTTGCAGCACACTTTTCATATCCCTACTTCATATGCTACTTAATTATTTGAATTTAGTAAGTATTTTTGACTTTTTTTTATCTGAAGAGGCGTCTATCCTTTGGAAAGAATTTAAAGACATCTCCACAACTAGTGAAAATGCTCGTGAATGGTTTAACGACACATTTACAAAAAAGAAGTCTATTATGGATGCCATTTGTGAATTATCATCAGTGAGACAAAATCATGATGAAAGATTCGTCACATTTGAAATTCGAGTAAAGAAACTCGTTGACGAAGTTTATGACTGTATAATTTCAAAAGAAAACATCGTCAAACTGATTTTATGGCACAGAGTTCGGAACGACGGTTTGAAAGAAAATATATCGACGAAGGCCAATATTACAAGAGAAGAAATTAGAAATTTAGCAAAGGTATATAAAGCACAAGAAGGTTACGATACGAAAGAACGATCTGAAGAAGTCCATGCAGTAGTTAAATCGACTTATGCAAACGTAAATCAAG
Organism: Schmidtea mediterranea; assembly: GCA_022537955.1. NCBI lineage: Eukaryota > Metazoa > Platyhelminthes > Tricladida > Dugesiidae > Schmidtea > Schmidtea mediterranea. The sequence continues at coordinate 312,408,541 of CM039679.1, read as the reverse complement.
ATAAACAGAAGCAATGGATTCAAAAATCGTTTAATAACAGAATATATCCAAATCATCAAACAGAAATAACTTACCAAAATATAAATGAAAGAAACGAAAGACAATTTCATAAAGTGAAACCAGTTTGCAGAACAATATAATGAGAAAACAACTAAGGAGCATAGCCCACCACCTTTAGTTTCAATCAAACAAATCGCGCGGAAGATTTATAATATATGTTGTGGTTTACCAGAACCAGTAAAAGAAAGATTAAAACCTGTTCAATGCTTTTGTTGTGGACAAAATGACCATATGCGATTTGAATGTCATTGAAGGACAAGTGATTAATATGCAGTAAGGAAGGTCATTCATTTAGAAGTTGCAATTTGTTAGTGAAATCACGAAATAATACACAAAGACTAGAACGAAGAGTTTATTGTGTACATGAAGAAAACGATGATAGATCAGATGAATTGATAGAACTACTAATTCATATTGTTGAGACAAAAAAAACCAAGAAGACCCTGTTGCTTACATTTCGCCAGTAAGCTCGAGACAGTAAACGAGTTTAAAAAACGAAATGTTGAAAAGAAGGATGTGATGTTTAAGAAGGATGATGACAGAAAGTGGAGTATGATGGAAATAAATAGATTTCATTTAGAGATGCTATGGGAATCAGGAGCTTCAATCAGTGTGTTGAGTGAATAATGTTGAAGATTGATTGGCAGTCTAATATTGACGGACAGTAGAATACGATTGAGTGAAGTATTTTTCAAAAGAAGATGAGAAACCTCTCCGAAGCGTTAAAATAGTTGCAAAATGGAACAAAACATTTCGTGAATTGAATGTTATTATTGCTAGGAAAATTCATCCAGATTTCATAGGAAGAGTAGACACCATGAAAATATTTGGCATGGAGCTTAAGGAAGTCAATAATATTGAATCCTCGTTAGTTAACAAGAGATTTACAAATTTCGATCGGTTAAAGATTATGTTATTGACACTCAAGTTGGACAAGAATTCGAAGTTGGGTACTTTAATATCTCAGTTTAGCAACATTTTTATGGCATTAAGATTTGACTTAGGTCATACAAAAGTAATAACACATGAAATAAAGACTTTAGGTCCTCCAATTTGACAAAATCCCAGAAGACAACCTATGCATTTAGAAGGCAAAGTTGAGGAGTTAGTACAGAATTTATTAGAAGCTGGAGTTGTGAGGAAATGTCAAAGTTCGTGGAACACACCATTAGTGATAGTTGAAAAACCAGATGGCTCTATAAGAATGTGTCTAGATTTCAGGTTATTAAATTCTGGTACAAAAAAGTTTTCATTTTCTATGCCAGACATGCAATTATTATTGGATTGCTTAGATATTTCAAAGATATTTTCTTCCATTGACTTAGGACAGGCCTATTATCAAGTAGAGTTGAATGAAAATTCGCAAATCAAGACGGCATTTATTACAAAAGAAGGACAATTCTGTTTCAATAGGTTACCATTTGGTTTGTCAACAGCTCCTGCCACTTTTCAGAAACTGATGTATCAGATATTGGAAGGATTAGTTTTCAAAAGTGTGGTTGTCTATCTTGATGACATTTTAATATAAGCTGAAAATCAGGAAACTCATGATAAACTCCTATTTGAAGTATTCACACGCATTAGAGATTCCAGGTTGAAAGTCAATACAGAGAAATGTACGTTCAATAAAAAGGTATTAAATTTTATTGGTCAAACAGTGAGTGAAAAAGGAATTTAAACAAATAAAAGAAAGATTTCAGAAATTGAAAATGCAAATTAGCCAAAGAGTACTACAGAATTGAGCTCATTTCTAGGTTTAACAAATTATTATCGACGATTTATCAAGAATTATTCAATGATAGCAGCACCTCTGTACACCGCAATCACAGGTTATGACATAATGATTGTTTGGACTGAATAATGTAAGAAAAGTTTTATCAATTTAAAGAAACTCTTATGTGAAGCACCAATATTAGAATATCCAAGGGCAGATTGACTATTTATCATTGATACGAATGGTAGTTTTGAAGCCATAAGTGCAGTTTTATCTCAGATTAAGCTAAACGGCACCAAAGGAGTGATAGCGTATGATTCAAGACATTTGACAAAGCATGAAATGGGATATTGTGTGACTAAAAAAGAGTTGTTGGCTCTTCACAAATTTATTGTAAATTTTAGACAATATTTATAAATGAGAAGATTTGTATCCAGAACGGATCACAAGGCATTGGCATTTATGAATACAACAAAAAGAACAATAAGCCCACAATTTCAGACATGGATGGCAAATCTATCTGAATACGATTTTGCATTACAATATAGAATGGGAGAAGAACATGGAAAGCTGATGGTATGTCTCGTTTAAATAATACCATATGCTCTCATTGTCAGATGGAACACAAAGAATCCCAAAAGGCGAGTAGGTAGATGTGTGCCATCTGGCGCACTTTTTGGTACCCCCCCCCCTTAACAAAAACAAAACAAACTAAAATATAATGAACACAAAAAAAATACAAAATCATGAATAAGAACAAGAACGTATATAGGTATACATTTATTAATTCAATGAACAGTTGGCTGAGCTGTTGGATGATCTGTTTGATAGGCTGTTAGATGTGCTGTTGGATGTGCTGTTGGATAATCATGTGGAAAATTATTATTTCTATTCATTGTCAGTCTCAATCATATAATGACCGTATGCCAGGCTTACATTCTTTTCTACCCAAACCCTTTTATCCTCTTTGTTTGTTAGTGCAACCTTTAAAGTTTTAAAACTATAAAGTTGGTGATTGTTTGTACCAATACGAAATTGAGGTACAGAAAAAGTGGAGTTTTTCTCGTAACAGTCCTTATAAGATTTATGAGTTAACGTTGTGTCCTTCAATGTGACTCCCTTAGCTTTTAGGCATTTTGATTTTCCTAGTAAACTATAGCATTTGGGTCTAAGGAATACCCATTCATCATAACCTTCTCCCTTGCTTTCATCCTTAAATTTTCCAATGACCGAATCAAGTTTTTTAGAATAAAGTGGATGAGTAGATGGATAATTAGATGTATCCAAAAGATTATCCTTAAACATTTCAGACAAAAGAATATCTAGTTTACAATTTTTAATCTCCAAGAAAAAAGAGTCTGTATCTCCAGCGACTATATTAATCTCACAATTAAATTGTCGTCGGTATTTTTCCAAGTCCTTATACTGTAGCTCGTACATTCGAAGTTTGGACAAATCAAGTACCGATTGTCCAATATAACTCGGTCGATCTAAGCATACTGAGTCTGGATTTAACAAAGCAGCAATTAGATCATCAGCAATTTTGATACTTCTTTGAAAAGTTGGTTTAGAAGCATATGTAATCATCTTCTTTTCTGTATTACATAATCTTAAATTCATTCTTTTTTTCAGGTTTTCGACAGTTTTACCATACAAACTATTATTTAGGAGCTTATAATAATTTTTATTTAGCGTGTTTGTACTTTTTGCTCTTAACTCTGTATTGGTATCAATGTAGTTTTTAAAAATAGGAGACTGTTTGAATCTTACAGCTCGATTCACATGAGTAACCTCAACACCAAGAGACAAGTATAATATTAGTAAACGCCAATGAATCACATAATTCTTTTTTGGGTAATGAGTCAATAACAATTTTTCAACCTTTGAACCCTCAGGTTTCATTTTCTCAGCAGCAATAGGAAAGTCGTCTAACTTATCGTGAAGATCAGAAGGAATTTCAAGATTTACTTCAAGAGTATACCCATACGACAAAGATTCAAGATTCAAAGTCAAACAATCAGATAATATTGTATCAAATCCATCAAATATCCAATTAAATTCACCACAAGGTAATGGTTGACTTAAAGCCCAACCGTATAAATTATTAATATCAATATAAAGCAACTCAGTGGTTTTGTCAGTTTTTACAAAGTGTTTATTTACAAAAGTAAGACCTCCACGAATACTGCCCTCATAAAAATTATAAATTTCCATGTCTTGCAATAGTTCAATGGGTTTATCTAAAGTTATTAACGCAGAACTCCAAGACATTCCAGGAATACCAAAATAATTTAAAGGCTCTAAACTATTATGAGCTATAGATTTCGCCCGAAATTGTTGGAAAAAGTCAGCTAAAAGAAAGCAATCGAGTTTCAAGTATATCATCATATAGTCAAGTAAATTTACACATTTAGTTTCAGTCCAAATTAATTGAGCTTTCTCATATTCAACTTCACTCACTACTTCCCAGATTGGAGGCAGTTCATAAGTATTTTCAAGGACCTCTAAACCAGTGGCAAAGTTGTACGGAAAAATACCTTTTTCATTAACAATGGTACCAGTAAAAACAGATTTTGTTAATGGTAAACTAGTCAAAGTTTTCACAGCCCTAGCTAATGAGTCATTAACAAACTGGTAAGAGTCGATAAAACGTATTCTAAGCTTACCAACATATACCATAAGGGATAAGAATTTTTCACTGCTAATTGGAATACATGATAAGTTCCAATTGGGAAATTGATTTATTCCATACTTAAGGATATGATGTAAGTCATACCCACGTAAATTATGAAACACTACAGGTAATAATTCTTTGATGCTCCTATTAACATTACAACTTTTACATGCTGGACCAATATACTTTCCTGTAAAATGGTCATGGTCTCTAACCTTATCTACTATGTTCTTATTACACAAATAACAATATTCACAATTATCAAATGAATATTCTTCGTCAAAAGTAAGTGGTAACATTAGCTTTTTCCCATTTTCTTTATAATATGGTAGCACAATGTTTGTTCCTATATCTGAAACCTTCTTCAAAAATTCATAAACACAGTTTTGACCAATGAAATGATGGTAACTTGTCATACCAGTGAAGTTGTTGATTAATAAGAGTCCAGCAGAAATTGGCAAATGTTTTTGAAAATAAATGTCATCTTTTGGTAAAATAGATTCAAAATCTGCATAGATAACGAAAGGAGGTGTTATCGTTTTTGACCAGTTTTTGAACTCCAAATATTTATCTTTATCTTTTGGTAATGTATATAACGTAGTACCCAACTGATTTTTCTTACATAACTCTTGGTGTTTTTCAAAGGATTTTGGCTTACGAAATCCATTTAAACAATTTTCACACCATTTGCAACAAATTCGAACATTACAATCATTGTTTTTATGACAATTCATCAAGGATTGTAAATTAGTTACTGCTGTATAATGATATTTTTCACCCTCCTTTATCAATAATAAATAAATTGGATCCACTCCAGTTACTTTTGTTCGGTGAATTATATTTAAATATGGATGCTTCATTATAAGTTCTTCTCTATCCTCAAAATTTTCGTTATTATAAATCATTACATTAATTGCTAAACCAGGATTTTTCTTCTCAAAAGTTGGAATATCACACAGTTTCATTGGCATATCGTTAGGATCGTATACCAAGTCATTCATATACGGTAAATATTTTCTTGGTCTATCTCTATCTTTCTTGATTTTATCAGATTTCAATACAGCCAAAACACTATATATGAAACATAAATTATCGGTATTTTGTACGTTAACTATTGCCTTTTTTCCTATTAGAGCTTTAGATGTTTGAATATAACTATGTCCAGATAACCTAGATATATTCGAAACTTTGGTTACTTTGAAATTTACTTCTATTATTCGGTTTATTTTCCAACTACTTCCTAATTCTGTTCGTTCAACAATCTTTTCATTTATCAAGAAAAGTTGTAGTCACTGAAGCAGCGCGATTTGATAGACTAACTACTTTGAGTTCCCCATCTTTTTCAAATTCTACTTGGACTCCAAATTGAACTTTTGAATGTTTCATTTCATTTAATGTAATTTTTAATTTTTTCAAAAGAGAAGATGGAAGAACTATTTCCTTAACATTATATCTTCCGATATTCACTTTTATAATTCGGTGTGAGCGTAGTAAATCATATTCAATTTCTGGTTCAACAATAATGTCACTTAACCCTAATCCAATTTGTAAATCATCTTTAATAAATATTTTTTCAAGTATTTCAGATTTTATGGTGCTTTTTCGTTTCAAACTGTGTTTAAACAATGATTTTTTATCCGTATAAAATTGAGTCAAGTGATTTTTATGGTCATTATAAAATTTAAGGTATGGGTCAGAGGTTTGGGTCTGGCATACAGGACATATATAATAATTATTCACTTGATAATATCGATTCATTTTATTGTGGCAGTTGTTATCATGGCTTGTAGATTGACAATACTTCGGATAAAGATTACCTGAAACATGAAAAAGTTAAATAATTCTGATTGTAATAACAAAAAAAACTCACATTTAACATTTACAGTAGAGATATTTTCAAGTTCGGCATAATTTGTTTCGTAAAATATTCTATCATCTATGTTTTCAATGTGAACATTTAAATCATCTAAATTAAAAATAATTAATAATTTAAATAAAAGTAAAAAAAATTACCATTTTTATATTCATTTCTTTCATTACTCGATCTAGAATCTTGAATATTAAAAGTATCTAACAGTTAACAATTTAAAAATCATTAAAAATTATCAAAAGATTACAAATTATGCCGAACTTGAAAATATCTCTACTGTAAATGTTAAATGTGAGTTTTTTTTTGTTATTACAATCAGAATTATTTAACTTTTTCATGTTTCAGGTAATCTTTATCCGAAGTATTGTCAATCTACAAGCCATGATAACAACTGCCACAATAAAATGAATCGATATTATCAAGTGAATAATTATTATATATGTCCTGTATGCCAGACCCAAACCTCTGACCCATACCTTAAATTTTATAATGACCATAAAAATCACTTGACTCAATTTTATACGGATAAAAAAATCATTGTTTAAACACAGTTTGAAACGAAAAAGCACCATAAAATCTGAAATACTTGAAAAAATATTTATTAAAGATGATTTACAAATTGGATTAGGGTTAAGTGACATTATTGTTGAACCAGAAATTGAATATGATTTACTACGCTCACACCGAATTATAAAAGTGAATATCGGAAGATATAATGTTAAGGAAATAGTTCTTCCATCTTCTCTTTTGAAAAAATTAAAAATTACATTAAATGAAATGAAACATTCAAAAGTTCAATTTGGAGTCCAAGTAGAATTTGAAAAAGATGGGGAACTCAAAGTAGTTAGTCTATCAAATCGCGCTGCTTCAGTGACTACAACTTTTCTTGATAAATGAAAAGATTGTTGAACGAACAGAATTAGGAAGTAGTTGGAAAATAAACCGAATAATAGAAGTAAATTTCAAAGTAACCAAAGTTTCGAATATATCTAGGTTATCTGGACATAGTTATATTCAAACACCTAAAGCTCTAATAGGAAAAAAGGCAATAGTTAACGTACAAAATACCGATAATTTATGTTTCATATATAGTGTTTTGGCTGTATTGAAATCTGATAAAATCAAGAAAGATAGAGATAGACCAAGAAAATATTTACCGTATATGAATGACTTGGTATACGATCCTAACGATATGCCAATGAAACTGTGTGATATTCCAACTTTTGAGAAGAAAAATCCTGGTTTAGCAATTAATGTAATGATTTATAATAACGAAAATTTTGAGGATAGAGAAGAACTTATAATGAAGCATCCATATTTAAATATAATTCACCGAACAAAAGTAACTGGAGTGGATCCAATTTATTTATTATTGATAAAGGAGGGTGAAAAATATCATTATACAGCAGTAACTAATTTACAATCCTTGATGAATTGTCATAAAAACAATGATTGTAATGTTCGAATTTGTTGCAAATGGTGTGAAAATTGTTTAAATGGATTTCGTAAGCCAAAATCCTTTGAAAAACACCAAGAGTTATGTAAGAAAAATCAGTTGGGTACTACGTTATATACATTACCAAAAGATAAAGATAAATATTTGGAGTTCAAAAACTGGTCAAAAACGATAACACCTCCTTTCGTTATCTATGCAGATTTTGAATCTATTTTACCAAAAGATGACATTTATTTTCAAAAACATTTGCCAATTTCTGCTGGACTCTTATTAATCAACAACTTCACTGGTATGACAAGTTACCATCATTTCATTGGTCAAAACTGTGTTTATGAATTTTTGAAGAAGGTTTCAGATATAGGAACAAACATTGTGCTACCATATTATAAAGAAAATGGGAAAAAGCTAATGTTACCACTTACTTTTGACGAAGAATATTCATTTGATAATTGTGAATATTGTTATTTGTGTAATAAGAACATAGTAGATAAGGTTAGAGACCATGACCATTTTACAGGAAAGTATATTGGTCCAGCATGTAAAAGTTGTAATGTTAATAGGAGCATCAAAGAATTATTACCTGTAGTGTTTCATAATTTACGTGGGTATGACTTACATCATATCCTTAAGTATGGAATAAATCAATTTCCCAATTGGAACTTATCATGTATTCCAATTAGCAGTGAAAAATTCTTATCCCTTATGGTATATGTTGGTAAGCTTAGAATACGTTTTATCGACTCTTACCAGTTTGTTAATGACTCATTAGCTAGGGCTGTGAAAACTTTGACTAGTTTACCATTAACAAAATCTGTTTTTACTGGTACCATTGTTAATGAAAAAGGTATTTTTCCGTACAACTTTGCCACTGGTTTAGAGGTCCTTGAAAATACTTATGAACTGCCTCCAATCTGGGAAGTAGTGAGTGAAGTTGAATATGAGAAAGCTCAATTAATTTGGACTGAAACTAAATGTGTAAATTTACTTGACTATATGATGATATACTTGAAACTCGATTGCTTTCTTTTAGCTGACTTTTTCCAACAATTTCGGGCGAAATCTATAGCTCATAATAGTTTAGAGCCTTTAAATTATTTTGGTATTCCTGGAATGTCTTGGAGTTCTGCGTTAATAACTTTAGATAAACCCATTGAACTATTGCAAGACATGGAAATTTATAATTTTTATGAGGGCAGTATTCGTGGAGGTCTTACTTTTGTAAATAAACACTTTGTAAAAACTGACAAAACCACTGAGTTGCTTTATATTGATATTAATAATTTATACGGTTGGGCTTTAAGTCAACCATTACCTTGTGGTGAATTTAATTGGATATTTGATGGATTTGATACAATATTATCTGATTGTTTGACTTTGAATCTTGAATCTTTGTCGTATGGGTATACTCTTGAAGTAAATCTTGAAATTCCTTCTGATCTTCACGATAAGTTAGACGACTTTCCTATTGCTGCTGAGAAAATGAAACCTGAGGGTTCAAAGGTTGAAAAATTGTTATTGACTCATTACCCAAAAAAGAATTATGTGATTCATTGGCGTTTACTAATATTATACTTGTCTCTTGGTGTTGAGGTTACTCATGTGAATCGAGCTGTAAGATTCAAACAGTCTCCTATTTTTAAAAACTACATTGATACCAATACAGAGTTAAGAGCAAAAAGTACAAACACGCTAAATAAAAATTATTATAAGCTCCTAAATAATAGTTTGTATGGTAAAACTGTCGAAAACCTGAAAAAAAGAATGAATTTAAGATTATGTAATACAGAAAAGAAGATGATTACATATGCTTCTAAACCAACTTTTCAAAGAAGTATCAAAATTGCTGATGATCTAATTGCTGCTTTGTTAAATCCAGACTCAGTATGCTTAGATCGACCGAGTTATATTGGACAATCGGTACTTGATTTGTCCAAACTTCGAATGTACGAGCTACAGTATAAGGACTTGGAAAAATACCGACGACAATTTAATTGTGAGATTAATATAGTCGCTGGAGATACAGACTCTTTTTTCTTGGAGATTAAAAATTGTAAACTAGATATTCTTTTGTCTGAAATGTTTAAGGATAATCTTTTGGATACATCTAATTATCCATCTACTCATCCACTTTATTCTAAAAAACTTGATTCGGTCATTGGAAAATTTAAGGATGAAAGCAAGGGAGAAGGTTATGATGAATGGGTATTCCTTAGACCCAAATGCTATAGTTTACTAGGAAAATCAAAATGCCTAAAAGCTAAGGGAGTCACATTGAAGGACACAACGTTAACTCATAAATCTTATAAGGACTGTTACGAGAAAAACTCCACTTTTTCTGTACCTCAATTTCGTATTGGTACAAACAATCACCAACTTTATAGTTTTAAAACTTTAAAGGTTGCACTAACAAACAAAGAGGATAAAAGGGTTTGGGTAGAAAAGAATGTAAGCCTGGCATACGGTCATTATATGATTGAGACTGACAATGAATAGAAATAATAATTTTCCACATGATTATCCAACAGCACATCCAACAGCACATCTAACAGCCTATCAAATAGATCATCCAACAGCTCAGCCAACTGTTCATTGAATTAATAAATGTATACCTATATACGTTCTTGTTCTTATTCATTATTTTGTATTTTTTTTGTGTTCATTATATTTTAGTTTGTTTTGTTTTTGTTAAGGGGGGGGGGTACCAAAAAGTGCGCCATATGGCACACATCTACCTACTAAGGCGAAATTTAGAAATTGGTAAATAAATAGTTTACAAGGAAGTTCAAATATTATGAAAATTATTAACCAGAAGTAAATTGAAGACAGAGTTACTTCAGAAATCATATCACATCTTAATATAAATGAGGCTCACATATCTTATGAAACAATCAGTAGCAGTATATTCAAGTATTTGAAGATATTACAGATACAAGATGACGTGTTGATGACTAATACAGACGGAAAACTTGCAGTTGTTGTACCCGACTCATACGTAAAATCTTTAGTAAATTATTTTTATATTGAACTATGCCATCTGGGTATCAAGAAAACCTTATTTTATTTAAAGGACTTTTTCTTTTGGCCATCTATGAATCAGATTATTACAGAGTGTATTAATAAATGCAAAATTTGTGCTAGTAGAAAGATTGATCAAGAACGAACAAAAGAAATTTTATTGCCAAGAACAAGAGAACGATTTTTAGAACAAATAATAGTAGATATTGCATATATGGAGACAAAAGGAAGTTAGAAATACATGATAGTGAATCGTTTTAGTAAATTGGTCAGTTTATCAGCAGCAAGTACGCAAGATGAAGCAACAATTTTGAATGTCATTTTGAATAATTGGATATATCGTTTTGGTAGACCTTTAAGCATTCTTACAGATAGAGGAAGAATTTTTGATGAATCAATGTTTCGTGATTGGATGGAGAAATTTGGTATAAAACAAGAATTTAATTCACCGTACCAATATCAATCGAATGGTTTAGCAGAGCGAATCATAAGAATAGTTCGGGTCATGTTGGCAACATCATTGGCAGAGATTAAAACAAAGAATAATTGGTGAAGATTGTTACCAAAAATTGAATTTAGTTTGAATGCTACAATACAAAACTCGCCAAAATTCTCACCTTTTGAAATTGTTTATGGCCCTAAAATAAATTTATATTCGGGAGTAGGACACATACAAAAACGCAGAGAAGAAATTGAGATGAAACGAAAACTAACCTAGAAAAGGCAGCTACAACTATGCAAAATAGAGCTTTAGACAACCGGGGTAATCGAGATTTCATGGTGTGAGAGAAAGTATTAGTACGCTTGGAACCACATAGACGAAAGAAGGAGGGAATTCAATATGAAGGACCTTACAAAATTTTTAAATTCTTATCGCCAAGACAAGTTGAATTACAATTTCCACACTCAAAAAATTGAATGACTGAAAAAGTACAAAGAAAACTTATATTTTTAATATAGTTATTTCGGGGTACAGTAAAACATGGAAATCATTTTTTGAGGCCTTAAAAAAGTATAAATCACGTGTACTTTAATAGTGTTTATTAAATTTTCTTAGGAATAATAAAGATTTAATGAATTCGGCATATTTATGATGTTTTTACTAATAAATCTATTATCATAATCGTTTTGACTGAAACTGTTTAGTGCTTGATATTGCCAACAGATCTGTGGAAATACATTGCAAAAATATTTTTAAAAAATGGTACTCCCTCTGTTACGAAATAATGTTTACATTTGAAATAAATTTTTCCGATTATCAATGTTTTTGGTCAACTTTAAACTTTATCAAATTATATAAATAGATAATGATCTATTATGGATGGATTGACAAAAATTTGTATGATTATAGGTTTTTTATTATTAAATTTTAAATACTCCTAAAATACAAATAAAAAATGAATACAGAAAGTTTACATTTAATTTATCACTTATCTAATGAAGAAAGAAGTTTAATTTTTCAAGATTTTTTCATGAATATGTCCAGCAGAAATCCTCCCCAGCTGATGCATGGAACCATAAATGACATATCCGCTAAGTACAACGTATCAAGAGCTTCAATTTCGAAACTTTGGAGAAATGCTTCCGAACCACTTCGAACAGATGAAATAGTTATTGATTCATAATCAATGAGGATAAATTGTGGACGAAAAAGGAAAAACTATGATGATAAATTAAACGATATCAAGAAAGTTCCATTAAACCTGCGAGGAACGCTTCAAAGTTTATCATGTGCCAGTGGTATTCCAAAAACAACATTATTCAGGAATTTGAAGGAGTTTAAACTATTAAGACGGGTTTCATCTACAGTTAGACCATTACTGACATATAGAAATAAAATTGAACGCTTGACATTTTGTCTGTCCTATATAAAAACCGATGGATGCTGTGATAATTTTTTCAATCATGTTCATATTGATGAAAAATGGTTTTATCTTTCGAAAGTTAAGCGCAGCTATTACTTGACGATGGATGAAGAGATTCCTCATAGAACATGTCAAAGCAAAAGATTTATAACAAAGGTGATGTTTTTAGGCAGTAGTTACTAGGCCCCGAGGTGATATTAGCTCTGAGAATTATTTTGATGGCAAGATTGGCATCTGGCCGTTTGTTTATAAAGAAGAAGCCAAAAGAAATAGCAAGAACCGAATGAAAGGTATTTACGTCACTAAAAATATTGAATCAATTAAGTCGAAGGAATACAAAAAAATGATCAAGCAAAATGTGTTTCCAATGATCAGAGCAAAGTTTCCTCCATCAAATGATATCATCTACGTTCAACAAGATAATGTAAAGCCGCATTTCAATGAAGACGATCCAGATATGCTCGAAGAAGAATCAAAAGATGGATTTTCTATTATGTTTAAAAATCAACCACCTAAAAATCCCAACATGAACGTATTAGATCTTGGATTCTTCAATGCCATTCAACACATTCAATGCCTTTGATGAGCTACACCCAGATAAACTGGATAATGTATTTTTAACACTCCAGCGGTGCATGGAGGAGACCATGCTTGCAAATGGGGGAAATAATTATAAGTTGCCGCATATTAGCAAAGCAAAGCTCAGCAACAATGGTACTTTAACAGTATCCCTAACTTGTAAACCAAAAGCGATTCTTACGGCTCGCCAAAATATTGATGAACAGACTCTATAAAATTGAATCCTCCCTCGTCACAAATGAAATGTTTTATCTAATAAATATTAACATATTTTACAATAATTATTATGACTGTTTGTTAATAATGCTATAAAATATTTTAAATGTAAACATTATTTAGGAACAAAAAATCAGGGTAATATGTAAACATTATTTCGGAACAGAGGGAGTATTATTTTATTTATATTCGTTGGCTCATAAGAGGTATGCTGTAGAAATGATAAATTATTTTGTAGAGAGATTATGAAAGCATAAAATATCTCTTAAATATCGAAATTGTTTTGCATACTTTTACATTATTGTCGCACAGATTTTTAAAATATCTAAAACATATTTCATATTTTTATAAAGCTTTCTTCAATTAAATTTTGGTTTCCAAATATTTTGGTGAAAGTTAAATTATATTTGACTTTTCTTTGATTTAATAAAATTTCAACGTTATCTGTCATCATTACAACAACATTATGATATATATATATATATATATAATTTTATTTTTCCAGGCCAGCGGATTTTGAAGATAGAAAGGAGAGATTATACAATGAGTATTTAATTATTTTTAATTATTTGTTATTGTTATTTTGAAAGTTTTATTTATAATATAATTTCTGTATCAAGCTCATGATATTTATTGAACATGTTAGGTTCACTTATTCAATATAAGGGTTTCGATACTTCATTTATGCATCTGTGCTGGTCACATTTTCATAAATATTATTACTTACATATAATTTATAAATATATATAACCTAAAAGTAAAATTTGTTTAAATATTATTATTATTATTTATAAATTCAAAAACATAAAATTTACGTGTTCTAAAAAAACGTCCAATGCAAAAATCAATCACTAGATCCGAAGTTGTATCAGTTACCAAACTTAACTAAACAAAGAACAGAATAAATTTAAAATTCAATTTGAATCTTCATGAATAAATTCAGTACAATGTTTCCAACAATTTTTTATACACAAATCTATTCAGAATTCATTCCGAAATGTCATCACAAATTCAATCTAATTTTATAACATTTATACTACTAAAAAATCGTTACAGCATCCAACCTTTTCCACACAGTAAATAAGGCTTTCAGAAATACGTGCCAAAATTGATGAAAATAAGCATACGTTTGTACAAAACAAGACTTACATCCGGTATTAATATTTTCAATAGGTTAATTACTTTTCAGAAGTTGAAGCGCTGTCAAATCTTTGTTAAAAATGGTCGTACGTTTGGTTTCTTAAGTTCTTTATAAATCTCCTCAGACCCAGCTTAGCAATTCTTCCTATCTCGTTCGAACTCTTTAATATGGATCAATTTTAAAAAAAAAGATTTATTATACAAATACAAAATTTTAAGCCTTCACTAATTAAACAAGCAGTTAGTTTAATGTTTTGGACTCTTTGATAATTCTTATTATGTCGTTCAACGCCACATTGGCATATTGTGGCATTTTTGCCTTATTTTATATAATGGATTAGAATATTCAAGATTTTCTAATGTATATTAAAATAGCAGAACTGCTTAGTTTCATAAGTATGCTTAAGTACATATATCCGTATTTGCATGACAATGATTTTGAAATTGTGTTAGACTAAATAAAGTGTGCATAAAGAGGTTGACTGTTTAGTTTGAACCGTTGGATTCAATTGTAACATGAAAAAGCATCATTCAATCGCCTGTTTTCTGTCAATTACGATATACTATAGCTTATTATAGTTTATGATATTTGATGCTGTGTAAATAATATTTTAATTGTATGTTCTAGTTTGGATTTTATCAAATGAATATTGTTTTTAATTTATAAGAATGATTATTATTATTATATTTCTAACTCAACTGTTTTATTATGACAAAACAAATTGTTAGTACGCCGATTTTTGTCCGAGTAAAGCTTACTGTTGCCATGAAAACCATATGTTTGCCATTTTAAAAAAACTAAGGTCTTGATCTTTTTGTGCTCTTAACTCTTAAAATTAATGTGTGTTATTACCTGCATACTTGATTAATTATTTTGATTGTTGGGTACTTGCAGTATGTCAATACTTATTATTTATCCCAATGATATATGTGCTCTAGACACACATGTAGTATATATAAAAAATCTGCTTTTCTTACTGTTATTTTAATTTTCTTACATGATGAGCACGCTTTCACATCAAGAATTATCCTACATCCGATGACATATTCAATTGAAGATAATCTGGATTAATTTATCAAGAAACTTGAATTATATTTTTCAATAACGCAATTGAACAATGCGAAACAAAGTAACTGTTCAAGAAAATTAAATATGACAAAGTTCACACAAGAAATGAATCTTCAACCTTTTCTTTCAATTATGGTATCTGGATTTAAGAATAATCCAAATCTGAATTAAAGCTATTAACGAAAAAGCAATTATGACAAATAACTGAAATATGGAAACAATTACAAACGCAACACAGCCTTACTAGGGAGTCTTGGAAATTTATGCAATCACTATCGAAAATATATTCAAAAATATTCAAAGACAGCTAGACCGCCGGAGTTCTTGATAAGTAGCATAAACAAAGGTATTGCTTGGACAACACAATGTGATTTCATTCAACGTCAAACAATTATTATTTTCAATAAAAACCTACTATATTTACAACATTTCCAAGATAAATGCCAACCCTATTGGTAAATCTACATTAGATACATGATTCTTTTCGTAGTCTAATATAATGGTACTAATGATCGGTAAAATTTTAATTAAAAATGTATTTTATAAATTTAATTTACTGAGAATGGTTATTGATAATTAAACAAATTCCATTTTCAATTATTAGCACTCCAATTATTTCATTTAATTTGTTTATTGTTTAATGAATGAGAAATTAATTAGTTGGTTAGTGTGCATATGTGGTTGATTAGCTATTTGCTTTTGAAGACGATAAGAAATTTAATAATGATTTGAATTGGTTAACACACCAACTTGTATTATAGAATCACTGATTGCAATAAAGTATTTAACTGTTCATAAAGATATTAGTTATTTTATTCGTTTAGTAGTTCGTAGTGATATATTGTTGCGAAGTGATTTTCTTATTAAAACCTTGCGTGATATAATAAAATACATAGCATTTATTAAATAAATTGTAATGTGATATTTGATTTTCCCTTGCCCTTACCGCTTAAAATTAATGTGTATTACTTCCTGCATGCTTTACGTAAAATTATTCTTAAATCAATTTCTAAAAACCTATATAAAATATATTATTTACATTGCACCTAGAATAAAATTTCGCATTTTTATTGAAAATCAATACACTTAAAATTAATTACATAAAAATGCTACAGCTTTGAATAAAATTAATGGATAAAATAGGAAGTATTCAATCGACATCTACCACATTACTTAATTACCAGCAATATTCCGGTTGAAATGAATGCTACCACAAATTTCAAATGAGCTTCTAATTCTGATAAATTATTTTGATCTTGCTCTTTTAAAAGTGTTCGTATCTCATCCTTTTTCATATCTATAGTTTTACCAGGACTGTATCCTAACTTCTAATAATCTGATTATTAAACTGTTTACATTTAAATCTGTCATTTTTGATAAATATTAATATTTTCGAAAGACACATAAATTTACAATTTATTGTTATAAAATTAAAAATCACATACAATAATATACATTACTTTTAGTAGTTTAGTAAAACAAACACAATGTTTTTAAAATTTAATCAGTTAAATGAAAATTTCTAGTTAAAAGGTTACTTAATTTCGATTGTTAAATTTTCTGTCGTGCCATTTATGGTATCTGGGTCTTCTTTTTATTGATTTAAAGTTTAATTGAGTTATTGAATTGATTTTGGAAGAATCACTGAAGTGATCTTGCTTGTAAATTTGGAATTTATATTCGGTTTCATTTTGTGAAACGGCGGATAAAATTTTGGCGCTGAACGATCACCTTGACTGATATAGAAATTGAAAAAGCAGATAATAAAGACAAATAGTACGATTACTGGTATACCATGATGCTTGATCAGTCTATACATTATTTCAAAATCACCTCTTTTCATATAACATTTATACCAGTTAGATATAGCCGTCAAGCGTCTCATCACACATATGATGTATAACTGATCAAATTGGTTAGTACTTTGAATAAAAATTTAAAAGAAAACCTTCAATATATTAGAAAATTGTTAAAAATAGTAGTATTTATCGATTAAAAATTAATTAAATTAATTAAATTAAATAAGTTGTTAGATTTCTTAAAAAGGTTGCTCGATCTTTGAATACATTTATCATTACTTTAAAATGGACTGAATGAATTTTATAAGATAACCTTTAACATAGCATAAAATTGTTAAGTCGTTTGATAAAGTAATTAATAAATTACATGTGATTGACTGATTACAGTATTTAAATCATGGACAACCATTGAAAAATTTGAATAGTAATACTTTTTGAAAAATTTAATACATTTATTCATCAACGGCATACAATAGATTTTTTTGATCAATAATTTTCATTTAACTAACATCTTTTCTGGCTTTCCTTGATTAATGGCCAAATGCGAGGACTTTCTTCCATCGTCATAGACAGATAACGCTACTGGAATTCTCATTGAAGAAAATCCTGTGGTTTTCTTTATAACATGCTTTCCCCCTCTAAAATCAACAGTCTGAGTTCTTGAATCTTAGAAATAGACAATAGTTTCATCTATTAAAACTGTTTTCGAAATATTTATATGAGAAAGTTATGATCCAAGATATCTTATATACTGTTACTCTACTTTGTAAGGAGTGTTCCCTTAATCAAATAAAAACAATTAATTTCTTATCTAAATCAGTTCGAAAATTGTCAGGTTTACCGTTCAAACATTGTTTTATTGCAGATACCGCATTATTAGCGAACTTTGTTTTCAATGGTATAGCGCGGGGCAAATATACTGAAAATATCGATACATGTCAGAATATACTGGTTTCCTTTATAGATTTTCGAATATGGTATAATCTCCATCAAATCCATTTGCCATAAATCAATAATACCATATGTTTTTTTATGTTCTAGTTGGAAACCGTTTCATCATTGGTTTGTTTAGACTGTATGCCAGTTGATCCGATAACCACTTTTGTGTTTCATTTTTTCAAATTCAAAACTATTTTCTTTAACTTTTCTACTCCACTGACATTTGCGGGGTGTTTAAAGTTTGTCCATATTTTCTCCATTACAACAAAAACATTTAAAATTTAATACAACATTAGGTATTGATTGTCTCATTGTTTATGAAGATTGTTTAAGTCATGGTTTATGCATAGCTACCTATTACTCTACTTAACAAAGATAGTGCAATTGGTAACAATGCACCAATAAAACCTCCACCTTGTTTAAATATAATTTTTCTCATCAATCATTAATTTTTTCTATTGACTAAGGATAAAAGTGATTTATTGTGGTTGTTTAATAAAAGTTTTTTCTCGAATATTCAAATAAATTACTTAAAATTTGATATTATATTGATTTATATTTGCATAAATACACTTTTCCACAATGAAAAAATTTTTAATGATACTATTAGGATAGTGATATTATTAATATTATATCACTTAAAATTATTGAAAAAATGATACTGTAAGGATAGTTAAATTAAAGAGTTAATTCTCGTGTTAAAAATATGTAACGCATTTTAATAAAATTATAATGACAAATTTAAATAAGGCTCAAGTTAAATTATGGAATGATGGAATTGCTTGATTGTAAAATTAATATTTAGAAATGTTTGTAATTTAAATATATTAAATATTTATTAAATGTTTGTGCATTAATTTTAAAATCATGCTTGCTAAAATATCCTCAAAAGAATTAATAAAAAACATTTATGATTAAAAACAACTTTAGATCGTTGTTTTAATATTGGATTGTGTGCAGATTTTTTGAAATAAAGTTTGGAGTTGATTAAAATTAAGGTTTAATGGACGTGTTAAATTTACGAAACCAAAATTCTATTAGATACTATTAAGAATAATGATACTATTAGGTCTAGTGATATTATTAGAAGTTAGTACAAGTTTATTTATTTGTTATATTTTTTATATTGATTACCAGTTAATTTTAAAATTATTATTACATTTCAAATGCATAGATTAAAGATTAAGGAAATTAGAATATTCATTATTATTCTTTTTGCAGATTCTATAAGAATCAGTGGGATCCCAGTGAAGATAAATGGTTTGGAACTATTTTAATGTATTTTTTATTGTTAAACGTAAAAATTAGGAGACCACAAGGATTTGATATAGAATATATGACAAGATTTTTAGCTTTCACTAATCAAAATTACATAAATAATTGGAAAGTATATACAGGGAAATATGATTTTTTTCTAAAAGTATTTTGCTTAAAATTAATATAATTATAATTATATTTCAAAATGAGATTGTCGGGATTTGCATGTATTCCATTCATTATGCAATATTTTGGAGTACATTATTGGGATCTGACTGTAACTATAGATTTCTTCCATTTTTCAACCACTGGTATGACTTCACTTACAGATTTGAATGGCGGGGAAACTATTTTGTTTATCAAGCAAGCGTGGCATGCCAAGCTACCTATTTTGAGCCTACCTGCTGGAGGTCATGCGTTGCGGTTCCAAAAAGACTGAAATGTGATTCGAATGGAAATGAAATATGCTTAGGAAGTGAGATTTTAATGCTATATACAATAATGAGAAACCTTTAAAGTAAGATTTATTATTTTTCTCCATGTTGATAGACTTGATTCAAATTATGTCATTTTTCATAAAGAGTGTCAAGATTCTCGTGTTAAAATATTTTGCTGCCTTAATTACGTAATTATTATTTTCGAATCATTTAGGATTGTTTTATTCTTCTTTACATATAATTTCTTCTTTTACAACTATATTAAAGATATATTAATTATCGATTTCTTCTTTTTACAACTAAAATTAAATATTAAAATAAAAATATTGTATCACTCTAGATTACGCCATAAACTACTTTGTCATGAAAATCAACTTTTATTCAAAGTTAACTCTAAAACCAAGGCAAAAATACTGCAATTGTCAAGACATTAATTGCTTCTAAAATTTATCGAATTTCACATATTTCTTCAATAAATCATTACTAAAAATTAAAACATAATCTATAATTGCATAAATCTCCAAAACTGTATTTAATTATTAAAAAGCAATTGAAAATCCTAAAATTCTCAGATATTTTCAAAGGGACCTGTTCTTTCTCTACCAATCTACTTACTAATTGTCTACATTCAAAAGCGCCATATCCATCAATGATGGTTTTTTCTTGGTTTTGCCAATCTCACACAATAGTCAAAGGTTATTTTATAATATCGATAAAAAGGTCATGAATAAAAATTTATTAAATAGCCTACTCAATAAAAATTAAGAAAAAGTCGATCAAATGAAATAATATAAAAAAATAAGATTAAAAATAAATTGATTTTGAAAAAATTTAAAGTTAATAATTCTAATGATAACAATATTAATATTAATAAACTTATAGATTTTTTTCGTTAGCAGAATCATTCATAAAAATATAATTTAAATAAATAAGTATAAGCTTATTTCCACAGTTTTTATTCATAAAATAAAATTTGAAGTATTTCGACATTTTAAATGAAGGTAAAGCCAATCAAAAAAGATGCAGATAGCGAAATAATTTTTTTAAATTTGTTTTGGAGTGATCAGGAGTAATTTTAGATCGAAATATTTCATGTTGTATTTTATTAAAAACTGTAAATTGAGTTATATAGTTATTTATTAAAGTTACTTTTTTAATAATAATAAATCTACATACAATCAAATTAAATAAAAGATTGACTAACTGCACCGGCAATTAGTTAGTAACATCCCATATTAGCATATGCCTAAGCATCGAACAACTAGATATCAACACCTGGTTAATAACAACTTTTATTATATGATTTTTTAATAGGAAATTTTTAACATTTTTTAAGAATCTAAATACCTAGAAAAAACTTATATTGATCATCCCAAATCCATTATTATGAATAAATTTGTTTTATTTTTCAATATTTAAAATAAAATCAATGTTATAAAATTTTGATACAATTTTTAAAACATGTAGTTAGCACTTGAAAATAAGAAACGTATAAACAATTTGAGAATAGTACACCAAGCCCCATTGAGATAAATTCCGCTATAATTCAAGTTGATAAATAAATCAACTTGGCGGAAAGTAGTGGGATGTGTCACCGCTAGATCATGTCACCGCTGGATCAACCCCCCCGAGGGGGTAAAATTTTTTTTTTCTAAGTCTAAAAGTACAAAAAAATTTTAAGACAAAGACAATGACTCATTCAAGGTCATTCAAACAAAGACCATGACTCATTCAAGGTCATTGGATGACTCATCAAACACTTTGAAGGTCATTCAAACAAAGACCATGACTCATCAAAAATTTTCTCAAGGTCATTCAAAATTTTTCAAGGTCATTCAAATTTTCTCAAGGTCATTCAAACAAAGACCATGACTCATCAAAAATTTTCTCAAGGTCATTCAAAATTTTTCAAGGTCATTCAAATTTTCTCAAGGTCATTCAAACAAAGACCACGACTCATCAAAATTTTTCTCAAGGTCATTCAAAATTTCTCAAGGTCATTCAAAACTTCTCAAGGTCATTCAAAAGTAGGTCAAGGTCATTCAAGATATCTCAAGGTCATATTATTTTTAAACATTTTTAAATTTTAATTTACTACTTATTTATATAAGTAGTATATATTTTGTGAATTTATTTTATTATTATTATTATCAATATTTTATTATTATTATTATTATTATTATTATTATTAAAAATTTCATTATTATTATTATTAATATTATTATTACTTTTTATTATTATATTATTACTTATAAAAATTTATTATTACTTATAAAAACTTTAATTATTATTATTAATATAATTATTTTTATTTTATTATTATTATTATTATTATTATTATTATTATTATAATTATTAATATATTTATTATTATTATTATTGTCAAGGTCATTGGATGAGTCATCAAAATTTTTCAAGGTCATTCAAAATTTCTCAAGGTCATATTATTTTTTAAACATTTTAAAATTTTAATTTACTACTTATAAAAATAAGTAGTATATACTTTGTAAATTATTTTATTATAATTATTATTAATATTATTATTACTTTTTATTATTCTATTATTATTATTTTTATTTTTATTATTATTGCTATTATTATTATTATTAATATTATTAATACTTATAAACTTTTTTTAATATTATTATTATTATTAATATTATTATTATTCTTATTCTATTATTACTTATAAATATTAAAACATTACTTATAAAAACTTTAATTATTATTATTATTAATATTATTATTAATATGCTTATTACTTATAAAAATTTTATTTATACTTATAAAAACTTTAGTTATTATTATTAATACTTTTAAAAACTTTTATTAATATTATTATTATTATTATTATTATTATTAATATACTTATTACTTATAAAATTTATTAATATTATTATTATAATTAATACTTTTAAAACTTTTTATAATAATATTATTATTATTATTATTATTATTTTTATTATTATTGTCAAGGTTATTGGATGACTCATCATAATTTTTCAAGGTCATTGAAAAGTAGGTCAAGGTCATTCAAAATTTCTCAAGGTCATATTATTTTTAAACATTTTTAAATATTTATTTACTACTTATTTTTATAAGTAGTATATATGTTGTAAATTTATTTTATTATTATTATTTTTATTAATATATTTTTTTTTATTATTATTATTAATATTATTATTACTATTATTATTATTATTTTAATTATTATTATCAAGGTCATTGGATGACTCATCAAACATTTTCAAGGTCATTGAAAAGTAGGTCAAGGTCATTCAAAAGTAGGTCAAGGTCATTCAAAATTTCTCAAGGTCATATAATTTTTAAACATTTTTAAATTTTAATTTACTACTTATTTTTATAAGTAGTATATATTTTGTAAATTTATGTTATTATTATTTTTATTTTAATTAATATTTTTATTATTATTTTTAATATTATTATTAATATTATTATTACTTTTTATTATTCTATTATTACTTATAAAAATTTTTATTAAAGTTTTTATTATTATTAATACTTTGAAAACTATTTATAATACTATTATTATTATTATTATATTTATTATTAGTATTTTTATTATTATTATTATTATTATTTTTAATATTATTATTTTTATTATTAATGTATAAAACTGGATAGAACAATTGTAAATGTTTGTAAAAAGTTAAAGAAAAATTCTATATTTTTAAGAAAATATGTGCAAATAAATATCAAAACTAATTATGGCTCAAATGTGTGTGTTAAACCATCAATATGTTACAGTGTTTATGGAAAAACTTTAATGAAAATATGTGTTATTTTTCAACAATTTATGAAATATTTATTTTATGTGTATATGTTAAATGATAAAAATAGTTCAATATTTATGTAAAGTTTGAGATTGTTAAGAAAAATTTAAATAATTTATGATACACACGTGTTTTTTTTTATTGAAATATAGGTGTTTGTTTTACCGATATAAGAAAAACTATGGACATTTTTTAAGAAAATACACGTAATTTATGATTATCATGGGATTAGAATTTGATTAAAGTTGTGAGAAAGTTGTTAAATTTGAGATCTTAAAATAAGACCTTCTGCAAATTGGTAAGAAAATAGTAGTTATTGAGTAATACTTATTAAAATTACCAAAGTTTTATAATTTTTGACAAGTCTTGATAGATCTTTAATAGAATTTGTTAGTACTTTGAATAAGAATTTAAAAAAAAAAAAAATGTTTCAACACAGTAGCAAATCGTAAAGAAACTAGTACTTATCAGTTAATTAAATTAACTAAGTTGTAAAATAATTGAAAAAATTTGTTAGATTTTCAAAAATTTTAAGATTGTTAGGTAATTGTTCTAGGTACTTGTTGAATAAAAATTAATGTATTTTATCAACAGCTCATAGTTTTTAATCGTACAATTTCTCTTCATTCCTGGAAATAATCGTAAATATTTAAATTATTCAGAAAATTGTCAATAACAACATAAGTAATGGGTAACATAAATTTTTTAAATACTAATCAATTTTAGTTTTTAATTAAATTACAAATATAATAATAAAATCAAATAAATACTTAAATACATGAATCGAAAAATTTCTTAGAACTGAACACGTATCGTATATTTTATTCAGATTCCAATAATATCATTAAAATTATAAATTAATATTATATATATTATATAAATTAATATTATAAATAATATTTAGGAAATTAAGTAACAATAACTAATCTCCAAAAATATGAATTTTTTTTCGGGTATTCAAAAAATGTGAGTTAAATTATTTTTGAAGTTATAAAAATTATTATTTGCATTAAATAATTATATTTTTATTACATATTTTGTAAAAAATCATCGATTATGTACACAAAATAATTTGGTTTATGATTATTTTTTAAAACTTACCAATATAATTTAAAAATTTATGCTTTTTTTCGACAGAAATATCTGAAATATTAAATTAATTTTAGTTTTAAGGGTAAATTTTATGAAGATACATTCTCATTTACTCGAAATTTCCTAGCAAAAACCTCAAAATTTAAATTAAAATTTTTTTCCGCCATTTTTCTTTCTAAAATTATCTCAAAAATGTCTATAAAACTATTTATTATAGGTGTTTTTTCAACTTCAAATGGCTACATGTTAAAAGTTTGCATGCATGTTTTATTATGGGCTGTGTTAATGTGCATTATTTTATTTCTCTGTCACTTTTTCTGTTTCGATAGTGTAGGGTTTGTCTCATTAACTATTTTACAAGCAACCTCAAGGTGAGTTGGTGTGTTTATATGCTATAAATTTATTGATTTTCTGTTTATATTATAGGTGATTTCGTTTTCATTTACTTTTTTAGATACACATATATTTTTGTTAACTTATTACAGTCAACATGAATTTAAAGTAAATGCGAAAATATGATTAACACTGGATTTGGTATGAGCAGTTCCAGTGCAGAAAATGCTAACTGGAATAATTATCGTTTATCTTGATACAACCGGTCTGCCTTATTAGGATTTACATAGAAAACCTATAACATATTTATAGCTAGATCTAGTCAGTCGAAAGAATCGGCGGTAAAATCCGTTTCATAAGTCATTTCTTTTCCTAAACCTTCGACTCTACAAGATGATCATGTCGGAGTGCATTTAGTTGAACATGGAATGCTTGATCTGTTTTGAATTGTTGGTTATGAGTAAACTTAATCTTTATTTGTTTATAAGAAAAACGATCTCTTTAATCGCTACTTACAAATTTTGGAGCACTTTTGAGTAAAAACATCAAAATAGACATTGAGTTTGCTAAGAACTATTTCTTTAATCTTACGTCCATAATGATCTATTCAGAGAATATTGAAGTCCAATCTAAAGACGGTAGAAACTTCATAGTAAATTATCGTAAACAGATATTGGTTTGTATGGCAAAGATATATCAAAGGATTATCACACTATTGAGAAGATTTCGTACACATTTCAGAAAGTGAACTTGGTCTCATAAGATTATATTTGACTTATAGGTCTTTTTTCATTATATATATGTAGTAATAGTAAAATTATTGAAATAAAAAGGAATAATAATATTGCTAATTAAAAAAATTTAATTTTTTTAGGTTTCGAGCACCTTGCAGTAAATTACGGTTACTATTTAGTTGAGTATGTTTACAGATCGTTATTCTTTGAGAAAAAGTACATAAATAAATGTATTTTTCTAAATCTCTGTTTGAATGCCAAACCGTGCTCAGACCCGAAAGAGTTATGCTTTCCATTGGACAACAATTCAATAACATGCAGTAAGGCTTTTACTTTATTTAAGTCGCTTTATATATATTTATTTTATATATAAATTCATATATTTAGTTTCAGCCTCAGTTGCAGGGTTACAGGTGAAATCTCAAAGAATTGGATGAAGGGGAAGACTTATCCTCTTTATTATAACTGTTTAAAATACTTTCTTTCAAACGATATCTTTTGCCGTATTTAGATTTCAAAACATAATTTTAAGATCTGAGAGAATTTTCCCGAAAACAATATACGATAATCCTTTTCAGGATCTATTTTAAGTTGAAATCAAAATAACCAAAGATTATCATACACAAAAGAAGAAGATGCAAAATTTAAGGGACGAGACTATATTGAGAACAATAAAAAGTTCAGGATAGCTCACGGCGAAATAGAAGATAGATTCAATGTTCTTGAAAATTATACTACGATGAGATGACGAAAAAACTTCAACGACTCCATGGGTTTCATTTCTTTTGTGAAGCCAAGTCAATGAATAGTGAAATAAGAAATAATCATCGATGATAGAGGAAGAAGAAGAGATTTAGCAGACGAAAGATGTAAGACGTTGGAGTAAAATACCGTTGAATAATACAGAACTAGATTTGTTATAGGAAAAGGTTTTGAAATAATTTTTTGAGAAATGCTAATTTGCATTCAAACTTGTAGTAAGTAGAGGATTTCAAGAGGATAATTGCTGGAAAATACGAGATATAATTCAGATAAAGCTGCAGATAATATTAGACTCGACAAAGTTAGGCGCTCATGTTTATAAGGTGGGTGAGAAGGTATAAATACACAACTAAATGAGTAAGAGGCATTATGATAATAAGCAGTACAAAATCACATACAACGAATGAAGAAATAGAGAAAACCTTAAGAAAAGAAGAGTTCAGATGTCATTTAATTATCTTGTATTTAAAAAAAATAATTATTTACCACTTTCTTTTATAAAAATATACTTATAATGGAAATTAATGCTCTTAAAATGAATTGGATGTAATTTTGCATTGACCATGAATCACTAATGACATCGATGTTTTATTGATATTTACACGATTAATTCAAACTCATATTAATAATTGATAAACCGTATGTCAAGTTCATAAAAATGATCCAATATGTGTCAATCTATTTTCTATTGAAAATACTTTAATAATAGGTTTATAAAAATCAAACAATAGTGAAATAAATTGAATCAAAGCATAAAATGTCTATTAGAAATCTCAATAATTACTACTTACAGTAAGTGCCATACGTGTAAGGTATCAAACCCAGAAAAATGAGAAAACTATTCGCCACTTGTGACATTTATGAAAACCTTAATTTATTAATTAAAATGTGATTTTATTACGCGGAAATTTAAAAATGGTGATTATTACGCAATATCAAGACTGTTTCTGTTTATGATTGAATAATTGTATTTAGTAACATTTACCTTGACGTACGTTGTCCCTCAGTATTCCAATTTTACAAATGCCACGTTCATGTCTATTTTAAATAAAGAGTCTGTGGAAATAAAAATAAAATTTGAAGGAAAGTCAAGTGATTTGATCCAGAATGTCAGTTTCTGTACCTGGAATCGCCCAAACCAGTGGCAATACAAGCCATTTATGATTATGGACAACGGATATTTACTGATATATCCGTTGAGTATCAAATATAGACTCTATGATTTTACTGTCGAATGCAATCTTGGAAATACTTGGTTCTTTCTTTTCAACAAGTCCTTCATCATATACAGTCAGATTTCGTCTGATAGTATAATTTATAATTATTATTATTTATAGCCATCCCGGATAACATTTCAATATTCAATGCTTCACTTGGTGAGAAATATAAAGTATTTTACGGCCAAACAATTGTATGCCAATCCAATGCCATTCCGCAAAATATATCGCTTCATGAAATATTTTTGGAGTCAGATAATTACGATCCAAATCCACGTACTAATAAGAAGGAACTTTATATTCCATTAACAGCAAGGACCGGGTTTTGTTATTTTCAATGCAAACATTCCTTTCTATTCCCAGACAGTCGCAATCCATACAATACCACGAGATTTATAAAAGGGGAAATCAAGCGTAATTTAGTTGATTTGTGTTTAAATGCTTTATAAATTGTCCAACGTGTCATCCCTTTAGTTTACATCCAATGCTTAAAGCACTCCTCCCAACCCTAAGTATGCTATCGAACTTATCAATTCTTTTAATGCTATTTTCGCTATAGCTCTATATATTTTGACAGTTAAAATGACCTTCAGCGTAAGCCTAATTATAGTTACATGATATAAAGATATGGAAAAGTAGCACTAAGTCTCCTACCGTTGAAACAAACCACTATAGTCAGAGGGCAATTTCGACTCTCGTTTAAAAAACGTGTTAATATTTTAAAATTTGGTAACAGTATTTTATAAATATCTGTGGATGTTTTAGGTTGAGTGGAATTTTTTGGTCTCAGTAAAACAATCGTGTAATAATTAAATTACAATTCTGTAAGTACCTAAAGAGCTTGAAGTAAAATTAATAAATTAAAATGTTTAAAGTAAATTTCAGCAAAGCCCATAAGAATAGCAAAATCCAGAATTGACACGATTAAATAGGGTGAAACCAATAAAGCAAATAACAAGTTGTATGCTAGATTACATGTGATGTTATTTACTTTTAAAAATATTTACTTTATGTAATCTTGTTGGCACTGGCTTTACTAGATTTTACTTGATAAAATAAAGTAAAGTTTTAAACAAATGTATAAAATGTGCTATAGTTGTCAGAGATCAAACAGTTATGCTTTCTCGTTGAAGATTGTGTAATTTCCTCATCTGCGTATTTTGCATACATAGTGTGCAAACGTTACTGTGACGTAAGTATGAAATCAACTTCGTCTTATATAAAAGACATTAGCATTCTTAATAAATCTAACAGATAAGTGAAAAACAAAATAAGCCCTTGCTGCGAAGTAATAATTATATTGTTGAAAAAACTTTCGATGATTAAATAATCCAATTTAGTTTCCTACATAACTTATAAAATAGAGATAAAATTGGAACTTGATAGACATAATTTGATCAATTTTAACATTTATATATACAAATCCAAATCCACAAGAAACATTTTCCAAATTTGAATCATAAAGTCCAATTATAGCCAGATAGTTAGTAACAAGAAAATTCATTTCGAATATATATAAAATGCCTATTAAAGTTCAAAAAACCGAAAACCATCTTTCAGAAAGTTCCAAATATAAGCGTTCAAACAAACGCGAGAAATTTGGCAGTATGAATATAGTTGAACATGTACTCATGTAGTATATACTTTGAGTATGAGCATGAGGGTGTGAGCGTGTGCTCAACTATATCCATACGACTCACTGTCACCAAAATTTTTATTATTAAAAATTATTAATAATGGCAATAACACCAGGAACATATTTCATATACTACCTCGCGTCTATGTGCACACTCAAGTCTAAATCTAAAACAAATATCACGCACACGTACGTGACAATAGAAATTGGAAAATAGGGCAGTGCTTCTCATCATGTTATGCTTTATGTACCCAACAAAAGAATTTAAAAGTCAAATTGCCATAGTTTTTGACTTAATTAACAATTTAATTTACAAGCCTGTACTTAAAAATTTCGATTTTGCTTATATGCTAATGCCTTGATTTAGTATATCTGATATCATTCAATTAAACAAATACAATGAAAAGATAACAATTTTAAAATTTATTTGATTTTTTTGTGTTAACATTGCTACAGAGATGCTTTATCAGCCAATAGTTTTTTTTAAAATTTTTTAAAAATTTTTTTAATTGCTCCAGAGTTGCCATATATCAGGAGCTAGCTTAGTCAATTTTAGCCTCAAATCCAATTATTTTGATGTTATTCCTTTTCTTTAGCAATGGATCACTAACTGCACTAAAATACATTCAACCAAATATGATGATGGGAACCGTAAGAATTTTTCTCCGGCGATTATAGTTGTATATGGATATTTCATTTCTACCGCTTCACATAACTAGGTCATCAACCCCTTTATTTTAAAAAGAAGCTTAAATGAATCGTCATTATAATATGCATAATTTTCTTCTGTGCATAATTGTCATCTATTTTAACAAGGTCTACTAAAATTGGCTGTAACATCCAGCTTGGAAAATGTATATTTCTTAAATCATCAAATCGTTCCTGCAAGTTATCAGCCAATAGTTTCAAATGCGTACCTATGACATTTACTGCTTCATCACTTACTTCACATTTTTGTAGTCAATGGAATTTATCAAATTTTAAAAATCCATTAATTTCGGAGTTACCCCAACTAGAGCTCTGGTCACAAAAAGCAGTGAATTTTATCTAATATTTATTATCAACACCAAAATCTTGTCTTCTTCAAATTATTATTTGAATTCTGGATTTTGCTCATGATCAGAATATATAAAGCAAAATTACATTCATTAGATTTATTTTAATATAATTTAATTCATTTACCACATATTTATTTACATATTTAGCATATGTTTACTTTCATTGGGAAAACATTTTTAAAAATCAGTATGCTATTCAAGATTTTAGCGGGTGCATTTTTCTGACATATTTTGAAGCAGCGGTGACCGTTGAGCAACTGAGCGGATCAAGCAAAGTCGATTTGACACCTTTTTTCAATTTCAGCTTGAACGTATTGAAAGGCGGCATTTACGAATTCGTATGTCGTTTGTTCAATGTTGACAACACCATTTATTTCATCAAGTCTAAAACTATAGAGATAACAAGTTAGTGATATTAATTTACAATTTCACAGTCTACAC
This sequence comes from Schmidtea mediterranea, assembly GCA_022537955.1. Classification (NCBI taxonomy): domain Eukaryota; kingdom Metazoa; phylum Platyhelminthes; order Tricladida; family Dugesiidae; genus Schmidtea; species Schmidtea mediterranea. Next base: position 312,377,384 of record CM039679.1, on the reverse strand, counting down.
TAATATTTTATTCGTCTCAAAAGCCGCATATATATTAAATTTATTTTCTATTATTATGCCTGATTAAATATTTAATATAACACACTAATCCCATCAATAGCGCCTTTAATTCAAGGGAATTAAATTTTGTCTTCTTACTGAAAAATGTTAAATAATGGGAGGTCCACGAAACGATTCATAAGAAAGACTCATTTATTTCAATCTCATAAAGAATAAAGGACAATTAATGCAACTGGACGATTGATTAATTTAATTAAGTCGAATTTTAGATAAACCAAATTTAGAATTGTGCCAGATAGATAATTCTTTAACAACCTCCACCTTTATTACTTATTAAAATACAGTAGCTAAACATTATTTTCCATTTTACACAGACGAGTATTAATTAATTTTAACTTAGCAGGATTTTGATCTAAGTTAAATTATTTTTTATTCATTAATATTAATTCTGTTTTTATATTTATCAGTTCTTTTTATTTTTAATAATATGTATTTATTATTATCATTAATTATTTATATTTGTTTATATTAATATATATATATATATATATATTGGCAGAGGTTAGGGGGTTGCCACCCTCCCCAGTTTTTGCTAGATAAAAATAATTTCAAAATTATTAATGCATGTAATATGTATGAGTTATTATTCAGACTTTATCCAACAAAAGTGTGTGTCATCCCGCATCTGTGAAAGGGCATATAAATATACTTTATATATTATTATTTGTTTATACACTATGAGACAAAAAGATGTAATTTTTTTAATTTTGAACTTTTATCTATGTTTCTAGTAGTAACATATGAGGACTATGCCCCGTGGATATTTGGCTTGAAAAAAACAGAAAAAAAGAGAGACCCCCCTACATTTTTTTTCAGGGTAGTTTAAATTTTTAAAAATTATTTGTATTAATGAATGAAAAAAAGTTTTTTTTAATTATTGGTTTTAATGAAGGAATTTTTTTTTAATTATTTGTTTCAATGAACAAAATTTTTTTTTAATTGTTTAAATGTTCAAATTTAAAATTTTTAAAAAATTTTTAATTCATGATTAAAAATTCTAAATATTATTTTCTCGATTAAAAAGCCTAAAAAATGAAAATTGGCTTAAATCGTCTATGATTGGTCGTACTGAGGAGTATTTTCGAATAAAATTGGCTCAAACTTGATTATTGAACCTAAAATATCGAATAAAAAGCCTAAATATTTTTAAATACTTAAAATCCCATTAAAATAAAATTGGCTCAAATCGAATGTCGACTAAAAAGCCTAAATTATATTTGATCGATTAAAAAATCATGAATATTTTTATTTTTTATTTTATTTACTTTAATTATTTGTTTAAGTCAATAATATTATTTATTTATATTATAATTATATTAATATTAAATTTAATTGTTTGTTTTAATCAAGTCAATTATTAAATTAAATTCTTTGTTTTAATGAAGTGAATTAAATAATTATTTATTATTTCCATTTAATTATTTATCTAACATTATTATTATTTTTAAATAATTTATTATTTATTTTATATTATTATTATTGTTATTATTTTATTTATTATTATTACATTATTTTTTCATATTTTTAAAAATTTAATTGTAAGTCTAAGAAAAATTTTTCAATGTAAAAAAGATAAATCATCGATAAATTTTGAATTGTAAAAATAACAAACTTTCAATCCATACAAATATTTTTATTGACAATAAAGATTAAATAAAAAGATTAATTTTTATTTCAAATCAAATATATCCGAGTAATATGCTTTACTCATTTCGGCCAAAAATATATAGATTGTTTGGTCACGTTTGAAATCGTGGCAACATTGACATCCATTTGAACATGTTACTCTCAAACTGTCTTTACAAACAATGCAATTTGCAACACATCGGTCACCAGATTCCTGAACGTGGTCATAGTGAATCTCGAGAAGTTCTTCAATGTTAATCCCTGTGAAATGGTAAACTTTTGTTGCGAGAAACTATGGTGCGCAATAATCCAATGTATTTTTAATTCTTTATAAAGTTCCTGAATTTTCTTTAAAATTACTTCAAAGAGATAAACTAAATAATAAAATAAAATACATATTTAAATATACATGATTTACCTTTTGACATATTTTAATACTTAATAAATTAAACAAATTCAAACAAAATATTTATTAATTTTTTAACATAGTTTTTTCTGATTTAATATTTTCCACATAATCATTATAATCCAATGATTTTATTCCGAGTATTACTACTTTTTCACTTGAAAATATATTGACACATGATGGATTATATTTTTGAAGACGTAATGCTGGAAATATTTCTTGTTCAAATATACAATTCACCTTTTTTTGTAATTCATATAGATTTATAAATTTTCCAATATCGATTGTTACAGTGATTGATTGAATCATGTATATTATATTTCAAATCCCCAGTTTTTAGAGGTTGCTTGCATCCAATTACCCGACATTTCCCCAATCTGAAAGATATTATCGGATACTTACCTGATCGATCTACAACTTGCTGTGGTTTTCCAAATGGGAATTTCATATCAGGTATAGAATATCTTCCTTTATAATTTATGTTACTCAACATTTTCAAATAATTTCAATTCAAGTAATTCTAAAAATTAAAACAAATATTAACAATTTAATAAATAATTAATAATAAAATGGAATTAAGAAATGATGCTGTATATCAAGTAGTTAGACCAAGTGGTTGTAGAAAGACTTTATTTGTATGCAATTTATTACAATCGAACTTGTTCAAATCAAAATTCAACAAAATATATTGGCATAGAGGAGCTGACGAAGAACATGGACTTACTCAAAATCAATTCTGTAAATTGAAAATGACAAATAATTAAAAGATTTGATAAAAATTGGTTATCTAGATTACATCAAGGCGATGTTATTATTATCGATGATCTATACCAGGAAGCTAATAAAGAAAAGAATTGAGTTACTGTTATTTTCATTACTCAAAACTTGTTTCATCAAGGGGACGGTCATAGAACTCGTAATTTAAATGTACAATATTTGGTTATTTTTAAAAACCCTCGAGATGCAACCATTATAGATTTTCTTGCTAGACAAGCTTATCCCAAATACAGAAAATTTTTGATTGATTCGTTTCAAGATGCAACAAAGGTTCCTCACGAATATTTGTTCTTTGAATTTACACAGCAATGTCCTGATGAATTACGTATTAGAACTGATATTTTCAATGAGAAAGGTGTTACAATTTATAAACAAAATTGAAATCTGAAAATAATTACTTGAAATGACGTTTAAAAAAGTTATTGTTCAACGTGAAAAATCAACAAAGAAAAAAGTTAAAAAGAAAAGGGTTACTAAACGTAAGATAATAAAAACGAGTAAGAAGATTCTTAAAGATAAAAAGTGGATTAAAATATAAACAAAACAACTAGATGAAAAATGTATTTAATATGAAAATTGAACGTAGTCTACCATACTTTAATGCCTTGATGAAGGCACCTAATAATAAAAGAATGAATATTTTACAGAATTTTCCTTCATTTGTTATAGATGATCTTGTTGAAGTTATTGTTAATGTAGTTCGTCGTAATGTAAACATTACTAAAGTTAAAAAACTTGTATTACAAAAGCATAAAAGATCACTTTTATCTTTAGTAAACAATATGAATCGTCGTTTAATGCGAAAAATAATATATAAACAAAATGGTGGATTTTTGGGGGCATTAATTCCAATAATATTATCTGCAATAAGTGCAATTTCATCAAGATTGAAAAAGTATGGACAGACCCAAAACATCCCGCTGGATTTGGTGGTTTAACAAAACTGGCGAAGGAAGTAGTTAATTCAAAGAAAGAAACTCAGAATTGGTTATCTGGGCAAATAGCGTACAGTTTAAATAAACCAATGTTGAAGAAATTCAAAACCCGTAGTTATAAAACAATGGGAGTTGATGATTTATGGCAAATGGATTTAATGGAAATGATACCATTCTCTAAAATTAATAAAGGCTACAAATATATTTTGACATGTGTTGATATATTCAGTCGATTCGTTCGTGCTATTCCAACAAAAACCAAATCGGCCAATGAAATGGCTGAAACAATCAAGAAATTATTTATTGATGGCAAGCCTCGTAATTTACAAACGGATTTGGGTATGTAATTAAATTAATTAATTAAATTAAATTTATTCTTTAGGTAAAGAATTTTATAATAGTAAAGTTAAAGAAATTATCAAAGGAATAAATCATTACTCTGTATTTTCTCAATTTAAAGATGCCCACGTGGAAAGATTTAATCGAATTCTAAGAGATCGCTTGAAAAAATATTTCGTATATAAAGGAAATAAAACCTGGATAAATGTTTTACAGAAAGCAATTTATAGCTAAAATTATTCGCCACATAGAGGTTTAAATGGAATGCGACCAATTGATGTTTATTCAACGAATAATATGGATAATTGGATATCACAACAATCTGATTCTATCATTAAAAAGCCTAAAAATAAAGTGGGTAATCACGTTAGAATAAGTAAAATCAGTATTTCTCCATTCATCAAGAATTTCGACAACCATTGGAGCGATGAAGTATTTCAAATCTCAGAAATCGATACGAATCAGAATCCTGTAATGTACTTTATCAAAGATGAGGAAAACAATCAAGTTAGTGGAAAATTCTACGAACAAGAACTCCAGGTTATAGAAGCCCCTACTGTATTCAGAATTCAAAAGATATTAAAATCCAAGAATGTGGGTAAATATAAACAATACTATGTTAAATGGCATGGATATGAAACTCCAACTTGGATATCTGAAAATCAATTAATAAAATAAATATTATGAAAGAAAACCAGTTTTAAATGATTTCACCTAGTAATAGTTGTCCTCTTATTTTTCCTAATAATGAAGCTAGTAATTTTAATGTCGAATTTCAAAATCTTATTTACTTGGATGGTGAGTGGGAAGTTTCTTTGATTGATTTTACTTTTGTGTATAAAACATTTCCGTTTTATAGTAATTCTTACCTAAGTTATGAAACGATGAAGAGTGTTACTGAAATAAAATATTTGAAAATAAATAATCAAAATGAAACTTATGAATTAATAAATCCAAAACATACCCCTGATGTTGATGTTTTTATTGAAAAATATGAGAACTTGGTTATTGTCTGTCCACATATTCCATTTAAAGTAACATTCCCTGACATTCAACATGCATTTAGTTTTGGATTAAAATCTATATCCGTCATTAATGAAGATGATCATTGTCGATTAAAATTACCAAAATTTACAGATGATGGTGTTATGTAACAATTCGGGATAATTATAAGTTATGAAGAAAAAAAATATTTCAAAAACATTTTAAAAAAATATTTTGACAACAATTTCATCAAAACCTTAGAATTAAATAAACAAACTTTTAGTGGTAAAGACATCTTTGGTAATAAAGTTCCAAGATTATTACATCATCAACAAATGTTCATTTATTCGAATATTATTGAACCAATAACTGTTGGAGATGTTAGAGTTCCTCTATTAAAATCTATTTGGGTTAAAAACTATGAACAATGGGTAATTGTAGAATTAGAAACGAAGAATCCAATAGTTGTCTTCTAACTCAACCAAATAATAAAGCTGATAAATTTAATGTTGAATTTCAAGATCCAATTTACTTGGAAGATGAATGGCAAGTTGCTCTGACCGATTTCACTTTTGTATACAATAAGAGCACATTACATACAAGTTATGAATATTTTTACTATAACGATGCAAAGAATGAATATACAATTAGTCACGATTCTATATTTTATCTAGTATACATTGATGGAAATACTTTAAATATTAATTGTAAATATTTTCCCTTTAAAATTACATTTGACAGTATTGCAGAAGCTCAAAAATTAGGATTTAATAAAAAAGAATTAAATTTTGTTGAAAACTTGAATCAAATTGAAATTCCTTCAAATAATCGTAAAATAAAATTTGATACAATTCGATTAACTATAAATTATTTTTATGATGTTGAGTATACAGATAAATTTGAATAAAATTTAATCATTGCTAATTTATCACAAATAAATGATCAATTAATGACTTTTTATCCGCATCTATTTAAATCTTGCGAAATTGAAAAAGGAAGATTAGTCAAAATTGAATTGGAAGATGATATCAGTAAAGTTAAATTTAGTAAATTCTTGGCTCAAAGTTTGGGATTAAGTGAAGAATCATATTCAGAAAATTTATTGTTGGATTACGTTTACCAGAAACTTTGCAAAGTAAACAATAAATGATGATCTATACAAATATCATTGAACCTATTTTTGTTGGGATGTTTTGATACCTTTATTGAAATGTGTATGGGTTAAAAAACAAAAAGGATGATCTAGTTCAAATTATAGAGAAAACCCAATGTAATTGTCTGTATCGTCAACATATATAAACAATATAGAAATCAATATTCGTGACGATAGTGGAAAATGTATGTTTGGTAAAGAAGATAAAACTTTTCTTATATTACATTTTCGTAAAATTAATGAGTAATCCTGACATTGTAAATTTTTATAGTAGTAGTCAATCTGGTGGAGAATTACCATATTTTATAGGTAAACAATATGGAACCGGTTGGTTGAAAACAATAGGTAGATTTGCATTACCTATTCTTAGACGTATAGGCAATTTTGGTATGAAAACCACAAATGACGTAATAAATAATAATTCTGATTTTTTACCTGCTTTAAAATCAAATGCAATACCTGAAATTTGGTGGGTTTCTGGGTGTTGGTATTTTGAAAACTATATGCTTGTTACCCAGACAACCCCATACAAATATCTTTCGCTTACCACTCGGCACCCGTTGCTAAGCAACGTTGGAACTGTGTTCGAGTCGGTAGATCGTCCGCAAAAAGTGAGCGTTATTACTAATGCTATAATTGACCGAACGATCCATGGGTCCAACGAGCTGCCGATAGAAGGCCTGTGCTCGATTTAGATTCTTAGGTCCCATTATTCTCCTATCTTTTTCAAATGTTAACCTATACTCTCATATCATTTATTGTTATGCCCATTCCCATAGTCCTTCTTATCGTCGTCCGCGTTGATGATTATTATTTGGCCTGTACACCCTTTGTTAGGTTGAATATTCTCACATTATCTCTCTTACTCTTATCCCTATTATAACTACAATGTTCCCTATTATTATTACTAGCATTATCATTGTTGCTACTATATGTATTACCTTCATTAATTGTTACTACCATTACGTTTATTATTATTCTATTTACTATATAATCCCCATTACATTTATTATATTACTACTATTCTTATTATTACTATGATCATTATTATCACTATTACCATTATCATTATTATTATTATCATTATCATTACTATTATTATTATTATTATTATTACCACAATTATTATAATTGTTATTAATATTATTAACAAATTTTTGTGTAGGGATTCGTCCTTATTCCTCAGCTTTAAGAAATATTTTTCTTATATAAAAATTTAGCCATAATCCATCTGTATTTTTCCGGTTTTCGGCAAAGTATTTTTGTTAATTCTAAAAGTTTTTGCAGCGTTCCGCCCTTATTTTACGGTTTTATCCTTATTCTGCAGTTTTCGAAAAAGTATTTTCATCGATTCGAAAAATTTGAGCAGCGTTCCGCCCTTATTTTACGCGTTCCATTTTTACTTTACTATTTTTGTTAAGTATTTGAATTAATTCGGAAAATTTGAGCAGTGATCCGCCCTTATTTTACGGTTTATAAGAATATTATACTAACAATCGAACGACAATTCGCTTTTGTTTTACTATTTTCTATAATTATTTTAATCATTTCGGAAAATTTGAGCAGCGTTCCGCCCTTATTTTACAGTTTTTATGATAAAGGTTTTAACTATTTAACGCTGCGTTCTGCCCATATTTTCCGTTTCAATAAACATAATTTCTTTAATTCTTATTTAAAAATATTATTTTCCATGATTTTGGTCGTTCGGATTAATCCTTTTCCGATGGCTATTCATTTTAACTGTTGCAACGATTTCGCAATTTTCCCCGCTACCCATTCCCTCTTTTTGTCCTTAAGATCTATTTATGTTCATATTATATTTAATGAGTGCCCACTGGACTACTCGGTGTTAGAGATTTTGAGCCGATTGTTGTTCAAAAATTATGTCAATTTTACAGGAAACGGATGATGAAGGAGCAGCCAACGGTCTACTCATTTACCCTCCAATTTCCCCTATGTACGGATAATATTGACGTTCCAGCTCCTGCGTTCCGCACGCCGGAGCCTTCACGGGCACGAATCATTGGCGATTATACACGCACTTACATAATTCGGTAGATTATGTGTGATTTTAATTACTTGCAGTTTGTTTTGGCTGGGGCCGTAGAATGAGTAAATGAAAATTACCAGATCCATTGGGTAAAAGTCTCGAATGCATGAAATAATTATCGGAAATATAATAGAAATTATCAATCCACAATATCCTATATTGTAAATTCGTAATAGCATAATTCAACATCAAAAAATCATATATTGAAAATTAACAATTCGTATCATAATTTACCATTAACAATAGCATAATCCATAAAAATTTGTAACATAATCCATTAAAAATTCGTAACATAATCCCTTAATAATCCATTAAAAATTCTAATCCATTGATAATCCATTAAAAGTTCGTAACATAATCCATTAATAATTCGTAATATAATAAAAATTCATTAAAAATTCGTAACCTAATCCATTGATAATCCATAAAAAATTCGTAACATAATCCATTAATAATTCGTAATATAATCTAATAAAAATTCATTAAAAATTCGTAACCTAATCCATTGATAATCCATCCATTAATAATTCGTAATATAATCTAATAAAAATTCACTAAAGATTCGTAACCTAATCCATTGATAATCCATCCAATAATAATTCGTAATATAATCTAATCCATTGATAATCCATCTAATAATAATTCGTAATATAATCTAATCCATTGATAATCCATCCATTAATAATTCTAATAAAAATTCCAATCAATAAGTGCTATAGTGCACACTAATACAACCAGTCTCCCAGTGAGACGGAAAATTGAAATTCTAACAAGTTAGAAATAATACTGTCGAATAATATTTAGTTTAATTTTAGTTCTAGTACTTGTGCTTGTTAATTTGTGAAAACACGTCAGTATATATACCTACAATTTGGCCTTAACCTTGTGTGTTAATTTTATTGCGATTAAACAAAATTCGACCTTGAAATTATTTGTGTTATCTAAATTAAATTTTTATTAATTTCTTAATATAAATTGGTAATTTGTTTTTAACATTTTTAATTAAATTTATTCATCCAAAAATATTTTATTTTTATTCATATTTAAATCATTTTATATAAATGGTCATTTTACGGTCGAACTTTCTTGTTATTATGTTATTTTTTATGTAAATTTCGTGCGGTTCTTGATGCATTTTGTATTTATTTTACATTAATTTTGTGTTTTTGATTTTATATTTATTTATATTCTCTCAGATTTTAAAATGTTTAATTGGTGTTGTATATTGTATTTTAGGTTATCTTGGTGCTGGGTTTTCGTGCTGTATTACTGATGCATTTAAACAATTCTCAAGGCTATTTGTGTGCTGGCCCAAAAAGTTAAAGAATCTTTACCTAGTGTTATGCAAACTTTACCTAGTGTTATTAATAAAGTAAGTGATGTATTTTTAATCATGAAAATGAACAAAAAGGAGGGACACTTAAACGTATAAAAATTATGAAGAAACATATAAACAAAAGAGTGAGAGTATTCGGAACGTTATTTGAAAAATGATTAGTGCAAAATCTGAATTATGTCTTTTTAATAGATCATCCCTCAAGCCGTAATTGAACATGGTTCATTTGAAGATATTTTCCAAATGAATTCAATAACTGATACTGGTACCTCTTCGATTCAATTTTACATTAACGGATTACAAACAGAATATTTAGATTTGAACGATACTTTGTTATATATTCAGTTGAAAGTTGTAAATAGCTTAGGTGAAAATATTTCACAAGAAGCTGGCGTAACAGCAAACAATTTATTTTTCAAAATCTTTTTAAAGACGCTGAATTAGTTTTTAATTCTACTAAAATTGAAGGAGCAAATGATAGTTTTGCACACAAAGCCCTAATTGAAACTATTATAAATTATAATCAAGATACTAAACATACATCTTTAGAAGGAATGGGTTACACTGAACAAGATCTTATGCGAAAAACATGAATTGCAAAATCATTTTCATTATGTTCACCACTCCAATTTGATTTCTTTGATCAACCCAAATATTTATTACCAGGTGTTAGTGTACAAATTAAATTAACAAGAACAAATCCAGAAAAAAGTCTGAAATGTACTAAATTTGTACGTAAAATAGTATTGCTAGATGCAAAATTAATGGTTAGAAGAGTTCGTGTTGAACCTTCTGTTTAAGCGGGTCATGCAATTTATCCAATGCAAAGCAAAGAAGTTGTTGAATTTTCTTTACCTATTGGATCTTCTTCTTTTTATAAGGAACAAATATTTGGTGATAGACTATTACCTAATTTTATCCTTGTAACTTTCCAGGGAAATAAAAGATTTATTAGTTCGTTTTTAGATACATTTACTATGTTTGATCACTTTAACGTTAAGTCAATAACTTTAAGTAAAGGAAGTGATTATCGTGAAAAATATAGTCAGGATTTTGAAAATGATAATTATAGTACAAGTTATATGCAAAGTATTGTTAGGAATATGGGATTAAAATTTGAATTGTGGTATCAGTATGTCAGACTTTAGAAATAAGTGTCCATTCTTTACATTCGTATTGCGCCAGATTTCGATCTTAATCAAATTCAGTTACCACAAAATGAAAATTTAAGATTAGATATAAAGTTTGGATCACCCCTAACTGAATCTGTTACGGTAATTGTATATGGAGTTTTTGAAAAGGAAATTCAAATTACTTTCAATCGAACAGTATTAGTTTGAACTATAAACCAGATTGAGATTTTTTAATTGTCAAGTATGAAGTCAGAAATTTTATTAATTATTTATTTTTTAATTATTTTTAGTTTTATTCACATTGATTCTATTGGTAGAAAATTATTGGGAAAAGAATTTCTTGGAGTTTTCCCTCTAGATAAAATTCCATATATCGATGCTAACAAAGCTTTGATTGTAAATACTCAATATTCTAATCTCAGTGGCGAACATTGGTTTGCAATTTATGTGAATCCAAATAAAATAAATGTATTTGATCCAATGGGTTTCTATTATTTCCCTATATTAATTAATAAACTAGAATCAATGTTAATGTCAATTGAATATAATCGAATTCGTTATCAAAATCAGATGACAAAAACATGTGAACAGCATTGCTTAGCTTGGTTAAAAACAATGAAAAATAAATGAATTCATTGAATAAAGTTTCTTTTCAAAATTATTTTTTAATTATAAATGTAATTAAAGATGAATTGTGTAATACGTATTACTTTTTAAGGATTAAGTTCAGAGGATTATATGTATTTAAATGTTTTTGATGTTATGTAATTAAGTGTGTTTTATAAACTAAATTTTAATTGGTCTATCATGTAACCACTTACATGTTTGTTAGTATATGACGGAATGTATTTTTTAAAAAATTTACTTTTATCAAATACCAAACTTTAGTGAGTTTTTTATCATATTTTTAATTATTTTTATTTTAATTTTTAGAAAATATAATCCGTCAATAATATAATTAAAGATTTAAAATCATTAATAAAAATTATCAACAAAAATGTTCAAAATGTTAAAACTCTGAGTCGGAAAAACAGTAAAATATAAGTACTATTAAATTTTTACTATCATATCATAATTATAAAATGAAAATTAATTATATTTGAATTAAATTTAATATTAACATTTTATTAATTTAAACACAATAAATTCAAAATAATATGATAAAAAATAAAAAACTATGACAAATAAAGTTAAATAAATTTTATTTAAATACACTTGGCTTCAATAATTTTCCAAATTGGTCGAATAGTCTGGTTTCCTTCTTTATATCCTAGAATTCTTATTTTAATCATAAAATGTTCATTTTATTTTTTATTTTCATAATTACATTCTTTTCACAATTCATAAAAGTGAATTGTTCATTAAAACTAATATCTTTTTTAATTGCTAGTAATAACTCTGTTATATTTTTTCGATCATTTTTTCCAATTTCACCAACTTTCTTACCATATAGGCTTTGTTTCAGTGTTGTTGGTTCCTATAAAAATTTATTAATAATATTACTTTTAATGAAAATACTTACTCTAAATGAATATATGATTGGAAATTTTAAATATTTCATTGAATATTGTAAATACATTACTGGTGAATTTCTGCCTAAACTGATAGCATTTACAGGATTTTCTTCAAGAATTAACTCTACAGCTTCTTTTCTATCCGATGTTTCTATAAAAAACAATTAATGAATAATTATATAATATGAAAACCATTTACTTTTATTCATTTTATGATTTTAAACTATTTTAATCTACTTATATAAGATTTTCAAAATAAAATTAACCAATAAAATTCATTTATTCATTGTGTGTAAAATAATTTTAATGTTTATATTTTAGTGATTTATTTTATTGATTTATTTTAATAATTTTATGATTATATATTTAAATTTTTCTTTCAATATAACAGGTAACCTTTACCCAAATGTTTGCAATTCTCCAAAACACGATGGAAATTGTGATACGATTATGGAGAATTATTATTCTCATATCTATAATCACCACCTATTTTATTTGTCCCTCGTCTAAAATAACCCATAAAATGAATTATACAGACTTTTATTTAAACCATAAGGAACATTTAACACAGTTTAACTGTAAAATAAAATATATTTTTAAATTACCATTGAGTGATAATAATAATATTAATAATAATAATGATAATAATAATAATAATAATAATAATAATAATAATAAATAATAATAATAATAATAATAAAAATTATAATAATAATAATATTACAAAAAAGAAAAGAAAAACAAATAATAATAATAATCCACGCTCTTCGAAAGTTCCTATAATTATAGATACTATTATACTTTCTGACTCTGACGAATCAAAGATGGTTGATGATGTAATAATCATTTCTGATTCAGATAATGTTTCTGATGTTTTTCCTGTTAATACTTCTTCTGTTATTGTTAATCAATATGGTGGCTCGATAGCACCTGTTTGTTAACTTCGATTTAAGCAAATCACATGCCATTGTTAGAATGGATGTTTTGAATTTAAATTTAAAGTTAATTACAGTACCAAAACAGTTAATTAATAAATTAAATAATATTATCAATCAAATGGGATCTGTTAAGATTCAATTTTGTATTGATGTAAAGTTTGAAAAAGATGGAGAATTTCAATCTTTCATCATTTCAAACTATGCCAGAATAGTGAATGATTCGTTTTTAGATGAAAGTGCTACTCTTCTTGACGAAAAAATAACATTAATTAATGACAAAGGTAGTTACTGGGTTATAAATAAAATAAAAGAAATTCATTTTGTTCTTACCAAGTTTTCACAAATAAATCGGTTGAGTGGTCTTGGATTTATTCCAATACCATTATCATTAATAAATAAACATTGTACTGTAAATGTTGCTAATTCTGGTAATTTATGCTTTATTTACAGTATTTTAGCTATTTTAAATCATGAAAATATAAGTAACCATCATAGAAATCAAACCTTTAGCTACAACACATCTGAACTTGACTTTTCATCTTTGGATTTACCTATGAAACTTTGTGACATTCCAAAATTTGAAGCTAAAAATCCAAATCTTTCCATTAATGTCCTTACATGTGATGAAAATAATTTAATTAATAATTTTTCTAACTATGAAGTTTTCAAACATCCTTATGTCGAAATAATTCATTGTTCTAAAGTTGTTGGGAGACAACCTATTAATTTAATTTTATTAGAAAGCATTGATTCTTATCATTTTATCGCTGTTTCTAAATTAGATAGGCTTTTAAATTATAGGAATCATTCTTTTACTGATACTAGAGTTCAACGTATATAATTTTCGCAATATAATTTCATTAAATAAACATAATGTGTTGTGTTATAAAAATCAATTAGGCACAACTCTTTATACATTACCTTTAAATAACAACTTGGAATTTAAGAATTGGGCTAAAACCGTTACTCCTTCTTTCGTCCTTTACGCTGATTTTGAGCCTATCTTACCTTCAGATGACATACATTTTCAAATACATATGCCGATTTCGGCCGGTTTACTTTTAATGAACAATTTTACAGGTGAAAAATCATATAAGAGTTTCCTGGGTGATGATTGTGTAGTTAATTTTCTACAAGAAATAAATAATATTTCAATTAATACTGTTTTACCTTTTATCAAAATAATTATAAAAAGAAAATATTATTAACAGACTCAGACATTCTTTCGTTTTCTTCGGCAACTTGTTGTTATTTGTGTAATAAGATTTTATCAGTACAGGTTAAGGACCATGATCACTTTACTGGAAAATATTTGGGAGCAGCTTGTTCCAAATGTAATATTTATCGACAAATAAGGTTTGAATTTCCAGTTGCTTTTCATAATTTGAGACGGTATGATCTTCACCATATCCTCAAGTATGGTATGAGTGATTTTAACACGTTGAAAATAAGTTGTATTCCTGTAACAAGTGAAAAGTTTCTTTCTTTGTCGGCAAGAATCAGTGGATTAACTGTAAAATCCATTGATTCTTGTCAATTTAATAATAGTTTATTAAGTAACGCAGATAAAACATTGACCACTCTTCCTTTTACTCGTTCGGAATTTGTAGGTAGTATTATCGATACTAAAGGCATTTTCCCTTATAACTTTGCAACTTCTCAAGAAGTTTTAGAAACTAAATATGACCTTCCACCGATTTGGGACGATGTAACTGAATCCGAATATAGTAAGGCTCAATCTATTTGGGAAGAAACCAATTGTAACTCTTTACTAGATTATATGATGGTTTACCTAAAACTTGATGTTTTTCTTTTGGCTGACTTTTTCCAGCAATTTCGTTCAAAGTTCTTAGATCATAACCGATTTGAACCACTTAATTTATATGGAATTCCCGGTATGTCTTGGGCATCGGCTCTTATGACTCTTGACGAACCAATTGAACTTCTCACTGGCATGGAGATGTATAATTTTTTCGAAGGGGGAATCCGTGGTCGATTAATCTTTGTTAATAAACATCACGTAGTATCTGATTGCAACACCGAACTGCTTTACATTGACATCAATAATCTCTACGGTTGGGCTTTAAGTCAACCATTACCATATGGAAATTTTGAATGGGTTACTGATACTAATCAATTAAATTATTTAATTAGTTTTTTGAATAAGGTTCTGAATCACTGTCATTTGCTGTCACATTTGAAGTAGATTTAGAAATCCCAACATTTCTTCATGATAAACTTAATGATTTTCCAGTAGCTGCTGAAAAGATGTGCGCTCCGGGTTCTAACACTTTATCCAAAGAAGAATTATGTTCTTCATTGGAGACTTTGCAGCTTTTTGTTTCTTTACAAATTAAAATTACACATATACATAGAGCCATAAAATATAATCAAAATTCAATATTTAAAAAGTATATAGACACTAACACACAACTTAGAGCGCAATCAACCAATGACTTAGATAAAAACTATTATAAACTTTTAAATAATAGTCTCTAAGGAAAAACCGTAGAAAATCTTAAAATACGAATTAATTTAAAATTGTGTAATTCCGCAAACAAGTTAATTAATTATTGCTGAAGACCAACTTTTCGGCAATCATTTAAAATCATCAATGATTTTGTCTCTGTGTTATTAATTAAGGAATCGGTGTTTCTTCGTCCAAAATGTTATAGACTCTTGTCGGAAGTTGAAAGTATCAAAGATAAGGGTACAACATTGAATGGTAATGACTTAAAACATAAGTCATACCTAGATTGTTATAAGAAAAACTTAATTTTTTCGGTACCACAAACTCGTATTACTAGTAAAAATCATCAACTATTTACAATTAAAAACAGTAAAACTGCATTAACAAATAAGGATGATAAAAGGGTTTTGGTGGGGAAAAATATAAGTGTAGCATATGTTCATTATAGGGGAGGTGATGTGGTTTTATGTAACAGTCCAGAAGAATTTTCGGAAGTTAATGAAGAATATGACGATTATGAAGAACTTTGAATGAATAAATTATTTGAAAATATTCTTTGTTTTTGTATATTTTTGTTGATGTTTAAAATTTGTATATTTTTAAGTTAGTAATATTTTTTATTAAGTAATAAAAAATGTCAAAAGGTAAATCATGTATATTTAAATATGTATTTTATTTTATTATTTAGTTTATCTCTTTGAAGTAATTTTAAAGAAAATTCAGGAACTTTATACAAGAATTAAAAATACATTGGATTATTGCGCACCATAGTTTCTCGCAACAAAAATTTACCATTTCACAGGGATTAACATTGAAGAACTTCTCGAGATTCACTATGACCACGTTCAGGAATCTGGTGACCGATGTGTTGCAAATTGCATTGTTTGTAAAGACAGTATGAGAGTAACATGTTCAAATGGATGTCAATGTTGCCACGATTTCAAACGTGACCAAACAATCCATATATTGTTGTCCGAAATGCGTAAAGCATATTACTCGGATATTTTTGATTTAAAATAAAAATTAATCTTTTTTATTTAATCTTTATTGTCAATAAAAATATTTGTATGATTGAAAGTTTGTTATTTTTACAATTCAAAATTTATCGATGATTTATCTTTTTTACATTGAAAAATTATTCTTAAACTTACAATTAAATTTTTAAAAAAAATTAAAAAAAATGTTAATAATAATAAAATAAAATAATAACAATAATAATAATATAAAATTAAAACAAACAATTAAATTTAATATTAATAAAAAAAATAAAATTAATAATATTATTGACTTTAACAAATAATTAAAGTAAATAAAATAAAAAATAAAAATATTCATGATTTTTAATCGATCAAATATAATTTAGGCTTTTTAGTCGACATTAGATTTGATCCAATTTTATTTTTATGGGATTTTAAGTATTAAAAATTATTTAGGCTTTTTATTCGATATTTTAAATTTGAACATTTAAACAAATAATTAAAAAAATATTTCGTTCATTAATACAAATAATTAAAAAAAATTCGTTCATTAAAACCAATAATTATAAAAACTTTTTTTCATTCATTAATACAAATAATTTTAAAAAATATAAACCCCCCCTGAAAAAAAAATTATGGGGGTCTCTCTTTTTTTTCTGTTTTTTCAAGCCAAATATCAACGGGGCATAGTCCTAACCAAAATTAAAAAAATTACATCTTTTTGTCTCATAGTGTATAAACAAATAATAATATATAAAGTATATTTATATGTCATTTCAAAGATGCGGGATGACACACACACATTTGTTGGATAAAGTCTGAATAATAACTCATACATATTACATGCATTAATAATATTGAAATTATTTTTATCTAGCAAAAACTGGGAAGGGATGCACCCCCCCCCAAACCTCTGCCATTATATATATTAATATAAGCAAATATAAATAATTAATGATAATAATAAATACATAATTATTAAAAATAAAAATAAATGATAAATATAAAAACAGAATTAATATTAATGAATAAAAAATAATTTAACTTAGATCAAAATCATGCTAAGTTAAAATTAATTAATACTCGTCTGTGTAAAATGGAAAATAATGTTTAGCTACTGTATTTTAATAAGTAATAAAGGTGGAGGTTGTTAAAGAATTATCTATCTGGCACAATTCTAAATTTGGTTTATCTAAAATTCGACTTAATTAAATTAATCAATCGTCCAGTTGCATTAATTGTCTTTTATTCTTTATGAGATTGAAATAAATGAGTCTTTCTTATGAATCGTTTCGTGGACCTCCCATTATTTAACATTTTTGAGTGAAAAGACAAAATTTAATTCCCTTGAATTAAAGGCGCTATTGATGGGATTAGTGTGTTATATTAAATATTTAATCAGGCATAATAATAGAAAATAAATTTTTTTCATTCATTAAAACAAATAATTAAAAAAAATTTAAACCCCCCCCTGCCCTGAAATTTTTTTTTATTGGGGGTCTCTTTTTTTTTCTAGCCATATATCCTCAGGCATAGTCTTCATATGTCACTACTGTTTCTGTAGCAAAAAAGCAAAAAAATTATCAAATAATACAAATCGAATATTATACACACATGTATGATTTCAAAAACTTTTATTATTAAAAAATATGGTTTTTTAGTTGGTAATAAAAATCTGACAAAATAAATGTAGTTTTTTGTTTTTTATTAACTAATAGTGTGTAGCACCTCCTTTATTTCGAATGACCTCAAATAGACGTTCATATATTAAATCTACAAGTTTTTGTATGAATTCCTGCGATATATTTTCCCATATTTGTTAAAATTTTATCAATTCCTCATTTAAATTACTAGCCGGAGCTTTACCATATTTTTTTAACAAATTCCCATCAATGCTCAATTATGTTTATATGTGGAGACTGTGCTAGTCATTTCATCTTTTTGATTTAGTTTTTTTCAAAAAACTTTGTTGCAATCTTACTTGTATGTTTCGGATCGTTGTCTTGTTGAAAAACAAAATCACTAAGGTTCAATTTCTTCACAGAAGGTAAAAGAATTTCTTGGAAAAATTTTATTATAATAAGTGAATCCATTTTTCCATAAATTTTCCATAAATTTCCAACTCTATTTTCACATATACTGCCCCATGCCATAATATTTCCACCATTGTGTTGAACAGTTTGTCTAGTACATTTTTTTTTCAATTTTTCTCCAGCTCTACGCCATACATAAGTAATCCCATCACTAATAAACAAGTTTATTTTTGATTCATCATCCAGGTAATCTTTCTCCAATAGCTTTTAGGCATCACAATAAATTTTTTGGCAAATTCTAATCTAGCTATTTTATTCTTTTTAGATATAAAAGGTACTTTTTTAGTTCTCAAAGCCTTATGAAGGTTTTGATGAGATAACCTTTTTGAATTTTTTCTCTACTTTTTTTGCAAGTTTAGGTCCATATATAAATCTATCTACATCAAATTTTTTGAATTCACCTAATTCTTTATCAGAAAGAGACTTTTTCCTACCAGAATTATTCCGTTTTGATTTAAAATTTTATTCAGTATATTTTTTCAATACATAACTTATACATCTAGGTGTTACCTGTAGTACTTCAGTCATTTTCTTTTGTTTCATTCCATTTTTCCATCTAAAAATTGAAGCTCTTTCGTTATCAGAAAGGGATCGTTGAACCCCTCTTATCCAAAAACCATTATATCTAGTCTTTTCAATCATTATCTATCTTAGCAAAATGATGATTAGACCTAAGGAGTAAAATATCACACAATATTCTTTTAGAATTTCCGTAGGGCCACAGCATGAGGATTTGATTTTTATACTTTGGAAGAAAGAAAGTGGTCCTTTACAGCCAAATCTCATTGAAAAATCCTGTTTTTTCAAAATGTGTGTACTAAAAAGACAGGATACTTTTTACCAACATGGTATTCCACATTTGAATCTAGTATTAAATTTGATCTAAAGCACTCGAGCCATCACACTCTAGTTTCGTGCAAACAACATGTGACAATTCAAGCGATGTATGAAATATTCAAAACAACTCAACAAGCTGATATTGCAGTGGCCGAACAAATTAATCTATATCACCTTAGGTTCTGCAAGAAGAGAATAGAAAATATTTGCTTTATTTACTTGAATTTGTCCATTTTAACTAGGCAAGAGCTATCATTCTATGGAAGAGATGACTCACAAGATTCTTTTAATTATGGACATTGTAGAATTTATTTAAATTCAGTTGCACTCTAATAAAGAATTTCAGATTTATCAACAATATATTCAAAAGAAATACAGCAACTATGTTGACTAATCTATTAAAAGTTAATAAGAACAAATTCTCAATTAAATCGATAGAGCAGGAATTCTTTCTCTGTTAATCGACGAAAGCTTGGATAATTCTGATTATGAATAATCAAGTATAAGCTTCAGATATGTTTATGACAATGAAATCAACGAAAGGTGTTCGTATTTATTGAGTTAAAAGGTTTGAATGCTGCTAATATTTTCCCATGCTTACAACAATCTTACTTAAAATAAATAGTTCAACACTTATATCAATTAGTGATGATGGGGCTAGTGCGATGTCACGGGATAAAAATTGTGTTTGCAGTCGCCTTATACGTGAAAATCAAGCTTCAGTATATTTTCACTGTATCGATTGTAAGACGATTGCTTGAAACGGTTCCTATAGTTTTGCAAAACTAAGAAAAATCAAGAGATTGCAAGTTTTATTAACAAACCTAACAATTACATTATCTTTGAGAAAGTACAAAGGTCGTTCCTTTATCAGGTAAAGAAACAGCCCACCATCATGGCATTCGCTGGAATTATCACTATGAGGGTTTAAATGTAGTACTTGATCGTTTTGACGCAATTCTACTTGTCCAATATATATTGGACAAACCGAAATTGATTTATCCAAACTTCAGATGTATCAGTTTCAATACAAAGACTTACAACGTTGTAGAGGTGAATTCAATTGTCAAATCAACATCGTAGCCGGTGATAATGACTCCTTTATCCTTGAGTGTAAAAATGCAGATTTACGCTAACAATTGTATCCAAAAATGATTGCTGATGAGCTTCTAGATACTCCAAATTATTCGGTTACTGATTCATTGTTCTCAAATAAAATTTGTTCTGTAATCGGAAAAGTGAAAGATGAGAATAAAGGAACTCAATATAAAGAATGGGTGTTCCTCCGACTCAAGTGCTACTCATTCTAAATGATTAAAGACACTCTAAAAGCCAAAAGAATATACCTTAGAAATTCTAATCTTACACATGAAACTTACAAAAATGTATATACTGATGGTGGAATAGTGAGCATCCGTCAAAAGAGAATAGGAAGTATCAACCATAAATTGTATACTTTTAAAACAGTAAAACGAACTCCACAATGTTTGGATAATAAAAGATATTGGTCTAATTGTAATGAGAGTTATGCTTATGGACACTATAAGATTCGACATATGCATACCCCAACTGCTCCACCAAGAAATAAATCTTAATTTAAACCGTCAAATCATATTAACAATTAAATTAATTTGTATCTATTGTGTATATTTAAATAAATATTGTAAATTATTGGCTTATTTAATTAATCCGACGAGTATTATTTATTGTTAACAATTATATTATAACATTTTAAAGAAAGAAATTTAAATAATTAGTTGTAGTGATCATTTTCGAAATCCATTTATTGAATTAGTAATATTCTTTTATTCTAGAAGTTAATAAATAATAATAATAATAATAATAATAATAATAATAATAATAATAATAATAATAATAATAATAATAATAATAAAAATATTAATTAAATAACGTATGTTTAATAAAATCCCAATAAAATTTAATAATTAAATAAATAAATAAAAAATTATTAAATAATTAAAACTCATAAATTTATATAATATATATATATATATATATATATATAATATATATATAGAGAGAGAGAGAGAGAGAGAGAGAATAAATAAATAAATAAAATAAAAATAAGTAATAAATATAAATGTAATAAATAATTTTATAATTTAAATAAATCATTCATAAATAATTAAAAAAATATTTTAAGTAAAATAAAATTAAAATATGATAATTAAAATAAATTTAAAAAATAAATAAATAAATAAAAATAAATAATAATGAAAATAAATAATTAAAATAATAATTAAAATAATTAAGATGATTAAATAAAACGGTATAATCAAATATCTGTTATTTAATGACTCTAGTCTTTATTGGCGACAAAGTGCGCTGGAGTCCTTACTTCTTACTACTGGTAATCATGAAGTTTAGAACATTCATCATAATATTGTGGTTTTCTAATTTAAAATTTTTATATATTCAAAATTCTTTTAAAATTGATTTTAATTTTATATTTCTCATTTAGTGACAATGAATTTTTATTGCATAATGCCATTTTATCCGACTCCAGGTTCAGTGATAATATTCGCTCATAACGGATACCCCCCAGATGAAACTTATTACAAATTATTTTTATTTAGCAATAATGAAGAAGTTTCATTTTCATCTCAAAATTATATCAGAATCCCTTATGAAGTAGTCGGGGCAAAAATTAAATTAATTGGATCATTGCTAAATTTAATTAATTCGAATTTGAATGTGACTAATTTTCACAAAGAAATTACGATAATGTTCGGTATTTATTATTATTATTATTATTATTATTATTATTATTATTATTATTATTATTAATATTTTTAATTATGAATTAAATTATTAGTGTATGTTGACAGTATGTTGAAATCCTTACTTATGCATTTATTTTGCTTTCTTTCGCATCACGTATGATTTGGCCAAGAATCATATAAATTTTAAAGAAATCGTTTAATGAATATGAACATTTTTCCCAATGATCTGTGGATGTAATTGATTTATTAAATATATATAAAGTTAATATTATTTAGATAATTCACGAAAGATTACACCGGCGGGTTGAATAAAATGGTAATTCGTAGAAATTAAAAGAACTATCAAAGAATCATCATGATGCCCAAGAAGTGGAAGCAATTGAAATTATTTTTATGAAAACTTTAGGATTTTCTGGTGCATTATTCATTGTATATATCTTTAGAAAATAAATGTATTCCTTTATAAGACTTATTAATAAATATTTATTTTTTAAAACATACATTCTTCATCTTAACAATATATTTCAGATGTATCAATCACATCTATTGTTCCACTGTTCTTCTCATCACATGTTTCATCCATAAGCTCATAACAGTTTCTTTCATTAGGTTCATTAATAGGTTCATCGTTTGTTTCAACTTCTATCTCATCATTATCAATAGCATGTTTGACATTTTCTTCTTCTTTAATTATAGATTTCAACGTATCGCACATGTTGTAACCCGTTGATAATTCTATATTATATATTAAGAGCTTTATTATAAATTAAATAACGTTTTGTTTCTTACTTAGTTTAAGCACGATATATATCAATTTCCTATAATTATTTTATAATACCACAACGTAAAATATTTAAGGTTTTTATTTTCAAAAACTACAACGTAATATATTTCCCACCCTATCTTGATTTTGATTGGCTTAAAAATGAAATTGTTGATTTGGTATATTGAATAAATAAATTCATTTTATATCACAATTTTGAAAAAATAAAGAAACGATGATGAACGGTTAGATCACGTATGTATTTTTATAATATAATTATTTTATATTTAGATAGAAATAACTTCAGTTAATATGAGAAAAAGTAACATTTCTATTTTAGTTTTTTTATTTTATTGATTTTGGTATTAGGACCTTTAAATGTAAATATTGACGATAGTAACTATGATGTCAATTGTGCAATATTTTGTGTCTATTTTGACACTGTTGCGTAATAGCGTTGAACTGTGAGACTATTATGATACAGTTTTGACTAAGTTTTCAGCGCAACATATTACTTTGCGGTAATGTAGATATCTATAAAATAGCATGTAATATTGTGCATGTTTGTGATCAAAATAAACTTGTCTATATATTCTAGATATTGTCTTACAAGCTATCGTGGCAAAGATGGAGCTTCAAGAATTTTATTAAGCCTTACAATGGTAATAGGTGATTTTTCCACTTGACTAAAGAAGCTAAAATTAGTTGCCAAGCATCAAAAAATCGAAAATTTGGCCCTTGTTCTCCATTGCTGTTTGATGGAACAGCCTTTCTTATTAATGACAATATGACGGAGAAGGAAAAAGAAAATTGTGACACAATAGAAAAGTTCTAACAGATGTTTTTCTTGCAGATCTGCAGCGATTGGCTACGTTGGCCGGGATAAATGATGACGAGATTCTGAAAATAGAGTTTGTAGTCGGACTCCCATCAATGGTTTCCCACCAACTTAGAGCTTCAGCAAGGATATTGGAAATGGGCCTTTCAGAAGTTGTTCGACAAGATCGAGCATTACTATCCGAACAAAATGGCTCTGCTGGTCTTATTGCAATGAAAAGAAGTGGTTTTGTGCCGTGTTAAGAAATCAAACTGTGCTATGGATGTAGAAAATCCGGTCACTTTTAAAACAAATGCCCTACTCAAGAGTGTTTGACATGCGGAATCAAAGGGCATTTTTCCAGACTATGCTCATCAAACTCACAGTGAAACGCCAGAAGAGAAAATGTAGGCCAGAGGTTTCTCATTAATATCAGAGATAGCTCGGGTACTTGTCAGACTCAGAGTGAATCAAAAGTCGTGCACTGGACTAGTTGATTCTTGATGTTCTCAAACCATTGTTTCCAGAATCTATGCAGAAGTAGTGAAACTAGAGATGTTGTTGCAGTAGATGGAAGAAGGATCCGATGTGAAGGAGAGAGTCATTGCCATTTATCTTTTCAGGGAATAAGTTTTGAATTAAATTTCCTAATAATGACGAATTTGATAGTCGGAGTAGATGTTATTTAAGGTCTCGATGAAATCGGACGTCTTGGGGAAGTTTCAATTTACAATTATGGCATACAGTTTGGTGAATGTGTCCGAGTATCTATGATATCTTGTTTATTTACGCGCAATAAACAATCATAAAAAAGGAAATGTGGTTGAATAGTTGAGGTATATAAAGGAAGATTAACAGGATAGATATCGAGGTTTTTTAGGACAATGGAGTATCGACTAGTATAATGAATGAGTGTAGTTGAAAGTTAATAGAATGTCCATTACTAAACACAAGAAAAGTTTTATATTGTAATGTATTTTCAAAAGAAAATGAAGAAGCCCCAGTAATAAATGTGAAAAAGGTTGTGCCGAAAATTCTTGAATACTTTAAATAAATCTGATTCATAGTCAAATTTTGTAGAAAATATTACATATAACAAAGCTATACAAAATACCTTATCCACATCTGATGGCTACGTTGTCAAATGAGACATTGATGCTTTGAAAAATGATTTTTGGAAAATCAATGGCCATATTCAAGTGACTATAACACTAGAGTTTATGATACTTTTCAAGATATCATGTTCAGAGAGAAGGAAAACAGAAATCAGAAGTGAAAAACAAAAAAAGTCCTTATAATTAAAATAATATTAATAAAAACAAAAATAATTATAATAATAATAATTTTCAAAATTTTCCTTAAATATTGTTCGTTGTCTTTGTTTTCATAAAAGATATACACATATTTTTTATTCCCCAACATTCAATTTTTTATAAATTTTTAAATTCAAATTAAAAAATTAAAAAATGTATTTTCTTTAAAATCAACCTAAGTTCTTAAGTTTTGTATTTTACACAGATACATGCACATAGTCAAAGGAATAGAATTTCTTGAAATTATATGGACTTTCTGACCCTTTGTTTCATAATTTTGATAAAATATTCATAAAATAGAAAAAGAATAGGTCTTGTTCAAAAATAGTCCATCACATTTTTTAACTTTACCGATGTAATCTTGAGTAATAGCATTGCATCATCAGCTGGAACTTAGTAGCAAGTGGTATTTTCTAGTGGAAATGAAAGAATTATTTTATAATTTTTTCCCAAATCTCGAAAAATTCAATCGTTATTTTTTGTTCATTTTTGATTACGCGATTGTTAATCTCTAGATCAGTGTTTGTGTTTGGAATTAAAAATGCCTATAGACTAGTTCCATTAGTTATGTGTTGAAAGCCAATTTTGATCATGTATTGTAGAAATGTACTTGTTTTCGTAGTTTCTCATTTTAAATGAAAATGACACTGTCTTGTTAAAAGTATCCGGTACTTTGGGGTCATTAGAGTCGAATGACATTTTCAATCGTTTGTCTCTCTCATCTGTCAAAAATAATTTCTTTAATCATTTTAAGTCTTTTGGCTCACATGTGCCTAAAATCTTTACCAAAATCTTTATCATATGCTATTGCTTTAGCACCTATCATGTCAAAAACTAAAACATATGGTTTTAATAATTGTTTCCTTAATTTTATCAAAACTGATTATAATATTTTTTTCGATCCTTGCAAACACGCAAGTCTAAAGCATGAAAATATATAATCATATTTGTTGTTTATACGATTCAAAAAAGGCAGCCTTGCTATTTAAATTCATATGTTGCATCTGTACTCAACATGTTTGATCTTGACGCCAACTTTAGTAACCGTTTACTACTTAAGAAACTTGACATCACCATATTCATTTATATTTTCTAGTTCACTATAATCCCTATTACCGTAAGCTTGGTCATCTGACTCTGGTATGGCTGACAGTTGATCAATTTAACCAACTTTTTTGTTTATCTCTAAGGTCAATAGAGCTCCATAGACTTATTTCTAATATGTCCATACTGATTTCTTATTGGGATTCATTTGTTACCGGAGTATCATTAAAGGTTTTTTTATTCCTTACACGTTAGCTTTAAGACCAAATGACTCTTACTAAATCTTTAGTCTTACAGTTAAAACTCATTTTTCTAAATCACTCAATTACTCACCTCTTTCCTAATAAATATTTTCAGAAAGTCCTTATTTTACTTAAATATAACGTCAATAAAAAACTCTTCGTACGATATATTTCGACATCATAATTGTCATCTTCAGTTACACAAAACCAACTAAAAATATTATGAATTAACTTTTAATTTAAACAAATTATTGAAATGTTTTAAAATAATTTCGTTGCCAAATTTATTTAATTATTTTCTTTTTTAACAGAAACGAAAAGAGAAGTCATCATTACGGAGAAGGATTTCACCTGTGCTGATTTAACAAATGCGGAAGTACATTATCATCAGTTATCAAAAAACAGTCTCATCTTTTATGCTGAGCTGCATTTCCTTCGGGTTTCCAATATCATATGGTTGGAACTGATGTACATATGTTTTGTTCTGCCTTTCTACGGAATGTTTTTTGTTATCCTCGAAATAAGGAAACATAAAGCGGTGATATCTATTGACAAGAGGAGAAAGGCTACTAAATACAGGAATCTGAATGACCTCATGCGTCAATGCTCGCGACCCTTGGACAATTCGCAAATCTTACAGGATAAATATGGAAAGCTTAATCTTTATCAATACAGCTCTAGTGACAAATAACTATTGATAATATTATGATTATATTTACTATTTTGATAATACTATTATTGATAAAGAAATTATTGACTTAAATTAAGACTTATATTGGGCATTATGCTGTTCACTTTTTATTTGGTTTTTTCTGTTGAACACAGATTTTCAGCATTACATTTTTCAAGTATTCTTCAACAGTAGACAAATATGTACACTCCAAAAAAAGACATGTTAGACAAGTGTTAAACACTCCAAAAGACACGTGCTTTTGTATAACTAGTGCAAAAAATATTATTTTATAGAAATTATTATTTTTTAATATTATCAACAGTAGTGTATAATGAGGACTATACCCGTGAATATTTGGCTTGGAAAAAAAACACAGACCCCTCCTTAAAAAATATTTCGGGGGAGGGAGAGATTACATTTTTAAAAAAATTTTTTAATGAATGTAAAAAACATTTTTTTTAATTATTTGTTCTAATGAATGATTTTTTATATTATTTAATTTTTTGTTTAAATTTTTAAATTTAAATTTTTAAAATATAAAATATTTTTAATTCACGATAAAAAAGTCGAAGTAAGTAGTGGGATACCGGCCCTCTAGCTCAGGGGCCATCTAGCTCACATACCCCCCCCCCCCGGCAAAAAAATTTTTTTTTGCGCTAAGTTTAAAAGTACAAATTTTTTTAGAACAAAGACCATGACTCATTCAAGGTCATTGGATGACTCATCATATTTTTTCAAGGTCATTTAAACAAAGACCATGACTCATTCAAGGTCATTGGATGACTCATCATATTTTTTCAAGGTCATTTAAACAAAGACCATGACTCATTCAAGGTCATGGAAAAGTAGGTCAAGGTCATTCAAGGTCATTGGATGACTCATCATTTTTCAAAAATTTTTCTATGTTTAAAAGTACATCTATTTTCAAGGTCATTCAAGGTCAAGGTCATTGGATGACTCATCAAACACTTTCAAGGTCATGGAAAAGTAGGTCAAGGTCATTCAAGGTCATTGGATGACTCATCATTTTCCAAAAATTTTTCTGTGTTTAAAAGTACATCTATTTTCAAGGTCATTCAAGGTCAAGGTCATATTATTTTTAATCATTTTTAAATTTAAATTTACTACTTATAAAAAATAAGTAGTATATATTTGTAAATTATTTTATTATTATGTTTAAAAGTACATTTATTTTCAAGGTCATTCAAGGTCAAGGTCATATTATTTTTAAACATTTTTAAATTTAAATTTACTACTTATAAAAATAAGTAGTATATATTTGTAAATTATTTTATTATTAATATTATTATTAATATTATTATTATTATTAATATACTTATAAAAACTTTAACTATTATTATTAATATGCTTATTACTTATAAAAATTATTATTAAAATACTTATTACTTATAAAATTATTAATATTAATAGTATTATTTATTATTATTAATATACTTATTACTTATAAAAATTATTATTAATATACTTATTACTTATAAAAATTATTATTAAAATACTTATTACTTATAAAAATTATTATTAATATACTTATTACTTATAAAATTATTAATATTAATAGTATTATTTATTATTATTATTATTAATATACTTATAAAAACTTTAATTATTATTATTAATATACTTATTACTTATAAAATTAATATTAAAATACTTATTACTTATAAAATTATTAATATTAATAATATTAATTATAATAAATAATAATAATAATAATATATTAAACAAATATATATATAAAAACAAAAACAACTTTACAAAAACAACTTCATAAAAAACAAAGATTTAATTATAAAAATAAATACATAGTGTTATCACATTTAAAACCTCTATAAAGTAATATTTCGCGTTTCGTCACGCTGCGGTTTTTGCATGAAAAAATAAAAATGTAATTATAAAAATTAAAATTATAAAAAGTTATATCTAATTTCATAATAAAAATGAAAACTATTACAAGTTTTCTAGATAAATAAGATTCCAAAGTAAGAAAATCAGTTTTTTAAAA
Source organism: Schmidtea mediterranea (assembly GCA_022537955.1). NCBI lineage: Eukaryota > Metazoa > Platyhelminthes > Tricladida > Dugesiidae > Schmidtea > Schmidtea mediterranea. The sequence goes on along the minus strand of CM039679.1, from coordinate 312,348,137 downwards.
ACATTTATTATTCTGATAAATACACATCATCAATATCAATGTTATCTTCATTAAAATCATCAAAAAGCTGTCCATTATCACTGATTTCGGTAGAGTCATCAAAACTAGGACTCAAACCACCGAAAAGCTGTCCATTATCGCTGATTTCGGTAGAGTCATCAAAACTGGGGCTCGAACCACCGAAAAGCGGCTCATCCAAGAAATTAACTTGGTCACTAACTATTGCATCAACCCCAAAATAATGCCCAAATGCGATACTGGTATTTTTCCCCACCCACAATCACTTATCATCGTTATTACTCAAAGCGATTTTACTGTTTTTAAATGTGTACAGCTGACGGTTCCGCGTCCCTATCCTACTTTGAGGTACTGTGAAAACTACGTTTTTATTGTAGCAATCCAAATAAGACTGATGTTTGATGTCAGTCCCCAACAACTTCACCCCCTTAGCCCTCATTGTATCAGATTTACCTAATAAACTGTAGCACTTGGGTCTTAAGAAAACCCACTCCTTATACCCGAGACCTTTGCTTTCATCTTTAAATTTTCCTATCACAGAATCTAATTTCCTCGAGTATAAGGGATGTGCCGGGTCGTAATTTGAGGTATCTAAAAGGTTGTCTCTTATCATCGCCGGCAAAAGAATGTCAAGCTTACAGTGCTTAACCTCAAGAAAAAACGAATCAGTGTCGCCAGCAACGATATTTATATCACAGTTGAATTCTGATCGATATTTTGCCAATTCATTATATTGTAATTGGTACATCCGCAGCTTAGACAGGTCTAGTACTGATTGGCCAATGTAGCTAGGCCTGTCTAAACATATAGAATCTTTGTTCAGATGAGCAGCAATCAAATCATCCACTATTTTAATGGACTTTTTGAAAGTTGGTTTTGAGGCATATACAATCATCTTTTCAGCTGAATTGCATAGCCTCAAATTCATCCGTTTTTTCAAATTCTCAACGGACTTCCCATATAGGCTATTATTAAATAATTTATACAAATCTCTATAAAGCTCGCACTTTGTGTTTGAGCGTAAATCTGTATTTCTTTGTATATATTCTTTAAAAATAGGTGCTTGTTTAAATTTAATTGCCCTATGAATACACTCAACTTCTGCACCCAATTCTATATACAGCTTGAGAAGTCTCCAGTGAAGAACATGGTTCTTCTTACTGTAATGCGTGAGCATTAACTTCTCAACTTTTGAATTGGGCGGGCACATTTTTTCAGGAGCAAGCGGAAAGTCATTCAAATACTGATGCACACGCTCAGGGATATTGATGTCAACTTCCATTGTATAACCATACGGAAGGAATTCAATATTCGCATTCACACATTCACTCAGCACATCATTCAGATTATCATGCACCCAAACAAAATCACCATACGGAAGGTTTTGGCTAAGTGCCCAACCATATAAATTATTAATGTCGATATACAAGAGTTCTGTATCTTCAGAACTTGCAACATGATGTTTGTTAACAAATGTTAACCCACCCCGTATTCCACCCTCATAGAAATTAAACATTTCCATGTCCTGCAAAAGTTCTATGGGTTCCTTTAATGTCATGAGAGCGGACGCCCATGACATTCCAGGAATTCCATAAAAATTCAGAGGTTCTAAACCATTGTAAGCAATAGCCTTTGCGCGAAATTGCTGAAAATAGTCTGCAAGGAAGAATACGTCTAATTTTAGGTAAGTTAACATACATACTAACATTGTAGTGCAATTTTGCTGTGTCCAAATTAGTTGGGCGGTAGCATATTCATCATCAGATACAGAATCCCATTTTGGAGGTAGTTCATAAGTCGATTCAAGGACCTCTAGTGATACTGCAAAATCATAAGGAAAGATACCCTTTGCCTTAACAATAAGACCATCAAAAGCAGAACAAGTTAGAGGTAGATCAGTAAGAGTTTTTACAGCCTTGGCTAAAGAGCAATTTACAAATTGCATACTATCTATAAATCTAACAGCTAATTTCTTAATATTTACAATCAAAGATATGAATTTCTCAGTTGTTGTAGGAATGATATTTAATTTCCAAGACGGAAATTCATTCAATCCATACTTTAAAATATGATGAAGGTCATATCCTCTCAAATTATGAAAGACGATAGGTAACTGTTTGCTTATTTTCCTACTTATATTACAGTTACGACAGGCAGCACCAAGATACTGACCTGTAAAATGATCATGGTCCTTAACCTTATTTCTAATAAGTTTTTTACAAAGATAGCAAGTTCTACATGCGATGAACTGCTGTTCCTCATTAGAAGTAAGATTATTCATAGGTTTTTTACCATGATTTTCATAATATGGTAGGACAATTGTGACAGCAATTTCCTCTACCTTCTTTAAAAATTCCAATACACATTCCAAGCCTATAAAACTGAAATATTGTGTAGTATTTGTTAAATTATTTATTAATAATAAGCCTGCTGATATCGGCATGTGTATTTGATGATGTTTTACATCTTTAGGCAAAACAGCCTCAAAATCCGCATAAATTACGAATGGTGGGTAATCATTTTAGAATAATTTTTAAATATTAAGTTTTTATTTTCAGGGAGCGTGTATAGGGTTGTTCCTATTTGATTTTTAGCGCACAAATCAACATGGGCCTTAAAGGTTTTATCATAATAAAAACCGTTTAAACAATGGGGACACCATTTTACGCGAATTCTGGTGTTACATTCACTACTCAAATGACAATTCAACAGTCTATTTAAATTAAAAATTGCGGTATAATGAAAATTATCACCGTCTTGTAATAATAAAAGATTAATCGGGTTACCACCGATAACCTTTGTTCGATGAATTGAGGCAAGGTGAGGATGATGAGGTACATAATCAATGTCATTCAATTGTTTAGAAGGGTGTTGTTATATTCAAAGACATTGATGGCTAAATTAAATCGCTATTATTTCTCTCAAATTTGGGTATGTTACAGAGTCTCATTGGACAATCTGTAATTGAATCATAATTCAATTCATCCATAAAGTAGTGTAAGAAGAAACACGCTCCCTATTCTTTAAAACTATATCACGCTTTAAAATTGATAAGACACTATATATAAAACACGAATGATCTGTGTTTTTAACGTTTACGATAGCCTTTTTACCTACTAGAGATTCAGGCGTAGGGATAAAACTATGCCCGGCTAATCGACTTACAGGATAATACGTGGTTAAAATAAAATCGATTTTGCGAATCTTAACTACGCGCCACCCACTTCCTAAATATGTGAATTTTTCGATTTTCTCATTTAACCGACTCACACCATCTGCAAGAAAACTATCGGAAAAGACACACGCGCTATTCGAAAAGAAATTATCTTTTATTTCCCCATCTTTTTCAAATTGAATGAGAGCTGTAAACTGAACTTTTACAGATCCCATTTTCTTTATTTCGATTTGTAATTTATTTACAAGTTTATCAGTTAGGGCGATTTGAACAAGATTTTGATTTTCTAAATCAAATCGAATATTTTTACGGGAACCTCTTAAGTCAATCTCTATTTCAGGTTCATCGTTTATTTCAATATTTACAGAACCCCCTATTTGATTATATTCAGTTTCGTCATCACTAATGATGATTTCTATTTTTTTAATTTTAGCAGGGATACACGGCACGATTTTATCAGCAGGTCTTTTTGATTTTTTAGTAACAGTTGTATTATTGTTTTTAGTGATCTTTGTATTGTTTGTGTTATTATTACTAGCATTTTTCGCATTAATCATTTGAAATAATGCCTTTTTATTAATTTTAAATTGATTTAAATGGCTAGAGTGTTTCTTATAAAACTCTAGATATTCAATGTCTTGGGCTGTATCACATTTAGGGCAAATAAAAAAGTCGATGCCATAGAATCTATGACCATAGTAACTTTCCATAGTCGTATGGCATTTCGAGTTATGACCAATTCCAGATTGGCAATAGTTTTTATACAAACGACCTGATAAATATGTAATTATTATCAAATGTTTATTATTATTTAAATCATATATGAATCAAATAATAATATATAAATGATGATAATTATGTAAATATTTATAAAAATTAATATTCGTATTTCAAATCATATATTCATATTATAAAATTAATATTCTGATTACAAATCATATATTTTTATTTCAAATCATATTTCAAATAATATATTTCTATTATAAATTGATATTCCGATTACAAATCAAATAATATTAATCATATTTCAAATCATATATTTCTATTTCAAATCATATATTTCTATTTGAAATCATATATTTCTATTTCAAATAATATATTTCTAATATAAATTGATATTCTGATTACAAATCATATATTTCTATTTCAAATAATATTTCAGATAATATATTTCTATTATAAATTGATATTCTGATTACAAATCAAATAATATATTTCTATTTCAAATAATATTTCAAATAATATATTTCAAATCATATATTGCTATTATAAATTAATAATATTTAAAGTATTATAATACTTTACATATTATTAACTTATACTCATTAAAATACTCTTATAAAATAATGATAAATTTTAAAATAATAATGCTCCTTAACATATTTAAAAAATAATAATGTTCATTAAAATATATTAAAAATAATTAAAAATAATAAAAATCCTACATTTTTTATCAGAAATCTCGTCTCCCCCAGAAACGTCAGCAGAAACGGGGCCATAATTGTGGTCTTCCCCAGAAACGGGGGCATAATTGTGGTCTTCCCCAGAAACGGGGGCATCAGCATTTTCATCTCTATCCAAATCTACTAAAATGGTTTTAAAAATAATAAAATAAAAAATTTACCATGATCGATTTCGTCTTCGCTATCACTGATAACAATGATTTCCGTCGGTGTTACAATAACTTCTAAAACAATAATAAATTAATAATTTAATAAATAAATTTACCACTATCATCGATTATAATAACTTCGTTATCTTTTTCGGTGACATCATACCAATTAAATGTACCTTAATAATAAATAAATAAAAGAAATAATAAAATAAAAACTTACCGTTTCCCTCCGCCAATAATTTTCTTAAAATACTATCGTTTTCCATTTTAAATTTTTTGAAATCCCGCGAGTAAAATTTTGAAATAATTGTGACAAATTCTACTTTTGTCAATGTTTATAAAGAGAATAATATTTTCAGGATTTAGCCAATCACATTTTAGCAATACACACATATAGGTGAGAGATTTTTACGCATGCAGCCTATTCTGTGTAGGCATGTGTTCTTTGTAAATCACATACATACTTTTGTTTGTATGTGTTTTCTTTATTCTGTTTTGAGTGTGTAGGCATGTGTTCTTTGTAAATCACATACATAGAGTTTGCATGTGTTTTCTTTATTCAATTTTGTGTATGCATGCACTTATCATGTGATGATCACGCACTTATCATGCACTGTCTTTGTGATCACGCACTTAACATGCACTGTCTTTGTGATGATGCATTAGCTTTAATTAAACACATAATAATATTTATAATAATAATAATAAAAATAATATTAATAATAATAATATAAAAATATTAATAATAATAATATAATAATAAAAATAATAATATTTATAAAAAGTAATAATAAATAAAATATTAATAGTTAAAAATATTAATAGTTAAAACATAACAATAAACATTAGTACATTTATTAATCATCAAATCTCTTGGATAATAACCAAGCTAAACAATGTTGACCACATGTTAAGGTCCATGGTTTTTGATACATAGTTTTATTATAGACAATAGGTTTACCCATTGTTTGCAGTTTCGAAACCATTAAAGCCGGATAATAGAAACCCATAGGATCAAATACAAATATCTTGCTAGGCTTCATATATATTGCTAACCAATGTTCTCCACCGAGATGAGATGATTGAGTATTGACTATAATGGCTTGATTATTACGTAAATATGGAATTTTATCAAGAGGAAAAACCCCTAAAAATTCATGTCCTAGTATTTGTTTTCCTATTCGATAGACCTGAACAGAACTACATCAATAATATTAATAATACATTTAAAAACTTACTCCATGACAAATTATCATAAATTATCTATACATTTATACCAACAACGTTTGAACTTTCTTCAAACCAATACTGTTCTGTTTGCAGTTATTTGAACCTCATTTTCAAATACTCCATATATTACAACATGTACCGGTTCAGTTGTAGCTTTAGCAAACTTTATATCTAATCGTAAATTACCATTTTGAGGTAATTGACTCTGATTTAAATCGAAATCGGGTGCCAAAACAAATGTGAAAAATGGATATTTGTTTTTAAAATCTTCAAGAGTTATACCACAATTAAGGTTTTTATCCAAATAACCCATATTTCTAACTATACTCTGCATATATGTAGCACAATAATTGTCATTTTCGAAATCTTGAGTATATGTTTCTCTATAATCACTATTTTTCGATAAAGTTAGCGATGTTACACCAAAGTTTTTGAAAATTGAGCTCGATGTTAAGTATGATCCATTATATTGCGATTCACTTTGAAATGTTACCAATATAAAGTTGGGCATTCTTCTATCCCCAAATATTTGTTCCTTATAGAAAGAAGCTGAACCCTTAGCAATTGCAAATTGAACAATTTCCTTTGTTTTCAATGGATATATTGCATGCTTAGAATTAAGCCCCAATTGATGACCTGCTAATACAGAAGGCTCAACACGAACTCTTCTTACCAATAATTTTGCATCAACTAATTGAAGAATTGGTGCTGTGGTAGCACTTGTTAGTGATAATGCCGAATCAGATCTTTTCAATCTAATGTGTACATTAACACCTGGGAGTAAATATTTCGGTTGATCCATAAAATCGAGTTGTAATGATGAGCACATGGTAAACAATTTCGAGCCTTTAATCCACTTTTTCCTATCGTCATCACTACCATAACCCATAGGAGTTAAACATGTATTTTTAGTATCACTATTGTAATTTATAATAGTTTCTATTAGAGCTTTGTGAATATATGTACTGTTTCCACCCTCAATCTTGATATTATTAAATCCTAGAACTGCATCTTTAAAAAGCGTATGAAACAAGAAATTGTTTGGTATTACATCACTAGGTTCACGCAACGGTTTTCTATCTTTATCTACAACTTTGATCTGAACAGTTAACAATGTATCGTTCAAATCTAGATATTCAGTTTGGGAACCATTAATATAAAATTCAATATCAGTTCTACTATCCATAATAGAATTCATCGGGAATACATCTTCAAAGGCCCCCATTTCAATTACTGCTTGGGGAGATGGTCTATCAAATAAACACAATTCAGATTTACCACAAATCATTTTTGAAATATAGTTCCATGTCCTTTCATTCGTTTGTTTATATGTTTATGATGTCTTTTACGTTTTTGAGCTGGTGGTTCGGGTTTTTGAAACACACCTGCAACACTAGGTAGAACTTTCCCTAACTCGGATAATGCATTTGATTTCAGAGATGGCAAAATTTTCTGCTCATTCATTATCACATCTTTAGCAGTTTTCATACCAAAACTACCAAGGCGTTTAAGAATAGGAAGTGCAAATCTACCAATTGTTCTCAACCAACCTGATCCATACTGTTTACCAATAAAATATGGTAATTCGCCACCACTTTGGCTACCACTATACATACTAATAATATCGTTATTGGCCATCTAATTTACGAAAATGTAATGTCAAATGAGTTTTTGTATCTTTACTAAATTCAATAAATTTACCACTATCATCACGAATATTTATTTCTATATTGTTTATACATGATGTTGATACCGGTAAGTACATGGGATTATCGATATTTATATTGAAAACTTCATCCTGGTCATGTTTATCAACCCAAACAGATTTCAAAAGAGGAACCAAAGAATCACCAACAATTATAGGGTCGATGATGTTAGTATATATGAACATTTGCCTATGAAGTTTTATTATTTTTGGTTTGCGTACACCAAAAGCACTTGCCCTATATGTTTGCTTATCTAATCCCAATGTATTAGCCAAATTCTTATCAAATGTAACTTCACAAATGTTATTATTCAGACTGAATTTGCATATTCCATCTTTAAGAAATTCAATAGTTTTAAATATGTGTAAACAATTTAATGAATATATTTATGTAATTCTTCAAGTGTTTCAATATATAATTCATTAGTAAATGTAAATGTATCTTCCACCTCATTAATATATGATACAGATATTTTGATGTTTTCGATTGTTACACTTTTTTCATCAAATGTTTTGAATTGTATTAGGTATTCAGTACCAGGAACAACAATGCTAAGCTTATCACAACCCATTCGCTTGGCATCCTCTATACTTTCAAACTTTATTGTAAATGGACTATAATCACAACTAACATTCAATCCATCTTTGAAAAACATGCCACAATTTTCATCTAAAATCTGATTCGGAATATGACAATATCGTTCAAAATTATTGATTAAGAAAATACCACTACAGGTTTTGGGAACACGCTTCTTGTAACCGATTTTACAATGACTATAAAATGGGAATGTATTGTACACAAATGTAAAGTCTTGCAAAGCAACTTCCCAATTTCCATGTAAATAAATGGGATTTTGAAGATCAACCATAAATTTACTTGCTTGATTTTCCGGATGGATTAGTGGGCAACTATTACTCGGTAAAATTGTATAGAAACTCATTTTACTAGGTCTTTTGATGATATCCATGAGGGTTTTTGATATCCATGCCATTTGACATAGTATTGTTTATCCTTACCCACCATTTTAGTTTTCAATATTTTCTGAATTCTGAACACTGTAGGTTTGGAAATAACTTGTAATTCCTGTTCATAGAATTTACCTTGTATTAAATTGTTATCACTATCTTTAATAACATACATTACAGGACTCTGTTTAGTATTAATTTTAGTTATTTGAAATACCTCATCACTCCAATTACTATCGAAATTTTTGATGAAAGGTGAAGCAGATATTTTACTAATTCTAACTGATCACCAACTTTATATTTTGGTTTTGTAATAGCAACTGTTTTAGATCGTACTCGTGTTTTCGAGCTGATATCTACGGGTCTCAAACCATTCAGACCTCGATGTGATGAATTATTATAACTAACAAGTATTTTCGGTAATACATTTATCCATATTTTATTACCTTGATGCACGAAATATTTCTTCAATCTATCCCTCAATGTCCGGGTAAATCTTTCAACATGAGCGGCTTTGTATTGAGAATGTACAGAATAATGATTTATTTTCAGACGATCCAGGATTTGCTTAACTTTACTATTGTAAAACTCCTTGCCTATAATAATAATAATGATAATAATAATAATAATAATAATAATACCTAAATCGGTTTGCAAATTATCTGGATGCCCATTTTTAAACATTGAGTTAATTGCTTTAGATATTTCCTCTGCAGATTTTGTCTTTGTTGGTAGACCGCGGGCAAAACGACTGAAAACATCAATACACGTTAAAATATATTTATAACCCTTGTTAATTTTCGAATACGGTATCATCTCCATCAAATCCATTTGCCATAAATCATTAATACCGAATGTCTTATAAGCTCTCGTTGGAAATCTTTTCCGCATTGGTTTGTTTAAACTGTACGCAAGCTGATCTGACAACCACTTTTGCGTTTCCTTTTTCGACTTTGGGATTCTTTTCTTTAACTTTGCCACTCCACCGAAACCTGCTTCGTCTTCTGGGTTCGTCCAAATCTTCTCCATTACAACAAGATGATTTAAATTTTAATTTAACATTAGGTAATGATTGACCCATCGTTTATTGTGATAATAATGATAATGCTAATGGTAACATTGCTCCGATAAAACCACCTTGTTGTTTATATATGATTTTTCTCATTTGCTTACGATTTTTATTATTTACTAGTGATAACAAAGGCTTACGATGTTTATTCAATACTAGTTTTTTAGAATTACTGATTTTAATTTTACCTCTGACTACTTTTAATAGAATTTTGAGTAAATCATCGACAACAAAAGTTGGAAATGATTGTAAAATAGACATTCTTTTCATACTCGAAGCCTTTAACAATGCATTAAAATATGGGAAACTCCTATGATTTTTTACAATTTTAACTTTTTTCTTACTCTTTTTAATAATGTTTTTCGAAATTAGATTCATTGCAGGGTAATTCTCGGTTATTAGTTTTTTAGATGGTGTATAACTGGTTTTTGGTGGAACTTTATTTATAGTCTTTTTAATACTCTGTCTAAGTTTTCGGTTATTTTTAAGCCTGGATTTCATAAACATTTTTACATGTTAAAGTTTTCAGCTTTGTTTATATACCATGGCACCTTCTTTATTGAAAATATCGGTTTTTACCCGTAAATCATCATTGCATTGTTTTGTGAAATCAAGAAATATATATCCATGTGGTGATTTTGTAGCATCTTGAAATGCACTGATGAGAAAATTACGATTATTAGGGTATGCCTGTCGAGCAAGAAAATCAATAACTGTTGCATCTCTAGGATTCTTGAAAATAACTAAATATTGAACATTTAAATTCCTTGTTCGATGGGCGCCACCCTGATGAAATAGATTTTGAGTAATAAAGATCACAGTAACACCAACATGTCTACTGATTTTGTGAATAAATTATTAAAATCTTTTTCTTTATTAGCTTCCTGATACAAATCATCAATAATGATGACATCACCTTTCCTTAATCGACTTGACCAGTTTTTATCGAAACCCTTTACTATTTTCATGTTTTTCAATTTACAGAAATTATCTTGAGTTAATCCATGTTCTTCATCTGCACCTTATGCCAATAAATCTTGTTGAATTTGGTTTGAAATAAATTAGATTTCAGTAATTTACATACAAACATAGTTTTACCACTACCACTTGGGCCAACGATTTGATATACCGCATCATTTCTTAATTCCATTATTAATTTGTATAATTATAGGTTTTTGTTTATATTATATGATTTAATGAACTCTTCCTAAAAACTCGTATATATAGCTTAATATTTCTTTATTGTTTAATTATGTTATCAAATATAAATTATAAAGGATGTTTCGATGTATCAAAAATGACGTTTCCAAATGGTAAACCCCAGCAAATTGTAGATAGGAGTGGAAAATACCCTATAATATTTTTCAAATCAGGCAAATGCAGAATCATGGGATGTAAGAAACCTTTAGATGTCAATAAATTACAATATAGAATAAAGGATCTTAAAATACAGTCAATTACAGTTACCCTGGATATGGGACAATCTATCAATCTATACAACATGTCAACAAAATGTCTTTGTATGTTCGAACCAGAATTATTTCCTGCACTGAGGCTTTTAAAATACAACCCAATGTGTGTTAACGTGTTTGCTAGTGGCAAAATAGTCATATTAGGGGTGCAAAATCTAGAGTACAAAAATATTGTTTGTGACATACAAAATGAAATCACCGGATTGGTCGATATCTGATTGGCTAATGTTTGATTAAAACAAATTGCTTATTCATTTTATTTCATTTTTAAAATGGAAAATATTATGATGACGAGTACAAAATTAAGCAAAAAAGAGATCGAAAATTATGGTAAATTTATTATTTATTATTTATTGATATTAATATCTTTGTTTCCAGATAAATATCAGGCCGTATTACTGGAAAGGTTATTCTTCTTCTATCCTCAACTCAGAGCAATAGTCAAAGACCAACCTGAATCAGTAATTCCAGATTTGGTCTATACAACCACCAACATATGGATTTTTAACATAATTGATCAAGCTCTATGGGATATTAAGCTTGACAGAAGACCAAAGGAGATGGAACCTGAATACCCCTGCATTCTGGGGTGTAGCTGCTGCGATTTTCGATACCAGTGCTATGTGGAATGGTGCCTGGCAAAATCAGTTAGAAATTCTTCGAAATACCAACTTTTTCGAAAATAAATGTATTTTATTTTGATTTTTTTGGTAGTTTTATTGTTGCTAATAAATGTTTCTGTATTTTATTTTTGTTTTGTTTTGTTAGTGTTGGTAATAATAGTTTTATTTTTATTGTTTTGGTAATAATATTAATAATATAATAGTTTTATTTTTTTTTTGTTAGTTTTGGTAATAATAATAATAATCGTAATTTTATTAGTATAGTAATAATAATAGTAATAATAATAGTAATAATATTAATAATAATAATAATAATAATAATAATAATAATAATATTACATTTTATATAGATGATATGTGTAAAATCATAAAACTCAACGGTTAATTTACATACAGTCACGCACTTATCTTGCACTGTCTTTATGATCACGCACTTATCATGCACTGTCTTTGTGATGATGCATTAGCTTTAATTAAACACATAATAATAATATTAATAATAATAATAATAAAAATAATAATAATAATAATAATAATAATAAAACACGTGATGTTAATAATACATTTTATATAGATGAATGCGTAAAATCATATACAAAATCCACGAGTTAATTCACATACAGTTTTCCAGTCACGCACTTGTCTTGCACTTATCATGCACTTATCATGCATTGTCTTTGTGATCATGCATGATTCTGATTGGTTAATCAGTATCTGTCAAGGGTATAAAAGTGCGTCACCACATTATAAAGATCATAAATCAAACATGACAAAAAAAATAAGTGTCCAACCAGTTCAGATGTTCCACAATTATAAAATGTATTTTTTAAAGGAGCCTATCAATATGCAATTGGCAAATCCAGTCAAACTCAATAAAACGCAATTTCAATCTCTTGCTGGTACTCTCTCAATGTTAGATATCAAGGATATTGATAATACATTCAAAAAGATCAATTCCAATTTAAAATGCAATGAAAATGCTTTCTTCACGAGTCAATATACCAGATATTATGATGCATTTACAGAAATAGGTTTCAAAGAACAGGAAAACTGGTATATAACAATAACAATCCAAGGATATAAAGCAGATCAAAACGATGTGCTTTCTCCAATCTGGAAAATTGTTACTGCTAGACTTTCACAGTTATTTTAATGTATAGTGTTTAATAAATGTATTAATGTTTCTTTGTTATTCTATAAACAAAATTATAAGTAGTTTTAAAATAGTGTTAAAATGATGTCTGAAAAAGGTAAAATATAAAATATAAATAATTAATTAATTTTGGTTTAGAATATTTAATAAACTTTTTGTTTGATAAACTTGAAGAAATAACCGGTGTAAAAATTAGAGATATGTTGACTCTAGTTGAAGCATTGAGTAAAGAATCGGATTGCGAATCTGAATGTCAGAGTGATGAAATTGTTAATGATGGAGATACTGAAATTGTTAATGATGGAGATACTGAAATTATTAATGATTCTGAAGAAATTATTAATGTTGAAGAAGCTACCGAAAAAGATGAGCCTACCGAATTTAAGAATTGTATTGATCATGTTATAGAAAATATTATGATAGAATCTTGTGGTGATGAACAATGTACATGTAATAATCAATAAATCTTTAAAATATAGTTTTTATTAATAAAAATAACAAAGAAATATTTATTAAAATCTATGATAAACCTTGTTACATAAATATAAAACAGATACTCCAGTGAATAGTTTTAATAAAAATTTGCAATTCTCGATATAAATATCAGAGCGTTTGGCTTCTGCGGCAACTTGAATAATAGCTGTCCATCCACCGTTTGATTCTACCCACGGATCGATTTTTGTTTCTATCACCTAAATAATAATAAATTAATAAGAATATAAAGTAATATACCTCTATAGACCATTGGAAATAATTTTCATAGTCGGATCCAGATTTTAATATCATGTGTTTCATGTACATTAATCCTACTATTATTCGCATCCATTTATTGTTTTCATCAAACATGTAACTAAATATTGATTGGAATGCCTTCTTTCTCTCCAATGGTGGCAAATTGAGAATTTTTTCATAATCGAATGGGATGTCTTCAACGATTTTCTCGGTACGGTTTACCATAAATTTCATGTTTTTAATGATTTCATCTTCTTCTCTATTATTAGAGACCAGCTCATTCAACAAAGTTATAAAAAATTTAGTTTCTGGCATTTTATAAAAATATATGAAAGTGTAAGCTTATTTATACTATATTCGACCAATCAGAATCATGTAATACTAAGAAAATATGTAAAAATATATAATGGAAATGGCAATGATGATTTGTTGGCACTGTTGACTTCTTTCAAGCTGTTGCCGCCACTGTTAACTGGGTGTTGTAATTTCATTATACGATTGAACTGATCAGTTGTTTTATTAGAATAAAATTTTATACTATATTGAACTTGATTCATCATTTTTTCATTAAGTTTATGATTTTCTTTCAATTCTAATATTGATTTTCTTAATTCATTTTTGATAGTACCAATGGTCTTATTTAAATATATAATATCATCATATAATTCGTTTTTAGCTCTTTTTAAAGTCTCATATGTATGTTCAAATCGGAATTCTAAATTACTCATTCTTTCAGATAATCTTTTGACTGGAGTTTTCAAATATCTAGGCCTATCTATCATATACAAAATATCCATCAATACAGCGGTATCTGGACATACACATCTTGTTGAATTTTTACCTTGAACGGTTACAACAATTGAGTTGGCCATATTAAAAACTAATAATATTATTAAAATTTCTTTAATCATTTTTAAATCTATATAAATTAATATTTATTGTTTATAGCTAAAGATGTGTGTGTGTGTGTCTCTAAATTAGTATAAAAGTAATTGTTATTTCATTTTTTATCATTAAAATGGTTGTACCGAGCGCAGTTCAAGCTATGAATGAAATTAAACATTACGGTAATTTATTATTAATATTATTATTATTACTTGCTTTTAGATGATTATTTTAAAGTTATTAAAGAACGTCTGGAATTCTATTATCCAGAAATACATGGAATCATGGATAAGCCTGCATCAATAATTCCAGACTTGATATTCAATCATACATCAATATGGATATTTACTGTAATAGATGAGTTCCTATGGGATATCGAACAAAACAATTTGTCAAAAGATATGGAACCCGAATACCCTTGTGGTGATGGATGTCATTGCTGCGCCGCCCGATATCGGAAGTATGTGGAATGGGCTTTGAATAAAGCTCTTCGACAATACTACTATAGTAGAATTATCTCTTTATAATAAATTTGTTGTATATGTCGTGGTTTTCATTATATAGTAATAATGTTAATAATAATAATAATAATAATAAAAATAATAAAAATAATAATAATAATAATAATAATAATAATAATAATAATAATAATAATAATAAATAATAATAATAATAATAATAATAATATAATAATAATAATAAAATAAAATAATTGACTTGATTAAAACAAACAATTTAATTTAATAATAATAAAATAAATGTACAAAATATATACTACTTATTTTTATAAGTAGTAAATTTAAATTTAAAAATGTTTAAAAATAGTATGACCATGACCTTGAATGACCTTGACCTTGAATGACCTTGACCTTGAATGACCTTGACCTTGAATGACCTTGAAAAATAATAATAATACTAATAATAATAATAATACTAACAATAATAATAATAATAATAAAATAATTTACAAATATATACTACTTATTTTTTATAAGTAGTAAATTTAAATTTAAAAATGATTAAAAATAATATGACCTTGACCTTGAATGACCTTGACCTTGAATGACCTTGAAAATAAATGTACTTTTAAACATAGAAAAATTTTTGAAAAATGATGAGTCATCCAATGACCTTGAATGACCTTGACCTACTTTTCCATGACCTTGAATGACCTTGAATGAGTCATGGTCTTTGTTTTAAAATTTTGATGAGTCATCCAATGACCTTGAATGAGTCATGGTCTTTGCTTAAATGACCTTGAAAAAATATGATGAGTCATCCAATGACCTTGAATGAGTCATGGTCTTTGTTCTAAAAAAATTTGTACTTTTAAACTTAGCGCAAAAAAAATTTTTTTTGCCGGGGGGGGGGTATGTGAGCTAGATGGCCTCTGAGCTAGAGGGCCGGTATCCCACTACTGAAGTATTTTTTTTCCATTAAAAATCCTAAAAAATAAAAATTAGCTTAAATCGCCTGCGATTGGTCGTACTGTAGTGAAGGGTATTTCGAATAAAATTGGCTTAAACCCGATTAAAAAACCTAAGTATTTTTTCATACTTAAAAACCCATAAAAATAAAATTGACTCAAATCGCCTGTCGACTAAAAAGTCTAAAATATATTTGCTCGATTAAAAATCTAGAATATATATTTTTTAATTTTTATTTTATTTACTTTAATTATTTGTTTTAATGAAGTCAATGACTTTATTTATTTTTGATTAATATTATTATTAAATTTTATTGTTTGTTTTAATGAAGTGAATTAAATAATTATTTATTATTTTATTTTCATTTAATAATTTATTTAATATTATTATTATTATTTTATTTTATTATTATTAATAATTTTTTTTACTTATTTATTTTTATTTTTAAAATTTAGATTTAAGTCTAAGAATGATTTTTCAATGTAAAAAAGATTGATAAATCATCGATAAATTTTGAATTGTAAAAATAACAAACTTTCAATCCATACAAATATATTTTTATTGACAATAAAGATTAAATAAAAAAGATTAATTTTTATTTCAAATCAAAAATATCTGAGTAATATGTTTACGCATTTCGGCCAACAATATATGGATTGTTTGGTCACGTTTGAAATCGTGGCAACATGGACATCCATTTGAACATGTTACTTTCATACAGTCTTTACAAACAATGCAATTTGCAACACATCGGTCACCAGATTCCTGAACGTGGTCATAGTGAATCTCGAGAAGTTCTTCAATGTTAATCCCTGTGAAATGGTAAACTTTTTGTTGCGAGAACTCTGGTGCGCAATAATCCAACGTATTTTTAATTCTTGGATAAAGTTCCTGAATTTTCCTTTATACATGTTAAGAACGATAACATTTTTTCAAAGTAAAATGTGAAAAAATAAATTAATATGAAATTTTCAAAATAAAAATAATAATAATAATGATAATAATAGTAATAATAATAAAAATAAATTCATCAACAATCAAAGAAAAAGTTAACTTACTTGGTATCAACTTCTGAATACTGATAATCCATACACACTGAACAATTCATTGATTAATAACTAAACATCAATCACTAGGTACTGTATACAAATGACTGAGTAATGTACAACTCCCTATATACATACTAGGCATTGAATAATCGAGTATCTTATTCATTAAAATTTCCTATTTAAATAATATTTACCATTTGAACACCGATATTCAACCAACTTAACCCACTTAAAAAATAAAATTTTCTCTCAATCATTTCCTTTTAAAATATTTGGTTATTCACAAGTATAAATGAATATCAAAAATTGTTTACTAACCAAGAAATCTTTAAATAAAAGCTAATAAAAATTTGAACAATCAAAAGAAATACAATTTCAATTACAAATTTTATTAACTTCTTTACTCTTTTATCGATCCTTGATGTCACCAAATTGTTTGGTTGCTTAATTACTTGGTGGCAATCAAGAAACTATTAATCATTGAAGCCCAATCAATTATTGTATTTTCTCTGTATAAAAGTTTATTGATTTGTTTACAGTCTTGTATGTGATTTATTATAATTATTCTGTAAAACTTAATAGTTTTGTTTAAATGCTTAGAAGTTTTCCTATTATTTTTGTAATATTTTTAATAACATCAAACAATGAACATTTATTAAAAGTTATTTTCAAAGATGAATGTCAACCTTTTCATTTAATTTTCACATGCCACTAAATAAATTAATTGCTAACAGCTCAAAACAAAAATTACTTAAATTTATTTTTACACATTTTCTTTTCTTTTCACTTCAACTCTCGCTGTTTTGTGAATGATAAATTAATCAGTAAGTATAAGTGGTTGTAATTGATAGTAAAACTAAACTTGATTAGAAAAATATTCTTAAATTAATTTCACAAAACATATATTACTTTTACAGTACTTGAAATAAATTTTTATATATTTATTGAAAATTATTAGATTTTTAAGTTTCTAAACATCATCGAATAAAGTTAATAGATAAAATAATTATCATCTACCACATTACTAAAAATTAAATGATTATAGACCAACCACTAAATAAGTTGAATTTCTAACAAAGCTTAAAAAACTACATGGAACAGGTACTTGTTTACTGATACATACCAATAAAATCTACTAAAAATCTGTAAAATATTTGCTTTTGTAAAAATAATACTTATCCTTATATTATGATTAGTACGTGAAAAGAATTTGATTAAAGTTGTGAGAAATATTTTAAGATGTTAAATAAAATTGATTAATTTGTAATTAATGTTAGTAATGTGTAAGTAATGGGTAACATAATTTTTTATATAATAGTCAATTTTAAATTTTTAATTAAATTAAATTACAAATATAATAATAAAATCAAATAAATACTTGAATACCCGAATCAAACATTTTCTTAGAACCGAACACGTCGTATATTTTATTCAGATTCCAATAATATCATTAAAAATAACCAAGTTCTTATTGATATATTTTGATAATCAATAAATCAATGAAAATGTATAGATTTCACTAAGTATCCATCCATTGACATCGATATCCAACCAAATAAATCCCCGTAAAAATATCATAAATTCCCCTCTTAACCTATCGTTTCCCCCCTAAAATATTATAAAATTTACTGTCAACCAAAGACTTCTCTTTAAATAACAATAATCCCAGCTATTTTCAGTATTTTTGATAAAAATCACCGACTTATTTCAATATTGAACTAAATAGATAATTTGAAATCCCTTTAAAATAAGATTCCTTTCTTGACCAATCATTTCCCCCTAAAATAAAATAAAATTTACTATCAAACAATTATTTTTCTTTAAATGACAATATTTCCACTCTCAGCTATATTCATTATTTTACTAAAAATCACCGAATTATTTCGATATTCACTGGAATAGATTTCTTGAAATACCCTTAAACGATAATAAATGCATCACTTGACCAATCATTTCCCTTTAAAATAACAAAATTCAACTGACTTAACCCCCTAAAAATATCAACAAACCTGTTCTTAATCGATCATTTCTCTTAAAAGATTATAAATTCTCTTCTTAACTAATCATTTTTCCTTAAAATATCATATATTTCTCCTCAACCAATTTAATTTTTTCATCAATTGACATTATTTCTACCATCTTTTTACCCACATTTCGATATTCATCTAAATATAACCCTCTAAAAATATTATAAATACACCTCTTAACCAATCATTTCTTTTTAAATGACAATATTTCTTCCATTTTAATTCATTATTTTTCAAAAAAATCCTCATTTAGATAATATTTACCCATAAAATATTAATATTCAACCGGCTTAATACTCTTAAAAATATCAACAAATTTGTTCTTAACCAATCATTTCCCTTCAAATAACTTTTTCCCCGCTATATCAATTTTATTCATTATTTTCATAAAACCATATCAAGTAAAATTCCTTTGGAAATCTATATTCAACCGAATAAATCACTTAAAATACCTTTAAGATTCATCATTTGGATCATATTTAGTGTATGTATTCAACCAATTAAAATTATCATAAAAATCTGAATTTTACCAATAAAAATAAATTTTCTTTAAAGTATTACAAAACTGTTATCGATACCCAATATTTTCCATCGAAAATCATCACAATTTGCTTCTAGCAACAAATTCTACCAAACAAAAATTTCCTCAAAAATAAATAAAATCTGTTTCCCACATAAATTAAATTTCACTATATTATTGTAAAATCATAAAATATTTACAATATTGCTCAAATTATTAAAATTAATCAGTAAATCAAGTATAAATTCAATAAAAATGAGCAGTCAACCCATAGATATAATTCAACGATTTCCATTTGTATACTGATAACCTCTTTAAAATCTCTAAATTATACTACTTTAGTGATTGATATCCAAGAAATCAATTAAATTGAAAATGAAGGCTGTTAATTGACCACCTTTTGTTACTGTAAAATCAATTAAAATTTTAGGTTTCAATAAAATTTTTTTAAAAATCAGACAAATCGCATGTACATAGTTAATGTGAAACCAACAGCAATAACGGGGAAGAAAATATTTTCCTCCAATCAAATTCTCGTGTTTTCTCGAGCAATTTCAGTTATTTCTCTTCTCCTTCACTCAAGCAATAATCATCCAATCAAAATGCTGAAACTCTTCCAAATCAATTTTTTCGATGTGGACTTATACCGAATCAAAACTATAGCACACCAACCAAAAGCTCAGCCAACAAGAATCGATTCAGGTTGTTCTCACGTGTTTTGGAGAACAAAGAGGTGTGTTATATCCAGTGTTATATAATTCCTCTGATGCAAAATCTATAAAATGTGCAACGTGTGATAACTTTTTCAAAACATTTGAATTCATTGGTCATACTGACAAATTAGATGAAGTATCAAACATATTTCATTGGGGTTTCGACTCAAACAACTGGAGACTATTGTTACAAATTTACACCAATTCAGAAACGGCATTGTGGAAATGTTAAATGATATGAAGTCAATTTGATTCAGAAAACGGCAATGATGAAATGTTAAAATAATTTAAAATCAATTTTAGATAAAGTAAAAGCATTGTATTGCGAGGATGAAATAAAGAAAGAGTTAGTTTCGTATAAAACTGTTGATATATTATTTTTTTTAAATTTCTTTTTTTAATGAATTTCAAGTTTGTTTAATAATTAATCAAGAAAAAAATAAAAATCATTAAATACAATCAAAAAAATTATAAAAATAATTATTTTAATGAAATATGTAAAATATGAGTTGATTTTAATTTATTTCTTTGATAGATACAATAATTATATAATATTAAAATGTTCCACTCCTCCTGCTGGTTACGCCAGGCTGCAGGCATGGGGAATGGTTCTTCTTGTGTGTCTCAAATCCCGAACTTAGGGATTTGAAACTCTCAAGAACTGATAATAATATTAAAATAATAATCTCAATAATAATAATGGCAATATCACCAATATACTAATAGTGATAATAAGTATATAATTTTGCCTGATATTTAGAATCGTTGTCTTACATACTTTTGTGTCTTTAACTATTTTCCCATTTATTTCTTTTGTATGGGACGACATAAATCAAGAAAATGTGATTTATTAAATTAATATTTTATAAATAAATAATATAAATAACATTAATTATTTTATTTCATCTCAAGTATTAGATCCACATTTATAATGAATAACAGTTTTCTTCCTTCTGTATGTAAGCTGGTTTATTATGATATTTTCTCCATGGTCAACCTCCAATGAATCCAATGAAACTTTCCTTTTTCTGTTCGTTCATGAGATACTTGACTCATGCTCGAATATTGGTTGGATTCGATGAATCGGTTCATTGATTATTAAACCCAGAATCTCCTCAATTATTTCTATGCTCTCTTCTGTTGCCCATTTCAATTGAGCAGTTTGAATTTCACCATCGGTTACCATATCCTCTGCTGCTGTGAGGTCAATTTCTTCCGTAATTCCGGTCAATGATGTTGAAGCAGTGTTATGAAGCTTCCGATATTCTTCCAACGAATATTTCCTTGACGGTTGCTTTTTTGACTTTTTCGATATCATCGATCCACAATTTCTCAATTTGGAAATATACTCTTCTTATGTTCTTTACATCTTCGAGTGTGCATTTGATCTCCAAACATCTCCTGGACAACAGTTTTCAGTTTGAAAAATTCTCTTCTTCTAGACATTCCAACCTTTTCCAATGCTTGCAATGTAGCCAAATCTCGAGTGCCATGCAACTGGTCTATCCAAAGTTTCAAATATTGTATCTCCGCATGAAAGTCGTGGCCAATTAATTTTCTCCCAACGACCAAAGTTTGAACTTCCTTCATAATTGCATACTGGTCATATTGATTCCTACTTGCAAATTCCGTTATTCCATGAATTTGTGAATTAAAATGCTACAGTTTTCCTCTTGGAGTTAGATACACATCCTTTATTGTCTTGCCATAATAATTCATTAGCGCAATAGATAGCGGTACCATCTGTTTGGTTTTCTGATTTCCCATATTCCGCATCGATAAACAAGATCTTGATTCTTATCTCCTCTTGATCCATTTCTTTTCTTAGAAAAGATATTCTTTTCTTTAGCATCTGTTCAGTGATTGCTAAAAATTTTTCATCCACAGGTTGTGTCGATAACACAACCAGCACATTTTCATTTGCTGCTCTCAACCTTTTGGCCATCGCTTCGTTCTGCATTTTCCATGACGACCCTTGATGCATTTCCCACTATACCTTCTGATTGTCGTCGATCATTTCAACATTTCCTTTGATAATGTGAAGCATTAAATCTTACTTTTTCTTTGCATTTATTTCATCAGCTAATTTAATTCCAGATTGTCTATTCACTCTAAATATTTGTATCTTCATTTTTCTGTCATCCACTCTCACGTAATTTGGGATATGCGAATTTTCCTGGATGATGTATGGGTTCCGTCCAACATTGTTTCTGTGTAGCTTAAGGTAGCTATCATAAATTGTCCTTGCCCGTTGAATTTGTTCTATTGCTAAAATATAGTTCGTTAATTTATTTCAATTTTAAAAGTTGTCGCTAGAGTCAAGGTTGAGTACCCTACGGATACTGCCTTAACTGGTAGCGGTATAAATAATAATATTAATAAAAAAATTAATTACCTATTTTAATTTGAATTTTTATACTAATTTTATTTACTTTTTTAATCCCTTATATACCCCTTAATAAATTTTCTTTGCCCCCAAAATTTCTACCTGCGCAAATTTTGCTTCCCCTTCTTTGCTCTCAACAGCCAATCAAATTCATCAATGATCGAAAGGTGCAAATCTTTACATTATTCAAAATAAAAAAGTTAATACTTATACTGTACTACTACATTATTATAATTGCATGCAAAATAAATGTATCTCACTACACGATTGTCTCCTCATAGACAATCCAAGGTCTTTGGGCCATAAATTGACATTCAAGTCGTTGCTTTAGTTTTCGAAGATATGCTAGCAATGCGAGAAGAAAAATGATAGAAAATGATATCAGTTTAAAGATGATGTAGTATTGTTCTCACGAATTTGCACATTAGCCATATAGTCATTGAACGAAGATAATATTGTTTTTTGTTTTCGAATATTTACATTAGAGATATGAGAATTATTGGTGTTCCTTATGAGTTCCGTTGAATTATATACAACTCGAATGAATCTTGTTTCGACAAAAATTATTTCCCATGAATTGAAATTTGATATTCGTTTGTAATACTTGATTTTTATCATCACAATTTTTGAAATTGATTTAGATCGTATTTGCTGAAATTTTAACATTTTAAAGGTAAAGTTACTTGTTAACGTGGCTTGGATTTTCCCACAATAATAGATCACACCTTTTTCATTCATACCTGCCTGCCGTGAGATGTTTAGTTTTTGGTTAACTAGCTGTAAATGAACTCGATTTGTTTCGTTTTGCAACAATATTGATTTCCGACTAATTTAGATCTTGACCCACCGGTAATTACTCTCTGTACCATTATCTTGCAATACTTTTTCGTAGTAGTGAAATTTCGTCGATTTCCCACATCATTTTCACATGATCCTCCAATACATCCTCTTGACTAACAAACGTCCTGATAAAATTACTTTGATAGTTCCATAACGTCCTAACTGTTTCTAAACGCTTCTCAAGGCTTTCAAGTCTCTTAAATCTCCATCACAAACTGGTCGGAAATTATCCATCTGATCTATGATCGCCCGATAATTGCGTTCATCTTCGCCATATCTTCTATCGAGCTTTTCCTTCGCCATTGTGTAACTCGAGGATGAAAATCCCAAATTCTAGATTAACCTAAGCAGTTCACACTCAGATGTGACTGACGATGTAATATCTTTTTATCATCGTCACCGTAGACACTAACCACACACGCACCAAACGCAGCTTTCCAAGTTTCATATTATCTTGGCTTCATGTCATCTCCAATCTCTTTCCGCATCCATAACCGCTGACCTCTCTGTTTAAACTCGTCTCATCTGATCTAATCGATTGATTAGTTTGTAATGCAACTAAGTCTTCTACCTTTTCATCTTTTACTTTGATTTGTTTAAATCCCGCCTCCAATACAGTTACAATATCCAGCTTTCCTAATCGTCTGCTAATAGCCAGAAGTTAATCAAACTTATCAACCGTATTCTCCATCGCTTCCTGATACTTTTCAGAGCTTTTGGTGCGTTCACTGTAACCATGTCATTCATCCATTTATTTTTTAAGTCTTTTCAAGTTTGTCTATTTTTTACTGACGGCTTAGCCGATTCTCCCTCTTACAAAGTCTTTTCATCTACATCATCTCCTTCTTTCAAATTCATTAATAACTGTATAGTTGACGTGTTCTTTACTTCATAATCAATTAAAGTCCAACCGTTGTGCAATTGCTTTCCGGCGAAACTTAATCGCTGCCGATCTGGTGGGATTCCTTCATTTTCTTGAAATCTGCCTTTAAATCTTCAATATTATTACTTGATTCTACATAAGGCAGTCCACTGACCTGGGTTATCATCATCTTTTCTAGTGCCTGGCCCTCTGAAAAGAAACGCGCTCTGCTACCATGGTGAATTTTACTTTTGAATCTCGCATTACCAATAATAAAATTTACACCATCTGGAAGATCATAACTAGTTTCTAGTGATGATTGCAATCATTGTTCAAAATAGAGAGCAATATACGAAAGCTCTTCATTAATATTTCAGACAATTTCTTTTTCGGTTGCAGTTGTAAAACTGTAATCTTTTCTAACCAAATACATAGAAGTTTCGTTTGTTTCAGAAATAAAATTAAACAAAAAAAAGACATCTTTATCCTTTTGCTCATTGTCAACTCTAATAAATCAATATTCATTCCTCGAGGTCAACCATTTGACATGTCCACTATCTTGAAATGGAGACCTCATTCTTATTTTCATTAGTAAAAACCCGAAGAAATTATTTTCTTTCTAAAAAATATATTTCAAAATAACAATTCAATTAAGTCCAATCTGAACTTAAATCATAAATCATAACTCGAAACTAGGTCTGTACCGATTACCGGTTTGGCTACTGGGCATCGGCCGATTTTGGCATACTCGGCAATGCCGTGTATTAAAAAACCCAAAAAGAATAGCTGGCGATGGAGGACTAGGTCAGTGGAGATACACGTAGATTATTACTGTAGCTCAATAATACTAGGTAAGCCACAGCATTATAAAATTTTGATTTTATACTCATACATGAGGTAAATAATAATTTAAAATACAAAAAACTGCCTAAGACGGGCCGAGAAATATTTCCGTCTTAATAAAAAAGATTTTTTGATTCTAATTTTTAATGTATGTTATACATTTGGTTTATCAAACATTATTTTAAAATAAAATAAGGAAATCTGGCAAAAGGATTTAGACTGCCATATAACTAAAAATAAAATAAATAGTTTCAGAAACCTTTATACAGTGACAACTCCTTAACACGGAACCTCAACGGACTGGAAAATATTTTTGTCTTAGACAGGTTCCCATCTTTTAAGTTTCCGTCTTAGGTAGTTTTCACTGTATGTTTCACAATTTTTAAAATTGAAGTAACGTACTATTGTTAACATTGTTATGGCTTTATTATACTGATTCAAATACTCGGTATCGGTATCGGTACTCGGCAAAAAGCCTACTACTTACAAACTTCATCAAAACAAATTCAAACTAAAAAGTGCCAAAAATTCTCCAAGTTAAACAAACCTTCCGCTAGTAGATAAAAATACAAATTAATTCCAAAATGAAATCGATACCTAAACCAAAAATTATCATAACCAAATTTGAACCACTAAATCTAAAAAAGCTCGCGCACACTAATAAAACTTTTAACTACACAACAATTTGCGCACACAGACGTGACAAATAAATCTACAAAATGACATCCTGTTTAGCAGGATGGAACATACATCGTTAGTCATGAATATAAATTGATTTGGAATGCATTATACAATCACTAATGTGAGAAATCATTGTCTATGCCGGAAAACGTGAATATTGTGAAATATAAGTATAATAATTTAAAATTAAGGTTGAAATTTTAAGTAATCTTTAATATTAAGAATTTAGAAATTTAAATTTAAATATAATTTTATATAAATAATGTAGTATGTTGAAATCTATGATTGGAATCATGACTATTAAAAGAATTATCGAAGCTTCGAAAAAATATAAATTATGAATAATCTGACAAATAAAGATTGTTTAAATAATCATGTTATGAAATATATATTGTGAAATTTAAATTACTAACTATGATTTCTAAAGAAAACGATTGCAATATAATAAATATCTTATACAGATTTTGATATTTAATTTCTATGATATTTAAATAAACTATATATATTTAAAAAATTACTATATAGTTTTATAATATATATCTAAGATATATCTAAACTATATAGATTGAACCATATAATTTGACCTTAAAGCAACTTTAAATTGACCTTCCAGCATCCTTGACTTACTTGTAAGACCTGAAATCCATCCTGGCTTATTGACCTTAAGCTGACCTATTTTTAAAAAAAATTAGCCTAATATTTTTTTTATTGTGATTTGTTCTATATTACTATTGTTCTTGAATATTTTGATTCACCATTCGTGATGTTTCTGCTGGTTCACTCACATGCTGTAAGATACTCTGCCAAGGTTCAAATGTTCCAATTAGGAAGTGCACAAAACATCATGAACTCGCTGTAGATGTTTAAAATATTGCTCACCATCTATAGATCAAACATCAGGGGAAATATTTCAGTGCCAGGTCCCTCTTAATTTCACCAAACACATAATATCATCTTTTTTTCAAATTAACTTTGATAAACTACTTACTGAGTTGGCTGGCTAACCCGAGGCCACTGCTGACGTCTATTAGTCGTAATTATGACTGAAAATCTACTATTTGCCTCCCTAATAATTCGTTTCAAAAAGCGGTTCACTTTGGCTATCTAATATTTCTCGATTTATAGGAAACTCGAATTATGTTTATTTTTAAAAAAATTAATGTTATGCAAATAACGTGCTTTAAAAAAGATTGAGCTCTTCTGTTAGTTTGCGGGTGCTAGACCGTTGTTTCACCTGTCATGAAACTACTATATGTTTACCACTGATGAGCTCCTGCTTTTTAAGTCGATTTATTAAAATTATGTTGTTTGTGACCTACATAAAAATTATTATTTTTTAGAAATTTTAGGAAAATCCTCAGCACATGTTATTGAAGCAGCGGGTTCCTGATCTAGCGGGCTACTGTCCCAGGATTCGAGGAAACCAATAAACAACGAGAACTAACCTGTCGGATTGAAAAAAATTGATAATTATTTTGAATAAGTTTACTTTGGAAACTTTTTAGAAACCTTTATTTCGAACAAATTTATAAATTTATTTTTTATTTTGGTTTCAATATCAAAAAGTAACTAATAATAACTAGCAACAGAATTCCTTAAAAAGGTTGTGAATGCACATAATATTCAATATAGGTTTGATTCGAAGAATTGGAGCAAATCCAGAAAATGAAAATGGCCTCTCTCAGTTGGTCTTAAAACATTACAAAAAGAAAAAGTATCTTGGTATACTCAAGTCAGTAGTTAATTCATACAAATCGTACAATATCATTTTATTTTTTAGAGGCATCCTCATAAGATTATTAAATCAATAATATCATTTATCTTCATTTGGAATTCGACTATAGATTCTATCTAACACAAATTTTCCACAGTGATTTATTACAAAAAGTTCTACAGAATTTTAAAAATGCTTCTGAAAGCGGATCCAAAAATGTTACGGAAGTTTTTAAAGCCTTTTGAAGTGAAACTGCACCTTAAAATAATAAATTGATTTTCAATAAATTAGCACTTTTAGGTGTTTTGATATTTGGGTTAGATTGTATGGCAAGTTGTAAAGTCAAAGGCTAAAGATCCAGTTTATTAAAACAGTAAAAGTATATGACAATTTAGACAGGCTAGTTTATAATCTGCTTTTTTTCAATAGTTAAATTACATTTTGTTTTAAATATCGTTAGAACTGCCGTGATAAAGATTAAATTTTTCAAATTGGCTTTCAAGCGATTTCTTGTTGATGCCCGATTTGGAAGACGAATTAACAAGATCATTCAATTCCCGGAATTTTGTAGCTTTCCGGCGATTTAAGATGTTTGATGTAGATTTATGCTTATTTATTTCGACAATGAGAATACATATTGCGTAAAGCGGGAGAATAAGAAGTACACAGAGGAATTCTGTCCATATGAAATAATGAATCGCAAGATGATGTATTTCAGCATAGAAGAGAAGAGTCGTCTTTGATAACTGATGGTAACGAATTTCGAGATTTGACAAATCGGCACAGGTGAAATCTCTTGGCGAAATAATAACCTCTTTCTCTGTTTCTATTAAAATAAAAAATATATTTTACTCTTGCATCACAAAAATAGATTTTTATAATATCATTATTCAGCTTTTAAAAATGTTATTCAAGTCACTGGGTGTTCAATACTTGGTCATCGAGTCAAAGGTATGCATTTAATAATTTCAAATGCCAATTAGGATATGAGCCAACTAACCTCCTCCTCCCATAGGAACGCCCAGGTCACATGTTTCTTTAGTAGAATACATCTTTTTTATTTTAATAAGTTCATTAATAAATAAAGATATTTAAAATGTGTTAGATAAAGTCAAAATCTTGAAATGAGATTGAAATATGTAACAATTTGACCAATTTTAACAATAAAAAATACATATAAACATCCTACATCGCATCATATGTATTATAATGCTCTTTTAATTTTTTTCATCCAATTTCTTTTTTTTAAATACATAATTAGAATAATGTAAGCACAAAGAATTTGCATAAGCCATCAATCCACAACATTCATTCATTAATTTAATTGTGTTTTAAATTATGTATTAAATTGCCTTTTAACATCCTATTTCGCTTAAATGACGTTGGTACACAACTTCTCTTATCAATCAGTTCATATTATCCAGCTTTACTTTATAGCTCTTTCCATTCACTTGCTTTACAATTTCTGTAAGATGAAAATATCTACCATCTTCCTTGTTAGTCGTATTGCTTATAACTAAAATGCAATCTCATTTTTAAAATAATAAAAAAACAATAATAACAACAATAATAATAATAATAATAATAATAATAATAATAATAATAATGGTCGAATGTACAGACTACGACCCTAGTCGTGGCTTACGCGTTAAATTAATTAGTATAATTACGATAGAATAATTCACTAAGAGAACGATATTTGTTTTAAATATTTATGTCCTGAATAAAATACCAATTAAAATAACAATCGAATGCAAATTAGAGAGAAAACTTTACGATTATAAAGAATATTTAGTATCGAAAATATTTTAGCCTCAATAGAAACAATTAGAACGCATTATAACTCACAAACAAATGAGTTAGTGGTATTAACACATATTAACCAGCGTCGAAAGTTTTTATTCAATATATACAATGGATTTTATGAGTTGCCTTTAATCCAGTTAGATACAAAATCTTTTAAACGCTTGCTTTTTTATAGTTTAATAAGACCAGCGATTTTCAAAAATAATTAATTTAGATGCGGTTTAAATACTAAATATTAAGATCCATTGGCCAATCGGAATTTAGAGATTTAAGTTTTCCAAAATTGAATTTTAATTTCTAAATAGGAAATATTGTTCTTAAATAATTTCTAACTATAGTATTTAATCTTAATAATTACTAAAAATAGTAATTACATAATGTTCTGGTTATACCAGAAATTAATATTAGAATCTTCGTTTTTATTTAGAACTAATTACAACAACAACAACAACAACAGCAATAACAATGTTGGGTTATTATTATTGAAAGTCGGTTCCCTCTGACTCCTCGTGTCCTTTTTCGATCAAATAAGCAAACCCAACACAGAATAATTTTATTTGCACTTTATCACAATAACAAATCAATCCTTTGGTTCAATATTTGTAATCACAATTTCACTACTTGATTTGCACCTTTTAACCACTGTTTGGCTCGGATTATCTTAGGGTAGGTTGTCCAATGGAGAACCACCCTGTCTGATAGATAACCTTGACTTTTACTCGGATTTGGATTTCTCTACTAACCTAGCTACTGCTCGTTCACGTCGATTCACTCTAGTTAATAATATCTGCTCTCTCGTATCTAGTTAATAATAATTGTCCTTTCTTGTCTGGTTGATAATGTCTCTTTTCTTGTCTGAGGAATTCTGGTCCTCTTTTCTTGTCTGATGAGTTGTGGTCCTCTCGTGTTTTCCCCTCTTTCTTTTATACTCCTGCTCAGACTGTTTTCCGACGATTGTCAACAATAGGTTCTGCATTATCAAATTATCATTAATAATTACCTTTCAGACCGACATTTGTCAACAACGTTTGACGTTGTTTAGGCTAATTTATCCTACTATATTATTCCGTCTATGCGCCGCGTTTTCCTTATCTCTCGGGTTTTCCTCAGCTCTCGGCTTTTCCACATCTCTCGGGTTTTCCACATCTCTCGGGTTTTCCATTGCCTCGGGCTTCCCATTGACTCGGGCTTCCCATTAGTAATTAATTTTCTTAATTAATTTCCTTTTTTATTTTATATCATTTTCTAGGGACCCTTCACTCAATTTTTATTATTATTTCCGGACTCGTCTCTCAATTTGGCGTTCAACCATACCAATTTCCCCCCGATCATTATTACTTTCGAATTTTATACATTTTTTAATTAATATTGCACTTTTATCATTTTTTTGTGTTTTATCGATTTTACTGTGCTTTTTCGTGATACCCCAACAACAATAATAATAATATTATGCCACTTATAAATAAATCAGAGGTGAAAAATAAAAAAAGTCCTTATAATAATAATAATAATAATAATAAATAATAATAATAATAATAATAATAATAATAATAATAATAATAATAATAATAATAAAAATAATAATAATAATAATAAATACCGAACATTATCCAAATTTCTTTGTAAATATTAGTCACATTTAAATTTGGATTAATTAAATTTAGCAATTTTCCAATTAATACAACTTTTCTCCCAACTGTATCATAAGGAATTTTAATATATTGTTGCGATGAAAAAGACACTTCTTCATTGTTGTTAAAAAGTGATAATGTGTAATAAGTTTCATCAGAGGGGTATCCGTTATGAGCAAATATTATTACAGAGCCTCGAGTGGGATAAAATGGCATAATACAATAAAAGTTCATCTCCACTAAAAGGTAAATACTAAATTAAACTTCTATCAAATAATGAAAAATTTTAAAATGCAAATAATTAAAAATCTCTAAAATATATATTTCTATTAAATGTAGTATTAAAATGATTAGAGCCTGAAACATTTAATTTTTACTTAATTAACTAAATTTTAATAATTTAAAAATTACAAATGCGTTATAAATAAATATCAAATATTCAATTTTTGTTTAAATATCTCCACTAGTTGTTATCTCCATTATCTCAATGTAGTTATTCGCAATTAATGAATGAAAAACTAACAATTCACTTCATTCATTTGTTGATAATGTTTGTCATCAAAATTCAATCGTGGAACTTGTTACTATATAGTTTCAGCACATTTATTTCAGTGTGGAATGAAACCAACGCAAGTCTTCAGAATAGATGCCATTCTAAAGATTTCTGTACCAGCCATTCGAATTTAGATTCTAGCTTCCGATGTCAAATTTGTCATGAATCAAAAAAAATAAAATCTAGTTATATTTATTACGAATGATGCATTTTAAACCTTTATTATATTGAACTTGACAATCGTATTGGCTTATTTAAACAAATATTTAAAATGATGGAAATTCAAAATAGCGGTTATTGGGTTTGAATGATAATAAAGACATTATTTGAATTTATATTTTATACATTATTCTGATAATATAAACAAATTTAATTGTTTTAATATTTAATAAAGTTTGGAATTAATTAACGAAATAGATTGATCCAACAACGGTCACTTCATTAAAACAAAAATTCAAAAATGGTGATTACACACAGACATTGATAAATTACGTAATATAACCTTTACCTTGAGGAAGTAGTGGTTAAAAGCTGAAATAGTGTGTTATTTCCATAGATTTTTGATAAAAGTGTGAAAAATTTCATTATAATACTATGAATAATCTTCAAGTGTTGATGAATTTTAATAAGACAATGATTGTAATGTTCGAATTAAAATGTATATAATGTGGAAGTTATTTACAAGAATTTCTAAATTTCAATATTTGTCTAGCTAAAATTAGAATAAAACTAAGATTCTCCAAAATGATTAAAATTTACTAAAGTAATCATTCGCAGAAATATTTTCAAAAATTATCATCACTCCTAAAATTTGTCTTTTACAGACAAAATTTCTTAAAGATTTTCACTTAAAATTAATTCAATTTAATCCTATTTTTAAATTTATTTCTTTGATTAATTTATATATCGTTATACTTTAATTAGTAAAAGCAAATTCTCAGTGAAAAAAAAGAAATATTGAAAGGAATGTACATTAAGTGTGGCATTCATTCACTGAAAAATATATCCACTAAAAAGAGGAAATATCAATTAAGATGGCGAAAAGAAGGGGTAATAGAAGAGGAAATATACATTGGGAAAATATACATTGAAGTGATAGTTCCTTGTAAAATGGTTTAGAGGGAATAAGTGGAATAAGTTGGTCATTAAAAATAAGAGTGAAATAAAAGTAAAGTTTTTAAAAATTAAAATTTAAAGCATTAAACCAAAAAATTAAATTAAAAATATATTCACTTTATTAAAACAAAAAATTAAGCCAAATATTCTACGAAGCATAGTCTTTATTAAACACTATTATAACCAATAGAACTCGCAAAATGTTGCAAACAAGGCTTTCAAATTCAATGAAACTTTAGACTAACAAAACCAAATCGAAAAATAATCAGAGTTGTCAATGACAGCACAAACAATAGAAAAACACTAAAATTCTTGTCAATACAAGTTCCACTATTAGTGGATTTCCTAGTTTGATGTTCAAGAGGTAATCAAATTACAACCTTTTGGTCGAAACAAAAATATAATACAAAATGCAGGCCTAAGAAAGCAATAAACAGTCGCCCATACTGCAGACTCAAATTCTCAAACAAATTGGACCAATTATTATTCATAACATTAAAAAACACAATAAAAGTATCGAAAACACTAGTTAAATCTACAAAGTTCAAGGAGATTCATATATATATATATATATATATATAAGCTCAGTAAAAACTTTATTCATTCATTCAACACAACATACAGGTTTCTAGTCTTTATTATTTTAATAATTAAAATATGTTTTTAGCTTTAACCAAAACACTAAATATTTCTCATCACTTAAAATTATAATCAATTAGTTTTTATTTAAATTTATACACTTTAATTAATATTTAATTTTATATACTTTAATTCTTTAACATTTTTGAGATTTAATATTTTTAAATATAACAGGACACAATTATAATTATCAATATTATTAAGATTAATTTATTTTGCTTAAATAACACCAATGTCACTAACTTGTTATCTCTATAGTTTTAGACTTGATGAAATAAATGGTGTTGTCAACATCGAACAAACGACATACGAATTCGTAAATGCCGCCTTTCAATACGTTCAAGCTGAAATTGTAAAAAGGTGTCAAATCGACTTGGCTTGGTCCGCTGAGCTGCTCAACGGTCACCGCTGCTTCAAAATATGTCAGAAAAATGCACCCGCTAAAATCTTGACTAGCATACTGATTTTTAAAAATGTTTTCCCAATGAAAGTAAACATATGCTAAATATGTAAATAAATATGTGGTAAATGAATTAAATTATATTAAAATAAATCTAATGAATGTAATTTTGCTTTATATGTTCTTATCATGAACAAAATCCAGAATTCAAATAAGAATTTGAAGAAGACAAGATTTTGGTGTTGATAATAAATATTAGATAAAATTCACTGCTTTTTGTGACCAGAGCTCTAGTTGGGGTAACTCCGAAATTAATGGATTTTTAAAATTTGATAAATTCCATTGACTACAAAAATGTGAAGTAAGTGATGAAGCAGTAAATGTAATAGGTACGCATTTGAAACTATTGGCTGATAACTTGCAGGAACGATTTGATGATTTAAGAAATATACATTTTCCAAGCTGGATGTTACAGCCAATTTTAGTAGACCTTGTTAAAATAGATGACAATTATGCACAGAAGAAAATTATGCATATTAAAATGAAGATTTATTTAAGCTTCTTTTTAAAATAAAGAGGTTGATGACCTAGTTATGTGAAGCGGTAGAAAGGAAATATCCATATACAACTATAATCGCAGGAGAAAAATTCTTACCGTTCCCATCATCATATTTGGTTGAATGTATTTTAGTGCAGTTAGTGATCCATTGCTAAAGAAAAGGAATAGTCTTCACATCAAAAAAATTGGATTTGAGGCTAAAATTGACTAAGCTAGCTCCTGATATATATCAACTCTGGAGCAATTAAAAAAATTTTAAAAAAACTATTGGCTGATAAAGCAACTCTGTAGCAATGCTAACACAAAAAAATCAAATAAATTTTAAATTTGTTATCTTTTCATTGTATTTGTTTAATTGAATGTTATCAGATATACTAAATCAAGGCATTAGCATATAAGCAAAATCGAAATTTTTAAGTATGGGCTTGTAAATTAAATTGTTAATTAAGTCAAAAACTATGGCAATTTGACTTTTAAATTCTTTTGTTGGGTACATAGAGCATAACATGATGAGAAGCACTGCCCTATTTTCCAATTTCTATTGTCACGTATGTGTGCGTGATATTTGTTTTAGATTTAGACTTGAGTGTGCACATAGACGCGAGGTAGTAAATGAAATATGTTCCTGGTGTTATTGCCATTATTAATAATTTTTATTAATAAAGTTGAGCACACGCTCACACCCTCATGCTCATACTCAAAGAATATACTCCATGAGCACCTGTTCAACTATATTCATACTGCCCAATTTCTCGCGTTTGTTTGAACGCTTATATTTGGAACTTTCTGAAAGATGGTTTTCGGTTTTTTGAACTGTAATAGGCATTTTATATATATTCGAAATGAATTTTCTTGTTACTAACTATTTGCTTAATACTGGACTTTATAATTCAAATTTGGAAAATGTTTCTTGTGGATTTGGATTTGTATATATAAATGTTAAAATTGATCAAATTATGTCTATCAAGTTCCAATTTTATCTCTATTTTATAAGTTATGTAGGAAACTAAATTGGATTATTTAATCATCGAAAGTTTTTTCAACAATATAATTATTACTTCGCAGCAAGGGCTTATTTTGTTTTTCACTTATCTGTTAGATTTATTAAGAATGCTAATGTCTTTTATATAAGACGAAGTTGATTTCATACTTATAAGTCACAGTAACGTTTGCACACTATGTATGCAAAATACGCAGATGAGGAAATTACACAATCTTCAACGAGAAAGCATAAGTATTTGACCTCTGACAACTATAGCACATTTTATACATTTTTTTAAAAATTTACTTTATTTTATCAAGTAAAATCTAGTAAAGCCAGTGCCAACAAGATTACATAAGGTAAATATTTTTAAAAGTAAATGACATCACATGTAATCTAGCATACAACTTGTTATTTGCTTTATTGGTTTCACCCTATTTAATCGTGTCAATTCTGTCTTTTGCTATTCTTATTGACTTTGCTGAAATTTACTTTAAACATTTTAATTTATTAATTTTACTTCAAGCCCTTTAGGTACTTACAGAATTGTAATTTAATTATTACACGATTGTTTTACTGAGACCATAAAATTCCACTCAACCTAAAACATCCACAGATATTTATAAAATACTGTTACCAAATTTTAAAATATTAACACGTTTTTTAAACGAGAGTCGAAATTGCCCTCTGACTATAGTGGTTTGTTTCAACGGTAGGAGACTTAGTGCTACTTTTCCATATCTTTATATCATGTAACTATAATTAGGCTTACGCTGAAGGTCATTTTAACTGTCAAAATATATAGAGCTATAGCGAAAATAGCATTAAAAGAATTGATAAGTTCGATAGCATACTTAGGGTTGGGAGGAGTGCTTTAAGCATTGGATGTAAACTAAAGGGATGACACGTTGGACAATTTATAAAGCATTTAAACACAAATCAACTAAATTACGCTTGATTTCCCCTTTTATAAATCTCGTGGTATTGTATGGATTGCGACTGTCTGGGAATAGAAAGGAATGTTTGCATTGAAAATAACAAAACCCGGTCCTTGCTGTTAATGGAATATAAAGTTCCTTCTTATTAGTACGTGGATTTGGATCGTAATTATCTGACTCCAAAAATATTTCATGAAGCGATATATTTTGCGGAATGGCATTGGATTGGCATACAATTGTTTGGCCGTAAAATACTTTATATTTCTCACCAAGTGAAGCATTGAATATTGAAATGTTATCCGGGATGGCTATAAATAATAATAATTATAAATTATACTATCAGACGAAATCTGACTGTATATGATGAAGGACTTGTTGAAAAGAAAGAACCAAGTATTTCCAAGATTGCATTCGACAGTAAAATCATAGAGTCTATATTTGATACTCAACGGATATATCAGTAAATATCCGTTGTCCATAATCATAAATGGCTTGTATTGCCACTGGTTTGGGCGATTCCAGGTACAGAAACTGACATTCTGGATCAAATCACTTGACTTTCCTTCAAATTTTATTTTTATTTCCACAGACTCTTTATTTAAAATAGACATGAACGTGGCATTTGTAAAATTGGAATACTGAGGGACAACGTACGTCAAGGTAAATGTTACTAAATACAATTATTCAATCATAAACAGAAACAGTCTTGATATTGCGTAATCACCATTTTTAAATTTCCGCGTAATAAAATCACATTTTAATTAATAAATTAAGGTTTTCATAAATGTCACAAGTGGCGAATAGTTTTCTCATTTTTCTGGGTTTGATACCTTACACGTATGGCACTTACTGAAAGTGGTACTTATTGAGATTTCTAACAGACATTTTATGCTTTGATTCAATTTATTTCACTATTGTTTGATTTTTATAAACCTATTATTAAAGTATTTTCAATAGAAAATAGACTGACACATATTGGATCATTTTTATGAACTTGACATACGGTTTCTCAATTATTAATATGAGTTTGAATTAATCGTGTAAATATCAATAAAACATCGATGTCATTAGTGATTCATGGTCAATGCAAAATTACATCCAATTCATTTTAAGAGCATTAATTTCCATTATAAGTATATTTTTATAAAAGAAAGTGGTAAATAATTATTTTTTTTAAATACAAGATAATTGAATAACATCTTAACTCTTCTTTTCTTAAGGTTTTCTCTATTTCTTCATTCTTTGTATGGGATTTCGTACTGCTTATTATCATAATACCTCTTACTCATTTACTTGTGTATTTATACCTTCTCACCCACCTTACAAACATGAGCGCCTAACTTTGTCGAGTCTAATATTATCTGCAGCTTTATCTGAATTATATCTCGTATTTTCCACCAATTATCCTCTTGAAATCCTCTACTTACTACAAGTTTGAATGCAAATTAGCATTTCTCAAAAAATTATTTCAAAACCTTTTCCTATAACAAATCTAGTTCTGTATTATTCAACGGTATTTTACTCCAACGTCTTACATCTTTCGTCTGCTAAATCTCTTCTTCTTCCTCTATCATCGATGATTATTTCTTATTTCACTATTCATTGACTTGGCTTCACAAAAGAAATGAAACCCATGGAGTCGTTGAAGTTTTTTCGTCATCTCATCGTAGTATAATTTTCAAGAACATTGAATCTATCTTCTATTTCGCCGTGAGCTATCCTGAATTTTTTATTGTACTCAATATAGTCTCGTCCCTTAAATTTTGCATCTTCTTCTTTTATGCATGATAATCTTTGTTTATTTTGATTTCAACTTAAAATAGATCCTGAAAAGGATTATCGTATATTGTTTTCGGGAAAATTCTCTCAGATCTTAAAATTATGTTTTGAAAGCTAAATACGGCAAAAGATATCGTTTGAAAGAAAGTATTTTAAACAGTTATAATAAAGAGGATAAGTCTTCCCCTTCATCCAATTCTTTGAGATTTCACCTGTAACCCTGCAACTGAGGCTGAAACTAAATATATGAATTTATATATAAAATAAATATATATAAAGCGACTTAAATAAAGTAAAAGCCTTACTGCATGTTATTGAATTGTTGTCCAATGGAAAGCATAACTCTTTCGGGTCTGAGCACGGTTTGGCATTCAAACAGAGATTTAGAAAAATACATTTATTTATGTACTTTTTCTCAAAGAATAACGATCTGTAAACATACTCAACTAAATAGTAACCGTAATTTACTGCAAGGTGCTCGAAACCTAAAAAAATTAAATTGTTTTAATTAGCAATATTATTATTCCTTTTTATTTCAATAATTTTACTATTACTACATATATATAATGAAAAAAGACCTATAAGTCAAATATAATCTTATGAGACCAAGTTCACTTTCTGAAATGTGTACGAAATCTTCTCAATAGTGTGATAATCCTTTGATATATCTTTGCCATACAAACCAATATCTGTTTATGATAATTTACTATGAAGTTTCTGCCGTCTTTAGATTGGACTTCAATATTCTCTGAATAGATCATTATGGACGTAAGATTAAAGAAATAGTTCTTAGCAAACTCAATGTCTATTTTGATGTTTTTACTCAAAAGTGCTCCAAAATTTGTAAGTAGCGATTAAAAAGATCGTTTTTCTTATAAACAAATAAAGATTAAGTTTACTCATAACCAACATTCCATGTTCAACTAAATTCACTCCGACATGATCATCTTGTAGAGTCGAAGGTTTAGAAAAAGAAATGACTTATGAAACGGATTTTACCGCCGATTCTTTCGACTGACCTTAATGACTGATATGTCGTTTTCAGTAAAAATTGACTTGCAAAATTGATTCATTTACAAACTAGACAGTCAGAAGATCTAGCTATAAATATGTTATATGTTTTCTATGTAAATCCTAATAAGGCAGTTCGATTGTATCAAGATAAACGATAATTATTCCAGTTAGCATTTTCTGCACTGGAACTGCTCATACCAAATCCAGTGTTTCATATTTTCGCATTTACTTTAAATTCATGTTGACTGTAATAAGTTAACAAAAATATATGTGTATCTAAAAAGTAAATGAAAACGAAATCACCTATAATATAAACAGAAAATCAATAAATTTATAGCATATAAACACACCAACTCACCTTGAGGTTGCTTGTAAAATAGTTAATGAGACAAACCCTACACTATCGAAACAGAAAAAGTGACAGAGAAATAAAATAATGCACATTAACACAACCCATAATAAAACATGCATGCAAACTTTTAACATGTAGCCATCTGAAGTTGAAAAAACACCTATAATAAATAATTTTATAGACATTTTTGAGATAATTTTAGAAAGAAAAATGGCGGAAAAAATTTTTAATTTAAATTTTGAGGTTTTTGCTAGGAAATTTCGAGTAAATGAGAATGTATCTTCATAAGATTTACCCTTAAAACTAAAATTAATTTAATATTTCAGATATTTCTGTCGAAAAAAAGCATAAATTTTTAAATTATATTGGTAAGTTTTAAAAAATAATCATAAACAAAATTATTTTGTGTACATAATCGATGATTTTTTACAAAATATGTATTAAAAATATAATTATTTAATGCAAATAATAATTTTTATAACTTCAAAAATAATTTAACTCACATTTTTTGAATAATACCCGAAAAAAATTCATATTTTTGGAGATTAGTTATTGTTACTTAATTTCCTAAATATTATTTATAATATTATATATGAAATAGTTGATCAAAGTTATATTTAAGAGCTTGAATTATGATCATATTTAATTATGAAATCATAATTCAACTCTTAAAATTTAACTTTAAGTTATATAACTATATAAAAAAATAACTTACTTAGCAGCCATTTAAAAAATGGCTGAAATGCATTTATTTTTTCACAAAAGAAATTCCGCCAAGTTGATTTATTTATCAACTTGAATTATAGCGGAATTTATCTCAATAGGGCTTGGTGTACTATTCTCAAATTGTTTTTAGGTTTCTTATTTTCAAGTGCTAACTACATGTTTTAAAAATTGGATCAAAATTTTATAACATTGATTTTATTTTAAATATTGAAAAATAAAACAAATTTATTCATAATAATGGATTTGGGATGATCAATATAAGTTTTTTCTAGGTATTTAGATTCTTAAAAAATGTTAAAAATTTCCTATTAAAAAATCATATAATAAAAGTTGTTATTAACCAGGTGTTGATATCTAGTTGTTCGATGCTTAGGCATATGCTAATATGGGATGTTACTAACTAATTGCCGGTGCAGTTAGTCAATCTTTTATTTAATTTGATTGTATGTAGATTTATTATTATTAAAAAAGTAACTTTAATAAATAACTATATAACTCAATTTACAGTTTTTAATAAAATACAACATGAAATATTTCGATCTAAAATTACTCCTGATCACCCCAAAACAAATTTAAAAACATTATTTCGCTATCTGCTTCTTTTTTTGATTGGCCTTACCTTCATTTAAAATGTCGAAATACTTCATATTTTACTTTATGAATAAAAACTGTGGAAATATTTTTATGAATGATTCTGCTAACAAAAAAAATCTATAAGTTTATTAATATTAATATTGTTATCATTAGAATTATTAACTTTAAATTTTTTCAAAATCAATTTATTTTTAATTTTATTTTTTTATATTATTTCATTTGATCGACTTTTTCTTAATTTTTATTGAGTAGGCTATTTAATAAATTTTTATTCATGACCTTTTTATCGATATTATAAAATAACCTTTGACTATTGTGTGAGATTGGCAAAACCAAGAAAAAATCATCATTGATGGATATGGCGCTTTTGAATGTAGACAATTAGTAAGTAGATTGGTAGAGAAAGAACAGGTCCCTTTGAAAATATCTGAGAATTTTAGGATTTTCAATTGCTTTTTAATAATTAAATACAGTTTTGGAGATTTATGCAATTATAGATTATGTTTTAATTTTTAGTAAAGATTTTTTGAAGAAATATGTGAAATTCGATAAATTTTAGAAGCAATTAATGTCTTGACAATTGCAGTATTTTAAGGCAGCAAAATATTTTAACACGAGAATCTTGACACTGTTTATGAAAAATGACATAATTTGAATCAAGTCTATCAACATGGAGAAAAATAATAAATCTTACTTTAAAGGTTTCTCATTATTGTATATAGCATTAAAATCTCACTTCCTAAGCATATTTCATTTCCATTCGAATCACATTTCAGTCTTTTTGGAACCGCAACGCATGACCTCCAGCAGGTAGGCTCAAAATAGGTAGCTTGGCATGCCACGCTTGCTTGATAAACAAAATAGTTTCCCCGCCATTCAAATCTGTAAGTGAAGTCATACCAGTGGTTGAAAAATGGAAGAAATCTATAGTTACAGTCAGATCCCAATAATGTACTCCAAAATATTGCATAATGAATGGAATACATGCAAATCCCGACAATCTCATTTTGAAATATAATTATAATTATATTAATTTTAAGCAAAATACTTTTAGAAAAAAATCATATTTCCCTGTATATACTTTCCAATAATTTATGTAATTTTTATTAGTGAAAGCTAAATATCTTGTCATATATTCTATATCAAATCCTTGTGGTCTCCTAATTTTTACGTTTAACAATAAAAAATACATTAAAATAGTTCCAAACCATTTATCTTCACTGGGATCCCACTGATTCTTATAGAATCTGCAAAAAGAATAATAATGAATATTCTAATTTCCCTAATCTTTAATCTATGAATTTTAAATGTAATAATAATTTTGAAATTAACTGATAGTCGATATAAAAATAATACAAATAAATAAACTTGTACTAACTTCTAATAGTATCACTAGGCCTAATAGTATCATTATTCTTAATAGTATCTATTAGAATTTTGGTTTCGTAAATTTAACACGTCCATTAAACCTTAATTTTAATCAACTTCAAACTTTATTTCAAAAAAATCTGCACACAATCCAATATTAAAACAACGATCTAAAGTTGTTTTTAATCATAAATGTTTTTTATTAATTCTTTTGAGGATATTTAGCAAGCATGATTTTAAAATTAATGCACAAACATTTCTAAATATTAATTTTACAATCAAGCAATTCCATCATTCCATAATTTAACTTTAGCCTTATTTAAATTTGTCATTATAATTTTATTAAAATTCGTTACATATTTTTAACACGAGAATTAACTCTTCAATTTAACTATCCTTACAGTATCATTTTTTCAATAATTTTAAGTGATATTATTTTAATAATATCACTATCCTAATAGTATCATTAAAAATCTTTTCATCGTGGAAAAGTGTATTTATGCAAATATAAATCAATATAATATCAAAATTTAAGTAATTTATTTTAATATTCGAGAAAAAACTTTTATTAAACAACCACAATAAATCACTTTTATCCTTAGTCAATAGAAAAAATAAATGATTGATGAGAAAAATTATATTTAAACAAGGTGGAGGTTTTATTGGTGCATTGTTACCAATTGCACTATCTTTATTAGGTAGAGTAATAGGTAGCTATGCATAAACCATGACTTAAACAATCTTCATAAACAATGAGACAATCAATACCTAATGTTGTATTAAATTTTAAATGTTTTTGTTGCAATGGAGAAGATATGGACAAACTTTAAATACCCCGCAAATGTCAGTGGAGTAGAAAAGTTAAAGAAAATAGTTTCGAATTTGAAAAAAATGAAACACAAAAGTGGTTATCGGATCAACTGGCATACAGTCTAAACAAACCAATGATGAAACGGTTTCCAACTAGAACATAAAAAAACATATGGTATTATTGATTTATGGCAAATGGATTTGATGGAGATTATACCATATTCGAAAATCTATAAGGGATACCAGTATATTCTGACATGTATCGATATTTTCAGTATATTTGCCCCGCGCTATACCATTGAAAACAAAGTCCGCTAATGATGTTTGAAGGGTAAACCTGACAA
The DNA here is from genome assembly GCA_022537955.1 of Schmidtea mediterranea. Taxonomy (NCBI): domain Eukaryota; kingdom Metazoa; phylum Platyhelminthes; order Tricladida; family Dugesiidae; genus Schmidtea; species Schmidtea mediterranea. The sequence goes on along the minus strand of CM039679.1, from coordinate 312,304,821 downwards.
TTTTCGAACTGATTTAGATAAGAAATTAATTTTTTTTATTTGATTAAGGGAACACTCCTTACAAAGTAGAGTAACAGTATATAAGATATCTTGGATCATAACTTTCTCATATAAATATTTCGAAAACAGTTTTAATAGATGAAACTACTGTCTATTTCTAAGATTCAAGAACTCAGACTGTTGATTTTAGAGGGGAAAAGCATGTTATAACGAAAACCACAGGATTTTCTTCAATGAGAATTCCAGTAGCGTTATCTGTCTATGACGATGGAAGAAAGTCCTCGCATTTGGCCATTAATCAAGGAAAGCCAGAAAAGATGTTAGTTAAATGAAAATTATTGATCAAAAAAATCTATTGTATGCCGTTGATGAATAAATGTATTAAATTTTACAAAAAAGTATTACTATTCAAATTTTTCAATGGTTGTCCATGATTTAAATACTGATATCAGTCAATCACATGTAATTTATTAATTACTTTATCAAACGACTTAACAATTTCATGCTATGTTAAAAGTTATCTTATAAAATTCATTCAGTCCATTTTAAAGTAATGATAAATGTATTCAAAGATCGAGCAACCTTTTTAAGAAATCTAACAACTTATTTAATTTAATTAATTTAATTAATTTTTAATCGATAAATACTACTATTTTTAACAATTTTCTAATATATTGAAGGTTTTCTTTTAAATTTTTATTCAAAGTACTAACCAATTTGATCAGTTATACATCATATGTGTGATGAGACGCTTGACGGCTATATCTAACTGGTATAAATGTTATATGAAAAGAGGTGATTTTGAAATAATGTATAGACTGATCAAGCATCATGGTATACCAGTAATCGTACTATTTGTCTTTATTATCTGCTTTTTCAATTTCTATATCAGTCAAGGTGATCGTTCAGCGCCAAAATTTTATCCGCCGTTTCACAAAATGAAACCGAATATAAATTCCAAATTTACAAGCAAGATCACTTCAGTGATTCTTCCAAAATCAATTCAATAACTCAATTAAACTTTAAATCAATAAAAAGAAGACCCAGATACCATAAATGGCACGACAGAAAATTTAACAATCGAAATTAAGTAACCTTTTAACTAGAAATTTTCATTTAACTGATTAAATTTTAAAAACATTGTGTTTGTTTTACTAAACTACTAAAAGTAATGTATGATTATTGTATGTGATTTTTAATTTTATAACAATAAATTGTAAATTTATGTGACTTTCGAAAATATTAATATTTATCAAAAATGACAGATTTAAATGTAAACAGTTTAATAATCAGATTATTAGAAGTTAGGATACAGTCCTGGTAAAACTATAGATATGAAAAAGGATGAGATACGAACACTTTTAAAAGAGCAAGATCAAAATAATTTATCAGAATTAGAAGCTCATTTGAAATTTGTGGTAGCATTCATTTCAACCGGAATATTGCTGGTAATTAAGTAATGTGGTAGATGTCGATTGTATACTTCCTATTTTATCCATTAATTTTATTCAAAGCTGTAGCATTTTTATGTAATTAATTTTAAGTGTATTGATTTTCAATAAAAATGCGAAATTTTATTCTAGGTGCAATGGAAATAATATATTTTATTTAAGTTTTTAGAAATTGATTTAAGAATAATTTTACGTAAAGCATGCAGGAAGTAATACACATTAATTTTAAGCGGTAAGGGCAAGGGAAAATCAAATATCACATTACAATTTATTTAATAAATGCTATGTATTTTATTATATCACGCAAGGTTTTAATAAGAAAATCACTTCGCAACAATATATCACTACGAACTACTAAACGAATAAAATAACTAATATCTTTATGAACAGTTAAATACTTTATTGCAATCAGTGATTCTATAATACAAGTTGGTGTGTTAACCAATTCAAATCATTATTAAATTTTTTATCGTCTTCAAAAGCAAATAGCTAATCAACCACATATACACACTAACCAACTAATTAATTTCTCATTCATTAAACAAATTAAATGAAATAATTGGAGTGCAAATAATTGAAAATGGAATTTGTTTAATTATCAATAACCATTCTCAGTAAATTAAATTTATAAAATACATTTTTAATTAAAATTTTACCGATCATTAGTACCATTATATTAGACTACGAAAAGAATCATGTTTCTAATGTAGATTTACCAATAGGGTTGGCATTTATCTTGGAAATGTTGTAAATATAGTAGGTTTTTATTGAAAATAATAATTGTTTGACGTTGAATGAAATCACATTGTGTTGTCCAAGCAATACCTTTGTTTATGCTACTTATCAAGAACTCCGGCGGTCTAGCTGTCTTTGAATATTTTTGAATATATTTTCGATAGTGATTGCATAAATTCCCAAGACTCCCTAGTAAGGCTGTGTTGCGTTTGTAATTGTTTCCACATTTCAGTTATTTGTCATAATTGCTTTTTCGTTAATAGCTTTAATTCAGATTTGGATTATTCTTAAATCCAGATACCATAATTGAAAGAAAAGGTTGAAGATTCATTTCTTGTGTGAACTTTGTCATATTTAATTTTCTTGAACAGTTACTTTGTTTCGCATTGTTCAATTGCGTTATTGAAAAATATAATTCAAGTTTCTTGATAAATTAATCCAGATTATCTTCAATTGAATATGTCATCGGATGTAGGATAATTCTTGATGTGAAAGCGTGCTCATCATGTAAGAAAATTAAAATAACAGTAAGAAAAGCAGATTTTTTATATATACTACATGTGTGTCTAGAGCACATATATCATTGGGATAAATAATAAGTATTGACATACTGCAAGTACCCAACAATCAAAATAATTAATCAAGTATGCAGGTAATAACACACATTAATTTTAAGAGTTAAGAGCACAAAAAGATCAAGACCTTAGTTTTTTTAAAATGGCAAACATATGGTTTTCATGGCAACAGTAAGCTTTACTCGGACAAAAATCGGCGTACTAACAATTTGTTTTGTCATAATAAAACAGTTGAGTTAGAAATATAATAATAATAATCATTCTTATAAATTAAAAACAATATTCATTTGATAAAATCCAAACTAGAACATACAATTAAAATATTATTTACACAGCATCAAATATCATAAACTATAATAAGCTATAGTATATCGTAATTGACAGAAAACAGGCGATTGAATGATGCTTTTTCATGTTACAATTGAATCCAACGGTTCAAACTAAACAGTCAACCTCTTTATGCACACTTTATTTAGTCTAACACAATTTCAAAATCATTGTCATGCAAATACGGATATATGTACTTAAGCATACTTATGAAACTAAGCAGTTCTGCTATTTTAATATACATTAGAAAATCTTGAATATTCTAATCCATTATATAAAATAAGGCAAAAATGCCACAATATGCCAATGTGGCGTTGAACGACATAATAAGAATTATCAAAGAGTCCAAAACATTAAACTAACTGCTTGTTTAATTAGTGAAGGCTTAAAATTTTGTATTTGTATAATAAATCTTTTTTTTTAAAATTGATCCATATTAAAGAGTTCGAACGAGATAGGAAGAATTGCTAAGCTGGGTCTGAGGAGATTTATAAAGAACTTAAGAAACCAAACGTACGACCATTTTTAACAAAGATTTGACAGCGCTTCAACTTCTGAAAAGTAATTAACCTATTGAAAATATTAATACCGGATGTAAGTCTTGTTTTGTACAAACGTATGCTTATTTTCATCAATTTTGGCACGTATTTCTGAAAGCCTTATTTACTGTGTGGAAAAGGTTGGATGCTGTAACGATTTTTTTAGTAGTATAAATGTTATAAAATTAGATTGAATTTGTGATGACATTTCGGAATGAATTCTGAATAGATTTGTGTATAAAAAATTGTTGGAAACATTGTACTGAATTTATTCATGAAGATTCAAATTGAATTTTAAATTTATTTTTACATAAAAGATTTAGTTCGATTGGTAACATATTCAGTTTGGTTCTTCTGTTCTTTGTTTAGTTAAGTTTGGTAACTGATACAACTTCGGATCTAGTGATTGATTTTTGCATTGGACGTTTTTTTAGAACACTTAAATTTTAAGTTTTTGAATTTATAAATAATAATAATAATATTTAAACAAATTTTACTTTTAGGTTATATATATTTATAAATTATATGTAAGTAATAATATTTATGAAAATGTGACCAGCACAGATGCATAAATGAAGTATTGAAACCCTTATATTGAATAAGTGAACCTAACATGTTCAATAAATATCATGAGCTTGATACAGAAATTAAATTATAAATAAAACTTTCAAAATAACAATAACAAATAATTAAAAATAATTAAATACTCATTGTATAATCTCTCCTTTCTATCTTCAAAATCCGCTGGCCTGGAAAAATAAAATTATATATATATATATATATATCATAATGTTGTTGTAATGATGACAGATAACGTTGAAATTTTATTAAATCAAAGAAAAGTCAAATATAATTTAACTTTCACCAAAATATTTGGAAACCAAAATTTAATTGAAGAAAGCTTTATAAAAATATGAAATATGTTTTAGATATTTTAAAAATCTGTGCGACAATAATGTAAAAGTATGCAAAACAATTTCGATATTTAAGAGATATTTTATGCTTTCATAATCTCTCTACAAAATAATTTATCATTTCTACAGCATACCTCTTATGAGCCAACGAATATAAATAAAATAATACCAGTTTTTTAATATATTTTTGCAATGTATTTCCACAGATCTGCTGACAATATCAAGCACTAAACAATTTCACTTAAAACGATTATAATTATTTCATTCATTGAAGTTCAAAGATTCCAATAAGTCCCAAAGAAAACTTGGATTTTGATGACAGGTTTCACAATAAATATGTTTCTAACTTAAAAAACTCAAACTTAAAACTTAAATATGATCCATGCTTTCATATCAAACACACAAAGCAAATACGCATCACTAACATTGAGTAAGAATCTAAAACGTACTCTGGTAGCATTTATGATGGGCTTTGGCCTTGAAATATGTGATAAATAACCTATAATAACCCACATTATTTAAAGTTATTTCATTATTTCATGACTGCTACAATGTGAGCTGAATGCGCCTGAATATATGATTATCGTGTTTTTTTCTATGTGAGAAGTCGATTGAATATGATATCATCATTGGATCATTTACAATAAATTTTCTGGATTTATTTGTTTGATGTATTAAACAATAATTTTATTACTTATACTTGATCTAAATCCAGTAAAAATACATGATTTAAATTGGTCGATGTGTTCATGTTACATCATTATTCAAATGTTTGATGTATATCAAATTTGTAGAATTATTTTATTACTTGTCTGAAAGAAATACAACACCCTAGATTGTTTTTTATTCTACCACCTTTAGGCCCTGACTAGTAAGTGTAACACCATAAAATTCTTCACTTTACCAATCAACACTCTAATTACCTACAAGTACCCATCTTGTATCCTTTAACAACCCAATATCCAATTTACCAACCATTTAAATCAATTTACCCATCCAGTGTCAGTTTAATCGTCATGTAACACTCAAACCTCAATTCACACATTTGATACCCTTTACCGACCGACTTCTATTTGGTACCACATTATTCATTAGAAAACCACCCTGCACATAATTATCCACCAGGCAGTCATTCCAATGTTTGTGGCATTGCACCCATGACTATCAATGTTTGAATTATCTTTGTGTGATATATATAGTGAGGTTCGTTTGTAGGTTTGGATTTTGCATTATAGGATTGTCATCGTGTTTAGTAGTAGACTATAAGTCTCTTAGATGATATTTAGATTTTGGTTATGAATATTTATGTCATGGATGGAATGTCACATACATTGGAATGACTGCCCGTCAGTTCCGCTACCAAATGCTTGATCACATTCGACTTTTGGAATTGATTGATAAACTCAATTTTGTGTTTCATGATGAAAATAAATGTAAAATGTTTTTGTTTAAAAGTTTAAAAATATTTATTAAAAGTTTATTAAAATTTTATTAAACCAAGAAACACAATGTGAAGGTGATTTATATATATATTCTGTTTATGGCAAATTCAATTTGGATATTATGCAATATCTTTGGATCCTTTCCAATTCATTGAACTATCCTGAATGCATTGTTACAAGAACCTTATAAAGCCCAAAGGATAATAAGCTATGCAATAAATACATTAACAATTTATATGTTAAAAATTAATTTTCATGAAAAATTGAATATACTAACGACATAAGACCTGTGACCACTATTTTAGAGATGATCCTGGGGTCGCACTTGTAATACGGGTAGATTAGGCCGTGATCACATGAATGCGTGTTATAGCGTAATTCAGCATGAGTGAAACTGTAAGCTAGATCTACTTTGCCTTCTGCAGATACATTAATCTTGATATTCTGAATAATATTTAACATTTATTTTGTATGACATGAAAATAACACGAATAAATATAATATTATTACCTCACTTTATTATATATATATATATATATATATAGGAACGGACTGGCTCACGGGGACACAGGGTTATATAGAGATAGTGGGCCAGTTTAAAATCGTTAAAAATTACCTAGAAAAATTATGATCCAAATTAAATTTTGTTAACGAAGTCACTTAGTAGCGCTCAGAAAATAAATCTTAAAATTGTAGTAAAAAAATGAATGCTTAAAAACAAGATATTTAACATATTATTTGAAAAATAAACAATCAGTGAGGAATTTCCTCAGATAAATATCGGATTATTTGCATAAATATAATCTTTATTTAATTTGTAAATTAATATTTCCTATAGTATTGTAAGGACTTGTTTTGTTTTTCGCCTCTGATTTCTTTATAAGTAACATAATATTTTTTACAAAATTATTTATTTGAAAGTTGAAATCACTTGAAAAAGGCAGCGCCGAAAATTCGTGAAATAAATCTGATTCATAGTCGAATTTTGTAGAAAATATTATTTTCTATAGTATTAATATTTTATATTTAAGTTTATATTCTATTATAAAATAGTAAAAGCAGAATAAATTATTCTCTCTCCCCATGAACTCTAAAGGAACAATGAACTAAGAACCCAAAAGAAAAGGTGAAGCAGAAAAATTTAGAATTAAAAGGAAAACGTTACTAACTGAGCAAGTTGTTAAATCACAAAACTTAAAAACCTATTTCCAAAAGCCTTCCACCAGTGATAAGGTTCTTCATGATGAGTTAAGTATATCATCGTCTAAAACTGAAGATGGAGTCAGATCTGTTGAACACATAGAACTACTTCAAATTCAAAATAATGATCAAGATATGGAAATTATTGATGTTTCTTTTATTGAAAAAGAAGCTCCAAATTGTGAACTTGAAATAGTAACCGATTGCAGTGAAACAGAAATGGTTAATAATAAAAATAATAAAGATAAGACTAAAATTAGTCCTAATTTATTTTCAAAACCGTTAAATATATCCGTCGAAGAGTTTTTATTTCATCATCCAGTTCAACCTAAAACGAAGTTTTTCGATAGTTCAAAAGTTTATTATAGAGCGGATGGTACGATACGTAAATGGCTTTCTTTTTCGGGTGAAAACAAATCACTATTCTGTTCATTATGCTTGTGTTTTGGTCTATTGCCTGGCATTAGTAACTTCGAAAGTACAGGAATGAATGATTGGAATCACGTACATAATTTGTATAGCAAGTTTTACGAAAACATTTTTAAAATGATAAAATTGTGCAGACGTTTACAGTGGCTCACGTTCAGTCCGAAAGTTTCTTTAATATTCTAAAATATGAGTAGTGAAAGAAAGTTGCGTGTAAGCCGTTTCAACCCTTCTTCATACGAACCAGCCGTTATTAAGGTAAAAAACTATAAATATTATTTTTATTATCTTCTTGTATTTAAAAAATAATGAAAGATATTTTTTAAAATTTTAAAAATTTATCTAATGAAATGGAAAATACTAAAAAGAAAAACGTAAGTAGCTGTGAATAGGGCAGGAAACGACTTACACGCAACTTTATTACACTACGCTGGAAACATCTAATGCTTTGTTATTCTCATTACTGTTTGAAATGTTAGTTGAGGAAGATATTCGATTTCTTGAGGTAATTGATGAAATCTGACGAAATGTGACGAAATTGAATTTCTTAAGAAAATTATAACCTATTTTTTTCTACCCTAAATTAATTTTTTTGTACCTAAAATATTTTCATCGTGAAATTTTTATGCTCGAGAAAGTAGTTAATGAAAATGAGATAGTAATGAAGACGTGTTAAGTTGAGGAAACTAGTGCTCGAGATATTTATCGTGCTCGATGTATTTTTGTCTTAACCTATATTTTTTGTGCTCAAGAAATTAGTTGATGAATAAATTGAATGTGCTAGTTGAGGAAATTATGCTCGAGTTAGAATAAAAAATGAATAAAATAAGTAGTAATTGTGCTCAAGGGATTTTTTCTTTACCTAAATTTTTTCGTGCTCGAGATAGTAATCGTGGAAACTATAGCCGATGAAAACCTAAAATTTTTCTTAACCCAAAATATTTTGTACCCGAAAATAATAGTACTGAAAAATATCTAATAAAAATTGAATATGAAATTAAATCAAATATATTGTGAAATATGTAATAAATATATGCATACATTTTCTATATATAGACATGTTTAAACTAAAAAAACATCTAAGAAACGTAAAAAAACAAGGAGGGGATTTACAACAATTAAGTTATAAATTACCAGATTTCCCATGGTCTAAATATTCAGGTGAACATCATCTTCCAAAATATCAATATTTGGGCCCGGGAACAATTTTAGATATTCGACTTGATGAAAATGATAAATGCCGATGAAAACCTAAAATATTTCTTAACCCAAAATGATTTTACCCGAAATTTTTTTCAATCGCTAAAAATGGAATAAATTGATATTAATTAATAAAAACTATATTTCAATATTTCTAACATCAATTATACGTAACCATTCCTTATTCTAGATACCAGTCCAACATTCTTCCCTCTATAATATTTTTTTACCTCCTTGTATCTGGATTAATTTTTCAGTTGTTTATACCCAGTAGGATTATTTTCCTATTACCATTCAGAAAGTGATTCTTCAGGAACTAAATATTTTTCAGGACAACATGGAAAGTATCGAGTCTTATCATGCAATGATTGAGGATACTTTAGATCCACTTCATATACAAAACCTTCAGGGAAATTTTCTTTAGTTTTTTCATAAGAATGTGTTTTTACACCATTACATTTCTCCTGTTGGCAACTCCTCTATCATTGCAATTGGGTAAAAGAAATTACAATCATAATAATATAAGGAATTTCCTAGTTCTGGAGAGACTTCAACTAATCTATCCCAAAAACACCAGATACTCTACCTCTAACACCTTCAAAAAATAAAAGCATGTCATAAGTGTTTTTCTTAAAATATTTTAATTTCACACCAGTGAATTTTAATCCTGCTGCAAAGGTTAATCCTGAGACTGAATAATGATAGCTAGGATCAAAAACATAATCTTTCAACAAAGTATCTCTAAAATTCTCAATAGCGTCTGCTAATTAACAAACATCCATCTTTAAATAATTCATAGTATAATACTTAATAGTTTTACACCTTAGCAAATCCCAGGATTCTTTCGAGTATTCATAATCGTTTAAAGGAAGTTCTGATTGCTTTAAACGATTATAAAATTCACTTATCTCTAGTAATTTATTTTCATTCATAATTTCGGTCACTTCAACCCACTCTTGACCCTTAATGTACTCATAGGGATAAATTCCCTTTCTCACTGGGATTATGAAATATTTATTGTAAACCTTGCATTCTTCAGGTATTAAAAAAGATACAAGGTAATCTAGAGATGATAGCATCATCTTGTATGAATCTAAGAATCTCATTTTTCCTACACTGAAGGAAATATATGTTTCATCAGTGGTAGGAATTATTTTTGTTAGATTAGGAGCTAAATGGAAGAATATGAGATGATTATCATTATAGATAATTATCCACTACCATTAAGAAAATAAATAGGCACGAAATTTATTTTCTTTGCCTTTAAATTACATGAATTATATGCTGCTCCTCTATAATTATTCTTCTCTAAAAAATGATCATGATCCATCACCTCATCATCCTCTACAAATTCCTTTTCACAATAATAATACCGAGATGAATTCTTAAAGTCTTCTTTAATTTTTACATTTAAATCTATAGGAAATTCTGTTTTAAGTAAAATACGGAATTCCTCAGATAATTTATTGGTTTTTTCTGAAAAATCGAGTGTAGCATCTTCATCAAAATATTCAATATAATGAGATTTCTTAAATGAGGATAATTGCTTTTTATATATATTCCATAGCAAAATTCTTTTTGTCCATTCTCATTATTACAATCTAAATAATTCCATGATTCAAAGTCTGCAGAAATTCCTTGTACTCATCATGATGGAAAGTTGCAACTGTTTCTTTATGATGAACGCATAATCTCTGATGAGATTTTAATGCATTCTCAACACTAAATGATGCAAAACAGTTCAGACATGGATAGATTTGATTACCAGTATTATTACCTAAGAATACAGCTACATTCTTGCATAAGACATAATGGTCTTTATACAATAATAAATTGCACCCTTTAGAATCTAAATGATCCCTGTAAATAATACTTAGTTTTTTCTCCTCATTAATCTTAAACACATTTATTTTTAACTTATTTTGATTTTGATTGCTAAATTTCTTCATTTTCTTATATCTCTGTTGTCTCATTACTAATTTAACTGCTGTAAAGTTTTTATAATTAGATTCTTGAATTATTCCTGGATACCTATATTTGAATTCTTCATCATCGAAACTATCTTTTGGTTTTTTTTGGATTGGATATTTCTTCCCTTTAATTACATTCGCTTGATGGATTCTTGTAGGTAAATGGAAATCATAATATGTGTTTTTATAATAACTGTTACACCACTCACAAAAAATACCTCTTCGGCTTAAATTTTTTTGAAACAATTTTTAGTAGTGTTTTTTTTATATTTAAAATGGTGTCACTTCAAACCCAGAATTATGATGAAGCATGCCTCATGATCTTGAATTTAATTGATAAAATTAGATATTTAAATAAAAAAATTAAATTTATTTCAGTACTTCTGTTCCTAGTTTTACTGCTAAGCTTAGGGATTTTCGTTTATTACATTTATTGGTATTGGTATAGGAAACAAAATCTTCAATAATTTCCGAGTTTTAATCATAATTGTAATTTTGCCGAGAATTATAATTTTGATAATTTTGATAATTTTCAGGAGTTGGATAACCAGATGCAAAGGTATCAGCTTTGCATTTACGGTTATTGAAGGTTTTCGGGGCTTTAAATTGTTTAGAACATTTTGTGCAATAAAGAGGGTTCTTAAGTTCAACCAATTGTTCTTGAGGTTTAGGTTTCTTAAGAATTTTTACATTTTACATTCTGGTCGGTATAAAGATGGGAGATTGAGTTCTTTCCGTATCCTAGTTATTGAGGATACCGATACACCTATTTTATTGCAGATTTCCATCTGCGTTAATCTGTCTGCTTTGATATTATGGTTTAATTTATTTAAATAAACTTCTGATACTTTTTTCAGATGTTGATAAAAATTCTGTTTATTCATTTTTTTTCATTAATTTTAAATGAAGAAATTTGAGAAATTAGGTTTTTGCAATATTTTTAATTCTTGCTTTATATTCATTTTTCAAATCATTAATTAATTCCCTTTTTATTATTTGTTTTTTACTATTCTTACTATCACTTATTAATTTTATTTTATTATTATTATTATTATTTATTTCGTGAATTATTTGATATGATTCTTCTATTTCATTGGTTGTTAAAATCCCATCTTCTAATGCTTTTTGTTGATATAAATAAAGTTTATTTATTGCATTCGATAATTCTTGACATACTTCACGATAAATGTTTTTCTTTCGTGATGTGAATCCTATTGAAATAGTTTCAGATAAAAATAAATGTAGAGCATTAGATCCACCTAAAACACATCCTATAGTGATTGAAATACCTCCAACTATTCCAGCTGTTCCAAGACCAGATAATTCTGCAGGTTATTTTAATTGCTGAATCTGCTTTTGTCCATCGATCCTAAATTTTTTGGTAATGTAATCTTTCATCCAATTTTTTCTTTTTAAGTAAAAATTCATTTATTCGATTATTTATTATTATTTGATTTTTAGGTTCTTTTATTTGATTATTTACTTTAGATTCAATAGTTTTTAAATATCTTCTTCTTCATTATTAATTACTTCTTCAAGTATTGGATATTTCCTCTCAATAAAAACCGGATAAATTTCTTCTGAAATTTCATCATTCATTTTTATTAGATTTTTTTTAATTATTTCATCATACATTTCTTAGCTTCTAATATTATTTTTTCTATATCAGTAAATTCATGTATTTCTAAAAATAATCTTAAAACACGTAAAATATTATTATCACTTATTTTTACTTTCACTAAAACAAAATCATAAATAATTCCTTTTGCAGGAAGACCATCAACAAAGAAATCAATATCTCCTTGCCTTGTACTTTCTTTACGTAGTTTAGAACATTGTGGCTGACCTTGCTTTGGTTTTGCAAGAAATTGGAATGTGCTGGGGTAATTAAACCAAATTTGGATAGGTGCATCATTCTGATTTTTATAATTGCCAATATGATAAATATCAGAATATTCAACCAAATTAAAATATTTTGCTCCAGAAGGAATTTTAAATGGATTTGGTCTTCCCCAAAAAATAAACTTTGAATTTTCAATTAGAAAACAATTATTACCTAAGATTTCTTTAATTTCTAGATATTTTGATAAAGTTGAAATTAAATGATCTCTAATTGTTTTCCTTTCAATCTTTTGATAAATTCTCCCCAATTTATCATAAATGAAAGATAAATCGACTTTTAATTTCTTCTTATTAACTTTTATTTTCTCTTTTAATTTCTTGATTTCTTTATTAACATCAGTTAAATAATTATTTATATTATTTTGAGCTATTTCATCATTATTCTTATCAACTTTTATTTCATCTTTTAATTTCTTGATTTGTTTATTATTATAACTAAAATCAATACTACTATTCTGAAGTATTGCCAAACATTTATTTATTTTTTCAATTTCATTTTCTAAGTTAGCGGTGTCTTTTGATTTCTGAACGTTGAGGATTTTATGTCCATTCATATCAATATTTACACGCATTCGATCTCTTGATTCATTAAGGAAATTAGCTTCAACCTTCTCAAAAAATTGAGATGGATTTACTGCTAATGTTCCTCCGGCTATATTAACTATAACCATTTATAAGACATTATTTTAACTTTTTCCCTAGACAACTTTTTTAAAATAGTACAATGTATTTTTAATATCTGGATATTTATAGATTTTAGAACATCAAAATTATTTTTTAAACTTACATTTTCTTTTACAAAAATATAATCATATATAAGAATATTTTTTCTTTGATATTCTATTTTAATCTCAAAATTGATGTATTTGTTTTTGACATTCTATTCCCCTCCCAATAAATATATTCCCTTCATAAGACTGGGGCATTTATATAAATTGTTTTTTTCTTTTTTTTCCTTTAACTATAGCAAATTGATTATCATTAATTCTTAAACCACCACAATGAAAAATTATAATAAAATACTTTAATCCATCAATAATTGTTTCTGTTTCTATTCCATTATAGACAACCTGTGAATTTTCAATTATAAAACAATCCGTATACAAGATTTTTTGATTTATTGGTATTTTAATAAAAATGAAATAAAATCATCTCTAATTATGGTTTTAATTTGAATTTTTTCTATAATCACATTTTTAAATTTCACTATTTTTTCATTAGTTGTATTTAATTTTTCACTAACATTTTTATTTTTTTATTAACATCATTCAAATAATTATTTATTACATAATTAATATTCTTCTGAATTAATGTATAACATTTATTTATTTTTCCAATTTCATCATTTAATTTCTTTAGTTTATTTTCTAATTTGATGACTTCTTCTGATTTCTGAACATTAAGGATTTTATGTCCATTCATGTCAATATCTCCTCTCATCCGATCTCCTGATTCATTAAGGAAATTAGCTTCTAATTTTTTGAGATGAATTTACTGCTAATGTTCCTCCGGCTATATTTACTATAACCATTTATTAAACAAATAATTTCTTCAAAATTCATATTATTATTTTCTAATGAATTTAGAAAATAAATAAATAATTGTCCACAAATACTAGTTCGAGGATCTTGGACTTTTTTGGTATTATATATATATATATATATATATATATATATATATATATTATATATATATATATATATATATATATATATATATATATATGAATTATGGTTTGTATATCAACATCATAGTCTTGCCCCAATCATTTATTTTCTTTTTGTACAAAACCTTCTCTAATTCTAGGTCGTTATATTTTGTCACTTTTCATCTATTAGTTCATCGTATACTTTGACGTTTCGACATTTCATCGGTTCTTTATGTTTAAGTAAGCATTGTTCGCATGAAGGTAATCTAGACATCGCATCAGCGTTTATATGTTCTTCGCCTTTTCTATATTCAACAACCATGTCGTAGACGTCTAGTTTGACTCTCCAAACACAGTATTGTGTTTGGATTATTCCATTTTAATAACCATTTCAGTGTTTGGTGGTCTATTTTCACTAAAACTTTGATCTCATTAAATAATGTTTAAATTTCAGCACAAACGTATATATTGCTAAAAACTCCTTTCTAGTTATACAATAATTTTTCTGACTCCTACTCATAGTTTTTAATGCGTAACACAAAACTCTTTCCTCGCCTTTTTGTCTCTGTGACAAAACAGCTCTAATACTATTGTGTGAAGCGCCCATGTCCAGTATGTATTCCCCTTCCTTATTTGGCAAGGACAACACAGCTGGTGTTGATAGTTTGCTTTTAAGTTCGTAAAATTCTGCTTTCTTTTCATAAGCTTCTGAAAAGTGGCTGACCCTGAACACAATCCAAATGGTGTAAATTCGAATTGTCCATACTTTGTGTTAAATGCTGTCTTCTCCATGTCACCTTCTTTTATTGGTACTTGTTAGTAACCACTCGAAAGATCTAACGTAGAAAAATCTTTGCTCCTCCAAGTATATCAAAAAAGTCTTCCGCAGCTGGTATCGGAAGAATTGGTCTTGCCGTCTTTGTGTTCAGTGCTCTATAGTCGACTAGCCGACGTACATTCTATTATCACCATTTTTGTTCTTACAGCAACAATCTGAAAATACCATGCTGACTTGATCGGTCTTACAATTCCAGCTTTTAGGTGATAAACCTCTTCCTACAGGGCTAATGGCTTCTTTCTCGGCTTAAAAGCGATTGGCCGAGCATTTGTGTCTATTTCATGCTGCACTGATGTAAATTTCCCAATATCCATTTTTTATTTACTAAAAACATCCTTATTTTTATCTATTGTTTTCATTAACTACTTCTTTTCGTTATCTTTATTAATATGATCTAAAGTATCTTATGTGGTTCGTAATATTTTATCGACTGCCATGATCTCTCTTTGCTTCTTTGATTATGACATGGGGGAGGATGTTGAGAATTTGGTTAGTCTGTTCCCTTAGCCCTATGTAGTTTAGTAACTTGGAGAATGGATTCAAAATTTGAGTCTTTTCTCCAAGTAACAACAATAATTAAAATTAAAGCCGGGAAAATAAAAATAGAATTTGCGAAAAAATAAAAATGAAAAAAAAGACTTTATTTTGGAAATTGGGTTTTTTTGTAATTTAAATGACAATAGTTTAAAATAATTGTTATTTAAAAATTAGTTTGTTTAAAATTTTAATGTAAATGGAAGAAATTTGAAAATTAAATGTGAAATTTAAGTTGTAATTATAATTTGTAAATTAATTTGAATAAATTCCTCAATATGCCTGCTATTCTTAAAACTTTGAATAATTCTGATAAATTATTTATGTTTATGACATACAAATCTGGTGTCTGGTCAGATAATGATTCTAGTCGGAGCTCATTTAATAGATTACGGCATTCTATTATTGCAAAATCTTGTGACGTTATTCCTAGTAGAGCCGGCGAAATTAAAGAGGCTACCACAGCTTGAGAAGTTCTATCTATTCTTAAAACACAAGTTGGAATTACATCTCATATTATTTCTCCTCAAGCTGCACAATCCGATGAAAGTGAAGCAGGAAAAACTCTTCGTTTGATGGATATATTAAATGCTACAGTTCCAAGTCGTATTAAAACTACTCTTGATAACATCCCATCCAATATTCAAGAATGTGCTATGGATGAATATCAAATCCTTCTGCGAGTTCTCTGCATCCTCGTGGGCCTAGTTAATAAAAAGATGATGGAAAGTAGAGAAATACAAACAAACAAATTAAGGATAAAGAGTGATCTACATTATAACCAGGAAGATAACGACCACAGATTTATACTTCCTAAATCAATGAGGAAAAAATTAATAATACACTTTCACAGTTGTTTAGGACACCCCTGAATCAAAAAACACTTCTTGAATAATAAAGAATATTATTGGCTCAATATGGAGTTTGATATTTCAAAAGTACTAGTAAAATTCCAAGAATTTGCGCATAATAAAAACAGAAACGGGAAAATAAGGACACAGTTTCAAAGTATAATTGGAGAAAAACCTTTTCAGATAATAGGAATAGACATAACAGGACCGTTCAAGACAGCACAAAAAGGATATAAATATATACTTGGTATAATCGACTATGTTTTGAAATACATAAGCTTAATACCATTGAGAAATATTGAGACAGAGAGTATGGCAAAAGCTGTGTAGTCGCAATGGATTTCAAAGTTCGGAGCAACGGAAAAAATACACTCAGATTGTGGAAGTAACTTCCAATCAAGATTCTTTGACGATTACTATAAAATATTAGGAATTAAAAAATCTCTTACGTACCCATACTACCCGCAAAGTGATGCACTAGTAGAAGGGTTATTTGGGACAGCTAAAAGTGTGATTCCAGCGGTTTTAGAAGAGAAGAAGACCAAAGACTGGAGTGTCGGATTACCGGTAATAGAGTTCGGATTGATAATTTCAATTCAACAACCAACAAGTTATTCACCATATGAAATAGTATTTGGCAATCAAGCAACATTTCCTATATCAGCAATAAAGGTTATTATTATTATTCTTGTTTTTCGAATATTCGAATATATCAAAAAGAATTATTCGAATTATTTGAATAATTCGAATAATTCAACAATATGCTAAAGTTTAAAGAAAAAAGCAGTTATTTATTGAAATCGTTTATTTATCATTCAAGAATTGAGACTGAAACAAACTCTTTAAAAAAACAATATCATTTAGGGATTCGTCTTTCTCAATTTCGACACCGCAATTCCGGATGTTGAAAATACTCGCTCGCTTTCCATTGATTTTGGTTTAACTGTTAAAAGAGCATTATATAATAAATCTATATTTTTTGATCTAATTCCAGTGGATTCATAAAATTTAAATTCTTTGTTAAAGAATCGAAATCCTCCCCAATAATTGCTTTTACAGAATTTTTGCTTTTTTTATTTCTTAATTCAACTCATCGGAAACTGATAGTGATGTAGTTTTGGGTTCAGCTTCATCATGAATACATAACGTTTTGTACATGTCTTTCATCAGTACTTCGTTGTGCAGTTTCTTCTTTTGGAAATAATCATCTCATTAGCTCTTTGGTATATGCTAATGTGACGTTTCTTGGCGAATACGTAAACCATGTATTTTCATTTGATGAAGAAATATTTTGCAGAAACATCAAAAGCGGCACCATCGGCTTATTCATTCTTTGGCTTTTACGTTTGAGTAAAACCTCTATGAAATTTAAACTTAGTGTAGAGTTTCTTTCTGTCAATTTATTCATTAAAAAATTGATGATTTTCTGAGCTTCTATGGCATCACAATTTCCAATTATTCAAACTAGCCCCAAATTGAAAAACACTGATTCGTTACAATGAATATTAATATTGAAATATCGCTTGTTGGCAAAACCTGTCCACTCATCGAGAGTAAGACTGACCTTTTCACCACTGTTTAATTTTTTACTCATATTTTCAATTATTGTGGCTTTTTGCTCTCTAAAATAAGAAATTACAAAATCCATTACTTTTATGGATTTTTTGGACGTTTATAGCCTTTATCCGAAAAAGATTGCTTTATGAATGATTTTTTTGTTATTGCGTTTACTGTAAAACCATCTTCAGAAACTAATTTTGACACAATTTCATTTAGCTGTTGCCTCTTCATAAAATTAAGAATATTTGGATTATTGTTGGTGTACATTTTTTTTGAACTGGAGCAGCAGTCTTTTGTGCGTGTACTACTGGTAAGATTCAGTGTATGTTTTAGTTTTAAATGGTTCAACATGGCTGTTGTGGTCCTTTACATCTTACCTTGGGTGGGCATTTTATACAAAAAACTTCACCTCCATTTCTTTTAAAAAAACCAAACCACAGTAGACATTTTTTATAAGGACTAAAAATGTGAAATTCAAAATCTTTCTAAATATTTTATTAATGAATCTTACTGTTTGGTAAATTTATGTTAATAACTTATTTCGTTAGAACAATTAATCAATAAGATTTAAATCAATCTATGGATTCGTATATTACCACATTTTATGTTAAACTGTCACTTTTTTAGTCATGCGTATTGCGTATGAAATATATTTTAATTTTGAATTTATATTAAAATGGTTAGCCTACTTAGATCAGTTTTAGTATTTATTACATAATAGCGACACTTAGAAGTATCGTAATTTTCTGAAATTCAATTAAAACAGCATACATATTTTCAACTAAATCACGATTCATAATCATTAACCCGTATTCGCAGAATAATGATAAAAATTATTCGAATATTGAATACTAAATATGTGCTGAATTATTCGTACGTCCAGCAGCTGCAGACAAAGGAAGTACATCGCCAGCAGATATAATCGGAGTTTATTGTAGGAGATAAAGTGATGATAAAAAATGATGTCAGAAGGGGTTGTGATTAAAATGTATTTGGTTAAGACAACCACGAACAGAATTAAACCTATGAGGAGGCATCCATTACGACGAAGCGAAATCAGAAACCGATGTACTGTTCAGTTTTCAACTTGAGGGATGTGATATAATTAATGAATTGATTATCTTCATTAGTTATATCTTAATTATATTCTTAATTCATGAAATTAAGTTTGTTTAAGTAATATATTTTGTAATTCGTGAATGAATAAAATTTAAAAAGTAATTATCTTGATTTATATTTGATACATATTATAGATATAAAAAAGTAATATTTCCTAAACAACTATCCAATATTCACAGAACGAAATTAAAATTATTCTGGAAAGTTTGTTTCAAAAATGAATTTAAAGTACATAAAAAAGTTACAAGCAATAAACTCGCGTTTAAAAAACACATTGACCGCCTTGTGAAAGTCATAAAGATCCAAATGCCTATATTAATGACATTTGTCCAGTTTTCATCTTATTTTTTCATTGTTTTTGTTTTTTAATAAATTTATAATTATCCTTCATATTTTTGTATTAATCTATTAATCCCCTTAATCTGTTGTCAAACCCCTGTATGAAGGCGTGGCCGGTCTTTATATGTCAATGGATAATGATTTTTAAAATGGATTTGTAAATTGCAGATTTCTCATTAAATAAATATTTTAAAAATTAAAAAATAATAAAGTAAACTTTCCAGCAAGTTTTATATAGTGAAAATCTCGATTATCAAACAATCCTTTTCATAAGAAATTCTAAAATAATAATAATAATATAAAATTTCTAGCAAAAGCTTATCTTGTCATTCATTAATTGTCTAACATTTAATTTATGCTGCTACCAAGAAATTATCTATAAAAAATATTTTATTACATTAAAAACTTAATAAAAAAATATTTCTATTCAATAAAAATAAATATTTTTCTTAAATGAGTCTCAGTGACATTTTCTATATTTTTCCCAGTTGAAATGAATTCAAAACTTTTAGAATTAATTAATATTTTAGCTGAATAATTTTATTTCTATGTTGAATTATGTTAATAATAAAAACAAACTTACAAAATGATCCTTATAAAATCCTTTAGTATATCCAATTAAAAAATTGGCATAAATAAACATAATATTTACAAACATAATCAAATATGAATTTATTAACCATCAATAAAACTATATTTTCAATAAATTATGAAAAATCTACAGCTTTTTTATTTATGAAGCGCCCCCCGATTTGTGTCCGCCGAGAATAGCATAAATATTTTTTTTAATTTAAATATTTAAGATGAAATGAAGTGCATTAAAATTCTTAAATTCACGATAAAAAAGCCTAAGTAATTTTTTCTTGATGAAAAAACCTAAAAATAAAAATTGGGTTAAATCGCCTAAGAATGGTCACACTATAGTGAGAGGGTATTTTCAAATAAAATTGGCTCAAATCGCCTACCGATAAAAAGCCAAAAAATATTTTCTCGACTAAAAAGCTTAAAAATATTTCCACGTCGTATGAAAGCATGCTACTGGCGAAGTAAATTATTTTTAAGAAACAACTTTTTCTTCTCTAACCTTTGTAAACTTTAAAATCTTCTCTTTGCGGAAAATTTTTATATAAATATGATTTAGATAATAATCTTTGTAAGACAATTACCGCAATATTTCGACATAAAATATGTCCTGATCACTCATAAACAATATTAAAAAAGCACTATCTCTTTCTACTTCTTTTCTCTGATTTTCTTTTCCCTCACTTAACTGTTTTTAAAATATACATTTATTTAAACACAATTTTTGTCTGAATTAGGTGTATATTAGTCGATTTCAGCTCTCAAATTCTTGATTTATTTTCATTTAATAAATATTATTTTGATTTATTATATTTATTAAAAATTATTTGACTATTGTCAGGATTTTCAGTAGAAAATTGAATATTTCTGATAGTTTGTCAGAGAGATTTTAAATGAATTTAAATAATTTTAAAACATATAAAATCAGTTTTTATTATTAAAATTTAAAATTATAATTTATAACTTTTCAATGAATTTTTAAAATAGATTGGCATAATTAGCTTTAATTAAAATTTAAGTAAAAAATTCTTTTAAAACTTTTATTAAAATTTTAATATTGATTTTCTCTGATAAATTGTTTTAAATTAATTGGTTCAATGCTTGAAAGTTGGTTTATATATTAAACAATATTGAATTAGAAATAAATTTTTGGAATATGAGTTCTCTTAACGCAAATGTTATTCAATATAAGTTAAAAGATGTTATAGAAAATTCTAGCAACTATACATTAGTAAAATTTATTAAAGTTTTAATTAAAATTTCGATTTTATAAAATTTGAAGAAATTTGTTTGAAAAGGCTATTTAATTCGCTATAGTTTCGAATACAAATAAAATAATTTTTAATATTTAATAATCTTTAATTTTTGTTATATTTATGAATTAAATTTGAAAAGTTTGTTTATATAAATATATTTGAAAACAGTTGAGTGAGAGAAAAGATCAATCAGAGAATAGGAAACTGAAAATTTTGTTTATGGGTGAAAAGGACCTATTTTGTACGAAATATTTCATGTTGGTGGGTTACTGGGTTTCGCAATTTTACTTCCATCTTATTGTCACCCTGGTAACGCCATATAAATATTACTTCGACTACCACTCGGCACCCGTTGCTAGGCAACGTTGGAAATGTGTTCGAGTGGGTGGATTGCCCGCAAAAAGTGAGTATTATTACTAATACTGTAATTGCTCGGACAACCCTCGGGTTCAACGAGCTGTCGTTGGAAGACCTATGCTCGCTTTACTCTGTCCCCTGTGTGAGAAAATTTAAAATCAGATTCATGTTGACCGGTAGAAATAGAACACTGTTTCGACGACACGGTGAGAGTATTCACGACTTTCCGACGACCGTTCAATTTTTAATCATATCTGGGGACATACTATTTTAGATTTAATCACAATTACGATTCTATTTATTAAAACAAGAGAAATAGTCAATATGTCATGTCGGTAATTTAATTCGCTTTGTTCAGCAGTCGTGCGGTTCTGCGTCGGGCACGTTCCTTGCGTCCCGGCCGGTGACTGCTTGAGGGAACTGTTGAAGAATTTGCGGCCGGTGCGGAATCGTGGGTCTGATTCCGGTAGGACAACTGGGATGGGGCGAAGATAAGCGGGTAAGTTACTGCTTCTCCCGACTAGCAGCCAGGGCGACTTCCAGTCTTCTGATTTGTGTCCGCAGACTCTGATTCAATTGACGCTCCTCTGTCCAACCCTTTTGAGCAGCTGTTAGGCGTTGGTAGATGGATTTTAGTCTGGCCGGATCCACCCAGGTAGATTTCACCTGCTGCACTTCCTTGGTGAGTTGGATTATTTGTTTATAGAGGGATTTGTTGGCTTGCTGGACTCGGGCTAATTCCTTTTGCAATAATTGAGTGGGTTCCATGACTAATAAAAATAGGATTAAGTAAGGTGATTAAGATAAGGGTGTGATCGCACCATATTAGAGTTACTTCAAACAAAATTCATGTAACGATTGAATAATGACAAAATTTTAATCAGGCAGAAAACAAAATAAAGACAATTCATAAATTTTAGTTTTTTAATGATCAATAAACAAATAAGCAAAAATATTGAGAGAAATACAACTAGAGTCAAATCGTCATCGATCGACAGGTGGATTTCTTCAGGGGAATCGGCTCGCTACCCACTCTTCGATGTGTAGCCTGAGATCGACATCGTCGGTCTCCTGGTGTTGCGGGTCCGGACCGCATTGGTTGGTGGGGTCTGGTCCCGGGAGATCTGGTGGGGATGCCAGTAGGTATCAGCAATCCGACCCGCCAGCAAATCCTCTTCTACATTTACCAGGTGCTGGCGAGCTCGGGTCACCTGCAAATCCGTGTCGCGCTGTTGGGCCACCAGATTCTCCAATTGCTGCCGGGCCTGTCGATAAATCTCCTCTGTCGGGCTCCATTGGGTGGACGTCCCCATCCCTAGATTGTTCCGGTCGAGGAACTTCGACGGAGGGAAATCGGGACATTTTTCCTGCCGGTATTGGGCCCAAGCCCATCTCCAGCGATCTGCGAGGGAAATGGAGATTTGATTTGGGGAGTTGATGGCTAAAAGTAAATATCATTAACGTGAGTATCCGACCATGAGAACACATTTATAGATCATTATGTTTATTATCCAGTTATTCCCCTCTGGTGCATATCAATATTGGCCTGAATATTGTTAATTCCATTAGGTAGTTTATTCGTCAAAAAAAAATCACTACGCTAGTATGCTATATTTTCTAGCTCGGCTTTTACCGTCTCTTGTCTAAGTAGCAAATTATGATGCATCGAATGGGAACCTCAAATTTAAGCGTAAAGCTCCTTCACGAGTTTTTCGGGCTTGCTGGTCAAAAATTTCTATCTCCTTCCGCGTCCTTGCTTCCATCATCTTAAAAATCTGGGGATATTATGATAATACGAAGATCAAATAGATTTGAATTTTTAATTCAAACGTGGGGTCGGTAGTTCCCAACTTCCTACTCTTCTAACAAGTCATAAGAAAATTTTTTTGCGGGATAAGGGTTAATTATTTCGTTATTTACTAGCTAGGGTTCGGATGATTTAATTAATTATGTTAAATAAACCAATGGTTATGAATTATAGATAAAATCATTTACCAAAATTAGAATAAGAAAAATAAATAAAATGAATAAATAAATTTTTCAAAACAAATTACCAGTGGTTGCGGGGGTCAATTCCCCTGATACTTCTCCTTCCGAGGACATTCCAGATTTCGTCGTTATTTCGTCCGAATTGAGAGAAAAATCCATGATCGTAAAATAAAATTTCCAAGGTGGTTATAATAATAATCGATTTATTCCGACGAATCTCGGTACACTGAAAATGTTTATGTTATAAGTTACAGTAGATAGATATGTCACCGCTAGACCATGTCACCGCTGGACCACATACCCCCTCACCCCCCCCACCCCGAGAAAAATTTTTTTCGCGCTAAGTCCAAAAGTACAAATTTTTTAAAAGTACAAAAAATTTTAAAACAAAGACAATGACTCATTCAAGGTCATTGAAACAAAGACCATGACGCATCAAAAAAAATTTAACAGAGACCATGACTCATTCAAGGTTATAGGATGACTCATAATATATTTTCAAGGTCATTGGATTACTCATCATATATTTTCAAGGTCATTGGATGACTCGTCAAAATTTTAAAACAAAGACCATGACTCATTCAAGGTCATAGGATGACTCATCATATGTTTTCAAGGTCATTGCAACAAAGACCATGACTCATACAAAAAAAAATTTTTTTCAAAATTTTTCCTACGTTTAAAAGTACACGATTTCCTATGTCACCGCTGGACCAAAAAAGATAGAATATTTTTCGAAGTTTTTTCAAAATTTTTTCTATGTTGAAAAGTACAAATTTTTTCAAGGTCATTTAAAAGTAGGTCAAGGTCATTCAAAAATTTTTTTTTTCCAAAATTTTTTCTATGTTGAAAAGTACATATATTTTCAATGTCATTCAAAAATTTTTTCAAAATTTTTTCTATGTTTAAAAGTACACGATTTCCTATGTTGAAAAGTACATATTTTTTCAAGGTCACGGATTTTTTAATCATTTTTTAATTATAATATATCTACTTACTTTTATAAGTAGCATATATTTTGTAAATTTAATTTTATTATTATTTTTATAAATATTATTATTTTATTATTATTTTTATTATTGCACTACTTACTTTTATAAATAGTATATATATATATTATTTTAATTATTATTATTTTTATTATTATTATTATTATTATTATTACTATTATTATTTTAATTATTATTATTATTACTATTATTATTATTATTATTATTATTATTATTATTATTATTATTATTATTATTATTATTATTATTATTATTATTATTATTATTACTATTATTAATATTATTACCAACACTAACAAAAATAAAACACATTATTATTATTATTATTATTACTATTATTATTATTATTATTATTATTATTATTATTACTATTATTAATATTATTACCAACACTAACAAAAATAAAACACATTATTATTATTATTATTATTATTATTATTATTATTACTATTATTATTATTATTATTACTATTATTATTATTATTAATATTTTTATTACTATTATTTTTATTATTATTGTCAAGGTTATTGGATGACTCATCATAATTTTTCAAGGTCATTGAAAAGTAGGTCAAGGTCATTTAAAAGTAGGTCAAGGGCATAGTATTTTTAAACATTTTTAATTTTAATATACTACTTTTTTTTTTTTTGTAGTGTTTTTTAATGTTTTTTAATTTTTAATATTATTATAATTATTTTTATTATTGTCATTGTTATTGTTATTATTATTATTATTATTATTATTATTATTATTATTATTATTATTATTATTATCTCATAAGTAGTGTTTTAATAATTTTTAATTTTTATTCTATTATTATTATTATTATTTTTATTATTATTATTATTATTAATATTACAAGTTTTTATTAATTATAATTTTCATTATTATTTTATATAAATTTTCAACAAAGTATATAAAATTAATATTGAATAGAAAAAGTTTGTTCAATTGTGGTTCATAGTAAACAGGGATAGAACAATTGTAAATGTTTGTAAAAAGTTAAAGAAAAATTTTATATTTTTAAGAAAATATGTGCAAATAAATATCAAAACTAATTATGGCTCAAATGTGTGTGTTAAACCATCGATATGTTACAGTGTTTATGGAAAAACTTTAATGAAAATATGTGTAATTTTTCAACAATTTATGAAATATTTATTTTATGGTTAATAATGTGTATGTGTTAAATCATAAAAATAGTTCAATATTTATGTAAAGTTTGAGATTCTTAAGAAAATGTATATAATTTATGATACACACGTGTTTTTTGATTGAAATATGTGTGTTTGTTTTACCGATATAAGAAAAACTATGGACAATTTTTAAGAAAATACACGTAATTTATGATTATCATGGGATTAGAATTTGATTAAAGTTGTGAGAAAGTTGTTAAATTTGAGATAAAACTGATTAATTTGTAAATAATGTTATTATTTTGAAGAAATTTTAAAATAAGATCTTCAGCAAATTGGTAAGAAAATAGTAGTTATTGAGTAATACTTATTAAAATTACCAAAGTTTTATAATTTTTTTGACAAGTCTTGATAGATCTTTAATAAAATTTGTTAGTACTTTGAATAAGAATTTTTAAAAAAAAAAGTTTCAACACAGTAGCAAATCGTAAAGAAACTAGTACTTATCAGTTAATTAAATTAACTAAGTTCTAAAATAATTGAAAAAATTTGTTAGATTTTCAAAAATTTTAAGATTGTTAGGTAATTGTTCTAGGTACTTGTTGAATAAAAATTAATGTATTTTATCAACAGCTCATAGTTTTTAATCGTACAATTTCTCTTCATTCCTAAATAATCGTAAATATTTAAATTATTCAGAAAATTGTCAATAACACCATAAATAATGGGTAACATAAATTTTTTAAATACTAATCAATTTTAGTTTTTAATTAAATTACAAATATAATAATAAAATCAAATAAATACTTGAATGCATGAATCGAAAAATTTCTTAGAACTGAACACGTATCGTATATTTTATTCAGATTCCAATAATATCATTAAAATTAACCAAAATCTTATTGTTATATTTTGATAACCCTTAAGTCAATGAAAATGTATCGATTTCACTAAGTATCCATCTTTTGACAATGATATCCAACCGAATAAATCACCCTAAAAGTAAGATTCCCCCTCTTGACCTATCGTTTTTCCCTAAAATAATATAAAATTTACTCTCAACCAATCATTTCTATTTAAATGACAATAATCCCTGCTATATTCATTATTTTCATAAAAATCAACGACTTATATCGATATTCAACCGAATAAATTTCTTGAAATCCCCTTAAAATAAATTCATCTCTTGACCAATCTTTTACCATCAAATAACACTTTCTCCTACTTTACCATATTCATTATTTTTTTTTTATAAAAATCACCTATTAAATAACGATACTTAACCAACTTAACCCCTTAAAAATATCAACAAAACTGTTCTTAATCGATTATTTCCCCTTAAAAGATCA
This sequence comes from Schmidtea mediterranea, assembly GCA_022537955.1. Classification (NCBI taxonomy): domain Eukaryota; kingdom Metazoa; phylum Platyhelminthes; order Tricladida; family Dugesiidae; genus Schmidtea; species Schmidtea mediterranea. Next base: position 312,277,571 of record CM039679.1, on the reverse strand, counting down.
TTTTTCTCGGGGGGGGGTGGGTGAGGGGGTATGTGGTCCAGCGGTGACATGGTCTAGCGGTGACATATCTATCTACTGTAACTTATAACATAAACATTTTCAGTGTACCGAGATTCGTCGGAATAAATCGATTATTATTATAACCACCTTGGAAATTTTATTTTACGATCATGGATTTTTCTCTCAATTCGGACGAAATAACGACGAAATCTGGAATGTCCTCGGAAGGAGAAGTATCAGGGGAATTGACCCCCGCAACCACTGGTAATTTGTTTTGAAAAATTTATTTATTCATTTTATTTATTTTTCTTATTCTAATTTTGGTAAATGATTTTATCTATAATTCATAACCATTGGTTTATTTAACATAATTAATTAAATCATCCGAACCCTAGCTAGTAAATAACGAAATAATTAACCCTTATCCCGCAAAAAAATTTTCTTATGACTTGTTAGAAGAGTAGGAAGTTGGGAACTACCGACCCCACGTTTGAATTAAAAATTCAAATCTATTTGATCTTCGTATTTTCATAATATCCCCAGATTTTTAAGATGATGGAAGCAAGGACGCGGAAGGAGATAGAAATTTTTGACCAGCAAGCCCCGAAAAACTCGTGAAGGAGCTTTACGCTTAAATCTGAGGTTCCCATTCGATGCATCATAATTTGTTACTTAGACAAGAGACGGTAAAAGCCGAGCTAGAAAATATAGCATACTAGCGTAGTGATTTTTTTTTGACGAATAAACTACCTAATGGAATTAACAATAGTCAGGCCAATATTGATATGCACCAGAGGGGAATAACTGGATAATAAACATAATGATCTATAAATGTGTTCTCATGGTCGGATACTCACGTTAATGATATTTACTTTTAGCCATCAACTCCCCAAATCAAATCTCCATTTCCCTCGCAGATCGCTGGAGATGGGCTTGGGCTCAATACCGGCAGGAAAAATGTCCCGATTTCCCTCCGTCGAAGTTCCTCGACCGGAACAATCTAGGGATGGGGACGTCCACCCAATGGAGCCCGATAGAGGAGATTTATCGACAGGCCCGGCAGCAATTGGAGAATCTGGTGGCCCAACAGCGCGACACGGATTTGCAGGTGACCCGAGCTCGCCAGCACCTGGTAAATGTAGAAGAGGATTTGCTGGCGGGTCGGATTGCTGATACCTACTGGCATCCCCACCAGATCTCCCGGGACCAGACCCCACCAACCAATGCGGTCCGGACCCGCAACACCAGGAGACCGACGATGTCGATCTCAGGCTACACATCGAAGAGTGGGTAGCGAGCCGATTCCCCTGAAGAAATCCACCTGTCGATCGATGACGATTTGACTCTAGTTGTATTTCTCTCAATATTTTTGCTTATTTGTTTATTGATCATTAAAAAACTAAAATTTATGAATTGTCTTTATTTTGTTTTCTGCCTGATTAAAATTTTGTCATTATTCAATCGTTATATGATTTACTTAACCTAGCTCAAGGGTTTTTATTAGGTTTAAATGTTGGTCGGTTTCCAATTTTGATGATGTCGCCTATGAGAATATTCAAACAATTGTATCTACTAACTGTACATATTCGTTGACTCAGGGTTAGTTGAATTTTCTACTTCACTAAAGTTTAGGGTGAGCTGGGTTCAATCATTACAACCATTTACTAGCAATTTTTTATTAATTTATGGTTCCCCTTTTAACATCCATACCACTTATAAGTTTATGAGAAAAATAATCATATAATGGTTGCGCTCCCGAAAAACACGACAAATCTTAGAACCGGTTGAATGTTTTACTTTACTAAGAGTTTGAAGCGATTTATTTAATAATAATTATAAATCTATAATTTAGAGTTCAATTGAATTAATTTATTTCATTTCATATCAATGATTTTATTTTATTTCATATTAACGATTTCATATTAATTTATTTTATTTCATATCAACGATTTCGTATTAATTTATCCCCCGTACCCTTTCCCTTTAATAAGCCTTAGGCGCATTTTGTGTTCATATTATGTTTAATGAGTGCCCACTGGACTACTCGCTGTGATGATTTTGAGCCGTGTGTAGAATAATTTAGGTCGAATTTACAGAAATGAGAAACGAGGAAGCAGCCAGAAGACCCCTTCCTTATTTCTCCTTTCTTCTATACGGAACAATATTGACGTTCCAACCCCTGCGTTCCGCACGCCGGGTCTTCACGGGCACAGATCATCGGCGATATTCCACGCACTTACACGAATCTGAGTTGTATGTTGATTTTGCTGCCTTGCGATGTGTTGTGGCTATGGGCCGGAAAAATTTCGACAAGTTAATTAATTAATTTCATAAAAACGGATGTTAACATTATAAATATTTATTAATATATATTAAAAGCAAAATACAAATTACTTGACCATAACAATCCATTCCATTAAAAATTTTCATAAAAATACATCTCCCCCCACGCCGACATCCAAGCAGAGCTCTACCGAGGTTGCGAGGATGTGACGTGGAGAAAGAGTTCCAAATAAAACTACTTCTCACCTAAAAATTCAAATAGATTTATAAGAATTCAAAATTGGTTTGAAAATGGTTTTCGGTTTGAAAAACGGTTAATATTTATGTGAAAATGTATCGGTATTTATACCTATTTTCTGTCCCTAACCTCGCGTGTTAATTTTGATGTAGTAAAACAAAATTCGACCTTGTTATTTTTTAGTGTATTCTACTCTATTCTTATTATTTTTTAATTTATTTTAATAAATTTTTATTTAGAATTTTTATTGAATTATTTCTAATTCAAATTCTTTGATTTAAATTTCATTTTCATGAACTTTTATTAATTTATCAAATTTTGGTCGAATTTGTTGGGTTTTCATGTTATGTTTGTGTTTGTATCGTGCGGATCTTGTTGCATTTTGTTATTATTTTAATTTATTTTTATGTTTATTACTTTATATGTAATTCTCTTTTTCTCATATTTGGTAGGGTTTAATTGATGTTTTTTAATAGGTTTATTTTGAATTTGCATGTTATGTTTGTATGTGTGTTACCGATCCATTTAAACATTTCCAAGGCCGTATGTGTTCTGGCCCAACAATGTTATGAATAAATATTGTTGACTATTCATGGTTATTCGTGTCACAATAAAAACAGTATTCACAACCTTTTCTCAAATAGCCATGACGCACCAAAATGTTCACAATAGGGCAATACTAAAGTAAAAGTCCGCCACAATATCGTCTTCAACTTTTATGTGTACTGGTGGGTTTCTGGGTGTTGATATTTTGAAACTATATGGTTGTTACCCAGTCAACCCCATACAAATATCTTTCGCTTACCACTCAGCACCGGTTGCTAAGCAACGTTGGAACTGTGTTCGAGTGAGTAGATCGTCCTCAAAAAGTAAGCGCTATTACTAATCCTATAATTGACCGAACAATCCATGGGTCCAAAGAGCTGCTGATAGAAGGCCTGTGCTCGATATCGATTTTAAGTCCCATTATTCTCCTATCTCCTTCAAATGTTAACCTATACTCTCATATCATTTATCTTTATGTCCATTCGCTTAGTCCTTCTTATTATTGTCCGGGTTGATGATTTTTTATAGCCTGTAAACCCTTTGTTATGTTAAATAAACACAGTACATCTCTTACCCTTATCCCTATTATAACTACTATGTTCCTATTATTATTACTAGCATCATCATTGTTACTATTATATGTATTACGTTTATTAATTGTTACCACTATTACATTTATTATTATTCTTATTACTATAATTACCATTATATTTATTATTATTACTACTATTATTAATATTATTACTATTATTATTATCATAATTATTATCATTATTATTATAAGTACCATTATTATTATTATTATTATTATTATTATTATTATTATTATTATTATTATTATAATTATTATTATTATAATTACCATTATTCTTACTATTATCATTATTATTAACAAATTTTTGTGTAGGGATTCGCTCTTATTCCTCGGCTTAAAAAAATATACTTTGCTTAGATAAAAATTTAGCCGTTTTCCATCCTTATTTTACAGTTTTCGACAAAGATTTTTCCTTGAGCCGAAAATGTTTAGCAGCGAACCACCCTTATTTTACAGTTTTGTAAAGCTATTATGCTAACAATTGGACAGCATTCCACTTTTACTTTACTATTTTCGATAAGTATTTTAATTAAATCGGAAAATATGCTCAGCGTTCTGCCCATATTTCCCGCTTCAATTCAACATAATTTATTTAATTCTTATATATCATTTAAAACATTATTTTTTCCTGATTTTAGTCGTTCGGATTAATCTTTTTCCGATGGCTATTCATTTTAACTGTTGCAACGATTTCGCTATTTTCCCCGCTACCCTTTACTTCTCTTTGTCCTTATGATCTATTTATGTTCATATTATATTTAATGAGTGCCCATTGGACTACTCGGTGTTAATGATTTTTAGCCGAATGTTGTTAAAGATTTTTGGTATATTTTTCAGGAAACGGATGGCTAAGGAGCAGCCAAAAACTACTTCCCCACCTCCCAATTTCCCCTATTAATGGACAATATTGACGTTCCAGCTACTGCGTTCTCACGCCGTAGCCTTCACGGACACGAACTATTGACGGACTTACAGAGTTCGATATGGTGTTTTATTTTACTATTTTGCGTTATGTTTTGGCTGTGGGCCGAAAAAGAAATAATAAATAAATGTTACCATCCTAGTTAAGTAAATGTTTCGAGCATAGTATGGTTTATTCGACATGAAATATTTCACATAAATAACGGACGTCTATTGGCATCATCATTGTTCATTGCTTCATCCTAATACATTTAATCCAATTGGACAAGAAATTCATGCAGTAATCACTCATTAGCCAAATAATCCATTAAGTATCCATCTATCTCGCTTCACACTTTAATGTACAGCAACTGAAAGTTGTGGTGTTCAGGCAAAACACTTACTAGTGTTAATTGCCTGAAAGCACGGCTCTCAGTTGCAACGCACACCAACTCAGTTTAGACAGGAACTTTTTCTCTGAAAATTAAGACTGAAATTTTGTCAAAACACATCAGTATATATACCTATAATTTGGCCTTAACCTTGCGTGTTAATTTTATTGCGATTAAACAAAATTCGACCTTGATATTATTTGTGTTATCTAAATTACATTTTTATTAATTTCTTAATTTAAATTGGTAATTTATTTTTAACATTTTTAATTAAATTTCAAAAATATTTTGTTTTATTCATTTAATTGATTAATTTTTACTTTTATATAAATGTTCATTTTACAGTCAAATTTTCTTGTTATTATGTTATTTTTTATGTAGATTTCGTGCGGTTCTTGATGCATTTTGTATTTATTTTATTTTACTTTTATGTTTTTAATTTTATATTTATTTATATTCATAAAGCAAACTGCAAGTAATTAAAATCACAATTAATCTATCGAACCATGTAAGTGCGTGGAATACTGCCAATGATTCGTGCCCGTGAAGGCTCCGGCGTGCGGAACGCATGAGCTGGAACGTCAATATTATCCGTACATAGGGGAAATTGGAGGGTAAATGAGTAGACCGTTGGCTGCTCCTTCATCATCCGTTTCCTAAAAAATTGACAAAAAATTTTTAACAACAATCGGCTCAAAATATCTAACACCGAGTAGTCCAGTGGGCACTCATTAAATATAATATGAACATACATAGATCTTAAGGACAAAGAGAGGGAATGGGTAGTGGGGAAAATTACGAAATCGTTGCAACAGTTAAAATGAATAGCCATCGGAAAAAGATTGATCCGAACGACTTAAATCATGGAAAATAATATTTTTAAATAATTTATAAGAATTACATAAATTATGTTGAATTGAGACGGAAAATATGGGCGGGACGCTGCTCAAATTTTCCGAATCAATTAAAATACTTATCAAAGTTAACAAAGTAAAAGTAGAATTCGGCTCAATAATTGATAGAATATCCGGATGAAACCATAAAATAAAGGCGGAACGCTGCTTATATTTCCCGAATTGATTAAATACTTATCAGAAATAGTAAAATAAAAGTGAACTGCGGCTCAACTATTGGTATAAGATTATTATGAAACTCTAAGATAAGGGCAAAATGTTGCTCAAATTTTCTGAATTAATTCAAGTACTTAACAAAAATAGTAAAGTAAAAATGGAGCGCGTAAAATAATGGAGGAACGCTGCGCAAATTTTCTGAATCCATTAAAATACTTATAGAAAATGGAAAAGTAAAAGTGGAATGTTGTTCGATTGTTAGTAGGATAATCTGAATAAACCGAAAAATAGGGGCGGAACGCTGCTAAAATTTTTCGAACTAACAAAAATACTTTGTCGAAAATTGTAAAATAAGAATGGGTTACGGCTAATGTTGTATATCAATAAAATATTTTATAAAGCTGAGGAATAAGCAAGGATCCCTACTAAAAACTCGATGATAATAATGATCATAGTAAAGATAATGGTAATTATAATAGTAATGATAATGGTAATTATAATAATAGCAACAATAATAATAATAATAATAATAATAATAATAATAATAATAATAATAATAATAATAATAATATTAATAATAATAATAATAATTATTATAATTATAATAATAGTGCTAATAATAATAGTAGTAATAATAATAAACATAATGGTAACTATAGTAATAAGAATATTAATAAATGTAATAATAGTAACAATTAATAAAGATAATACCTATAATAGTAACAAGGATAGGGCTAGTAGACATAGTAGTTTAATAGGGATAAGGATAAAAGAGATACTGAGTATGTTTAACATAAATAAAGGGTTTACAGGCCATGGCAAAAGTCGATAATACGGACAACAATAAGAAGGACTAGGCGAATGGACTTAACGATAAATGATATGAGAGTATAGGTTAATATTTGAAGGAGATAGGAGAATAATGGGACCTAAAAATCGAAATCGAGCAGAGGCTTCTATCGGCAGCTCGTTGGACCCACGGATAGTTCGGTCAATTATAGCATTAGCAATAGCGCTCACTTTTTACGGCCTATCTACCCACTCGAACACAGTTCCAACGTTGCTTAGCGACGGGTGCCGAGTGGTAAGCGAAAGATATTTGTATGGGGTTTTCTGGGTAACAACCATATAGTTTCAGAATATCGAAACCCAGAAACCCACCAGAACATTGCAAGTAAATATTATTATCATCATGTGTTACATTATTATTAAGTGTTAGATTATTACAAGTTAATATTATTATTATTATTATTATTATTATTATTATTATTATTATTATTATTATTTCGTTTATTATATAAAATATTACTAATAAAATTAATACGAAAAACAAAAATAAAACAAAAGCAAAACACTAAATATTTATTGTCTTAAAATATTGATTTTTTGCAAATTCCTTATGGAGTTGGTTATGCTCCATTCTACGTACCGCTGGTAACGGAAATTAGAGCAACTACAATCTAGAATACATGGGTATTCTGTTGACATTTCCGTTACTATTCGGCTGAGCTTATTGTCAAATAGAGCCTGATTGATCAGGTCTGAAATTCTGATTCTGGTTTCATCGAATACGAGTTGATGAAGCATTGAAGGCTCTTGGTTCCTCAAGATCTCCTTCATTTGTGGGTAATAAAATATTATCCTCTTTATTACCATTGGCTCATATTCGTCTAAATAAAATAAATAATAAAAGAAAATAAATAAATAATAAATTTACCATATTGACTGGTATTTTTCTTCGACATTGTATTTTCTATTTTAAAAATGAAATAAAATAAATAACAAAGTTGTTTTAATCACTCTTTAGCCAATCAGATATCAACCAATATCGTGATTTCATTGTGTATGTCACAATATTTTGTACTCTAGATTTTGCAACCTTAATATGACTATTTTCCCACTGGCAAACACGTTAACAGACATTGGGTCGTATTTTAAAAGCCTCAGTGCAGGAAATAATTCTGGCTCGAACATACAAAGACATTTTGTTGACATGTATAGATTGATAGAATGTCTCATATCCATGGTAACCGTAATTGACTGTATTATAATATCCTTTATTCTATATTGTAATTTATTGACACCAAAACGTTTCTTGCATACAGTAATTCTGCATGTGCCGGATTTGAAAAATATTATAGGGTATTTTCCACTCCTATCAACAATTTGCTGTGGTTTAACAGTTGGAAACATCATTTTTGACACGTCGAAAGTTCCTTTATAATTTATATTTGATAACATAATTAAACAATAAAGAAATATTAAGCTATATATATGATTTTTAGAAAGAGTTCATTAAATTATATAATATATAAACAAAAACCTATAACTACACAAATTATTAATGGAATTAAGAAATGATGCGGTAAATCAAATCGTCGGCCCAAGTGGTAGTGGTAAAACTATGTTTGTGTGTAAATTACTGAAATCTAATTTATTCCAAACACAATTTAACAAGAATTTTGACATTAAAACTATTAATAAATTATATTTCAGAATTAATTAATTTTAGTATTCAATTTGAAAATACTACTTCTTTGGTTATTTAAGAGTTAGTTATCAACTTTTGATATTCGATTAAATATTTTTTATCGCATACATCGTTAAATTGGTTTTAATATGGAAATTGTGTTTAATTAGACTAAAACTTGTAATAAGGTATTGAATAATAGCTAGTATATTAATTTATCATATATGTCCACTTAGTATAATATAGAGCCTGTTAAATATTTTAGTTTAAATTTAGGATTCTCGATATAGTTTTCATGAATTTTATATCTAATCGAAGTTCAATTGATATTACTAAAGAATTTATTGAGAATTTGACGTAAACTTTTAAGAGAACTGTATCAATTTTAGAGAGAGTATTCCAACTTATGAATATTTCAGTGTTAGATATAATGGAAAGGTTAGATTTATCACTATGGATTGGAATTTTGATCAATTCTAGTATGCTTTACAAGTTAGAATATCGAGTTTAGATGTAATAAGTTACTAGGGGAAATATTGAGTGAGAAATTTAATCGATTAATTATGACGTAATAATAATTTGGATATCATATTATACAGTGTTAAAAGAAATTAATCAAAGGTAAATATTGAGTAGAAATAATCATTTAATGTTACATTTTACATGAAAATTTTAACGGATAAATTATGGCTAAATATTGAGTATGTGCAGATATTAAGGGATTTTAATGAAAATGATCAGTAATATATCAATTTTAAAGTGAGATCTTGTCGCTAAATATTGAGTTTGTGTCGATAAATATAGGGTTTTAATGAAAATGATCAGTAATATATCAATTTTAAGGGATAAATAATGGCAAAATATTGTGTATGTGCAGATAAATGTAGAGCTTTACGTGAAATGATCATTAATTTCCCAAATAAAGGTGAAAAGTTTAATAATTGGTTACGATTGAGGAGTCTTAATCAAATTTTTGTTGGGATATCAGCGCACATCAATCACTTTATTGCGTGTAAGAGAAATTCATTAAAGAATTTTACTGCATTTTAATAAATCTAGCCATTGCAGGATTTATGTAAACAAATTTTAATGTGGTAATTCATTAAATTACAGTCACTTTAGGGGTTAAATCCAATGTAAAGTAGAGAAATCAATAATTTAGCTTTATATGTGGAATTATTGTCATTAAATTATAGGTTTTAGGTGAATCGAAGATGAATTCAAGGATTGAGTAGATTTATCCTTTTTTGTCGATGATTTGTGGTATTTATTGCTATGATAGAAATTCATTAGAATTTTATCGAAGATTTTAATGTGGTTGGATATCCATTTGGACATTAAAGTATATTAATTTTTATCAATATGCTAACAAATATTGTTTTCTTATTCTGTTAAATTAATTTTGTATTGAAGAAAAGTATGTGTAGTTCAATAAATTGTTAAACTTTTAATAGAGATAATTAGTATATTTTTATATTTTATAGAGGCAAATTCTTATTGTACGGTAACCATAAATTACGACATTTGATAGTCAATTTAACCAATATTTGTTGTACATGAAAATTGTCTAGTCGATCTATTTGTTTGAATCGTTATAATTACAACTTTTTTAGATTTGGAAACATTGTTGAAGTATTCTTTATAAGGAAACTTTAGAGTAATGAATTATGGTAATTGTAGCGTTTTACAATGCATGTAATTAGATTCGGATAAGTTATAAATAAAATAAGTCGGTGATTAGCAAGAAGTTCAACATTATAATAATTTTAAATGACTTTTGTTGATTTATTTAAAAAGATTAATGAAATTATGTTCGATTGAATAGTATGATTTCCTATCGACTAATCAATGCGGTACCAATAATATTTAGAAAATAATTTGAACATTAAAATTTGAATTAATTTGAGTCGTTGTCATTGGTAATAAATAGAATTAACCAATTAAAATCAAGTATTCTATAATTTCATTTTCAAATTATTATTTTCATGAAAAGTGTAATTATTTTAATTGAAAAATTTATTATTATTTTCAACAACCGGTTTTAGTTAAATAATAAGTTTATTGAAAAATAGTTTGAATGTTTTCAAATTATTTTCAAGAAAAATTACAATAAATATATCGATAAATCTATTCAACTTTTCAAATATTTTTAGTTTAATAATAGTTTTATTGAAAAATAGTTTGTACGTTTTCAAATTATTTACAAGAAAACTGTAATAATTTTAATATATTGATAAATTTATTAGTACTTTGAGTTTAGCGATTAAATTTATCGCAAAATAATGTCGTTGTAAATAGCAATAGTAACAGCCAATCAAAATCAAGTATTTGGTTTGTACTTTTTCAAAATTAATTTAAAGAAAAGATATTGAAATATGTTTTTTATGTTGTTTCAAGAATAACTTTCTATTGAAAAATAAGTTCAGTCAATAATATTCCAATTAATATTTCTGATTAACAATGGCATTTAATCAATCAATAATTTTACGAGTTTATTTAAATTGACGATTAACAAATTTATATACTTTTTAATCTAATTTCAATAGAGATTTTCAATTTAATATTCTTAAATTAAAATATTTATTCATATTTTCAAACCATTTTTAACTGGTACTTAAAAATAGTCAACGAATATTAAATATATGTATGTTTTTTACCAACTACTCTTTATTAAAGACATGTTTTACTTGGTATTTAGTAATTATTGGTTTACATAATGTTATAACATTTTAATCACATAGGGTTCAAAGTTATATTTCATCTTTTAGGGTTAAAATTGTGTCTTCTTTCATTATTTAGAGTTTAAATTATTAAATATTTCATTACTTTTGGTTAAAATTGTTACTTCTTTCATTACTTAGGGTTAACATTCTTAACCTTTTAATAACTTTATAACAAACCATGTATTAGTTTATCCATAAATTTATCGAAAAGTATTATAATATACATAGTTTGAATCATAAATTATTGAAATATTTAATAGGTATCACACGATGAATTTTTAATGGTTATTTAATCAATCTTTGGTTACATAAAGCCTTAATGTTTGAAATTACCGGTTGATTAGCATAATGAATTTAAATCTAATTTTACACGTTTTGGTATCAACATTTGATTAGTATTTAGATCAACGCTCTTATTAAAAACTAAAGTTTATTTAGATATCAATAGTATCCACATGACTGATATGGACAATGTAATACGTGTTTGTAATAAATTTACGTGTGAAAAATTGTCTTTTTTATTGTTGTGAAAGTTAAATTATTATCAATAGCATTATTATTAGCATTAATTAATCCAGTATGCGTGAATTTTTAAAAAATATTGATATAAAACTCATGGATCGATTATTTTTTATCAATTTATATAGTGAGCCCAGTGACTTTCATTTGTAAACCCAGTGACTTATTTTCATAAAAACACTAAAATAGTTGTTAAAACGAATTTAGTCGATGGTATCGCTAATAATTTATAGAGTCTGATGAACTTGTAAATTAGTATTTTCAAATCCTAACTTGGTGAGTTATTATCAAAATACTGAATTTTTATTAGAAACAGTATATTTGCTATAAATTTATAGAATTTGGTTAAGTATTTACATGTAAAAAATCCTATGATGGGTTATTTTCATAAACTTTATAAATCCAATTTTTAAATCCTATCTTGAATGAGTTATTTTCAAAATTCTTACATCAGTGGTGTCGGTAATAATTTGTTGAGGGGTTATCGTGGGCGAATTATTTTTTATTTTCAAAATTAAATTTTTTTATTTTTAATAGAATAGATATCTGTATATTTTATTTGATGTAAATTTAAAATTTTATAGAAATTGGTAAAGTAAATCTTGTATAATTTAATTTTTTACATTTAGTTAAGTTGAAATTTTAAACTTTTTGAAATATTTTCTTAAAATATTGTAAATCCAGTGTTCAAATTTAAGTTTTGATTGACTTATTTTTAATTAAATAAACTATCAATATACTATAGTGCTTTTAAACTTAAATTTTCATGAAAATTATTAAAGTTTTATGATTATTTTGATAAAATTATTACGTAATATACTACTAACAAAATAGTCAGTAAGCTAAATAATTTAAGATTGAATATTTATTTTTAAGACGAGTTTGATGTTAATTTATTATGTTTAATGATTATTTTATAATTTTTTATGTAACAATATAATTAACAATTGAAAGTTTCATGTAAATATAATTTTTTAATATATATGAAGTACGTTTATATGATGGGAGCTGATGTGAGCAGATGGGAGCTGGTGGGAGCTGATGGGAGCTGATGGGTGATGATCGGTGCGGATCGGTGTGGATCGGTGCAGATCGGTGCGGATCGATGTTGATCGTGAAAGAGCGGAAGGTTCTAGAAGTAGGTGTGTGGAAGGTTCTGAAGGTAGGTGTGTTGGTCCACAACTACGTGACATAATAACAGTTAGGTAATAAGTATGTCTCCAGCTGGTGACCAGTGGTCACGTAATAAGGGTTAGGTAATAAGTGTGTGACTGACCAAGGACATAATAAGCGTGTCTCCGGGTAGTGACTAACCAGTGGTCACGTAACATGGTTGTGCAATAAATGTGCGGCTGATCAGTGGTGAAGTAATGTGTTTGCGGTGGGTTACGTAATAACTTACCAGTGACATAACCATGAGGTCACTGCCCGAAAGTCAATCTCCAGGTAGCAACAGTGTGGACAGAGGTCAAATGTAATCGTAATTTTCTTATCAGTGTATTTCAAGATGCTACAAAATCACCAAATGGATATATTTTTCTTGATTTCACACAACAATGCAATGATTATTTTCCCGGTAAAAACAGATATTTTCAATAAAGAAGGTTTATAAACAAAGTTGAAAACATTAACATGTAAAACTGTATATGAAATCCATGCTTAAAAATGTCAGAAAACTTAGACAAACTATTAAAAAGAAAAAAAGACTGAAAAAGTTCCACCAAAAACAAGTTATACACCATCTAAAAAACTAATAACCGAGAATTACCTTGCAATGAATCTAATTTCAAAAAACCCTAAACCTATTAAAAGGAGTATGACAAAGAACAGGGTTAAAATTGTAAAAAATCATAGGAGCTTCTCATATTTTAATGCATTGTTAAAGGCATCGCGTATGAAAAGAATGTCTATTTTACAATCATTTTCAAATTTTGTTGTCGATAATTTACTCAAAACTCTACTAAAAGTAGACAGAGGTAAAATTAAAATCAGTAAATCTAAGAAACTAGAGTTGAATAAACATCGAAAACCTTTGTTATCGCTAGTAAATAATAAAAATCGTAAGAAAATGAGAAAAATCATATATATTAACAACAAGGCGTTTTTATCGGAGCAATGTTACCATTAGCAATATCATTATTAGGTGGAATACAATAAACGATGAGGCAATCATTACCTAATGTCAAATTAAAATTTAAATCATCTTGTTGTAATGGAGAAGATTTGGACGAACCCAGAAGACGAGGCAGGTTTCGGTGGAGTGGCAAAGTTAAAGAAAAGAGTCCCATATTCGAAACAGGAAACGCAAAAGTGGTTGTCAGATCAGCTTGCGTACAGTTTAAACAAACCAACGCGGAAAAGATTTCCAACAAGAGCTTATAAAACATTCGGTATTAATGACTTATGGCAAATGGATTTGATGTAGATGATACCGTATTCGAAGATTAACATGGGTTATAAATATATTTTAACGTGTATTGATGTTTTCATTCGTTTTTCTTGCGGTGTACCAACAAAGACAAAATCTGCAGAAGAAATATCTAAAACAATTAATATTTTATTTAAAAATGGGCATCCTGACAATTTGCAAACCGATTTAGATATTTTTATTATTACAAGTTATTAATATTTTTATTATTATAGGCAAGGAGTTTTACAATAGTAAAGTTAAGCAAATCATGGATCGTCGCAAAATAAATCATTATTCTGTACATTCTCAATACAAAGCTGCTCATGTTGAAAGATTTAACCGGATATTGAAGGATAGATTGAAGAAATATTTCATGCATCAAGGTAATAAAATATGGATAAATGTATTACCGAAAATACTTGTTAGTTATAATAATTCATCACATCGAGGTCTGAATGGTTTGAGACCTGTAGATATCAGCTCAAAAACACCAGTACGGTCTAAAAAAGTGGTAAAAATTACAAAACCAAAATATAAAGTTGGCGATTACGTTAGAATTAGTAAAATATCTGCTTCACCTTTCATCAAAAATTTCGATAGTAATTGGAGTGATGAAGTATTTTTAATTACAAAAATTAATACTAAACAGAGTCATGTAATGTATGTCATTAAAGACAGTGACATCAATGTAATACAGGGGAAACTCTGAACAGGAATTAAAAGCTATTTCCAAACATACAGTGTTCAGAATTCAGAAAATATTGAAAACTAAAAAGGTGGGTAAGGATAAACAATACTATGTCAAATGGCACGGATATTAAAGACGCTCATGGATATCATCAAAAGACCTAGTAAATTGAGTTTCTATACAATTTTACTGAGCAATAGTTGCCCACTAATCCATCCCGAAAATCAAGCAAGTAAATTTATGGTTGATCTTCAAAATCCCATTTATTTACATGGAAATTTGGAAGTTGCTTTGGAAGACTTTACATTTGTGTACAATACATTTCCATTTTATGGTGATTGTAAAATCAATTACAAGAAGCGTGTTCCCAAAATATGTAATGATATTTTCTCAATCAATAATATTGATCGATATTGTCATATTCCGAATAAAATTTTAGATGAAAATAGTGGCATGTTTTTCAAAGATGGATTGAATGTTGGAATCGGAAAAACAAAACATTAAAAATGGCAAGTTCGGATAGTTCAAATAGTTCAGATGAAAGATTTTCATCAACTCAATTCACAGATACTAAAACAAGAAAATGTAAAAAATGTTCAATGATAAAAAATTTAAAAAAAGATTTTTATGATACAAAATATACATGTAAAGAATGTTCCAAAATTAAAATTATTTGTAATATTTGTAATAGAAAGATTTCCAAAACAAACATGACAAGACATTTAAAATTGAAACATACGAATAAAAAAAATAAATCTCAACGAATTGAAAAATTAAATAGAACACGTAAAAAATGTCTTAAGATTAAAAATATTAATGAATTTCATAGTAAAATATATATTTGTAAAGAATGCACATGTGAAAAGTTAAATGTAAAAAATGTTATGAACTTGTATCTTTTGGAAATTTATCAAGAAATGTAAAATTATATCAAGTGTGAATTTGCACACATGCACACTGAAATCATTTGGATTATGAATCAATTCACACTGAAATCATTTAAACTACGAGCTTTATAAATTCGAGATTATAAAATTTGGGATTATAAAATTTGAAATAATAAATTTAAAATATGATCAGTATTAAATCATTTAAATTACGCGCTTTTCAAAATTTGAAATAATAAATTTAAAATAATAAAATTTAAAATAATGTTCAAGTGAAATCATTTAAATTACGAGCATTACAAATTTTTTATTTTCATCTTGTATTCATTTTTTAATTTCTTAGTCATTTCTTTTTTTATTTCTTGCTTGATATTTTTGGAATATTTAATTTTTGAATTTTTTTCATTAATTTCATTTATTATTTTATTGCATTCCCTGATTTCTTCACTTGTTAATATTTCATCTTCTAAAGCTTTAACCTGATACAAGTATAATTTATTAATCCCAAGTGACAATTCTTCACACACTTCACGATAAATCTTTTTCTTTTTAGAGGTTAGTCCAATTGAAAATTCCTTCACCTAAAAAAACTAACAATGCATTTCCACCACGAAATATTGAAGACATTAAAATTGAAACAAATGGAGTTGTTCCAATTAAACTTATACCAGAAAATATTGCAGATGAAACTGTTAAAATTCCCGTAATTGAAAGACATGCAATTTTAATTCCTGTATCAGCACTTTTATTTTTTTATAATGTAATAATTTTTCTTCAAGTTTTTTCTTTTCCAATAAGAATTCATTTATTTTATTATCTCGATAGGAAACATTTGGTGCACTCGATAATTCAGGAGACCTTCGACCAACCTCATTTATTTTCGGATATATTTTTTTAATTGGTTTTCATTGATTGTCAACGTTTGGTTTTTCTTTCAATATAAACTGGTTTAATTTCTTCTCCATAAATTTCTAATTCTTGTTTTTGATTTTGAACTGGCGTGATCGGGTGGACTTCTTCATCTTCAATTTCAATTTTAAAATCATCATCATTCATTTTAAATCATTTTATTTTAATCTTTTTACTTGTAATGGATTATATCTTTCATCATGTAAATATTACCAAATAAAGTCAAGATTGTTAAAAGTTTTAAATCCTTTTATTGATTCCATCTTGGGAAAATTTTCAAGGTTGTGTATTCCTTTCAACATATTATACGTCCATGATACTTCATTGAAATAATGTTCAAGTCGAGCATAAATCCAAAAATCATAAATTATTGGATTTCCAAAAAAAATCAAAACGTATAATATTTCCAGGTGCCAAATAATTATTAATTATAAAAATAAAATTTTGTGGTGAATATATCGGATTCTTCCATCCACGTGAGAGAATCATAACCACTGATTTATCTTTTGATTTGATTTTTGTCCCCGAAATATTTAATTCACCCGAGAAAACAATAATAAAATGAACTTTTTTTGTCATTATAATATAGTTGTTAAAATACTCGATGGAAAATTTTACAGAATCATCCTTTATTAAAAAATGCCCCCAAGGCTTTGTAGTAATTTCAATAAAAGAATAATTGAAAAAATTCTCACTTTTATCTTTCTTTGAAATTTGTTTTTGATTTTCAAGTAGTTCTTCTTGAAATTTTTTAATGCCAATATTAATTTTATTTTCCAATTTCAAAATCTATTCTACTAATATTTGTAAAAATAATTTAAAAATTAAATCTGTTGAATATTTTGTTGATAAAATATTAACCATTTTCTAAATTTTGTTTCATTTTAAAATAAAAAATTTTAAATTTTAGAACTTTGGAATTATGTGGTGGAGATCTCCACTTGCGGCAGTCGCTCGATTGAAGGGAGTCGCGATGCTCCACGCTCCGGCCGACCATTTCTGGGGGTGCAAACGACTACCGAAGGTGGAAAAATTACAAATCCTGAGCCCTCTTTTTCTTCATTAGGTTTTTCTTCTTTAGGTTTCAAAGGTTTGTTCTCTAACATAAAATTAAATTGTTTTTTCAATTTGTTCATAACTATTTTTAACCTGATAATTTATTTAATTTATAAAATTTATAATATATTTATCATTTTTCCGTCGCCTGTTTGAATACTTACTTCTCTTTCAACTAAAACACAACAAAAACATTTAGCTTTAAAACCATCATCTTTTGTCATTTCTATTTTTATAGTTACTTCATTAGTTGCTAGTTTATCATCTTGATCACTAACATCAACACAAAATATTATATATATATTTTTAAAATCTCTCAAGTTTAATTGTGGTTGAACTAAAAATTCATTACGCATATCAATATAATCTTTATATATATCTCGGGCATCATTTTTTGCTTTATTAAATCTTAATGGTTGTACAAGATAATAACTTTGATTCAATTGTACGCCTAAAGATTTTATTGTTTATTATCAACTGTTTGAATAAATTGTGAATTATTTGTTGTATAATTTTCAGTTGAATCTTTAACTCTAATCAAAATAAATCTTGGAAGCGATTTTAACATTGTTGGTAGCCATGTATATCCTGATCCTCTAGAATATCCATAAAACTTGATACTCTTTCGAGAAAATTTACATTTATTGGTTTTTCAATCATGTTTAATCTTTCAAGAAGTTGAGCTTCTAAATAAGGATTACAACTTATTGATGGAATCATCAAATTCATGGTTTCAAATTTTATTTTTGGTTTTAAAGTTTTTCCATAAAAACATTTCTGAAAATCTTGATTCCTTTCCATTTTCATTTCAAATGGTAATAAATAAAGTTATTGATATTTGATTGAATAAATTTGCAAACCAATTATGTTCGAGGGTTACATCATCTGTAGCATCAACACCTGTAATTTCAATAGTATAAGATATGTATGAATCATCGCCCATCATCGCCCATCAGTACCCATCAGTACCCACCATTACCCACCATTACCCACCATTACCCATCAGTACCACCAGTACCCATCAGTACCCATCAATACCCATCAGTACCCATCAGTACCCATCAGTACTGTTTACTTCATATAAACGTAAGAGTTTCGTTTACCTCATTGATTCATGTTACTTGCATGTTATATATTAAAAAATTATATTTACATGAAATTTTCAATTGTTAATTATATTGTTACATAAAAAATTATAAAATAATCATTAAACATAATAAATTAACATCAAACTTGTCTTAAAAATAAATGTTCAATTCTAAATTATTTAGCTTACTGACTATTTTGTTAGTAGTATATTACATAACAATTTTATCAAAATAATCATAAAACTTTAATAATTTTCATGAAAATTTAAGTTTAAAAGCACTATAGTATATTGATAGTTTATTTAATTAAAATCAAGTCACTCAAAATTTAAATTTGAACACTGGATTTACAATATTTTAAGAAAATAATTCAACAAGTTTAAAATTTCAATTTAACTAAATGTAAAAAATTATACAAGATTTACTTCACTAATTTCTATAAAATTTTAAATTTACAGCAAATAAAATATACAGATTTATATTCTATTAAAAAATTTAATTTTGAAAATAAAAAATAATTCACCCACTATAGAAGTTGAACCAACGACTCAAAGAATTATTACCGACACCACTGATGTAAGAATTTGAAAATAACTCATTAAAAATAGGATTTAAACATTGGATTTATAAAGTTTATGAAAATAACCCATCATAGGATTTTTTACATGTAAATACTTAACCAAATTCTACAATTTTATAGCAAATATACTGTTTCTAATAAAAATTCAATATTTTGATAATAATTCACCAAGTTAGTCGGATACTAATTTACAAGTTCATCAGACTCTATAAATTATTAGCGATACCATCGACTAAATTCGTTGTAACAACTATTTTAGTGTTTTTATGAAAATAAGTCACTGGGTTTACAAATGAAAGTCACTGGGCTCACTATATAAATTGATAAAGAATAATCGATCCATGAGTTTTATATCAATATTTTTTAAAAATTCACGCATACTGGATTAATTAATGCTAATAATAATGTTATTGATAATAATTTAACTTTTACAATTAAAAAGATAATTTTTCACACGTAAATTTATTACAAACACGTATTACATTGTCCATATCAGTCATGTGGATACTATTGATATCTAAATAAACTTTAGTTTTAAATAAGAGCGTTGATCTAAATACTAATTAAATGTTGATACCAAATCGTGTAAAATTAGATTTAAATTCATTAACAACATGCTAATTAATTTCGGACATTAAAGCTTTATGTAACCAAAGATTGATTAAATAACCATTAAAAATTCATCGTGTGATACCTATTAAATATTTCAATAATTTATGATTCAAACTATGTATATTATAATACTTTTCGATAAATTTATGGATAAACTATTATATGATTTGTTATAAAGTTATTTAAAAGGTTAAGAATTTTAACCCTAAATAATGAAAGAAGACACAATTTTAACCCTAAAAGATGAAATATAACTTTGAACCCTATGTGATTAAAATGTTATAACCTTATGTAAACCAATAATTACTAAATACCAAGTAAAACATGTCTTTAATAAAGAGTAGTTGGTAAAAAACATACATATATTTAATATTCGTTGACTATTTTTAAGTACCAGTTAAAAATGGTTTGAAAATATGAATAAATATTTTAATTTAAGAATATTAAATTGAAAATCTCTATTGAAATTAGATTAAAAAGTATATAAATTTGTTAATCGTCAATTTAAATAAACTCGTAAAATTATTGATTGATTAAATGCAATTGTTAATTAGGTAAGGTCACTTTGACAAATGTTTATAAGGAAAAAGAAAAATTCCATCACCATCAATTTCAATTTTTATACTTTTCAATTTTTCATCCCGATTTGAACTTTTTTTATTAATAAGTTTTAGGAAATCACAAATTCCCTGGCCTTGATATGAATTTAAATAAATTCCGGTTCCACGGGTCGGCCGAAGGCGTCCTTGACCAGATTTTTCTTGTGTTTCCGTTTCATTCTTTTCAACCTGTGGTTGTTTTAATTTCTCAATCTCTGCATCTAATTTCTGTGATTCTTTAATATTTTTAACAGCCGTTGTTATTCCTCCAGTTGCTCCTGCTGCTGCTGAAATTAGTCGATGCTCGTCTTTCTCTAGGATTTAATGTGAATAAATGTGTCATTATTAACAAGTCTTTTGATATTTTATGTTTTTATGTTAAGTTATAGAGTAAGTAATAGCACCATTAGAACAAGCGTTAAAAATTACGACTATAGAAATCAACAATTCTAGAGAATGTTAAAATTGATGACGCAATGAATGATTTTGTAAAGTTTTTGAAGTTACGTAATAATTGATTTAAACAAAAATGAGGTTTTGGAAAAATTTTGAAAATGCAAAGGGGGACCCTTTTTCAGAAAAATCAAGTATCTGGAAAGAACATTACTATCTACTTTTGTGACCTCTTTAGACGTTCTTCATGAAACATATAAGTTACCGTCAACTATTTAAACAAAATTAACAACGCATTTAAATTTTATTTAATAATATATTTATTTAAATTTTATTTTATTTTATATTTTAATAATTAATATAATAATTTATAATCAGATATTTAAATAATTTTATCTTATTTATCAAAAGTTAATTTAAATCTTATTTTTAATTTTAATCATTTTGAAACTTAATTTTACGTCCATTGATAATTATGCTTAAATATCATCACATCTCCCTTCTCTAAGAAATCCTTTCATCGTCTCTACTTTTCTTTGAATCAATCTTCCATTGGCGTCTCGTAACGAATATCGTCTATCACGTATCTTTTGAATCACTTCGTGTGGTCCTTCATATCTGTCTTTATCTTTTGATCTTGCTTCTACTTTTACTAGTACCAAATATTCTACTTTGAACTCTCTTCCAGTTATAATTTTCTCAAGTGGTTTTTTCATGGTTTGATATATCGGTTTATCACTGTACCATCGTTCTCCGTATATTTTCTTTCCAAATACCACCTCACCTGGACTTTAACCAATTGTTTTTGAAACGTTGCGTTCAGTGTGAATTCAATTTCTGGCAATATATCTGACCAACTAGTCCGAGTCCCTCTTTACATAATTGCGTTTACATAATCTCTTATTGTCCTGAATTGCCTTTCAACACTTCCATTTGTATTATGGTGATACCGACTAGATAAACATATTGTGATTCCCATTGATTCTGTGAAATCTTTATAACTTTGACTCAAATGCTTGTTCACAATCTACATAAATCTTTTTTGATGCTCCGAACATTAAAATCCATTTGTTATTTATCGTTTCTTTTATCATTTTCTCATCTTGTTTATTCACTGCTGACAATGAAATCTACCGGCGATATTCATCAATTATTGCAATAATATACTTTTTCTTTCTAAAAGTCTCTGGGAGTGGTCCGTATATGTCTATGTATACTTTCTCCCATGGTTCATCTGCAGTAAGGTTAATTGTCTCTTCCTTCGTTTTTGTCGTAACTACATTTGTCCTTTGATATGGTTCACAAGCCTTAATTGTTTCTTTTACCGATTCTTTTATATCCTTCATATCAGCTATATATGATCAGCTATATATTGTCACTTTCTCAGCTTCAATCACTTTTGGTGTTATCTGATTTACAATCGTAAATCTTACCACTTTATATACTCCCATTTTTTCAGCATCTGTTACTACTTTGCATTTGTTTCCAATTCATTATCATTTGCGCATCTTAAGATGCTTGCAGTCTTCAAAAGTTCTGTATTATTAAGTTTTTTGTACTGTTTCAAGCTCATTACGTTTAATGTTGCTCACGAATCAAGTAAACAATACATTTCTTGATTTTGAATTTTGATTACCATATTAGGTCTACCTTTCATTAAGCCATACCTGAAAATACTCGACCAATAATCTATTGCAATATATCCGTACTTCTCTGTTCCACATTTTCACATCTCTCAATTTCCTCAAAGTTCTTTATAACAAACCTATTAACTTTTTAACTACTCGTTTATCATTTTCTTTTTACTTTCTCTCTCTATCCTTCACCAAGTCTCTTTTCTTTATTGTCCTATCTTTGGAGAAGCCTTTAACATCCTTTATAAAACTGCCCCGACAATGTCTTCTCTTGTCGAGGCTTTCTCGTTTTGGATCATGGAGAAAATCTCTTCTTCATCTTCATCGCTTTCATTTTCTATGTATGCAACTTGTCTTTTGTTAGTCCCGTAATGAATCCCTGTTCCCGCATCGTTTCTTCTTCCTTGATAGTTGGTCTTCCTTTCGAAATTTCCATTTTGTCTTCCGTTTTCTCTGTTTGTCGGTGTTTGCTTAATCCTGTTCAAATTCGTATAACAATCCTCTGCTCGATGGCCTCCTAATCCACATCTTTGACATCTTACTTGGTTACAATCTCTTTTTGTGTGTCCCTCTACTCTACATCCATTGCATGTAATGACTCTTTTACGTTTATTTGGACACTCTCTTTATATGACATTGTTGTCCACATGAATAACTTGTGATAACTCTTTGTTGTCTATTTGGACATTCTCTCTGTATATGGCCTTGTCTTTCACAGCAAAAACATTTTATAATTCTGTTCTCTGTATCTTTTGTTTCCAATTTCCGATTCAAAATTTCTATTATTTTATATGATGACATCTATACAGTTTTTTATCTCTACTTCGGATACTCTTTGTCTTACCGTATAAACATCTTCGCTCATCTGCCTAAACTCGTGCAACTTCTTGATCTTCTTCTTTATTTTTTCTGTTCCCTTGATTTTATCTGCCCATAACTTAATTTTAAATTTTCTTTCAGCGGAACAGTGTACCAGTAACTGTTTATCTAATTTATCTGCCGTGCATTCGTGACTCATCAGCTTGTTCCCCAGACTCTTAATATTTTTTAAATATACCTCTGACTCTTCATCATCTACCTGTATTCGAATGCAGCTTTAATATCTTAACTTATTGTGGTATTCTTAGTAAACGCTTTCCGCAATTTTTCTCGATAGTCTTTAATCGCCGGATTCAAGGCTAAATATTTCTTTTAAATCTCCTTACTAATCCAGAGTTCAACCATAATCTCTTGAAGAAAACCCGTTAATTTTATCGACTCGGAAATATTTCTCACATTGCTGGATAAATATTTCCACATCTCCATCCTTTGCTAATTCTTCTGGTGTCAACTTCCTTAATAAAAGTTCCGGTGACGTGGTCGACATGTTAAATGCCGTGAAAACATCTTCATTTAATTCAAAATTTGTATTCATTCAAAGATCAAAATTTATGGAAAAGAATCACTGAAGCTGAATATGAAAATGTTCAAGTGACTTGAAAAGAAACCAATTGTAGGTCTTTGCTTGACTACATGAAAGTGTATTTGAAACTTAATTGTTTTCTTTTGGCTGGCTGTTTTCAACAATTTAGAGCTAAATCTATAGTATACAATAAGTTAGAGCCTTTGAATTATTTCGGTATTCCCGGAACGTCTTGGTTTTCTGCTTTAATGTCGTTAAATGAACCGATTGAATTGATAACTGAAAATGAAATGTTTACTTTTATGATTGAGATATTAGAGGAGGTCTTACTTTTGTAAATAAGCACTTTGTTAAAACTGATGAAAGCACAGAGTTTCTTTATACAGATATTAATAACTTATACGGTTGGGCTTTAAGTGCCGAATTTAGTTGGATACTTGATGGTTTTGAAAATATTTTGGTTGATTGTTTGACTTTGAATCTTGAATCTTTGTCTTATGGTTACACATTTAAAGTTGATCTTGAAATTCCTTCTGAGCTTTACGATGCTTTGGATGATTTTCCTATTGCTGCTGAGAAAATGAAGCCTGGGAGTTCTAAGGTTGAAAAGTTGTTGTTGACTCACTATCCTAAAAATAATTACGCGAAAAATAAGCTTTCGTATTGTGCTCCTGAATTTTTAGCAACACGCATCTTTGAAGTGACATGGTTTTAAATGTCTGGATGACTGTATTGTTTGTGCAGATCCCTCAATGCTTACTTGCCCATTTAGATGCAGATGATGCAGCGACTACGAGAAGAAGGAAGTTGTCCACATTCTGTTGGCACAACTAAGAAGAACTTATTATAAGCATTAATAATTATAAAGTTAATGTATAAAAATAAAACAATTTAAATTAATTATAATGTGTAAATTTAGTGTATTAACCCTAATTGCATTGTGCAGCAAATTTGCAACATACCAGAATTTCACGTTTTGATCGCCTAAAATAATTAATTATTTTATTTTCCAATTTGTGTCTAAAGATTATTACTTTTGTACAAATTGTGCAACCCCAACAACATATTATATTTAATTTGTTTATTGTAATAATAAATTTTAATAGTAATTTTTAAATTATTTAAAAATGAATTTTCATGTAATAATTTCAGTAATAATTTGCAAATATTTATTAAAACTTCGGATGGATATATATTTGTCAAATGATTTCTTGATTTTATTAAATAAGTTTAATATTAATATTTTTAATTCTACTGAAAAACATAATTTGACTAAATAGATAATAAATAGATAGTAAATAGAAAATAAATGTTTGTTTTTTGGAATATTTGGCGGAGAAATATCAAAGTTTTCTATGAGAACATTTTATTTATTGTCCATAACTGTGATTTTAATTATAGAAACTTTGCATCATGTCTGTGTGTTTTATTCTTGAATTCATTTAACTTTCTATATTATAGGTCCCTATCTAAAGTTAAATGACCACACATATATAGTTATTATTGTTTAATTTTTGAAATATAATTGAAGATTTTATTTATTATCGTCAAGGCTTTTACTATTATGCTTTAGTGTAAAGCTGTTCATTAATATCGAGTAATGTTGTTCTCACTTTGTTTTGCTAACTCTTCTTGAAAGACAAAGCGATGGAATAAAAGGTATGAGACACAGAAAGATTGAGAGCAAAGTCCGCTTCCAGTTGTCGGAAAACAGGTATTACCAGACCTCCTGATTTCGTCGGGAGTCTCCGATTAAGAAAGTATGTTTCTCGACTCTCGATATACATGGGAAAAGCTCCCGTTTTCTAAATAATATTTTTCCAGCAATTGGCATCACTTAAAATTTTGAAGTTAAGATTTTTTTTACTCCCGATATGATGTTTTCAAAATCTGGTTATCCGGTTGAGAAAAAAATTATTTTAGTTATTTAATTTATTGAAATTTCTTTTTTAGCTACACAAGGTCAATAAATATTGCAACACGTTCATTTAAACAAGGTTTATTGAAATAATTTACGTACAGATTTACCAGAAATTTAAGAAGAATTATTTAATTCAGTAAAACATAACCAATATATTTAAAATATTTTCTTAATTAAAACGTGAAATTTCATTGAAAATTTATTGAAATTCTAATAAATAAATCAAGAATAAGTGCTGTCAAGCAATTTTACAAAACATTTATCTAACGTCATTAAATTCCTTTTGTTAAGCTTTACAAACTCGTTTTTGTTAACCACCGCCATAATTCTTAAATTGGAAAGTTGAAGCAGTTTGTCATTGAGATCTCTTTGTTTTACTGAGAGCATGAGAAGCCTTAGAGAAGACGCCGGATTATAAATTCGAGATAATAAGACAAATAAAACACTAAATACGCAACTAACATAAAAGGTTATAATTATATTTTCTCTATGCATTACGTAAGGTTCGGAAAGTAAGAGAATTTCACTGATGAATAATACCTCGCCATCTGACGAGTATTCTATGTTGATGTGGCTTTCCGAATTTTTCAAGCATTCTGCATCTTTTTGACTAAAGCTTATAAACCTTTTGCTTTCTAAATATGAAATTTGTAACGTTTTTACCAATTATTTTTAAAAATATTATCGACTTCATTCCAAGCAATTCTTTTTCTCACATCACTCTTTTTCTTTATAATATTTATTTGGAACCAACAAATCATGTTTTTAGGATTTCCTAATCAAGCTTTATAATAGATTAAGAATGGAAGGTTGTTATGAACATTTAACTTCTCTTTCTTCACCACCCTTTCTTTAGGTGTTCTTGATTTATTTGACTAGCTTGTAATTATTATTGGTTGTTCTCAAAGTTCCCATAAATATTAAATACGCTTATAAATATTTAATGGCGGGCAATTTAGTTAATGTTGAAACGAGCTGAAATACCTCTTTATTATAGTGCGACTTAAAAACCTTTTAGACCTCTAGAGCACATGGCTTTTTGAAAGAAAGCCTAAAACACTCCGTTACTATAATGTAAGATTGACTGAAAACTCAGGAGCCTTTTGAGCAGTTCATTTTGAGTTGTGAAATTTAAGTTAAATATCGTATGAATATAGTATAGTACTCTGGAGAAAAGTAATTTCTGAAGATGAGACAAGGGTGACGAGTAGGAGGGTTGCCTCAGAGAGCTAATGTTCCAGGGCTATTATTTACCTACTATAAGTTTAGAATTTTAGGAATTAAATTAAATTAAACAGAATTTATTTAACAGAATTAACTCATTTTTAACAAATGATAAAATATCTTTTTTAATAAACTTTGTTGCACCTTCTAAGGTCGAGAAAGAGTTTGAATAAATTTTCGAAAGTAATTGCAACCTCATTGGAACGAAAAAATTCACGTTCTCTGTAGTAGGATTCATAATCAAACACGCATCCTAAGAATAATGAAATAAAGCACATATTTACGAAAAACGTAATACCACGTCATATGGATGCAATAATAATCAGAAATAACTGTAAAAGTATTGAATAATACGTAATGTGAGTATGCACACTAATAACATAATATATATTTGGTCGAATACTATACTTTAAAAAACGAAGTTTTTTTGGATTACCCTATACATTCAGGCTGTTTCACATTTTGAATTGTTTCTATTTTTGAATTATCCTTCATATTAACATTGTAATTTAGCATTTGACCCAAAATTTAGATTCAAATACTAAAAACTGGAATTTCTCTGAATTAAAGAAAATGTTTTTATTTTGTGCACTTCAGTCGAATTTGAAAAACATCTTAATATCGCCTAAATAGACTAATGCTTCATTCCGTATCATTTTTCCAATTATCAATGCCATAAGGTTTTGGAACCTTGAAAAAAATTATTAATATTTCAAAAAGTATTTTATTAAAGCAAAGTTGACCTATTCTGTAAAAAATGCTATTTTCAATATACTTTCGTCATTCAATTCAACTTGGTAATAAGCATATTTTAATTCTGTTAATAAAAAAATATTTTGTTCCATTCAAAGAATCGAGCTTTTCGTTATTATAAGAAATTGTGAGAATTTGGCTAATAGAATTTACATTTTGAACTCCAAAATCTAAACAGATTCATTTGTCGGAAGTTCCGTTTTCAGCATGCATATAGTTGTAAAATTCCAAGGTTCTCACTAACGCATTGGTTATCGCCGACAGTGGTTGCAGCCGTTTACATTTCATGGCACACTTCAAAATCACAATAATTTCACAAAATAGAATGAAAGAGCATTTCCAATCCATATTCGCTATATTCCGGAAATAGTAAAATACCGAATATAGTAATCTTTTTCGTGGCAGATCGTGTTTTTTATAACCGGAAGTTGCTTCAATTAATTGCTTTTTATTTATACAATAGATTCAATTAATATGATCTTTCTTTCAAATATTTTTGTATTATGTTATACAAACAATAAAGCTAGAGATTGTTATATAAAGGTCTTCCTATGCAATCATGAGAACGAAAAAAATAAATCAAATGTAGTGAAAAGTTAAAATCTATAAATCCCTAGAAATTTATAATAGATGTTATTTAAAAATATGTAAAAAAATATAATAAAATTATATTAAATTTAAAAAGAACATAGATAAGTTTAAAGACAAATTATGAAATGATAAAATTGCATGATTGTAATTAATACTATAGAAGAACTTAATTAGAAATTTGCAAAGGTTTACTTGGATGACATTCAAATATTTTTGAATGAATTAAATGAACATTAGAAAATTATAGAAAGTATACTAAATAAGATAAAACTTGCTATATTAAAAATTAGTTCATCAAAATGCCAATTTTTAAAACGTGAAGTAAATTTTTTGAGTATAATAAGTAAATGGCTTGAAGACAGATGCAAATAAAATACAAGCAATTAAACAATTTGAGAGACTTAAGTGTACAAAGCAATTAAGGAGTTGCTATTCAAGTTGAATTAAGAGGTTACGAAAACCACAAATATCGAAAATGTATTTTTGAATGGAAAGAAAGTAATATTCAATAATATGTCAATTATGTAACTAAGTCAGTATGACATTGATGTATGATGAATGATACAGAATGCTGGTCTGTCTGTTTATTAAATTATTACATCAAAGCACATAAATTATGTGAGACAATGGCAAATCTTAAGGAAAGATAGTAAGTGAAAAAATTATATTTTTTATTAAAAATATACATTTTTAAAAGTTTTTAAATTATTATTAATAAGAAAAGTATCCCAATCACATACAAATTTTTTCATGAAATTATTTTTGTAATCAAAAATTTTAAAAGAACTTTAAAGATCTACAGAAGAATAAAATGATTTAATAAATCTTATTTTTTTAAAGAACTGCATAAATGACCTGAAATTCATAATAAATGCAATAACTAACTATGACTAACTAACTATTATAGTAAATTCATATACCTGCGAGAAAGATTTTAATGAGCTTAAATTAATAAACGCACCTATTTTGAAGTTCCAAGATTTCTTAAGGTCATTTTATTTTAGATACCGATGCAAGATTTGATCGTGTTGGTGCGGTTTTATATCAAATTGACAATTCTGGGAAAGAAAATGTTAGTGCATATGAATCACATTCTAAGTCTAAACACGAAGTTGGTTACTATATAACAAGGAAAGAACTTTCGGCGATATAATTTTTTACAGAGCACTTTAAGCATTATTTATATGGTATAAGGTTCACACTTTTTAAGGATCGAAAAGTAATCGCGAAAGCTATTACCTTAAAGTTCCAGACATGAATTAACTACTTAAGCAGTTTATAAATAGATTTCCAGTGTAGAAAAAGAGAAGATCATTATAATGCAGACGCATTATCAAAGGAGTGAATGTACCAAATGCAAACAATTCATAATGATCCAAAAATTGGAAAATTAAAAATTAAACTGTTAGTGATTTTGACAGAAATTCCAGAAAGCAAATGCAAACTAATTAGACCGAAATTCAAGAGAATTTATACAAAGCTTAAATTTGAAAGACAAAACCAAATTCAAAATAAAAGATGGGGTAATTCTAACCATAGATAATAAGACATGGATATCAATAGCCGAAAAATAGATTTTTTTATAAAATACCATATAAAACTATATCAATGTAGAGAAATATATATCAAATAACTTTGAAATGTGAAATATTAGACAAGTAATACTTAATGTTATTCAAAGTTGTGAAAATTGTCAAAAGTGCAAATTTACTATACCTCCAACAAAAGAAATAAATTGTAAAATCAAGGAAACCAGATTATTTGAAATAATATATATATGGACTTTTGTGGCCGATTGAAACAAACACTATATGGAATGAAATACATTTTCAAAATCATATATATTTTCAGAAATATGTATCCCTTCATGCCGTCAAATCGCAAAGTGAAGATACCATTGTTACAATTTTAAAAAATAGTTTAATATTGAAATATGGTGTTTTAGAGGTTAGACATTGTGACAGATGGAAAGCATTTGAAAGTAAAGGTATAATAAATCTGATGAAAGCTTATAATATTAAAGTAATTTATTCAAGTCCTTACCATATTTCTGTAAACGGACAAATTGAAAGACAATTTAGGACTATTAGAGACGCAATAACCAAAAATTCAATTTATGATAAACTCTACCTACCAAAAACGATTGGTCAAGCACCTTGTGAAAGAGTATTTGGAAAGCATATTTACAAAGAATGGTTATTGAATATGACAGAGAGAAACAAGATAATTAATTCAATTACAAAAATGAAATTTGAAAATAGAAGATTGGGTTTTATTAAAAGCAATACGAATAACAAAGAAGATGACAGATATTTTGAACAAGCAGAAGTTGTGAAACATATGCACGAAAGTATCTATGAAATAAAGCTTGATAATGGAAGCCGTTTGATAAGAAACGTTTAGTGACTAAAGCCATTTAAGCGAAGGGGGATGTGAAAACATAATTACATTAATTAATTAAATAAATAATGAATAAATAATAATTAAATAAATTATTAAATGAATGTGTTGTGGATTGATGTGGTATGAAAATTCTTTATGCTTACTTTAATTAACACAGCACAAACATTGAATATTTAAATTATCACTTTATGTCCAATTTCTTGACATACATAGCATTAAATATTTGAATTCTGATCTGATTTTCCATTTTTTGGTTTGATTTAGTTGTCTGTCGTTGAAATCTTAGTTTAAATATTTTCTTTATTTTCGAAATTGATGATTTCAAGTCATTTGAAATTATCTTTTAGTCTTAGTCTGATTTATTTGACTGGATAAACACAAAATTTCGAAATAATTGTTATTGCTTTGCCAAAAAAGTGAATGAAAATCAAAATTACCAAGTTCTAAGTGAAATGTCATATTTGTTGAATAGGTTTTATATATAGAGTTAACGAAAAAGGACACTCTTCCCAATAGACTAATCCTCTCATCTTTTATGTTATACGGAATGCGTAGATAATTAGTGAAAGAAGTTGAAATTTGAACGGACATCATGAATAAAGACAAATAATATTCAGATTGATCCTTCGGATAACCATTATGTGATATAATAATAAATGATCCCGGAGTAGGGAAAAACGGTACAATACATATAAATGTAGGCATATCTGAATGATTTAAAAATTATTTCACAGATTGATAAATATTTAAAATATCTAAAAAAGAAGTACAAATCTATTTAAACTAACCAGCTTGACCTTTCTTTATATTTCTCCCTAATTTTAAATAATTGATAATTTTATGTCCTTTATCAAATAGTGCTGTAAAGTTGGTAAATCCTCACCAAGTTATATACTAAAGCACTTAAATTACGGATCGATTACTTACAAATAAATGTTTACTTTAAAATTGATTTATATATAGAAAATATATGCACACCTACTTGAAATAAGAACAGAAATTATGGACGACAGGCCTATATTATGCTAACACTTGGCTTATTCGATTATTTACAGAATCGCTTATTACGGTTATTTTTAAATATAAAAATATATAATTTAAGAATATTTGAAAAGTTTTATTCCATTTCACTGTTCGATGAGTCTGAGAGAAGTAAAGAGTAGCAACGTAATTTATGATTTATCTACTAAAATTCTAATTAAGAAATCTTTCAGAAATTTAGAAATTATTAGTGAATTAGTATTTAAAAGACATTTTAAAATACGTGTTGTGAATAAAAATTTAATAAATCTTATCTTTTTGAAGATAAATTATAAATGCCATGAATTTCAAAAAAACCAGGAAAGTTTAATATATTTTTAAAATATATAAATTAAAAAGTTTAAAAAATACTTTAATGAAAAACATATCTTTTAAATGACCAACTGCTCTTAAATGTGTCCTTATTTCATATATTTTATGACAACTGGTGTAGGCCTATTAAATTTTAGTTAACCTTTTCCAGCCTAGTGGTATATAAAACATATCACAAATTGTAGAAAAAATATTTTTTAATATATTTGGGTTTAATAACGTTCAAGGAAAACAAAAATATTTAATTTACTATATTTATTATTAAAAAAATGAATTGCATAATTATGCACATAGTTTTCTGATCGATTGTATTGTTAAATTTTGAATATAAGTTAGGAAAAAACACATGGCTGATCAACTGAGATCTACATCTACATTATTGTATATTAATATTTTAATTAGTTTATGGGCAAAAATAAAATTAAAAAATTCTAACCTTGTACTTAGGAAAATTGATCAGCAATTATGAAGTATCTCATTATGTTAAATATCATGAACAACTTGACACACGCTAACAGAAACTTTAGATTATGTTAATACTAGTTCTTTAAATAAATATTGAAGTTGATGTGCATAATTATGCACACCAGATATGAAGGGGTTAATGTAATCTATTTCTTAGAGTTCCTGTAAAATTTAGAGTCTAAATTAAATTATTCCTTATTTACGCTTGACAAGAATGAACTGCCGACTGCCAAGCTTAGGAATTTTTTTTCCTTAACTTCCTCAGACCGAGAACACATAACAATGAACTATAATTTTATTGCTTTTCTTGAATGAAATTTTAATTTACTTCACTACTTATTACCTACTGTACATTAAAATGTGCAAGCTGTATTTTCCTAAAATAAAATCTTTAAAATTCCAAAACAGATTTCGTAGGTTTTTGATGTACTAACTAAATAATAGAATTTTCAAAAATTTATTTCTATGGAAAATAAAAAAGGCTTGAGGAGGTTAATGACATAATTGGTGTCAATAAATTAATTAATATCTTTAAAAGGACATCGCCAAAGGACCCCGGTTGTTTTAAAATAATTATACTTGTTGTAATATGATGAAAATAGCCAAGTTTCAAAAAGGTGTATTAGTGAAAAGCAGACAATTTATACGGTATGTGTGTCTATGGAATATGCATCACTGGAATAAATAAAAATCTATGCCATTATTGGAGGACCCAGATAATCAATCAAACATGCAAGCAGTTATACACATTAATTAAGAGGATTAATATAATGTTCAAGAATTTATAAAATATAAAACGCTGATTTGTATTTAGGTTTTTATTGATTTATATTTTTTATTTCTTTTAAGACAATTTGTGAATATTTTGTTTTATTTCTTTTATTGAATAAGATTTATTGATCTGAAAAGAGCTGAAGATAAAGGAAACTGAAAATTACATTAGATCCACAAGTATATATTTATATTTTACATAATTATTATTTACAATTATTATTTAATTTTTTAATGTAAAATAATATAATTTACTATTTTAATGTAAAATGTAAAATGTTGATCTTTTAAAAATATAAAATAATAGATCTAGTATGTTATTGTGAAATATGTCCTTCTGAAAATATCAATATTTTACAGTTAGGAAAAACTCTTTAAAAATATTATGATTTCAATAATATTGAAAAAATTCAGTTTTTTTATTTTTTATGAAATAAATTATTTTCGCAGTGTTATTAATGGATGTTATAAATAGAAAACCTACCGTAGCTAATAAGATCAATGGAGAAAAAGAAAATTATTCACTTAGAAATTTTTAAATTCTGACTAAATAAAATAAATCTTTACTCACAAAAAATATCAAAAGAAATGGATTTAAAGTAAACGTTAGACGTATGAGTAAACGATGCTAGAATACATAAAAATCTGAAAGTTCCTCCAATTGTTGTTCTCGTCGTAAAATTGTCATTTGGAGAGATATTAACCATTGCAGGTCCCAATGTTTGTTTCACATTTATTGAACCTGAGAAATAAATTAAAAATTTACAACCGGCCTGATCATATATTGTGTAGACATTTTTGTGGATGTTTTTCCAATAAAACTTTATGTAAGCTATAAATTAATATAAATTAATTTTATCAAGATTATAATAGTAAAAATAAAGATAAACATACATTAAAGAATACAAGGTTTCAAATTATATTTTTTCCTATAGTTTGCAAATTCATAACGGTTAGACTTTTCATTAATATATCTTATCTTCACCAATGATCTTTTTTCAATTTCCTTTATCATCAATTCTATGTTGTAGACTATAAATCAATATAAAACAAAAAAAGTATTGATCAATAGTCTCTAAAAAGTAAAATCTGGTAGGTCAGTTTTACTCATTATATAATAAGACTGAATTTCGATTAAGATTGAACTAAATTTTGTAAAATAAAATATCTTAATAAATATTAAAATTAGTCAAAATGCTTAACAATATTAGTAGTAAGAATAACGAAATAGTGGTTGGGATTTCATTAGAAGCTTTTTGTAACGTTTCTGCAGTAGTGAAAGAAGTTTTAATTACCGACGAGAATTAAAAAAATCAACAAAGGGTGCCATCATCAAAAATTACAATTATTTCGAAGAATTAGTAAAAAAAGAAAAATTAAATTATATAACATTATTTTATATATTTTGAAAAAAATATAAAATTTATAATTATAAATTTAAATTATTGTTTTATTTTATTTTTAATATTTTAAATTTTAAAACGATATATTAATAAAAAATTAAATATATTGATTTTCTTAGATACATTTTTAAATAGAAAAATTTTTATTTTTTTAAATTGGCTCCTTATTGTTTTGTTTGCCCAAGATCTGCTCTATAACAAAGTCTGTATTTACGTTTTAGTTACTTGCAATTTTTTTGTGGGCCGTACAGAATCCAACAACTCCATCTGTTAAACATCCCAACCGAAAGTAAACGTGTTAATTAGTTTTAATTTAATACAAACACAAATAAAATATTAATTATTTCAAATTACATAATTCTTTTTTAAAATGCCTTAGAAAGATAAAACATGAAATTACTAACATCGAATCTCCATTGGAAAAGGCTTAGAACTGTTAACCTGTGGTCGACCATCAAGGAAATGAAAGGAATGGTTGCACATTATCACACAATAACCAATTCTGGCTTCAAATGGAATAAAAAGTAATCGTATGTCTCGTCTTTTTAGAGGCTCGAAATTATCAGTTTGTAAATATATAGAATGAAACGAGATTATTCTAGGAGCTGCGTTTGAATCGCACCTTATCGTTTGGCCTATGTAAACATTCTTCAACTTTCCAATACTCGTATTAAAAATTTCGTATTTAGATGGCATTGCTAAAGTTCTCGTTCAGTTAAACAAAATAACAAAATTCTAAATCTTTAGAAATTACAGACAACATTCGACTCAAACAAATTTATTAATAAAATAATTTATCATTTTGTTCATTTTTGATATACTCTTTTTTATAATATGCAAATAATGTAGCAAATTGTTCTGATCTAATAACTTTAAGGACCCGCTTTTCAAATATAAAGGACTTGAATATTAGAAACCATTTTTCATATATATCAATTATTACAGTAATACAACCGATGATGCAACAATCGTGAAAAAAAATACATCAAAATTAAAGTTTAGTTTAAATAAAGTTAAATTACTTTTAAAAAAATACAGAAAAACTATCTTAATTTCATGTTATTGAATGGAAATTCTCTGATTACTAATAATTCCATAAAACCTTTGAACTAATTCCAGGTATGTATATATATATATATACCGAGTGTTTAAAAAGGTGATAGACGATAAAGAATTTAAATATTTTGCAAATCATTTCAAATAATATAAATATTTTAGTTTGTTTTATTGTACTAATTTTATTTTATAAGAAATGGCTCAATTTTTAATTGTTATAGTGTTTTACTACAAAGCTATTATAGGTTAAAATATCCAATTTTATTACAGAGCGAATGGATGAAAATCAAAAACGGTAAACCTCCATTCTTAAGAATTTTGTCTATGATGAGCATTATTGCAATTTGGAAGATCTAAAGAAAATAATAATTCATTCATTTGCTCAAATTCCATTACAAGATATCCAGAATGCATGTAACGCTGTATTAAAAAGGTGTAAACTTTCCATTAACTGTAGATGGTGAACACTTTGAGCATTTATTGTAATTTCTGTTTTAAATAAAATTTAAATATTTTTTATCTTAAATAATAATAAAAAATTAACATTTATATTGTTTTAAAAATATTTATAAATAAATAGAATCGTCTATTGCCTTTTGGAACACTCAATATATATAAAGATTTTATTTAAAACTCACCATCACCAATTCTTAATCTTTCAAAAATTCGTTTATGCACATTGTATAAAGAATATGAATCATGAGTCAGGCTTTTTTGAAATATTTTCTAAGTGTTTTTAGCATAGAATTATTTTTCCATTTATAGTATTTTTCTTTATCAAACTTTCATTGCCAATCACAAATTTCTAGCACTACTTCCTTTGATTTCTAAGTTTTTTTATTATTAATCCATTTTATATTTAACGCTTTGCCAAATATTATCTCAGCTGGATTTGTCATAATTGCCCTAATGTTTCTCGTTGGATTAAGCTGAAAGCATTTATATTTGAAATTACTCGTTTCTTACAATTCTGGCACTTTATACTTGGGAACTCTCGTCTAATATGACGCTTCTGTTGATAGGCATTGCATAAAATATTCTGATTTTTGTGTATTCTACCTCCAGAAGACTGACTTTCTACTTTCAACAATTCTTAGGTGTACCATGATTATATTGTCGCTGTTGTAGTTCATAAGGACGTCGTTGTTAATAATTATACGAAGTTCTTGCATGACATTCTCTTACATTATTTTGTTAATAGTAAAGCTTATTTTGAACATTATTATTTTTAATGCCATTAAAAGTATTGTTCTGATTACGTTTTATATCTTTTACCATTTCTTTTTCATCTAATGAATTCTCCAATATGAATAATTTTAAT
Source organism: Schmidtea mediterranea (assembly GCA_022537955.1). Classification (NCBI taxonomy): domain Eukaryota; kingdom Metazoa; phylum Platyhelminthes; order Tricladida; family Dugesiidae; genus Schmidtea; species Schmidtea mediterranea. The sequence goes on along the minus strand of CM039679.1, from coordinate 312,240,316 downwards.
GAATTTTCTGAATTTGAATGAATTAAAACCTTTTTCATCAGTTCTTCAATTTTTCAAAATATATTTTTACTGATTGATCTTTTTATGTGTAATATTCTTCCGTAATACCGATGGTGTTTCTTTTATTGAATTCTTTTTGCATGTTTTTTAAAATTCTTCAGAGCACCATAGGATCAAAATGCTTTTACTAATGAATGATGTAAATCACAGTCAATCATTGTAAACTCGAAGAATATTCTAATTCTATGAGAAGTACATTTATGTCATCTTCGATTCTAAAAACCTCTAGTGGATTCAGGAATTGAATAAAGAAATTACTCGTAGTTGCCATATTAAATCAAGTAAAAACAACAATTGATTACAAATATGCGTTACAATAAATAATTTCTGAGTTTTGAAAATCTGATATTCTGAGGATATTCAAACAACTTTGTTTTCAGAATTTTGCATTATTAATTAAATTATTTATAAATTATATTTGTAATATTTATGCTTAAAACTGTAAACATCAAATAGTCAATTAAAGTTTTGCAGAACACTTGGATTCCTTACAATTAAGTACCGAAGAACAAATGTGCAAGATTTGTGCGAAGCGCAATTCTTTCCTAAACGTAAATAAAAAAATAATCGAAATTTTAATTGTCATCTGTTAACAGGACAGAATTTTAAGAAAAAACAATAAATTATAAAAGATATGCACTAAAAAGTTTTAAAAAATTGTCGTTTGAAAAGAAAACAATAAAAACAAAACAATTTGGGGTAAGCTTAATTTAGGTAGACTTAATTAACTTTTCGTTCATAAATTTATTCTAGGTTTCATGGAATTCAAAAAGGTCAAGTATATACTTGATGCAAGAGCATTCTGAAAATCGATTTCCGATCTATGGATTAATTAATATCAATACAAAAAAACTCAGTTTCAGATAAATATGTTGACAAAAACTGATTTAAGAATCTCAACGCCTTTTTCAATTAATAAAGTATATTCAGATCTAGTGCTTATTCAAAATCCGGTAAGATCCTTTTCATTAAATATCATTTTCTAAGTATTATCACTAGATAATTCAAAAAAATATATTTTTATCGTAGATAATTGCTTATTATCGGATTGATTCACGAATTGACTCAATTGACTCAAATTTGAAAAAATCATTTTAATCTCAACTTTTATATTTATGCGAGGTGCCAGTACTTATCTATGTGAAAGCCATTATTCCACTGCTACAACCTCTGATCCACCTCTCTGGGTTTTGTATTTTATGATTTAGATATATTTTATTTTAACTTTTTTTCTAAATTTATATAATTTCATTATGTGACTCGTTGAACACCTAGACCAAGTCCACGGACAACCGGTTGCGAGGCACTGTTCCAGATCACACTCAAAAAATGGCGGTGATCATCATAAACCATTTCTTAGATTCGAGCAAGAAATAAACAGTTTTGTTAAATTTTATATATGATTATTAAAAATATTCGTTTACAAATTGTAAACCTTCGAATACAACCTCAATATAAATTAGAATATTTACTGTGGAAGCTGAAATATCTGAAAAAGTAGAATGACCGATATTCTCCAACAAAACAATCAAGGTTAAACCCATATCCATGGGGAGGTATGTTTAGGGGATATGTCAAAATTAATCCATCATCACTTATTTGGAAAATTTTATATCGTATTTCATTATCTGGATAGCCCCATGTGCATCGGCTATAGTTTTTAATCAACTCACTTTCACCTCCGAAAAACCACAAACGTGCCTCAATATATTCCGTATTAAGAGCTGACGCAAACGTTGCGTTCAATATCGTCGAATATTGCGACAAAAAGTATTCTATGGAAAAAGCCACTGAAAGATTTTTAAAATTTTTTATTTTTATTGTATTCAATGATATAAAAAAATTAATTAAATAATTAATTATAAATTTTAGAATTTTTTATGAATGCAGAAATTACAGGAATTTAATTTTACTAATTTAAATTATAAAAATAATCAAGTCTGCCAAATTTGAATCTTTATAGTTATTTAAAAATGGTGATTTGCAAATTGCAAAAAGAATATTAAATTACATATTATTAGGTCGTGTAAAAAGTTCCCGGGCAGCAGCAACAAGTGAATTTACAAAGCACGTTGCATACATGGAAGTTATAACTTAATAAACTCTATACACAACTTAGTATATTACCTTGCTTGAATTCATTTAATTTTAATTGCTTTCATTGTCATTCTATATGTTGAAATTGTAATCCAAAACTGGCCGGGAACTTTTTACACAATCTAGTAGTATATTTGATAATGAAATATTTAAAGATTTGCGCTTCAATAATTTTAAAAATATTGATAAGCTCTGTAAGTCATCTTTAGTGTTTTTCAGCTATGAATAATGTAAAGTTTTTAACCAATGTTGTTTATTAAATATTCCGGAGAAAATATAAAATTTTCTATACTAAAATGAGTTTGCCTCACTTACAAAATAAACGCCTCAATTATAAAAATACAAAATTAAACTTAGACAATAATTATCATATTTGTCCTACGCAAGTCAAACAATATATTATTGAGAATTTTGATTGTTATAATAATTTGATTATAATCCCCCTTCCCCTAAATTAAGTGTCTGGTAAACACGGTGAATATAATAATATAAAATAATAAAATAATAAAAATAGATATTTGTATTATAAAAATCTAAGTTTTACTCATTAAAATAAATTCATTAATAACACTTGAAATATTGGTTAAAAAATAGAGAAAAAACATGCATACATAATTAAAATGATCAAATTGGAAAATAAGGGACATGAAACATACCGCTTACTTACTTACCAAATACAGTATGTAAAAAAGATAATAGAAAAATTTTAAAAAATCATTAATCCATTATGTATAATATTTAAATGACCAATGCGGCTGGGGATTTTCTAAGCACTTTACCCCCATCCCTAGTGTCCCCATTTGTCCCTTTTGCAAAGACCTCTCCTCTTTCTTAGGGGACGTCCTTATTGGATGCTCCTTTACATAATGCCTTCAATAAGTACCCGTACTACTTATTTACATTCTATTTTGCTTAAATTATCTTTTTTATATTTGTGAATATCTCAGATTAATTTTATCAATGCATATTTTTTCTTTATTTGTTTTTGTAAATTATTATTTGTTATTTATTATTAAATTACTGTGTATTGGTGTTTTATACGATAAAAGGAGAAGTCAATGACAGAGACTATGAAGAAATCATCAATGTATCTTTTTAATGAAACATTATAGAAACCTAAAAATCTGATTAAATAATAAATATAAATAAGCTTGAAAGTGTTTTTATTTTATTAATTTATATTTCTCAAGTTTGTGTTAGTTCGTTTTATTAACATTTGCTTATATATTTTGGTAATATTAATTATATTATAAAATTTTAAGTTCTTACTGCATGTGAACGTGACGTTACCAGTAGGGTAGCATAAGTGAGAGGGTTGAATACAATTATATTCGACATCCGTAGTTCTGTCATAACAGCTATTATAAAAACTGCAGTCTTCGGAGTTACTCGTATCGTTGAACCAATGCTCAAAAAGTCCTCTGTGGTTTATAAAATGGTATCTTACTAAGTTACTTTCGAAATCTAAATTAATATCAATAAAATAATTTATTTCGAAAAACATAAATTGTAATTGTAATTGTTACAAAGTTAAAGCCAAATGATTTGTAATTTTTGTATATTTACTAATGGACAACGAGTTAATAATATGTTTTGTTAAGAAAGAATTTTGTTTGTTTAAGTAAAATTTTATTGAAAATTATATTAGTCATAAACATTTTAACACGTTGACGGACAATTGCGGCTATAGCCGTCAAAGCGAAGTTCACAATGTGGCATGACTGCTATAGCCGTCCAAAACGAAACGGTCGTTTTTAGACACTACGGCTATAGCAGCACAAATGTGCACTTACTGGCGTATACGTAGAAGCATAGTGTCGTGTTTTGAAAACATCTTTTTAGGTTGAAGTTCATATTTCACCTGTTATACGAGTTGCAGATTCAGTATGCACGTGGTTGTGAAGGGAGTAGTGCGATCGTGTTTTTGCTGTTATAGCCGCCATCGTCCTATCACTTAGTGTATAGAGTCCGCTGGCGCCTAATTAAAGGTACTAAATTAATCAAAATTAAGTTTATTTAAGCAGAAAGAGTAAAACTATACTTCTAACATTCTAAAAATCACAAAAACATATAGTGTCAATTTTCGAACTTCGCTTGTTCCTACTGTCCGTCAACGTGTTAATTTATTATTTTCATATGAATTTTAGATATTTTGGAATTATGTATAAGGTTAGAGATTATTTATTGAAATACAAAACATTGATGAACAAATGATAAGATTCTTTTTTGAAAGATTCGCAGTTAGTTTTTCGAATGAATAGGTCTATTTTTTGAGATCGCAAGAACTAGCTACATATTTGGACATACATTTGTTGGGACGAAGACATATAATTTTCGACTAATATCTGCCAACTTTCTTATTCGTCGATAAACATTCATCGATGTAAATGCATTTCCTACTTCTCCATTCTTCGAGCAAGTGTGGAACGTATGCTTTTCGAATATCCATGATTCATTCTGAATTTTTTGCTTGAATACAAGGTCTCACTTTAGTAAAAGATATCAACATTTTTGTATAGAAATCTTGAAATTCTGAATTGTTTCAAAATATTTTTTTACTAGTTGTAACGTTGACCGATAATTTTTGTCAGGGTACTCAATAATTTGTCACCAGTCAATTGATTGATAATGCATGGTCGAATGTCATCTTTTATTCCTCTTGGTAGGCTTCCAGGCCTTTAATAGCGTACAAAGATGCTTTTATCTAAAGTAAATTTTTGTCTATGACACACATGCACATTTATTATAGTTCAGTTTTTTAATTTATTATTTAAAGTGCAATCTAATGTCCATCAGTGTATCAAATTTATGGATTTTATATGCATTTCGGAATTCAGTTTGAGCATTTTGCTCGGATTATTGAACTCAATCTCCTCGAAATACAGCAAGAGATTCTAAGGTAAAGTTGATGCTTGCGTACTGTATAGACAATCCTAGAGACACTGGTTAGTGATGTGAAAAGTTGTGAGGAAGCTCATGAATCAAGACATCTATCTCTTGTATGGAAACACACCAGTTCATATACCTCATTGAATTGTGAATGCAATAATCAAAAAGAGTTTTGTGCTGGTTTCACAAACACCACATAGCCATGATTTGGATCCCAGTAATTTTCTATTGTTTATGGACTTGAAAAATTTGCGAATGAAATTAACTGAGCTGAAAGAAGATTCCACGAGACTTTAGCAAGATTTTCTCAGACAGTCTCTTTTCACTGGTAAATCACTTGGCAAAGTGGCTGGATGTAAAAGGTAGTTACATAGAAAAATTCTGTACATTCACACATATAGTTCAATTGTTTGAAATACAAAATGTCATCGCAGTACCATTTATATTTTATATGAATCTAAGAACCTTTTATACACTTTAATCTTTTTTAATCTTTTTGAACCTTTTTATTTACTTTAATCGAAAATCCTCAATTTATGCATTTTTAATTATAGAAAGTGTGTTTTGAGGAGACATGGCAAGTTTTCTTTACTTTTCAGTGACCTCTCTATTTTTGTACTCTCGCAAATATTTATATAAGTCAAATTGTCGTTGTATCTTTATGATTGAATTTTGAGTTAGAAAACCCTATGCAGAGTTCATTGACAATTTCAGTAAAATCCGTCTTTTCCTTTTAAGATAAAATTAAAAATAATCTTGTGAAACTCTCGAAAACAATTTAATCGCTTTTCTCACTCTTGTTATTAAAAATATTAGAAAAGCTTCAAAATAAATTACTAAAAGAATTTCTAGAAACTTACGTCCTAAACAATGTAGGAAACCGTCTGGACTGCATGAAAATCTGTTTGGAACGCCAAGGCATTTTCTCCAACAACTTGACTCAAAGTAATTACTCTGGCATTTAACGTTGACATGGTATTCCATGTCTGAAGTCCATTTCCTTGGAGTAAGAAAAACAAGAATATTACCTATCCCAGCATTTGGGAGGAAGCTGCAAAATGCGATTAAAAATTCTTTTCCCGTTACATCCTCATCATAGACTTGTGAACATATTCCAATTACCTTAAATGAAACATTAATCAACTTCAACAGTATGTTTTACTACTGTGAAAAGTCTTGCACTTGAGATAGATTACAATTAAATTAAAACAAAATAAATTTAATCTAGTATTAATTATTAATATTATCATTATTAATATTTTTAATATTATTATTATTATTATTATTATTATTATTATTATTAGTAGTAGTATTATTAGTATTATTATTATTATTATTATTATTATTATTATTATTATTATTATTATTATTATTATTATTATTATTATTATTATTATTAATATTATTATTATTATTATTATTATTATTATTATTATTATTATTATTATTATTATTATTATTATTATTATTATTATTATTATTATTATTATTATTATTATTATTATTATTATTATTATTATTATTATTATTATTATTATTATTATTATTATTATTATTTTATTATTATTATTATTATTATATAATTAAATAAATTTGGCAACGATTTAATTAAAAGATAACGCCAATAAAAAACTTTTCGTACGATATATTTCGATAGCATAACTATCATCTTCAGGTACTCAAAACCAACTAAAAATATTATGAATTAACATTTAATTTAAACAAATTATTTTTTATTAATTTAATTTTGTAATAAATAAATATTTATAAAATATATTCAAATAACTTTTAATTAATTTAAAATTTCATTTATATTATAACTTTTTTTTTAAAAAAATTAATGTAATTTAAAATTTCAATTATTTTAATAATATTAAAAAAAAGCATTATTTTTAAAAAACAATACATAAACATGATTTAACATACGTAAACTATTTAAAAACATTCAAAACATTCGTAGTCACAGCACTTTGCACATTAATCTTTGGATCCAATGACCTTATCAACAATGCTTCACATATCACGCGTTCCCAATAATTATTAAAACTTTTCAACAAAATTCTAAAATCAGACATTTCTATTTCACTTTTACAGCCTCTATTGTGCTCACTAATATTGGTCAAACCCTTCAATCGACAATGCTCTAGAACTCGAGTACAGAGATGACGGGAAGTCTCTCCAATGTATGTGGCATTACACCCATTACATGTAAATTGATAAACGAGATCAGAACACAATCCAATCGAAGTTTTTGATTTATTAATAAACATATTGCGTACCTTACATGAATTAGAGACGATCTTATACTCTAAATTTCCCATCTGTTTACTTAACTTCCTTTTATAATTTGTAAAATCTTCAGAGTACGGCAATACTAACACATATTTAGGCTCAATTCTTTTATATCCATTTTTATTATTATTTAGATCAACACTCAATTCACACTCATTTGACAAATTACACTCAGACTTTCCAAAACATGGATCCTTAGAATTTTTAATCAATTTGTCAACGGTCTCTTTTATCATCAACAATAAAAATAATTTAGAATATCCATTTTTTATCAACAACTCAACCAATTTATCAACACTTTTTACCGAATTAGCAAAATTAGAAGATAAAGACCATGAACGATAAATCAATCCTTTCACCATATTTCTCTCATACTTTAATTCACAAAAGCTTTCTGGAGAAGTATAAAGACTAAATTTTAATTAATTTAAAATTTTATTTATATAAATATTGTAATTTTTATTGATACTATAATTTTTAAAAAATAATATAATTTAAAAATTCAATTATTTTAATAATATTATAAAAAGTTTTTTTTAAAAAATCAATACATAAACATGATTTAACATACGTAAACTATTTAAAAACATTCAAAAAATTCGTAGTCACAGCACATTAATCTTTGGATCGAATGACCTTATCAACAATGCTTCACACATCACGCGTTCCCAATAATTTTTTTGATTGGCGTTATCTTTTAATTAAATCGTTGCCAAATTTATTTAATTATTTATTTTTATTATTATTATTATTATTATTATTATTATTATTATTATTATTATTATTATTATTATTATTATTATTATTATTATTATTATTATTATTATTATTATTACTTATTATTATATTATTATTATCATTATTGTTATTATTATAGAAATGTTCGTTGGACGTAAAATAAATAAATATGATATGTATATGTATATTTGTATGTGTGTCTATTTGGGTGTATATGAGTATATATATAAGTAAATCAGAAATAAACAGATTCGAGGACGAATCTAAATTAAATAGAAGAGATATGTTGGGGTTAACAAAATGCACAAAAGTAAAAATGGAAAATCAATAAAAAACATTGATATATAATTAAATAAATAATAAGGCAAAATCAATTAAAATTTTAAATTAAATATTTATCGAGGAAACGGGTATGGTCGGATGCCAAATGACGAGACAAATCCAAATATAATAAAATTAAATCGATTGGGGTCTACAGAAGGAAATATTTAATAAAAATAGAAATTAATTAAAAATAATTTGGCTAATGGGAAACCCGAGCTAATCGGAAGTGTGAAAATTAATTAAAAATTTATAAAATTTGAAAATTAATATTGATCGGGAGAAATGGATATGGTTGAACGCCAAATCATAAGACGAGTCTAGTAATAATAATAAAGATTTAATGAAGAGTCGCCAGGAAAAGTTACATCGAAAATAGAAATTAATTAAAGTTAATTAATTGGCTAATGGGAACCCCGAGCTAATGGGAAACCCAAGCGATGAGGAAACTCAGAGCAAGCAAATTCCCATGGATTAAAATTTTAAAATTAACTTACCCGGGCGATAGGGATATAAAAAAATAGGCAATTATCCCAAGCAATTTATTACGATCTTAACTAATTTGTGTTACCCAAACTTTCCGAGTGAGTTGTATTGTCTCAATGATCCTTAACCTTCAGTCTGTGCATTGGGGTCAAATGGACCCCAGTCTTTATAATAAGTGATATAATAAGTTTTTACACCAACTAACTATGTCAAGCAACTAGATTTGCCTCAACTAAGGTTTTCCACACACATTACAAAAGAAATAATCAAAAATACATTATATATGACGTAGCTACGATAGTTTTAAGCAATTTAATTATATTTTGGTGCATTGGGGTTAATCTGATCCCCATTTTTTTCCCGCCTAACAATCTATAGAAGTTGTCTCTTTTTCAAATGTAAAAAGTGAAATTCAGTGAATATTATTTTTGAATAGAAGTGTTGTTATTATAAATTAATTTGTTTGTGATAATTATTATTCATATAAAAACTATTTGGTGACTATTTTTATTATTATTTTTGTGGTTGTTGTGTTTAGTCTAGTTTTCTAGGCAATTAATAATTTGGATGGCCCGAAAAAGACAAACTAGCCAGGATATTCGAAATCTATTCGAAAGCATTATCGATTCTGATGATGAAGAGCTAGCAAATGACAACTTTGATAGTGACTTTTCTGATTTCGATATAGCAACAGATGAAGCTACTGTTGGAATGCAAAATATAGAAACTATTGAAGAACAAGAAGTACAAAACATAGAAACTGATGAAGAATAAGAAGTACAAAATATAGAAGCTGCTGAAGAAGCTAAAGTGGAGGAAGAAGGAATTTGGTATTACGCGCAAAATAAAAAGTACAAAAGAAAATGGAGGGCAAGTCCACCAAATGTAACTAGAGTTCGCGACTTTCAAATCTTGAGAGAAAGACAAGGAATTTCTGTTGAAACAGCTCAATGAACCATATATCAATAAAGGACGAACTATAACTATGGATAACTTTTTTACAAGCTGTCCATTAGCAGAACAAATGTTACAGAAAAAAATAAAACAGTAATTGTAACAATTCGCACAAATAAACCAGATCTACCTAAAGAATTTACGAACAAGGCCGAAATTAAGAAACGAGTCGTGAATTCTTCCAAATTTTGCTTCGACGATCATTTGACGTTGGTAAGTTATGTTCCGAAGCCCAACAAGAATGTATTGTTACTATCCACTCTACACAATGATGATATTGATGACATCGATTCAAATAAACCCAATATCATATTGTACTATAATAAAACAAAGGGAAGAGTTGACACACTCGACAAATTAGTTCGTACCTATACCTGCAAAAGAAAGACCAAACGATGGCCAATGGTTTTATTTTTTAATATGATTGATATCACAGGTATAGCTGCTTATAACCTGTACAAATGTGCCAATCCACAACTATTCATTCAGCGGAAAAGCAATGAACGTAAAATCGTTTTGAAGGAGTTGGCTATGCAATTGGTGAAGGATCATATATTAAACTGAATATCGAACCCACGGGCAATGAAAAAAAATGTTAAAATCGCTGTTCAGCAAATAGGATATAATATAATAAACCTTAGACAGAGTTCAACAGCCGAAGGAACAACGGCGAATAGATCTGTCAGTAAGCGCCCAAGATGTTATATTTGTAATCAGCCATCTTGCACAGCACATATAAAAACCGTTTGCATAAATTGTATCAACGAAGAAGTAATGGATTCGTTCGAAGAAGAAAACAACGAAATCATGTCAGACGATGCGTCTGGTTAATTTTTTTTCTGTAACATAATATAATTTAAATTATCTTAATCTTAATCTTATATATTTTGAATAAAAAAGTTTTTTTCATTAATTAATAAAAATAACATGACTATTTTTTAACAAAAATATCATAAAAAGCATTAAAATATATATATGGGGTCGGGTTGACCCCATGCACAGACTATGTAAAATTTACAATGCACAGACTGAAGGTTAAAGGTTTAGAACAATAATTGTATAATTATAGAGAATTATTCTCAGTATAAAAGGAGAACGCTAATTAGACGAGTTGCCAGTTGGTCGAAGATAATTTAAAAAGAGATCTGTGATATTGGAAATCAGACAATGTCAGAAACAGAATGTGAACAACTTTGAGTCCATATTAATTAAATTAACGTGTCAGATGAGGCGACCTTCCGTGGGGCAATCGACTTCCACGCTGTGAATCCGTAACTGAGAGAAAAGTGCAAATTGTGTGAGAAGTTGTAAAGTTGTGATCGAAACTAATAAACGTATTCTGTGTTGAGTATTGGTTATTTGATATAATAAAATGAACATGAGGAGATATATATATATATATATATATATATATATATATATATGTCGTAATATAATCGTTACGATTTAACAAATATCGTTAGGTAGTCGAAGACAAAATAAAACTAAATTGAAAGCTCAAATAAAAGCATCTTTAAGGTGAGAAAAAAGATAAAAACGGCTTTATTCATTCGTAGTTGCCTTTTATATAAAAACATAATGAAAACAACAATTAGATACCTAATTTCACCAGGGATAACTGCAATTTCATGAATCATTGGATCACAACGGGAATAGGGATATATTGAATAATCACAAAACCCAATGTCACCTTGAAAATATGCCGAATAAAGTAGAAAATCTAAGTCGATTTTACCAACTGCCGAGACAAAAAGATCCTGAGGCTTAATAGAAATTCGCATTGATTTGAGATACAGCAAAGTGGAATATTTTTTATTGATATAGTAAATGTATAATTCTTTTCAATTTCACTTATTCATACGAGGTACCCAAAGGTGTACGCTGTCCCTATTTTTGTATACAATGGAAGTTTATTGCGCCATATCAAATATAAAACTATTAAATAACAATTGTTATTTATTTATATTAATAAAAAACACTATTCAACAGCTCAGCTTTCATCATTAGGCACTTAACAGCTTTAATAGAAACAATTAAACTTAAAAATCTGTTGAGAATACCTGAATAACAAAACAAAAATAATTATTAAATACTTAAAATGATTGGGGGAAACAAACATAAATGAATGATCTGTTGTTCTAGAACTCAGTAAAATAGCAGTGAAAAGAGATATCAAAAAATGAGAAGGGAACAAAAAAATCAATAAAAACAGACAATTGAATAGAAGAATGTCATCCATAATAAATAAGTACAAGTTTAAAAGAAGGAAAACAAAAACAAAGTTAACACTATAGTGTCACCTCGAAAGCCCATTCGAGATAAGGGGAAAAAGGTCACGGGGAAAGAAAGGACAGGAAAAGCCGAGAAATGGCATCGTTAAAAATCATGTATATCTCGACAGTCGTCAGAGATTACAAAGTGTTCAATGGAACAGGTTGAAAAAATCTATTATCAGTTATTACCATTGGGTTATGGAGTATTAAAAGGAAACGCCAATAGGCCAATTTTGTAAAAGTTCAAATCAAACATGAATTCATTGAATCCTTTACTGGTACCCTCCATGACGGCGCTCGGTGCAGTTTGCCCCTTAAACATTAAGACGAATGTTTGAGAAGTTATAATAGTGCTTTGGATACTGCACTTATATCTCTGAATAAGATATTTCAACAATTAAACCTTTTTACGACTCAGCATTTTTTTGCAAGAAAAACTTGTAGCTAGCCCCAAGTTTGATATAAATCGAAATATATTATGTAACTGCACTTACATTGTTATCTAGTTGATAAAGCCGTTGTAATTCCAGTGGACGAAATTTTATATAAGAAAAGCATCCAGAAAAAATTTCCAAAAATATTTCCTTTAACCTCAATTTAATAAAAATCATATTTAATACCAAACAATGCTTAAATAAAGAAGTTTACATTCACAAAAATACACAAACTTCAATTTTATTAAATGCTTTCATTTCGCAATGACATAAAGAATTTTTAATTGTTCGACTATGAATCAGATGTGTTATTGATATTCACAAATTTTCGGCAGTCTTTTTCAAGTACTATATTTCAACGACGTTTCTGTTTCAAAAAGAAAACATCATATATTTAAATATGTTAATGTTTAAATTATTTTTTTATTATGGTTATTAATATCCTTTTTGAGTGAAAAGATGTTATACGTTGATACCATTGAGAAATTATTTCGGTAGCAAAATATTAATTGCACCTTGTTTATTGAAAATTAAACATTAACTCCTTAGCAGCAAAAATAGAATTTACTCCACGCCGTTAAAAATATTTTTATTTACATTTTTTTTCAACCTGCTTTATGCGTTGTAGATAGTTTATAGGTGTAAGATTTGACAACTTTCAAAGAATTTACTGGAACGGAGCCCGCCTTCAAAAAGTTAGTACTTGATAATGTAAAAAGCCCAAATCTTATCAATGATAAAAATTAGAAATTTCAAAAAAATTCTAAAAGTATAATTAAAAAAATTAAAGTTATTCTTACCACAAAATCTTTGTAAAAACACCAAAACATTTCAAATAAAAATCCAAAATATACATGCAAAAATAAAATCATGAACAATATAATAATTAAAATTCAATAAAATAATTGATTCATTTATTATTTTTTCATCATTTAAATAAAATTATTATTTATTCTAATCAATATTATAAATTTATAATTGTTTAAATGAATTATTCGGATTATATACGGATATTTCCAATTACTGCAACACCTTTAAAATCACAACTTTGAAAATCTCAAATATCCCAAACATCGCATCTTTATCGTAAAGATTTTCTTTGCCATTCTTCTACCAAATGGATTTGCTTTGCTAAAAACATAGTATACCAAATCACTTTCATGAAATACGACGCAATATGCATAGGAAATACACAGAACATTCAGATCATGACTCAATGAACATATTAAAAAACAGTAATTATCAAGAACACTGGAAAAAAGTACATAAATCAGCATCATTAATACACGAAACAAGATGATAATTACTACAAGACGCGTTCAAAAACATTACAAAGACTAGCCGCAGAAACTTTTTTTATCAAAAAACACAAACCAACCATCAATATTTAACTAATGTAATTTGAAATTTTTTAGAGAAAACTTTTTTTGGGGAATAATTTTAAATAATTAAAATTAAATTTAACCAATAAAATCAATAGAAAATACAAAATAATATTATGCAACATCTGACCTCTGTCCACGCTGTTACTACCTGGGGATTGACATTTGTCCACTGTTACCAGGTGACCGCACGATTACGTCACTCGCCCACTGGTCAGTCACTACCTGGAGACACACTGACTATGTCATACACACGGATTACCTAATATTATTCACACTTATTATGTCACGCAGTTGTGGTTACATAATAATTGCATAATGTTGAAGAACCTTCCACACACCTACCAACTTCTACCTACTAGACCTTTCCACACACCTGATTTCTTGAACCTACCTATCAAGAGCAGTCTACACACACACATTCTAGGATATTCCGAAAATACATATCACACACACAAACCGATCATCGATCACAGATCCACACAGATCCACACGAATGTAAACTTACCAAAATCACTCACTAGTACTTTTAAAATTTTATTAAATATAACAAGTTTGTTTCACAGTGAAAAGAATATGCCAATGAAGCATACAATTCATACTGCAATTGTAGTAGAGAAGTATGAATTCAAATGTAAATTATCAAGTATTTGATCAATCAGTCTCTTCTGCAATTAGGTCTACTGAATTTTTCTTTTGCTTGATCTGATATGATGATTCATTAGTGTCGTCATCTGGCATTGCAAATATAAATTTTGCGGTAATAAATACTACGAACTAAGCTTTGATTTGATTTTCTAAGTTTCCTAAATTCAATTACGTTTTTTACAAAGGCAAAAGTCATGTTAACAATATTGCATTTAAAGATAAATTACGAATGTAGTCTGAATCATTTCATATAAAAAAATGATTCTGATTTCAATGAAAAAGTTTAACTTATTTCAAATATCCATAATTTTAAATTAATTACTGAATTCTTGTAGAATCCCGTTCACATGGTAATACCAAATTTTAGTTTATTGAAGTGGTTCAATGCCAATTTTTTTAAATCAGGTCGTAAGTTGATGGAGGAATTGATCCTAATAATCCAATAATACAAGTGTAAAGCTCTACCTTATAATCAGGTTTGGCGACCTGTAATTCACTCTGAAGCAAGCTATATTTCTCAATATTTGCCTTATCAGTCAAATCAAAATATGAAACAGAATCCATTGGACACTTAATATCAATCATGAATATTCTTTTTATTTCAGTATCAGTTATTAAAAGATCGACACACTGTTTTGAATTCAGTACAAGAGAACAAAAATGGCCAACCACGACAATAAAATTAGGATTTTTTAAATTACTCGTTATTATCTTTAGGCAGTCATTGTGTGTCTCTAATGTCAGTATTTGGTGAATCTTACATGACTGTAAGGCATGAGACATAGTTTCATCCTCTTTCTCACAACGTCTACAAAGTCTAGAATCTCATTTTCTATTATGCTTTGGATTGAAGTTAAGTATATTAGTTCGCTGTCGATCTATAAAGTTCTATGCAAATTCGCCAAGTTTACTTTTAAAAATTGTTTTATTTATTTGAGGAGATAACTTGATAGCCGCTGCAATTATGTCGCTTTTATTGCTCAGTTGCCACTTTTGCATATATGAGTCGTACAATGCAGTGTGAAATATCTTAGAAATTGCTTTTCGAAACTTAGTATGAAAGTTCCATGACTTTTTGTTATCAGATATAAAAATATTTGCCTATAACAATATGAAAAGATACGGAAATTGAATGTTCTCTTTTAAAGTAAATGATTGAAGTACGTGCACGTTGAAATCTCGTTTTCTTTTCACTATGGTTCAATTTAGTTTCAACACCATTAATCCAATCAAAACTTTGTTGTAATGTAGACTCTTTGATTCCAAGAGGAGTACCCGTTACAAGCTTTAGAGAGATATTAACTTTTCTTGAGTAATCGCAATTGGAAGTAATGAGTCGGATAAAGTACACAATTGTTTGAGTATGATATTCATCAAGAAATCGACACACGAAGCTCCACCATTTTCAGTTGAGTTGTATAAATAAACTGTCTCGGAATTGTGCGGCAACTTCAAGATTCTTCTCCGATGGCCACGCAATTTACTTGAATTATTGCCACAGAGATAAGTATTTCCTTGAGAAGCTGATAAAGCACTAGTTTTAATTTCACGTGTTCGGAATGCAAATGCAGTCGAGAATGAATGAAAATTTTGTAGGCCTTGAGTTTTTGCTATCCAAATAAACCGGAATTTGCAATATTTTTTTGTCAATAACAACTTTATCAAGAATTACATAGGGACTTTGATCATTGTCCTCACCTAGTGAAACACCAAGGTATTGGTAAAATTCTTTTGATAACAACCTTTTGATTTCCTTTTCATTAATCAAGATCTCACCATTGATGCTAACTCTGGGTCGGTATTCAAATCCTATTTCTGTAGTAGCTTCAACAGCAACATCAACAATTCTTTGAAGGTCATCGACATTCTTTGCAACAAGTGCAATGTCATCTGCATAAGCTAGAACTTGAACGAGCAAATCACCAATCAAAAAGGTTCAATATATGATCTACTTATTGCTTCAAGAACAGGATTAATGGCAATCGAGAAAAGAATCATTGAAAGAGGACATCCTTGTTTAACTTCTTTTTTGATGGAAAGATTTGGTGTTACAATCGGGCCACAGCTGCAGAAAGATTGAGTGTCAATGTAAAGTAATTTGGCAATAGTAATAAACTCTCAGCTAACACCAATAGTTTTCAGAACATTCCACAAGTAGTCATGGGTAACACTTCCAAATGCGTCCTTAATATCTAATTAAGCAATAACTAATGGCGAATTCTCGCAATATTTCGAATGCTCAAGTGCAGCAGAAAGTATTGAATTGTGCTCGACACAACCTTCATAAACAGAACCACCTTTTTGCCCAATATCCAAAATATCGTTACAAATCACCCATGATGTTAAACGTGTAGTTAAAATAGACGCAGAGACTTTATAAATAACAGACAGCAGACCTATTGGTCACCAAGATGAAACTTTATCATAATTATCTGTCTTATCAGGTTTCGGAATTAATATAGTCTTGAAAGTTTTCCAGCTAGTCGGAATGATTTTACTACTAATGATTTTATTAAACACGAAACTTAACAAAAGTCAAAAAGATCAAGATCTTTGTATTGAATACCATCAATACCCGGTGAAATGTTATCAGCTCTCTTTAATTCGTAAATAACTTCAAATGGTAAAATATCTACAAGATTGAGAACATTTGTCGTGCTTCGACAATCTTTAAGAATTCTTTTTCCATGAATTCGATACTGGGTCCTCGTGGCTAAATTGGTTCAGAATATCCTGAATATCAAGACTGACAGTGACTGGTAGGTCATTAATAATTTCATAAAAAGTTAATTTTTATATTAATTAAAAATTCTGATCTACTTTTACATTTTCTTATTATATTTGAGTTTTGTTTACTTCCTAGGTATGGTTCGTGGGATTTAATTTCAGTGAAATTATTTAAGGGAGGAATTTGTCGAATGCTTTCAACTATTTGGTTAACATCAGAATTTTCAAAACTAATAATTAATAAGACTTTAATTTTACGCTGTTGTAAGTCAAATTTAATTGTTTCTTTTGCTTTTGTTAAAATTTTCAATTTATCTTTGCTATTGATCTCAGAAAAAATTGGAAGAACAGAGTTGATAATTCTTGCTATTTCTCTCAAATTAATGTTTTCAAGGGACATATCATGCGCATAGTTGTTGGTGAAAGCACATGTTAGAATTTTACTGAGCAAACCTGAACCACGAACATCATGTGGACATTTGCCGGCTTTAATTGCACAACCACGTGAGATTTTTATTTCATTTATTTTAGTAACTAATAATTTACTCATAAATATATAGTTTAGGTTGACATCAAGTGTTTTTGAATCCAGAAAGTAATGCTCGTCAATGTTATAATCAATTACCAGTAGTGTTTCCCGAGACTTTAGTGGAGCAAAAATGGCAAATACAACTTTCACGTTTTGAAGGCACTTATAATTTAAATGTTCATTCAAATAATGAGTATAATCGTCAAGAATAGCAGTACACATTGTGAAACTTAAAAGAACGAAGTCTGTTGATAAACTTAAAATATTTTAATAAAATTTCGTTAATTTTTCCATTTATTAGATTTAAATTTAATGAAATTTCACCACATTCTTTAGTGTTGATATCATCAAGTAGCTTATATATTTTATCATGTTGAAAATCCCGATCTAAAATCAATTTTTCCAAAAACACAATGAAAGCAGAGGCATGAAAAGTTGGATCATATGAAATGAAGCAGCGGTGGAGAATACCATGATTTATTTGAAATTTTATTTTCATACTCAAATAAAACCTGTTTAAATAATCTGTAAGGTTTCCTCCTATTTCGGTTAGTCGATCAGAAATATCAGTCTTTCGAAAATCTAGAATATTACAAATCATACGATAGGTCGAATATAGAATTAAACATCAATAATTTTCATTTGGAATTATGCGAATGACATGTTAAACGTCTTTGAACTGCCGAAAGTTGACGTTCTCAACGATATAATTATTATTTTGGGCTATTAAATTGATAGTTAGATCCGGGGAAAGAACAAGTATATTAGTATTGCTTTTAAACCATTAACATAAGAGGAATGACATACATGGCTTTTGAAATTCTGGTTTAATATTAATACTGTTATTGATGTTTCGTTTTTGTTATTCAAGGGTAAGCGCAATTGCTTTTTTAAAATTTATTCCCATCAGATTATTTTTAGGAAGAACCCCACCAATACCATGGGATACTTTTTTTGAGCCAAAAAATTGAAATTCATGCACCTCTCGTCTTATATCGCCAATAGAATTGTTGGGGAAAGTGTCCAAACTTGGCTTATAAGAATTGCATAAGCGTAAATAAAGGGACCATAATCATAACTGTTCTCTTGATATATAAGATTTTGAAAAGGGTGACAAGATGACACCACTTGAAGTTTGAAAATCTTATTTAAAGCAATATTAATCTTATGAGTAGCTTGTTTATTTTTAAGCAGATTTTTATTTGCAAATATTGGGTCAATAAAATATGACTCAAGCAACGATTTGCTGTACACAAATAAAATCCAATGAGCATTGTTTATATTTAGCGGACAAAGAATAACCTCACCTTTAAATACTGTCTCTGGAATTGAGTAAATATTTTTCTTAATGTCTGAAAATAGAATACTAATAATAAAGCACAGTAAATGTGCAAATGTAGGAGTACTGATATGCCGCTCAAGGTATTGGTCAATGTCATCGTCGATTAACGACACTTTTGGTTAACTTTTGGATCACGAAGTTTAGTATTTTTTAATTTAATGTATTCTGAATCAGTCTCTTTAGAGATTGTGGCAGATTCTAATACTGATGCAGGCACATGACTTCCTTTAGTTTTTAGGCCATCCATTTTCGCAATCGCATTTCTGGTTTGAATACATTTTGGTTCGTTTTCTATTATTATAGTTGCATCAATATCAACAGGAAATTTTGGCGAATCAACATCTTTAACTTCAATATAATTGCAGTGATCATCTTTAGAATCATTGACATTTGTTTCGAGATCAGTGTTTTCAAAATGTTCTTGATTTTTGGAAATAAGAGCTTCAGACTCTGATTCTATTGTACTTTCAGAGTTAACAGTTTTAATTGTGATTAAGTGCAGTTGCTATGAGTTAATTATTTTATGGATATATTCACTAATTTGTGAATGCAAATCTTTCTACATCGTAGAATTTATTCTAAATTTAAATTTATTTTTTTAATAAACATCTTTTTTTATCTCTTATTATAAAGTAAATCAGTCTCTTGTCCCTAGTTTCATGTGTGATATTCGTTTCAATTAGTGATTTAAAGTCTTTTATTTTGTCACTAATATTATCTAAAATTGCAAGTTGAGAAACGTTTTGGAAAAATAAACATTCAACCATCTCTAGAAACTAGTTTATTTTCGTAATTATTTCTGGTGAAATGATATCATGTATTTTATCTATTTCTCCGATAATTTCCATTGTTGGTATTTGATTAGTCTTTCTTTACAACTGTTGAAGAAATATGAAGAGAGTGGAAATTCAGAAACAAGTTTTGAAGCTAAAGTTTCAAAGTCATCAATTATCTCAAAGTCGTTTACCTCTATAATAGAGTGGATAATCAAACAGTTACGGACATCATTCTTTACGTAATGACCATAAGTTTGTATATTTAGGAATTTAAGTTTATTTTTCAAGTTTAAATAATTTAAGCAAAAAACAACATTAACAAACTTAGTACTAGAAATCGGCTAAGATAAAATAGTTAATATATCACCTTAACACTAACCTAACCTTAACCCAAACCAACTTCCACACATCTGCAAGAATCAATAACATTCTACACACACGCATTCTAGAATATTCCCGAAAATACATGTCACACACACAAACCGATCACAGATCCACACAGATGTAAACTTAACAAAATCACTCACTAGTACTTTTTATATTATTATACTGCTTAGTTCATATAAACGCAAAAGTTTCTTTGATCTCATTGATTTATATTACTTGTATGTGATATATTAAAAAATTATAATTACATGAAATTTTTAATTGTTAATTATATTATTACATAAAAAATTATAAAATAATCATTAAACATAATAAATTAACATCAAACTCATCTTAAAATAAATATTCAATTTTAAATTATTTAGCTTACTGCCTATTTTGTCAGTAGTATGTTACGCAATAATTTTATCAGAGTTTTCATAATACTTTAACAATTTGTATGAAAATTTAAGTTTACAACAATTAAAGTATATTGATATTTTATTTAATTATAAATAAGTCACTCAAAACTTTAATTTGAACACAGGATTTACGAAATCCAATATTTTAAGAAAATAATTCACAAAGTTTAAAATTTCAACTTAACTAAATGTAAAAACTAAATTATACAAGATAAACATTGCCAATTTCTATAAAATTTGAAATTTTAAGCAAGTAAAATATACTGATTTATATTTTATTACAAATTTAACTTTTGAAAATAAAAAATAATTCACCTACGCTAGGATTCGAACCCCTGACTCAACGAATTATTAGCGACACAACTGATGTAACTATAGGAATTTAATGATTTTGAAAATAACTCATTCAAGATAGGATTTAAACATTGTATTTATAAATTTTATGAAAATAATTCACCCACGATGGGATTTTTTACATACATGTTAATACTTGAACAAATTCTATAAAGCTATAGCAAATATATTGATTCTATTAAAAATCCAATATTTTGATATTAATTCACCAAGTTAAGATTTAAAAATACTAATTTACAAATTCATTCAAGGTCATCCTCCTCTATAAATTATTAGCGATACCATCAACTAAATTCGTTATAACAGCTATTTTAGATTTAGTGTTTTTATGAAAATATGTCACTGGGTTTACAAATATTGATGAAAGTCACTGGACTTGAACCCTTCACTATATAAATTGATAAAGAATAATCGATTCATGAGTTTATATCAATATTTTATAATTATGATTTTTTAAAAATTTCACGCAGTTATGGTAATAATAATGCTATTGATAATAATAATAATATTAATAATAATAATAATAATAATTTAATTTAAATTTCACAACAATAAAATAAACAAACAATTTTTCAAACGTAAATTTATTACAAACACATAATTGGTAAATATCGTCATTATCAGTCAAGTGGATACTAATGATATCTAAATAAACTTGGTGGGTTACTGGGTAGCGATATTTAAACTATATGGTTGTTACCCAGACAACCTCATATAAATATTCTTTCGCTTGCCACTCGGCACCCGTTGCTAGGCAACGTTGGAACTGTGCTCGAGTGGGTAGATCGTCCGCAAAAAGTGAGCGCTATTACTAATGCTGTAATTGACCGAACGATCTCTGGGTTCAACGAGCTGTCGATAAAAGAACTGTGTTCACTTTTGATTTTTAGGTCCCCTTATACCGTTAATCTCATCCTTCGTGTTCATCAAGTTCTTTAAATAACATTTACTAACGACAAATATATATTTTATAACAGAAACAACACATTTTGATACATCAGTTACGTATTGTTTAATATTCGAGCGGCTCGGCGCTTAGCCCGCTCTTTACGTCCGGGTCAATAACCGCTAGCCTTCGGTGTAATCTTTGGACCTGTTACTGTCTCTCGGTAGGCCAGTTGGGCAGGAGCAAAAACGAGGGGATATGTCACTGCCGCTCCTTCTTGGCAGGCTGACAATGCTACCTCCAGCCCCTTTATCTGGGTTTTCAGGCTTTGATTTAACTGCCTCTCTTCCGTCCAGCCCTTTTGTGTTGCTGTGAGCCTTTGATAAAGCAACTTTGCTTTCTTTGGTTCTATCCAGGTGGCTTTTGTTTGCTGGATTTCTTTTGACAACTGGACGATTTGTTCGTAGATGTTTTTGTTGATTTTTCGCGCGTGCTCCAATTCCTGCTGTAGAATTTTTAGTGATTCCATCTCTGTAAACAATGAAATTAACTTTGGTCTACAAATCTTAAGTTATTCATTAATCATACAAATATTAACAATTTTGAACCAATTTGGAAAAATGAAAAAACAATAGAAAATCAACTAATTATTTATTTAGAATTGAATTTTATTTTCACTAAATGTAATCGAGTCGTTATTGAAAATGAGGGGTTCGGTGATTCTCATCATCACGCTCTTCAGAGGCCGGCTGAGCACAAGGGCGCTCCCGATACACAAAGATGGGTCTCTCTGTCCTTTTCCTGTGGCTGAGAAGGGTACTCTGGGGCACAGCGACTTTGAGGTTCGGAGAATTCACGTTCCAATGCTCATCCGCCCGGTTGAAAAGGTAGTGGGGTTATGGTGCGTAGTCGTCGGTATTCGCAATTAGGCCGGTGACAATATCCTCCTCCCCGTTCACCAGATATAGTCTGGCTCTGGCTACCAGAAGATTGGTTCGGCGCTGTTGATCCTCGAGATTGGCGAGAAGGAGCACCGCATGCTCGCGAATTTCTTGAGTAGGGGTTCGACCTGATTCTCACTTTATTGCTAGGAAAGGTAGCTCAACGTCGGTCCTTCTTCGTAGTTCATCCGATCGGAATTCTCTCGGCCGGGACACGGAGAAGCCCGCATCCCACATGGCCTGTCGCCATCGATCCGCGGACTGTGCGGGGAGTCGAATAATGGCCCTTGATTCTCCTAAACAAGATTTGATTAAATTAATCATGCAAATTCTTTGGGCTAGTAAATATCAGGTTCTTCGCCTTGAATTCCCTAAGTTTTGCTTACGGTTCTAATCATCACTACCACCTACGTAGATCGTCTTAACGACACATTTATATGTACCTAAATTATCATGCCTTATTTGACATCATTTACCTATGACATGTTATGGCCGTCCGTTGTCACTGCCGAACTTATTGAGGGAAAAATAAAACAAAAATCCAAAATCTGCTTTCGGATTAACATTTATGGAGCTGTTCGTTAGGCCAAATTTCGAATTGATGATTGTTCATCGGTTAATAAATATCGTTCATAAAAATATATACTTGCTAAGACAATAAAATAATTCGTTGGTCGAATAGTAATTAATATTCGCAAAAACACTCACTAAGTGAAATTGAAAAAAATCATGATTCCGTCTATTGAATAGTAATTAAGCTCCGTAAAAATACTTATTAAATTAAAAATCCAAAATTCATAATTCATAATCGATGTTCATACAAATACCTATTAAAAATCAAAATTCATGATCAGTGTTCATAAAAATAATTATTAAAATCAAAAGAATCGTAATCAATATTCCTAAAAATAATTATTAAAAAATCAAAATTCATAACCAATGTTCATAAAAATAATTATTAAAATAAAAGGGTCATAATCAATATTCCTAAAAATAATTATTAAAAATCAAAATTCAAAATCCATGTTCATAAAAATAATTATTAAGAATCAAAAAGTCATAATCAATATTCCTAAAAGTACTCAGTAAATGAAATTAAGAATCAAATAATAATTACTATTTCAAAAAACAATTAAATCAAATCAATTTAATATAATTTTGATATCCAGTCAGTAATAACCTGAGGTTGGGGAGGTCGTCGTAATTAAGGAAACACTACATTGGGCAATAAGGGTTTTGAATCACAGTATTCCAAAGCATCCTTTTCAAAAATTTAAACGTAGCTTGCACTTATCTCGGCGCTGAGATGGTCCCTCTCCTATTGGTGGATCGCGAGAAATCAAAATATCTCGGAGGAATTCCCATATTACCGGCTATCGTCGTTGGACATAAATAGGACGTCGGTTACTCTTTCGACTGATTCCATGGCATAGCAATTATAACTCGAGATTTTGAGTAATGAAATAACTCAGATGAAGTCCTGCGTTTCTCAGTATCGCGCTCTGGATTTGGTAATTCATTAAGGCTATCGGCATTCTTAGCGTTGGGGTCGATGCGGCAAACTTTCTAACAGGTGTTCCAAAATTTGAGATCCTGGATCTGGTGTTATGTCCCCGCCTGATATCCTGGTCGTTGTACTCTTGTCGGTGTAATTCCTTTGACGATGCATTTAAAAGAAAAATTGTCTGAAACTTAACTGACGATCTGAATCGTCGGGATTCATTATGTAATCAGGCAGCGATGTGTGCCTACTGGTGTGATTACATTAACCTGGTTGGCATTGCTTCAAGGGAATTTGCTGACTGGGCGTGTGTGTCTGCCGGTGTAGCCATTGGTGGAAGACACACTCTTCCGCTGATATTATCGCTCAATTGTCGATGCGTCGTGTTTGGATAAATTCGAGAATTATTGATCGTGACATTCTCGTAAAATGTCATGTTCCATATTCATTTCGGAAATTCAGCATTTTCATTCGTATCCGACCATTCTATCTTGGATGGATGTGTATTGGTTAATGTCACGCCAATTTACAATTCCCGGCAGTCTCTGGCATTGCATACGGATATGCCACCTGCACATAGGGTGTGTCTGCAATTAAGCTTGTAATACGCCATATGCTTTATTGATTTTCGTGGAATTCAATGTCGCATCTTATTATCTAGTAGGCATTTTAATTTAACTGCAACGTTTAATTATTCATAGACTCGCTTGGCTTGGATCAGCTGATTCTTCTAATGGGGAAATACTATAATCACGGGTATCGATTAGGTAATCTTGTATTAGACTATGGATTTGAATTTCTGTTTAGGTATGATCTCTCAACATCTCGCGATAACTTGGAGATCTCTTTCTCCGATGCCTCTACTGGATTTATTTTATTGATTTCTCGCCTGTTTTTTTATGGATCTCTTAGGAATAGTGTAAATTAATTTCGGCTGGACTATTTATTTCTGGATTCCAACTATTTAATTTTTTATTAATAAAGTTTTTTGGAAGATTGTTCTTTATTGAATTTGGATGGTGGGAAATTGGTAGCGGACACGGTTACGCATTGAATTTATTTGGTTCTATTACGAGATCTGGACTTTTTCGTTTATTAACACAAAGAAATGTAAGTCGTTCATTCCGTGTTGACTCTCTGCTCCTTATTTAAGAAACCAAATGTTAAATCGTATGATTTAGAAGAAATTCTAAGCTTATATATATTCATTACTTGCTTTAGTTTTTACCTGGCGATGGGTATCACATTGGTTAACTCGGATGTTCAAGTTATTTATACATTACTATTACATTTTTTTTGAATTTTTATTATCATCTAAAGTATTTAAAGTATTAAAATCAGCTAAATCATTTCTCAAATAGATTTAGTCGACCTTACGCTATATAAATTTTATTGATTGTCTATCGAGGGTTCGTGGTTGTTAATTTTATAATTTTCTACAAATCCATTTTAGTTAGTATTTAGGAATTTCAATGATTTCTATATTTGAGGAACCTTTACCACCTTTAACCTAACCTTTTCGGATTTTACAACATTTATATTATTTTATTCTTCCCTTTAGACTTTAACCTAAAAGTTTATATCAATGGGAGTTGTAACAACTGTATTAACTTACGTTTTTTCTAGTAATTATGGGCTCACAACGCAATATTAGCAATTTGAAAACGAGAGAGTTTATAATAACTAAATCTTGTAACCATTACCTTATTGGTTTTAGTACGGAATAATAGCTTGAAATTTATACCTATAATTCTTTTAACTCTGATTAAAATATATATATTAAGTTCATAACAACGATTTCATTTTTTCTTATTTCCCCGTTACCTTTCCCTTGGTTGACCTTAGGTGCACTGTGTTCATATTATAGTTAATGAGTGTGATAATTTTGAGCCGTATGTGAATATAATTTTAGGTCGAATTTATGGAAATTGGGAGACGAGGAAACAGCCAAAAGACTATTTCCCTTTTCCCCACTTCCCCTATACGGAATGATATTGACGTTCCAGCTCCTGCGTTCCGCACGCCGGGGCTTTCACTGGCATGAATCATTGGCGATATTCCACGCACTTACACGAATTCGAATAGTATGTTGGATTTTAATGACTTGTAGTGTGTATTCGGCTGTGGGCCGGAAAAATTTCGACAATATAAAACAAAGTTTTGTGCTATTTAAATATTTTATTAAACTAAAAATATAATTTACCCGATACATTCAACATAAACAAAAATATCATAACTACATCGCTCTCCCCACGCCGACACCCAAGCAGAGCTCCATTGAGGTTGCGAGGATGCGACGTGGAGAGAGTTTTCAAATAAAAAACTCTCACTTACATCGTGAAAATAACGTTCAAGTTTTGAAAAACTGTTTTACGAGTAAAAACGATTAAAATTGTGTAAAAATGAATCGGTATATATACCTATTGTACGACCCTAACCTTGCGTGTTCTTTTTGATTTAGTAAAACAAAATTTGACCTTGGAATTTCCTGGTATATTCTAATTTTTAATTTTATTATTTTGAGATTTTTTTGACAATTTTTTCTTTAGATTTTTAATTGAATTATTTGATTTTTATTTCATTTTCATGAAATTTCGCATTTTTTAATAAATTGTCAAATTTCGGTCAACATCTTTGGGTTTTCGTGTTATGTTTATATTTATTTCGTGCGGATCTTGTTGCACTTTGTTATTATTTTAATTTATTTTTGTGTTTATAATTTTATATTTAATTGTTTTCTTCCTCGTACTTTGATAGGGTTAATTTGTGTTTTAATAGGTTTGAATTTAAATGTGCATGTTATATTTGCATGTGTGTTACCGATTCATTTAAACACTTACAAGGCCGTTTGTGTTCTGGCCCAACAAACTTTTGATTTTAATAAGAGCTTTGAAAATATCTAAATATCAATTAAAACTCATCATTTTTAGTGATGATACCAAAACATGTAAAATTAGATTTACATTCATTAACAACTTGCTAATTAATCGATAATTTCAGATATTAAGACATTGATTAAATAACCATTAAAAATTCACCAGGTCTTATGTGATACCTATTAAATATTTCAATAATTATTAATTTATGATTCAAACTAGGTATATTATAATACTTTTCGATAAATTTATGGATAAACTATTGCATGATTTGTATTAAAGTTATCTAAAAGGTTAATAATTTTAACCTTATGTGAAGAAATAGATAATAACTTTAACCCTAAGTAACGAAAAAAGTAACCATTTTAACCCAAAGTAATGAAATATTTAATATTTTTAACATTAAAGTATAAAAGAGGTAGCAATTTTAATCCTATGTGAAGAAATAGGTAATAATTTTAAACCTAAATGATGAAAGAAGTAATAATTTTAACCCTATGTGATTAAAAGTTTGAACTATTATAACCTTATGTATACCAATAATTACTAAATACCAAGTATATTATAACACATGTCTTTAATAAAGAATAGTTGCTTAATTGGTAAAAAACATATTTTAAAAATCATTCAATCGTTGACAATTTTTAAGTACCTGTTAAGGATGTTAATGGTGTGGGGTTAGTGTTCTGTGAGCCCTTGACCCCAATACAACTTTTTTTTGCCCCTAATGGTTACCCGTCGCTAAGCAACGTTGGAAATGCAACCATTGGTTTTGAGGTCGCCAAAGGTGAGCGCTACGAAAGAACTTCTCTGGCCCGACCTCAAGGTGGGTTCAACGCACTACCGTTAAAAGGTCCGTGTGCGCTTTTGCCTATTCTCGTCCCATATTCGTGCGTTTGTCTTTTTCGTCACGTAGAATAAAATCTTTCACTATTTAATATTTACACTGATTCAATCTCGGCATTACAAGTCTTATTGGGAAGGTCAATAGGAACGAAAAACATTTATTAAATGATAACGAAGAATGTATTTTATTCTGCTGGCTGAGCGGCTCGGCGCTTGGCACGCTCGTTCCTTCCGGGTCGATGTCTGGGTGGTTTTCTCGCAGGTTTTGTGGTTGTTGTGGCTTTCTTATAGGCACAAAAACCGGGCCGGAGCAAAAACCAGCGGGTAGGTTACCGCGTTGCTTTCCTGGAACGCTGATAACGTTACCTCTATCCCGCGAATCTGAGTTTTTTGGCTCTGATTAAGTTGCTTTTCTTCGGCCCAACCCCGTTGGGCGGCGGTCATCTTCTGATATAGAGCCTTTATCCTCTTCGGCTCAACCCAGCCGGATTTGATCTGTTGGATTTATTTTGTTAGCTGCACAATTTGTTGATGCAGCTCTCTGTTCAATCTTTGGGCTTTATCCAATTCGCTTTGTAAAATCCTGTGTGGTTCCATGTCTACAACAAAGGAATCGTCATTAAAATTTATCTTTCTCCACGAAGATCACTTATCACATTCCTACTTCTAAATTTAAACAAAATCTTATCCTAAGTACATTATGATTCTACATTATTAATCATTGTGAGTAAGAAAAAATAAAAAAATGGAATCTAAGATTTATTTATATTATACAACAATGTTATTCATATCTTGGACTGCTTTGATCTCTGTATCGCTTGGGGAGCTCGTGGGAATATGGGTGCTCTTGGTTGCCGTGGGGACGCCTTTCCCCGTCTTGCATTTCTCTCGTCAGTATTTTTCGTGGAACCACCACGTTCATTGCCGCAGACTCCTCATCCAGGTTCGGATCATTGAGGTTAAAGGACGTGTTGTACGTAGGGGCGTACTCATCCGTACTTGGGATGCTTCCCGTTGCGATGGCTTTGTTAATTTCGGCTAGATTTTGCCTAGCCCTCTCCACTTGTTTATCCGTCTGGTGCTGGTGCTCTTCCAGGCACGCTAGTAGAAACTCTGCTTGTCCTCGGATCTCCCGGGCTGGATTGCGGCCGGGCTCCCTTTTGATGGCAATAAAAGGAAGATCAATTTCTCCGAGGTCTCTTTGAGTGCCCGTGCGGGATTCTCTTACTAACGAGATTGAGAACCTCGCGTCCCACATGCTTGCCAGCACCTGGCAGCCGAATGTGCTGGAAACCGCACGGTGACGCGGACACGTGGATCCAAGAGTTGTCTGCAATTTTTGCGATTAATAAACCATTTAATAAACCATGATTATTCTTTATATAATTCATCTTAATAAATACGACATGAATAGAGCGGTTTTGCCAGTTGATGGGTAGAGATATATGGAATGGCAAGCTAGAGTTGGATAAGATCATCGGGTTTCCGGACGGGTACTGATTCGTCGTAGTGTGGCAAGTTCATCACTTACGTATCAAAGTTTCAATTCATGCTTTAGGGGAATCTTTCCTATGTTTCATCGGTATCTGTCGTCATAACTATTCGGCTTCGTCATTTAATCGTGGTTCTTATGCCCGTAATTCGAAACTCGTGATGGGAATTTGCCTTCGCTTAGACTCCTTTTACCGTAATTCTACGTCATAATGTCCATTTGTTTTCATTTTGGTCATTGAAAAATGCAATTTGGTTGGCTATTTGTATCGTTGGGGATCCCTTGGTAGTTTAGCTTATTTCTCATTGTGGAGTGATGTCGCCGTCGTTATAGTTATTAGTCTTGGGCTAGTATATAACAGTTATCTCGATTTTCAAGTTGGAATTATATTATTTCAGGTCGTGCTGATCATTGGAGGCGTTCGACAGAAGTCATAGATGGGGCAAAATATTGCATGGATGCCGGCAATCATTGAAGAATTGATGGTTCATGACCTCGTCAATTTTCATCGGCATTAGACAATATGAAAATAATTCGTATGGTTCCATAGAAAATTTATTATTCATAACATTGTTAACAGTTTGCTAGCTTCACTGGAGAATCCTTTGCGGTTGGTCAATAGGTGAATCTATTCCGGATTGTGGCATCTCAAAAGCTTGATTCTCGTATGAATTTACATGTTGAAACATTTTAATAAGAGATAAAACTTACCATTTCGCGGTGTGGCTGGTTCTCTCCTAGATGTGGTGCTAGCTTTGTTCCAAACGTTGTTGGTCTCTCCGGTTCTCTGGCGTTCGTTGTGAAAATTCATAATTTTTCCTTGTTATCTCAGTTAGAAAAATGGTGGAGTTGGCACAAGGATCCGGTTTTATATAAACAGCCAGGGCAGTGCCACGTCATGTGGATGATTCCCACGAATTGGTTTTCAATGTCGAATTTATTTAATTTTCTGTAAACTAGAGTATTTCCTATTGACTGGTGACAATTCTCTCCTTATTATCACTAGTTGTGGCGCTATTAATATTTCTCTGGCCTTCTAGCCAGTGTGCTGTTGCATTATTCTAAATGTCAATTAGGCCGGTTGTGCAATTAATGATTGGATCGATCGAAATACTCTACCACTTTTCCTACCCGGATTCAATTGTATGCGTAGCAATATTTGTTGGTTTTGACATTTTCATTTATGGCGTCCTCAATTTCAGAACTCCCATTATTGTGTTCGCTTGACTGTATTTGCTCTGAATTTCTCTGGGATTTATTGCTCCGGTGGTCGGTAAAGTTTGGTGAGTATGATAATTATTTATTTCTCTTTGAAATTACACTATGTCGTAGGCCTAACTTTCCGTGATCCTTCTTGGATGGGTTTCCCTCCGTGGTTACCCTAAAGATGATGCATCAAGTTACACAGCGGCCATACAGTCTCCCGGTTATTAATTCCAAATTGGATAAACTCCGAATTCCGGCATGGGATTTCTTATCCCTGAAAAAGACGTTTCCTTGATCACAATCCTATGTTAATGATGGCATTGATTCCGGTAGCAACCTATACATCCGTCACGGTGGTAGATTTATCCTATCATAATGCTGATTCTAAATGCTTTACTCAGAACTATTGTGTTTAATTTACATCTAGTAATATTGGGCGTCTATTATTCTAATTATTTGACAGTTCCTAGTGTTGGGTTAATAATACAGCGACATCAAGTGTTGGACGCATCGTATGTTTTGAGTTCTGCAATTTACCCTATCATTAATACTAGTCTTCTGTAAATGGACTTCGAAAGTTAACGTTATTATTATCATTTTTGGGTCTCATTTCCCCCTAAGTCTCGCCTATCATGCTCGAGCATTAAATTTCCATGGAAGCAATTGGATTTTCATATCTAATTTAATATTAAGTTTTTTAAACTTCGTCTTATGGTAACTATTTATCATTTTATTAATTTTACCATTTTATTATGAGTCTCATTTTGGCACTTGAGTTTACAATTATTACAGATTTTCGATCCCTTCCTACCGGTTGCAAATTTTATACTCATTCTTAAATCCACGGCTTATTATAGTTGCTAAGTTTACATTTATTATTACCCGTTTTTATTTTAGTACTTTTGCTAATCGTGGTCATCACGGCGTAAATTTATATCTAATATTACTCTTTCTGACAATCTAATTCGGTTGATATTAGTTAATCATTTTACTTTTACTGATTTCAACACTCGTTTATTAGTCATGATCATAGCAACGATTTACAGCGCCAATCCCAGTTACCCCCTTTTATTTGACCTTAAGACCATTTGTGTCGACATTAGAAAATTACAAGTGCCCACTGGACTACTCGGTGTAGAGATTTTGAGCCGTCTGTAATTTGCAAAGTTAGGTCAAATTTTCGGGAAATGGTTTGCGGAGGGGCAGCCAAAAGACTACCTCCCCACTTTCCAATTTCCTCTATAGATGGGTAATATTGACGTTCCAGCTACTGCGTTCTCACGCAGTAGCCTTCACGGGAACGAAATATTGGCGGACTTACACCGCACTTACACAGTTCGGTTGGGGTGTGTATATTTTACTGCCTTGCGGTGATGTGTCGGCTGTGGGCCGGAAAAATTTCGACATAGAACTCTTATGATTAATAAATTGTTGTATCATATACAGCATTCCTAATATATCAGTACACATCTTTATCTACGCCAACGCCCAAACAGTGCTCATATGAGGTTGTCTGGACGCGACGTGGAGAAAGTTTTTGAACATTCCTCCCCTCACATTAAAAGTGTTCTGATTCCAACTGATTAACTGGTAAGTCAAGTTTTTCGAGTTCTAGTTAAGAAACTGCTTAAAATTCTGTGAAAATGAATCGGTATATATACCTATTGTACGACCCTAATCTTGTGTGTTAAATTTGAGGTTGTAACTTTCTGGTATATTCTAATCTTAATTTTATTATTTTCGTGATTTTATTTGACAATTTTATTTTTTAACTTTTAATTAAATTGTTTCTAATTCAAATTATTTGATTTTTGTTCCAACTTTCATGGACAAAAATATACTAATTATCCTTATTAAAAATTTAACAATTTATTGAACTTCACATACTTTTTTTCAATACAAAATCAATTTAACAGAATAATAAAAACATATTTGTTAGCAAATCGATAAAAAATAATATACATAATGTCCAACTGGATATTCAACCACCTTAAAATCTTCGATAAAATTGTCAAAATTTAATAAATTTCTATCATAGTAGCAATAAACATCAAAATACTTAAAATCATCTACAAAAAGGATAAATCCACTCAATGTTATGCTCGGATAGATATAAATATTTGGGCAAATTTTATGAAAGGAGAATGAAAATATTAACATTTAAAGAGAAATGATTGGTTGAGAGTAAATTCTATTTTATTTTAAATGGAAATGATTGGTCAAGAGATGAATTTAGGATCGTTTAAGCCTTAAACGATCCTAAATTCATAACTTTAAGGGGATTTCAAGAAATTTTATTCGGTTGAATATAGAAATAAGTCGGTGATTTTTATGAAAATAATGAATATAGCTGGAAGTGGAAATATTGCCATTTAAAGAGAAATGATTGGTTAACAAGAAAATTTTATTTAAGGGGGAAATGATTGGTTTCTGATCTTTTAAGGGGAAATAATCGATTAAGAACAGATTTGTTGATATTTTTAAGGGTTGAGTCGGTTGAATATCGTTATTTAATAGGCGATTTTTATGAAAAAATAATGAATATAGTTGGTACAATGGGGGAAAGTGTTATTTGATGGGAAATGATGCTCAAGAATGAAATTTATTTTAGTGGGAAATAATCGATTAAGAGCAAGTTTATTGAAAATTTTAAGGGGGTTGAGTTGGTTAAATATTGGTATTTAAAGGGTATATACTATCTAAATGAGTATTTTTATGATTTCTATGAAAAATTTGAATATAGATAGAAATATTGTTATTTGAAAATAAATTATTGGTCAAGAGAATTTATAATATTTTTAAATGAATTTATTAGGTTGAATATTGATGTCGGTTAATTTTTTTATATGATGGTGTAAATAATATCACTTAATGAGAAATAATTGGTTGAGAGTAAATTTTATATTATTTTAGGGGGAAACGATTAGTGAAGAGGGGAATTTATAATATTTTTAAGGAAGTCGATAGGTTAACTTTTTAGGATATTTAGGAAAACTGTTACTTTTTTCATTGATTTAAGATTAATCAGAATATATCTATAAGATTTTGGTTCTAAGAAATTATATGATTCATGTAATTATTTATATTCAAGTAAGTATTTATTTGATTTTATTAAAATATTTTCAATTCAATTAAATTAAAAACTAAAATTGACTAGTATTTGTTGGGCCAGAACACAAACGGCCTTGGAAAATGTTTAAATGGATCGGTAACACGCATGCAAATACAACAATCAAATTTAAATAAACCTATTGAAACACCAATTAAACCCTACCAAATATGAGGAAAAAGAGAATTAAATATAAAATAATAAACATAAAAATAAATTAAAATAATAACAAAAAGCACCAAGATCCGCACGATATCAACACAAACATAACAAGAAAACACAACAAATTCGACAATAATTGATAAATTAATAAAAGTTCATGAAAATGAAACTTAAATCAAAAGATTTGAATTAGTAATAATTCAATAAAAATCCTAAATGAAAAATTATTAAAATAAATTGAAAAATAATAAAATTAAAGAATAGAATTCACTAGAAAATAATAAGGTCGAATTTTGTTTTACTACATCAAAATTAACATGCAAGGTTAGGGACAGAAAATAGGTATAAATACTGATCCATTTTCACATTAAAAACACACCGTTTTTCGAAACCAAACCATAAAACCATTTTTGAAAATCTATAATTTTAGGTGAGAAATAGTTTGATTTTTGGAGCTCTCTCTCCACGTCACTTCCTCGCAACCTCGATGGAGCTCTGCTTGGAAGTCGGCGTGAAGGGAGATGCAATGTTATGAGTTTTTATTTTTTTATGAAATGGAATGTAGGGTAATTTATGTTTATTTGTTATATGCTTAATAAATATTTATATTATTTATAAATTGTTTTACATACTTAAACTTAATTAAACATTTGTCGAAATTTTTCCGGCCCACAGCCAACACATATTGCAAGATAGTAAAATCTACATAGTACAGATTTGCGTAAGTGCGTGGAAAATCGCCAATGATATGTACCCGTGAAGACCCAGCGTGCGGAACGCAGGGGTCGTAACGTCAATATTACCCATATAGAAGAAACGAGAAATAAGAAAGAGGTCTTTTGGCTGCTTCCTCGTTTCCCCTTTCTGTAAAATCGACCTAAAAATTACATTACACACGGCTCAAAATCAACACACCAAGTAGTCCAGTGGACACTCATTAAATATAATATAAACATAAAATGCGGCTAAGGCCTATTAAAGGGAAGGGTACGGGAATAAATTAATTTGAAATCGTCGATATAACTAGATTGGATTGATCTTTTGAAACAAATTAGATAAAAATCATTGGTATAATTAAGTTGATTGTACATTTTGAAATGAGTTAGTAGAAATTATTAAATAAGTAATTCATTGATTCAATCAAATTAACATTTAAAGTAGCTATTGATTATAGATAAAGTAAAAATTAAAGTATTTCATTGCTTAAAATTAGAGTAATTATCGAGTAATTCATTCATCAAATTATTATAAGTTATTGATTAAAAGTAAAGTAATTAAATTATTATAACTTATTGATAAAAATTAAAGTAATGACAAATAATTTTATTGATTAAATTAATATAATCCATTTTAATAAAATTGAAGTAATGCATTGATTTAATTAACTCATGGATCAGAATTAAAGTGATTATAATTAAAAAATTCTCAACTAAAAGCAAAGTAATTCGTTAAATTAAAGGTGAAGTAACTCACCGATTAACAATAAATTAATCCATTAATTGAAACTAAAGTAATGTATTGGCAAAAAAAATAAAGTAATTCTGTGATTAAAATTAAGAAGTCCATTGGTTAAACAAAGTAATTTATTGGTTAAAAATACAGTAATTTATTGATAAGAATTAAAGTAATTCGTTGAGTAAGAACAAAGTAATAAATCTAATCGGATCTCAAACCAGAGCGTATCTTATTAGTTGAAATAGTAATAGAACCTTTTCAATCTCCCGTATAAATAAAAGATAGTCATTACCAAGCTCAAATATTGATCTATTCCCGCACAAAAATGAACTAACTTAAATAATTAAATGAAAAAACTGAAAGTACAAAACGCTAATAAAGCGAAGGAAAATTTATTGAACTAAATACAAAGAGATTACCGACTACTAACGAGAAACCAACTGGCTAATATAACAATCCACCTGTCTCTTTGTTCCCTTTATCACTTCGCCAATAACTGACGACATAGATTTTCCATGATTAACCTCCATATCACCATTAAAATCATATAAATTCGCGATCAAAAACATTGAATAACTAACCGTCCTCGCCTAGCATCACAAATAATTCCACGAATTGCCAGAACCCAAGTCTCCAACATCTTCTGGACATTTAATAATAAACTAATCAATATATGAAATAAAATTATCTAATCCCATAGAGTAAACAATAAATCCATAATATAATAGAACCAACTCGTAATATCATAAAGACCCTTCAGTAAGAATATAAACGGCCAAAACAAGGTCCCATACTGGTAGATGAGAAAATACCAACGATAATTCATAAATTGCAACCTCTAGAAACATTTAGAAACGAATGATAAAAATCTTTAAAACCAAAGGTAATGCTGAGAATTGGAATCAACGTGGGAATGCTTGCAGTGAAGTTGGAAAATTAGCAACATCACGTGTGAGTCCTCCGCCGTTGATACCCAAACAAGAGAAAACTTACCGATTTCCAACAATTAATCCATTCCGAAAATTTAAGATACAGTTAATATCTCAATGAACATATACAAAGTGCGAACGGATGTCGCAATTGTTTAGATAAATCAATAAGTCCAAAATTCATCCGAACGTCGATTGTGATTCCTCGTTCCCCCAGCGACAATTCTAACATCCGTTTCACTATTAGGCGGTGTGTGAGATACCCAAATAATACTTAAGTTTACAAAATTACCACCTCATATTTTCGGATAAATATTTAAAATTTACCATTTCGAGAGCCGGGTAAATATTAGCACATACCGGAAGGCAAGATTAGTTGTATCATACACGCTTCACCTTATTAGTTAGGACTAATAACGAAACACCATTTTACAAACCAAACCAAAACTTTTCACCTATGTCGTGTCAACGTAATTCTAACACCGGAACGCCAACAAACCGACCAATCTTCTCTCCCGAGCGTCCGGAATTTTCCTTGAGAACAACAGGTAGACTTTCCTTCGAAATAATAACAATTTTAATGAATTAATGTTCTTGATTTAATATAAATTTGTCGCATAAGAATTTTGTCTTATTATTAAATAAATTATGTGTAAGTTAATCCTAATCGAATAATGTTAAACCTATTAGAAATTTCATTTACGTATATTTTATATTTGTTTTTATAAACCTTTAATAAACGGGGAAGGACTATTACAATTGACTAAATGCAAATTCATAAATGTCATCACCATTACATCCGATATCATCAAGTTCAGATACTAGGTCCCCCGGACGTTAAACTAACTGGTAATCTTACTCCTTATAACTAATCGGAAGGTTCGGGAATATCGGAATCAATGATTATGATAGTTCACCACGATTTATCAACAACTTTCTCGCGCTATAAAGCCATAGATACTGCGTAGATCAGAGATTGCCACTCGTCAGTCCTATTAGTTTTTTTTTTGTAAAGATTTCGATCCAAGATGGTGATGGTTTTCCAAATGGTCAGCAATAATTATGCTGTGTTTACCCGAGTTTAATAGGTATTTCCACTCATCCATAGTTAAGTGTGTTTCATCATGTAAATATTAATTAGATGTAGTATACATTCTTCTTTTTTTTTGCAATTGATGTCCCTCCTATCTAGACCGTAGAGTGATGGTTAAACTGTTGTTTTTTCCTGGTAAACACTAAGCAACCAGCTATCGAATTACCATAAACGACTTAGATAACCCTAAGAGCATTCCCGTGAGGCGATATTCGTTTACCAACCCTTCAATACACCCTGAGAGTGGTGAAAATTGTCCACCTGCAATAATTATTTAATAATGAGCGTTAATTCCTAACGTTAATACGCCCTATAAACTATTTCGAGATTGCATTACGTTAAATCATCTGACTATCACGAATTTAGAAGAACCAATGCTTCCCGAATGGATATCCGCCCGCGAAGCCGACAACCATTCCGTCAAGCAACCGCCGGCCGGGACGCAAGGAACGTGCCCGACGCCGAGCCGCGCAGTCGTCAAGTCAACCGAACTAACTTATGGATATTGTGCACGTCGTTTGTTTCATTAAATAAATTGGTACTTGTTATTAATTTAAACCCAAGTAACCAGCTATAAGGCATGATTGGCACGAAATCATCTCCGAACCTTCGTTCTACCTCCACCGATCAACCTAGATTTAATTTGAACTTTCTCATACAAGGGACAGAGCAAAGCGAGCATAGGTCTTCTATCGACAGCTCGTGAACCCGAGGATTGTCCGAGCAATTACAGTACTAGTGATAATACTCAAGTCTTGAGGACAATCCACCACTTGAACACATTTCCAACATTGCCTAGCAACGGGTGCCCAAGTGGCCGCTAGAATCATAATTATGGGGCAACCATAAAGATAAACAAATAACGAAACCCTGTAACCCACCATATTTAAAAAATTTTTGTTACCTATTATTTATGTTTTTATTGACAATTTTCTGAATAATATAAATATTTACGATTATTTCCAGGAATCAAGAATTTACTAACTACTTATCCGGAAATAGTACAATTAAATACTGCAAGCACTCGATAACATACATTAATTTTCATTTAACGAGTACATTTTTCTTAACAATTACCTAAAAATCTTCAATAAAAATATGAAAATTTATTCCAAGTATTATGAAAGTAATATATTTTAAAATTTGTGAAATTAATTTAAGAATATTTTTCTAATCAAATTTCTTTTCATAATAGGTGATTTTATGAAAAAATAATGAATATAGTTGGTACAATGGGCAAGTGTTATTTGATGGGAAATGATGGTCAAAAATTGAATTTATTTTAGTGGGAAATAATGGATTAAGAGCACGTTTATTGATATTTTTAAGGGATTGAGTCTGTTGAATATTGTTATTTAAAGGGTAATTACTATCTAAATGAGTATTTTTTATGAAAAATAACATTTAATAGAAGAATAATTGTTCAACATTGGATAAATTTTAAAAAAATAGTTGAAAAATGTTTGACAAAAACGTATTGACTTTTACAAAATAATTTCAATGATTTCAATAAAATACAATAATCAAATGCAAATTTTATTCAGAAAAGATAATTTTTCTTGCTAACTACCCAGTAACTAAGCAACTAAGTGATTTACTGATATAGAGGCATTAATAATGTGAAAGAGAGCGAAGAAGATTTTACTAATAAATTTGTATTTTTATTTGTATTTCTTATTATTTTTTAACTTTTTATTTACTTTTATTTAAAGTTTTGTTGGTAAGTAACCAAATATTTATATTTATTTGTTCAGTAACTAGTTATCGGTTACCTCATATGTATACAAGTAGACGGAATAAAGTTCGCAACTGGAAAAACTCAACATTTCGTGGATAGAAGCGGAAAGTATCCAATCTTATTCTTCAAGAGTGAAAGATTGGGGATAATGGGTTGCAGGAGACTATTACAGCTCAAAGCCGCTATGTCAAAATAACAAAAAAACTAAAAATGCATTGGGCAAGTCCTAGTATATCTTGCTCAAATTTTTACCATAAAATCGATGCTGCTAGCATCACACAACAGATGGTTGGAGAGACATTTCTGACACTTTCATATTTTGGGATCACCCTAATGATTATCATTATTATTATTATTATTATTATTATTATTATTATTATTATTATTATTAATATTATTATTATTATTATTATTATTATTATTATTATTATTATTATTATAATTATTATTATTATTATTATTATTATTATTATTATTATTATTATTATTATTATTATTATTATTATTATTATTATGTTTGTTTTTGTTTATTTTTACACCTGCAGCCTTTTTTTGTTATGCTTTTTATATTTTGCACCTGAATGTGTTTTTGGATTGACTTATTATTTATTCTATCTAAAAATTTTGGGGCATCCGATTCATTTAATTTTTAGATATATTTTTATTTGATTTATTTTACAATCGCATATTTTTTTAATGGTAATTGGACTGCTTTCTACGAATGACGGGCAACCACAAATGTAGCATTGAAAGCTATAACGCGTTTTTGTTTTAATTACCGATATTGCTCTTTATTTACTTGATTTGGGTTATTATTAAATTATTTTATACCCAAAATTGTCTCACAAAATTATGAATTTACAATCTTTTCTCTGTGGTTTATAATGACAACTTTAATAGATGATCAAAATTCCTCACTATTAAAAATAAAAATAAAAACTCAATTTAAAAAATTAAAACTTAAAGGGAAATAATTGCTTGTTTATAGAATGACTGATTCCTGAACTATAGGTCTTCAAAAGTCATAGACTTCTTGGAAATGTTTTACCCGATAAGTTGCTTGGGCCGTTCGTAAGTATATTTTTATTATTGTACAAGATTTTTTCAAATTTTAATGTGAAAAACTTTAGAGACTCCCTCAAACTATTTCAAGACTTTGGAAATGAGATACTCAATAAAGGATTCTCAATTGGACATATTATTCATATCAGCAAATGTACATGTCCAGTATCGCAGTTGTATCGAGGTCTACCTAAGTTGATGAATTCATAAATGAATGGAACTGATTAATAAAATGAAATATTAGAAATTTATAATTTTCAAATACATGAAAAATACAATGAAAGTCATATATCATATGTAATCTAGTTTGGATCTCTAGAAAATAAAGAAGCTGAATCAAAAAGCTTCCTCTTAAAAAACGACACCTCTTGCACCCTACCTTCCACTGACAAACTGGCAATATCATTTAATTTATTGTTGATTTGCCTTCGTACCACTCCAATGTACACACGATGTATTGTATATTCATATACCTCCATTCGTATGGTAACTACGAAGAGGATGACGGAGATCATAATGGTAATGTAAATGATAAAGTAGGATTCGAAGGTAGTGGGCTCATTTGTGGTCATTGTAAATAATTCTCCTTCGATTTTCAATCTGGAATCTGATGTATAATATGCGTTGTCAATTGGATTGTCAACATATCTTGTGCAATACATATCACTTCTTGAATATTTT
Organism: Schmidtea mediterranea; assembly: GCA_022537955.1. Taxonomy (NCBI): domain Eukaryota; kingdom Metazoa; phylum Platyhelminthes; order Tricladida; family Dugesiidae; genus Schmidtea; species Schmidtea mediterranea. The sequence continues at coordinate 312,199,249 of CM039679.1, read as the reverse complement.
TCATCTATTGAAGTATCTGAAAATAAGAAGAAATACGAAATGAACATCATCTTTTTAAGCTATTGAGCAAGCTGTTATATAGACTCTCATCGTGTCTCAATCACATCTTTTGATGACGGGAGTCAACATTTAATAGAACTTATAAAACTGTTTGGTTTAAACTATTGGTAAAGAAAGTGAAGCACTTTGTGGAGTACAATTTAATACGGCTTTTATTTAGAAAGAAACTTAAAACAAATCAAAATGTGAACAAAATAAATGACAATTGAATTTTTGTCCCAGTAATAATCTTTGAAACATGATACAATTGTCAAAATCTTTAAGTCCTCTCTAGGTTTTCTACATCAAAATACTGGACATCGTTTAAAACCATGGTTTAAAAATGGTCGAAAAACGCTGTCATTTCTCGCACAGATTGTCCTAACCTGAACACTTACTGTACAGTGCATCGCATAAGTAAATGTCACCAGAGTAAAACTATAATTGTTAACACTCAAGAAAAAAACAGAATCTTTTCCACAAAAGACGATTAAATTTCGCTCTCTAATATCTGGTAGATTTTCCCTTACCAATGAAAATAGCAGTTACACTTTGGAGTATTAAATGTATAGGTTTATTGATAGTTTCTTTGAGAATTGCTTCTCATTCCTCTTGAAGGGAGACCAATAAACTTGCAGCTGATGTTGCCTTGTATTGTTGCTTTCTTAATTCTTTAACTAAAGAGAAACAAAACATTTTTAATTGGATTCATTTGAGACAGGAAATCTCATGCTCCTCTAAACAGGTCTTCGTTGCTTATGTATTTTAGCTAGGTGTACCATCTTTTAAAAAATGAAAATGTTCGCTTGATGTTATTGTTTTTTATATATGAAAAGAGGGCCTCGTATAGGACGGTATACTGTTGAGGTGATAGATTATTGGCAATGTTGTAGCTTTGATTTTCCGTAGAACAAAATAGCTCCACTTTTTGATAGAGATGTTGCGTTTTACAATGGCTCGGAGACAAGTGTTATGGTATTCTTGATTCGGTTGATGACGCATACAAACAGGATAACTGGTGAATAACTGTTGAAAGGAACTCTCATCATTAAAGATAATACTTTCCCAGAAGTAATGATTCTTTTTTCTCAGATTTCTTTGTCCAGAAAAATCGATTGGCCATATTCTTGAGTGCCAAAAGTGAATGCTGTCTTGCAACTCTGCCATTGTATCCCAACCTCTTCAAATAACGCTGTGCAGCTTCTTTTACTACTTGGGAAGCTGTTTTATGATTATCAGACTCAACACTTTGTCTCACAGGCTGAAGAATACGCTCTGATGGTTTGTTTGTCGACTACGTAGGATGACTCTGGGTTTTCCTGAATTACGAAATCGACATACAATATTGTTCACTGTTGACAGAAGTACGTGCAAAGCAGCCGCAACGTTTCTTTCTAATATTCCTGCCTTACATTGCACAATAATTTGACCTCTTAAAAACTCTGACGGTTCACTGGCATTTAGAGTGTATGGCATGATTAACACAAGTCTAAAACCATATTGGAATGAGCTCTGTCATATATCCAATGGGAAGATATTAACTTTCTTATTAACTTAGGAAGATAGTTAGCTTTTTTGCATTTTAATTTCGCTGCAGTTCTTGCTATGTTATTTTACTTATGATTTTTAATCACTTTGATCAATTTCATGGGGTTTCCATATGAGAATAATCTGTGCATACACATATAAAGACGTGATTATTACTTATATTTTAGTCAAGATTCGTAATGAGAGGTCAAAATAGATCAAAATTAAAGCAAGGGAATAAATCTATAGGTTCACTAAGTTCCAGATAAAGCAGAATTGTTTACTGCTTTTTTATTATATTTTTAAATTTAATTACCTAATATTTTTTAGTATTGTTATGAAGTTTAAGCGGTGCAATCGTGTAAATATAGGTATTGAGATCGACTTGAAAGGAAACTGAGAAAAATGAAACTAATATTACGCAGATTAACTATCATTCGACTATTTTATAGTTAATTTATAAATAATCAATAAAACCATAATAATAATGTATTTTTTTAAATTTCTATTGCTAAAAAATTACATAAATATATTTAGTGGTCGTGGGAATTCTGTTTATGGCAGCACTTTCATGATTTCCTCTGAGTGAAAAGAAATTTTCCGGAAATTTGATTTTGTAAGCCAATAAGAAACAAATGGTTTCGAGAGAAAATTTAGCACGATCAACATAATCACCAAGAAAATGATAGTTAGAACCAGTAAGAGATTCCCCATATTCAAACAATCGTAATAGATCCGTAAACTGTCTATGAATGTCATCACAAATATCAATTGGAGCTACTTTACTATATTTGTGAATTGCCCAAAATCTATCGAGATTAATAGTATTAATAGGGAGTATTCTGCAAGCAAGGATAATTATGACGTTTTTGCCAAATCTGTTATCTTCAGCCACTTAAACCACATTAAGCTTTGCAATGTCACTGAATTCATGGTCGATCATACCCTGAAATGTGAGTATCTTATTAGATGATCCTAATTCTTTTTCAAGATTTGAGTCGAATAATTCAAAAGTGTTTGCATCCGAACCAACAGAGAATTCTGATTCATTTTCTTCTGCAATTTTACAAGTTAATTGTGTTCCAATAAAATCATCTGCATAATCATCAAATGTTGATCCCTCGAGGTCAGTCATTTAATTCTTTTTTTTCGAAATTTCAATTACGGTGCATACAAATACTAATAAAGTACACTAAACACTATTAAGTTTTTTTATTTAAAATTAGTATTATACATGTTTAAAACACCATTGTTTATATAACATTTTTTAAACAAAATGTTTTAACCTAATTAATTACATTTATCTTTTTATAAAAAAATCACGATTTATATACGCAGAATTAGATTGTTCATCATTTAATAGCTGAGAAAAATCACTTTTAAGAGTTTTATAAGAATCTTGATAATTTGATGATTTTTTTCATTGGGGTAGAGATTCTATTTAATTCTTCTGACCATCGCTCATAAAATCCTATGCTTCACAATCAGCTGTATAATCTTCTGTACTTTAAAAAATGTCCGTACTATTTTGATGATTTCCATACAAATTTGCGATAGATATTTCACATCGGATGCGTTTTGGTCGTTAATATTTTTAATTTTAATTACGTCATCTTTTTTAGTACTGTTATGAAGTTTAAGCGGTGCAATCGTGTAAATATAGGTATTGAGATCGACTTGAAAGGAAACTGAGAAAAATAAAACTAATATTACGCAGATTAAATATCATTCGACTATTTTATAGTTAATTTATAAATAATCAATAAAACCATAATAACAATGTATGTTTTAAATTTTAAAACATTATATATGTGTGTGTATAGTGTGTGTTAGACTGGGAACATTCATTTTATATAATGTGTGTTGAACTGGTGTAGGCTACAATCCAATAGAATTCATTCATTATTTATCATTTTATTTTCTCTGAACTAGTCAGAATTCTATAATTAATGTTTTATCCAAATTAACAATATTTTCAAAATACAGACAACTTGTTGTGTTTCATATATTATAAAATTTATTGATGTTTTTAATAATACAAAATGTTGTCCAATGAAACAAATCAATATTATAAAACAGAAAATGCATGTATATATGTCACAATAACTAATTCCAATATGTGAACAGTAGCAAGGTGACGTTTACGCATATCATTCTAGTAGCCATTTCTAAATCAGCTAAGCTATTTTGAACTTTGTTGTTTTCGTGTGTTTTAATTAAAAATATCTTTTTGATATTTGTTTAAATGGGGCATTTTCGTAATAATAGTGCAAATACTGATAAACCTAGAAAGTTTTATTAATTTATCTAATGATGACAATCGAGCTGTCGAATTATATTGCAAAAATATATTTTTAAAATATGAAGTTATTTTACGTAAGAGTATTTAAACTAATTCTTGATTTTTAACCACAGAGGACCAAAACATTAATAGGAATAACATCAACAAGTTCCTTACCTACATAGCAAACCCTACTGTTTCCAAAGAATATGGAATATTTTATTAAATATTACTCAAAATATTTTCAGATTGTTAGAATATGGCTCTGTTTTTAAGATTGAAAGTGATATAGTTTTATTTTTATCCTGGATGATGTTTGGAACGTTAGTTTATGGGGTGTTTATAATCCTTAAGAGAGAGAAGCAACTCACAAATGTTTCATTATATAGTAAACATGTGAAATTTAGGTTGCAACATATGATAAATAAATTATGAATACATACACACACAAATATATATATATATATATATATATATATATATATATATATATATATATATTATTTACCTGAACTAAGAAAAACTTTTTTCATTATTTCGTAATTTCTCTCCTTCCTTATAAAGCTGGATGCAAAATGTACAGCTATGAAAAAGTTTATTTGGCATATTATTATGAGGGTTTTCTTGGTCATAGCATATGGGATTTTTACATAATTCCTGGATGAAGACGCAATTTCGTGCTCGTTGTGGTACAAAACTATGTTGAACCTAGACTGGTCTAGAGGATAACCGTCATGGCCGCATCTTATTATAGATCCTGGACCCGGAAAAAATAATTGAATACAAGTGTCAGTAGGCATAACTGAAAAGAGCTCTGACAATTAAACAAATAAATTTGACATATATTTCTCTAACAAATGTTTGAAATTATCTTAACCTATCTTAAAGGTTGTGTTTCTTCTAAGCTTTCACATGATTTTTACCAAAGACACTTCCAAATTGTCACATATGATTTCTCAGCATAAACAATCCCAAATCATTCATCAAATATCAAGCTCGTAGTTAAATAATTAGTATTTAAATTATTATTATATCACTCTAGAGTCCCTTCCAATTAAAAATTTTAATAAACGCTACATATCGAATCATTTCACTGTTTTGTTTATTCTTTAGCACAGGTTTCGGTAATCTTTTATACAAAAGGAGCCAAAATCGCAAAAAAATTATTTCTTATAAAGAGCCATTTGCAATTTTTTTTATTTTTACAATAATATCAAAATATTATGTCACTTATAAAAAAGTCAGAGGTGAAAAACAAAAGAAGTCCTTATAATAAAATTATGATATTGGCTTTTATTGACAATGTATTTTCACAATGCAAATAACTTTGAGTATTTTTACAGATGCAACAGAAAACAATGTCTCAGACTAATTTATAATTATGGAAATAAACGTAAAATACAAATACTCGGTAAACAGGCAATAAATAATCAAAATTAAAATTGTAAATTCACGTGATAATAATTTACTATAAATTAGAAATAAATTAGAAATAAATACCAGATTTCCTTATAAATTTAAGAAAGACATATAAAACATTGAAAATAAAAATTGTTTTTTATCAATGTTAGTTTTGCCCTTGCATATCCGTGGATAATTGTTTTATATTGGACGAGTATCTAGTAATTTTTAATTTTAAGCATGATTCAAGATTTTCATCGTTCAGTGAACTTCTGATAAAACTTTAGCACATAGCTTCTGTGATGGTCGCTTTCCAGTAGTTTTAAAAAGTTCTTTCTACCATTCATATATATTTACATTATTCTCTTTTTAACTAATAATTTGTATCCAATTTCAAAAGTTCTATAAAATTGTGAAATGACAGTTTTTTCCGAAAACAATTTATCTTCTTCGATTGGTTTTAACATAATTTTTCATATAAAATTTTTCTTTCTTTTGATTTACTAAAAATAGTCTGAACAAATATTATTTCCTAAGTTGAAAATCTCATTGTCTGTTGTAACGTGCATATTAATATAAATTTCACGCACTTTCATAAATCTGGAAATACACCAAGCGAAGTCGAGATAAATCACCTATAATATAAAAAGAAAATCAATAAATTTATAGCATATAAACACACCAACTCACCTTGAGGTTGCTTGTAAAATAGTTAATGAGACAAACCCTACACTATCGAAACAGAAAAAGTGACAGAGAAATAAAATAATGCACATTAACACAACCCATAATAAAACATGCATGCAAACTTTTAACATGTAGCCATCTGAAGTTGAAAAAACACCTATAATAAATAATTTTATAGACATTTTTGAGATAATTTTAGAAAGAAAAATGGCGGAAAAAATTTTTAATTTAAATTTTGAGGTTTTTGCTAGGAAATTTCGAGTAAATGAGAATGTATCTTCATAAGATTTACCCTTAAAACTAAAATTAATTTAATATTTCAGATATTTCTGTCGAAAAAAAACCAAAACCTGAAATCCCGAAAAAAGCATAAATTTTTAAATTATATTGGTAAGTTTTAAAAAATAATCATAAACCAAATTATTTTGGGTACATAATCGATGATTTTTTTCAAAATATGTATAAAAAATATAATTATTTAATGCAAATAATAATTTTTATAACTTCAAAAATAATTTAACTCACATTTTTTAATAGTATCCGAAAAAAATACATATTTTTGGAGATTAGTTATTGTTACTTAATTTCCTAAATATTATTTCTAATATTATATATGAAATAGTTGATCAAAGTTATATTTAAGAGCTTGAATTATGATCATATTTCTTACACAATTAATACATTTTGTTTTCATATTATTGCACTGCTTTAATCTTTCTGTCATAATATCATTTTTATTTATAATAGTTACGATATTATTAAATATCTCAATCGTTAATATGGATTTGAGTTTGTTCTATTAATAAATATTATTGGGAATTACGAATTTTGATATGAATGATATTAAACATACAACTATAATATTCTCCAAAGAATTTATTTTTGTTCAACTTTAGAGATATTTTTAAACAGCTTCTTAAATCTTTCGAAAAACATTTATTGGTCTCTTTCTATGTTCAATTTCATTGTCTATAAATATAAAAAATCGTCAAAATAGACAATTTTATTTCTCCAATAAAGCTACCATTCAAATGGTATTCGGCTAATTAACATTGTATATATTTCGTAGATAAAGCAGTCTGTTTTTAGACTTTCTAATCTTACTTAATAATATGCACTACCAAGAATCATCATGCTAAATATATGTGTTTAATTTAGTATATCCATCCTCACTTCTATGTTTGGTATTGGAAATCTAGTTATTTTTGCATTTAGTGCTCAAAAATCTAGATGCATTCTAATATCTGATTTATTCTTTTTAAAACACACAATAATGGGTTAAACCAGTGGTTTCCAAACTGTGAGGCGCTAGACTATTTCAAATGGGTGCACTTCGAAAAACGCATTCAGCGTTCGGTGACAAACCCTGAAAAACAATCTCATCTATCACATCATTAAAATATAACTATGGTTTATTAATTTTTAGATGTATTCTATTTTTTGTATTGTTATAAAATTTGTTTCTCTTTTATTTAAAATTAATCTTACTTATAATAAATACTTAATGTATATACATAATATGGTATTTTATTTTGTAGCCCAATAAATAAATTACAATATCAGATGAGTATTTATGAAATTAGATTCTCACAAAAATTAAGAGAGGGCAAAATGTTTTTTTTAATCAACACTGAGTCACATTTTGTTATAATTTCTGTTTCTTCCATATATTTTTTAGCACTTCTTGTACTTTCTGAGTAATACGAATTGGTTGAAGTCTAGGATTAATGGTTACTGGCCTTCCACTAGTAATTATTTTGTGCTTAGTTAATTGGGCTTTCCCCACACCCCTTTATGGTTCCTGAACAGTTCCGAAAATTCTTCAATTATTTATTTATAGTTGGATCGAAATCTTTTATAAATTGTATTTTTCTAAATTCGTTAGTTGATTCATTTTCACTTTAGCTACTACCAGTTATTAAATATTAAAACAATTCATCATTTCTACACCCGACATCTTATTACAAATAAGCACTTTTAATAATATGATTTCCATAATTTTACGTGTGTTTCTGTAATATTAACTGTAATATTAGACTTCCTATTTTAATCACGCATTTGTAATTTTATTAAAATAACTTTTACTCTGATTCCGGTATTCAAACCCACAATCAAATTTTAGTTTATTTTTTAGCCAAATACATACACTAGTTCTGCAATTTACTCTTTTCATAAACGATTTTACGAGCAAATAATTATTTTTTATTTTTATAAAATTTATTATTAATTTTTTATAAACTATATTCTAAGGTCCAAAATCTTTTTAAGAAAAGGGCCACAAAAAAATTTTACCGTAGTTCAGCAGGCAATATCAAAGTTTTCATGTATTTGAATGGGCCATAAAAAACTATCGGGCAGGCCGGATGAAGCCCTCGGTCCTTAGTTTGGGGACCCCTGTTCTAAGTCATTTTCATAATCATAATTCATACATTCACAATCACTCATAATTACGTCATTAATTATGAAATTCTGATTATAAGAGATTTTATTGTACATATTATATGGAACTTTTGAAAATAAAATATAAAAATTACATTTTCCCAAAAAAATATATAAAACAAACATCGTAATTCTTACTAAAAACTTCAAAGGAATTAGTTTTATAATAAACGTTTGTTTTCGAATAAGTAGCTTCAAGTATGCACAGTAAAAGAAATGTTCCTCCATATTCACTAAATGTAGAAAATTCCCCAGTGGGGTCAGGATTTATTTTATCTTTACCTAAAATTACTCGTATTGATATTGAACCAGTAAAATATGCTAAATAGTGACAGCCAGCAGTCTCATTGAAACTGTAGACGTTTTTAAATCGTCTTTTCCATTTGAAAAACACAAACGCTAAATGAATAAAACATTAAGTAACTAAATAGCATTATGTTTTTAATGATTTCATAATTAACCTTTTAAGTTCAAATTATTGTTCTATACCATGAAGCTATAAATCTAACAAGTGTTCTCGATCAGAATAATAACTCAACACAATGACTTTAATGTTACCGAAAATCACAATCGTTCAAATGTTCTCAGATTGAAAGTAGGAGCGGGTAACAATAAAAATCTGCCTCAAGCAACAAAATACACAAATATTATTAAACTTATTGAAAACTTCTCTAGCTTCTTTCAGGACGCTAAACTTTATTGCAATTTTTAGTACTTTTTTCAACATTTATTTTAAATTTATTTTTAGGAATTTGTATCAATTTAAATAAATGGATTTATTTTTCGATTAAATGTAAGTCAGATAAATTTAAGACTAAAATTTATTTTAAAAAAATTCATTAGTCACCAACAATTCCCTTCTTTTTACGGCAATTTGGAAAAAATCGGTGAACGTGGAAGAAACAATTTTTAGATTTTTATAATCTTTTCTTCCCAGTTCAATTTTTTATATTCTCAATTTGAAAATCCCCAATTTGAAAACATTTTAGCCATTTTCCATAGCATTGATAATTCGGATTTTGCCTACTGAAATTTTATAAAAATATTATTTTTAAACGTAAATTAATCAAATTTAGATTTTCAGTTTTTTATCAACTCCACATTTGAAGGAGCTGATACGGGTCCTGGTTCAATTGCTCTTGGTAAATTACAAATTCTGTAAAAAATTAATTTATTTTAACTTCAAGGGTTATCTCAGCAAAATGGAAGTGTTTAGATGAATATTTCTTAAATGCCAGAAATCTTGTGAAAATATTAAATTGATTGAATTTCATGAAAATTCTTAAGAAAATATTCTATCATTTTCTCGAAAACTCAAAGAGTTATCGGAATTTTCTTCAAAGATTTTCGACTCCATTTTTCTAGAAAATTGTGTAAATAAAGTTTGAAATAGTAATATTTAGAGTTTTTATTCATTTAGACATTTCTAGAGTTTGAAAGTTTATATGCATTATTTACCATGTTTGTGTTAAAAAAATATTTTCTTCAAATTTCTTCCTTTCTATAATATAGATTGGTATTCGTTAGAACAAATTAAATACCCACACAGGCAGATGCGTAGTTAGGGGGGCAGATGGAGGGGACAAATTTCCCCGGGCGCCAAAATGGGGTTTGAAACTTTTTCATTTTGTATTGTAACTTTTTTTCATCGGTTTAATGATATCTATCAAGATTGAAGGCTCGTCACTCTCTTGCAGCTAACTTTTTGTTATGTACTATCAATCTTATTGTGTGAATGTAATATTGTTAAACCTATTTAACCTAGTCTATAGACTCCAGATTTGTTAACCTACCTATGACCAAAAACATACATCTTATTTGGATATCGGCCTATCGGGTCTTATGCACAGTACTATAATACTACTGGCTACTGGGAAATCGAAAGAGACCCGAATACAATCAGATAAGCTCAGCAGTCAGCATCAACTAACCGCCTTCACCTACATCCAGACTGCAAATGAGGTCTGTCATAATCAGTGAGGCATAAAAAGTAATCCAACTTCGATTATCCAAGTTCCTACACATAGGAATGGATGCAGGTTGCTGGGAAGAAACTGCACTCATCGGCTTGTCATACTTGGCAACATACTTAGCAGTGAGCTCATGCATCCCAACGTGTGGACTGCAGTAACGGCTAGTAGTGAACCTTGGACCAGCATTTCGCATAAAACTTGCTTAAATTATATGCATATTATTCGTCGATATGAAAACATTGTAGTACCAAATAGACTTATTACCTTGGTTCAGATTAGATACTACTCTTTCGTCTCTACTGCAATTATCAATACTGCTAGTATTGATATTCATAAAAACATAGTGAATTATTCAAAAACTTTTTTTAAAAAAGCTAAGTCAGGCGAATCTAAGTCAGAAGACGATGATCAGTTGGATGTCCCTGCTACTAACAAGACTATCAAACAACCTCAAAGGGATAGTTCTTTACACGAGGAATTTAACATAAATCATTTGATTGCTATTGATATAGATGACAATGCTGCTACACAAATTGAACATGAAAATCAGAGTCAAGTAAACAATGATTCTTTTGAGATGCATTATGCATTTGATGACGAAAACTCAGTAGCTAATGATGCAGATTACAGAGCTATCAAACCAATTGACTATATGGATAAAGGTCAAGATTCATCCGATGATGAAAATAACTTAGTTGTTGTTACTCAAAACGTTATTCCAGCGGTATTGTTGTTCCATGATGTTGTATACCTAGAATTCGATCGTGAGACGCAACTTTCGGTCGTATAGCAATCACTTCGCACTGAAATTATATCACGTGGATTAATTCTATTTCAAAATAAAGACTTCATTCGGAGTGCCCGATGGACGTTCAATAACTAGAGCATGGTTTATGCGACAACTTGCAAACGGAGAAGAAGTGAATCGATCGTGGTTACTTTATTCGCCATTCAATGAAGCTGCTTACTGGAAATAAATCTTGCAGAATTTCGTCAAGACTTGTGCACCAATTCTGTAAAAAAGCCAAAACCAGATGCATAACATGTAGAGTTGAAGTTGAAAAGTGGACAAGACGAAGACGTCTGATGCCTGGAGATTTAGCACAGGATGCTGGTCTGTCGGCAGAAGAGGAACTAATCTGTGTTATGAAGGGTGTTTTAGATAGGCTTCGACAAGAAATGTCGACATGATTTTCACGGCTGAACGATCTTAACTTGAAATTTGGAATTTGTGACTGCCAAATGTTACTTCGGGTAAGAGATGATGCTTTACCAGCAGCTCTAATGGATCTTTTGTCTTTCATCATTTCTTATGGTGAAGACGTTTTCCCAAACCTGCGAATTGCACTGCAAATCCTTCTAACAATTTCAGTATCAATCGCTAGCTGTGAGCGTTCTTTCAGCAAACTGAAGTTGATTTTGTCCTATTTGATTGCATCGATGGGATAAGATCATCTTAGTGAACTTGCCTTCTCAGTATTAAACGAAACGAAATGGAAAAGTGTGATTTTGATGAAGTTATTGATAAGTTTGCCACAGTCAAATCCAGGAAAATAAACCTGATATGAACATTCTATATGTATGTATACAGTTATTGATATAATACAAATTAATATAGTATTTCGTTTATACTACTTCTTGCTTGACTAATCAAGTGTTAATTTTTCAGTGAAGGAGTGCAAAAAATAAATCTTGTCTCCTGGAGCAAACACACTTGCTTACGCCTCTGAACACAGGTAAGTTGCATGTTTCTATTAATATAACATTATTGAATTTTTTCATTTATTATAGAAGTTGTTATTAGTTTGAACCGTGTGTAATATTAACATTATTTAGTATTTGTTACTCATAAGAAACGAATTTAAGTGCTACATAAATTTATTAAACACTTTAAACTTGAATATGTTTAAACAATTATTATTGGAGGCGAAATTTATCAATTCTGATCTTGATAATTCTATTGCTTACAAATTATGGAATTATTCGAAGTTTAAATCCTTAGATATTATGATTTAAATTGTTTCATTATCAATTATTCTTTTTATTCCAATTGAAATCTCTCTTTCATTTACAGTGAAGGAACAATTCTCCCAAATTTTGAATTTCTTGTTTGGGCTAGACAAGCTGATTTTCACGTGTCAAACTTGAGGATTTATTTCACTTCAAAATTATATTTTGTGTTTCTTGCAATTAATTATTCGATTAGTTTATATTTCTAAAATAACTTTTTTTAAAAACCCCGATTGATTTGATGTACCTGTATCCATATTTATTTAATCCTTTGACACATGCTCATACCGTCTCCCCCAAAAAATATTAATTTTACATTTTATTTGCTTTGTACACCATTCTGTGTAGCCACATTAATTTTAGATAACGTTATAGATAACGTACTCTGAAGGTTTTACAAATTATAAAAGGAAGTTAAGTAAACAGATGGGAAATTTAGAATATAAGATCGTCTCTAATTCGTGTAAGGTACGCAATATATTTATTAATAAATCAAAAACTCCGGTTGGATTGAGTTCTAGAGCATTGTCGATTGAAGGGTTTGACCAATATTAGTGAGCACAATAGAGGCTGTAAAAGTGAAATAGAAATGTCTGATTTTAGAATTTTGTTGAAAAGTTTTAATAATTATTGGGAACGCGTGATATGTGAAGCATTGTTGATAAGGTCATTGGATCCAAAGATTAATGTGCAAAGTGCTGTGACTACGAATGTTTTGAATGTTTTTAAATAGTTTACGTATGTTAAATCATGTTTATGTATTGTTTTTTAAAAAAAATGCTTTTTTTTAATATTATTAAAATAATTGAAATTTTAAATTACATTAATTTTTTTTAAAAAAAAGTTATAATATAAATGAAATTTTAAATTAATTAAAAGTTATTTGAATATATTTTATAAATATTTATTTATTACAAAATTAAATTAATAAAAAATAATTTGTTTAAATTAAATGTTAATTCATAATATTTTTAGTTGGTTTTGAGTACCTGAAGATGATAGTTATGCTATCGAAATATATCGTATGAAACGTTTTTTATTTGGAGTTATCTTTTAATTAAATCGTTGCCAAATTTATTTAATTATTTTTTTATAACAATAATTAATAATTAATAATGAAATTATTAGTTAACTTTTGAAAATAATAAATTTTAAATCAATTAAGCTCAATTCTATTTATTCTTTAAAACTCTAACATAGTTTTCATCTCATTCAAACAAACAGTTTTAAAACATTAATGTTCTGTTAATTTATTATTTTTCAATTATATTAATATTTATAATTTATTATCGAACCCCGATAAAAGCGCTAAGAAAAATAATATAAAATTCAATAACTTTCATTTGTTTTGCTAGTTCTTTATTTCTGCGTTTTAAGAATTCAAATTATTTTCATACAGAAAATAATAATAGAACACTTTTAATAAACAAACTAAACAAAAGAATAATAGATATAAATTTCAAGGAATGACACTTAAATTGCTTAACTTGATCCTTATTCACAAACTTTATTCATTGCAAATTATATGATAAAAATGTCCGAATTTATTGCGGAATTTTAAATTATATTTTGTTTCAAATTAAATTTCATGACCTTGACTTTTCTCTAATTATAACAATTATAACCAAATTAAATATTAAACCCTCACTTTTGACAATAGTTAAATTATATCTTAACACAAATCTTTAACCGTCTTTATCAAGTGTTGCTTTGAAATATTGTTTTACTCTATTAAATATAAAGTGCTATTTATCATTCTGAATCTCCAGATTTTGAGTGTTGATAGTAACATTGAAAATTATAATTATATCAGTAAAGTTTTTTTTATTTTGATAAAATTTTATTTATTTTCATACTGACAAAAATCAGAAATTAATTCATTGGAACTCTATTAAAAGGTAAAGCCAAAGTTTGTGTTGTGTAATATTAATTTTTGATTATTTGTTAGAATGAAAATAAATTAAATCAATTTTATTTATATATTTTATTTTTTCAAAGTGGTACTATTATCAAGTTATAAAATATTTCATACACTGAATCTCAAGGAGAAAATACTTGGAAACATTTGCTGGAGGTCGTCCATCACTGAAAAGAAATGTAAATCTGCATTCAAGAGAACAAAATCCAATTTCGGCATTTAATGGAATAAATAATGTACGAAAATCTTTTTGTTTGGAAATATCGAAATTGTTCGATGTTAATAGTAAATTGGTATATGAGGAATTTGGGGGGACCGCATTAGTAACGCATTTTAGTAATTGACCAATGAAAATTGATTTTTTCCCGAAAGTTAAATTTAAAACTTTCATGACCGTTGGCAATTCTAAATTGAAAGTCAAGAAAATAATTTTGTAAGATATAAATTAATCATAAATTGTAATTCTTATACATTTATTGTATACAATAAAACTATTACAGTTATCACTATATATTTATTAAAAATTTTCATTAAAATATTTATAAAGATTTTTATTAAAACGTATTGTTTGAATATTCAAAAGAAAAATAACAAAAAGGTGTCAAGCGAGGATGCCATGTATCAATGGTCCTCTTTGCTTTTGCTATTAATCCAGTACTTGAGGCAATAAACATGGCAAATATTACTCCTTTTATGATAAAGACATCTCATGTACAGGTGCTGGATTTCAATAGTGCCAAAGAAATAGGATTTGGGAATCGTCCTGATAAGTATGCATACATCCAATACCCAAAGTTTGAGACTGTCCTTAGTATCTTGTCAACAACGAACTCATGAAAAGAATTGCACCAAATGAATTCTATCAATACCTTGGAGTATCAATAAGTAATAATATTGATCAAAGTCCCTTTGAAATTATGTAGAAAGTCATTAAAAATACTAAAAAAATTGCCAACTCTTTTTGGTTAGCAAAACCTGAAAGTCTACAAGGTCTTCTTACATTCTCACCTAATCTTTCCATTTCGGACTAGTGAAATATTATAAACTTCATATAACTCATATTATAGATTATCTAAGCAACAAGTATAAACTTTATTTTATTATCTGTACATAAACCATTTTATTTATAAAATAAGAAAAATCTGAAAAATTTGATTATGAATTTTTTTGAATTCTGAAAGCAAGCATTCTGCGATAGTGTCGTTTTAAACTTTAGAGAATTTTTTGCCCATCGGAAGAGTCGCAAAGCCGGATGATGAAATCCGAAGATAGCATCAGTAATTCTATCAGATAAAGCCAACATGAAAATGCAAGCTTATGGACTTTTCCAAGTTGAAAAATCATCTGTAACATTAAATTGTGTGATCGAACTTATTATAGTTAATAAATGTTTAAATAATGCGACCTTCTCTGTGCAAAATGTATACAACTAATGATTTCGTGTACTAAATCGGGATGGATTAACTTTAGGTATAATCATTCTGCGATAAAATCTACATACGATTGATTCGTGATTTCTGTGTCCTTTAATGATGCCCATTTGCTTTGATTACTGTATCGTCATCTCTACTGAGTAGACTGTAACAACCGAGTCTGAGAAATATTCATTGTTTATATTCTTTTTCTTTATTCTCATCCTTAAAATTTCCTATTTCCGAATCAATTTCTTGAGTATAAAGGATCTGCTTGATTTTAATTATATGTATCAATAATTGGTCTGCAATCATAGCAGGAAGTAATTGTGATCATATTTACTTTCAAAGAAGAATGAATCGGTATACCGGCTATTATATTTATCTGAAAATTGAACTGTGGTCTATATTTTCCAGTTCGATATACAAAAATTCGTACATTCTAAGTTTAGATAGGTTTATCACCGTTTTACCAATATATAAATATTATAGGCCTATCTAAACAAACTATATCTTTGTTTAACAAAAGAGCGATCAAATCATCTGTAATTTTGATTGATCTACTGAATATTTTTTGTGGTATATTTTATCAACTTTTCACGGTTGTTGCACAACCTATTGTTTTTCCGTAAATACTGTCGTTAAGTAATTTATAGAAATCCTGACCGAATCTATTAAGGGATTCAGTTCAAAGTTGGGTATCTGTGCTGAGTAATCCACCAGAAACGCTTTTTGCGTAAACTTTATTGCTCGATGTACATAGACGATTTCCACTTCAAGGGCTTTATATAATTTTAAAAGTCGCCAATGAATAACATAGTTGTTTTTTGGATTATGTGTTATTAATAATTTGGGTACTTTTGAATTTGTTGGACAACTGATACTGGAAAATTATACAATAATTCTTGAATATTAGACTGAAGTAATATAATATCTTATTTTAATATTAAATAAGATGTAGTCTAATTTGATATTTTAATTGTTTAAATATCATTTGTTTTGAATAAATATATTTTGATTTAAAATTAGGTCAATAATTGAAAAACTTATAACTATCCACTTCCAACGTGTATTCGTGAGGTAATAATTCTAGTCTGAATTAACACAATGATGAAAAGTTTATAATAAATCGTCGACACATAGTAAGTTCTGGCTTAGTGCACATCGATCCAAGTTGTTTATGCCGATAACAATTCTGTTTCATCCTCCGTAACGGCATGGTGTTTATTTACAAATGTGAGACCACTACGGATCCCACCCTTGAAAGCCTTATACATCTCCATATCAATAAATAATTCCACTGATTCTTTAAATATCATGTATACAAATGCCCAACACATTCTAGGGATTACAAAAAGTTAAGAAGCTTGAATCCATCATGTGCTTTTGATCTTGTGTGAAATCTTCATTTGATATCATATCAACTTTAAGGGTTAACAAAAAAGTGAAGTAGATAACACGGATAGCAAAACGTTTTGTAGCGTATAAAATTATAATAGACGTTCCTGATTGTTAGATGTTCTCGACAAAAAATAAACATGTGAAACAATTACTTGTCATCTTAAAAAAACAATATGAGATAATTGGAAATCGCAAAATATAAGTGAATCGTGCGAAATCGCATATCAGCGTCACATAGGTTACCGTTGACGCTCGTAAGATAAATTCATTCAAACGTGATTATACATCGCAACTTATCTGTTGTAGATAATATTATCATAAAAATCTTGTAAATGGTTTCTTTTGCTTTTGGTGTCATATGATAATTCTTGGATAGTTCATTTAATTTATGTCAATTTCCAATTTGTTCAACCTTCGGACATATTTGAAAATGAATTATATAAATAATATTAATAATATATAATTATTAAAGCAATTACTTCGAAAGACCATTAGAAAAATAATTCATAGTTATTAAGCAATCTCTTCAAAATTTGTTTGATATACATGAAAACCACTACAATACATTATGATTGATTCTAAAATAAAGCAAAAAATATCAATTTAAAGTGATATTCCTAGGCTTGAATTGGTTTTTGATTCAGAATTAAAAGAGAGGTTAATGGAATTGTCTTCAAATATCTTGTCTGATACAAGGGTTTTTAAACTGTCGATAATATCATTATCTTTTGTATTTGACATTCTTCTATTGATTGAAAGTTTGAAAAACATTACAGTATTTATAATGATAAAAATAGATGCAACACGAGTGCTAAACCTGTGCATAAATGTGATTGGTTACTTTATATATGCTTAGCAAAGACATTTCAATACAATTGCATATTTAACAAAGCAGATGCAATCCAGGATCATGGGGAAAATACGCCAATGGAAAAAAAGCCAAGGAAGAAAAGACACGGAAATAAAAGTCACAAATCCCACCAGCTTATCTGCAAAACCCGTGGAATTGTTTTGATACAATAATGGACAATGGTTCTAGTACAAACAATATTTGAAAATATTGAAACAATGAATTTGTAAATCTCGTTGGACAGAACCGTATGTCAATATGGAAGTTAATCAAAAATATTCAGATGGAAGAAACAAGCGTCCACATCAAAGTTCTAAAAGATGAACGTGGAATTCAAGAGCACACGCGCAAGAGACTACGCTGATAAGAAATGCAGAAACGTCTCAAGAATCTCCTGGAAGACTTCAGTTTCTTCGTGGTGTCAGTCATAATATCAGATTTGGTCAACTATTTGTGTAAACAATAGTAATAAAAGTAATAATTATGTAAATTTGTCTACTTAATTTAAATTTTCATTTGCAAAAATTATTTAACCATTTTAATATTTTTTATTATGGTTTTGCCTAACTTAAATATTCATTGAATAAATTTATAACTGGGACATTATCTAATTTGTTTTTGGCTTTTTTTTCGTGGTTTTTTTCTCCTGAATTATGCAATACATGCGCATGATTAATAAAGACATTAAAAACTATATATCTTTTTATTAATTGATATTAGAGATATAGTTCTACAATGGAAAATACAATGGATCTTACAAAATATCAAAAGTTGGTTTTTTCATAAAAATTATTTTTAAATTTTAAAATAATTACCATTTTGTAATGAATCTCTCGCTCTTTCCAATTATATATATATATATATATATATATATATATATATATATATATATATATATTTACATTATATGACGTTTGTATAACATTTGACAAGTTTTTTTTAAAATTTAAAACTTTAATATCTTTATTTATTTATATGGCATAACATGGAGTAATGTTATTATATAAATATGAATTTTTCCTTTCATTTGGTATATAGATTATAATATTACAACATTGTACAAATATATTGTAAAGTTTTAAAATTGTTTAAACAAATTTTAAATGTGAAGAATAAATTTCTAAATTTCTTCTTTTAATAAACATTTAGACCCTTTAAAGGTTTTGACACACAATAATTGAACCCTCGAAGGTCGAAGTAGTGCCATAGTGTTGACCACCCACGACTTCATATACATACCAAAAATAGTAACCATTAAATATAATGAAAAAATTATAATTGAAAATTATGTTTTTTATTAATTGAAATAACCGAATTTTTGAAAAGATTTTGTTTATCAGGTGATGTTTGTTATAGTGACATTGACCTACTTCATGACTCAACCGATGGTTCATAAACCTTTGTTCAAATTTAGAACTATGTCAAAAAACCCGATGATTCATCGTGAGTTTAGTTCTACGCAACTTCAAGTTATTAAACATAAACTTTACCATATGCATAAAGATACCTATGAAATTCGTATTCTCGAAATTCTCCGATTCTGGTTTTTAAAATAAAGTGATAATATCCGTATTTTACTTTATATCCAAATTGTAATACTGTTTTATCGGAAGTTATATCAAACCCGTAATATGAAATAAGTGGAGGCAATGTCCAATACAAAACACTTCGATTGTAGACATCAGCACTTCTGTGACCATACAAGTACGTATCAGCTTTCAAATATTCACCTACCAGGATTATGGAAAACGACGAATTCTCGAACGTTGAATATCCGGACAAATAGTAGAGGGGACTGTAAATTACTGGAAGCAAATTATTTATTATTTATAATTAGAGTATTAAAAATATCATCATTAAAACACATTATTTGAGTTTTTTACTGATTTCATGATTTTTTATTTTCTTTTTTTCGTGAAGGTTATACAAAAACATGGATACAATAAATTAAGAAACTGTAAAAATGTTAAAATTAATATTTGTCTAGAGGAAAGCAAAAAAAGATAATAAGTAGAAAGATTAAAACGAATCCAGTAATGTCATGTAAGCAGTCAGAATATGCAATCGGAAAATTACAAATTAATTAAAAATGTTTTGAGAACTTTAATCATTTTTATTTGGAAAACAACATCATGGAGTTTTGAGGCACTTTGATAAACATTTAGTTCATTCCTATGGTCAGATAAACGAAATAGATTTTTGTTCTCGCTCGTAAACCCCAAGTGGTAAATGTGAACACAGAGTATGAAAGCCAAGTTAGACTTGATATAAATAATGTTTCACCATTTCCCTCTTTATTTAAATTAATTTTCTAATATATTGAAGTTTGTTTGTTAAATATTGAAGATAAAACATTTAATTGTATCAAATTCATATGTAAATTTCTAGTTTTTTGTAATAATTAAAACAAAATTCGTTCGGATTCATTTATGTTTGAAACATTTTTTTCATAATTAAACAGTATTATTTATAATTTGATTATTTTATTTAATAATTTATATTATTTTATAAGCCATTCTAATATTTATTTATTTCAGTTACAGTCCTTTGAAAAAATGAGTGGTGCAAACAAGAAAAGAGTTTATTTCGATGACACCGAAATTTTTACAACTTGTTGAATATTTTTTGTCGTTATTCAGGAAAATTTTAGTTTGATATTTGTGCATCGCAATTCAATAGAAAAAATAAAAAAATTGAATTTCTGATTTAATTTTGGGAACACCACCTGTGCTTATTATGTAAAGCCTACTTAGATAGACATTCTTATTTACATGTGAGTCATCGCAAATTGCGATTCGCTATATTATGTTGTTTTAAACTTTTATTTAGTTGTATTATGAAAGGTTTAAAAATAAGGTTGTAATATAATAATAAAGTTTTAGAATTTTACAGAGTTATTTTATTTTTTTAATTTAAAAAAATGGAATTTAGTAATCTTAAAATTGATATTGACCAATCCAAATTGAATTATTTTACTTATAATGAGAGTTATATCAATGGGTATTCTCCTTCAACTGCTGACGTTGAAGTATTTCAAGCACGTGGATTAAAGATTGGTATTTTCATGTTTTAAGATTGTCTAACCACATTACATTTTTATCGGAAGATGAAAAGAAAGCATTTCTTCAAGTATTTAAATCAGCCTCAAAATAAGAAGATGCTGAAGTTGATTTATTTGGATTTGATGATGAAGTTGACGAAGAAGCTGAGCACATCAAATAAGAAACATTAGCCGCATATGCGGCTTAAAGGTCAACAAAATTAATTGCCAAATATTCCACTAACGAAATAGAATTATCCGAAAATCTTGACCCAACGGATTTGGTAGTTACAAAAGAATCTGTGCATGTCTATGGTGAAGGATATGTTACATTTTTCGAAACTAATGCTATGGAATATCATTTATCGAGCGAATTACTAAGAAGAAACCAAAATCAAGCCTCTGGAGATCAAAGGTCAAATTATGCTGATATGGTTTTATTACCACCTGTAATGGTCTTCATAATGATTTTTATTGCGTGTTTGGATGCTTTCCCCCTGTTCGACGTTCCGTCCTATTTATTTATTATTTTATTTCATTTATTACAAATGAAATACAAAAACTCAATACCCCTATAGTAATGAAGTTATTATAGGGAAGAAAATACTTGAAAAATTAAAAATTGGAAAAATAAATCAATCAAGAAAATTAAATGAAAACAAATTTTAAAATGGAAGAAAAACCAGAGATTTTAGTAATTTAGTTATCAATTGTCCAAAAACCCAAGAGCTAGAATCGAAAATAATAAAATTTTACAAATAATATAGAAGAGAACCAAAGTCAATCAATCCTTCAAAAAATAACACGTATCCTTGAAGCAAGAATAAACCAAACAAAAGGTAAGACAATCTTTCAGTTAAAACTATCAAATGATAATTATTATTTTTATTTTTATTTTTAGTATTATTGTTAAATAATATTTTTTTTCGGTCCCTTCTTTTATTGTATTTAAATACTTAAATAGATTAATATAAAATGAATCCCAGAAAGTCCCGATACAGATCTTTTTACAGGTGACTCGGCTGGGACCTGACATATCTTCTATACTAGTAAAATATACTAAGACTTTAATACCAGTAATCGGAACTTTAGTTTTTTCCTGGTTTAGGATTAATGCAATTGAACAAAATCAGAAATGAAAGATGCAATGATCAAATTTAACACAAATCAAAACAATTAAGAATGGAAATTCTGATACAAAATATCTGGAATAAGGGGAAACCGCATAACTTCTAAGACTTTAAAAAATTTCGCTTAAAATCATTTTGAAAAGTCACATAACTTCAAAAACGCATTGAGTGTATATTAAATTGTTATTCATCTGAACAATTCCACATATGGATTGTTTGTATTTTTTACTATGCTTTGCGTTTGTTAGTTAAACTTATGTTTTCTTCTACTTCCTCGCTTTCTTTAGTAAAGATTTTATTTAATCGAACAAATTATATCACCACAAATGTAAGTTTGTAAGTCCAACAAAATAAGTTTTTTAATTGTTTTCTTATATTATTATCCATTTCAATTACACCTACGAAGCCTGAGACGCCAGGAAATATTGGTAGACTTTTCACTTGCTGAAATATTTTTCATATGTAATGTACGTGTAACTAAGTTCAATGATATATTATGCTTGTATATCTTTAGAGATTATGGTGGATGGAGATGTAAAATGATACCACATCAGGAATCACGTCGAAATTCAAAATGTAATTAAATTTATTTAATTTAAAATTAATAATTAAAATCAATGAAATTTTCCGTTGTTTTCTTGGTAAACTGTTGTTATACGTACACTTAATATGATGACCTTATGTTTTCAAACTCCTCGTCCCGTTGTGACACCTCGTTACAAATATCTCACCTGTTATATTTAAATATAAAACACATATAGACTGACTGGATGAGGAAGTTCAAGCGTAAAATGCCCTAGTGACAAGAAGAGGTTAATTTGGGTCAGATTACATTCGCAATGAAAATATTTTAAATGCATCAAAACAAAAACATTTATGAGTGCTCCATTTTCTTCCATTGTCGTTTCACTTAAAAGGCTTGTTGTAAGAGATCATCTTTTACTTTCAATGTTTCAAAACCTTTCGAGTTATTCTTTTACTATTTATAGTATCATTTGTAACCGCTTTCTAACAATAAATCTGTATTACGGATATACACATCTAAAGACGTATCACAGTTTTTGTGCCACCGCATGGTCTTCGTGCGGCATCTTCTAAAGGTTTTAGAGATAAATCAAAAATTTATCAGTAAAAGAGTTATTTACATTGAATATTTTTTAAAAGGAAATTACTTACAGCAAGTGTGGGAATGATTTGATAAAGGAAAACATAAATAATTTGTTTCATTGCATCTAATGAGAACATTTTCCATAACAACGGCGCAGTCGTTGTAAAATATACATTTTCCAACAAAAACTTGTTTGAGAACTTGATGGTCATAATTGTCATATGTAAAAAAGAATTCAACCTCGAAGAATATATGTTCATAATCTGAAATAAAAATTTTCTTTTATAGTCAGAAATGCTTTCTAAGTAAATATATGAATAATTTGTCATTGTAATATATTTGAACACCTTTAATGCTATTGGTTATTTAAATAATGTACATATCTCATTGGCCAATTTTAATGCACGGTGAAGATATAATGGACGAATACAAACTTCAGTTGATCAAAAAATTATGAAAAATGCACTGTATCAAAGTAAGACGAGAGCTAGACAAATGTATGCACTCCAAGAAAGAATAATATTATGTAACATAGTTATATTATATAATTTTCGTGAATCTCTTTGTTTTGTCAATTGTTTTTTTGTTTAAATCGATGATTTTGTAATTTTCAAATTTTGGTTAAACTATGTGTTACGTCATTTTAGTGCAACTACTAATTAACATCATTTTATGGAAACTCTTATTTTGTTTTAATAATTGATTGTGTTACATAAAAAATTTTATAAGGACTTTTTTTGTTTTTCACCTCTGATTTCTTTATAAGTGGCATATTTTTTCACAATTTGACTATGAATCAGATTTAATTAAGGTATTCACGAATTTTCGATACAGCCTTTTTTCTAGTGATTTTATTCGTAAATACCTTAAATAAATCTGATTCATAGTCAAATTGTATAGAAAATATTATATAAAAAATTGTTTAAATCGACGACATCATCAACTTTTATATTCGTTAAGAATTGGTTTTTTTCCAATTTCCTTGAACTTTAATCCTTGTTTTAATGCAACTGTTCCGTAATCGCCATTTTGAACTTCGTTGGAAAATAGTTTTTAAGTACAACTCAACTCTTCATATAGTTTTAAAAAATTAGACATATTTTCAGTTTAACAATGGACAGACAGAATTTGATTCTCTACAAAATGACATTAACAGTTTCTGAAACTATAATTTTTAGATTTCATTTTACTCTCATTAAATATTCGGTTTACGAACAAAAAATTATATATTGGAACGAATTAATTGCATTTCCATACAATTTCTATTGTAATTGATGATCCGGTTAACGAACATTTCGGTTTACGAACACAATCTTGGAACGGAATAAGTTCGTAAACCGAGGTACCACTGTACATATAAAAATGAAAGAGATTCGTTTCGAGATGAAAAGAAAAGGATAAGTTAACTGTTTATTGAAGTGAATCGGATATGTTTTAAATCGATATATTTCATTTTAGGAATAAACACTGCGGAAAAGGCTTATCTAGTTATATATTTTAGAAAATTGTGGTTTTTAAATTATTATATTTAATATTTTTATACTTAATTTAATTTAATAAACTGTACGTTTCTATTTTTTAATTAAAAGTAAGGCTGTTTAGATATGAATTTTGCGATTGTGCCGAATCCGAAAAAAGTCGACTTTTAAAATCAGTAATAGCAATTATGACACCGATTGTTGTTTTAGTATTTCTTTAATGAAAATGCTTATTCCGAAACAAACCACCATAAAATAAGCAAGTGTTTTGATGCTTTTACTCCCGTGATAACTAATGGTTGTCCAACAATACAAAATTGTCAAAATATCAAAACACAGTAACTACTCTCTTATTCGCCAAAAGCGGGACTGAAAAAAGGTGGCGGTTTTTAGAGTAAAAAATAATAAAATTTATTAAAAAATCCAGTAAAAGATTTTTTTTATGATGGCGGTTATAGGAGTTTGTATTGTGGGCATTTAAAGTTGGTAGTAGTTTTCAAAAAAATGTGTAATTTTTGCGATTGCTGATTATGCCGATTATATGCGTCAGCCGATTAATTGAGCCCAGTTTTATTTAAAAATAATTATTACTCAATAATCTTTTAAAATTAAAGCTTGCCCATAGCATCACGTTTATAATTTTATTTTTATTTTTATTCCAAATTAAAGACTCGTAAACATACATTCAAGGCAAGCTTCATCTCCATCTTGACTACAACGAAATTTATGTGGCACATTTTCACATCTTTTCCAACAAGTTTGTTTGTAATAGAACTGTCGACATCGAGGAGTAAAGGAACAAACCATATAGGATGCTGTTTTTGGATTTGCCTTGTCAACGAAACCTTTGACTCCAACCTGAGAAAACACTCGAAATTTGCAAAAACTAATTAGATAATATGAAGTATAACCCATGTCAAGGTCGTGAGCATATGCGCAAAAAATAAGGACCTAAATCAATCTGAAGTTATCTAAATATTGGCTGGTAACTATTTACATTATAATACCAATCAGAGTCAAAGAACTTTGGAACATATCTTTCGGGATAATTGTGGTTTTCAAAATACTGGTAAGTAGTATGGGATAAGTCAAATCTAAGGTTTTTACTACAATATTAAATAAAATGTTCTAAAAATTAAAGATTTTATACTATTTATATATAATAGTTGATGTGACATACCAAGGATGTGGAACACTGAAAATAAAATTTTAATAAATTATTAAAAATCATTTTTTAAAAAAAAAACAATAACTTTTTTATAAATTTTTTTAACTCAGAATACATTCATAAAAGATGGTGCAATATGAAATTGATAAACAAGTTTGAGTTGATTAAATACGGGATTACGGTTATGTTGTTGATCATTGAATAGATCTGTAGTAATGACCCCCCCCATTTGTTGAATAATAATGATGCTTAAAACATTTAAAGAAAAGGTTATTTTTTGTATTACTAAAAATTAATTTTATCCTTTAATAAAGATTTGCATTCAGGAAAAGAAATTAGTTTGTTATGGCATTGTTAATTTCTAAAATATATTATCTTATTAATTTAATTAAAAGTGCCCTCCTTCTATATATATATATATATATATATATATATATATATATATATATATATATATATATATATATATGAAAAAGCCTGTACGAAAATTCTTGAATATCAACAATATCTAGTTTTCCTCTGATTCATAATCAAACCAAAATTCTTTATTTCATTGCAAAATGAAAGCAATCAGAGTTGAAAACTAGAAAAAGTTCTTTCAATATTGTAATGATGTTGCGCAATGATCGACTAAATCTTCTAAGATGCATGCGGGGAAGCAATCATCTATGTGATAGTAAATTCAGAACTGTTGACGGCTTCCTAAAGAAGTCACTTTTTTCTGTATCAGTAGATAAATTGTTTGAGATGTTTTCAGTTGCTTATTTGAGTATTGCTTCTTTTAATTTGTCATATGGAGAGCTAAATTGTACATCCATGGTGTATATCACATTATCTAAAACGTCCAATCACAAACTTTTTAATAAGTAAAAATATTTTGTTCTCGTGTTTCAGATAGTAAACAGTTCAAATAAAGAATTTAATTGAAAAAATCATTTTTGATAAGTAGTTTGGATTCTTATCTGAAGTAGGTCATTTTCCACAACTGTCGGCATCCCACTTCTAACACCCTTTTTGTCGTCATCTATCATTGAAACCATAACAATTTGAAATTTGAATATTTTTTATTCCATTCTGTCAATATAAGCAAGCATATTTTACCTAATTAATTCAATTATATTAAATTGAATAATATATAAAATATGTCGTTTATGGTTACTACAATTACTACAATATACTATTAAATATAAATAAAATCAATGCGCTCGTCTATTGTACTGTTATAAATAGTGATCAGAATGATTAAAATATGAAATAAGACGGCTTGCGTAATAAAATATTAATAATCAAGAAATAAAAGTTTTGATGTTTGATGTAATGTCATATTTATCGCAAAATAAATGAAGAAATCGAGCATAATTCTATTACAGCTAACGATATAAACTATTTAAAACACTACTCTGATATAATTTGTTTTAAAAATATTTATTTTTATATCTTTTACGAAAAATATGCAATATACCTACGGATAGTTTTATTTTTAATACTTTCACAATATTAACTGAAACATGTTTTAATGAAAATTATTTTAAAAATAATTGAAGTTATAAAATGAAAGGGTACCGGAAATTTTGTCCTTCTTTTAATAAAGATTGACAATCACAGACCTCCTCAAAAAACTTCATTTAAAAACAGTTGATTTATTGCTTTCTAATTTCCAAAACTAAAAAATAAGAAAGGCGCTAAGAAGTCGAATTTAGAAGAAACATCAAAATAACTAAAACATGCTGAAGGAAATCAATGAACACAAAAAGAAAACATGAATTTCAATTTCCCACGATAATTGAACGACGTTTTCCATTTTGGAGATTGATTTGTATCCTCAAACATTCAGCTAGAACGAATTATACTACGCAAGAAATGAATCCAGTAGAACGAATTTGAAATATGTTCCAACAATGATACAGTTGATAAATTTCACAATAAGACACATCATATAAGAATCAATTCATCTTAATCTTCTAGGAGTATATTTGGCATAATGAGATGCGAAATTCGACATAATACTTGAACTGTTTTTAGAGTTTGATTTAATTTTGTTCAGTTTAAAAGAAGTGTGGAAAAAAATATTAAACAAAATTTTAATTGTTTTTTAATTTAATTATGCATTTGAAATACAATTATGAATATATTTATTAAAGGCTTTACATAACCAAAGTCAAAAATTTGTAAAATATAAAAACATTTTTACTTGAAAAATGCTGTGATTCATGGTCAAATTTTGTAGAAAATATTATGTCACTTATAAAGAAATCAGAGATGAAACACAAAAAAAGTCCTTATAATATAAAAACATTGATAAAAAATTGAATGAATAACAAATAAAAAATCATAAATAACAAATTAAAGAGGAAGAAAATAACAAAAATAGTTGGAGCAAATTGTGAGTTGAACTTTGTGCATCGGTGGTTTATATAATATTATTTTAATCAAATATAAATTTTATTAAAATTTTTAAGCATCTTTAGAAATTAATATTATCAAAATAATATTTAATTATTATAAAACGTCATTTAAACATACGTTTTTGTTAATATTGAAACTTGAATAAAAAATATTAAAATTTTTCAAAAATTTGCTATTATTTGTTTATCTAAATCGTCTTGTAGCTTCATTGAGTGGATAAATAAATTTATTAATACTTTTTAATAGTTAAAGATTTTATAAAAATTTTATGTCTCTATAAAAAAAATTTTTTAAAGTTTATCAAGATTTTAATTATTGTTATATTTTTGTTTTAATGAAGGTTTAAATACAATTTATTAATATAAAAATAGGAAATTACTCTGCTTCTAATTCTTCCATAATCATTAAAAATCTGCCTCGAGATCTAAAAATTATTTTTATTAATTTAAAAAAATTAATCATTGTTTATAACAGAGGCGGTCATTCTGTGGCTCATAGCAAGAAACATTTTGACTTGCAAAACAGTTTATAAATATTTTTAAAATATACTAAAAATCAAAATTTTAATTAAAGCAAGAAATATATAACTGAACATTATTTTCAGTGTAAATGAAAATGCTATTTTATTTTCCATTCATTTAACTTATTCAAAATCTATATCAGTACTCTTTTTAGGTACATCAACATGCATTAATTTTTCAAATATTTTTTCATAAATTAAAAGTTTATTTTAATGTAGAATAATAAAGAAATGAATTAGATTTTATTTGTAAAGCTGTTTTGTGAAGTTTTGCGGATCATGAACTTTTAGATGTTTTATTTTAGGCTCTTCGATCGATTTAGATTGGCCAAGCTTTGTTTATAATATAACGATTTTTAAAAGCAATTAATTAATTTAACGGCAGTTGCTGAGAATGGTTGGTATTTGGAAGTAAAATTATCACCAATTATTTATTGTTTTTCTAACATAAAAATAAGGAGGGTTCGTTATAATTAAATAACCAAAATAAATAATTGCAGTCCATAACCTTTGTCCCTTTGTGTGTATTATGTATGTAGTGTATGTGTTTTATAATTTATTTTTGTAAAAAATATCTTTCTACTTTTCTATGTTAAATTCACTTAATTTACACCAATGTCTATAATTTATGTCTTAATTTCAAGTAGATATACATATATATGTATGTGTGTGTGTATACACAACATTCTTGTTAATAATAGAACACTTAAATAATTTGTATATGTATTTTTTATCTTCAATTTTGTTTAATAATTTTTTCGATATATATATATACAAATTTTCAATTCTAGGCCAAATTTTTATTAAAAGATTATAATTTAACTTAACTTATAACACCCACAGTCATTTCAATGGCTTTGCCTATAACAAACTGTTATGGAATAAAAACATTTTTTTGAAATATTAATAATTTTAATTCAAAATTTAGAGTTTATTATATGCCAAAGCTCTTTTTTAATATTTAGTAGTGTATTTTATATTATAGCAATTTTGTAAACAGTGCTTATTTATTTTTCTAATCACACTAAAGTTTGATCTCTAACAAAAGTATAAAACATTAATCAATGTAATTGATGTTATTCGAAATCAGTTTTGGTCATAGCACATACATTATTATAGGTAATTTTGTTTTGTATATTTGTAACTTTTAATCAATATCAATGTCATGAATTATTATAACTGTTACTTAAAGATTAATTAATTTGTTTAAATCTGTCAGATTAAGTTTTACTGAATTGTTCAAACTAGCAATTATAGTAAGTTCATTTATATGAATTTATATATTTGTATTTAATAGAATAAACATTCTGAAACTAGTTTTGTCTTTTACCACAGTCGATATTTTTATTATCAATTTCCATTTAGTTTATATATATATATATATATATATATATATATATATTATATATATATATATATATATATATACAGGTATCCCTTGTATAACGCGGTCTTATACAACGCGGTTTCGATATAACGCGATTTGGAAAAAAATTCTGTTTCATTACAACGCGAAATTTTGACTTATATAATGCGAAGGGGAAAATACATAATTATAAAATCTGGTAACACTAATTTGCGTACCACATATTTATAATAATGTATTTTTAATGTCAACTGGGAATTACCCTTTTTTGCCTTCACAACATGTGTGAGTATACCACGCATGCTCACAGCATATATATTTGTACTCTTGCACATTTATATTTATTATATTATCAGTTCAGTGTGAACTTTTGTGTATATCAGGTATTTAATTAGGAAAAAACATTTATATTCTAAAATTTTTCTTTTTAGAATTACAAATTTAATATTAAAGTATCAGCATAAGTTAAATTTGTGATCGAAGATAGGTATGTAATATAAATTTTTGTTATTGGTAATTTTCTTTATTATTTAAAATATACATATGTAAATTTTTGTACCCATGAATAGACAAATTTCAACTGCCGAAAAACCAACGCTAAAGCGAAAATTTATTACCTTGGATGACAAAATTAAGATTCTGGATAGATTAAGCAGTGGTGAAAAAGCAGCATTAATAGTAAAATCTCTCAGTTTAAATGAATCCACAATACGCACCATTAAACAAATTGAAAATAAAATAAGAAATTCTGTTATTGCTGGGTCATCAATGAGCACAAAAAGAGTTGCACGTGTGCGTGATCTTTTGATAGAAAAAATGGTGTGGATAGAAGACTGTGCTACAAAAAAAATGCCAATCAGTACAAATGCCATTAAGACGAAAGCTCTTAAAATTTATGCACATTTAAAAGAAAGTAATCCAGATGCAGTCCTAGTAACCAAAGCATCTAAGCAGGAATTCTTAGCTAGCAAAGGCTGGTTCGAAAACTTTAAATCTCGCTTTGGATTACACAATATTAAAGTTCAAGGTGAAACTGGATCGGCAGACGTAGAAGCTGCAAGGGTTTACCCTAAAACTCTTGCTAAAATTATTGAAGAAGGTGGTTATAAGGGAGAACAAATTTTTAATGCGGACGAAACAGGTCTAAATTGGAAAAAAATGCCGCATCGGACATACATTTCGAAAAATGAAAAAGTTGCACCGGGTTTCAAGGCCGCAAAAGACAGAATTACTCTACTTCTCTGTAGTAATGCATCAGGTGACTACGTTACAAAACCTTTATTTATAAACCGCTCTTTAAATCCACGAGCGTTGAAAAATGTCGATAAATCCAAGTTACCTGTTTATTGGAGGGCAAATAGCAAGGCTTGGGTTACAAGCAGTATTTTTCGAGATTGGTTTTTAAATTGCTTTGTACCTGAGGTTGAAAATTATTTGAAGATTAAGAACATCGATTTCAAAGTGCTTTTAATACTTGATAATGCCCCTGGACATCCAAAAAACTTAAATCATCCCAATGTAGAAATAGCGTTCCTACCACCTAATACCACGTCTATCATTCAACCGTTAGACCAAGGTATAATATCAACGTTCAAAGGATTTTATATTCGGCAAACATTCCAACTTATTCTTGATAAAATGGATTCAAATCCTAACATGACAGTTACAGAATTATGGAAAAATTTTACAATTTTAAACTGCATTAAAATTGTAGAAACATCTCTTAAAGAATTAAAATAGTCCACGCTAAATGGCTCATGGAAAAAGATATGGCCGGAGATTGTTGCAAAAAATAATCCTGTGCCGCCATTACGAGTGGAAGTGAGCCGTATATTAACGTTAGGTCAACGTTTCAGTGGAGAAGGCTTTGACGATATGAACGAAGATGACATTTATGAAATTATGAATGAAGGTACAGAGCTCACCGAAACAGGCCTAATTCAATTAACAACTGAATCTCCATCCGTTTCAAATCTCGCACAAGATGACGTCACTTCTGTAGAAGATATCAGTGAATCAATTCCCAGTTTCACTCTGAAGTGCATACGAGAGGGTTTGAGTTTGGTTGAGAAAATGAAATCTTTCTTTACAACTAATGATCCTTCACTGGAGAGATCCAGCAAACTAATGAGGGAAATAGATATTAATCTAGCACCTTATTACGAAATTGAAAAACAGCTTAAAAAAACACCCACCAAAAACTGATAACAGATTTTGTAATTATAAAACCAGTAGAAGAACCACAAAGTCCCACAACTAGTTTCTTATCCAATAGCGAAAATGTTGAAGAAATATCTTCTGATGAAGCTATTGCTCCCCCAAAACGCCCACGCGCAAAGATCTTTGAAGACAGTGAAACAGATTAATTACCATATGAAGTTTGAAGAATAACAATAAGTTTTTAATAAACCTTTAATTTGTTTTAGTTTGTTTTTAATTTTTTAATGTGCACATAATTATTTATATTTTGTTTTTTGAATTTTGAACTATGTACATATATGTATTATTATTCATAACTTGTGTTTTTAATTGTATAAGAAAGTCTGAATTTTAGTATTGAGTTGAAATATATGTGCATCTGTTATTTAGTATGTATTTATTTTGAAAGAAACTTTTGAACGTAACCCCCAAATTTATATGAAAACTATGTCTTAGATAACGCGGAATCCCATAACGCGGACTTATTCTAGAACGTAACTACCGCGTTATACAAAGGATACCTGTATATATATATATATATATATGTGTGTGTGTGTGTGTGTGTGTGTGATTTTGAATATTCAGTTTGTTTATTTGAATATTTTCTGTTGGAATTATCGAGTATCAACTGTAGTATAATAAAGATTTTAAATATATATGAATTATCCGTCAAAGTTATCTCAAAAGTGAAGTTCAGCGAAATCCAATATGGAAATTTTCGGTAAATTATTTGAATTACTACTTATCATACAACTGTATTTATTGTACTCAATATTTGTAAACTAAATACTCTAAAATACACTTATATCCTTAATTTGATAAAAAAGAAAATATTTTGGCACATACTTTTTCAAAAGTCATTGATAGCATTTCCTAATGACATTTTATAAAAGTAATAACGAAATTGTGTGTATTGTTTTAATTTAAAAAAATTATTATTGTGAAAATAAATGGAAAAGAAAATAAATAATTGATTAAAAAAATCTTACTCTATATTTCCAGAAACAGCAGCGGTTTGATATATTTCTGCATCGCATAAATAATGTGGATATACATATCCCATGTCACAAGAATCTCTCCATCTGGTCATAAAAGATGCTCTTTCAAATCCAAATTCTACTGTCACTTTTCCTTCTCCTGTTAACCTCGTTTTAAAAGTCTGAATTATTTTTTATTAATATTTTTAAAAATTATTGCCGTTAAAGATAGTTTGAAATATTTTACTCATTTTTTATAATTTATTATTTGTATTAAAGAGGAATTTATAATATTAATTATATTTTTGAAAATTGGCCTTATTCAATGTTATCGTAAAAAATAAAGCCCTTACTTGATAGTCCTTGTAAAATCCAAAAACATACCCGATTTTACTGCTAATAAAATATACATTCAGTATAATAATTAACATTTTGTTATATTTAAATATTATTAAAAATCAATCTAAAGATTTAGAAATTTATACAAACTGTTTCAAAAATAAGCATTTTTATAAGCTAAAATAAAACCAATAAATTTATAAAATGTGGTGAAAATGTTGTTTATAACAGAGTTGGTCACTCTGTAGCTCATAGCAAGAAACATTTTGACTTACAAAACAGTTTATAAATATTTTTAAAGTATACTAAAAATCAAAAAAAATATACATTCAAACAAGAAAAAGAGTAAACCCGCCAACCTGATTGCTATTCACCGACAACCATAAATTATTTGTGTTGGATAAAAACAAAGGGCTTAGGGAATTTGTTTGAAAAAGTTTGAATAAAATAAAATAATTGCAATAATAAAAGAAAATTAATTCACAATATGCACAAGATAAGCATACAAAAAATGAACGTAAAAAATCTTTTAAAAATTTCATTTTTTTGGAAAAATATTATCAATAATATGCATAAAAAATCAGATAATTTAAAAAAATAATCTAGAAATCTTTGTAAACAAATTATTAAATTCTTTTTCCTTGTCATCTTCTCTTTTGTAATCGTTGTTTTTCCTATCTTTATCAAATTACTTTATATTTCCATTTGAACTTTACAAAATTCAAATTGTGTCAAACCATTTACATTTTCCAAACCGCGTTTCCAATATATTTTTTTTAATTTTTCAACAAACAGATTAAAATGCAAAAATTTTAATATTTTAACGCTACCGCTTGAGTCGATAATTTAATAAAGAGCTTCATTGGCTAAATACATTTAAATTAATGTTTTACAATCATTATTTAACTATATATACATATATAGATTTTAGAAAATATTTTACTACGAGTCTGAAACCTGACAAAAATTCTGAGAGCGCGGAAGAAATATCATCCTTCTTACAATGCAGATGCTTCTATATCACTAGTGACTAGATTGCACGAAAAGCATCATATGGGAATCCATCGCACGCTTTATTTTGTAAGACATTGTGAAGGAGGTAATTAATTCATGCAACCAGAGCAAAATGTTCAATCCAGTGCCAATAAATTGTGATAAGGGTGTGTCGGATGTGCCTGATGAATGGTTTCGTGTAGATTGTCAAGTTACTAATTGTAGACAATGATCATTTTTTGTCAATTGTAGATTTTAGGCTCAGCAGATACAGTATCTGGAAGAAACTAGCTCGTGACGACTCAAATTTTGTTTGCAACGCATTAAACTCGGTTTTCTTAGAACGATGTTCTAAAGAAGAGACTTTGATAGACAATAGACCGAGTTTTTGCTTTCATGAATTCAAAAACCTTGCAGATATGTGGAACGTTAGGATAAAATATCGCTGCTATTATAAACTTGAAGATATAAACTTGAAAGAAACCACTGAACCATAAAGCGAATAGTTGCGAGATCAGGGTGCAACCCCTCAAGGATGTTTTTTTTATAACATTACGACACAGTAACACCGTCCCATCAAAGGTTCACTTCGGAACAGACTGAAGAAGCCCGAAATTTCTTCTTGTGCATACCACTTCAGAGAGTTGCGATGACTATGTTCATAGTTACTATACCGTTGGCAGCTACGTATTCGTTAAACCACCAGATACGAAGTGCAACACTCAATGGACAGTTGGCACGGACACATGTATGAATTCCTCGACCAATGTGGAATTTGATGGAATCATAGGCATGTAAGTCACCCGAGAACGGTTACCGATTGTCCAGACAAAATAGAAAATGTAAGCGGAGCGAATTCAGAACATCATAATGTAGAGGATTTGTCGAAATCAGGATCAAAAAAAGAATGAAGACCTCCAGAATGGTTGAATGACTACGAGATTGATCCTTAGATTACGGAGCGTATAATGATTTTGAAAATATCACAAAATAAAGTGAATACTAATCTGTATTATTAATATAATTTTGTCATTCAAACAACATATTTTGCTTTATAATTAAATTTATCAAATAGGAGAATATACTTTAATTTTTCTCGGTATTTCAACTAATTCATTAATTTGTATTTTTCCTAATACCTTTTTCTAGAGGTCCCAAAATTTTTTATGATATTAGTTTCGTACTCGTCTTGTCAATTGGCATCTGCACATACCCATTTAACCCGGAAAATATTGATTTTGATAATTTTTTAATTAATTATTTCATTTTTCCAATTTTTTTTCTATTTTATATAATTTTGTAAAAATGTACAACACTAACATATTTCGCCTCTTTAATATTTCTAGATATTTGCGAATCGATTTAAAAATCTGATCAAAGTCACTGAACAAGGTAAAAATTAGTACAATCACATATATAAAATTTTCCTAAAATTATTAGTAAAACAAAACCTTTTGATTGCTTTAAAAATCTTTATTTAAATAAAAATTTAATAAATCTTACCTTGCTAAAAATAAATCATAAATGTTAATACTAATGCATTTAAAATAAATAAATGTTTTTTTATTACTGTGCAAAACATTCATCTAATATAAAATAGTTCAACATGTTTTCTACTATTAACTACAAGACAGAAAACATGTATAAACTGCACAACTTTAATTATATTAAAATTTACTGATTTATTATTTTAAAAAGTCATAAGAATAAATAATGATAAGTAAAAATATAATTTGCATGTTGCCAAAATTTAGTTTAAAAAATAATAAAACTTAAAATACCGCAACGTAAAATTTATTTAAAAATTAAAATTATGTAATTATCATTTTTAATCACTATATAAATGAGCGTGTTTTAAGATTTTCATCAAAAATTTTCAACATGTCTGGTCGAGGTAAAGGAGGAAAAGGACTAGGAAAAGGTGGAGCAAAGCGTCACAGAAAAGTTCTTCGTGATAACATTCAAGGTATCACAAAGCCAGCAATCAGAAGATTAGCTCGTCGAGGTGGTGTGAAAAGAATTTCTGGATTGATATATGAAGAAACCCGAGGTGTTCTTAAAGTATTTCTAGAAAATGTTATTAGAGACGCTGTGACATACACTGAGCACGCTAAGCGCAAGACAGTAACTGCCATGGATGTCGTCTATGCTTTGAAACGACAAGGAAGAACTTTGTACGGTTTTGGAGGTTAAATAACACTTTCATATTTGTGAATGTTTTAACGGCCCTCTTTAGGGCCACAAATGTTGATTGTGTTTTCATCTGTCAATGCTTGCAAGCCTGCTTCAAATTACATTTGAAACTTTCTAATTTAAATGGAATTTATATAAATTTTTTTTTTGATTTTTTTATGAAGGCATATAACATTTCGATTAATTTTTATAACTTTCGTGTAATTTTAATTATGTTTATTTTAGGTTGATTCTAAAGACAGCATTTTACGACATAAACTTACGACCTAACCTAAATTTATTTTTGAAATGCTATTATATGTACATTTTGGGAGGTGACAAGGCTACTATTTGAAAGAATGTAAAACCAATAATTATTATTTTGGACCAGAATTAGGAAAATCTTTTCAGTTCCTTTTTTAATTTATAACTTTTGTGTAATTTAAATTATGTTTATTGTGTTTAGTTTTAAACAAAAATAAATCAGAAATTGTTAAGGTTATTAAATATTTCATTTAAATAATTAGAAATTTTTTTGATATTGTGAATTTTCTTAGCAAACTCGTTTGTTGAATCAACAAAATTAATGTATTTTTTTATTAAATTACTTAATTCGGGTTTACAAAGAATTGTATCAAATAAAAATGAAAAAAATAATTGTAAAAAAATATTTAAATAACTCAAAATATATTCCGAAATAAAGTTTTAACATGGACATGTGGAGAGTTGAAGACGTCTAAAATCGGACGTTATTTGAAATTGATTTTAAAGGTAGATATTTACAGTAATGTAAGAAGATGGTGAATAGCCAGCCAAATTTGAGCTTCACTATTGAAATTGTTATGGGTCATCTTTTGTTAGCAGCATATAGTTGCCGAGACAGCGTTTGACTAGCTTCGGCTGAATCCAAGTGATCCTGAAATGGTCTATTCGCACTTAAAATATTCTGTTAGTTCCATCGCTTAAGTATTGGTGGGTTACTGGGTTTTGCTATTTGTTTAAAACCGTCCTATTGTTGCCCCGGTAACGCCATATAAATATTACTTTGACTTCCACTCGGCACCCGTTGCTAGGCAACGTTGGAAATGTGTTCGAGTGGGTGGATTGTCCGCAAAAAGTGAGCACTATTACTAATACTGTAATTGTTCGGACAACCCTCGGGTTCAACGAGCTGTCGATGGAAGACCTATGCTCGCTTTACAATGTCCCCTGTGAGAGAAAGATCAAGATCAGACTCATGTTGATAGGTAGGAATAGAACGATGTTTCAGTGACGCGGTGTGGATACTCACGACTTTTCGACAATAATTCAATATAATTCATGTCTTGTACCTGCTACTTTAGACTTGTTCAATAATGAATACAATTTTATTTTATAAAAAGAAAGAACGATTACAATATGCAATGTTCGTAAATTAATTCGGTGTCAGCACGGTACTGGATGCTTTAGTTCAGTTGGCTTGCTAGACGTGCAGCTCTGCGTCGGGCACGTTCCTTGCGTCCCGGCCGGTGATTGCTTGACGGCACTGCTGATGGAGTCACTGCTGATACGGAATTGTTGACGGAATCCCGGTACGCCAACTGAGATGGGGCAAAGATGAGCGGGTAAGTTACCGCCTCCTCCTCACGACAGGCTGCCAGGGCGAATTCTAGTCCCCTTATTTGCGTCCGGAGATTCTGATTCAATTGACGCTCCTCCGCCCGGCTGTGAGGCGTTGGTGGATGGATTTGAGCTTTGCCGGATCCAC
This sequence comes from Schmidtea mediterranea, assembly GCA_022537955.1. Lineage (NCBI taxonomy): Eukaryota > Metazoa > Platyhelminthes > Tricladida > Dugesiidae > Schmidtea > Schmidtea mediterranea. The sequence continues at coordinate 312,160,668 of CM039679.1, read as the reverse complement.
CCAGGTAGACTTCACCTGCTGCACCTCCTTGGTAAGCTGAATTATTTGTTTGTATAAGGATTCGTTGGATTTCTGGGCGCGGGATAGTTCATTTTGTAGCAATTGGGCGTGGTCCATGGCTAATAACAAAAAAAATAATTAAAAGATAGTTTATTGATATGTTATAACCGTATGACCTTAAGTTTACTTCAATCAAATTAAGGCAAAATCATTCAGAAATCTTAATTAAGCGAAAAGCAGAACAATGAAAACAAAACATTCGCAAATTTAATTTATATTATCTACAATTCAGTCTAAATCAAAAAAAATAAAAAAAATAAAATTGTTTTGAGTCAATCACTACGCGAAATTTGGCTTAAAATCCATCAGGGGAATCTTTTTGCCACCCATTCTTCAGGTGTGTAGCCCGAGATCGACATAGTCGGCCTCTTCGTACGCGGGCTCGAGTCGCAACGGTTGGTGCGTCCTGGGTTGGGGAGATTGGTTGGAGATGCCAATAGTTATCGGCGATCCGACCCGCCAGCAAATCTTCCTCAACGTTCGCCAGATACTGGCGAGCTCGGATCACCTGTAAGTTTACCTCGCGCTGATGGATCTCCAGATTGATGAGCAGCCGCTGAGCCGGTTGGTGGATCTTCTCGGCCGGGCTCTATTGGTCGATTGTTCCTTGTCCCAGATTGGTTTTCTCGAGAAACTTCGACGGGGGAAACTCTGGGCACTTCTCCTATCGGTACTGAGCCCAGGCCCATCTCCATCGGTCTGCGAGAGAGATTTCCGTCTGATCCATTGGATTAGTTGTCTCCATTTTAACCCGCGCCGTCGTAGCTCCTTCAGTAGACGTTCCATGCGTCGATGTCGCTTCATCAGAAATAGGTTGGGTATTCATGGTTAGCAAGAGAGAAAAATTCCAAAATAATTTTGTATCGATAATTTATTTAAATACAAAAGTGGGTGTCTGTACACACGGGTTATTGATGGCCGGAAATTGATCAAGCCTGACTAATCTTGATAAATTGAACAGAAGTCGATTTGAATGTTTATATTAAAAATCTATATCCGTTGATCGTTTGATTTATTCTATTTATCGTGTCATCCGAACATGCGAAATTTTTAGTGATCAGTTTTCCGGAGTTTTATCGAAAGTTCGGAGTTTATTCAACTACACTGTCCAGCAAGTCCTTTTATATGATTATTTTCTCATTGTAACGAACTTTCTTTAGTTGGTGCTGGATGTCTCTGCCAAACATGCCGGAATGAATTTAGAAAACCATTACTATTTTGAGTTATAATGATCAATTTGGATTATTTTACCGGATAAATGGTTCTGGCTGTGTCAATGCTGAATATTCCCTAAGTGGGGTTAGTGATTTAATTGATTTAGTTCGCATAATTTTACAGAGATTTTAGGGATATTTTTGGGTTCTGTCAATGTGGGCATCTTATACAATTTTGGAGGGATTGTCGTGATCGATGATATAAATAAAATTGTCTGCTCGCTGGGTTTTGATTTCTCTATTTTATTTAACTTACGCCATGGTACTTATTACGTTTCATAAACTTATAATTAAGGCACAATTGGCGCGGTAACCCCTCACTTGTTCCGATGATTTGGTTAATTCTCAATCGAGAAAAATCTCGCTAGACACTTTATGAATTTTTGACACAGTCTAGGTGGAATGATCGCAATAATCGCTTAATGGTTAGGATTATGGCAACGGTTTGAAAGTTATAGTTAATTTTACAATTATTATTGACGTCGTTCTCTATGAGGGTATTCAAAATAAGTGCGTTTGCTAACTATACTGAGGGATGTACTCTGACTGGGGTTAGTTAAATTCTCTACTTTACTAAAAGTTCAGGGTGAGTTGGTTTCAATCATTACAATTATGTATTTACCGAGTTTACTAACAACTATGTAATAGTAACATTAATTTATGATTCCCCTCTTTAATTCATGTGGGTTTTAAATTTACGATAAAAATAATCCTTGATTACATAGCGGTGATCCCGAAAAGGCGCGTCCAATCTCGGACTCAGAACCCGATTAAATTCTTTATTTCACTAGGAGTTTGAGGCGATTTATTTAATAACGATTAGAAATCTATGATTTACAGTTAAGTTGAAGTTATTAATTTATTTCATTTCATATCAACGATTTCATATTAATTTATTCCCCGTGCCCTTTCCCTTCAATAGGCCTTAAACGCATTTTACGTTTATATTATATTTAATGAGTGCCCACTGGACTACTCGGTGTGATGATTTTGAGCCGTATGTAGAATAATTTAGGTCGAGTTTACAGAAAACGAGAAACGAGGAAGTAGCCAAAAGACCCCTTCCTTATCTCTCCTTTCTTCTATACGGAATAATATTGACGTTCCAATCCCTGCGTTCTGCACGCCGGGTTTTCACGGGCACAGATCATTGGCGGTATCCCACGCACTTACACGAATCTGATTTATATGTTGATTTTACTGACTTGCGATGTGTCTTGGCTGTGGGCCGGAAAAATTTCGACAAATAAATTAATTATGAAAACAAATTCAATTTTAACATTAGAAATATTTATTAACATATTAAAAACAAGATACAAAATTACTTGACCAAGTCATTCCAATAAATCATAAAAATACATCTCCCACCACGCCGACATCCAAGCAGAGCTCTATCGAGGTTGCGAGGACGGGGCGTGGAGAGAGAGTTCCAAATAAAACTACTGCTCACCTAAAAAATAATTCAAAGTTTATTTTTAAACAAAATTCAAAAATGATTTTTGATTTATAAAACGGTTAAATTTTATGTGAAAATGTATCGGTATTTATACCTATTTTCTGTCCCTAACCTTGCGTGTTAATTTTGATGTAGTAAAACAAAATTCGACCTTGTTATTTTCTAGTGTATTCTAATCTTTATTTTTATTATTTTTTCATTTATTTTGATAATTTTTTATTTAGAATTTTTATTGAATTATTTCTAATTCAAATTCTTTGATTTACATTTCATTTCCATGAAATTTTATTGATTTAACAAATTTCGGTCGAATTTGTTGGGTTTTCATGTTATGTTTGTGTTTGTATCGTGCGGATCTTGTTGCATTTTGTTATTATTTTAATTTATTTTTGTGTTTATTATTTTATATGTAATTCTCTTTTTCCTCATATTTGATAGGGTTTAATTGATGTTTTAATAGGTTTATTTTAAATTTACATGTTATGTTTGCATGTGTATTACCGATCCATTTAAACATTTTCCAAGGCCGTATGTGTTCTGGCCCAACAGTATGGCAAGGAATAAATACTTGATCGGGGGGTTAGTGAAATGGAACATTGATGTAATATTAATTGGGATAAATATATACAATAGATGGGTTTTATTCTCACTAAAATTTAATGTTTAATGGAATAGTTAAATTTAGTCATCTTTTTTTGTCAATTGTAAAATTAATGGAAATCGTACATCGAAAATACAAAATTAAATCTAAATATTTGATTGAATATTACAATGTGTTTGGGAACCACGAGTGTGCTCGCATCCGACGCTTAATCGCAGCTTGTTTATTGAGTCATTTAAGAATTTAGCAGTGTTGGTGTGCGGTGAAAACTTTATTGATTTGGATCCATAACTCTTGTTAAAAACTTGCCTTTTCTACTCTAAGGTTAATTACCCACGCACACCACATAATTTATCACTTACTATCATACACCCATGGTTGGAACCATGTTGGTAATGTGTATAACAGCCGAATGCCATTCGAGCAGGGGAGCATTGTTACCAATACTGCTCCTCGTACAACCTTTGTTCTCGGTTCACAGCGGCCGCTAGAAGGTCCTACGCATTACATTTTGATTCCCTGGTTCTTAGGAAAAAACCTGGTACCTTGCATTTGGGAGTTGGACATGAATTAAAAGGATATCGACTACTCACGAACGAATTTAATTAAACAACCTTAACTGTATAGTTTGTAAAGCTACAACGGAACTTTAATCACTAAATGTTTTGTAGCTCCGATTATTACTTCAGTTATATGGGTTACCCGTTAATTTATCCCGTATTACTACGGTGATTCGGATAACCTTTATTATGTATTACGCTGAATTAAATAACGGATTTCATTTGGTTTATATAACTAAATAATATCGGATTATATATTCCGTTTAATATTAATATCCAATTCCTTGGCTAACCTTTCAACTCGGTAGGTGAGCCGAGAGTTCATGCTCTGTGAAGATCTGCCGGAGCGCAGCGCTCTGTTCGGATATGGTAATCCGCTGGCTCGGTTCTCGATGATGAGGTCGTCTCGGGCTTGTGAAAGACGAGAGATTTTCTGATATAGTACTCTAGGGGTCTCGGGCGAGCTCCAGGTGCCCTTAACCTTCTGATATTTTTCCTTTAGGCTAGCGTGCTCCCTCTCCAACTTGTCAAATTTTTGTATCAATGCCGCGACGGATGGCGAGATTTTGGGGATTCGCGGAAGGCCGGACAATGCTGACATTTCGAAAAGATTTTCAAAGTTTAGTCGGGTCCGTTAGAGAGTTTTTCAGACAATGTATAACTTCTCTTTCGCAGTAGTCGGTACGAATGGATACTGACTCAGAAAGCTCTTACCGATTCAGAAGAATTTGAAGGGTTTCGTAAGTAAATAACTAAAGGAGAAAAATTATGATAAATCATAATTATTCAAGATTTCTGGTTAGGAGATGATTCTTAAAGGGTATTTATGCGGGTACTACACCCTTATTTAGTCAAACTACCTCTTGATCGACCGAATCTTTGTGTCGGGATAATTTGGCTCCTCACCCTTTAAAATATATTTATTCCTATTCTGGGGATGACATGATGTTTTCTGGTTGTTAACTCACCTCTAAATGATTCGTGAGATTTAATTAGGCAACCTGGAATCAACGTTAATTGCCTGGTGTTAAATGCAAACGTATATTAATGAAATTAGCAAAGTTTAAATTTATACTTCATCAACGAGTTTTTGATTTGTAGGATAGGGGTAGCCCTGAATTATAGTCACATGGTAATTGAGTAGGTCGGGGTTATTTTGCGTTGGTCTGGCTTTTTATATTACAATTCTGCGACTTAATTCTTTTAAAGAAAACTTTCGGTTATCGCTCTACGGCAAGGGCTTAATTGGTTATTTAATGAGCCGCTACCTAGATTTGCGCTAACACCGCAAAATCATACTTTTAATCATGATAATCATATTAATAATAAAATAGTAATAATATTAGAGAATCAAAATAATCATACTAAATTATATTGACGATGGTAATAGCGATATATGAGAAAATTTAATGGAAAAGAGTAATTGATGTCTGGCTCCTACCCATACTACTGTTGGACCAGAACACAAACGGCCTTGAAATATTGTTTAAATGAATCGGTAATACACACGCAGATACAACATGCAGATTTAAAATCGAACCTATAAAACATCAACTAACTCTGATAAAATATGAGAAAGAAAACAATTAAATATAAAATTATAAAACACAAAAATAAATTAAAATAATAACAAAGTGCAACAAGATCCGCACGAAATAAACATAACACGAAAACCTTACAATTTGACCGAAATTTGACAATTTACCAAAAAATGCGAAAATCCATGAAAATGGAATAAAAATCAAATAATTTGGATTGGAAACAATTCGATTAAAAAATTCAAAAGAAAAATTGTCAAATTAAATTACAAAATAAAAAAAATTAAGAATAGAATATACTAGAAAATCACAAGGTCAAATTTTGTTTTACTAAATCAAAATTAACACGCAAGGTTAGGGTCGTACAATAGGTATATATACCGATTCATTTTCACATAATTTTAACCAGTTTTTGAAAAACTTGAATCGTTTTTAACCAGTTTGGAAATCTTTAATTGTCAGTGGTAACCAGAAACTTTAATGTGAGTGAGAGGATGTTCGAAAACTCTCTCCACGTCGCGTCCTGGCAACCTCGAATGAGGAGAGGGTTATGATGTATTATGCACGAAAAATTATATTAGTGACGACGACTATGATGTATTATCTGGAAAAAATATATGTTTACTTAAACAAGCAGATCTCTTTTTGTCGAAATTTTTCCGGCCCACAGCCGAAACATCATTGCAAGCCATTAAAATCACACATATAATCGAATTGTGTAAGTGCGTGTATAATCGCCAATAATTTGTGCCCGTGAAGGCTCCGGCGTGAGAACGCAGGAGCTGAAACGTCAATATCATTCCGTATAGGGGAAAAGGGTGAAGGGGAAATAGTCTTTTGGCTGTTTCGTCGGCACTCATTTCCCATAAACTCGACCTAAATATTATTTACAACTCACGGCTCAAAATTACCACACCGAGTAGTCTAGTGGGCACTCCTTAACTATTAATATCGACACAAGTTTACCTTAGGATCAACCAAGAGAAGAGGATGGGGAATTTAATGTTATCAAATCGTGGCTATGATCTTAAAAAATTGAAAATTAAAGATTCTATCGATTACTAACGTATTCCAAGACATTTTAATAGCTAGAGAGTCGATCATAATTTAATCTAACTTTTAATGTTCAATGATAACCCACTCAAAATATATTTCATTTATAAAAGAAAAATCCCAGACTCCTAAATTGCGATAAAAAAATCCAATGAACTGAAACGGACGATTTGTATTTCCGTCCGAAATTCATTCCCAGCAACACGAATCCATACAGTCGATATTTAGAGTTAAGTTGACCGCATTAACCAGCTCCAGCGAGAAAATGATGAAATCCTTTAAACTTACAGTTTGGATAATAATTTTGGTATAATAAATGTTCTCCAAATATTTTTTCTCGGGTAAATTGGGACACCTAAAGATCGAATCTGAACCACCAACACTCCGGTTAGAGGGCTTTACATACTCACCAACAGCTCTGCAGAACATCCAAAGAGTGTTCTTTAGAAATCATACTACTAAGCTTCCTTCCTGCAACGTAAGGAAGGTAAATTTATAAAAAGACGAGATTTCATGAAAATGAAATAAAAATCAAATAATTTGAATTAGAAATAATTCAATTAAAAATCTAAAGAAAAAATTGTCAAATAAAATCTCAAAATAATAAAATTAAAGATTAGAATATACCAGAAAATTCCAAGGTCAAAATTTGTTTTACTAAATCAAAAAGAACACGCAAGGTTAGGGTCGTACAATAGGTATATATACCGATTCATTTTTACACAATTTTAATCAGTTTTTCAAACTTGAATCGTTTTTAAGCGTTTTAAATCATGTTAGAACCGTTTTTACTCTTTAAAAATCTATTTTAAGATGTAAGTGAGAGTTTTATTTGAAAAACTCTCTCCACGTCGCATCCTCGCAACCTCGATGGAGCTCTGCTTGGGTGTCGGCGTGGGGAGAGCGATGTATTTATGATTTTGAATTTTTGTTGATTTGATTAATGTAACGGGTAATTTATATTTGTCTTTTAATAAAATATTTAGAATGCATAAATTGTTTTTTTGTCAAAATTTTTCCGGCCCACAGCCAAAGACACATCACAAGTTATTAAAATCTAACATATTATTCGAATTTGTGTAAGTGTGTGGAATATCGCCAATGATTCGTGCTCGTGAAGACTCCGGCGTGCGGAACGCAGGGGGTCGGAACGTCAATATTATTCCGAATAGTGGAAGAGAGGGATAAGGAAATGGTCTTTTGGCTAGTTCCTCGTCTCTCAATTTCCATTAACTTGACCTAAACTATATTTACATACGGCTCAAAATCACCACACGAGTAGTCCAGTGGGCACTCATTAATTATAATATGAACATAATGCGCCTAAGGTCAATCAAGGGAAAAGGGTAATGGGGAAATAATAAAAATGAGATCGTTGTTATGTACTCAAATATAGGTTTTAATAAGAGTTAAAATGAAATGCTAAAATTCATTTTCTTTAATTGTTAATTTGGGCTAAATACGACATGTTAATTACGAACTTAATAGGTATAATTTGATCAAATTTGGATAAATTATAGTTATAGATTTTGAAACGTTATTTCACCCTAAAATTTAATATCTAGATCGATTCAAACCCAACATAATGTAGAGAGTCAACGCTTACTAGAGTGAGGATTAGAACTAGTGTAGTAGATATCAAACCTTAAATAATATTGAGAATCAGATAATTACTGAGACAAATGGTAGAATAAAATAGTGAGTATGAGCCTCGGACAACCTGTTCTAAAGCCGATAGAATTCTCCTCAAACTAAACACGGTAATTATTAGTATAATGATTGGAACCCAATAGATTTTATAAAGCGGAACAAGTGGATAGACATTAGTCACTACAGCTTCTAGATGCAACGATCGATTCAATAAAAATTAAATTAAACCATATTTAAATTAATATAGACACAATAGATTAAAATATACTAGAAATCTACACAATTACGTAATTATAAAGGAAACAATAAATTGAATAACATCGTTTATCAACGTGAAACTCCATCAAATCTAAGGGAAACAAAGGATGGATGACGTCAGATTTTCCACTGAATTCCTCCGGGTAGGCTTAACTTCTAAAGTCCAAAAAGTCATAAAAACTCCTGAAAAGATAAGAATGAAGAATCGATAAAATTTAGTTTCTAAATGATACTTATCATTAACACGATCAACTCAAAAAATCCCGAAAAGAAAATAAGACAATAAACTTTAAAAATCTAATTTCCAAATAATATTTATCGATAATACGATCTAAACCGAAAATTCCCTGAAAATCTAGGAATAGAGCCTTTAAAAAATTTTATTTCTAAATAATACTTACCATCAATATGATCTAATCAGAAAATCCATGAAAAAATAAGAATTAAAATTTGTAGAATTCAATTCCCAAATAATACCTGTAATTAATATGATCTAATCAAAAATCCCTGAAAAAATAAGAATTAAAATTTGTAGAATTCAATTCCCAAATAATACCTGTAATTAATATGATCTAATCGGAATAGACCATCGATGAACTGCAAGTGAACCTAAAAAATGATTAACGAGATAGAAACTGTGAAGATTGAAAACTTACTATATACAGTAGCCCTGACTTTTACCTCATAACCAATCAATAGGCACAATCACACCGGTTTAACACTTCACTACCGAGTTGACAGGCATGCACGGGTCAAATATCGTATACTTCTTTCTACAGCGGATTCCTTAGGCATTGCGAATCTGGCAGTGATAAGAAAAATCAATATAGCACATGCATATTATAACGACCTACCTACGAGACGCGTCTGCTGTATTAGCCGATTCCACCCAGCGGTGCGAGTGGACACACCTACATGTTTTCCTTCCATCAACACCCAGCACTATATAGAGGATGTCAACGAACCGGAATAGTAGCACAATTATAGAAAACAAAAAACGAATAAAATGAATCAAGCATCAGCAGTTCAGGTTCCAGACAATGGCCTAAGTCCAAGCTCGAGGTTCCATTCTTTAGGTAATATTTAATTTATTAAATTTCATGATTAATAGTACTTGAGTTCTCAAGAGAAATCTCGCAACGCAACTTCCCACGTTAATTTTCTAATTATGGATACCCCTGGCAGAACCAATTTAATTATCATGAATGCAATATTACCCTGATCAATACTTTAGCTGGAGGAATTCTTGTTGAGTCAATTTCCTCCCATATAGCCCATGTACCTGGTAGCTAGTGCCTGAGAAAGATGAAGCCATTCCCGTCTACCAATTTGTTAAGCCCTTTAGGGATCCCACCGGATCCGTTATGCCGAAGGAGACGCTCCAAATGATAAAATGATTTTATGAGGAAATTTTTGCAAGTGGAATTGATTTACTCAAATACAAGAATCCAACTGCATCCCAGTGACAAAGTATCCGCCACTCGTAGTGTAAATTCTTTTGTCTCTAAATTAGGCATCTAAAATGTAATAACTTAAGTTGATTTAAATTTATGAAGATTAACTTATTTTGATTTAGTTTAATTTAATGAAATGATAAGTATTACTTTAATATCCATTAATTATTTTGATGAATGTTAATTTGGATTAAAAAAATTTTTTTGTGTTTATTATTTGTTCAATTCGACGAATCCTAAAAACAATAATTATTAATTTAATTTCAATTGATGAACGCTAATTACTATTTTGATTTTCGCGTTCGTTTTCCTTTTGACATTCCCACGGATGATGATTATTATTTTATCCCTAAGAACATTGATTGTCATTGACGGATAAATTTTAAATGATTACCCATTAAGTTCCCCGTAATAACCTAAATGAAATAGTCAAAAAGGAACCTAATAAATAAATAAAATATGATATTTACTATGATTTAATAACTCTCGATCAGAATTTCCCGTAAAATAGGGTAAATCTTTAGGTAGTTCAGGGGTAGTAATTCCATTACCTTGGAGACGAAAATCAAATAATTGGCTACTTTAAACAAACTTGTATAATTTTTTTTGGGTAAATAATATATTAGTTTAAATAACAGAATATCAAATATCCACTTACGAGTAATATTTAACTCCAGTTTATTCCAGTCTAACGGGATTAATTCACACTCATAATATTAATTTAATTAGGTACCTTAAATTAGATTTCAAGTAGGGGGACCCGACAGATAGGTTGCAAACCCATATCAAAATTCGTTTTCCCAATAGATTATCTCTTGATAACGTTTTAGCCGCTTTACCAAAAAGTCGGAGATTTTATTAATATTATCAACTTAATCCAATCTTGTTTAGAAAGATCAGGACCTTTTGTCCGTGTTCCCACGCACGTTGCCGATCAGTGGAGACAAGCCTGGCAACGAATCTGACGGGAAAGATACAGCGATGTGCCCCAACCGAGAGAGCCTAAACGGGACGCCTCACGATCAACGGAAAGGGACGAGCTGCCCTACATAGCGACAAAAAAGAGGGAGTAGCGAAACCCGGCCAGGAAGTATACGCACAGGCCCGGTTCCTCCTCTCTCGACTCGGAGATCACCAGAGTCAACTCAATATACAAGTAGCCCGAGCCAGGCTATATCTCATGAACGTAGAAGAAGACATAGCGGCTGGCAGATTTGCAGACACCGATGGCTATACACCGCCACATAGTCCCGCGTTCAGTCAGGCTGGCGGTAAAATGAAAGCTCGCATCGACGCTCATCCGATGCCCCGTGCCAGCCGCATCCGAAACACGAAGCGACCCGTCTTCGCGTACCCGGAGTACTTTGCCGCTTCGCCAATCCCCTACGATGGGGTGGAGAGACATGACAAACACCATCAATCCCGTTGATCAGTTGAATATGGATTTTCACTCTTGCCCATCACATTAATAAACTTAAATTTAATCTTAATAAATGATTTGTTATTTCTCAACACCTTTTCTTTATTTCTTTAGCGTAATATTAACAAATTTGTATTGTCCAATAAATAATTCAAGATTAGTAGCCAAAATTTATAATATTAATTACAGAGATGGAATCGCTAGTAATTCTGAGGAAGGAGCTAGAACATTCTCGCAAACTCAATAAAGACTTTAACACCCAACTGATCCAAATGTCAAAGGAGATTCAAGAAACTAAAGCCACGTGGATGGAACCGAAGAAAACGAAACTGCTTTACCAACGACTCACGGTAGTACAAAAGGGCTGGGCGGAGGAAAGACAGTTAAACCAAAGCCTGAAGACCCAGGTGAAGGGGTTGGAAGTGGCATTATCAGCCTGCCAGGAGGGAGCGGCAGTTACTTATCCCCTCGTTTTTTCTCCTGTCCAATTAGCATACCGAGAGACAAAGACAGATCCGAAACTTACACCAACGACAAGTGGTTATCGACCCGGACGGAAGGAGCGGGCCAAGCGCCGAGCCGCTTGAATATTGAACAATACGCAAACGACTCACTAAAAAATGCATCGCTTCTTTTATAAAAATGCAGCCACTTGTTTTGTTTTAATATATTATCGATATCTTAATAGTTGTTTAAAGAATTCAATAGACTCAAATGATAAAATTCACGACACAAAGGGACCTGATATTCAAAGCGAGCACAAGTCTTCTATCGACAGCTCGTTGAACCCAGAGATCGTTCGGGCAATTACAGCATTAGTAATAGCGCTCACTTTTTGCGGACGATCTACCCACTCGAACACAGTTCCAACGTTGCCTAGCGACGGGTGCCTAGTGGTGAGTAAAGAAATATTTATATGGCGTTACCGGGTAACCACAACATAATCTAAACAAACATCAACACCCAGTAACCCACCATTATTCTCATCATTAACCCTCGACTATAGATCTTAAATACAATCACCTGAGTGCTTAGTTAATATAGCAATAGGATGTGATTTAATAGGTACTTCTCATTGTAGATATGTCCTCATGCAAAGCTTTGCAAGGAAAGCTGTACAAAGCCAGGAACACCAGTAGAGAGTTGCAACAGCAGATTTTACAATTGAACAGTGAAATTCAAAAGATCAAAGCGACTTGGATTGAACCGGAAAAAGACAATATATCGGACGATGACCACGGCACAAGCGGGTGGGAGGAGGAGAGACAACTCACCCGGTCTTAGAAGGTACAAATACACGGACTGGAGGTAGCGTTATCGGCGTGCCAGGAGGGCAACGCGGTAACCTGCCCCCTCGTTTTTGCGCCCGTCCAAATTGCTTGTCGAGAATCAACGTCTACTATGGAACCGACATCTAAAGCTCCCAAACATAGGCCCGGGAGAGCAGAGCGTGCGAAACGCCGAGCTGCAAAGGCACGTGGACAATGATTTAAAAATGATTTTTGTATTAGTTAATAAATATTTTACTCAAATCAAATCTGCTGAATATTATTTTTGGTAACAACTTCACAGGGGTGTCACAGACAGTCGTGTGAGAATGAGATGGCAAGGAAGGAAAATATTAAGCACGCAAGAGAGGGACCAGAGAGAAAAATTGCACACGTACCTTCTAACGGTAGTGCGTTGGATCCAGTTTGGGGTCGAACCAGAGCAGTTCCTATGTGGCGCTCACCTTTGACGACCTCAAAAACCAATGGTTGCATTTCCAACGTTACTTAGTAACGGGTAACCATTGGGGAAAAGCAAGTATTTACATCGGGGGTCAAGGTAAAAAACCATAAACTCCACACTACTTAAACTCTATTTAAATAGTAAAATCAACGGGTTTAACTTATTGCTAAGGGATCTCGTTTCAAAAAACTAGTTCAATTTCATTTGCACAACAAGTTAGAGTGAATTGTCAGATAATCGCACATTTTCTGATGCCATAATTAACCCTGTCACTGCTGGTGGATTTTCCTCATAATACCTTAAATTTTTCTTGTAAATTCCTTATCTATCGTTATCAATAAATAGATGGCTTACTACTTTTCTCGGTGCGATCTTATTGTAAATAGAAATTCCAGGGGCGATGAAAATGTAGATATCAAATATATTCTCTTCAGTATTGATTATGGTGTTTGGTTTAAGATAACTTAAACGATTTCATTGTGGGCGTCGTCTCTATGACTAGTTGATGTTCATTCACTAACGCCTACCGTTAAATTCGTATACTGATTTGGTGTGGGTGTCGCTTCGGCTCCATTCATTTGGCGTTTATTAAAGAAATTATGGAATTTTATCAAGTTAAATTATTAAAGGGATTTGGTTTACTTATCTATTAGGATCAGGCCTATTCGTAGCTCTCGATTCACCAATAGTAGTCACGTTTGTTATCTGACACTTCCAAATGTTCGATAAGGAAATAATTTTAAATCGTTTACTCCATAGACACAATAATCCCGGTACCTTATCCATGCTGCCCATTCACGGTATAATCACGAGGTTTTATAAAAATTCGACTAATGATCGTCCAGTGATCACACTTAATGCTCCTAACTAACGGCGCTCTTCCCGTAATGTAAAATTTTTCTGCTCGTCTCGACCGACGTTTCCATCAGCCGTTACGAGTGGTAAAACAGTGCCCTGCGGGTAGAGTCCTGCGTCTTACGACCAGACCTCGCCGCGGACGACCGAGTTCTCAGGAGTGCTCGGCCCGTGATCACAACTAATGAAACTTAATTCGTCAGCCGGAACACCGACCTGCCCTCACGTCATGTGTATATATAATTACGGGGAGCTCGGCATAAATTATGAACAGCATAAATAGATCATTATTAAGAATATGCATTACAAACATCTAAATTTATTGATAGTAAGGAAACTTATTACAAAATCATAATAAAATTCAAACAAATCCTTACTTATTGAAAATTTCACTAAATCGAATTAAAAATTTCTAAGTGGTTTCAAAGTTTTTGTAAATTTGAAGTTGAAGTTAAAAATAGTGAATTTGGTCACTGTTTATATAGTAATTTTATGCCTGTGTGCGACCAATAGGCGATTTTTCGCCATTTTAAGGGCTTTTTATTATTTTTATTGATTTAAAATTATTTTTATTATTTTTAATATATTTTTGTTTATTTTTTGATATATTAATTTTATGTTATTGAACTATATTTTTTATTATTATTTTCTATGATGTTCTTTTTAGCCCTTAACATTTTGTTTCTTGGTCGCAGCTTCTGCCTATGTTTTTTCTAAACCTTATTTTGCAAGGTTTTGGCAGTTTATTTTATTTCATATATGTTTCTTTCTGCCTCTGTATGCGTTGATCGATTTTATTAATATATGTTTTAATTAATTTTGTTATGTTTTAATTTGTTTACTTGATGTTTTTATTTTATTTTTGGTTTCTGCTTGTGGTGCATGTGTATGTACAGTGACCATTTTCCTTATTTTTATTTTATTTGTTGTTTTAATTTGTATTACCATTTTTGTTTTAATTTTGACTCTAAGCCCAACAGCAGGACAAATTGTGAATAAAAAACTTTGAAATAATTACATATGAAATATTATCTCAAAATTATTTTCTTTGTATTCGATAAATGCTTGATCCGAGTGTAAGTAAAATGGGATATTGATACTAATAAATGGGTCTCGAAAATGGGTCATGAAAAATCGAATTCACACGAAATACACAATTATTTTATCTATTTCCTCGGGTTCATTTGTGCACTCAAGATAATATAACTTCCCCTATAACGAAAATAGACACGACAATCAAAAATGAGGTCACGCGATTTCGACCGATTTTTCCCACTCCCACTCTCAGTTACACGCGTTAAGTCATTTACGGACGGCACCATAAGTATGAATTTTCTAGTTTGTGTATTGAGTGAGGTATGTTTGACGGGAAAACTTCTATAAGACAAACAACATTATTATTCGAAACACAAAAAATCAACTCTAAAATCATTTAAACTGGCAAAAATGTAAAACTAACACATAAATCATGAGACAACTATAAAAAAACAGCTTGTTTATTTTGGAAAATTTATTCAAAATTTAATTTCAAGTACAAATTTCTAGATAGAATTTTAATAAGTTTGCCGAATTTTTTTAATCAAATTGTTGTTTCATGTTGTCTCTGTAAATTTCGTGCCAGACTTGGTACACTATTGTAATTAACCTCTCTTTAATTTGTCTCAGATTTATAAGTGCTAATTTGGTATAATAAGTCTGGATAAAGTCAAATTGGCTTTATTGTTGTAATTAAACAAAAATTTTCATATATTTTGTTTTCGTCCAACAAAGGGTTTTAATTTTCTTTTACACATTGAGCTTGGCAAATCCTTAAATATCATAAATACCACGATGAGATCTGCCAAGCGGTCAATAAACCTGGTTATGGTAATTTAATAAAAATTATACATTAATTTTTTTGATCCAACAAACGAGTTTGCAAAAATTAAAAATATAAACAAAATTTGATTGTTTAAAACTACCTCATAACAAAATCAGTTTGAATAATCATTTCTCACGTTTTTTATACTTTTTACAAATCCTATATTGCCCACATTGTACGAGTAAGGCATTCATTAGCATAGAATATTTTGCTGTAATTTTTTTTCTAATTTTTGGTACGACAAAAAATGTAGTAAAATTTTTAGAATAAACATAATTTAAATTACACAAAAGTTATAAATTAAAAAGGAACTGAAATGATTTTCCTAATTATAATGTAATTCTGGTCCAAAATAAAATAATAAGTATTGGTTTTACATTCTTTTAAATAGTAGCCTTGTCACCTCCCAAAATTTACATATAATAGCATCTCAAAAATAAATTTATTTAGTAAAAATAAAATTTTTTAAAATAATCGAAATGTCTCCAGTCATATGCATGGATAAAAACGAATCAAAGAATAAATTTATATAAATTCCATTTAAATTAGAAAGTTTCAAATGTAATTTGAAGCAGGCTTGCAAGCATTGACAGATGAAAACACAATCAACATTTGTGGCCCTAAAGAGGGCCGTTAAAACATTCACAAATATGAAAGTGTTATTTAACCTCCAAAACCGTACAAAGTTCTTCCTTGTCGTTTCAAAGCATAGACGACATCCATGGCAGTTACTGTCTTGCGCTTAGCGTGCTCAGTGTATGTCACAGCGTCTCTAATAACATTTTCTAGAAATACTTTAAGAACACCTCGGGTTTCTTCATATATCAATCCAGAAATTCTTTTCACACCACCTCGACGAGCTAATCTTCTGATTGCTGGCTTTGTGATACCTTGAATGTTATCACGAAGAACTTTTCTGTGACGCTTTGCTCCACCTTTTCCTAGTCCTTTTCCTCCTTTACCTCGACCAGACATGTTGAAAATTTTTGATGAAAATCTTAAAACACGCTCATTTATATAGTGATTAAAAATGATAATTACATAATTTTAATTTTTAAATAAATTTTACGTTGCGGTATTTTAAGTTTTATTATTTTTTAAACTAAATTTTGGCAACATGCAAATTATATTTTTACTTATCATTATTTATTCTTATGACTTTTTAAAATAATAAATCAGTAAATTTTAATATAATTAAAGTTGTGCAGTTTATACATGTTTTCTGTCTTGTAGTTAATAGTAGAAAACATGTTGAACTATTTTATATTAGATGAATGTTTTGCACAGTAATAAAAAACATTTATTTATTTTAAATTCATTAGTATTAACATTTATGATTTATTTTTAGCAAGGTAAGATTTATTAAATTTTTATTTAAATAAAGATTTTTAAAGCAATCAAAAGGTTTTATTTTACTAATAATTTTAGGAAAATTTTATTTATGTGATTGTACTAATTTTTACCTTGTTCAGTGACTTTGATCAGATTTTTAAATCGATTCGCAAATATCTAGAAATATTAAAGAGGCGAAATATTTTGAATGTTTTGCACATTAATATAAAATGTGCTATCGTTTTGGAAATTCATTTCAAAATTTTGTTTCTTGATTTGTTGACTGAAAGGAAAGATGAGCATATCGAAACCGAGATTTGTGGAACAAATTTAAGTTAATAATATTTTTAATGAAATCTTAAAGGAAATTTAATGGGATTGATATAAAATGGAAAATTTAAAAAGCACAAAAACCTAAAAAATACCTAAAGTACAAAAATTAATTTTTATGTTGGGTCAGAACACAAACGGCCTTGAAAATTGTTTAAATGCATCAGTAATACAGCACGAAAACCCAGCACCAAGATAACTTAAAATATAACTGGGGTTTATGGTATTTGACAACCTTGACCCCAGATGAAAATTTCTTTCCTACTCCCAGTGGTTACCGTTGCTAGGCAACGTTGGAAATGTAACCATGGGTTTTAAGGTCGCCAAAGGTGAGTTCCATGCGGGAACTGCTCTGGCCCGACCTCGAACTGGGTCCAATGCATTACCGTTAGAAGGTTTACGTGCGATTTGTCATTTTCGTCCCTTACTGATGATAGACGGTTATATTTGTGTCTGTGGCTCGTTGACTGATTGACGACATTTGCATGGGTTTAATTCAATTCAAACTGTATCAATTGCGATTCAAAAATCATCAATCGAATACGATATTCAACAAATTTTTATTTGATAAAACATTTAGTACACATTTCACGCCTTTGAGTCTTTTACTTGAATGGCCCGTCGTTTGGCCCGTTCAGCTCTACCGGGGCGGTGTTTAATCTATTTGGTAACTGGCTTTGAAGTTGATGTGGCCTCTCGATATGCTAGTTGGGCAGGACAAAAACCATGGAGTAGGTCACTGCTGCTCCTTTTTGACATGCAGACAGCGCCACCTCTAAGCCCCTAAGTTGCGTCTTCAGACTCTGGTTGAGTTGTTTTTCCTCAGCCAAACCCTTCTGTATTGCTGTTAATTTTTGATACAGGCGTTTGGCCTTGTTCGGTTCCATCCAAGTACTTTTTGTCAGCTGAACTTCGGTCGTCAACTGCAAGATTTTTCGATAATGATCTCGCAACTTGGTGTAAAGTTTATATCTTTGTACAGCATGGTCAATCTCATTGTCGTCGCTCCTTAGGTCATGGACTGGGCGGCTGCCGTTCTGGATGATTTGCTGCGTCTAATTAATGCTCGAGGAATTGTTTAAATTGACTATTAATAATGCTAACTCTTACCCTCCGATGTCCTCTGCTTCCCCGAGCTTGGTCGGGATCTCCGTGATGAGTTTACTGTTCCGGTTGTGGCGGTATTATAACTTGGTGCTTTTGACATGTTTGATTTTGTAATTTTTGTGATTAATGTCATTCAATTTAATCCTTATATAGGAATGAGTGTGCACACACGTTACCGGCGAATCAAAATTTCTACATGACACGCCTACTGATTGTTGACATGTTTCTCTCATCAGTATGTAATTGTGTGCCTGCGCACTTATTGATTGATCTTTTAGGAAAATGGCAGGCACATACTTAGTTATCTTCCTGCCAATAACTTTATTTCTAGTTAATCTAATTCATTTATTAGATTTGGTAGAGTTTATTATGAACACGTTTTATAGTGAATAATTACCATGGGTTTCTCCAGTAAGTATTAGTTTTAATTCTTTTCATTTTAATTCGGGTTATATCTCGCTAGATATTGCTTGATGAGAGTAGTGTTCAAGCCGATTAACGGTTTCATTCTGGCCACAATTGATTAGGTATCGTGTGAATTCCAATATCGCTGGAAGATTTACGGGACTTATGGTTTGCACTCTATGGTAAGTAGTTAATGGTTTTGGTAGATGACCGTTTGTGTATTTCAGGGTTTTAATATTCATGATCAATTTTTACCTTTCATGGGCTCACTCTCTATCTTACTATGGCTACTCTGTAGCTCTGTACGTGATTTGTGGAGTTGATTATTCTAGGGCGGCCGACAATTTCAATTATGACTCGACTTGACAATGCCCTACTATCTATGAGGATCGATATTACCCTCAGTAATGAGATTTGTCGAGAACTGATTAAACGGCTCTCAATTTCTGATGACGACGACGACGTTAGTGTTATTGGACACGGGATTCATGATGGCATATCCCTATTCATATTTTAGCACGTGAAAAAACCGTTACAAACTTTTTAATAAATAAATGGTTTCGGACCTTGTTTGTTGAGACGATGTTGGAAATTTGTTCATCAACATATGCTAAATAACTGTTTATTTTTAGTAGATATGTACTAGAGGTTCCATGGGTGAGCGGTAAGTTAAATTCCTATCGTGGGAGTATCTTACTTTGCTGAGTGATCAGGTCTAGAGTGGGTCCGACTAATTTGTTTGAATTTTTGTAGTTTATGGCTCGACTTCGTCTTAAAATTGACGTTGATTTTAATTATGGCAAGTTAGGTTGCTCTCTGCGGAATTTTGGTATCTGATTAACCATTATTTTGGGGAATTACTTTTTCAGAACAAGAACCTTTTTACTATATCCGATTTCCCTTTTATTTCGTCAACTACGACCGTGATTATTTGCCAAACATTTATAGTTAATTGTAGTTTTGATTACACCAAAATTCGTTGTAGTCCGCTTTTCACACTTTGGGTTTGACTAAGTTCCCTTGGGATGTGATAGTAATATACGTATAGCGTATTCGTATTAGGGTGGATTTTTATGTTAGGCTTTGGTATTTTTGAATGATTTAAAGTGATGAATTTTGAATCACGTTCCTCATTTATAATTTCTCACAAAACTTTGGATTGCTGACAATTTAAAGGGCATATTTTTAATTCGTTGGATTTTTTCTGCGCTTGATAAGTTTGGGAGTAAACGGCATATATTTTGAACGGCGATTTTGGGGAATTATACATTACTTAAATTAGGATCGATTTCCCATTATTATTTATGACTTAAACACATTATTAATTTATAGAAATGTTACTTTCAACGTTTCTTTTAAGAACATCGCTTTCCCGGTACCTTTCCCAAATTGATCCTAGGATAAACTTGTGTTGATATTAATAGTTTAAGAGTGCCCACTGGACTACTCGGTGTGGTGATTTTGAGCCGTGAGTTGTAAATAATATTTAGGTCAAGTTTACAGGAAATGAGTGCCGACGAAACAGCCAAAAGACTATTTCCCCTTCACCCTTTTCCCCTATACGGAATGATATTGACGTTTCAGCTCCTGCGGTCATCACTCCGGAGCCTTCACATGCACGAAATCATTGGCGATAATACATGCACTTACACGATTTCGATTGTATATTTGATTTTAATAGCTTGCGATATGTGTCGGCTGTGGGCCGGAAAAATTTCGACAGATAAAAAAAATCTATTTCGATTTAATATATATATTTTGTTATATCATTTACATCATGGTTGTTCATAGTATTCACACATAGCATATCATAACTCCCTCTCCCCACGCCGAAATCCAAGCAGAGCTCATTCGAGGTTGCGAGGATACGACGTGGAGAGAGTACAGAACAATCTCTCACTCACATCAAATTTTTGCGCTCTCCACTGGTTAGATTAGAACTGATTTTCAGATTAAAACTGAATTGACAAGATTTCAGGTTAAAAACCGATTAAAATTGTGTAAAAATGAATCGGTGTATATACCTATTGTACGAACCTAACCTTGCGTGTTCTTTTTGATTTAGTAAAACAAAATTTGACCTTGTGATTTTCTATAAAATTCTATTCTTAATTTTATTATTTTGTAATTTAATCTGACAATTTTTCTTTTTCATTTTTTAATTGAATTATTTCTAATTCAAATTCTTTGATTTTTAATCCATTTTTATGGAATTTCGCATTTTTTGATAAATTGTCAAATTCCGGTCAAAATCGTTAGGTTTTCATGTTATGTTTATGTTTGTTTTGTACGGATCTTGTTGCACTTTGTTATTATATTAATTTATTTTTGTGTTTTATAATTTTATATTAATTTGTTCTCTTTCTCGAATTTTGGTAGGGTTAATTGGTGTTTTAATAGGTTTGAGTTTAAATCTGCATGTTATGTTTGCGTGTGTATTACCGATTCATTTAAACATTTACAAGGCCGTCTGTGTTCTGGCCCAACACCAACTAAACATTTTAAAATCTGAGAGAATATAAATAAATATAAAATCAAAAACATAAAAGTAAAATAAAATAAATACAAAATGCATCAAGAACCACACGAAATCTACATAAAATATAACATAATAACAAGGAAATTTGACCGTAAAATGATCATTTATGTAAAATTAAAAATTAATGAATTAAATGAATAAAAATAAAATATTTTTAGCTGAATAAATTTAATTAGAAATGTTAAAAATAAATTACCAATTTAAATTAAGAAATAAATAAAAATTTAATTTAGATAACACAAATAATTTCAAAGTCGAATTTTGTTTAATCGCAATAAAAAATAACACGCAAGGTTAAGGCCAAATTATAGGTATATATACTGATGTGTTTAAACAAATAATTCATTCTACTTGTATTATTGTTTCCGGCTTAAATTGAATTATTGATCTTTACTCTCACTTCGAGACTTGTGTTGAACAAGTTTACTGTAGTTAGTGTGCGTTACAATTAATTTTAACGCATTGATGATTATGAATTTAATGATCGATAATCTAATACTATTGGAAATGTTATGAACTATGGATAGACAATGTTTATTTATTATGATAATGCGGATCGAAAATGTTATTTATAGACAATAAATTATGATGCTGTGATGCCACTTGATACGAATAAACGGTTTGATGCATTCGAGACTTTTACCCGAGCAGTCCAGTGGGCACTCATTAAATGTAAAATGAACATACATAGATCTTAAGGACAAAGAGAGGGAATGGATAGCCGGGAAAATTGCGAAATCATTGCAACAGTTAAAATGAATAACCATCGGAAAAAGATTAATCCGAACGACCAAAATCATGAAAAAATAATGTTTTCAAATAATAATTAAATAAATTATGTTAATTGAAACGAAAAATATGGGCAGAACGCTGCTCAAATTTTCCGAAATGATTAAAATACTTATAGAAAATAGTCAAACAAAAGCGAATTGTCGTTCGATTGTTAGTGTAATATTCTTATAAACCGTAAAATAAGGGCGGAACGCTGCTCAAATTTTCCGAGTCAATGAAAATACTTTATCGAAAACTATAGAATAAGGATAAAACCGTAAAATAAGGGCGGAACGCTGCTAAAATATTTCGAATTAACAAAAATACTTTATCAAAAACCGGAAAAATACAGATAGATCACGACTAAATTTTTATATAAGAAAAATATTCCTTAAAGCTGAGGAATAAGGACGAATCCATACACAAACATTTGTTAATAATATTGATAATAATTATGATAATTATAACAATAATAATAATAATAATAATAATAATAATAATAATAATAATAATAATAATAATAATAATAATAATAATAATAATAATAATAATAATAATAATAATAATAATAATAATAATAATAATGATCATAATTAGGATAATAATAATAGTAATAATGATAAAAGTAGTAATATAATAAATGCAATGGTAATTATATAGTAATAAAAATAATAATGAAGGTAACAGTAGTGTTGGGCCAGCACACAAATAGTCTTGAAAATTGTTTAAATGCATCAGTAATACAGCATAAAAACCCAGCACCAAGATAACTTAAAATACAATATACAACACCAATTAAACATTTTAAAATCTGAGAGAATATAAATAAATATAAAATTAAAAACATAAAAGTAAAATAAAATAAATACAAAATGCATCAAGAACCGCACGAAATCTACATAAAACATAACATAATAACAAGAAAATTTTACCGTAAAATGACCATTTATATAAAAGAAAAAATTAATGAATTAAATGAATAAAAATAAAATATTTTTGGATGAATAAATTTATTTAAAAATGTTAAAAATAAATTACCAATTTAAATTAAGAAATAAATAAAAATTTAATTTAGATAACACAAATAATTTCAAAGTCGAATTTTGTTTAATCGCAATAAAAAATAACACGCAAGGTTAAGGCCAAATTATAGGTATATATACTGATATGATTTGACAAATCTTAATCTTAATTTTCAATATTGATTTTCAGTCGTACTTTGACACTTGATTTCAACAGTTTTACTTTGGATTAATATATTTATCTGTCAATAATGTATTCATTGATCGATGTTTTGTGGGTTATTACGAAGATATATTTATGAATTTTAATTTGGTGGATTTTTACTTTGGATTAATATATTTATCTGTGAATAATGGATTCATTGATCGATGTTTTATGGATTATTACGAAGATATATTTATGAATTTTAATTTGATGGATGTATCTGGTAATTTAATTTTGGTTTTAATAAATTATTATAATGCATAAATTAATTTTTTCTAATTGTCGAAATTTTTCAGGCCCACAGCCAAAGACACATCACAAGTTATTAAAATCAAACATATTGTTCGAACCATGTAAGTGCGTGGAATATCGCCAATGATTCGTGCCCGTGAAGGCTCCGGCGTGCGGAACGCAGGAGTTGGAACGTCAATATTATCCGTAGATGGGGAAAATTGGAGGGTAAATGAGTAGTCCTTTGGCTGCTCCTTCATCATCCGTTTCCTGTAAAGTTGACATAAATTTTTAATAACAATCGGCTCAAAATATCTAACACCGAGTAGTCCAGTGGGCACTCATTAAATATAATATGAACATAAATAGATCTTAAGGACAAAAAGGGGGAATGGGTAGCGGGGAAAATTGCGAAATCATTGCAACAGTTAAAATGAATAACCATCGGAAAAAGATTAATCCGAACGACCAAAATCATGAAAAAATAATGTTTTCAAATAATAATTAAATAAATTATGTTAATTGAAACGAAAAATATGGGCAGAACGCTGCGCAAATTTTTGGAAATAGTTAAAACATTTATCATAAAAACGGTAAAATAAGGGCGGAACGCTGCTCAAATTTTCCGAAATGATTAAAATACTTATAGAAAATAGTCAAACAAAAGCGGATTGTCGTTCGATTGTTAGTGTAATATTCTTATAAACCGTAAAATAAGGGCGGAACGCTGCTACCCACTCGATCTACCCACTCGAACACAGTTCCAACGTTGCTTAGCAACGGGTGCCGAGTGGTAAGGTAAAGAATATTTGTATGGGGTTGTCTGGGTAACAACCATATAGTTTCAAAATATCAACACCCAGAAACCCACCATTTATAAAAATTTGAAAATCAATATTTTTCGGTGGATACATGCATGATTGAACGCCAAATCTACAGAGAAAACCAAATATAATAATAAAAATGTAGGGAACGTTATAAGTTTTGGGGTTATAAAGCATGAATAAAAATAAAAATATTATCAAAATTAATTAAAATTTTAGGAAAAGTAAAAATCAATATTTCTAAGGGTGGCAAAATTGATTTAGAAGTGAAAAATAGTATAAGGATGACTTGAGGTATATTGAAGAGTCCGGATCCCAAAGACAAATTAACTAAATTATTCGCCGACGAATCTATTAAACAATGGCCGCCGAGCTAAACGTCAGCGTAATGAGTTTCCTAGGATTATTAAAATGGGCAATAAATTGTCCTACAAGTAAAAATTGTTTTCTTTATCTTAATCTAAGTTAATTGCAAAACCAAAATTATAAAAGGAATAGACTACAAAATAATTTGCCAGTTGGCCGAAGAGAAAAAGTGACTATTTTTGAGAACGAAGTGAAAGTAATAAACAGATAAAGAATTTAATCAGATTGCAGTGACTTATTAAGTGATATCCTTAGGGTGTCTACTGATAATCAAATAAATGTACCCTGTGGAGAATATTTGTGAATAAAGATTTCTTTGTTAGGATTTTGTCTTATTGATTATTAAACACGAGGAGTCGTATCGGGAGATTCATCCATCGACGAATATTTAATATCCCAACACAAGCTTAAAACCAACTTATTTAAATTATTTAGTCCACTATTGGAAACCCGGGCTATTGGGGAGCTCGAGGCAGTAGGAAACCAAAGCAGTGAGGAAAATTCAAAAGGCACATAAAGCTAAGCTCTTCAAAGAGCTTGGAAAATATATAGAATAATTAATTTTATTTTAATAAACTACCCCAAGAACCGACTGATCAAATGGACTATTTGTAGAGCATTTACTTCGTATTTTGAATGAAATTTAACCCGAATTTTGTTATTATATTGTTATTTCATTATTTTTTAAAAGTTGGTTTATCTCTGAATTCTTGTGTTTCTTTTAAAAAATCAAATACACAAACCCAACACTAGACGCGTTTATTGATTTCTAGTACAAACACACAAACTTACAGAAATTTTGCACTTTTCATTCAGAAATTAATTTCTTAACGTGAAAGCAAATATTCAAATTGGAAATCGCTTTGCCTTGAACGTAAAGTTGATTTAAATTTATACTCAAAGTTTATTTATTTCGCTTTACCTCCACTAGCTTTTCCTCAACAATTCTTTTGATAAACCTTTCTTCGACCAACTGGTAATTTTTTTATCTTCTCTTTCTATATTATTTTCATGAAAAGCATTTTAATTGTTGTTTAAGAATTATTTTCAAAACTTGAATCTAATTGATTTTCAAATATGGTTAATTGTTTTTCCAAATTCCAATTTGTTCTGTCGGCTCTCGGGGAACTTTATCTGAATCAAATTTATTATTCTATTTACTTTCCAAGCTTTCCTTACACGTCTCGGGCCTTCCATTAGCTTGGGTTTTAGGTGATTTATTAATTTTTTTATAAATTTGTTTTTTCCTTATTCATTTTTAGATTTTTATTAATATTTTGGGTTGTCTGTATTTTTGGCGTTCAAACAAGCCCGGCCTCCAAATATATATTAATTTTAAAATTTGATAAATTAATTTTTCTACTTAATTTATTTTTGAAGGTTTTTGTTCATTTTCGTTATTTCGTGCTCTGATTTTTTATCTTCATTTTATATAAATCCCAACTAAATGTTTTACGGTAAAACAGTAAAAAAATAGATGGAAATAAAAAAATTTACCGGCTGATCAAAGTAAATTATATAAAAAGAATTATTAAGGAAATGCTAGAAAGGTCAGTGAAGCAAAATAAATAAACTTCGAGTGTAAATTTAAATAAATTTAACGTTCCAAAAAGTTTGATTGTAAATTAATTTCTCAGGCAAAAGTGTGGTGGGTTACTGGGTGTTGATGTTTGTTTAAATGTTCTTATGGTTTCCCCGGTAACGCCATATAAATATTTCTAGCTGCCACTCGGCACCCGTTGCTAGGCAACGTTGGAAATGTGTTCGAGTGGGTGGATTGTCCGCAAAAACTGAGCGCTATTACTAATGCTGTAATTGCCCGGACAATCCCTGGGTTCAACGAGCTATCGTTAGAAGATCTGTGCTCGCTTTAAATCATTAGGTCCTTTTCTCTTTATAGTGAGTTTTGTAAACTGTATTTACCCATACTCCTGATTGAAGCAAATTAATAAATATATGAATTAACTAATTAACGATCAAACAACTACAAGATTTAATACAGGTGTATATCACTTTTACACAGGGGTAAGATTTAGATTCAGTTCGTAGTCTGGATTGTATTCCGCAATCGCGCGGCTCGTCTTTTGGCCCGCTCTTTGCGTCCTGGGCGATAGCTGTTTATAATAGTCATCGGGGTCGAAGGTACGGTTGTTGTTGGGGTGGCCGTCGCCTCCCGGTAAGCCAGTTGGGCGGGGGCGAAAACAAGAGGGTACGTCACCGCGGCTCCCTCTTGACAAGCAGATAACGCCGCTTCTAACCCCTTCACTTGGGTCTTTAGGTTTTGATTGAGCTGTCTTTCGTCTGTCCATCCCTTTTGGGCGGCAGTGAGTCGTTGATAAAGCACCTTGGCCTTTTGGGGCGCCACCCAGATGGCCTTGGTTTGTTGTATTTCCGCGGTCAGCTGGGTGATCTGATCGTGAAGGTCCTTGTTAGCTTTCCGGGCATGGGCGAGTTCGGTTTGCAATATCCGCAAGGGTTCCATTCTATAATAACCAAATATCTATATAAAATCTTTAATTGACTCAATCTTTCTACATATATAGTTAAGTTAAACATGGGTGCAAATGTTCTAAGAAAACAAAACAAGAACAATGAAAACTCCGGCAATTATTTTTATTATACCAATGTTTGTCAGAAATTTACAGTCGCCGGTCCGGATGATCATAGTTGTTCCAGGGATTTTTCCAACCATTCTTTCGCCGAACAACTCGAGTCTACGAAGACGGGCCGTCTTGAATTCCGCACCGGTCCGTGCTTGGGTGGCGGCGCCTCGCTATAGGTTTCCAGGATTCTCCCCGCAGAGACGTCATCTTCCACGTTGGCCAGGTATTGCCTGACCCGGACCACGTGAAGATCTACTTGCCTTTGGTGTGCTTCCAGTCGGTCGAGTAGTTCGCGAGCATGTTCTAGAATTTCGCGGGCCGGGTGTTGTTCGTCCGTTTGCTCATCGGCCAATGGTAATTGCTGGTCCATTCCCAGCATCTGGCCAATTGTTTGCCTGGGTCCTCTTGGAGATGGCTCCTCGTAGCCCTTTGCTCGCCATAGTAATCGCCGAGCCTGTCTCCATTCTTCTGCAATGCCAGCGGGGACCCACTTGAGAGCTCTTGATGTTTCTACAAGTGAAATATTTTTATGACATTTTGTTTAGGTAAATCGAATAGGTTAAGAGTATTCTTAAGAATAATTCATTAACTATTATGACGAGTTGAAATCCGGGAAGTAAATCCGATCAAAATTATTAACTAAACATCGCAGAAATTCGGAAATTTAGCATGCTTACCTAAATTTAATAGTTTCATTCAAAGATAATCTTTATTCGGCATAAAAATCGAAATTAATTGGGGTGAAATTATTATGGTTAATCGTTTTCTTTTTTTTTTTTTAAAGGGGTATGGATTTAGAGATCGGTAGGATGTGGTTGTGATCTCCAACGCGTTGAATACTGATATTTATGGAATCTCAACGCTAGCTTCTCAATTCAAGGATAATCGCCCTAGTTTCGATGTTCCTGGTAACCTTAACGATAACATAGAAGCTCTTTCTGCTACACTTTAGAGATATTTATATTTATGTTATCCATTCACAGTTACTCCCAACCGGCTAACTATTAGGATTGATGGTAGTAATGGTAATTAAAAGGAAGGAGAAACTGACATTAATATAATAGGGTGGGTAAATTCTACTGGGAGTCATGATGTCCAAAATTAAGAATAATAATATTAATGGATTTAATCGAATAGATTGATAATCGGGTTAATAATAGTGAAGTGATTGATGAGGTATTATTACAAAGACAATAGGGGGAATAATTTTCGTAATTAATGCTGCTGTGAAAGAATCAGGGGTGATAGGAACACTATGAAAATATTATGAAACTTAATTATAGTTAAATAGAACTCCTTAAGTATTTATCTAATTATTACTATTTATTATTTAATAACGAAATATATTATATGAAATCCTTACCCTTAGTTTGTAAATCCAGATTCATTACTGCCTCTTCATTGAGTACCCTAGCCGAGGTCTCCTCATTATTCAGAGTTGGTTGAGAATTCATATTGTCGTAATAGTCCAAAATTTTTGTTTGAATGGTGATTGTCGACGTACTTTTATCAAATCGACAGAGTGGGTGTGTCTTGTACATGCTTACTGTTGAAATCATTGACACACTGTGCCGGGAAGTGGTAAGTAATTGATGAATTTCCGGTGATCTTATTTATTTGGTGAAAATTGAAATCAGTATGGATTTGCAGTGGACTATGAATGTTTATGCTAAGTATTGTAATAATCTCGATCGGGTGAATAGCGATCCGGTTTGTTTATTTTAATTACGTTTGATTTTTATTGATTTTATTCATAGATTCGTCTTGTCGGAATCAGGGATTTGGATAGAAATTTTTGGTCAATATCATCAAATTAGTACGTATATTTTTTTTGTTATCGATTTTTTAACTCTTTTTAGTGAATTATTTATGGAAATTTTTAACGCTATTCTAAATTCGAGTTGGTGAACAGGAATCTTATTCGGGGTAGTCAAGTTCTGGGTTATGAAAATTGATGAATCTCTGTCTTCATGGTTGTACAGGTGATAAATGGAATTCGATTTTATAACAATTCTATTCAGATTTTTAATGGTGTCTTTTTCGGTTGTTTCACGAACTGTGAAGATTTGGAAGTTATATTCCATAGGCATTCGGGACGTACCAGTGGCTGTTATTAATCATGGGTATGGTTTCGTAATTATATTCTTAGTACCTTTAGGAATTTTAATAATGAAAAAAAATCGTTTAATTTCAACCTGCGGCAGTCAATCAAAAATCTTATTATTCGTCCTGAACTTTTCGTGGATTTAATAACGGATTTTATTCCATACCTAAGTGGGTTGCCCTAGTGGATTTGGATATACTTTATCTCTATTAAAGCTAGTTCAATTCGAATTTTTCTATGACTATTAATTAGATTATGCCCCTTGGGTGGCGATTAATATGTGGTAATTAATTATAATGATTTTTGAGTTTCATTTTTATTCTTTTATAATCTTTATTTGGATCTATAGATTATTTGAGTTCGTAGGATCGATTCGGGGTTATTAATAGTCAAAAGTTTAGAGTGGTCGTTTCATATTTAAAACTGTCGGTTAAATTATTTACAACTTATGAATATCTAGCTTTATAATATTATTTAAATTTACAATTAATTTCAAGAACTATAACAACGATTTCGTTTATAATTCCCCGTTACCTTCCTTCAATTGACCTTAGGCGCATTGTGTTCATATTATATTTAATGAGTGCCCACTGGACTACTCGGTGTGATGATTTTGAGCCGTGTGTAGAGTAATTTAGGTCGATTTTAAAGAAATTGAGAAACGAGGAAGCAACCAAAAGACTACTTCCTTATTTCTCCTTTCTTCTTTGGGTTTCCAAAAATCCCGGGATTCGGAAAATTCGGGATCCCGGGATTTTTATTTTTTCAAAATAAATTTTTATATTTTTTCTAAATTTATATACCAAATATTTTTTTATTATATCAAAACTAAAGATTTTACATAAATTATTATAAATTAAGCTTATTTAAACATCTACCTTTCGATTTTCTTTAAAAAATAATATCGTAAAAATACTAAAGCGTTCAGCATTCTTGTTGACATTCGATTTCGAATTTTCGAGCAAACGAATCCAGATATGGAAAAAATTCGTTCAGAAGCTGTTGATGTTGATTTTATTGTCAATAAAGATTCATATAACTTTTCCAAATTTGCAGATTTAGCACCAGAACATTCATATTGTGACATCTCATTTTTTATAGAAACTTTATTTAAAACTTTCTTTGCATTCAAAACTTTGTTAATTGATTCCTGTAGCTTATTTTCTCTCTGCATAATTTTGTCAGGTTGTGCTTCGTCTTCTGAGCCTGAGCCCGAGCTTGAGGTTTCTTTTCTTTATTGTTTAAAGAAAACTTTTGGTGTAATTGTTCGGCAAATGATTTAACTTCTTCTTTGCTTGAATACTCCAAGAACTTATTTCTTTTTGCATATGTACCATTGTGAAGGAAATATAACAAAGACACAACTTTTTTGTTTCGTCTTGCTAAAAGTTTGTCTTTCAATTCTGAGACGAGCTCTGCAGCAAGCGGATGTGGATTTTCATTCAGGGTCTCAAATAAGTATGCAATCGAACCTTCAGAAGTTAACAAGTTACTGTTGTTTTTACTTAGCTCATTAATTACTTCAGCAGCAGGTGCAAATATTTGACTAATTACTGTCAGAATACTGAAATGTTCTTTGGGTAAAATTTCTCGTCCAATTTCTATTAGCGTATCATTGATGGGTTTCTCAAGCTTTATGAATCGTGCAACCATTTGATCTGTAGATTTCCACCTTGTTTTACAATCCAAAATTAGGTTTAAGTTTTTGCCTTCTTGTTCCAATACATGCTTTTGAAAAATTGATTTGCGAACAGACGAATATTTAAAGAACTTGACAATTTTTCTAGTTTGATTTAACACCTCACTAATGCTCTGAATCTCTGTGTAATCTGGTTCTAAATCCAAATCATTGAAAAATGCATCTCTGCCTTTTGATTCCTCATATTCTGTGTCATCTTCGTCTTCTACGACCCCAATTTCTTGACCACTTTCTGAATCAACCTGAGTTGATTTATTCTCATAGAAAACTTTTACCACAGAATTATGAATAGCGTGGTTGTAGCAGACTTGAGAAATATTTTTGTTGAGTTTTCCATATTTCACCATTACTGCAGCTCCATCATTGCTGGATGCTACAATATCATTTTCCAAATCTAATTTGAATTCATCTAAAAATTCTGTGACAAGTTCAGTTGTCCTTTCGGCGTTACATGATCCTTCCACGAGTTTCAACCCCAAAGCAATGTCTTCTTCAGGCTCGTGTAATGTAATATTCAAATATTTGCGTTGTTGACAATCTGACCATTCATTGATACTTATTGAATATTTTCCACCAATTTCCAGTCTCTTTTTCAATTTTTGAATAGTTTCACCTTTTTTGTGCTCATAGAATTCATAGATTAAACTTGCTACAGTTGATAGACTGTTAGGCATTTCCATTTTTTTCAATCTGATGTATTCTCGTATACCCTCGGAATTCAAAATTGCGTGTATAGAAAAACCATCTTTCGCTGCAAATTTCGCCAAAATCTCACCGAGTGTTTCTTTGTAAAAATACGAATCTATTGAATGACTGCTTTTTGATTTCTTTGTGGGTTCAAGATCTGAATAATTTTCCTTTTTGTTGAGGTTGCTTGGCTGTTTTTCAACACGTCTGGATGGTGGTCTTTAAATGAGTCCATAAACCTTTTGTTGAACCTCCTTTGGTTTTCAATTTGCTAAAACATTCATTACAAATTCCATGATCGTTACCATCTTTTTTGTAGTATTTCCAGACGTCTGACATTTTCTAAAAAATGATTATAATTATTTCACGATAAAATAATAAAACATCAATTTAATAATCATTTTAAGCCATAGTTATCAAAATATACTAGCTTTGAAATTCAAGGTTTGAATCAATGTCAAAGATTTACAGTTCAGATAATTTTTTCAATCCAGAAAATGCACGAC
This sequence comes from Schmidtea mediterranea, assembly GCA_022537955.1. Classification (NCBI taxonomy): domain Eukaryota; kingdom Metazoa; phylum Platyhelminthes; order Tricladida; family Dugesiidae; genus Schmidtea; species Schmidtea mediterranea. The sequence continues at coordinate 312,128,226 of CM039679.1, read as the reverse complement.
AAATTTTTCAATTATAAATTATACAAAAGAAACAAGAGCAAGTTCAGAATAAAAAACGGGGGGCAAGGTATTTTTTTTAGCTTTTCGGCATTAACTTGAAGATTCAATAGAGAAAAACGTGGAACTTTCTGGGATTTTTTTAAACTGTAGCTTTTCATATCCGAATCTTCAATTCATTCCGTCGAATCATAAAAAAAACTCTTCAATTTTTCCTTTGAAACTGAATTATATTCAAAAAAAGTGGAGATATTTTCAACAGAAGATTCGTAATCCCTAAAAAAAACAGGAACAAAATCCCGGGATCCCAATCAATTTTTTCCGGGATCCCGGGATTGAAAAAAGGCTATATTCCCGGGATTCTGGATCCCGGGATCCCGTTTTGAAAACCCTATTTCTTCTATACGGAATGATATTGACGTTACGATCCCTGCGTTCCGCACGCCGGGTCTTCACGGGCACAGATCATCGGCGATATTCCACGCACTTACACGAATCTGAATAATGTGTATGATTTTACTGACTTGTGATGTGTTTGGCTGTGGGCCGGAAAAATTTCGACAAAAATGAATAATTAATGAAAAACAAAAGGATTTTATGCTTTATAAATATTTTATTAATATTAAAAACAATATAACAATTACTTGTCCATACGAAAAGCATACAAAAATACTACTCTCCCCACGCCGACATCCAAACAGAGCTCTACCGAGATTGCGAGGATGTGACGTGGAGAGAGTTTCCAAATAAAACTCTCACTCACCTAAAAATAGATTTTTAAAAACTGTTAAATGATTTCAAAAAACGATTCTAAACGATTAAAATTGTGTAAAAATGAATCGGTATATATACCTATTTTTTGTCCCTAACCTTGCGTGTTCTTTTTGATTTAGTAAAACAAAATTCGACCTTGGATTTTCTAGTGTATTCTAATCTTAATTTTTATTATTTTTTAATTTAATTTGATAATTTTTTATTTGACATTTTTATTGAATTATTTCTAATTCAAATTCTTTGATCTTTAATTTCATTTTCATGAAATTTTTATTTTTTGTTAAATTATCAAATTTCGGTCGAATTTGTTGGGTTTTCGTGTTATGTTTATATTTATATCGTGCGGATCTTGTTGCATTTTGTTATTATTTTAATTTATTTTTGTGTTTATTATTTTATATGTAATTATCTTCTTTCTCATATTTATGGGTTTGATTTTAAATCTGCGTGTTGTGTTTGTGTACTATTACCGATTCATTCATACAAAATTTTGTGTTGGCCCAACACATTAAAAGACTGATTTTAATGATAAAAACTTATTTTTGTGTTACAAGGATCGTTTTTTTACTCAAATAATCGGGTCAACAGAACAATATACAATTGCTGTGATTATGATGCTTTTTGGGTTCGTATCATTTCCTTATTCTTAATTTTGTTGAAAAGGAGTTTTAGCGCAGTAATGTATATATTGAAAGTATGGAAGCATATTGAATTATTAGGTCGTGTAAAAGATTTTCGGGCAGGAAGCGATTCTTTTAACAATTGAGGAATTTATTGTAGTGGGTTTCTGGGTTTTGATATTTGAGACTATAACGTTGTTACACAGACAAATGCATACAAATATCTTTCGCTTACCACTCGGCACCCGTTGCTAAGCAACTTTGGAACTGTGTTCGAGTGGGTAGATCGTCCGCAAAAAGTGAGCGTTATTACTAATGCTATAATTGACCGAACGATCCATGGGTCCAACGAGCTGCCGATAGAAGGCCTGTGCTCGATTTCAATTCTTAGGTCCCATTATTCTCATATCTCTTTCAAATATTAACCTATACTCTCATATCATTTATTGTCAGGTCCATTCCCATAGTCCTTCTTATCGTTGTCCGTGTTGATGATTATTACTTGGACTGTACACCCTTTGATATGTTAAATATTCACACAATATCTCTCTTACTCTTATCCCTATTATAACCACAATGTTCCCTATTACGTATTATTGCTTGCCTTATCATTGATACTATTATATGTATTACCTTGATTAATTGTTACTACTGTTACCTTTATTATTATTTTTATTACTATATAATTACCATTACATTTATTATATTACTACTATTATCATTATTACTATTATTATTATCCTAATTATGATCATTATTATTATTATTATTATTATTATTATTGTTGGGCCAGCACACAAATAGCCTTGAGAATTGTTTAAATGCATAAGTAATACAGCACGAAAACCCAGCACCAAGATAACTTAAAATACAATATACAATACCAACTAAACATTTTAAAATCTGAGAGAATATAAATAAATATAAAATCAAAAACATAAAAGTAAAATAAAATAAATACAAAATGCATCAAGAACCGCACGAAATTTACCTAAAAAATAACATACTAACAAGAGAAATTTGACCGTAAAATGACCATTTATATAAAATTAAAAATTAATGAATTAAATGAATAAAAATAAAATATTTTTTGGATGAATAAATTTAATTAAAAATGTTAAAAAATAAATTACCAATTTAAATTAAGAAATAAATAAAAATTTAATTTAGATAACACAAATAATTTCAAGGTCGAATTTTGTTTAATCGCAATAAAATTAACACGCAAGGTTAAGGCCAAATTGTAGGTATATACGCTGACGTGTTTTCACAAATTAGCAAGCACAAGTACTAGAACTAAAATTAAACTAAATATTATTCGACAGTATTATTTCTAACTTGGTTAGAATATCAATTTTCCGTCTCACTGGGAGACCGGTTGTATTAATGTGCACTACAGCACTTATTGATTGGAATTTTTATTAGAATTATTAATGGATGAATTATCAATGGAAATTTTAATGGATTATCAATGGATTAGGTTACGAATTTTTAATTTTTATTAGATTACATTACGAATTATTAATGGATGGAGTATCGATAGATTAGGTTACGAATTTTTGATGAATTTTTATTATATTACGAATTATTTTGGATTATCAATGGATTAGAATTTTTAAGGGATTATGTTGCAAATTTTTATGGATTATGCTGTGAATTGTTAATGGTAAATTATGATACAAATTGTTAATTTTCAATATATGATTTTTGATGTTGAATTATGCGATTACGAATTTACAATATAGGATGAATTATGGATTATTAATTTCTATTATATGTTTACAAATTTCCGAAAATTGTTTCATGCATTCGAGACTTTTACCCAATGGATCTGGTAATTTTCATTCACTCCTTTTTCGGCCCACAGCCAAAACATAACGCAAGTTAGAAAATAAAACATACTATCGTAAATCGTGTAAGTGCGTGTACAATCGCCAATGATTTTGTGTCCGTGAAGGCTCCGGCGTGCGGAACGTCAATATTATCCGTACATAGGGGAAATTGGAGGGTAAATGAGTAGTTTTTTGGATGCCCCTTCACCATCCGTTTCCTGTAAAATTAACATAAATTTTTAACAACAATCGGCTCAAAATATCTAACACCGAGTAGTCCAGTGGGCACTCATTAAATATAATTTGAACATAAATAGATCTTAAGGACAAAAAGGGGGAATGGGTAGTAGGGAAAATTGCGAAATCGTTGCAACAGTTAAAATGAATAGCCATCGGAAAAAGATTAATCCGAACGACCAAAATCATGAAAATAATGTTTTTAAATAAGAATTAAATAAATTATGTTAAATTGAAACGAAAAATATGGGCAGAACGCTGCGCAAATCTTTGGAAATAGTTAAAACACTTATCATAAAAAACTGTAAAATAAGGGCGGAACGCTGCTCAAATTTTCCGAATCAACTAAAATACTTATAGAAAATAGAAAAATAAAAATGAAATGCGACTCAACGGTTGGTATAAGATCATTATGAAACTGAAAAATAAGGGCGGAACGCTGCTCAAATTTTCCGAATCGATGAAAATACTTTTTCGAAAAACTACAGAAAAAAGATAAAACCGTAAAATAAGGGCGGAACGCTGCAAAAATTTTCGAATTAACATAAATACTTTATCGAAAACCGGAAAGATACAAATGGATTACAACTAAATTTTTATACAAGAAAAATATTTTATAAAGCTGAGGAATAATGAAGGATCCCAAGTAAAAACTTGATAATAATAATAATAATAATAATAATAATAATAATAATAATAATAATAATAATAATAATCATGGTACCTATAATAGTAATGATAAAAATTATGATGTTAATAGTGTTGGGCCAGCACACCAATAGCCTTGAGAATTGTTTAAATGCATCAGTAATACAGCACGAAAACCCAGCACCAAGATAACTTAAAATACAATATACAACACCAATTAAACACTTTAAAATCTGAGAGAATATAAATAAATATAAAATCAAAAACATAAAAATAAAATTAAAATAATAACAAAATGCACCAAGATTCGCACGATACCTACACAAATATAACAAGAAAACACAACAAATTCGACGAAATTGAAAAAATTAATAAAAGTTCATTAAAATGAAATTTAAATCGAAAATTTGAATTAGTAATAATTCAATAAAAATCTTAAATAAAAAATTATAAAAATAAATCAAAAAAATAATAAAATTAACGAATAGAATTTACTAGAAAATAACAAGGTCGAATTTTGTTTTACTGCATCAAATTTCACACGCGAGAAAAATAGGTATAAATACCGATGTGTTTTCACAAATTTTCAGTCTTATTTTTCGGAGAAAAAATTTCATTATAGAACTGTGTAGCTGATTGTGTAGGTGGTTGAGAGCCGTGCATTCAGGCAATTAACACGGGTAAGTGTTTTGCCTGAACACGATCACTCTCAACTGGTGCAATATTATTAGTTGATTTTTTCGAAGGGAATTGATGGGTAATTTTTCAATTGAATTTATGTATGACTTTTCAGATCGAATTGATGGATGATTTTGTTGTTCAAATTGAATTTATGGATAATTTTGTTTTTCCAATTGAATTTATGGATAAATTTTTTGAATCAAATTTGTGGGTAATTTTTCAATTGAATTTATGGATGATTTTTCAGATTAAATTTATGGATAATTTTGTTTTTCCAATTGAATTTATAGATGATTTATCGAATTAAATTTATGGGATTTTCGAAGTAAATTTTATGGAATGGATACAATGAATTTCAAATGTATGTAGCCGATGTAATATGCTGAAATAAATATTTTATATCTACAGCCTTAGTGCATCGAAACTTTTATTCCAAATGCTATGGTAAAATATTATTTGTTATTCCTTTTCCGGCCCACAGCCAACACATAACGCAAGAAAGCAAAATCTACATAGTACAGATTTGTGTAAGAGCGTGGAAAATCGCCAATGATATGTACCCGTGAAAACTCAGCGTGCGGAACGCAGGAGTTGGAACGTCAATATTATCCGTACATAGGGGAAATTGGAGGGTAAATGAGTAGTTTATTGGCTGCTCCTTCACCATCCGTTTTCTGTAAAATTTACATAAATTTTTAACAACAATCGGCTCAAAATCTCTAACACCGAGTAGTCCAGTGGGCACTCATTAACTATGAAATGAACATAAATAGATCTTAAGGACAAAAAGAGGGAATGGGTAGCGGGGAAAATTGCGAAATCGTTGCAACAGTTAAAATGAATAGCCATCGGAAAAAGATTAATCCGAACGACCAAAATCATGAAAAATAATGTTTTTAAATAAGAATTAAATAAATTAATTTGAGTTGAGGCGGAAAATATGGGCGGGACGCTGCTCAAATTTTCCGAACTAATTCAAATACTTAACAAAAATGGTAACGCAAAAATGGAATGCGTAAAATAAGGGCGGAACGCTGCTCAAATTTTCCGAGTCAATGAAAATACTTTGTCGAAAACTGTAGAATAGGGATGAACCGTAAAATAAGGGCGGAACGCTGCTAAAATTTTCTAATTTACAAAAATACTTTATCGAAAACCGAAAATATAGATGGACTACGGCTAATGTTGTATATCAATAAACAATTTTTAACGCTGAGGAATAAGGACGGATCCCTACAAAATCTTAATAAATATAACGATAATGATAAGGGTAATGGTAATTATAGTAATAATAATATTGATAATAATAATAATGATAATAATAATAATAATAATAATGGTAATAATAATAATAATCATGGTATTTGTAGTAATGATGATAATAATTATAATAATAATAATAGTAGTAATAATCATAGTGGTAATAACAATAAATACAATGGTAATTATAGTTATAAAAATAATAATAAAGGTAATAGTAGTAACAATTAATAAGGGTAATATATATAATAGTAACAATGATAATGCTAGTAATGATAATAGGAAACATTGTAGTTATAATAGGGATAAGGGTGAAAGATATAATGTGGGTGTATTTAACATAACAAAGGGTGTACAGGCCAAAGAATAATCATCAGCATGGACAATGATAAGAAGGACTAAGCGAATGGACATAAAGATAGATGATATGAGAGTATAGGTTAACATTTGAAGGAGATAGGAGAATAATGGGACCTAAGAATCAAAAGCGAGCACAGGTCTTCTATCGACAGCTCGTGAACCCGAGGGTTGTCCGAGCAACTACAGTACTAGCACATGGTACTCAATTTTTGCGGGCAATCCACCACTTGAACACATTACCAACGTTGCTTAGCAACGGGTGCCAAGTGGATCAGAATCATTTTGTATGGCGTTACTAGGGTCGCCAGGAGGATAAGCAAGATTTGAAACCCTGTAACTTACCATACAAATTTGGGGGCTCAGCCGGGATATGAAGCTTTGTTATTTGGAAAGTTCAAAACAATCAAGTTAAGAAACAACAGAGAATTCTGTCAGTACACCCTCAGCCGGGATATGAAGCTTTGTTATTTGGAAAGACCAAAACAATCAAGTTAAGAAACAACAGAGAATTCTGTCAGTACACCCTCAGCCGGGATTGAAGCTTTGTTATTTGGAAAGACCAAAATAATCAAGTTAAGAAACAACAGAGAATTCTGTTAGTACACCCTCAGCCGGGATAGAATGATTTTCTTGTACAACAAGCGAGGGGACATAAAGCATAACTATCTTTTTAACAGAAAATGTCGGGACGACATTTTGCCGAACCCCGGAGAGATGAAATATGTGGAACTTAAAAGTTGTAAAGATCGATTGTAAAGATTGATGGGAAATTGTAAAGATCGATGAAAAACGAATGACCTGACTACAAATCAAGAGAGTAAACAATAGACGACTAGCCCACCAAGTACAAATTTGGGGGCTCAGCCGGGATAACCATGATTGTTTTTGCAAAGAACCCAAGGAAATAAAAGCAAATGTTTAATTATTTAACAGAAATGTCGGAACGACATTTTGTCGGACCACGGAGAGAGGGCGAACTAAAGAATGGAACTTAACAACAAACGAAGGAAGACGATCGACTTAATGACGATGAGAAAACAGTTCGATGATATTATGTAGAGAACGATGAGCTGAGTAAAAATGCCAATTGAACTATGGTTGTATTTTCTGAAGGTTCGAAGTTACAAAGGGTCAAACCTTGACCAAAAATATAATTTTGATATGTTGTAGAGAAGAATGCGCTTAATAAAATTGCCAATAGAACCATGGTCATATCTTCTAAAGGTTCGAAGCTAAAAAGGGTCAAACCTTGGCCAAAAATTTTATTTTTGATATGTTGTACAGGACGGCGAGTTGAGTATTATTGTCAATGGAACTATAGTCGTATCTTATCGAACTTCAAAGGTGTAAAGGGTCAAACCTTGACCAAAAATATAACTTTTGATATGTTGTAGAGAAGAATGAGCTTAATAAAATTGCCAATAGAACTATGGTTGTATCTTCTAAAGGTTCGAAGCTAAAAAGGGTCAAACCTTGGCCAAAAATTTTATTTTTGATATGTTGTACAGGACGGCGAGTTGAGTATTATTGTCAATGGAACTATAGTCGTATCTTATCGAACTTCAAAGGTGTAAAGGGTCAAACCTTGACCAAAAATATAACTTTTGATATGTTGTAGAGAAGAATGAGCTTAATAAAATTGCCAATAGAACTATGGTTGTATCTTCTAAAGGTTCGAAGCTAAAAAGGGTCAAACCTTGACCAAAAATATAACTTTTGATATGTTGTAGAGAAGAATGAGCTTAATAAAATTGCCAATAGAACCATGGTTATATCTTCTAAAGGTTCGAAGCTATAAAGGGTCAAACCTTGGTCAAAAAAAATTAATTTTAATATGTTGTACAGAACGATGAAATGGCAAAAGTGGTGATAAAATTAAGATCTTCCGACCTTTGGATAAAAAGTTATTAAGGTTCAAACCTTCAAAAATTCTAATTTTTGATATGTTGTAGAGCTTGAGAAGCTGAGCAATATTTACTATAGAAGTATGGCAGTCTGACTTCTGGGTCAAAAGTTATAAAGGGTCAAAACCTTGGTCAAAATTTTTAATTTTTGATATGTTGTAGAGCTTGAGAAGCTGAGCAATATTTACTATAGAAGTATGGCAGTCTGACTTCTGGGTCAAAAGTTATCAAGGGTCAAAACCTTGGTCAAAATTTTTAATTTTTGATATGTTGTAGAGATCGACGAAACAAGCAAAATTGCCAATAGAACTTTAGTCATCAGAGCTTTAGATAAAAAGTTATAAAGGGTCACAACTTTGGCAAAAATTTTAATTTATGATATATTGTGTAGAATAATAAGACGATCAAAAATTACCATAGAACTATAATCGTGTGAACTTTTGATAAACAGTTACAATGGGTCAAAACCTTCGAATACTCTAGAATTCAGAAAGTTGTGAAGAAATTAAAAATTTTGAAAGTGAATTGTAAATATTTTTGTAAATCAGTGGAGACAAAGTGTTTTAATCAATAAAGTTTACATCGTTTGGAGTTCGTTACTGGTGTTTAAAGCACGTTTGGAGGCAGATCGACAATAATTTCTATCCGAAGTCACCGAGAACTCCAACAATATGATGAAACAAAACAACAGTTTAGAAAACTCATGAATATTGTAATAAGAGAGGAAAATATCAATATATGTAAACAAGTTAAAATATTAGATACACAAAAATTTCAAAAATGAAACGATTCAACAGGAAAGTGGGATAAAATTATCAATATTTGTAGAGTAGGAATCAAAGAAACAGGAAACTATAAATAAAAATAAAATTATGGGTAGGTTGTATAAATCAATGAAATCATCGTGTAAATATCATCCAAAAAACCGTAGAAGTAGTAATAAAAATATTAAAAAATAGATAAATAAATAAAAATTAAAATAATAAAAACAGGGAAAAGGTGGAAATCACGAGGGTTAAAGTGATTAGAAATAGGGGAAACCACAAAATGCGGGTCGTCTAAGAGTTCGTAAAAAATTGGAAAACTAGGAATTACTGGATTAAAATTGTTTGAAATAAGACGTGATCACCAAGTCAGTTAAAATAATTCTAAACGTAATAAAAGATTAAATGAAAGTAATTAAAATAAAGATCAAAATAGTAACGGAAAAGGTTGCAACGATTTCGAACCCCTACTCCTATGAGATGAGCGGAACTAACGAACGATCGATTGTGCGAATTACAAAAGACATGAGGCCAAGCAAAGCCAAATTAGATACTAAACGAGAACAGATAATCGATTAAGTTAGAGAAATTGACGAAAAGATAATCCAGATGATGGAGAAACTTAGGCGTAGATAAAAGGAAATGTTCAGGTGTAAATGAAATGAATAGTAAGAAATGAGCATAGATGAATAAAATGATGATGCTTGTTATTAATGAAAATAAGGATTAGAGATAATAATGAATTACGAGAATAATAGTTAGCAACCAGAGGAAAATAATGATTGAAAACGATGAGTTGAGATTAATGATAATAATAAATGAGACAACAATAGCAACCGAAAGGTGTAAAACATACGGAAAAAGCCGAAAACTTCATGAAAGCCGTTAAATAAATTCTGAGTGGACAAGTAAAACACAACTTAAACAGTGGAAGCTGAAAAAATCACACATAAGGTACGGTAAAAGTTTCGATGCATCATTTTGTTAGTGTATTTTGTAGTGTTATTTATATTATATTATATGGAAATGATACTGGAAAGTAAGATTTAAAACCGAGCTATCATAACGATAGTACGCTTATTCCGATGGAGAACCCTGATCAACCCGAGGAGAGGAAGGTAGTAGGTACCGTCGCAAATGTTGGGGAGTTCCTGGCGAGAGATTGATCACCTCTTTGGGGAACAAACCAACGCGATTACAACAATTTTTGAATTGGGAAAGTGAAGGGGAAACCGAAAATAAAAATAAAAATTGGAAAATGCGCATGATTTAGACGTTAAAGGTACCTAGAGATATTCTTTTTTCCCTAGCTGGTGGTGAGGCACCAGAGGACAGCTACGGACTGTCGTGTTCAGGTTGTTACCAGCCAAGGGACTGATGGCGCTGAGCCGTTCGATACAAAAACCCGGATCACACACCGAGTATCGAACGATTCTTTTTTTTCGCTGGGAGGAACTCGATACAACAACCCGGATCCCACACCGAGTATCAGGGCCAAACGGTAGGTGAGATGTGAACTAACCGGTAAATGGTTCATACTCAAAATGTCCTACTAAAGCCAGATGAGAGCGGCCGAATTGAGCCGAGAAATCTGATGGAAGGAGCGGGCAGAGATTTGATAGTTATTTTCCGCTCCCACATTTAATCGCTTCCTTTTCTTTTCACTATTCGGGAAATCAAGTAAACCGTTTTTGGAACTTGGTTGAACGTCTAGGCATTTCCATACTTTTATATTCTTCGAGGTACACAACCCGGATCCCACACCGAGTACCGAGGGAATGTTTTTTTATTGCCCAGCGAGGAGTTTGGTACAATAACCCGGATCCCACACCGAGTACCAAATATCCGAATGGCGGTGAGTAAAGCGTAACCGGAAGAAATGCGCGGCCAAAAGACGCCATGGCTTGAGAGTCAGTGTGAGGCCTCAAACACACCCAAAAGTCACTGATGAGCTCAAGTCCGGTGAAATAATGAGAGATAATATGAATAAGACGAATATGAATATGAGTAAAGATGAAATTGATAGAATATGATTATGATTAGAGTAAACAGTAAAGATGAGAAATAGTGAGATATGATTATGATTAGATATTAGAGGCCATAGAGTGCCAGAGGAGATATGATTATGATTAGATATTAGAGGCCATAGAGTGCCAGATGAGATATGATTATGATTAAATATTAGAGGCCATAGAGTGCCAGATGAGATATATTATGATTAGATATTAGAGGCCATAGAGTGCCAGATGAGATATGATTATGATTAGATATTAGAGGCCATAGAGTGCCAGATGAGATATGATTATGATTAGATATTAGAGCCATAGAGTGCCGGATAAGATATGATTATGATTAGATATTAGAGGCCATAGAGTGCCGGATAAGATATGATTATGATTAGATATTAGAGGTCATAGAGTGCCAGATGAGACATGATTATGATTAGATATTAGAGGCCATAGAGTGCCGGATGAGATATGATTATGATTAGATGAGAAATAATAAGAATGATATGATTATAATGAAAAGAGGTATGAGTAAAGAGGAAATATGAGTACGAATAGATGTTAAGGTCACAGATGACCAGTAAAAGAGTTAAAGCCGAAGGCCGAAGAGCCAACGGAAACAATAGAGGGTATAGAGCGCCAGCGACTGAGGATTAAGTAAACGATTTTTAAATCAATGAGACATAGGAAAAATGATTTACAGATTGAATGAGAGTATGAGTATAATGATTTTATTATTGTAATATAGATAATTAATGCGACTATATAGATAACTGATAAGACTATATAGATAATTGATACGAGGTCGATAGATAATTGTTACGAGATATAGATAATTCAAAATAGACTTAAAAAATGAAGGGAGATGAAGCAAAGAAAATTATTACAGCGAATAGAGTTTACGGAAAAAGACAAGAGAATTTAAATAAAAAGACCCATAGAGCAACAGTGGTTAAAGTTTAAGGAAAAAGACGAGAAGAGTTAAGTAAAAAGGCCTATAGCGCATAGAAATTAAGGAACGTTTTTGGACCAATGATAGAGATAAAGGAGAATAGTAAACGAGACGATTATTGATATGATGGTGATGATTTATTGGAATAAAATAGTTAATTGATACGACCGGATAGATAATTGATGCGACTATAAGGATAATTTAGACGAAACAAATAGATAATTGATACGAGCTATAGATAATTTAAAATAAAATTAAAATGAAAAAACAAAAATTAAAAAGATAAAAGTTGACGTAGAGAAAAGAATTAAGGAAAAGCAGTGAGAGTAGTACGATAAATTAATGCGGAAATTTATATACTAGAAGTGTTATTTATTTTTAGATAATTGGCAAAGAATAAAGAGATCAAGTAAACGACGAATAATAGAGCCGATGAACTAGAGATAGAATCAAGAAAACGAGTTACGAGAAACCGGAATCAAGGAAACCATTGTGTAGAGAAACAGAAAATATACCAAAACAAACGGAGAACAAGGATAAAGAAATAGACCATGTTATTGAAATTCAAAGAGAGTGAAAAGCGGCAACGGATAGAAAACTTAATACAGTAGCGATAGCAGAACCAATGATTACAACAAGATTAGAAAGTTTGGAAACAGAAGCCGAAAAATATGATAAATTAACGGAAAAGCTAACCGATAAAGGAAACAACGTGAAATCACCCGAGCTAGGAATTCCAACTCAGTTGAAAACAAGTACGAGTAAAGAGATGGAAAAACTCCGAGAGGAAATGAACCAAGAGTTGCCAAGTAAAAACACGGATAAAACAGAAATATTTTCGAGAGAATCAACAATGTACAAAATCGTACGCGATGAACCAGAAATGAGGGGCCGAGAACCAATATCTTCAAGTTTAAAGAGGAATGTACAGGAGATGCATTCAAAAAGAAAATGCAACGAAGAAGATTTAAATGACAAAAAAGAAACTGGAAATTCGGAAATAAAAACAGTTGGAACAAAAATAGCTGAAACATGGCAAACGGAAATCGTACTGGAAGAGAAAATATTAACCACAATAGAAGAAAGAGTCGAAAGAGAAAATGAGCAAACCGAGTTAAAAGATCGAGTATCAGAACCAATGAAAGTAGTGATGGAAATAACGAGACAAACGAAAGATATTTACCCGCAAACAAATCAATATATTGAAAAACCATCACGAATTTACGATATGCCAGTTAAGAGGATTCAAGACAGTAGAGGTAAATTTATAAATTATAATAATTATTTCAGGATTAACAACGCGAACTACAATCAAATATGTGATATCTATTCAAAAGAAGGATGCAGAACTGATCGAGGTTATCAACTAAAGAATTGCCAAGGATATGATAGAAGAGTTCGCACAGAAAGAGAGGGAATGATAAAATGTTTTAATTGCGATCAAACGGGTCATATGTCAAGAATTGTCGAAGGAGAAGAATTCAAAGTCAACAAAAACCAAACCAATTCAAGAAGAATCCACAAAATAACCCAACGCAAGAGGTCAGACATTTAAGAGATAGGGCGATAATGAATACAACAACAAGATTCGAGATTACAACCTGTTTCAACTGCAACCTAAACGGACATTTGGCTGAAAATTGTCCAATAGAGATAAAATCGGGACAACCAAAAACGAAAATTATAGTCAAAGTACACAAAGCAATCAAATACAAGAGAGTGAGCAATTAAGAGGTATAACTAAACGAATACCCGCAAACAATCAAAGACAACGAAGTAATACGAGGAGAAACATGAATGATGTTCGATGTCAATGGACCAGAAAATATCTGGAACAGCAACAAATTGAATGGCAGAGATTACAGAGAGAGAAAATCCAAGAAATTCGACAAAGACGGATGAAAAGAAATCAAATATCAAGTAGAAGCAATATGTCGAAAATAGTCAATACAAAAGAAATCCACACTGCGGAGCAGTGTGTTGTCAACAGCGAGGATGGTATGGCAATAAATAACGAAAATAACGACAAAGAAAATGACGTGATTAAGAAAGATGAAACTCAGGAGGACATAATAAAATCAGAGCAAAAATTGAGCAGCGAAGAGAAAATAAAGATAATTCAAGAGATCACCATAGAAGGGAACGACAAATGACGAAAAAGCAACAAAATCAGTGATAAAAGATATCAGAAAAACAAAAAACAAAATATCAAAATCAGAGGGTACTACTACAAAAATCGAAAAGAGAACTGATAAGGAAAGCGAAAATAAACATGTTAAAACAATAATGAAAAGGTCAAGAAATAGGAACTTTAAATAAACGTAGAAAGTAAAATATTGGAGTAAAAATTTATACAAACAACAGGAGACAATACAGGAATCGGAAAGACGTCAATCGAACAAGAGGTAATAAATATTTTAATGGTTAATAAAATTTCAGAGGGATGAACTAATCGAAAAGAGAATCCAAAGACAACAAACGAGAAATCTGAATACGCAAGACAGATCAAAAACAGTCAGTGAATTGAAAATTGAGACAAAAGAAGATGTAAGAGAAGAACTCAGCAAAACAACGAATGCGGAAGGAAAATTACAATGCAGCATGAATATGCACAACAAAACACGACTACAAAATCACAACGAACAAAGAAAGTATCTGGACAATCGATACGAAAGCTAACAACTTAAATATCAAAGAATATCGTGAAACATGGCAAAATCGGGACACACAGAGAACGACTACTATCGACATCAAATAAGCCAACTATTCGCGAAGAGAGAACACGTAAATAAATTTTGTCACAAAAGTCCCGGAACATGTTTTAACTGTCTAAAATGGGACACATGACTCGGAGTTGTCAAATAAAAATACTCGGAACCCATCCGGAACAGTGGGACTAATGAGAGGAAGCAATAGGAAACCAGATGAGACCAATACCAACACCAGAATAAAGCCAGCGAATGATACAAGTGTCGAATCAAGTTACGAACCAGGAAAAGACATGACAACTGGAAGGCAGAAAAACCTATTAGACATGACGAAACAAATTAACGGAGCCGCAAACAGCTAAGAGACAAAAATCAAAATATTATAGTAATCAGGCGAAACAGGAACGAGAATATAACGAAATCTACAATGATAGAATGAATTACCGGAAACAGATGGAAGCAATCATCAAATAACTAAGGAAATAATGCCGAAATGGAAACAAGAATATCACCGAGATATTAGAAGGAGTAACAAAGATGATCACGAATTACGCAAAAGGCTCAAAATCAACAGCAGAAATCAGCATCCTAAGGAATCGAATGCCAATATTATTCACAATAATTGACATAGCAGGTAATAAACTACCACACCATGCCATAGAAAGCGAAAACGAGGAACGAACGATGGAAATTATTGAGATAATGAACCAATGTGGACAACATACAAATATCAGAAATGAGAAAGGACAAACACCCATGACGATTGCAGTGTCAAGATATATGTCAACGAAAATTTTGAGGGAATTATTAAAAACAGGATCAACTCTAAATGAGAAGGACAATAAAGAAAAAACGATGTTAAATTATATTATGATGTCGCGAGAAGCAAGTGCAATAGAGTTCGTTACGATAAATGCAATTCAAGAAGACATCGAAATAATAGGACAAAACTTAAACCCAATTCTTGGAGCAATCGGGAGAGTATACGATAAAGCAGCAGCAAAATTAATCAAGTGGAGAAAAAAAAAATCTGATAACGAAATCATAGACGTAAACAAATTCGAGAGCAATCAAAATATATTACAAAAAACAGCAATAAATTCCGGGTATGTATTACCAAGGACGATAAAAGCCCTGTTAAAGAGATGAGAAATAAAATTCACGGACAATAAAAGAGAGCCTGAGAGAATAATGCCCAGAAAAGAAGAATTAGAAACATTGGTAGGAGAATGGCACCGAATACAAGGAAAACCTAGCGGTAAAAAACAAGAAATTGATGACATCAGAAATGGAAGAAAAATGCTAATCAAGATGTATGAAGATATAATCAAAGAAATAAATTCCGAGGACAACAGGATTGAGAAGGCTCGATGTAATAAAAACCAGGACAAAAAGGAAGATGATAACGAAGAGGGAGAAAACCGAGATAGAAATTTAAAAAAAAAAAAAAAAAAAAAAAGCAAGTTTCAGTAGCCTACCAAGAAATAGGACAACAATCAAAGCCAAATAACGTAGACAATCAGAAAAGATCAAAAGATGAAGAAAACACAGACAAACCTGTCGGAAACAAATGATGGACTCACAGAAAATTGAAAATCGAGAGAACAAAGCAAGTCAAAATATGAACCAATACCCAATAGCCAAGTGAGATCGACATATATCCGGTAATTGATGAGAGATGCGGAGGGATACGCACCTTGCGTGAAGACCCTTTGGAGATAAATCGAGGAGTGAAAACAAATTAAAAATCAGACGATGTGACAACGAATAAAGTGGAATGAGAAAGACAAGTGATGCAATATTACGTTAAAATTGAGAAACAAATCAATTAGAAGCTAATCAAATCGGAATCAGAAGTTGAAATAAACCGATTTAGAGGTACCGAAGCCATCAAGGAAATCAGAGACAAGAGTAAACTTGGAGAGAATCCAGAACAATCAGATGAAAGACGAAAATGAGAAACAACGATAACAAATCCACGATCGGAGCAAGATAAAGCAACAAAATAGTAAAGAGATCACCAACACAAAACGAAGCATTGAAGAAATAGATGAAATATCAAGTCAGTTAACGAAAAAGACGAGGGAGAATAATTTGATGAAAAACTGAGATGAAATATCAAGTCAGTTAACGAAAAGACGAGGGAGAATAATCTGATGAAAAACTGAATCAAGTAATGAGAAACTGGCAAATAACAACAAAGGACAGCTAACTGAGAAACGAAATTTGTGGTGATTGAGTTAAAAGGAAAAACGACAAAGACAAAGAATTAGAACCAGTAAAGCTCAATATACAAACCTAAATGAATACAAAAAAGGGTGGAAGAGACTATAAAATCAATTCGGGGAATAAAGTAAGAAAAACAACCAACTGCAAATGAAACTAGATGCAGCCAAACGAGACAAAATGAATATCACACGGAATCGTAATTCCAAGCAAGACTGACGTGCAACACTGGATATGAATAAGGAAAGGATCAGAGAACAAATCAAAACCAACTCAAAAATCAAAAACCAGATTACAAGAAAGAAAAATCGAATCAGTAAAGAGAGATTACAAAAGACAATACCAATAAACGACAAGACAAAAGATGATGAGACTGAACTAAAAATGCACTCAATCAAAATGGAATATTGAAAGGATCTTGCAAATCGTAGTAAAGACAAACAAAGAAGATAAATGATGTCAAAATAAAGTTAATACCAATCACAGAAACGAGAAACCAGATATGATAATAAAGGCAACAGAAATCAAAAGGAAGAGAAACAGAAAGTCAAACCGCTACCTAAAATCAAGAGGAATGATAACGAGTCTTATTAAAATAGCTTAAAATTTGTGAAATGCGAAAGCAGCATGATATTGGCGATGCGAAGGAAGATGGCAGTAATAAACCCATATATACAATCTAGTATCCCTTAGAAAGATGTCGAAAAACCCCACAATCAATCAATCAATGCAAAACTTAACTGTAATAAATATGCCGATATATGAGAAAACCCAAAGGATACCAATTACGGACGGATCAATTCCTATTATACCCAATAATCAAAGGATTAAAAAAAGAAAACCAGATCGTTCAAACCCTCAGAACTCTAGAAAATCAAATCGAAAGTCAATAGAAAAAGGAAACACCCATCAAGAAACGATATTAAAATAATCATGGATGATCTTTAGAAACCCTACAAAATAACAAAAGAACCAAAAATCGAGAACAAACAGCCAAAATTGATAACTGAAAAGAAGAAACTCAAACCAACCTCAAAGAATCATGAATAATCCCGAACCGATCAATTATCATCAAACAATCGAGACTAAATAATATGATAACGGGTCAGCTATCCACAGAATCCAATTGAACACCACCCAGTTCAAGATGCAGAGAAACAATCAACAAACGAAAGTTAGAATGTCAATTTACAACTCAAAACCCTAAATAAACCAGCAAGAAAGGAGTCTTGAACTAAAAATTCTATCTATTCTTCTTATCTGAGATTCACTAAGCCTGCCAATCTTCCAAACAATCGGCATCTAATGAAGTCAATTCCCCAAACTAAACAAAATCTCAAAGTCAATCGCACAACAGATATCGAATCGTCAAAATATCAGAACCTGCTGAAGAAAGTAATCAATCGGAAACCAAGAAACTCAAAGCATCAGCGAGACGAATATCCAAGTGACTGAATATTGAACTCATGATTAACAATGAACTAATGATTCTTAGACAATTAACTATTCTTTATGTGTGATCATGACCGGACTGTATGTCCTCTTTCACTTCATCTTGTAATCCGTATATTGATGTATACTGTATGATTATTTTTATGCATGTGGGTTTTAAGGTCACGACCATGTAGCTCGTAGACCCAATTGAATGGAAAATGTAAACTCTGCATAGTTCATAACTTAGATCTTTAAGAAATTGCGGGTCGCAATTTTACGGGCCCCGGAGTGTTTTATGTTGGGCCAGCACACCAATAGCCTTGAGAATTGTTTAAATGCATCAGTAATACAGCACGAAAACCCAGCACCAAGATAACTTAAAATACAATATACAACACCAATTAAACACTTTAAAATCTGAGAGAATATAAATAAATATAAAATCAAAAACATAAAATAAATTAAAATAATAACAAAATGCATCAAGATTCGCACGATACCTACACAAATATAACAAGAAAACACAACAAATTCGACGAAATTGAAAAAATTAATAAAAGTTCATTAAAATGAAATTTAAATCGAAAATTTGAATTAGTAATAATTCAATAAAAATCTTAAATAAAAAATTATAAAAATAAATCAAAAAAATAATAAAATTAACGAATAGAATTTACTAGAAAATAACAAGGTCGAATTTTGTTTTACTGCATCAATTTCACACGCGAGAAAAATAGGTATAAATACCGATGTGTTTTCACAAATTTTCAGTCTTATTTTTCGGAGAAAAAATTTCATTATAGAACTGTGTAGCTGATTGTGTAGCTGGTTGAGAGCCGTGCATTCAGGCAATTAACACGGGTAAGTGTTTTGCCTGAACACGATCACTCTCAACTGGTGCAATATTATTAGTTGATTTTTTCGAAGGGAATTGATGGGTAATTTTTCAATTGAATTTATGTATGACTTTTCAGATCGAATTGATGGATGATTTTTGTTGTTCAAATTGAATTTATGGATAATTTTGTTTTTCCAATTGAATTTATGGATGAATTTTTTGAATCAAATTTGTGGGTAATTTTTCAATTGAATTTATGGATGATTTTTCAGATTAAATTTATGGATAATTTTGTTTTTCCAATTGAATTTATAGATGATTTATCGAATTAAATTTATGGGATTTTCGAAGTAAATTTTATGGAATGGATACAATGAATTTCAAATGTATGTAGCCGATGTAATATGCTGAAATAAATATTTATATCTACAGCCTTAGTGCATCGAAACTTTTATTCCAAATTCTATGGTAAAATATTATTTGTTATTCCTTTTCCGGCCCACAGCCAACACATAACGCAAGAAAGCAAAATCTACATAGTACAGATTTGTGTAAGAGCGTGGAAATCGCCAATGATATGTACCCGTGAAAACTCAGCGTGCGGAACGCAGGAGTTGGAACGTCAATATTATCCGTACATAGGGGAAATTGGAGGGTAAATGAGTAGTTTATTGGCTGCTCCTTCACCATCCGTTTTCTGTAAAATTTACATAAATTTTTAACAACAATCGGCTCAAAATCTCTAACACCGAGTAGTCCAGTGGGCACTCATTAACTATGAAATGAACATAAATAGATCTTAAGGACAAAAAGAGGGAATGGGTAGCGGGGAAAATTGCGAAATCGTTGCAACAGTTAAAATGAATAGCCATCGGAAAAGATTAATCCGAACGACCAAAATCATGAAAAATAATGTTTTTAAATAAGAATTAAATAAATTAATTTGAGTTGAGGCGGAAAATATGGGCGGGACGCTGCTCAAATTTTCCGAACTAATTCAAATACTTAACAAAATGGTAACGCAAAATGGAATGCGTAAAATAAGGCGGAACGCTGCTCAAATTTTCCGAGTCAATGAAATACTTTGTCGAAAACTGTAGAATAGGGATGAACCGTAAAATAAGGGCGGAACGCTGCTAAAATTTTCTAATTTACAAAATACTTTATCGAAAACCGAAATATAGATGGACTACGGCTAATGTTGTATATCAATAAACAATTTTTAACGCTGAGGAATAAGGACGGATCCCTACAAATCTTAATAAATATAACGATAATGATAAGGGTAATGGTAATTATAGTAATAATATATTGATAATAATAATAATGATAATAATAATAATAATAATGGTAATAATAATAATAATCATGGTATTTGTAGTAATGATGATAATAATTATAATAATAATAATAGTAGTAATAATCATAGTGGTAATAACAATAAATACAATGGTAATTATAGTTATAAAAATAATAATAAAGGTAATAGTAGTAACAATTAATAAGGGTAATATATATAATAGTAACAATGATAATGCTAGTAATGATAATAGGAAACATTGTAGTTATAATAGGGATAAGGGTGAAAGATATAATGTGGGTGTATTTAACATAACAAAGGGTGTACAGGCCAAAGAATAATCATCAGCATGGACAATGATAAGAAGGACTAAGCGAATGGACATAAAGATAGATGATATGAGAGTATAGGTTAACATTTGAAGGAGATAGGAGAATAATGGGACCTAAGAATCAAAAGCGAGCACAGGTCTTCTATCGACAGCTCGTGAACCCGAGGGTTGTCCGAGCAACTACAGTACTAGCACATGGTACTCAATTTTTGCGGGCAATCCACCACTTGAACACATTACCAACGTTGCTTAGCAACGGGTGCCAAGTGGATCAGAATCATTTTGTATGGCGTTACTAGGGTCGCCAGGAGGATAAGCAAGATTTGAAACCCTGTAACCCACCAATAGTATTAATATAATAATTGTAATGGTGATTATATAGTATAAAAATAAAAATAAAGGTAATAGTAGTAACAATTAATAAAGGTAATACATATAATAGCAACAATGATAATGCTAGTAATAATAATAGGGAACATATTAGTTATAATAGGGATAAGAGTAAGAGAGATAATGTGAGAATATTTAACTTAACCAAGGGGTACAGGCCAAAGAATAATCATCAACACGGACAACGATAAGAAGGACTTTGGGAATGGACATAACAATGAATGATATGAGAGTATAGGTTAACATTTGACAGAGATAGGAGAATAATGGGACCTAAAAATCGAAATCGAGCACAGGCCTTCTATCGGCAGCTCGTTGGACCCATGGATCGTTCGGTAAATTATAGCATTAGCAATAGCGCTCACTTTTTGCGGACGATCTACCCACTCGAACACAGTTCCAACGTTGCTTAGCGACGGGTGCCGAGTGGTAAGCGAAGATATTTGTATGGGGTTGTCTGGGTAACAACCATATAGTTTCAAAATATCAACACCCAGAAACCCACCATTATTATTATTATTATTATTATTATTATTATTATTATTATTATTATTATTATTATTATTATTATTATTATTATTATTATTATTATTATTATTATTATTATTATTATTATTATTATTATTATTATTATTATTATTATTATTATTATTATTATTATTATTATTATTATTATTATTATTATTATTATTATTATTATTATTATTATTATTATTATTATTATTATTATTATTATTATTATAATTACCATTATCCTTACTATTATCATTATTATTATCAAGTTTTTACTAGGGATCCTTCATTATTCCTCCGCTTTTTTTTCTTGTATAAATATTTAGTTGTAATTCATCTGTATTTTTCCGGTTTTCGATAAAGTATTTATGTTAATGAAAGATTTTGCAGCGTTCCGCCCTTATTTTACGGTTTTATTTTATTCTGTAGTTTTCGATAAAGTATTTTCATCGATTCGGAAAATTTGAGCAGCGTTCTGCCCATATTTTCGTTTCAATTTAACATAACTTATTTAATTCTTATTAAGAAACATTATTTTTCATGATTTTGGTCGTTCGGATTAATCTTTTTCCGATGGCTATTCATTTTAACTGTTACAACGATTTCGCAATTTTCCCCGCTACCATTTCCTCTCTTTTTCCTTAAGTTCTATGTATATTCATATTATATTTAATGAGTGCCCACTGGACTACTCGGTGTTAGATATTTTGAGCCGATTGTTGTTAAAAATTATGTTAATTTTACAGGAAACGGATGATGAAGGAGCAGCCAAAGGACTACTCATTTACGCTCCAATTTCCCTTATGTACGGATAATATTGACGTTCCAGCTCCTGCATTCTCACGCCGGAGCCTTCACGGGCACGAATCGTTGGTGATAATACACGCACTTACACGATTACGATCATGTGTTGCATTTTAATAACTTGTAGTATGTTTTGGCTGTGGGCCTAAAACGAAAATAAATAAATAAATTTTACCATAGTATTTGGAATAAAAGTTTCGACGCACTAAGGCTATAGATAGAAAATATTTATTCAGAATATTACATCGGCCACATACGGCAATTCGTAATGCATAAAAACCTTGTGAGCATATCGTAAATACCATTTGAAATTCATTGTGTCCATTCCATAAAATTTAATTCGAAAATCCCATAAATTTAATTCGAAAAATCATCCATGAATTCGATTTGAAAAATTATCCATAAATTCGATTCGAAAATAATCCATAAATTCAATTTGAAAAATCATCCATCAATTCCCTTCGAAAATTCAATTAATAATAACACCAGTTGAGAGTTGTTGTGTTCAGGCAAAACACTTACCCGTGTTGATTGCCTGAATGCACGGCTCTCAACCAGTTATACACACCGACTAATTCTCTGCAATGAAATTTTTTCGCCGAAAATAAGACTGAAAACACATCAGTATTTATACCTATAATTTGGCCTTAACCTTGCGTGTTAGTTTTACTGCGATTAAACAAATTTCGACCTTGAAATTATTTGTGTTATCTAAATTAGATTTTTATTTCTTAATTTAAATTGGTAATTTATTTTTAACATTTTTAATTAAATTTATTCAGTCAAAAATATTTTATTTTTATTCATTAATTTTTTCTTTTATATAAATGGTCATTTTACGGTCAAATTTTCTCGTTATTATGTTATTTTCTATGTAGATTTCGTGCGGTTCTTGATGCATTTTGTATATATTTTATTTTACTTTTATGTTTTTGATTTTATATTTATTTATTTTCTCTCAGATTTTAAAGTGTTTAGTTGGTGTTGTATATTGTATTTTAAGTTATCTTGGTGCTGGGTTTTCGTGCTGTATTATGATGTATTTAAACAATTCTCAAGGCTATTTGTGTTGTTTTATAAAATAAGTCAACGGTGGATTTTGTATTTTAATAAATATTATATTAGAAAACTTAGTTTATCTAT
Organism: Schmidtea mediterranea; assembly: GCA_022537955.1. Taxonomy (NCBI): domain Eukaryota; kingdom Metazoa; phylum Platyhelminthes; order Tricladida; family Dugesiidae; genus Schmidtea; species Schmidtea mediterranea. Next base: position 312,104,504 of record CM039679.1, on the reverse strand, counting down.
AACATTATGAGTGGATAAATTTATGAGGAAAGCTGTAAAAATTTAAGCAGTTTTTTTAGTTTCCCAAAGATTGACAAAAAGTAAAGATATAAACCTTATAAACGTTTATTACTGTTTAAAGTAATTAATAAATAAAACACAATTAAACTCATTGTTAAGTATAAAACAAAAATAATTTTGTATTTACAAAGTTCTACACAATCGAGGAATGGGGGTCTGGTGAGTGATTCATGTCACGGGGAGCGGATGGCCTATTGGAGCCGACATAACCATTGGAAATGTTACCTCTATCGGAAACTAAATGGCAATGAGCAGATGGACTACAATCTCCATCACTGTTGATTTCGTAATTCATTTTCGATGTACACCGATAATTGTACTTTTCATTAAACATGATCCAAAGATGGCAAACGACCTCTCCAGTGACCATATCACCCGCATTAAGTGACATCATACGAAGGAGAAACACCCCATCATATCTGAGAAAAGATTTCGTGAATTTGTCTACTAAATTTCGATGGTTAATGTCGTAGCGTTTAATTTTTTCATTCAACAGCAATTGGGTCCGTATAAATGTGCTGTTGTTTTGCATTTGTCCCAACTTATACATCCAATGCAACAGACTGATGAAACTTATAACTCCGCAAAGCATGATCCAATGCCAGAGAAAGATATAAATCTTTTCGTTAAGCATATTCACCGGCAGAACACATTGAGCTAATACGCCGTTGTTTCTCTCTCCGAGATGGCGTATTTTCACCAAGCAAAATGCTATTCGGGGGAATATGAGAGTGATTTCCCAGTCCTTTCCCGCCAGTAAATTATGCAGAACTTTATATCCAAGAAATGAGAAACTCTCAAACCCTAAGAAGAACTTCATGAGATATAATTGTCCAACAGCGTTCCCGATATAGAGTAACTTGACGGTGAAATAACCTATTACAACGGAGGTTCCTATTCTCTTGCTGGCAATGCAAAATGCGCAATTACTGTAAATGTTTTTGCTTATCATTTTTCTTATTCCGATATTTTTGCACTGGTTCTGAATAAAGGAGAAATCATTCAATGAATTTGTTTCTAAACAAGGGGTAAAAATACTTGATAAAGCATATGTTCTATTGTTTTAGCAATGTAAATTGTCATTTTTTCTTTTGCTTCTTCGCCTGAATGAACAGCTTGATTTGCACTAGTAATCACGTGCTGGATATCTGTTCCGGTTTGGTTACGACAGATTAAAGTCCACAATAAATGAGGAAGATGAAAAAGGAATGCACTGAACACCGAGAACAAATGGCACCCATTGATAATATACTAAATATTACGAGAAATTTATTAGTTATATTAGTGTAATTAAAATAATAATAATAATAATAATAATAATAATAATAATAATAATAATAATAATAATAATAATAATAATAAAATAATAAATTAAAGAATTTATCAGATCTGTGCACTGCCAGTTATTATATTATTGAAATTTCACCACCGACAATAGATTATTATTTCAATATTATCTGAAAATTGACATTTTTCTGTAAAATGATGCCAAATTCATTCAATTTCGTGTAGTTCTTTTAAAATTATTATTTTATTTTAAAAATTAACTTGAATTTTGATAAACCTTTTGAGTACCACTGGTTGTGAACCCTTTATTCATAACAATTTATTCAGAATAACAATAAGTTCACTGTAAAATCTGATTGGTTGAAATTATATTTAACCTTTGGCGCTCCAACAGTAATTCTCATTAGTCAATATATTATTAATATTTATGACGTTATTTAATTTAAGGATAAAAATATATATGCATATAAATTTTATTTGATTTACATAAAATTAATTCAACTTTTATTTTTGACACTTAAATTTAGAAAATGCCTTTATATTGACACACTATTTTACTACAGGGCACACAAATTTAGAAAGTTGTTAATATTAATCATCCCGATTAATTAATGAATCAAGATTCCAGGATTTCCGGTTCCATTCGTTGAAGTGGGAAGAAAGGATTGAATATTTAATCTTTGTGCCAGCTGATTTCGACAGTGAGTTGTTAGAGAACAAGAGAAACAAGATCATATCCAATTTTGACAGATTCAACTCGTTCAATGAATTTTATGCAGAAAATATTATACTAAAAGTCAATTATGGATTTGAAAGTTGGAAAGCTGTTATCTGTTCTTGTTGGAATTTTGTTATGACCAAAAAATGCGTTCACGTCTATCTATATCTGAAAGAGAAAGGAAAGTTGGCTTTAATCAATGTGACTCTGCTTAGTGAGAGGAAAAAGCGTGGTAGGCCGAAGAAAGTAAAGGCTAATAGCAGTTTAACAATGCTAGTTTAATTAACTTGTCTAAATTAAATGGTTTCTTAAATATCTTTATTTCTTTTTGCATTTCTTTTTATTATTGTCACTCTTTTATAAAATTTAAAATAGTAATTAACGATGTTAAAGTGCAAAATCTTGCATAGAACCCTCGAAACAATTAATATTAATAACTTTCTAAATTTGTGTGGCTTGTAGTAAAATTGTGTGTCAATATAAAGGTATTTGATAAATTTAAGTGGACAATATAAAATTTGTGTGTGATTAAGTAATTTTATGTAAATAAAATAAAAGTTAAGTGCGAAGAATACCCAACCCTTTAATTTAAGTATATACAGAATTATCCAAAGTAATTTTCAACATTTGACAATTGAAAATTGAAATATTATTAATAATACTTATTAAATTGTTTTAATTCGTTATTTTATTATAGAATGTATCATGTCGAGTTCATTCAAAATGGGATTATTGCACAACGTAATTTGGACTATTAATTCATCCAAAAGAATATTCAGAATATGATAAAAATAAATAGTTGTACAATAATATTTTTGCATATCTTTTTTAATCTGCAATATATTTATTGAATTTATGCTTTTGTTTATATCGGTTTGATAAATAATTATTTTTTGTATTTATTGATAACAAAATGAATAATAACAAAAAAAAAATAATAATAATAAAAATAAATAACAAAATGAACTGCAGATTGAGTCTATATTTATACTACAATATTTAAGAAAATGTTATAACTTTTTGCCTCTTAGACATAAATTTAGTTTATTCTCTAAAATGTGGCAGATCTCTGGTAAAAAATATTTTTTCATTTTTGAGATGAATAACCTTGGAGAGGTATAAAGGAAATATATGAAGTAGATGAAATATTTTTTAACAGTGTGGACAAATCCAAAATCCACCGCCAAACGGTCAAAAAGCATTTAATATAATGTGCTTCAAAATTTAATGACTAATTTAAACATTATTGTATTTGAAGTGTTATAGTGTCAAAATCATATTTTATAACACAGTTGTTTAGGTTAAAATAAAAATATGTCCCAAAAATCCACCTATTTCATAAGTATGGGTTTCTTGGGCTCATAACTTAGTTATATTTTGTTCTTTCAACCAGAATTATTCATGTTTCTATTAGACCTAGGTGATTCATTTTCAGAAGTTTCCTGTTGTCAGTATTTTCTGTCGTTATCATTCACCCATTTTATGTAAATGGATAAACGATATCTGAGCACAATCCGAATATTATTCCAGACAAAACTCAAACAAATTAATAATTTGTTGAAATCATATTATTATTAAATGAATATTGTTTAAATTAGACTGATTTTATGAACTCGATAAATACAAGAAGTATTAAGGCTACCGATAAGTATTTGACCTACCTCTTTAATGCAATAAAATAGGAGAAAACTTACTAAAATGTTTAAAATAGTAGCACAAATAAATTTATTTTAATTTTCCCCGGCGCCTTTCAAGTGTTTTTTGTTATTGTTTATTCAAGAATTTCAATTTAGCGCAATTTCACTGGAAACAATTCAAGGTTAAAACTCTTTTGTGCACTCTTATTTTTTTTAAATAGAAATTTATGCAAACTGTCAAAACTTACCTCAACAAAATATGAGTGTTTTTTTGCAATTTTTTCACAGGAAATTGAAATTGATTTTTATTAATTTGTTTTTAGTTTTTGATCGATTTTCACAAAATTATTAATTTTCCCTTTGACTTACACATTTTTTGATATCGGTTTTCTCAAACCAGTAAGTTAAGAAATTTTTACAGTCGAAAAATATGTCAATCTTATTTATTGAGATTTTTTAGGATTTCCTTGACTATCACGACTTTTGAATTTTTTATTCTAGTTTTAGTAAAATTAATAATTACTCAATTTTTGTTTTAATCGATGATTCAGTCATTTTTAATATTTTTCAAGAATTATTGAATTCTATATGCTTGAAATTTAATCATAATTTTAATAGACTGGTTTCACCATTTTTAAATTTTCTTTTAAATCAGAAAACATTCGCAGAATTTAATTGTCTACAATTCTTACATATTATTTAACACATTTATTCATGTATACTAAAGAAAACCTTGTGAACTACTTAAAATAATGTTAAATATATAAAATAAAAAGAAAATACAAACTAAACATTTATTAGAATCTTATATAAATTCGAGCACGATCTGCTATTGAAACAGGCAAAATGACATATTTGACATGCATTTCATAACCCTGTATTGAAATGTTGACAAATTAGCTTTCGATATATATATATTCAATTTTTTCAAAAGCATCAGGAAAACGGAAATTTCAATTTTTGATTAATATAACTTAGATTCTTATTTATTTTTGTCAAAACTTGATTTACTGCAAATTTGTTTTCACTACTATAATTGGACATGCGACCTCTCGCTCTCCTAATCACGAACAAAACTATTTTTTATTGATTTCAGCCAAAAGATTAATCTAATTTTCGTCTGAGGTTTCCATATAGCTCGGGCTTCACATATGACTCGAGTTTTCCACATAACTAATAAATTATTCATTAATTTTTAATTATTTTTTTATTTATTGAACATCTTTATCTGGGGACCCACATTGATTTTATACTTTTTATTTTCTATTTCCCTACGATATTTCAATTTTTAATTAATTTTTTGTATTTATTTCTATTTGTATTTATTCCAATTTTTACTCTCTTCATTGACAAGCTTTTTATTCTCCGTGCACTATAATCTCCTGTTGCACAAATCTAAACTACTCCTACAATACTTTTCTCTAACGAATTATGCATAATCTGTCAAATTTATCCAAATATTCTGTTGATACTTATATCTTATGCTAAAATTAAAATTTTATTTTAAATTTATCGATTTAAATTTTTGACTAATAGTCATGATAACGGTAATTAAATTTGACATATTATAGGATGTCAAATGAAAAATCAATTAAATATATATATATATATATATATATATATATATATATATTAATTAATTGAATATTAGTTTAATCAGTTAATTAAACGTCAATAAGACATTAAGTAAATGTACAAGGAGTTTAGATAAAAACGTTGAAGAACGTGAAGAACAAGTACATTATATTAATTTTATTATTTTTCCAGTCCTTAAATACAACTGTGTAAGAATTGTTTCCATTTTTTATTTATTCATTTTCATATGGTTTTTCCTGGCGGAAACCTCGTTATAATGTTGCTTTTATTAATGAAGCAGATTTCCAGGAACGTTTAAAAAGGTTTGTTGTTAGAAAACATCTTATTAACAATTTCTTTTATGTAGTCCCAAAGTGAAAAGGTCAAATTATTGAGGTTGATGGAATATTGAGCTTTAAAGCGTTTTTTTAAAAATTAATACTTGGGCTGTCGGGCTTTTTTCGAATATAATTCAAAGAATTTTTTTTTAATGTTTCTTTCATAAAGATCCACTTGTGTTGTGGAGTTTGATCTACTATCGAAGGGTGTAGAAGGTGAGGAAATTGAGGATTTTGTGTGTGTATGTATGTTGAACTTATTCTCATGATTGAATGTTGATATAATACTGAAATAATGTAGGGGTTTCCAACATTGCATTTTCTTCAATCAAAATACCTACAAGACAAATAAAGCACCACAGACGATTTTCTTTTTTTTGAAATTTATTTTATAAGGTTGGAAAATTAAAAATTTTCCTATTCCTAATTCTGAGGCCTAAAATATTTCGGAAAATAAAAAATTATTATTATTATTATTATTATTATTATTATATTATTATTATTATTATTTTTATATTTTTATTATTATTAAAAAAAATGAATTATGAATCATTTAATAAAATCTCCTAATAGATGAAAAGGAAGACTTACGAATTTTAAATTTTTCCATTTCCTGCCATTCGATTTCTGTTGTCGGAGTCGAGCCGTTGTATGAGATTGGAATTGTGCCATGAACCCAGCAGAAATTCTCCACATAATCCAGCAAATTGACACCTCCGATATCCGTGCTCAGATAACACGAGATCGGCTTGAGTACGTACTGACGGACCGTGACCACCGAAATGCAGACCAGCAAAATAATGACGGTTAATAGAAAATTCAATTTGTCCGCAAGATCATCAACCCCTACATATGTGTTCCACTGGAATTTGTTGAGAGAATCAAAGAACTGGTTAGCAGCCATTTCATTTTAGAATAATTCAAAAAGAACTTTTGAAAAGTTTTTCTTCCATTTTAGAATAATAATTAAAATCCAAAAATCGATCGATTTTGACTTTCTATTGGAATTATGGATTATATAAATATTCAAAAATTTTTTAATAATAGAATTTTTGGAGATTCTAACACATGCCGTTTTATTGATTTCACGTGACGGAATGTGCAAATTGGGTGCTCAATCGGAAGCTCAATTGGGCGATTCTCTTGGGACTTTCGAATTGGGTATTGTACCCACACAAACAATTTATTTGCAAATGAAATTTCCGTCTTAATTGGTTCGAGTTAAGGTGAGGATTTTTGCACTTCATAGGAGCTGGTAAATCTTTTATTTTGCCTCGAAAATTTGTGCTGAGACAATATCCAGATGTGACAGTAAATTTGGTTTAGAAACTGACTTTTGTGTGATTTTAAAAGAAATACTAATTTTACGTTTATGTAAAATAATGTAAAATTTGAACGTCAACAATGATAGGAAAATCCAAGCAGTTTGTACATATATTGCACTTATTTTCCCAGCAATGGATGCAGGGGGAGGGCTGATGTGGTCGCGTCCCCTTCCACCGGCATAGTAAGATTTATTATGGCTGATGAGAATTACTTTTAATCATTCAGAAAATAACAGAAAATTGATTCTTGATTGAATAAAACAAAATGACTTTTTAAAAATGCTTTTAATTTATAGTGTATTTCGATTGAAAACTTTTTCTAAATTCCGATAATTTTCTTTAGCCGAATTTCGACATTAATTTAAAGATAAAATTGGATTTGTTGAATTTTGATGAAAACGGTTTTACCAATGAAGCCCTACTCAATTTGTGGAGAGTCATGATGTGGTTCTGGTCTTTTTTTTTCTCAAACAATTGATGCTCTTGACACAATTGCTGAAAATTCGACTGATATAAAAATATATGATACAGCTGGAGGTCTTGTTAAAGCCATGTGTGACTCCAATTTTATTATGTCTGTCTGCTGCTTCAAGAAAATAATGCTTTAATTATTTCCTTCTCCCTTTTTCTTCAGAACGTGAATCAAGATTTGCATGAAGCTCATTAGTCCATTACTCACCTTTGAAATCGAATGAAAGATGAGAGATTAACAGGTTTCGCATTGTTTTATATTCACCAAGACTAGCAAGTGGATACTGATGTAGTGATCGATCGTTTTGCTGTGCTTGCCAAACACTTTCGTCGCATTAATTTTGTTCTTTAAGTCATTGAATAATATTGAGTTATGTAAAAGATTATTTATGCATGAGCTGTAGGAATAATGACATTTGTGGTCATTATTTTTAATCATTATTTGTTAGATTTAAGATGATTATTTCAAAAAGAAGCAAATTTTAAAATATTAAAAAATTCTTTAAAAATCATCTCCTCCACCAAAAATCCTGTATTTTTCACTGTATTTACCTTAGCTTTTTCATAAATTTTTGTTGGATTTTATTATTAAGTGTCTCAGGTAGAATTTAATTTTCTTCACCACGCGTCTCTTTTGTTAAACATCCAATTAATATTATCATTTAGATCACAATATACAAGTAACTCTCACCATCAGTCAATTATGACAACTAGTTATTTGATCCATCTACATATTTGATTCATTCTAACTTTGTTGTTCCTTAATGTAAAATAAAAGTCGTTCAACTTCCATATCTTCCATATTTTGTTGTATCCAAATTTATTTGTTAAAAATGAAAAATAATTATTTTTGTTCAAAATGTAACATGGAGCCAAATAAATTGACTCTAAGCACATTCAGTCCCCATTGCCAATTGTCCATTTGCAAGTTTCTTTGAAAGTAAACTATATTGGAATCTACAGTTGTTTGTGTCTTTTGAAATATTTTTTAGGATTTTAAACCGAATGATTTTCATGAAGTATTTAATTTAAGGCAGGTTATTTTTATCAAACTTCCAATGTCCTACAATGTTTATGTTTTAGTATTCAATAGATTTACTTAAATTCCACTTTCTGTTTGCATGTATATTTGCACCAACTGCATCCTTTTGCGCAGAGGTCACACTCTTAACAATTTCATTCAGTTCCTCTATTTCCCTAACAGTTCCTTAACTGGAGTTTTCTTTATTAAATATAATTAAATAAATATAAAAAATATAATTAAATAAAACGTATTAACTATAATAAAGAAATTTGATAATTAATACGCATTTTGTTTAAGTGATTCATGTTATATAAAAAAATATGTTATCATTTTGTTTATAATAATTTTAAGCATAATTTTATTTCATTTTTTGCAGATTAAATTTAAAATACCACAACGCAGGATATTTTCAATTTATTTTTCAAAGACTGCAAAGTAATATATTTTATATTTTATCTTGATTTTGATTGTTGGGGTATTACTAAAAGCGTATTAGTAATATTACTAAAAAGCACAGTAAAGTCAATAAAACACCAAAATGATAAAAGTGCAATATTAATTAAAAAATTTATAAAAATTCGAAAGTAGTATTGATCGGGGGTAATTAATATGTTTCAACGCCAAATTGAGAGACGAGTCCAGAAATAATAATAAAAATTTAGTTGGGGGTCCCTAGAAAATAATACAAGACAAAAAAGGAAATTAATTAAAAAAATTAATTACTAATGAGAAGCCCGAGTCAATGGGAAGTCCGAGGCAATGGGAAACCCGAGAGATGAGGAAAACCCGGTGTGTAGACGGAATAATGTAAAAGGGTAACGTGGCCTAAACAATATTAAATGGGTACCACTGATCTATGGAAAGGTAATTATTTCCTAATTTGTAATTTAATAATGGAGCAAACGTTTTTGACAAATGTCGGCTAAGGTGGTCTGTGGGAAGTAATTATTTTTAATAATTTAATAATGTAGCAAATGTTTATGACAATTATTTGAAAACAGTCTGAGCAGGAGTATAAAAGGAAAAGAGAAAAACACGAAATGACCAGTGGTCGAAGCAAACGAGTAGTGTAGTCAGGTCAGTAGAAGAATCTAAACCCAAGTAAAGTCAAAGTTATCTATCAGAAAGGGTGATTATCCATTGGATAACCTACCTTAAGATAATCAAATTTATACGGTGGTTGAAGGGTGCAAATAAATTAGTGAAATTGTGATTACAAAACGTTGAAATAAATCGGATTGAGTTGTAACTGTGATAAAGTGCAAATAAAATTATTCTGTGTTGAGTTTGCTTATTTGATTCGAAAAGAACACGAGGAGTCAGAGGGAACCGACTTTCAATAATAATAACCCAACATTTTGGTGAGCCCGACGTGATCTAAAGTAGGCTGAGAATAGTGCTGAAAGTAATTTAATTGTTTAAAAAGAGAAAAACTGAAAAAACAGAGTGTCAAAGTAAAAATAAACTGAAAAGAGAATAAATTATTGAATTAAAAGAAAACTTTCAAATTATTGAAACACCTTCGTGATTCATTACGACAGAATTTATAAAGAAAATTATTATAGAATAAATTCCAAAATTAAAACAAAAGGTAACATTAATAATTGTAATACTTTAAAATTTAGACGAGAAAAAGTTGTACAAAAAAGATTTTATAATTTGAGAAACCAGAAGCAATCAGAAATAATGGCAAGCAATTCCAATAATAATGATCAAACCCCAGTGTCTACTATGACAACCCCTGTATCCACTGTCCAAACAAATATGTCTGCTACTCTTAGTAATGATTATGCATGTTGTCAGAAACTACCAGTTTAACAATATGAATGAGATCCTGTCGAATTTGTTGATTTTATGGCTGATTACTACAAGTATGCCACTACTTACGGATGGAGTCAATCAATTATGGTGCAACGGTTATCATGATATTTTAAAGGAGCAGCGAGAGAGGCTTGGCAACAAATTGATAAAAGAGTCATTACCAATGATTGGACCAAGTTGAAAGATGCCTTAGCAGCTAAATTAATTGGGGGCGATATCAAACAAATAATGCGCCAAAAGCTTTACAATCGAGTGCAAAGACCAGACGAGTCGGTAAGTGAATTTGCTTATCATTTGACAACCCTTGCAGAAAAACCTTTCGAGATTAAACCCAAACAAGTTAAGGAATTTTTGCAAGACCAATTTTTGACAGGAGTTAGAAATGAAGTTAAAAACGCCCTATGTTATGTAGATTTCAACAATTTTGATGAGTTAATTAAAAAGTCTATGAAGATTGAATTGAATTTGAAAACTACTCAACCAAAAGCAGAATCTTTTACAACTATTGATGAATTTAGAGACAGATCAATATCGCCAATCAAAAATAATTTATTCCAGAAATCCACCAGTCCATCACCAAATTTTAGAGTGAAATTTGAGCCAAGTAAATCTGCAAATAGTCCAAACGAGGAGAGAGAAAGACCAATCCAGTGCAGTCATTGTCAGAAATTGGGACATAATATAAATCAATGCTGGTTTAAAAGCAATGCCCAAAGAAGTCCATCCTATCCAGTGTGATCATTGCCAGAGAAAGGGACATAGTAATAGTCAATGTTGGTTTAAAAATGAAGAGCAACGAATTCCAAAGAGGATGTGGCCAGATTGGTTGAAAGGCAATGGTGGGAAAAGTTTTAGTAAAACGAGCACCAATAACCAGCGAATTAATGATAATATACAGTGGAAAGAGAGGGCATGTATCACGAAACTGTTTCGCAAGATCCAAATCTCCATCAACGTCACCGTCACCTCAAAGAGATAGAGTTAATTTACAAGGCCGAATTCAATGTCATTCATGTAGAGGTTATGGACATATGGCGAGGTCATGTCCCAGGAATAATGAGAAATTCCAAAAGCCAATCATAAAGAAAATTAGATTCCAAAGTGACAAATCACAAAGCAGACAACATTGCTTTTGTGCAGCAAGATAATTCTAATAATAGAATTGAAGACGAAGTGAAACAAATGAGTCGACGTTTGGATCGTTTAATATGCAAGTTTGAATCTGATGAAGAGACGGATAACCACATGATGTATGAGTCGCAATCAGAAGCATCAGATACAGAGTTGAAAAGAATGATGATTAAAGATGATATGCAAAGCGAAAAGGCAATAATGATTATGTCGAGGATTAATAAATTAATAGAATCGAGAGCAGCGGAAACGTCTAAAATAATGACATCATTACTGGAATTGAGTCATGTGTCACTGAGTGTACAAAGATTGAAAAGTGTAATTGAACTGTGTGCTGACTATTATGAGGTGAATTCAAAAGATAGAGATGAAATAACAAATATGATGAAAGTACTTGGGAAAGCCTTCAGAGAAAATAAATGGTTAGGTTTTATTTTTATTGATGTTGTAGATGAAAGTAGAAATAGTGTGATCTGTATTCGTTGTGAAATAGGAGATTATATTAAAGATTTAAAAGATAGATTAAAAGAGAGTAATGGAAGACAGATAATAAAGGTGAAATTTAAGAATACATATTTAGAAGACGATGAATTTTTAATAGATTGTGGTTTAATACCTGGAAATAAAAATAAATTGCAGGTTGCGTGTTTGATTAGGGAAGAAGTAGTGAAAAAGAGTGATTCACAAGAAATATTTGTTTGAGATTCGTGCCGCTAAATCTATCAAATTTTCCAAATTATCCGTTTCTGCTATCGCATGAGCTCTAATTTCTAAAATCAATAAGTTAAACTTGGTTACATTACTTCTTTGTCAATTCTATTTTTATTCAAATTTTCAATTAATTTCTTATCACAAAATTTATCGTTTTCTCCAAATCTTTGCACAACATTTGGAAGTCTGTTTTTCATTTCAGTTACCATGTTTCCTAACTCATACTTTACAACCATTTTTATTTCAAACATCGGATAGACTGCTTTAATCAAGCCCATTAATATTCTTTTTGTTTCATCAACTTCCTGTTCAATTCTCACTAAACTCTGTTTTATCTCGTATAAGGTTCTAGGTTTCCTAACAATTATTTCACTATTTATTTCACCTCTTGGTGCCTCAAACATTTCTTGTTTTTCCGAATGTTCTACCTGAATTTTATTATTCGATTCATTTCCTTCCATATCACTGAAAATTTGATCTACTTTTTCTCGTTCTTTTCCGTTTACGTTATCGTCATCTATATCTGTATTTGAATTCTCCGAATAATTCACCGAGTCTACTCTCTGTTTCTTTATTGCTACTACACAATTCACTAAATACCCTGCCCTTCCATCGACATCTAGATATCGGTTTTCATCTAATTCCTGTGCTTAAATCCACAATCGTATAAATATTTATCATCCTCTAACTCTTCACCTTTGAACCTCAATATAATAATTCCATCTTTTCCTATTCGGTTACCAGCTCTTTTTCGTAACTTATGAACCTTTGTACACCAATTTTCTTCTATATACTCTGTTTTTCTGCAATCTTCATAATCTATTGCTATAATAAACGGTTTAAATTCCATTCCAGTTTTTCTTAATTCTTTACTCAATCTTCGCAACAAACATTTCAATATTTCTCCATACCTCGATTTATCAAATAAATATGGTCGTATTAGGTTTACTATTTCTAGTTTTTATTCTTTTCCTCTAGTTCTATTTTATCAATTAATTTTAATTTCTCCGAAATTTTAACTGCATCCCAATCACTTAAAGCCTCGCTTAGGTCTCTTGTTATTTCTTGTGAATCACTCTTTTTCACTACTTCTTCCCTAATCATACACGCAACCTGCAATTTATTTTTATTTCCAGGTATTAAACCACAATCTATTAAAAATTCATCGTCTTCTAAATATGTATTCTTAAATTTCACCTTTATTATCTGTCTTCCATTACTCTCTTTTAATCTATCTTTTAAATCTTTAATATAATCTCCTATTTCACAACGAATACAGATCACACTATTTCTACTTTCATCTACAACATCAATAAAAATAAAACCTAACCATTTATTTTCTCTGAAGGCTTTCCCAAATACTTTCATCATATTTGTTATTTCATCTCTATCTTTTGAATTCACCTCATAATAGTCAGCACACAGTTCAATTACACTTTTCAATCTTTGTACACTCAGTGACACATGACTCAATTCCAGTAATGATGTCATTATTTTAGACGTTTCCGCTGCTCTCGATTCTATTAATTTATTAATCCTCGACATAATCATTATTGCCTTTTCGCTTTGCATATCATCTTTAATCATCATTCTTTTCAACTCTGTATCTGATGCTTCTGATTGCGACTCATACATCATGTGGTTATCCGTCTCTTCATCAGATTCAAACTTGCATATTAAACGATCTAAACGTCGACTTATTTGAGGCAATTTATATGGATATTTGTAGTCCTTTTCAAAACTCTGTGTATAAAACAAATATATTTTAGGAATTATGGATCAAAAGTACTCAGAGCAATATCTACGAATTTTGTATGGTTCTCCTTCACAATCTCCATTTGCGTTCAGTAACCCTTTCACAACTACTGTTTCTCGTATTCTATTGTTCACTTTAGCATTTAGTCGAATCTCTGAGCTTATTTTTTACTCCCCCGTTTGAAAAGCAGATAAACAAATTTCTGGGAGAACCTCAACTGGTCTGAGTATAGCATGCATTTTTATGACTGACGTATGACTCCACTTGCCACAATAAAAGACAAATGTTGTATGTTTGACAATACATTTTCTCACTGGAGGTCTCCGTAAATCCGACTCTTGGTACACATAATACTTTACATTATTTTAGATTTTTAGTTTACTCGGGTATGAATCTGGGCATTCTGACATATCCACCACTGAATAAATCTTTCCCATCTCTGTTTGTGAACAGTCGTATGCAACGAGAAACGCTGACTGTGTAATTATTGCACAAAATATGATCATCATAAACATGGACCATGGAAAAACCATTGTTTTCCTCCATTCTGGTCTAGCTCTTTCATTTAACCGTCTTGGTAGTGAATTTAACTCCAAATTTCCATTTTCTGTTTTCCAACCACCTTTTTTCTTCACCAACTCATCAAAAATTCGGTTATTAATCGAGCAGCAATATCTATCAGATTATCCAAGTCATCCGACTTTACAAATGCACGAGTCCCAATTTCTAAAATAGCACAGGTTAAAATTTTTAGCTCTACTTCCTCATTAATTCCATCTTCGGTTAAGTCTTCAATTATTGCTCTCTCACAAAACGTATCTACATGGCCAAACCTCTGAACAACGTCAGGAAGTCGATATTTCATTTCTTTAACTATCCCTTTTAGTTCATCGTCCACTTCTATTTCTATTTCAAACATCTGATACACAATGTTTACGAGACCTCTCAACATTTATTTCATTTCGTCGACATCTTGTTCTAATCTAGTTTTTGCATACAAATTTATTGATACAAAAACTTATCGATCTCTCTCTCTCGTTTCAGTGATGATTGCAAACGATTCTGACTTGGTCTGTGCGCTTTTCAAATTCAGTTCAATTTTCATTGCTTTCTTAATTAGCTCATCAAAGTTATTAAAATCTACATAACATAAAGCCTTTTTAATTTCCTTTTTAACTCCAGTCAAGAATTGATCCTGTAACAACTCCTTTACCTGCTTTACAACATCAGCTTGGTCTGGTTTCACTTCAAAAGCGTTTTCTGCAAGAGTAGTTAAATGGTAAGCAAATTCACTTACCGATTCATCAGACTTCTGCACTCTGTTGTAGAACTTTTGTGGCATTATTCTTTTAATATCCCCGCCGATTAACTTTACTGCTAGAGCATCTTTCAATTTTGTCCATTCATTAGCTATTGCTCTTTTGTCAATTTGTTGTCATGCTTCTCTAGCTGCTCCCTTTAAATATAACGGCAATATTTGTACCATTATCGATTGGCTTCATCCGTAGGCTGTAGCGTACATATAATAATTCGCCATAAAGTCGACAAATTCCACAGGATCTCCTCCGTATTGAGTGACTGGTAGTTTTTGGCAACTTTCATAATCATTACCTTCTTTGCTATTTCCCGTCATTATTATTGGTATTCATGGATTGTCTTGAAGTACTCATTATGATTTCAACTTGTCTTTACCTTTCGTTTTAATCTTGAATTTTCATTTTACTTATAAATTTTTGTAATATATATATATATATATATATATATTCACTTCTCCAATTCACAATATTTCAATTTCCCAATAGTTTCACAAATTCACAAAATTTTCAACGACTTTTACTCCCTTCTACAATATTCTTTGAACAATATTCGTTTTACTATCAATCTCTTGACCGACTTTGATCACGTCGGGCTCACAAAATATGTTGGGTTTTTATATAGAAAGTCTGTGCTTAGGTTTGACTCCTTGGTGTCCTTCTTTAATCGATTTAATTAACCCAACACAATAAGATTTATTTCCAATTTATATATCACAAATTTATTTACAACTTTCACAAAAATTGATTCAATTCACAATACTCTACACAATTACTCTGCACGATTTCACCAAAATTCAATGCGTAGGGATACGTCTTTCAAAGGGAAATGTCCCTGTCTGGTACGCGATTTGTTTGACTGGTTGATTTATCTTTAAGTTTATTGTCTCCTTTATTCCGCTCTCTGAAATATTCTCTTCGACCAACTGGCAATTTTGTTGATCTGCCTTTTCTTTATATACTCATCTCGCAACTCAAGTCACCCGCAAACTAAATTGATTTTGGCATTTTTGATATCTCTGTCCAAAACCAAATTAGTTATTTCTGTGCTCCCGGGTTTCCATTTGTTTACAATAATTATTTTGGTGACGGGTTTCTCTTTTATCCCGGGTTTTCTTCGTCATTCAATTTCGTTTTCCCTATTTAAAAAATTTGTTGACGTTCCGGGTTTCTCACACTATTCGGGTTTTCTGTTGGCTTGGATTTCCCATTAGCTCGGGTTTCCATTAGCCAATTTATTTTTAATTAATTTCTATTTTTATTGAACATTTCCTTCTGGGAACCCCCAATCGATTTAATTTTATTATATTTGGATTCGTATCGTCATTTGGCATCCGCCCATACCCGTTTCCCCCAATAAATATTTATTTTAAAATTTTAATTTATTTTGCCTTTTTAATTATTATTTCGAATATCAATGTTTTTATTGATTTTCCATTTTTACTTTTGTTCATTTTGTTAACCCCAACAACAATAATAAAGACAAATTGTCGTTTCGACCTGTTGGAATATCATTAACGGTACTCTAATTATATTCCCATTAAATTGCCAACAAACCTGGGTGCTTTCAATCCTATGATCCGCCCCTGGATGTGTGTAACATACTTTATACACCTCATTCTCAGGATCTTATAATTGGAATAGATTATACTTAGAAGGAAATGTTTTCAGTTATGTAAAAGAAATTACGGTATTTCGAACAGTGATTGAATTTTTAAATAAAATTCCATTATGGGTGGATTTTGGTTATTGATTATTGAACACGGGGAGTCAAATTCGTAATTCCTCCTACCAAATATCAATAAAATCAATAGTAAAATTTTTTTCAATTTGATTTTGATGAATTATAAAATAATGAAGAAAAACAGATAAGAAATTGAACTAAATTTCATTGTAAATATAAAATTAAGTTTTATAAAATAATTTAATTTTAATAATTCAAAAAATAATCTTCGATTGAAGAAAAAATTTCTAAAATGTTGCTAATGATGGCCTTTTGGTTTCAAATTTCTAAACCATTGATGAGGAATTTTGTAATCTGGGGACAAAATTTTAAATGACCCTTCTAAGGTTGTTTCGGAGTTTGCTTTGACTTCTCTATCCAACACGAAAATCCCTCCAGCATTATCAAATTCTCCGCAGTACCTTGGTGCAGTAAACAGGGTCACTAATGATCGGTCACAATAGAATTCATATCCATCTTCCACAACTTGGTGACCGCGAATTACTAAATCAAGACTAAACTTTTTTAAGAATTCCCTAATGATATCGCAGCCAAAATTCCAGGAGCAACCGCGTTTATTTGTCACCCAACCCGTTGGCTCTGTTTTGCCATCAAAATCCATTGGATCCGCCCAGACCAAATCACATAGTAGACCTTCATACGATATTTCAGAAGGCAGAGACACAGTTCCAAACACTTCTTCTAAGGTTTTATATTTATCACTAAAGAAAATCGGAGACAATCCTCCATGACAGCAGAAAATAGACTTTTCGATTATTGCACACATCGGCATTAGTTGAAAGGTTTTTAAAAATGCTTTCCAAACTTTGCTTGAATTGAACCTTTCTTTGATTTCCTGGCGGAATCCATAGACTCGAGTTATGCGTTCACACTCGTGATTTCCTCGCAGCATGAAAATCGACGATGGATATTTAATTTTGTACAAAAATAAAAGCATTAAAACTTCCAGACCCTTTCGACCTCTATCGACATAATCACCAAGAAATAGATATCTGCTATTTGGGGGATAGCCGCACAAATCGAATACTCGCAACAGGTCCGTGAATTGTCCGTGGATGTCCCCGCAAACTTTGATCGGCGCGTTAACGTAAACACAAATTGAATTCAAATCGAACTCCGCACGAATGACAACGGCAACTGCTTGGCATTCTTTGGCAGAAAGGTTTGATCTATCTGCAATATGACGATTTTGAATGAGTTTGTCTATTAAATTGTCAATATCAACAAGATATTCTTCCGCTTCTTTTGCTGATTTGTTTGAACGGAACATTGTTTCATTATTGTTGTTGATTTGCCAAATATTTATCCCATAGCTTGCTTATTTTCATTATCATATTTATTTTATCAATAAATGAATATTGTGAGAATCGATTGACCATAAAATTTATATTCCAATGGCCAATGAAAAGTACCGATAAAAAGAGCCATTAGCATCAGTCGTACACCCGTTGTCAGTTAGTAAGATCCAATGAGACATAAGCTGATGTCCGATAATATAAGAACATAAAAAGATTCATAACAAAACATGGAAAATTTGGACAAAACATATGTTAACTTTATACTCAAATTCAAATTAATTCTACATTTTGTTTGGATACGGTGAATATATAATGCTAGGTAGGAGGAATGGTCTTCTGCTCCTTCGTCGCATTCTCTTTTATGGCCTAAATGGACTTGAGTCTCTTTCCCCGAAGTAGAATTTTAAGTTTGGAGAAAAGGAAAAGGCCGCACAGGGCCATATCTGGTAAATACAGGGCCTGCTAGACCAAATTCATGCTGTGTTTGGCCAAATAATCCATGACAATCTTGGCCTTGTATAACGGTGCGAATTCCAATGGTTCTGGGCCCACAATTCTGGTCGTTTATGAAGCACGGCATCACGCAAACGCTTCATGATGGCCAGATAATAGTCTTTATTGACTTGTAAACCAGGTGGCAGGTACTCTGAATGCACCACACCACAATAATCCAAGAAAATAGTAAGCATGACTTTGATTTTTGATCAACTTTGGAGCGGTTGTTTTGGCTTTGAGGTGCCAATCGGACAACTGCTGGCTTGTTTCAACATTGTGTTCATAGATCCATGTCTTGTCCCCCACTATGATGCGTTTCATGAAGGTTGGATCCTTTTTGATCTAGGTAATCATGTCTTCAGCAACCTTCTTTCGATGGTCTTTTTGTACGAAATTCAGCTCTTTCAGAATAATCTGTGCGGCAACGCGTTGCATTACCACTGGTGAGCTTCTGGGTTTTGATATTTTGAAACTATATAGTTGTTACCCAGACAACCCCATACAAATATTTCCTTTGCTTACCACTCGGCACCCGTTGCTAAGCAACGTTGGAACTGTGTTCGAGTGGGTAGATCGTCCGCAAAAAGTGAGCGTTATTGCTAATGCTATAATTGATCGAACGATCTCTGGGTCCAACGAGCTGTCGATAGAAGACCTGTGCTCGCTTTTGATTCTCAGGTCCCATTATTCTCCTATCTCTTTCAAATGTTAACCTATACTCTCATATCATCTATCTTTATGTCCATTTGCTTGGTCCTTCTTATTATTGTCCATGCTGATGATTATTCTTTGGCATGTACACCCTTTGTTATGCTAAATACACCCACATTATATCTTTCACCCTTATCCCTATTATAACTACAATGTTTCCCATTATTATTGCTAGCATTATTATTGTTGCCATCATATGTATTACCTTTATTAATTGTTGCTACTATTTCCTATATTATTATTTTTATTACTATAACTACCATTATATTTATTGTTATTACTACTATGATTATTACTACTATTATTATTATCATAATTATTATCATCATTACTACTAATACCATGATTATTATTATTATTATCATTATTATTATTATTATTATTATTATTATTATTATTATTATTATTATTATCATTATTATTATTATTATTATTACAATTATATCAATATTATTAACAAATTTTTGTGTAGGGATTCGTCCTTATTCCTCAGCTTTAAGAAATATTTTTCTTATATAAAAATTTTGTTGTAATCCTTCTGTATCTTTCGGTTTTTGATAAAGTATTTTAGTAAATTCGAAAATTTTAGCAGCGTTCCGCCCTTATTTTACGGTTCATCCCTATTCTACAGTTTTCGACAAAGTATTTTCATTGACTCGGAAAATTTGAGCAGCGTTCCGCCCTTATTTTACACGTTCCATTTTTACGTTACTATTTTTGTTAAGCATTTGAATTAATTCGGAAAATCTGAGCAGCGTCCCGCTCATATTTTCCGCCTCAACTCAAATTAATTTATTTAATTCTTATTTAAAAACATTATTTTTCATGATTTTGGTCGTTCGGATTAATCTTTTTCCGATGGCTATTCATTTTAATTGTTGCAACGATTTCGCAATTTTCCCCGCTACCCATTCCCTCTTTTTGTCCTTAAGATCTATGTATGTTCATTTCATAATTAATGAGTGCCCACTGGACTACTCGGTGTTAGAGATTTTGAGCCGATTGTTGTTAAAAATTTATGTCAGTTTTACAGGAAACGGATGATGAAGGAGCAGCCAAAGGGCTACTCATTTACCCTCCAATTTCCCTATCTACAGATAATACTGACGTTCCAACTCCTGCGTTCCGCACGCCGGAGCCTTCACGGGCACGAATCATTGGCGATATTCCACGCACTTACATGGTTCGAATAATATGTTTGATTTTTTTAACTTGTGATGTGTCTTTGGCTGTGGGCCGGAAAAGGAATAACAAATAATATTTTACCATAGCATTTGGAATAAAAGTTTCGATGCACTAAGGCTGTAGATAGAAAATATTTATTCAGCATATTACATCGGCCACATACATTTGAAATTCATTGTATCCATTCCATAAAATTTACTTCGAAAATCCCATAAATTTAATTCGATAAATCATCCATACATTCGATTTGAAAAACAAAATTATCCATAAATTTGATCTGAAAAATCATCCATAAATTCAATTAAAAAAAATCACCCATAAATTCGATTCGAAAAATCATCCATAAATTCAATTTGGAAAAACAAAATTATCCATAAATTCAATTTGGAAAAACAAAATTATCCATAAATTCAATTTGAAAAACAAAAATCATCCATAAATTCGATCTGAAAAGTCATCCATAAATTCAATTGAAAAATTACCCATTAATTCCCTTCGAAAAAATCAATTAATAATATTGCACCAGTTGAGAGTGATCGTGTTCAGGCAAAACACTTACCCGTGTTAATTGCCTGAATGCACGGCTCTCAACCAGTTATGCAACCAGTTATACAGTTCTGTAATGAAATTTTTTCTCCTAAAAATAAGACTGAAAATTTGTGAAAACACATCGGTATTTATACCTATAATTTGGCCTTAACCTTGCGTGTTAGTTTTACTGCGATTAAACAAAATTCGACTTTGAAATTATTTATGTTATCTACATTAAATTTTTATTTATTTCTTAATTTAAATTGGTAATTTATTTTTAACATTTTTAATTAAATTTATTCATCCAAAAATATTTTATTTTTATTCATTTAATTCATTTATTTTTTAATTTTATATAAATGGTCATTTTACGATCAAATTTTCTTGTTATTATGTTATTTTTTATGTAAATTTCGTGCGGTTCTTGATGCATTTTGTATTTATTTTATTTTAATTTTTATGTTTTTGATTTTATATTTATTTATATTCTCTCAGATTTTAAAGTGTTTAGTTGATGTTGTATATTGTATTTTAAGTTATCTTGGTGCTGGGTTTTCGTGCAGTATTACTGATGCATTTAAACAATTCTCAAGGCTATTTGTGTGCTGGCCCAACACCACAATATCAGCAAAATGTTCTGAACGGTTTTATATGAGATGTTGAGATCACTAGCCATCTCTCAAAGCCTCACCTGACGATTTCAAGCACAATTTTCTTAATAATTGCCACTTTTTCATCGGTGTTCGATGTTAAAAGGCGTCCGGAACAAGGTATTTTATATATTTTACATGATAAAATGTAGTTTATTGTAGTGAAATAACTTTGGTAAAATAATAAAATTTTGTAATGTATTTTGTAAAGTATTTTGTTGCAATTCACTGAAATATTTTCTTATTTTGTTATAATTTGATAAAATATTTTATTAATCCTTGTAATATTTAAATATTTTGGTGCAATTCACTGCAATAATTTATTACAATTTGATGACATATTTTATTAATTGTTGGTATATTTAAATATTTTGCTGTAATTAACTGTAATATTTTCTTATTTTTGTAAGAATTTGATAAAATAAGTCATTGATTTTTTACACTTCTAATAAATAATTTATAACTTTCATGCAATGCACTCATTACTCATATTTGCAATATCAATGCAATATCGATGTATTATTTTGATTGGTTAATGATAGTTGTGTGTGATAGCTGTATGAGTAATACAACGTATGTGTGTGTGGAATGAATCTATGTAATTTTCTAATCTTTACTCAAATTTGATTAATGATTCAAAATAATTTCCTACCTCTTACTAGATTTTGATTGATTGATGTGTGTAATCACTTAGTATATAAACCAAATGCTTTCAAAATTTAGTCATTATTACTAATAGCCTAACTTTTAAAATCAGCTCTATCAAAAACGTTGTGAATGCCGATGAATGCCAAATCTCGGGTTATTTATTTAATAATGTATAATAATATTAATTTAGATAATTTAAATTCAATCAATTCAGTTACTGAATTCAACATTGGTTAAATCGTAGATAGAAATGGTAATATATTTTATATTTAATGCATTATTTTTAGAGGATATTGATGTCGAATATTCTGTAAACTGAACTAATTATGGAATGAATAAAACAATTCTTTATGGTGATTCTAAAACCAATTATGCCAATTCGTCACCTGTGATGATAAATAACCGATGTAAGTATCATTTTATTTATTAATTGCAATTAAATAATTAATTTTTTGTAAATGAATAAGTAATAATTTTTAACTTAAGAATTTTATTTGCGTTTAAATCAATATTTTAGTAAATTAATTTAGTTATCTTTTAAATTATTTGCGTTTACTACTAACAATTAATTTAAACAAATTTAATTTTGTTGGGCCAGAACACAAACGGCCTTGTAAATGTTTAAATGAATCGGTAACACACATGCAAATATAACATGCAGATTTAAATTCAAAACCTATTTAAACACCAATTAACCCTATCAAAATATGAGAAAGAAGACAATTACATATAAAATAATAAACATAAAAATAAATTAAAATAATAACAAAAAGCAACAAGATCCGCACGATATAAATATAAACATAACACGAAAACCCAACAAATTCGACCAAAATTTTATAATTTAACAAAATATGAAATTTCATGAAAATGAAATAAAAATCAAAGAATTTGAATTAGAAATAATTCAATAAAAATTCTAAAAGAAAGTTATCAAATAAAATAGCAAAATAATAAAAATTAAAGATTAGAATACACTAGAAAATTCCAAGGTCGAATTTTGTTTTACTAAATCAAAAAGAACACGCAAGGTTAGGGCCAAAAAATAGGTATATATACCGATTCATTTTCACATAATTTTAATCGTTTTTGAAAATCATTAAGCAGTTTTTAAAAATCTATTTTACTCCGTAAGTAAGAGTTTTATTTGGAAGCTCTCTTCACGTCGCATCCTCGCAATCTCGATAGAGCTCTGCTTGGGTGTCGGCGTGATTTTTCGTTATGTATTGGAGCAAGTAATTGTTATGTTATTTTTAATATTAATAAAATATTTATAATTCATAAAATTGTTTTGTTTTCATTAATTATTCGTTAATTGTCGAAATTTTTCCGGCCCACAGCCAAAGACATATCGCAAGTGATTAAAATCGACATATTATTCGGATTCGTGTAAATGCGTGGAATATCGCCAATGATCCGTGCCCGTGAAGGTCCGGCGTGGGGAACGCAGGAGCTGGAACGTCAATATTATCCCGTATAGAAGAAAGGAGAAATAAGGAAGTGGTTTTTTGGCTGCTTCCTCGTTTCTCGTTTTCTTTAAATTCGACCCCAAATTATTCTACACACGGCTCAAAATCACCACACCGAGTAGTCCAGTGGGCACTCATTAACTGTAATATGAACATAATGCGCCTAAGGTCAACCAAGGGGAAGGTGACGGGTGAAATCGTTGCTATAAAATTTTTCAACCGATAAAGTGAATAAAAGTATTGTATATGCAGCTCTATAAAATCGACGCGAGAAATTTCTAAGAAGGTAACCATGAATTAATAAAATTAAAATTTAGTGGATTAAATGCCCCTACCTAACGAGTACCCCAAACACCTTTTAATGGCCCAAATACTTATGATAAGTTCCGAATTCGATCGCTAATTCATTAAGTAAAATCGAGAAATCCCAGCGAAAAACAATGTTATCAATCACCCTCCAAACTAATAGGATTTCATTAAACTATAAGCAAATAGATTAGGTAATAAATCCAAGTAAATCCAGAAAATCCACAGCTATAAATCCTTAGTTCAAATCGGCATAATTTTGGTAAACCGAAATACATATAATCGACCACGGTAAGAGTTTCTTAGAAATAATTCCCATGTAGGATAAAATGAAGTGCACTCATCTTATACCCACTTAGTCCTAATCCATTCTCTAATCCATCCACAACCGAATCCAAATAATCCAAAAGATACTATCGATGTAAGGAAGTGCACCCTAACCCTAACCCTAACCCTAACCATAACCCTTCCATCAACCCAAAATAACTAATTAGAAAATCTGTCGACTCACAAATAATAAATCTCGATACGGGGTAAATTAGATTTGTTTCGATAACGCGATCAGTTCAACTTTGGCTCTAATTATATAGTAAATAAAAGTTCTAAAAGTAATTAAACATTTATCCCGATTACTTTAAAAATAGAAAGAAATTGATAAAATCATTTATTTAAATCGAATCGATAACCGTTTATATGCTCATCCGACCAAAATCCTGCATTTGGATTTCGGATTTATATAAGATTCTCTCGAACGATGTTGGAAATCCCTGGGAATATATTGAGATAAAAAGACTTAAATCCCATAACAAAAGGAAACTTCCCTCAGCTAAGAGATTAGTCGTGAAAGATTTGGCCCAGCACCTAAAACGATAGACGATAAGAATTGACGGTTTGAGATCCCGAGCCGTGATACCTCAGCCCTGACAAACAATCGGCTAAAATCCGAATAATGTCGATTCGCACCACATCATATCCCCATAAACTCCATCCTGACTAATCGAAGTCACTTCAAAAGTATTTCGACAGACACCCTCTTCCTACTGACATAGGCATGACCTTCCTCCATCATGTGAACCTCCAGTTGACTTCAGATCCATATCGATTACCGTACCTTTCCGATTAATTACCTAAAAATCATGAATCAAAATCCAGCCAACCTGACCAAGTACAACTCACCTTCCGTTAGGAAAATGTAAAGAACTAGAATGAAATCCATTTCACATTTGCGAGTACGAGTTCACAGGACCAACGTGATGCGAAGCAGAAATATCAAGAAATTTTTTTTCTTATAAATAATACCCCAGGAATGACGATGCAACTGGGATGAAACGCGAATAAACTGAACTGAAAAGCAATTAATAAGATAAAATCCAGAAGATCCGATTACTTATCGCACACAGCTATCATGACCTTTATCCTCGCCTGAATCGATAATATCGCAACCTGACACAGTAAGACCGAACACGACAGGCACACCCAGAGGACACACACTCACGGTGGGTAGGAAATTTATTCACTAAATGCCGTAGTCGTGATTTTTCCACTGCTGACAGACATGCACATTCCATCATCGAACCTGCCATTAGCAACCCGATCTATATGAACAACCGAAATGAATCGACCCGGCATTTGGAATTGTGGATATAATAAATTTTTAGAATGAATTCACCGAAACCAGACATTATGGCCAAGATCATAGGAGACGACGTAGTGGTGGACCTTATTATGTTATCTTTTATGCGGCGCACACCATAAGAAAAACTCTTCATCCCGAACCTACACACGAGTAGGACAGTATGACGTTAGCGGAGCAACCACGATTTTTGTTTAACGAAGCAGGATTTTTGATTATTATTTAATTTGCAAGATTATGATTCTCATTATTGGTTTTTTTTTGATTTTTGGAATAATTTAATCGTGCGATCAGGTCATTATGAATGTCCGAAGTAAGGTATAAATTTTTCTTGTAACTAATTTCGAGTAATTTAAAACATCTAAATTTGCAGTAATCTATGAATTACCCCGTAATTATTATAAACAAGTTTTATTTTCCTCTTTTTCTCTTTTCATGTTCGGATATTATAATTAGCTGATCGCGACTATCTTAAATTAATGTAAGAAATTATAACCAATTTTGTTTTTAAATCAAAGTAAACTTAAGACATTATAACCAACGAGTAATAACTATTTTAATCAATATATGAAATTATAACCATGCTTTCAAATCGAATTGAAATCGATATAGGAGGTTACACTCATCTGACCATAATTAGTACAACTATTAGTAGTGACATCGGAAAATTTTTTATTACTTTTTACTATTTAATTCGATCTCGGAAAAGACCCAATGGGATGAATCAGGGAATGGGAGTTTTATTTTTAATCATTGGAAATCATTCCAGGAAACCCAATCATTTGAATACCTGGCGAAATTTTGACACGCATAGAAAACTCCAACTTATCTCGAGTATTTTGGAAATAAATAGACGTCTCAACTCCTGTGGGTTATTACATGAGAATAAATTATTTTCCGAAATGTTGGATATTATCGCTATCTTCGAATTATCCTTCTAAGTATTATGTTTCACAAACCCTTGGGCATATATTATTATTATTTTTTTTTGTTATTTTTCATGAATATGGTCATTAAAATCCAAATCACCACTCGGCCCATTTTTTGTTCAATTAAAGTTGATACCATTGAGGAGGGACGTTATACTAAGCCGATTACCCATTAGAACCATTGCTTAGCCATGGAATCATGATGTTCGCTCACTTAATGGAGATCTAGGAGTTAGAGTTTTCTAAGCATGTCCCGAATCAGACGAATCTTTCAAATTTCAAAACGGTCTAACTATCTCACCCTAAGTTTTTTTTTCACTTTTTAGAAAAATCGGGATTCCTCGTCTATGTTCCCGTACGTGTCGCGGACCAGTGGTGACAATTATGGAGACGCATCGGGAAGGAGAAATATCCCGATATGCCTCAACCCGAAGAGAACCGGCGTGACGATATACTCATGGTGGAAGATACCATGAGACAATTCCGGAGGAAAAGACAACCAAGTGACCCAAGTCCGGCCCAAGAAATCCATGATCGGGCCCAGGCGCTTCTGGCTCACCTCAAAGACCACCAGCGCCGGGTCAACTCCTTGGTAGACTGGGCCAGTAATTACCTGGCCAACGTGGAGGACGACCTCGCAGCCGGGCGAATCGCGGATGTCTATCCACCCAGCCCAAGACCGGTCCGTAATACAAAACAACCCGTGTTCGTGATTCCGGACTGCTTCCCCGAGGAAGGGATAAAGAGGTTTTTCCAGGATTCTGGACCTCGCTGATTCCTGAATCTCGATCACCTAGTTTTACTCTAAACAATTTTTTTAAAAATATATACTTGACATCTGAAACATGTGTTAAATGTTTCTTTTCCTTAGCGTAGCTTTGTAACATGTGTTTAAACTAACTGTATGCTTGAGAATTTTAATCAGTTAGTAAAAGCTTAATGTTCCTTATTATAGTAATGGAGCCTTCACAACTATTGCAAACGGAACTGACCCACGCAAGACGAGCCAATAAAAATCTTCTCGATCAGGTTATCCAACTAACCCGTGAGGTCCAACTAGTCAAGGCCACATGGGTAGATCCCAGGAAGGCCAGATCCTTATATCAAAGACTTACCGTGGCCCAAAAGGGATGGGCAGAAGAAAAACAATTGATCCAGAGCTTAAAGACCCAAATAAAAGGGTTGGAGGTTGCCCTGTCCCCCTGTCAAGAGGGGGCGGCTGTAACCTATCCCCTCGTGTTTGCCCCGGCTCAATTAGCCTATCGTGAACCGGCGGCGACTCCAACAACAACCGCAACTCCAACCACAACAACAACCAACAGTTATCGACCTGGACGAAAGGAGCGGGCGAAACACCGAGCCGCTCGATTGCTGAACAAGGCGTGATAAACTTGGAGAATGTATTTAGTTCGCGAATAATATATTGTTGAGTTTGTAGACTATATATGTTTATTTTGTATATCCCTGGTTAGTTGAAACAGTACCTTCAAAGGTTTGGATAAGTGCCTATAACACCGCAACTAACACGCAAAATTACGCCATTACAATACCACAGTTAGGTTTATTTCAAAAATAACATTGTCGAATCCCTTTTGATATTATGATAAACTCCAACGATAAAACTTATGACATAGGGGACCGAATGATCTAAAGCGAGCACAAGTCTTCTAACGACAGCTCGTTGGACCCAGAGATTGTTCGAGCAATTATAGCATTAGTAATAACGCTCACTTTTTGCGAACGATCTACCCACTTGAACACAGTTCCAACGTTGAGTAGCAACGGGTGCCGAGTGGTAGCAAGAAATATTTACATGGTGTTACTTGGGCAACCATAGAAAGATTTAAACAAATAACTGTACCCAGTAACCCACCAATTTTTATTAAATAATTTAATAATAATATTTTGAAATTTCAATTAATTGAGTAAAATAATTTATTTAATCATATTATTTAATTTAAATAATTACTTTTTAAGCAAACCTTCTTTAAATAATTTAATTATTTGCACAAATTTGAATATTTTTTCATAATTAAGGCAATCATTACCCGAATTACTGGCAATCAACGACTCATGATGATAACTGTCTTAATATAATGATGAAATATTATCAAATCAAAAATTATTATATATGTCCTGTATGCCAGACCCAAACTTCTAACCCTTACTCTTATTTTTATAATGATCATAGAGCGCATTTGACTCAATTTAATAATATAAAATATTTTTATTTAAAAGCGGTGTAAAAAGAAAAAGTACCATCACGTCGGAAATATTTGAAAAAATAATTATAAAAGATAGTATTCAAATCGAATAATAACAATAATTTAATGAAATTATTGTTGAACCAAAAATTGAGTACGACTTATTACGCTCACATCAAATTATAACAGTGAATATCGATAGATATAACGTTAAGGAAATAGTGCTTCCATCTTTTCTTTTGGAAAAATTAAAAATAGTATTAGTCGAAATGAAAAGATCGAAAGTACAATTTGGAATTCAAGTGGAATTTGAAAAAGATGAAGAAACCAAAATAGTTTTTAAATCAAATCGTGCTGCTCCTATGACTAGTACTTTCCTTGAAGATGGTATAAAGAAATTATATGAAAAGATTGTTGAGAGAAATGAATTAGGATGTAGTTTAATGTAATGATTTCGTAGTAATCACTTTGCACATTAATATTTGGATCCGATGACCTTATCAGCAATGCTTCACATATCACGCGTTCCCAATAATTATTAAAACTTTTCAACAAAATTCTAAAATCAGACATTCCTATTTTACTTTTACAGTCTCTATTGTGCTCACTAATATTGGTCAAACCATTCAATCGACAATGCTCTAGAACTCGAGTACAGAGATGACGGGAAGTCTCTCCAATGTTTGTGTCATTACACCCATTTTATGTAAATTGATAAACGAGATCAGAACACAATCCAACTGGAGTTTTTGATCTATTTATAAACATATTGCGTACCTTACACGAATTGGAGACTATCTTTTACTCTGCACTCGAGTTCTAGAGCATTGTCTTTGGTGTACCTGTTAAATCAAAAGGTAAAACAATAAACTCTTACATACCCTTTCCACCCGAGAACGCTGTTTTTCTTTAAACTTTCTCTTTGATTTTGAACTGATTATAACTTGTGTTTAAATCAATAACAGTGAAGTACTGTGGTTTTCTAATTCGATCAAACATTTCTTGAGGAATTGGAATTGGATATGCATCTTTTCTTGTAACTTGGTTCAATCTTCGATAATCAACACAAAATCTTAATTCCCAATCTTTCCTTTTTACAACCACAATGGATGATGAAAATGGTGTAATAAATTCCTTCAAGGCTTTTATTTGTCTATCACTTTCATCTTTAAGTGCACATGGAATTCTTTATAGTCTTAACTTAATTGAATTAACTTATTGGAATCATACTAATGTTTCACGAAAATATCTTGATACTTTATCAACAATTTTATCAAATCCTTACTAGCAATTTGAGGTTCTTTATATATTTTAATATTTTTTGATAACTTTTTGTTTCCAATTTTTAACATTTTCGTTAATTCTCCCAATTTTATTTTTGGTTTTAGTGACACCGTTTATCATTAACAATAGTAATATGAGCAGGAATTAATTGATTTTGAACTTTCGCTATTTTATCACACATTGGGATACCATATTTTGCTATCAACATTTTACTTGGTTCTAATATAAACTAATCATCTGAAACTTCAATTATATTAAGCTAACTTTTCAGTGTAACTGTTAATGTCTGGTTTAAAAACCCACGTCCAGTCTCATAAATAACTTTACCGGTTTTTCCTGCAATTAAACTTCCTGTTTTTAAATCAAGAGAAATTCTTTCCAATTGCTCCAAGACGTCCATTCCCATCAAACACTGTATTGGGCTCTTTTTCACAACATACGCATCTACGTTTACGATAATCACCTTTACTTTTATCTGCCCAATGATACTCAACTAGTTTTTTGTCACAGACATTAGTGCTTTGTATTTATTCTTTTTCATCTGAAACCAATATTTTTAGGATAATATTGTATGACTTGAACCGGAATCGATCAAAGCTTCAACCCGATGTTTATTTAATTGTATCTATATATCATCCTTCGCTTTCAACAAAAGATAAAAGCTGCTTTCAAAAGTCTTTATCTTCAAAATCCAAGCAAGTAAAGGTTTTTGAAAAACAAATCGGTGTGCCTGAAAAGGCTCAAGTAGCTTCGTACGAAATAGCTGAATTGATTGCTGTTAAATTAAAGCCTTACAATTTGCCCGAAGAAATAATATTAATAGCTTGTCGCAAAATTGTAAAAATAATAATTGATACATCAGCAGATATTGATATTTGTAAAATACCACTTTCGAATGACACAATCCATCGCAGAATTAAAGATATTTTCGCAAAATATTACAAAAACTCTTACAAATTCCAATTTTGCTTAACAAATTGACGAAACAACAGATATAACAGGAAAAGTTCAATTAATTGCATTCGTTAGATTTATTCACGAATTTATTAATCAATTTTTGTGTTGTCTGGAGTTACCTGATTTTACAACTGTCAAAGATATTTTTGATGTAATTAGTTCATATTTAGAAGAAATTAAAGTTTCGCGGAAGTCATGTATTGGCATTTGTACCGATGGTGCTCCAACTATGACTGGACATCTAAAAGGGTTTGTAGAACATTTTAAAGAACTGAATGGAAAATATTAGTTACCCATTGTTTTGTTTCATCGAGAAACACTTGTTACAAAATATTTGCCATTAGTATTGAAAATAGTTCTGGGACAATGAGTTAAAATAATTAATTATATAAAATCAAGACCATTAAAAAGTTACTTATTTAGTAAATTATGCTAAGCTATGGAAACAAAGTACGAATCCTTGTTACTGCATACGGAAGTAAGGTGGTTGTCTAGAGGAAAAGTTTTATCTCGTGTGCTGAAATTAAAAGACTAAAATAAAATAAACAAAGAAAAAGTAACACAAATACATAAAAAGGTGTTGAAAAAAATCGTATCTAAAAACTCTTTGTTTTAAGTCAACGATGCCAAGATACAAAATATTATCTCCCCTCCCAATATATACCTGTGTTTACAGGTACACTTATTACTACACCAAGCGAAGTTCAGATAAATTCCACTATAATGCAAGTTGAAACATAAATAAACTTATTGGAATTTATTTTTTGTGAAAAATCAATGGATTTCAGCCATTTCTGAAATGGCTGCAAAGTAAGTTATTTTTTAAAGTTATAAGGTTAAAGTTATAACGTTTTAAGAGTTGAATTATGATT
Source organism: Schmidtea mediterranea (assembly GCA_022537955.1). Classification (NCBI taxonomy): domain Eukaryota; kingdom Metazoa; phylum Platyhelminthes; order Tricladida; family Dugesiidae; genus Schmidtea; species Schmidtea mediterranea. Next base: position 312,072,421 of record CM039679.1, on the reverse strand, counting down.
TCACAAGGAAATTAAATCATTATTCAAACTTATAATTATAACTTTTGATTTACAAGCTCATGTATATTATTATTAATAATGATTATGAATATTGAGGAAATGATTTATTTTATAGAAATTATTATTTTTCGGAAATTATTCAAAAAAGGTGAGTTAAATTATTTTTGAAGTTATAAAAATTATTAATTGCATTAATTAATTATATTTTTTATGCATCATTTGAAAAAAATCTTCGAATATGTACACAAAATAAGTGAGTTTATTATTATTTTTTAAAACTTACTAATATAATTTACAATTTATGCTTTTTATGGATTTCAGGTTTTGTTTTTTTTCGACAGAAATGTCTAAAAAATTAAACTAATTTTAGTATTAATGGTAAATCATATGAAGATACATACTCATTTACTCAAAATTTCCTAGCAAAAACCTCAAAATTTAAATTAAAAATTTTTTCCGCCATTTTTCTTTCTAAAAATATCTCAAATATGTCTATAAAATTATTTATTATAGGGGTTTTTTCAACTTCGGATGGCTACATGTTAAATTTTACATGCATGTTTTATTATTGGTTGTGTTAATGTGCATTATTTTATTTCTCTGTCACTTTTTCTGTTTCTATAGTGTAGGGTTTGTCTCAGTGACTGTTTTACAAACAACCTCAAGGTGAGTTGGTGTGTTTATATGTTATAAATGTATTGATTTTTGTTTTATATTATAGGTGATTTGTCTCAACGTGTAGCTTGTTGTACTTATTCACATACTATAAATCTTTCTTTTAACATCGTCGACTTGCTCTGTTAAATCTATTACTTCTAGGACAGTAAACTTATAAAATATTTAAAATAGCTAGAGGTTTTAAGTAAAATTTACATTTTAAGATTCATTTAATGCATGACAAGCCAAGATCACTGTTCAATACAAATTCTTAATTATCTATTCCTTTTCAATATTTTTATTGATTTCTGATCTTTATATTAAATATTTAACAACAGAGAGATTTTGTTTTTTCCATTTTTTGCGAAGTAATGGACAACAATAAAATAATAATAAGAAATAAATTACACGTAGTTTTTATGCTAAAAACAATTGTAAAGATTTTTCTAGGTTTGTAATATTTGTTTAAAATTCATTTAGTGTGTCGCCAGCCAATAAAGGTTGAATAAATGTGCTATAGGGGAATAAGTCATCCTAAAAATCGAATATAAATCGTATATAAAAAACTGATTTAAATATAGTATTTAAACAAATATCGTGGCCACATGAATTCAAATGTGTTTTGTTTGAGAATATCACATTTTAAATTTATAATATTTCTCAAAACATCATATTATTTGGATTATAAGCTCTATATCCACAATCTTTTATGAACGCTTTTTATATAATTATTCTAGTTTTAATAAAAAATTATTTATTTATTTAGAAACTTCTAATAGCATAGCTCTATATTATTTTATTTTTAGGATAGTCTCTGAGTCGTAATGTTTATACTTTGATTAGTGGATTTCAAATCTTGCTTAGATCGTTTGCGGATCATGGTTATGAATATAAATGTCATGAGTGCCATGCCAGAAAATTATGAATGATTACTCGTCATCTTTGTTATCAAGTTCTTAATTACTGGCAACTGAATGAATTTATTAATATTATTGAGCACAATAAAAAATTAAAGATTGTTTTATATACAAAGAATGATATATTTGTGTATTTATTGTCGTAATTGGAATGGTACATGAAAAACTTAAGAGTAAAAAATTATTAAATATAATAAAAAATGTCCTTAATTTGAATTGAAAACTTTTCTTTTAATAAAATATAGTTACATTTTTGTTCGAATAAGCAACTTAAAATCCATACAGTTTTCGTTTCGAACTAGTGATGATAAAGAAACTGCCAAAAAAATTATGTATAAATGAGCTAGCGTTTCCTAATATTTAAATCAGTGCGTGATTATGTTTATGTTAAATAATAATAATAACAAATAACAGTATAACATTCAAATGTATATTTCAGATATAATCTTTTTCAAAAATTATAATTTCCTTTTCATCACGACAAGATAACCGCTCACGTTTGTATAATATTTGGGAATCTCTGTTTCCAGGATCAACTCGATAATTCCTTCGCTTTTCAACCGATGAATCTCAACAGGAACTTCTTTTTGATAGCTACTTATTGCTTCATATCGAAAGACGAGCGATGTCAAGCCGTCTATAATATTCAGATTGATAAAAATATTACATTAACTTTATAAACTTACTGATCTTGGAATACTTGACAAGTTTTAGAATATCAGTATAGTTCATGTGGTTCTTGCTGAATCCTCCAGCAATGCTGACGTGATCATAGGTGCCTTAGTTACATTATAATTATCAGCACTATGCAATTATTACCATATTTAGGATCATTAGGATCTTCACCAGCAAACTGACAAAAGTAATTCTTATAAAGATTCTTTACTTTTGCTTTGGTGAGCATTGCTTCACAGGAATCCATTGCATCAATGTTATAGTATTCCAGCTTTTTCAACTGTTGCATTATACAAATATTCAGAAGGATTTATATAAAAGTGTCATTTACCTCCTGAGATACTAAACCAGTTCCAGCAGCGATGTCGAGTATTTTCAGATCTTTATTCACAGAAAACAAGTCAATGATTTTACTAATAATTTCAAATCCTTTGTATCCTTCATCTGTTAAAACGACATCCTGTGAACTGTAAAAGAAAGAAATCAAAGAATAGTTTACCTTTTCATAAGTTTCCGCCCAGTTCGTGTACAAATCCACCATTCCGTCTTTTGGAGTTTTGTCATATAAGGTATCGAAAATCTTTTTAATAGAATTCTCCGACATTAATCAGATCTGTTGCCGAATCTGAACAATTATCTTGTATTTATATGATTTGTAATGGAAATTTCCATGATTTAGTTTTCATAATAATTAACCGTTGGAGTTTAACCCCATGACTGTTCAGAGCTGTTCAGTACAAATTCAGTCAGCGTATTTACAAAAAAACTATGTGAAATTAAATTTATTTTTGAAAAATTTAAATACACTCAATGTTTGTTTAAAACTTTATTTACAAATCTAATTTGTGGATTAAAAAATATATTTTTATCTCTCTCTCTCTCTCTCTCTATCTCTCTCTCTATATATATATATATATATATAATATATATAATAATAATAATAATAATAATAATAATAATAATAATAATAATAATAATAATAATAATAATAATAATAATAATAATAATAATAATAATAATAATAATAATAATAATAATAATAATAATAATAAAACCAATAACAATTATATATTTTAAGAATTATTAATTTTAATATCTCAAAGAAAAATATCTTACTTAAAATAAACTAAATAGACTTAATTTTTCAAAGGTTTTATTCTATAGATAGCAGTAAATGCTTTCAAGGCTTATTTATATCAGATAACTTTTTATCTAGTTTTACGATTGTTATCAACAAAGTCGCTAAATTCACTAGATCATGATTTATATCAGATATTTACAATATTTACATTTTATTTTTCTAAACAATATTAACTAGAAAAGTAGCATTTAATATTTTTTGGAAAAAAATATTTTAAATTCTTTTCATTTTTTACAAAGATTAACAAAGTGACGATTAACATTCAATTATAACAGTTATAACAACGGCAATGGAACTTTTGTTTAAATTATAAATAAAAAACAAAATTTTAAAATAAGATTTTATTAGAATGTACCAAAAAGGGAAATAAAACATTTCCATAATGCATTTAGCCTCAGAAATAAAACAGAATAAAGCTGGTTCAACCAGGGGCGCCTCAAGAAGTTTTTACAAATCAGTGCGCCATAGGCAAACTTTTACGAAGAGCCTACTTTAAAGAATGTCAACTAAAACATTATGTTTTAATCATTTCCATTTCTTAATTCAATGTGTAGGTATTTCATAATAATTTGAAATTATCATATAAAATCGATGTTTCGTACTGAAAATTCGTTTTCCCTATAGAAAGAAGTAAAATTCCTTGTTTTAAAAGTTGTTATGCTAATTGAAATTTTCCCCAGATTTTCGTTAATTTCCCTATTCCCCTAGACAGAGCTAAAATTCCTTGATTCTGGGAAAAATTGACTGAATCTGGGATCATTGATTTACTGTATTAATTAGTACAAATTTTTTTTGTTATTTTGATTTTATTTATTTTACTATGGAGAAAAATTTAATTATGTATTCTCATCAGCATTTCTTATGCCCTATTTCAATTGAATACGTGGAAGTTTGCCAAAAGTAAATATCATTTTTATTTCCTAACAAGCTGATTTAACAAGTAAAGTTAAAAAGTCATTCTACTAAATATTTGTAACTTTAATCCTTTGAAAACTTTTATTTTAAAAACATTTGTAAAAGAAAACGAAAGACAATTGGAAATATTTCAACGTCAATATGTACACAGTAATTTCAAAAAAACATTCATTACATTCAACTCCATGGGTCCTCTAAATACAATCATTGGAAGCAATATTTTGAAATTAATAGTGACTTGATTGTTTGTCGTATTTTCCGTTTGGATCATTTGATTGGTTGGAATTTCTATTGTTTTGATTGTAGATTCTTCCTAATTTTCTAGCATATTTATTCTACTTATAAGTAGTAGGATGTGAGCCCGTCAGATACAAACCCCTTTGGCTTATGTAATATTATATAATATCTGACCTCTGTACACGCTGTTACTACCTGGAGATTGACCTCTATCACGAGGTTACTACCTAGTAATTGACCTTTGTTCACTGTTACCAGGTGACCACACGATTATGTCACTGGTCAGTCACTACCAAAGACACACTTATTATGCCACACACATCGATTACTTAACATTATTCACACTTATTATATCACACAGTTGTGGACAAACAAATCTTGTTGACCTAATGTTCTGGAACACACACCTACCAACTTCCACACACCTACCTTCTAGAACCTTCTACGCCTACCAACTTTTCAATTGTTAATTATATTATTACATAAAAAAATATAAAATAATCATTAAACATAATAAATTAACATCAAACTTGTCTTAAAATAAATATCCAATTTTAAATTATTTAGCTTACTGGCTTTTTTGTTAGTTGTATATTATTTAATAATTTTATCAAAATAATCATAAACCATTAACAATTTGTATGAAAATTTAAGTTTACAACAATTAAACTATATTGATATTTTATTTAATTAAAAATAAGTCACTCAAAACTTTAGTTTGAACACAGGATTTACAAAATTCAATATTTTATGAAACTAGTTCACTAAGTTTAAAATTTCAACTTAAATAATGTAAAAAACTAAATTATACAAGATATACTTTACTAAATTTCTATAAAATTTGAAATTTACAGCAAATAAAATATACTGATTTATATTCTATTAAAAAAATTAATTTTTAAAATAAAAAATAATTCGCCCACGCTAGGATTTGAACCCCTCACTCAATGAATTATTAGCGACACCAATGATGTAAGAATTTAATGATTTTGAAAATAACTCATTCAAGATAGGATTTAAACATTGGATTTATAAATTTTATGAAAATAACCCACCATAGGATTATTTACATGTAAATACTTGACCAAATTCTATAAATTTATAGCAAATATACTGTTTCTATTAAAAATCTAGTATTTTGATAATAATTCACCAAGTTAGAATTTGAAAATACTAATTTACAAATTGATTCAAGTACATCCGACTCTATAAATTATTATCGATACTATCAACTAAATTCGTTGCAACAACTATTTTAGATTTAGTGTTTTTATGAAAATAAGTCACTGGGTTTACAAATTTTGATGAAAGTCATTGGACTCACTATATAAATTGATGAAGAATAATCGATCCATAAGTTTTATATCAATATTTTTTAAAAATTCACGCATACTGGATTAATTAATGCTAACAAAATTCACACAGATATGGTAATAATAATGCTATTGATAATAATAATTTAATGTAACTTTCACAACAATAATAAAGAGAAACAATTTTTCAAACTTAAATTTATTACAAACACATATATGGTAAACATCGTCTATATCAGTCAAGTGGATACTAATGATATCTAAATAAACTTTTGTTTTTAATAAGAACTTTGAAAATGTCTAAATACTAATTAAAACTCATCAAGACTTATGTGATACCTATTAAATATTTCAATAATTATTAATTTATGATTCAAGCTAGGTAGATTATAATACTTTTCGATAAATTTATGAATAAACTATTACATGATTTGTAATAAAGTTATCTAAAAGGTTAAGAATTTTAACCCTGTGTAAAGAAATAGGTAATAACTTTAACCCTAAGTAATAAAAGAAGTAACAATTTTAACCCAAAGTAATGAAATATTTAATAATTTTAACTCTAAAGGATAAAAGAGGTAATAATTTTAACCCTATGTGATTAAAAAACTAATAACATTAATCCTAAATAATGAAAGAAGAAACAATTTTAACCCTAAATGATGAAAAAGGTAATAACTTTAACCCTATGTGATTAAAAGTTTGAACTATTATAACCTTATGTATACCAATAATTACTAAATACCAAGTATATTATAACACATGTCTTTAATTAAGAGTAACTGCTTAATTGATAAAAACATATATTTTAAAAATAATTCAATCGTTGACAATTTTTAAGTACCTGTTAAAGATTTTAATCGTTTGAAAATATGAAAAAATTTATTATATTTTAATTTACTAATATTAAATTGAAAATCTCTATTGAAATTATCAAAATAATTAGATTAAAAAGTATATAAATTTGTTAATCGTCGCTGTAAATAAACTCGTAAAATTATTGATTGGATTGGTTAAATGCAATTGTTAATTAGAAATATTAATTGGAATATTATTGACTTAAATTATTTTTCAATAGAAATTTATTCTTGAAAAACATATAAAAATCATATTTCAATAACTTTTCTTGAAAATACTTTTGAAAGGTACAAACCAAATACTTGATTTTGATTGACTGTTACTATTTACATATTGCTATTGAGAACGACACTATTTTTCAATAAATTTAATCGCTAAACTCATGTTCAAAATACTAATAAATTTATCAATATACTAAATTTATTACAGTTTTCTTGAAAATAATTTGAAAAGTACAAACTATTTTTCAATAAAAGTATTATTAAACTAAAAATAGATGAAAATTTGAATAGATTTGTCGATATATTTATTGAAATTTTTGTTGAAAATAATTTTAAAACGTTCAAACCATATTGATTTTTGCAATAAACCTAAAACCAGTTGTTGAAAATACTAATAAATTTATCAATTAAAATAATTACAGTTTTTCATGAAAATAATAATTTTAAAATGAAATTATAGAATACTTGATTTTAATTGGTTAATTCTATTCATTACAAATTAATTCAAATTCAAATTTTAATGTTCTAAACAATACTTTATCACTTCAAATATAAATTATTGTCTAAATATTATTGGTACCGCATTGATTAGTAGATAGGAAATCATACTATTCAATCAAACATAATTTCATTTTTTTTATAATAAATCAACAAAACAGAAGTCATTTAAAATCATTATTATGTTGAACTTGTTGCTAATCACCGACAAATTGACTTATTTCATTTAAAACTTATCCGAATCTAATTACATGCATTGTAAAACGCTACAATTACCATAATTCATTACTCTAAAGTTTCCTTATAAAGATTACTTACACAATGTTTACATATTTTTACATATAAAGTTGTAATTACACTAGAGCCTCGAGTTGCGTTGTTCTAACTTGCGTCCTTTCGAGTTGCGCCACAAAAACTTTGATAACCTAATTTTGAGTTGCGTTGCTAATTTTCGAAATGCGTCGAAAAAAAGGTTTAAAATAAAATTTAATCAAAAAATAGCATAACGTCTATATTCAAAAATTAAAATTTAAACCGAAACTAGAACGCCATGATTTTTTGTAAAATGCATCTGCAAATAAAATAATTTTTTATTCATTATTTATTAGTATAAAAGTTTAGTTCTTAGTTGTTTGTATAACTTATAACGTTTAAGTGTTTCTTGGTTTTTTAATAATAATTTTTTTAAATTTTAAAAAATCAATTACAATATATATACATTTCTCAAAGGTCATTAGTTCGGACAGAAATAGTTAACTTAGCCCAAGAAGCTCATTTCGAAGGATTGGACGAGGCCGGTTTCAATGAAATTTTAAATGTATCTGAAGCATTAGAAATATTTGTTCCAGAAGATCCAGATGCTGATCAAAGTGCAAAAGTTACTCAAGCTGTAGAGGCCTCCATCCGCTGTTATAAAAAAATTTACTTGGATAAAAAACAAAAGGCTGTTCAAATAACTCTGAATAATTTTATAATAAAACAACCAAAAGAGAAGCAAACGCCAAATCCTGAACCAATGTATGAATTAGAATCTGAATAAATTCTATAAATTTATGTTGTTTCATTATTTTACATTATTTTAAAATTCTATTAATGTTTGCATTAGTTTTTGGTTTTATAAAACTTATTAAATAATAGTTAATCTATTCATACCTATTTTTTATTTAAATATGTAGCAATATAACTAATTTTTTTTAAGAAACATGGATTTCAGATTTTATCGGAACCTATTATATAAAAACAGGTACAAATTTATACAAAATTAAAATTCGAATTGCGCTGTTTCGAGATGCATCGCGATTTATTGTAACGCATTAACGACTTAACTTGAGGCTCTAGTGTATAACGATTCAAACAAAATCTTTTCAAATAGATCGACTAGAAAATATTCATGTACAACAAATATTGGTTAAATTAACTTTATCAAATGAATATTAAACCCCATCGTAATTTATGGTTACCATACAATAAAAATTTACTAATTATCCCTATTAAAAGTTTAAAAATTTATTGAACTACACACACTTTTCTTCAATACAAAATTAATTTAATAGAATAAGAAAAACAATATTTGTTAGCATATCAATAAAAATTAATATACTTTAATGTCCAACTGGATATCCAGCCACCTTATAATCTTCGATAAAATTGTCATAATTTAATGAATTTCTATCATAGTAGCAATAAACATCAAAATACCTTAAATCATCGACAAAAATGATATATCCACTCAATGACTGAATTCGTCTTTGATTTACCTAAAGACTATAATTACTATCATGTTACCAATAAAGATTGCATTAAAAAGCTACAATTTACTGACAATAATTCCACATATAAAGCTAAATTTATTGATTTCTCTACACATACTTTACATATGATTAATTCATTTAACACTGTAAAACGTTGAAATTACTCCAACTGATGAGAGTTACCCCTAAAGTTATAAATATTATAATGACTGTAATTAAATGAATTACATCTTACCACATTGCAATTTGTTTTCATAAATCCTGCAATAGCTAGATTAATTTCAATGCAGTAAGAATCTTTAATGAACTTCTCTTACACTCAATAGTAATATCTTGATTGATTAGCACTGATATCCCAACAAATATTTGATTAAAACTCCTCAATCGTAACCAATTATTAAACTATTCACCTTTAATTGGCAAATTAATGATAATTTCATGTAAAACTCTACATTTATCTGCATATACTTGATATTTAGCCATAATTTCGCCCCTTTAAATTGATATATTATTGATAATTTCACGTAAAACCCTACATTTATTGAATTTGCCTGCACATAATCAATATTTAGCCATAATTTATCCCTTAGAATTGATATATTACTAATAATTTTTATGCAAAATGAATATTTCTACTCAATATTTACCCCTGATTAATTTCTTTTAACACTGTAAAATATTGAAATTACTCATACTGATATTCAAATAATTATTACGTCATAATTGATCGAATAAATTTCTCACTCAATATTTCCCCAATTAATTTACTACATCTAAACTCGATATTCCAACTTGTAAAACATACTAGAATTGATCAAAATCCCAATCCATAGTGATAAATCTAATCACTCCATTATATCTAAAACTCTGAAATATTCATACGTTGGAATACTCTCTCTAAAATTGATACATTTCCCTTAAAAGTTTACATCAAATTCTTTAGTAATATCAATTGACATTCGATTAGATATACAATTTACAACTATAAATCTACAAACTTCTACTGTTGTACAAACCTCGCTCTGCTTTATTAATGAAAGTAAAAACGTAATTGTTGAAACGCCTATAGTAAATATAGATAATAAAGTTACTGAGACAACAAATAATCTACCTACTGATATTGATGAGGAACCTTCACATACTTTAACGATAAAAAATATAGATGTTAAAAAGATGACGACACGAAAGGATGTAAAGCTGTTAAAGACAACATCCAGATGAAGGTACGTACCTGCATCAGTCTCAACACCTGCTGTTTTGTTTGATGAGACTGATGCAGATTGCACTTTTGAAAATTTTGATTTTGAATTCTGGTTTACTGATGATGACATAGATTATTATTTTGAAAGTCACATTAGAAATCCAAAGTTCGCTTTCCTTAAATGTTTTGTTGTGAGTATTTTATGCTCAAATAATTCCAAGGATATTGTTCCAATTCCTAGCAATATATATGAGGCTCGAGTTATCTTATGTCCAATTAACATTAACAACTGCCACTGAATTTTTTTTGTATACTGTAAAGTCTCTTGTAACTCTTCTTTATTGACCCTGTTTTTAAAAATAAGAGAACGTTTGAAAATAATGAAAAAGCTCATATAATTAATTCTGAATTAAATAATTAATTTGACCTTCAAAATAAAATAATTGATCATCCCCATGAAAATCTGCAATATCAAAATAATAATTTTGATTGTGGACCTTACATTTGCGCTTATGCGATGATTGTGTGTAAAGAATGGTACTATTTTTACCGTTGATTTCATTTTGAATATTAGGAAAGAGATTTACGAAATTCAAAGTTTTCATTTAATTCATAATACAAAACTATCGGGGTGGAATTTCTAAAGATCACTTCCTAAATAAAATTAACTTTAAAAAAGCATTAGCACTTAAAAATAAAAACCCAACCCTCAAAGCGGTAGAAGCTATAACGCTGACTCAATTTTAGCCATCAAGATTCGCTAATTAAAAGATATGATAATGTTTTAAACTTTGGTCTAAAATCTCAAAATATTCTTTTACTTTGACCAATTATAGATAGAAGTTATTTTTGAACTGAAAAAAGTTGATAATACATCTCCTGGAATTGATGGAATTAAATATAACGATATTGCTATTCTTGATCCAGGAGGTAAATTGTTGACTCTTCTTTATAACAAAATCATTACGGAAAATACTATGCCGGACGTTTGGAAATCTTTTAAAACTCTAATGATTCCTAAACCTGATAAAGGTGATAAATATAATCTGATCTCTTCTTGGCGACCAATTGCTTTGTTATCCGTTGTTTATAAAATATTTGCGTCAATATTAGCTAGACGCTTAACATCATGGGTAAATCGAAACAATCTACTTCATATCGGACAAAAAGGGGGTTCTGTGCATGATGGTTGTGTAGAACACAATTCTGTACTTTCATATTATCTTGAGCACTCGAAATATAGTAAAGATACACCTATCATAATTGCATTTCTTAACATCAAAGACGCTTTTGGCAGTGTACCCCATGATTACATGTGGAAGATTTTACGATACATTGGAGTTGGTGAAAAATTCACAAACACTTTGAAACTTCTATACACTTAAACTAGCTCATACTATACATGTGGTCCAATTGTTACTCCGCATATTACTATAAAGCAGGGCGTCAAACAAAGATTCCCTCTTTTAATGATTTTGTTTGCCATTGCAATAAATCCTGTCCTTCAAGCTGTTAATCTTTCTAAAGTAAAACCTTTCAAAATTGGTGAATCTTCAATCCAAGTTCTTGCTTATGCTGATGATATCGTTATTATTGCTAATAATACTCATGATTTACAAAATATCTTAAATATTGCTTTTGATGTAGCTCGTGAAGTTGGATTTGAATATCGACTTGAAAAGTGTGCATATATTCAACTGCCAAATGTCGACACGATTAGTGAAATTTCAATTTATAATATAAAATAAAGAAATTATTGAGTAAAGAATTTTATCAATATCTTAACCTAACCAAAGTCCTTATGAAATTTTGAATAAGGTTGTCGGTGATGCGAAAAAGCTAGCGGACTCCGATTTGTGTGGTTGACAAAAGTTGAAAGCTTATAAGACCTTCATTCACTCTCGCCTAACTTTCCCATTTAGAACTAGAGAAATTAAAATTAGTGCTCTTTCTGCAAACGTTTGTAATAATACTACAAAACTTCGTGGTCATTTGAGAAAAATGATTAGTTTACCTAACAATTCTGAAATCATTTACTTTTATAACTCGATAGAAAATGGAGGCGCATCTTGCACTGATCTTTTGGATGAATATCACACGCAAACTATAAGCCACTTTTTTAGAATTTTTACTGCTAATTATGAATTTACAAAGCCTATTAATATAGATTCTTTAAAATTTGTCACTGGACCTAGGCTTGGGAATAATAACCCATCACTACAAGATAGTTTCAATTGGATTAATAAAGCTGATATTATTCAAAAGAACTCTGGGAAAAAGACTCGTTTCTTTCGACCTAGAACAGCGATTCGGTTTTTTGAAAAAACCAATAATATTACAATATCTTTTGAAGTGTTGAATGATAAGCCAATTCTTCGCCTGACAACAGCTTTGAAAGGAACAATAATATTGACTGAGTTTGATCGTCGTTTGATTTCGAAAGTTCTTCATCTTGCTCTTTATGATTCATATTTTACTAAATGGAAAAACAGTAACATTAGTAATTCATCAACATTTTATCTGTCTCATAATATTAATAGAACAATATTTAAAGGAGAATTACGAAAGGATCATTGGACATTTATTCATCGTGATCGAACAAACACATTGGCTAATTTTGCAAAACCCTATATAAAAGGTGAGAATAAATTGTGTAGGCGTTGCCATAACCAAGATGAAACGTTGCCGCATGTTTTACAAAATTGCAAGGTTCATCTTACTCTTGCACTTAATCGTTACAACGATTGCCTTCAACAAATAGTACATCATTTGAAAAATCCTTCACTGATTGTTGTTGTGGACCACACTTGCTCCTTGGTATCAAACTCTAAAGAACGAATCGATTTGATCATAACTAATAATGAGAAAAAGGCAATTCATATGGTTGATATTAAATGTCCTTTTGATTCTTTGGTCACGTTTGAAACTGTAAATAAGGAAAATTTGGCAAAATATGATTCTTTAAAAAAACAAATACAGGATGCCAAACCTAGCTTTACTGTTGAAATCTTTACTTGTATAATCAGTTCTATGGGATCTGTTCCACCAGCATCTTATGATCTACTTGGTAAGATGGGAGTTCCTTTTGAAAAAGTCGCTGGTCTGGTAAAAGCATGCGCAATGAGTAACATCGCAAATTCTTCAAGAAAATGGCATTATCATGTCACTGGCGTTCCAAAAGGCCAATAAATTGATTTTTAATTTCATTAAAAATTATTTTTATAATATTCAATTAAAGTTTTATTATGAATAATTTCAAATTCAAAATAAAACAATAGAAAAGTTTCAATTTGTTTTAAAAATATTATTTTTAAAATAAAATGAAAAACAAAACTATTTCAAATGATGCTCTTTCGAGCCAATTAGATCCGATGGAGAAACATTTCGATTTTCAGCAATCGAGTAGTAAAAGATTGATGGATCTTCTCAAATCCCAAATTGTCACCTCTGAAACAATTATGGATTTTATTTCAAAAACCTCATTATCAACTGAAGACATTTCCGATCTAATGAGTCAAAAGAATTAGAAGAAATTAGATGGCTGTAAACATGTTCCTTCCACTTTTGAAGACTCAATATCTAGGAGGACTAATGAATTTATACTACAAGAAATTCATAAATTAGACACCCGTTGGAGAAACATTTCGATTTTCAGCAATCGAGTAATAAAAGATTGATGGATTTTCTCAAATCCTAAATTATCTCCTGTGAAGCAATTATGACTTTATTTCAAAAATCTGTCAATCTACTCTTTATGTCGAACCCTCGAATATGACTTATAGCGCAAAGCCGGATCAGAAAACCGATGAAAATCAGTAAAGCCAGAGAAATTTCGAGGAGTGGAACTTTATTGAGACAAGTCTTTTCTCAAAATTAAATAGTAATTAACCGAAAATTTTATCTCGATCGTTCAACCTCCTCGATTAGCAGATTCCAAGCAGAATCATCTCAATTCAAATGAATCAAGAATTTGTTGTATTAATAAAATTTTAAATAGTACTAGTGAGTGAATTTTAGTCGTAGACTTAAAATCAGTCGTCTATTGGTAAACTATTTAAAATTATAAATAAATTTTGAATTTAATAATGAATTTTAAAATTAGATGTGCTTATATAACTTTGATTAAAATTTTAAATATGAAATTCTTTTTATTGTAGGCGATTTATTAAAGAATTTAAAGTAAATTTGAAATAAGGTTTTTGTAATTATAAAAATATTTAATAAAATATTTACGAGATACTAAATTTAGTAATGAATTTTAAAGACATATGTGCTTAATCAACTCTGATAACAATTTTAAAAATTGAATTTCCGTGATAGATTGTTTTGGAACTGCTTTGTACAATGTTTGAAAGTTTGTTTAAATATTAAACAACATTTTGGAATATGAGTTGATTTAATGAAAATATTTTTACAAAATAATTTAGAAGATGTTCTAGTAAACCTGTTTACAATTGCGGGTCACAGCTTGTGTTCAAGTACTGAGTAAAAACAAAATTAAAGTTAATTTTTAAAGTCGATACGGTAGTAGTGTTAACAATGGTGGTATGGATGAAATTGACAATTACTGATTATATTAATGATATAGTAAAAAATGATGTTGATGTAAATTACGGTAACGTTATGGTCATTAAACCACAAAATATTATATTAACAATAATGTCTTACTAAGAATTAACCAAATTATACAATTAACTAATATAAGATTTATCGTGTAATAACTAACTCTAACAAAAAAGATATATGTTTATGTTGCAACAGGCTTTGAGGTTTGAACCCAAAGGTGATATTTTTCGTACCCAAACTACATAGGTTTCGTCTACTAAGAAGAAAAACCTTCATCTATTACTTATTATACGACCTGTAAATCATAGCCATTAGTATAAGGCTTCATAGTCCAAAATTACCTTTAAAAATGTTTTATGACATACAATTTGCAATCGTAGTACATTGGTTTGCTAGAAAAAGACCTACATATTGGCTAATTAAAGCCACATTTAAGATTTTAAGATATTAAATATTGATTCCAACTAACGTAAATTTGCACCAGTGAAATTAACAACATTTCATTTTTACGAAAACATTTTTGCCTTGAATTATTATAAAATATGGATTACTGTAGGGCCTAAAGTTTAGGCGGACTAAGCTTAAAAATGGACTATTTTTAAAAGACAGCAAGCGGTAATTAGTAAACATGTGATCGAAACAGAAAATGTTGAAGCCTCTTGAGGATTATATAAATGATGAGTTTTTACAGTTAAATTTAAATCAGGATTCGCGAACGTAGTCAAAATATGAACGTCTCATTTTTAACAATCTTGATTTAACAGAAGTATCGAATCATTAAAAAATAAAAGCCACATACTAACAGCTATAATTTACAGGACGTATAATAATGATTAATTAAGTAGAATCCGAATATTGTCGCTTTTGGGTCCAAAACTAAAAGTTTGGTGTAATATACACTTATATCTCCTTGTACGTAACAATTACGTATAATAGGGTAGCTGAAATGATAGTATTATGTCATTGATCCCATAAATTCTGAGAGTTATAATACAACTAAACAATGTTAAATGCTGGAATCATAACAGCCCTGATCCTGATATTGATAATCACGATTTTTGACAATTCAATAACAATAGTAAGAGATTACAATAATAAGAATAAAAGTCTTCATATAGGTAAAGATAACAGTAATGGTGATAATAAAAAAATTAAACTAAATTTATATTTTTAACTTTTTTTTATGAGAATTATTTGATATTTCACTGTCAAAAATGACCAAATATTTCACAAATAAAATTGATTTTTAGCAATCCAAGAAATCCGTAAACTTGAGGCTAATTAACAATAAATTGATAATCAACCAAAACTTTATGTTTCCATAAAGGTGTACTTGCATACACTATCACCTTAAAAAGGCACTTTCGATAGAATAATACCAAAAGTGAACCTCTCAAAACATTACTATAGAACGTAATGATAAATATAATGCCGACCCTCAGACAGACGTGGCTAATGGTTAACCAAAAGCCGCCATTTGCGTTCAAAGTGTCAATGATCAGAGCGTTGTGCATTTTACATTAATTCACGTATTTTGCTACGTTCTTCATCGACGTGTGAGCCGAGTGATCCATCGCTTAAAGTGGTACAAGATACAGATGCCGTAATAGCGATCCATATATAATTTAGATCGACTCAATTGTTAAATCGAGGATCAATATTACTAGTGAGTAATATGTAAAGTAAATAATAACGTTTTTATCTAAGGGCTTTCGTTCCACTCTATAAACATATTTTAGCCAACAACAGTGCATTTACACAATTACAAACAAAGCTTTCGTAATTGAGACTGAAGCGTATATGAATATAAAAGTATTTATAATTTTAACATTTCAATTATCGAAATCACGATTTTTCATCCAATCAAGTGATGATCGCTCCGCATGAACAGGCAGATTTTCCTGCACACTTTGAACATTGAATAGCAGCAGGGAGATCAATATCATTAGCACCGCTCGATCGGATCTCTGATTTTGGATTTATTTAGTTCGGTTATAATGTCTTATTTTCATCCTTGTGAGGGTTTTGATGTTATTAAATAAAGTGGTTTCTCAATCTATCTTGTTTTTAATTTTCATTAAATGTATAATTCATTAAATCAAAATAGTAAGAGCAAAATAAAATAAATCGGTACCGAGAAGATTTTTTAATTTATGCTCTAATACTAGGTTGTGTAAAACGTTCCCGGGTAGTTTTGTATTACAATTTCAGCATATAGAATGACAATGAAAGCAAACACGATTAACCAACCGTTTTATTCGTCAAAGTAAAGTCCTCCATTGTCTATAACAAGCTGCCAACTCTCCACAAGCAACCGAATCTGACTAAAATACCAATTTTGACGAGTATGATGGCAGGGAGCATTGTCAAATTGCATGAGAACTCGATTTCGATTGACTAATGCTGGGTATTTTACTTTTAAAATGTTGTATGCACGATCCAGCTGTTCACAGTAAAGCTCCACATTGACAGCATGATCGCCTGGAATAAAACCGTAATGCAGAACACCTTGGTAGTTCCACCAGGCTGACAGCATCACTTTCTTACCAAAACGGTCTTGGTGGATCACTGGTTCAGGTTCCTCTCCATGTTTGACCCATTGTTTTAATCGATTGTTATTAACAAAAGAAATCCATTTATCATCGCAGGTAACACTGCATCTCCAAAAACGATCATCTGTAAGATTTTTAAGCAGCTGCTGACTCGTTTTTTAGCTTGTGCATTTATGATTATACGGAGAAAATAGAGAAAAATTTAGAATAAATACTTGAAAATTATAGATTTGAAAAAATAATATAAATTTAAATAATAAATCATTCTTGGACAATGTATAGTTATTTTCTTTGCACTATTCACACTTAAACCTTTCATAATTAATTTCTCCTCTATATCAGTGGTCCCAAACCCACGGTCCACGGAATAAATGGTACCGGGCCTCCCAAGAAACATTTAAGTATTTCTTTTTTACTTACTGTGATGACAGGAACCAAAATAAAACAACTGAATAAACTGAACATGGCACCGTCTCGTTGCAGAGAAACAAGCTCAGGGTTCTTACTGGTTTAGCGTATTGATTTAAATCACTTTATTATCAATTTTTTGTGTTATTATATTTTACTTTTATGGCACTTTAAATACAATTAAATTAAAATTATAAAAAAGAAACAATCTAAAATATAAACGCTCCTTCTCAGGGGCTGCGGTAAAATTATCAAACGTTGATCGGTCCGCGGCGATGAAAAGGTTGGGTAACACTGCTATATATGAACTATTCTTGACTCGTTGTTCCACAAGTTTTACCTTATTCCTAAATTTTTATTATCATTTAATCCATATTTATTTTAGTAGTCTTCTGCCTTTTGTAGGTTTCTTTACATTTATTTGGAAGATAATAATCAAAAAATGAATTAGAAAAATTAAAAAGTTCTTTCAAAAATTTCAAAATTGTAAGAACGGGTTTTTGTGTTAGAAACGCGCTTTTTATCAAAATTTTCACATAGGTTTTGATGGGGTTAAACAAGATATTTACTCATTTTTCTAAAATCATATTTTACTATCAGTTTTTCAGTTTTTCGATTATTTTTTTTTATTTCAAAATAGCATTTGATTTTATATTTATTATTTTTCTTTCAAATTTTCATTTACTTCATTAAATTTCGTAAATTTTTAATATTGTTTGTTTTATTTTGTTTTTCTCATGCTTTTGATGGCATTTTTGTAATTTCATTTTTATCTGATTTTATTTTTTGTAATTATGTATTGATTTATTATATTGTATGCTTTGTTTTCAATAAGCCACTCTTTTTGTAATATTGGATTTTACCGCTCATTTTTAACAATTAGTTTCTGTGTCGATCAAACTGTTGCTAAAACTTTCATCTTTATAACCTGAAGTAATCTTTGTTATATATTATATTAATTACAAGTTGTAATTTACAACTAACTTAAGGTGTAATTAATATAAATATTAAATTATCAGTATTATATTTTATTTATAAAACATTCTCATGGAATAACATTGGTGTTATTTAAGGTTCGTGTACCTCTAAATTTATCTAGGTTGTGTACCCTGTGGGCTGGAAATTACCGTACTACAAAATGCACTATTTTACTATACAGATGTTCACACTACCATGGTAGAGTAAATGATTGGGACATATAGTCAATTTAATTTGTTTAAATTATTATCAAAAAAACATATACACTACTCTGTATTCCAAGCGGATTGTCCCATGACAGTACACATCAGAGAATGGTTTTAGATAGAACAATATTGTTTCATTTATCAATGAACATCATAGGAGGATCTGATGATTATAATGGCAATAGAAAATTTAGTTAACACAGAAAGCAATGTAATGAGTCACTTTTTACTGTAAAAAATAAATAATAGGGACACACATGTATATTCACATACATACTGCTCTTACACACATCTTTTACAGGCACGTATATAATGACAGTGGCTATTCATAATTTGATTATTGGCCATATCATGTCTTAACGTCAACTTCCACAACGCAACGCTCGTACTGTTGCAAAAAACGTTCTTGTCAAAGAAAATGAGTTTGAAAATGAATTAGAAGAAGATGATTGCGTAAATTAAGTAATTGCTCCGCAACAAGATGAAAGTACAGTTGATGTTGAAGAACAATATTATGTGCTTGATGAAGAGAACGCAAACGTTGAATCCAGTAGTGGAGGAGAATGATAATAGCGATCTTCTTGCACCATCTGGATTATTTTGGATTTATTACGACAGTCAAGTTTGGCATCAAAATCTTCTGGCTCACGGACGCTGAAAATGCAATGCCTCTACAGTTGCTTGTTTACATTGGCCAAGGTACATTTGCCCATGGCCTGACGAAAAATATACATCATTTTGCGAAGCTGTTTCGATGGAGTTGGCTCATTCGTATTTTGTGAAAGGTCATAACATCACAATGGACAATTATTTCACAACCTTCGCATTGGCTGACCGTTTCTTAGGAAAAAATACCACAATGGTTCGTACTTTGAGACACAATAAAAGAGAGATACGTCTGCTGCAAAATATGTTACAAATCGAAATCAAGGAGATCGCAAGCACTACTGCAATAGCGATCGAACTTTTTGTTCATTTTAGGACAAGTCCAACAAGCCGGTCCTGTTGCTTTCGACGATGCATGGATGTCAGGTGGACAGGGGTGATGGCAAGCCAGATATTGTGTCATACTATAATTTAACGAAGTCTGGCGTCGACACACTAGATAAACTTGTACGTATGTTTCGGTCAAAGCACAAATGTAGAAGGTGGCTTTATTCCATTTTTATCATATGCGTGGATGTCGCTATTATTTCCAATATAAAACTGTTTGGAGAGGGACATTACTATTTCTAGCGAGAGCTTGTATATGAAATGGTGTTGTCACATATTCAAAGAAGGAAAAACCACCCAAAGTTGCGTGAAACTGTCAAACAAGCAATGAGATCGGTCGGAGTCGCATTTCCAGATGTGGTGCGAGAACGTTCACAAAGTCAAGGACGATGTGACTTTTGTAGTCGACAAGGAGATAGAAAAACGAAAAAGAGCTGCAATCGATGTGGAAAACTTATCTGTGTGCAACACACAGTGGGCTTATGTCCTACTTGTTCGTAATCATTATTTGTTAAATTTATCATAATCATGTGACTATTTATATAATTTTTCAAAGATGTTTGGATTCAGAGCGTTCTGATTTGATAATAAAATTACTATCTTATTCAGCTTAATTGGTTCAAAGTTGACGGGAATATAATAGCAGCGAATTTGCTATCTAATATAATGAAATGAACGAAAAGTGAGACTGAACAATATGTAGTTTCTGTGGGGTAATGTATACCCCACAGGGTATACAACACTATAACATGTGTGTTAAACAATTCTGTGTATAGTGTAGATTTGGAAATTAGCATAAATGTTGCCTTTGAATAGGTAAGTAAAGTCATAAAATTTCAGGCCTTATAGTGTTTTGGTTTGAATATACCATAGCGTCAAACTTTAGCTTGGGTTCAAACACCCCACAGGGTTCGTGAACCGTTACAATGATTTAGATTAATTATTCGTCACTGTTTGTAATAAACAGTGACAATTTGAGTTTACGGCTCAATTTTTAATTAAATAAATATTGCCAGTTAAACTATTTTGTTTTTTCTTTTTTTTATTCTTTTTGTGAAATTCTTTTTTTAAGTCTACATGTTTTATCTATTTTCTCTTTACTGACATTATTCTTGTAAAATAATGATACTGCCAAATTGTTTATCATAATTTACATCATCTTTTGTCATCTTTTTACCATTGTCTATATATTGAGATATAGAGATACCATACACCAATTAAATACTTTTGAGTCTGCAAACCTTTAGCTACGTGATATTTTGAATTATTTTGATGAAACAATGATCTCTCATATTTTGCTGTATTATTTATAACCCGCAGACTCCACTATAAACTTTACTTCATTTCCACAATTAAATTCTAAATATTTAATATCCTTTGACCAGCAATTTTATTGGTGTTAGTGTTTTGTAGATGGGCCCTGTTTGTCAAAACTACTCTAAATAAAATTTTTATTTACGAGTTCCTGCTTAAAAATTTAAGAATTTATATTTCCGCTATCAATTTCGGTTCACGGATGGAATTTTTAATTTTTCTTCTAATAATTTTCTCACTTATTTTACAGTTTAAAGTGCTAAACTTTTTCGAATTTTCGATTACCTTTCTACCGTAGCATCAAGGTTTGGGTAACGTTCTTTTTAGACATATTTTTTCTAATTTATTTAATTCTAAGTAGAATTAATTCTTTTTATTTATTCACGATAACACCAAGCGCACTGCTCTAGTTGTTTTAAACCATTGAATAATTAATTTATTTATTTTATTTCTTTTTGTTTTATTCAACCAATTCTATTGATAATTTTTTTATTATTTTCTATTATGTCGTTATTATTATTTTATTATTTATTTATTATTCTTACTTTTTCTAAGAGAGCTTATAAAATACGCGATGTAATCTTTAACTGTGTAGGTTTGTGATGTTGCAAATAAAATAAAATTTGAAGCATTGTGTAATTTATTATTATTACAAATGTCATAGCGAATACATATAATAATCTTCGCTCTTTTACTGTTCAATTGGCTAGTAAGTTTGAAATTTTTTCAAGCAAAATTTTCTTAAACAAAGTTTTAGACAAAATCAAAACATTTAAAATCTATTTTTAGTTAAAATTAAATTTTATAATCATATATAAACATTAAAAAATACTTTTTGTTAATTCTTGATTTAAAAACTATTTTTAAATATAACGAGTTTAGAATCTTCAAAGGTTTGAAGGTCATTGGACTTCAATGCGCCAAATGATAACACAAAACTTTGTTGGGGTATTGTGAAAAAAACACAGTAAAATCAATAAAACACAAAATGATAAAAGTGCAACATTAATTAAAAATTTACAAAAATTCAAAAGTAGTATTGATCGGGTGGAATTGGTATGGTTGAATGCCAAATTGAGAGACGAGTCCAGAAATGATAATAAAAATTTAGTGAGAGGTCCCTAGAAAATAATATAAGACAAAAAAGGAAATTAATTAAAAAAATTAATTACTAATGAGAAGCCCGAGTCAATGGGAAGTCCGAGGCAATGGGAAACCCGAGAGATGAGAAAACCCGGCGTGTAGACGGAATAATATAAACGGGTAAATTGGCCTAAACAATATTAAATGGGCGCCACTGATCTATGGAGAGGTAATTATTTCCTAATTTGTAATTTAGTAATGGAGCAAACGTTGTTGACAAATGTCGGCTAAGGTGGTCTGTGGGAAGTAATTATTTTTAATAATTTAATAATGTAGCAAATGTTTATGACAATTATTTGAAAACAGTCTGAGCAGGAGTATAAAAGGAAAAGAGAAAAACACGAAATGGCCAGTGGTCGAAGCAAACGAGTAGTGTAGTCAGGTCAGTAGAAGAATCTAAACCCAAGTAAAGTCAAAGTTATCTATCAGAAAGGTGATTATACATTGGATAACCTACCTTAAGATAATCAAATTTATACGGTGGTTGAATGGTGCAAATAAATCAGTGAAATTGTGATTACAAAACGTTGAAATAAATCGGATTGAGTTGTAACTGTGATAAAGTGCAAATAAAATTATTCTGTGTTGGGTTTGCTTTTTTGATTCGAAAAGGACACGAGGAGTCAGAGGGAACAGACTCTCAATAATAATAACCGAACAAATTCCATTTTCCAATATTTTTGACTATCTTCCAATGACAATTTGGAAATGTCATGGTTAACTCACAATATTTAAAAAAACGAAATTTTCAAAAATCTTTCTCTAGAAAAACTATTCCACCTAGAAATATTTCTCGAAAAAATATCTTGAAAATTTCAAAAATCTCAAATTCTCGCACTAGTTCGATAAAACAAAATGTTCAATTTGCACATTTTTTGCACTCAAAAATCAAGATTTTCATTAAAGTGCCCTGACTACAGTCAGAAATGACACTTTGAAAGACTAAGGTCAGAAATTCAAAAATTGTAAATAAATTTGTGGAGAGTGACAAGGTGTTTGCTTTATAACTCAAAGCTGACTAGAGTGCTAACATAGTACTTTATATATTAATAGACTCTTCATTAATTGACCTTTTACATATTTTTATATACAAGTTATTACGCATATGATACAATATTTTGTCAAAATTTCAAATTATCTAAATAATCAAATAATAGGAATGCCAAAAAATATGTAAGTTGAAGTACAGTTCTTCGCGTAAAAGTGCAAAGTTTAAACATTACACTATTCTAACAGTTATCTAGATGTCTAAACACTTGACATTCAACGAATTGCGCAAATTATCTTCATAATCTTGAATATAGAGTACATCCGTAAAATTAGAATCACGGATAATTAGGAATATTAATCGTACTTTGTAGCTTGGATAAATATATTATTCCCATATGCAGGGATTTTTATTAATAAAATTTAATAAATGCTATTTTCTAATTTATTAGAATCTTAGTTTAACATGAGATATGTCAAATTGTGTTTAAACGACTAAAGGAAGCAATCTGAAAATCAAACCCTCAAAGTGGGAATTGGGAAAATCATAATTAGCATATGTTGAACATATTATCTCATGAATAGGTTTGCAACCAAATCCAGATTATGTAAAGAAAATTGAAAACTATCCAACTCCTAAAAAAAGTCTATGATGTCAAACAATTTCTTGGATTAGCAAGCTATTATCGAAAATTTATTAAAATTTTACATGTATTACTCATCCACTGACAATATAATTATAGAAAACTACAAAAGTTGTGTGGGGAAAAGCCAGTAGAATGTATTTTATACCTTCAAACAAAATTTGATGACTCCAATATTAAGATACTCTGATTTTACTATAATATTTATTTTAATGACAGTCGCTAGCAATTGTGCATTGGTAGCAGTATTGGAACAGCAAGTTGAAAGAGAAAAGGATCCAATAATTGCATATACAAGTTGATCACTAAAGCCCCACGAAAAAATTATTCAACTATTGAAAAAAACTTAAGCTTTGGTATATGAATATTAACATTTCGCCAATATTGAGTTGGTCGAAAATTTATTGTTTATACAGACCACAATTCATTAAAATGGTTAATGAAACACCGAGATGCTGCAAGTAAGTTGATTTTGCGATCATGAAAATCAATAAGCGAATGATGAAATCAATAATAGTCAAGAGATAATAAAATTGAGAGATACAGTATTTGATGTGACTAAAACAGCAATTAATATGCCTGAGTTGCAACGATACCAAGAAATAGACGATGAATTAAAACAAATAATTAAGCATACAGGGATAATTAAAAATGATAGTGAATTAAAGCAAATAATCGATGGTACGTGACCTTGGGTAACCCAAGCATACAAAACTAAACTTTTCTCCCGCTTGTTGTCCACTGGACTCTTATGTTCATTGATTCGACTCACGACTGTTGGATGTACGAGCCGGGTTGACATGGCCACGATCGTTAGTGCCAGTAAGTAATCCATGAAGGTATCTTGAAATATATTCATTATAATTAATTGCGGATAGTGGTTCCAAATAAACATAGAGATACATTGTTATAACAGTATCATGATGGTGGATATTTATCAGCAAGAAAAACGTTATCAGGATTAAAATTAAACTATTTTTGGAATACAATGGAGCAAGATGTAAAACAATTGTGTGGCACTTGCAAGATGTCTGACTCAAAGAAACACTGGGAGAAAAATAAAAGTTACACTTAAGCTAATGCTACCACCACCGATGGAAATATCTGCCATGGATATCAGTAGATGGATATGTCACCGCTAGACCATGTCAGCGCTGGACCACATACCCCCCCCCGTTGCACAATTTTTTCTAAGTCCAAAAGTACAAATATTTTCCTGAGACAATGACTCATTCAAGGTCATTTAAACAAAGATCATGACTCATTCAAGGTCATTGGATGAGTCATAATGATTTCTCAAGGTCATTCAAAAGTAGGTCAAGGTCATTCGGTGAGTCATCATCATATTTTAAAAAGTACAAATTTTTCAAGGTCATTCAAATTTCTCAAGGTCAAAAATTTTAATTTAAATTGACTAATTATAAAAATAAGTAGTATTTTAATATTTTTTAATTTTTATTCTATTATTATTATTATTAAAATTATCAATATTACAAGTTATTATTACTTTTAACAATGTTATTAATACTATATTAATTTTTATTATACTAATAAAAAGTTGATAAAACGTAATTCAACTTAATTCAACTAATTCAAGTAAAAACTCAACATAAAATCAACAAAATACATTATTATTATTATCATCAACATTATTATAAGTTAACATCATAAATTTTATGTCAATCTTTAGATCCACGCTATTATATTGTTATTTGGTTGCGGATCTTCTTTAACTCTTTTCCCCAATGATGGAAAACATAAAAAGAAATAAAATTAATCAACGTTAATAATAAATACCACAAAAGCAATAAATAAAATTAATCAAAGTTAATAATAAATAAAATTATGATACAATATTTAAAAATTATTACAAGTTATTATTACTATTATTCAAAATCTTTATTACAATTATTACTTTTAACAATGTTATTATCATTAATTTTTTATTATATTAATAAAAAGTTGATAAAACACAAAAGTATTTTCACCAAAATAAATTCAACAAAATACATTTATATTATTATTATTATTATTCGAAATCTTTATTACAATTATTACAAGTTATTATTATTTTTAGCAATGTTATTAATACTATATTAATTTTTATTATACTAATAAAAGTTGATAAAACACAAATAAAAACTCAACATAAAATACATTGTATTGAAATAAATCACACGATACAAAACATCAGTCTGATACGTCATCAATATATGAGCTGTCATAGCTTCGGCTGTGTGTGCTTTGGTAGCTGGGGCTGTGCGATAATTGGTCATCATCAATGGCATCGATTCCTAAATAATGTCCAAATGCGAGACTGGAATTTCTACCCAACCAATTACGCTTATCGTCTTTATTGGTAAGCGCAATTTTATTGTTCTTAAATGTAAACAATTGGTGGTTCCGCGTCCTTATTCTAGTCTGAGGCTCCGTGAATATTGTTTCATTATTAAAACAATCTAAATATGACTGGTGCTCAATCTCGTCGCCAACAACTTCACCCACTTAGCCCTCATTGTATCTTTAGTACCTAAAAGACTATATAGCACTTGGGTCTTAAGAAAACCCATTCTTCATACCCAAGGCCTTTACTCTCATCTTTGAATTTTTCTATTACTGAGTCAAGTTTTCTTGAGTACAATGGATATGCTGTGTCGTAATTAGATGTATCTAAAAGGTTGTTTCTTATCATTACCGGCAAAAGAGTGTCTAGCCTACAGTGCTTAATCTCAAGGAAAAATGAATCCGTGTCGCCGGCAACGATATTTATTTCACAATTAAATTCATTGCGATATTTTGCTAGTTCCTTATATTGTAGTTCGTACATTCTAAGTTTAGACAGGTCTAGAACTGATTGTCCGATGTAACTAGGCCTGTCTAAACATATCGATTCCTCATTCAGATGAGTAGCAATCAGATTATCATCAATTACGATAGATTTTCTGAAAGTTGATTTTGAGGCATATACAATCATCTTTTCATCAGAATTGCATAGCCTCAAATTCATCCGTTTTTTAAGATTTTCGACAGACTTTCCATACAAACTATTATTATAAAGTTTAAACAAGTCCTTATATAGGTCGCTAGTACTTTGAGCTCTTAATTTTGTGTTTTTGTCAATGTATGCATGAAATATAGGTGCTTGCTTGAATTTAATTGCGCAATGAACTTTAACAACCTTCACACCGAGAGAAAGATAAAGCTTGAGAAGTCGCCAATGAAGAACATGGTTCTTCTTAGGCCAATGTGTGAGCATCAACTTCTCAACTTTAGAATTCGGTGGACATATCTTTTCCGGCCCAATCGGAAAATCATTCAAAAAATCATGTAAATAATCTGAAATCTTGATATCAACTTCCATAGTATAACCATATGGAAGGATTTCAATATCCACAACATTCGCACATTCACTCAAAACCTCATCCAAACCATCATACACCCAAACAAAATCAGCATACGGAAGATATTGGCTAAGTGCCCAACCATACAAATTATTAATATCTATATACAAGAGTTCTGTATCCTCAGAACTTGCGACTTATGTTTGTTAACAAATGTTAACCCACCCCGTATTCCTCCCTCGTAGAAATTAAACATTTCCATGTCCTGTAGAAGTTCTATGGGTTCGTGTAATGTCATGAGAGCTGACGCCCATGACATACCCTATATTAAAATAATAAATCTTACATTTATCATCATCATCACTTTGACATTCTGAACATGAATCTTCATCCACGTCAATGTGGGCATTTCCAGAAACTGGTGCATAATTGTGGACATCCTCAGAAATGTAAGCATATACATTATTGTCCAAATCTACTAAAAAATGAATTAAAAGAAAAATATACATTAAAATTTACCATCATATTCGCTATCACTGATAATAATTGTCGGCGTATCTTCGATTAAAATAAAATTATTCTCTAAAATTATATAAAAATAAATAATAATAAAATTTAAAATTACCATTTTCAAATTCTATAACTCCATCGATCTGATTTTGAATTTCGGTTATATTAAACCAATCTAGAAAATAGAATAATAAAAAATAAATAAATACCATTTTCATCGGCCAATAATTGTCTTAAAATGCTTGAATTCTCCATTTTGAAAGTTTTGAAATTTGATAAATTTTTGAATAAATTGTGACAACTTTGGAAATTGTCAATGTTTATAAAGAGAATCAAATTTTCAAGATTTAGCCAATCACATTTAAGCAATACACACATATAAATGAGACATTTTTAGACATTTTTTCTTTGTAAAACACATGCAGTCTACACTGTGTAGGCATGCGTTCTTTGTAAAATCACATACATACTTTTGTTTGTAGTGTTTTCTTTGTAAATCCCATAAAAATTATGAGGTTCTTTGTAAATTACATACAGTTTTGTGTATGCATGCAGTCATGCATTAGCACTGGCTTTGTTAAAATTAATTAATTAAGTAATAATAATAATAATAAAACATAACAATAATAATAAAACATAACGAAACATTAATACATTTATTATACATCAAATCGCTTGGATAATAACCAAGCAAAAAAATGTTGATCACATGTTAAAGTCCATGGTTTTTGATACATAGTTTTATTATACACAATGGGTTTACCCATTGTTTGCAGTTTCGAAACCATTAAAGCCGGATAATAGAAACCCATAGGATCAAATTCAAATATCTTGCTAGGTTTCATATATATTGCTAACCATTGTTCTCCACCGAGATGAGACGATTGAGTATTGACGATTATGGCTTGATTATTACGTAAATATGGAATTTTATCAATAGGAAAAACTCCTAAAACCTCATGTCCTAGTATTTGTTTCCCAATTCGATAGACCTGAACAGAACTACATCAATAATATTAATAATACATGAAAAACTTACTCCATGACAAATTATCATAAATTATCTCTATATTTATAACATTCAAACCAACACAGTTCTGTTTGCAGTTATTTGAACCTCATTTTCAAATACTCCATATATTACAACATGCACCGGTTCAGTTGTAGCTTTAGCAAACTTTATATCTAATCGTAAATTTCCATTTTGAGGTAATTGACTCTGATTTAAATCAAAATCGGGGCCAAAACAAATGTAAAGAATGGATATTTGCTTTTAAAATCTTCAAGAGTTATACCACAATTAGGTTTTTATCCAAATAACTAATATTTCTCACTATACTCTGCATATATGTAGCACAATAATTATCATTTTCGAAATCTTGAGTATATGTTTCTCTATAATCACTATTTTTCGATAAAGTTAGCGATGTTACTCCAAAATCTTTGAAAATTGAGCTCGATGTTAAGTGTGATCCATTATATAGAGATTCACTTTCAGAAGTTGTGCATTCTTCTATCTCCAAATATTTGTTCCTTATAGAAAGAAGCTGTACCTTTAGCAATAGCAAATTGAACAATTTCCTTTGTTTTCAATGGATATATTGCATGCTTAGAATTAAGCCCCAGTTGATGACGAGCTAATACAGAGGGCTCAACACGAAATTTTCTCATCAATAATTTTGCATCAACTAATTGAAGAATTGGTGCATTTGTAGCACTTGTTAGTGATAATGCAGACTCAGATCTTTTCAATCTAATGTATACATTAACACCTGCGAGTAAATATTTCGGTTGATCCATAAAATCGAGTTGCAATGATGAGCATATGGTAAATAATTTCGAGCCTTTAATCCACTTTTTCCTATCGTCATCACTACCATAACCCATAGGAGTTAAACATGTATTTTAGTTTTGCTATTGTAATTTATAATAGTTTCTATTAGAGTTTTGTGAATATATGTACTGTTCCACCCTCAATCTTGATATTATTAAATCCGAGAATTGCATCTTTAAAAAGTGTATGAAACAAGAAATTATTTGGTATTACATCACATGATTCACCCAACGGTTTTCTATCATTATCTACAACTTTAATCTGAACAGTTAACAATGTATCGTTCAAATCTAGATATTCAGTTTGGGAACCATTAATATAAAATTCAATATCATGGGTATTCTAAATCACTTTTATTGTTGTTGATTAAAGAGACCGTTGACAAATTGATTAAAAATCCTAAGGATCCATGTTTTGGAAAGTCTGAGTGTAATTTGTCAAATGAGTGTGAATTGAGTGTTGATCTAAATAATAATAAAAA
This sequence comes from Schmidtea mediterranea, assembly GCA_022537955.1. Taxonomy (NCBI): domain Eukaryota; kingdom Metazoa; phylum Platyhelminthes; order Tricladida; family Dugesiidae; genus Schmidtea; species Schmidtea mediterranea. The sequence continues at coordinate 312,042,080 of CM039679.1, read as the reverse complement.
TGGATATAAAAAATTGAGACTAAATATGTGTTAGTATTGCCGTACTCTGAAGACTTTACAAATTATAAAAGGAAGTTAAGTAAACAGATGGAAAATTTAGAGTATAAGATCGTCTATAATTCGTGTAAGGTACGCAATATGTTTATTAATAAATCAAAAACTCCGGTTGGATTGTGTTCTGATCTCGTTTATCAATTTACATGTAATGGGTGTAATGCCACATACATTGGAGAGACTTCCCATCATCTCTGTACTCGAGTTCTAGAGCATTGTCGATTGAAGGGTTTGACCAATATTAGTGAGCACAATAGAGGCTGTAAAAGTGAAATATGAATGTCTGATTTTAGAATTTTGTTGAAAAGTTTTAATAATTATTGGGAACGCGTGATATGTGAAGCATTGTTGATAAGGTCATTGGATCCAAAGATTAATGTGCAAAGTGCTGTGACTACGAATGTTTTGAATGTTTTTAAATAGTTTACGTATGTTAAATAATGTTTATGTATTGTTTTTTTAAAAAAAAACTTTTTTTCAATATTATTAAAATAATAGAATTTTTAAATTACATTATTTTTTAAAAGTTATAATATAAATAAAACTGATAATATTTATAGAAATAAAATTTTAAATTAATTAAAAGTTATTTGAATATTTTTTAAATATTTATTTATTACAAAATTAAATTAATAAAAAATAATTTGTTTAAATTAAATGTTAATTCATAACATTTTTAGTTCGTTTTGAGTACCTGAAGATGACAGTTATGCTGTATAAATATATAGTACGAAAAGTTTTTTATTGGCGCTATCTTTTAATTAAATCGTTGCCAAATTTATTTAATTATTTATTAATAATAATAATAATAATAGAATAAAAATTAAAAAATATTAAAATACTACATTTTTTTATAAGTAGTAAATTTAAATTAAAAAGTTTTTAAAAATACTATTACCTTGAGAAATTTGAATGACATTGAGAAATTTTTGCTTTTATAAAATATGATGATGACTCATCCAATGACCTTGACCTACTTGTAAATGACCTTGGAAAATATGATGACTCACCCAATGACCTTGAATGAGTCGTTGTCTTTGTCTCAGGCAAAAATTTGTACTTTTGAACTTAGAAAAAAATTTACCTCCCGGGGGGTTTGTGGTCCAGTGGTGGCATGGTCTAGCGGTGACATAACCATCTACTGATATCATCTGGCCTTTACCTGAGACAACAAATTGAAATAGATATATCATTGTATTTTGTGATTACCTTACAAAATGGCCAGAAGCCAGTATGCTATACCTAATCAAAAAGCTGAAACTGTTACTCAGATATTCGTAGAAAATATTATATTCAGATACGGAGCTCCAAAGAAATTATTGACAGATACTTACTGGCACTAACGAACGTGACCATGTCAACCTGGTACGTACATCCAACAGTCGTGAGTCTAATCAATAAACATAAGAGTCCAGTAGGTAAGAAGCGGGAGAAAAATTTAGTTTTGCATCCATGGGTTATCCAAGGTCACGTACCATCAGTCCGCAGTAACCCACTATTATGAATAAGAAATTTTACATATTTAAATATTCTTGGTTTCTTTTACAATAAAACAAAGTATTATAAGCAGTTATGCCCAGGATGTTATATAACACATTCTTTTTCTTTTAGTTGAGAAAACCTTGTTTGGTCAAGTACTGAACTACTTTCTTTGTTAAAAAATAATAGTATTAATTCTTGGCTTTCTATTGAGATCATCAATTGATCATCAGTCATGTTAATCTATGGAGATTTGAAAAGAGGATCACTAATTTGTCTTTTTTGGGGTTATAATTGACTAACTTAGCTTTCTTTTGATAATAAAACGGCAATGCTTATATATCTTCTTTATTGCTTTGAAATTACGGTGTCAAAAACATTTGTTTTGCGTACAGTCTTGACAATTGTCATTTTTGGTCCAAAAAGAATCTAGCTGTTACATTTTGATCAGTTTTTTAGATAGGTTCACATAATGTTTTGGTTACATTTTCACCCTTATTCTGTTTGATTTGTCCATTCTGATTCCTTAATCAGCATTTTTAAATATGTGTTTTTGTAAACACAAAGAGCCCAAATTTGACTAGGGAAATATATTTTGAAATATATCTTCTCACTTGGAGAGTAACATTTCCTTTTTAGGATCTAAAAATAATTTCTTTATTCTGTAGACTAGTCTTTTTCACTATATTTTGACATAATTTTGTTTACAGTTTTAGAGCCGGAGTTATTTTGGATCAAAACTGGATCTTTGATAAAATGATCGCTGGATTTTAGATCATTGTCATCAAACAGCAGATCATCCTCTTCTCTTTGAAACTCTATTAAAATTGTCCACAATAATAGAATATCCTGAATTATCAAACCTGCAAAAATGGTCTGGGCCCATAAATGACTCCCATTGCGTATATGAAAAGAGTTTTACATAAAGTTTAAAAGTTATCTTTTATTTTCTTTGTTTATTTATGAAAGACAAATTAGTAAATTGGAATTTCTTTCTTTTTTACGTGACGTTTTTAAGGTGAAACTTTCGTCAATTTAGGAAATGTAAATGGTGTCCATTAGCAACTATTGTGATTTTGTCCTTTTTCATTCTTGAAATTTGGAGTTGCTGGTTTATGGTCGACAAAGGAAAACAAAAGGTAAAGATAGGCACTGATCATTGATAGACGGAATAATTTTTCATGGCGTGTTTTTTTTCAATTTTTTAATTGTTAGATGTACACTTCTCTTTTTTTAACATACTCCCATCGTACTGGTCTAGGCAAAAAGGGGATTTTTTTATGTCAAACAATATTTTTTATGTGTATTTATTTGTTTGTTAAATAATTAATTTACAAATATTTTAAATTATCCCACAACAATAAATCATTTGAAATTTTATCTTTGAAAATTTCAAAATATTTTAGTAATGTTTCTTCCAGTGGAGGTTTGAAAAGGCTAACTTGTGGCAGTAAGATTACGGGGCCCTAAATATCAGGTTGGGCGTAATATACCGAGTGGGTTGAAGTTTTATACATGTCATTAATGAAAGAAAAGCATTGCTAATAAATGGATTGTAACAAATAAATTGTGTTTTAATTAATGTATAATGGCTATATATAAAACCAAATTTGTTAAAATAAAAAAAATAAATAAGCATATTGAAACTCAAAGTACCAGTTTGATACTCAAATATTCCAATATTGTGATTGCTGATTTATTCTTCTACTTATTTGCATCTTCTTTTTATTATTATTGTTATTATTATTATTATTATTATTATTATTATTATTATTATTATTATTATTATTATTATTATTATTGTTGTTGTTGTTGTTGTTGTTATTGTTGTTGTGTTATTATCTGATAAAAAAGCTTTGGCATTTCTCCACGTGAAATAAATCGAAATCAAGGCATCCATGATTATCTCATTTTTAGAAAAATAACCTTTGAAATAAGTATTTTGAATGTTTTTGAAACTAATGCTTACCTAATATTTTCTACAAAATTTGACTATGAATACCTTAAATAAATCTGATTCATAGTCAAATTTTGTAGAAAATATTATGAGAAATATTGTAATCAAGATTATTATTTTTATTGTGATTATGATTGTTATAGTTATGATATTATTAATTATCTCAATAGTTAATATGGATTTGAGGTTGTTTTAATAATAAATAATTATTGGGAATTTCCAATTTTGATATGGATGATATTAAACCTACAACTATTATTATTATTATTATTATTATTATTATTATTATTATTATTATTATTATTATTATTATTATTATTATAATTATTATTATTAGTTTCATTATTATATACAGAAATCTGTATTATAATATAACATTGATGCCATTTTAAACATAAATTCTAAAGTATTCTACAATTTATGTCCTATCTAAAAATAAAAGTCAGATATAAATCTTTGTCATATCTCCATAAATCCCGACGATTTCCAATGATTTCATTGCATTTGCGTATAGGATCCATTTGTCTGGCATCTGTGAGTGATTTAGCACAATTAATATTTGTGGATATGCATTACTCTTTCCATAAAGCCACTGATTATAACTTTGGCAGTAGTTGTCAAAGTCAATTATGCACATTACTCCAAAATCATTAGAACAATCGTTATATTCAATATTGATTAAAAATGATCTAAAAAAATTTTGGTCTCCCTGAATTGTGAAATAGTTATAACTGTAGGATCGGAGGTTATCGATATTCCACGGGTATGAATACACTAAGTTAGATAGCGAGAACCATGACATTAAAGAATCCGAAGCTTGCACAATAAACGACAAACTTGCTGCTGGAATTCCGTTTGAATCTTTTATCGTTATGTTCATGAAATTCGGTTTCACATAAGCCCATTCGTCAAGAAGGATGCTCCGAAAGTTTTGTGAAGTATTTGAAGTATCCATCACAGAATCAAACTTTGGATTATTTGTAATGAAAAGATCTAGTGAACGCGTTTCGCTCCCGGAATTTATTCGAAATAAAGTCAAAACATTTGCAACTTTAATTGAGACTTTAATATTCAATTGCTCAGTAAAAATCGACGAATTCGACCGAGGTAGAATGCAAGAATCATTTTGTAGAATAAAATATTTTCTTTGATTATCTAGTGCCTGCTCTCCACATTTTACATGTCTTGATAAATCACAAAAGGCGACCCAGTTTATTAAGACAATGAAAAAAGGCGCCAAAATGAACATTAGGATAAATTGTATTTTTTTGAGTTTTAACTATTTATATATTTCTAAGGTTGTTCGATAGCAAATAGAATTCAAGTTGTGTTAATTAAATATTTTATTATTATTATTATTATTATTATTATTATTATTATTATTATTATTATTATTATTATTATTATTATTATTATTATTATTATTATTATTATTATTATTATTATTATTATTATTATTATTATTATTATTATTATTATTATTATAATTATTATTATTACTATTCTTATTATTATTATTATTATTATTTTTATTATTATTATTATTATTATTATTATTATTATTATTATTATTACTATTCTTATTATTATTATTATTATTATTATTATTATTATTATTATTATTATAATTATTATTATTACTATTCTTCTTCTTCTTATTATTATTATTATTATTATTATTATTATTATTATTATTATTATTAATATTATTATTATTATTGCTACTTTATCTCTAACATATAGATAGAATAGCCAATTTCATTAAAACGACTTCTTAAATTAAATATAAAATGTAGCAACATAAAATTTATTAAAATATTTCTAAGAAGGTTCTTTTTAATTTTATTTAATGTAAATGGCATTGAAATTATTATATGGAAAATATGAGAAATTTAATGTAAAAATTCTTTAAATATTAAAATTTTAATAAAATTTATTCTACATTTTTTTAAACAGGAAAATAGATTCAAATAATTTAAATAATTTATCTTTTTTAGAGATTTTATTTTTTGTTTTTTAAATGAATTAAATTAGTTCGTGAGTTAATTAATTAGTTTCTCAACAGTGACTGGCAAGTTGGGCGGAAACATAATTGAAATGTGAAAATCATAGCGAAATTGAATAAAAAAAGAGCGATTATTGAAAATGGGAAATGTCATTAGTTGCCGTCAGACATGAAACCGGTAAAATTGCATATAAATCACAGTTGGGACATTTATTCCACTGAATGAAGATATGAGAATTTATTTATTTTATTTTATTGTTTTGATTCATGTAAATTTCACGCGTCATTTTGATTACGCAATTCAATGCGGATCCGCGGCTTATAGTAATTTTAAGATCTATTTTATTCTTGTCAATGAGTCTTGCTATTTTCCCAGAGCTTTTTCGCAGGATGCAATGCTAAAATTGAAACAAGTAAATTACGTCAAGATATCTAATTCGGTTTTCCTATTTAGACTAATCTCTGGAAGCAGTGTCAATAGTTCCGATTATTTCATCAGGGCTCCAATTGATAATCTAACTGTGAATGAACTGCCAGCAAGCAACAAACAGAATTTTAGAAGTGCTTTATTAGAAGACTGGGACAACGTTTCACCTAGCACTATCAACGTTACAGTGTGGGATTACGATGGCAAGGTTGCGGTCGTAATGGCATTCACCGTAAAGAGGTCGGATACGATTACGTCGTGGTTTAACATAAATAATTTGAATTATTCATATCCTTGGAATTTGAGTTTTTTAAAATCTGTGAATTACAGCAATTTTGGAATAAGAAGTTATCCGGCTAATAGAGAATTTTATATAAATTTGTTTGCGATTAGTTGCTATTATGATATGTGGATTTTCGGGATTTTTTCAGTGTCTGATAGCTGCCTGTATGGAAACCAGACGCAAAACGGCACCGCTTATGTGAATCCTCAAATCATATATACCAAAATTCCTACAATTGGTAATTGGAATAGCAATAGAATACCCCTGAAATACATGGAAATAAAAGCGATTTATGACTCGATTTATCAAATATATGCTATATGATGAATTCTGTTTTCGGCTAGATTCATAAGCATTTACCCATTACATGAATGATTATAATAATAATAATAATAATAATAATAATAATAATAATAATAATAATAATAATAATAATAATAATAATAATAATAATATGACTACGAAACAGGTAATGATCGGCTCAGTGATGGGCGTCAGCCAAAATAATATTATTAGGACTTTATTTTGTTTTTCACCTCTGATTTCTTTATAAGTGACATAATATTTTCTACAAAATTTGATTATGAATCAAATTTATTTTAGGTATTCACGAATTTTTGGCCCAGCCTGTCTCACGTGATTATTATGAAAATAATAATAATAATAATAATAATAATAATAATAATAATAATAATAATAATAATAATAATAATAATAATAATAATAATAATAATAATAATAACAAATAATTAAATAGATTTGGCAACGATTTAATTAAAAGATAACGCAAATAAAAAACTCTTCGTACGATATATTTCGACAGCATAACTGTCATCTTCACTTACACAAAACCAACTAAAAATATTATGAATTAACTTATAATTTAAACAAATTATTTTTTTATATTAATTTAATTTTGTAATAAATAAACATTTAAAAAATATTCAAATACTTTTAAATAATTTTAAAATGTTATTTATATAAATATTATCATTTTTTATCTATATTTATTATCTATATTTTTATCTATAATTTTTAAACAATAATGTAATTTATAAATTAAATTATTTTAATAATATTAAAAAAAAGGTTTTTTTAAAAAACAATACATAAACATGATTTAACATACGTAAACTATTTAAAAACACTTAAAACATTCGTAGTCACAGCACTTTGCACATTTATCTTTGGATCCAATGACCTTATCAGCAATGCTTCACATATCACGCGTTCCCAATAATTATTAAAACTTTTCAACAAAATTCTAAAGTCAGACATTCATATTTCACATTTACAGCCTCTATTGCTCACTAATATTGGTCAAACCCTTCAATCGACAATGCTCTAGAACTCGAGTACAGAGATGGCGGGAAGTCTCTCCAATGTATGTGGCATTACACCCATTACGTGTAAATTGATTAAAATTTAGTTGATGGTATATCTAATAATGTATGGAGTCGGGTGAACTTGTAAATTAGTATTTTCAAATCCTAACTTGGTGAATTATTATCAAAATATTGAATTTTTAATAGAAACAGTATATTTGCTATAAATTTATAGAATTTGGTCAAGTATTTACATGTAAATAATCTTATGGTGGGTTATTTTCATAAAATTTATAAATCCAATGTTTAAATCCTATCTTGAATGAGTTATTTTCAAAATTCTTACATCAGTGGTGTCGGTAATAATTCATTGAGTCAGGGGTTCAAATCCTAGCGTGGGCGAATTATTTTTTTATTTTCAGAATTAAATTTTTTAATAGAATATAAATCAGTATATTTTATTTGCTGTAAATTTCAAATTTTAAAAAAAAATTGGTAAAGTATATCTTGTATAATTTAGTTTTTTACATTTAGTTAAGTTGAAATTTTAAACTTTGTGAATTATTTTCTTAAAATAGTAGATAGATATGTCACCGCTGGACCACATACCCCTCCCCCCACCCCCCCGGGGAAAAAATTTTTCGCGCTAAGTCCAAAAGTACAATTTTTTTAAAAGTACAAAAAATTTTTAAACAAAGACCATGACTCATTCAAGGTCATTGGATGACTCATCATATATTTTCAAGGTCATTGGATGACTCATCAAATTTTAAAACAAAGACCATGACTCATTCAAGGTCATTGGATGACTCATCATATTTTTTCAAGGTCATTGAAACAAAGACCATGACTCATACAAAAAAATTTTTTTTTCAAAATTTTTTCTATGTTTAAAAGTACACGATTTCCTATATCACCGCTAGACCAAAAAAGATAGAATATTTTTCGAAATTTTTTCAAAATTTTTTCTATGTTTAAAAGTACAAATTTTTTCAAGGTCATTTAAAAGTAGGTCAAGGTCATTCAAAAAAAAAATTTTTTTTTTCAAAATTTTTTTATGTTGAAAAGTACATATATTTTCAAGGTCATTCAAAAATTTTTTCAAAAATTTTTCTATGTTGAAAAGTACACGATTTCCTATGTCACCGCTAGACCAAAAAAGATAGAATATTTTTCGAAATTTTTTCAAAATTTTTTTATGTTTAAAAGTACACGATTTCCTATGTCACCGCTGGACGAAAAAAGATAGAAGATTTTTCGAAATTTTTTCAAGGTCATTTAAAAGTAGGTCAAGGTCATTCAATTTTTTTTTTTTTTTTTCAAAATTTTTTCTTTGTTGAAAAGTACACGATTTCCTATGTCACCGCTGGACCAAAAAAGATAGAATATTTTTCGAAATTTTTTCAAAATTTTTTCTATGTTGAAAAGTACATATATTTTTTCAAGGTCACGGATTTTTTAATCATTTTTTAATTATAATATATCTACTTACTTTTATAAGTAGTATATATTTTGTAAATTTAATTTTATTATTATTTTATAAAATATAATTATTTTTTAAAAATATTATTATTTTTATTATTGTACTACTTACTTTTATAAGTAGTATATATATATATATTTTTTTTTTTAATTATTATTTTTATTATTATTACTATTATTACAATGATTATTTTTATTATTGTACTAGTTACTTTTATAAGTAGTATATATATATTTTTTAATTATTATTATTATTATTATTATTACTATTATTTTTATTATTATTATTATTATTACAATGATTATTTTTATTATTGTACTACTTACTTTTATAAGTAGTATATATATATTTTAATTATTATTATTATTATTATTATATTTATTATTATTATTATTATTATTATTATATTATTATTATTATTTATTATTAATATTAAACGATAACGCCAATAAAAAACCTTTCTTACGATATATTTCGATAGCACAGCTATCATCTTCAGGTACTCAAAACCAACTAAAAATATTATCAATTCATATTTAATTTAAACAAATTATTTTTTATTAATTTAATTTTTTAATAAATAAATATTTTTAAAAATATATTTTAAATTAATTTTAAATTTTAAATTTTTTACTTATATTCTAATTTTTTAAAAATTAATGCAATTTAAAATTTTCAATTATTTTAATAATATTAAAAAAACAAACATGATTTAACATACGTAAACTATTTAAAAACATTCAAAACATTCGTAGTCACAGCACTCTGCACATTAATCTTTGGATCCAATGACCTTATCAGCAATGCTTCACATATCACTCGTTCCCAATAACTATTAAAACTTCTCAACAAAATTCTAAAATCAGACATTCCGATATCACTTTTACAGCCTCTATTGCTCACTAATATTGGTCAAACCCTTCAATCGACAATGCTCTAGAACTCGAGTACAGAGATGACGGGAAGTCTCTCCAATGTATGTGGCATTACACCCATTACATGTAAATTGATAAACGAGATCAGAACACAATTCAACCGGAGTTTTTGATTTATTAATAAACATATTGCGTACCTTACACGAATTAGAGACGATCTTATACTCTAAATTTCCTATCAGTTTACTTAACTTCCTTTTATAATTTGTAAAGCCTTCAGAGTACGGCAATACTAACACATATTTAGGCTCAATTTTTTTATATCCATTTTTACCATCACCCAGACCATCACTCAATTCACACCCATCCGACAAATTACATTCAGACTTTCCACAACATGGATCCTTAGGATTTTTAATCAATTTATCAACAGTTTCTTTTATCATTAACAATAAAAATGATTTAGAATATCCATTCTTTATCAACAACTCAACCAATTTATCAACACTTTTTACCGAATTAGCAAAAGTAGAAGATAAAGCCCATGAACGATAAATCAATCCTTTCACCATATTTCTCTTATACTTAAATTCACAAAAGCTTTCTGGAGAAGTATAAAGACCAGTATCAGTTGGTTTTCTATAAATCTCTGTCTCATACTGTTTATCTTTGTGTTGATTTAACAAATCCAAAAACGCAATTGATGACTTTCTCTCCGTTTCACATGTGAATACAATGTTTTTATGTAAACTGTTCATAAACTGCAAAAACGGTTCTACATGTTTCTGGTTTTCAAATATAAGAAAAATATCATCCACATACCTTTTATAAACAAAAGGTTTTTCAAATTGGAAAGAAGCAATTTTCTTTTCCAAACTAGCCAAAAATATTGATGCCATCGTTGGTGCTAAAGGGGAACCCATAGCGACTCCATCTATTTATTGATACCATTCATCATTGAAAAGAAAATTGACATTTGAAGTAGCAAATTCAAGAAGTTTTCGAAATGCCCTTCTATCCAAAATGTGATGTTCCGAATCATTTTCATTCCACAACGCACAGCATAAGTCAATTGTCTCAACCAGTGGCACATTCGTAAACAAACTACAAACATCAAACGAAACCATAACATCATTCATACTTCGTTTTTGTAGCTTTGCAATACAAGAAACAAACTCAAAGCTATCCTTACATTCAAACTCTGATCGCATTAATGGTTTTAATAATCCATCTAAAAACTTTGCTATTTTATACTGGGCAGTACCAACCATCGACAAAACTGGTCTCATAGGTACACCATCTTTATGGATTTTTGGTAGCCCATATAGTTTAGCTGGCTGCGATCCTATTGGACGAATAGACTTACCTACCTCTTCATCAATAAGCTTCTTCTCAATAAAACCATTTAACATTTTTTGCACAAACTCTTCATCCTTAAGAGGAGGTAATTTTCCATTCTTCCGACCCTTTGGCAATTTCACAAAAATGTCAATTTTCTTTTCAATGATGAATGGTATCAACAAATAAAAGTATTAGATTTGATGTAGAACGTCAGAATCTAATACAAATCTCATTAACAAATAAAATAGTTAATAGATTAAAATATGAAATTAACCAAATGGGGTCGGTTAAAATACAATTCACCCTTCTTATACAATTTGAAAAAGATGGTGAAATAAAAGACAACTTCTTTAGTAATAAGGCAGAACTTTTCTCGGATAATTTTCTGCTTGATGGTATTACTAAATTAAATAATAAAATAGAAAGATTCACATATTTAGGGAGCAGATGGCGGGTTGTTAAAATCAAAGAAATTGATTTTATATTAACAAAGTATTTCCCTATAAATAGACTAGCTGGCCATAGTTATATCCCAACACCGAAATCTTTATCTGGCAAAAAAGCTATAGTTAACGTTCAAAACACTGACCATCACTGTTTTATATATAGTATATTAGCCCTTTTAAAACGAAGTGTAGTTCGCACCCATAGAAACAGAGTTACTTCTTATGAGAATTATTTGGACGAATTAAATTTTGACCCCATTGACGATTGTCCTATGAGACTCTGTAATATTCCCAAGTTCGAAAGAAAGAACAAGGACTTAAATCTGGCTATAAATGTTTTGACTTTTAACGAAAAACCGTCTAAAACTCTAGATGATATAAACTATATCCCCATCATCCGCATTTAGATATAATTCACCGGTCCAAGGTTACTGACGGTACACCTATTTATTTACTTCTTTTGGAGGACGGTGATAATTATCACTATACAGCTGTTTTTGATTTAAATAAATTAATGAACTGCCATGCAACTACATCTTGCAATGTGCAAATCTCTGTTCATTGGTGTCCCCATTGTCTTAACGGCTTTAGATTAAAACCTGCATTTGACGCCCACGTTTCCTTGTGCAGTAAAAATCAAACAGGCACTACTCTTTATACTTTGTCTAAAAATAAATATTTAAAATTTACAAATTTCGCAAAATCCATTACCCCGCCATTCGTAATTTATGCGGATTTTGAGTCAATTTTACCACTGGATATAAGGCATTATCAAATACATATGCCGATAGCAGCAGGTCTATTATTAATTAACAACTACACAAACACAAAACAATATTTTAATTTTATTGGCGATGATTGCGTTTTGGCGTTTTTAAAAAAGATTGATGAAATCGCTCTTTCGATTGTCTTGCCATATTATGAGGTTCATTGTCAAAAACCTATAGGACCACTATCTTTCAAGGAGGACCGAGAGTTCAAGGATTGTCGCACATGTTATCTGTGTAAAAAGTTTATTAGGGATAAAGTTAAGGATCATTGTCATTTCTCAGGTAAGTATTTAGGGGCTGCTTGTATGAAGTGTAATGTTTCTCGACGAATCCAGAAACAATTACCTGTGGTTTTCCATAATTTGAGGGGATATGATCTCCATCATATTTTAAAGTATGGTCTAAATAATTTTCTTCTTGGGAATTAAATATTATTCCGACCACTACCGAAAAATTTATCTCCCTCATCGCATACATTAATAAATTGCCTGTTCGTTTTATAGACAGCATGCAATTTATTAATTCATCTTTAGCAAAAGCGGTTAAGACACTTACTGATTTGCCTTTAACTGATTCTGTTTTTGATGATGCAATTGTTAGAGCCAAGGCTATTTTCCCTTATGACTTTGCGAAATCTCTTGAGGTTCTTGAATCGACGACTGAATTGCCTCCTATTTGGGGTTCTGTATCTGTTGATGAATATGCTACAGCCCAACAAATTTGGACACAGCAAAATTGCGAGACAATGCTAGATTATATGCTAACCTACTTAAAATTAGACGTATTCCTTCTTGCAGATTATTTTCAGCAATTTCGCGCAAAAGCAATTGCTTATAATACTCTAGAACCTCTTAATTTTTATGGAATTCCTGGTATGTCATGGGCGTCAGCTCTCATGACATTACAGGAACCCATAGAACTTTTGCAGGACATGGAAATGTTTAATTTCTATGAGGGAGGAATACGGGGTGGGTTAACATTTGTTAACAAACATTATGTCGCAAGTTCTGAGGATACAGAACTCTTGTATATAAATATAAATAATTTGTATGGTTGGGCACTTAGCCAATATCTTCCGTATGCTGATTTTGTTTGGGTGTATGATGGTTTGGATGATGTATTGAATGAGTGTATGAATGTTGCGGATATTGAAATCCTTCCATATGGATATACTATGGAAGTTGATATTGATATCCCTGATTATTTACATAATTTTTTGAATGATTTTCCGATTGGGCCGGAAAAGATGTGTCCACCGCAATCAAAAGTTGAGAAGTTGATGCTCACGCATTGGCCAAAGAAGAACCATGTTCTTCATTGGCGACTTCTCAGGCTTTATCTTTCTCTCGGTGTGAATGTTGTTAAAGTTCATCGCGCAATTAAATTCAAGCAAGCACCTATATTTCATGCATACATAGACAAAAACACAAAATTAAGAGCTCAAAGTACTAGCGAGCTATATAGGGACTTGTTTAAACTTTATAATAATAGTTTGTACGGAAAGTCTGTCGAAAACCTTAAAAAACGGATGAATTTGAGGCTATGCAATTCTGATGAAAAGATGATTGTATATGCCATAAAAGTATTCAATATATTTTTCAATAAAAGTATTCAATAAAAGTATTCAATAAAAGTTTTCAATAAAGTATTCAATAAAAGTATTCAATAAAAGTTTTTAATAAAAGTTTACAATAAAAGTTTTTTATCAATTATTAACATTTATTATAATTTAATCCAAATGGAATAAATAAAAACAAATGTTAATAATAATAACATTATATTAAAAATAAATAAAAATAAATAAAAAACTAACATTTATCAGTATCATCATCTGTAGAGCTGTCTTCCCCAGAAACGGAGGCATCCATATCTTCCCCAGAAACGGGGGCATAATTGTGGGTATCCATATCTTCCCCAGAAACGGGGGCATCAGCATTTTCATCTTCATCCAAATCTACTAAAATGGTTTTAAAAATAATAAAATAAAATAAAAATTTACCATGATCGATTTCATCTTCGCTATCACTGATAACAATGATTTCCGTCGGTGTTATAATAACTTCTAAAACAATAATAATAATAAATTAATAATTTAATAACTAAATTTACCACTATCCTCGATTATAATAACTTCGTTATCTTTTTCGGTGACATCATACCAATTAAATGTACCTTAATAATAAATAAATAAAGGAAATAATAAAATAAAAAACTTACCGTTTCCCACCGCTAATAATTGTTTAAGAATACTTGTTTTCTCCATTTTGAATATTTTGAAATCCCGCGAGTAAATTTTTGAATTAATTGTGACAAATTCTACATTTGTCAATGTTTATAAAGAGAATAATATTTTCAGGATTTAACCAATCACATTTAAGCAATACACACATATAGGTGAGAGATTTTTATGCATGCAGCCTATAGTGTGTAGGTATGTTTTCTTTGTAAAACACATGCAGTCTACACTGTGACTGCATGCGTTCTTTGTAAATCACATACATACTTTTGTTTGTATGTGTTTTCTTTATTCAATTTTGTGTACGCATGCACTTATCATGTGATGATCACGCACTTATAATGCACTGTCTTTGTGATCACGCACTTATCATGCAATGTCTTTGTTAACATTAATTAATTAAACACATAATAATAATATTAATAATAATAATAAATAATAATAAAAATTATAATAAATAATAATAAAAAATAATAATAATAATAATAATATTTATAAAAATAATAATAATAATAAAAATAATAATAATAATAATAATAAATAAAAAATATTAATAGTTAAAACATAACAATAAACATTAATACATTTATTAATCATCAAATCTCTTGGATAATAACCAAGCTAAACAATGTTGACCACATGTTAATGTCCATGGTTTTTGATACATAGTTTTATTATAGACAATAGATTTACCCATTGTTTGAAGTTTCGAAACCATTAAAGCCGGATAATAGAAACCCATAGGATCAAATACAAATATCTTGCTAGGTTTCATATATATTGCTAACCAATGTTCTCCACCGAGATGAGACGATTGAGTATTGACGATTATGGCTTGATTATTACGTAAATATGGAATTTTATCAAGAGGAAATACCCTTAAAAATTCATGTCCTAGTATTTGTTTTCCAATTTGATAGACCTGAACAGAACTACATCAATAATATTAATAATACATGAAAAACTTACTCCATGACAAATTATCATAAATTATCTATACATTTATACCAACATTTTCAAACCAAAACTGTTCTGTTTGCAGTTATTTGAACCTCGTTTTCAAATACGCCATATATTACAACATGTACCGGTTCAGTTGTAGCTTTAGAAAACTTTATATCTAATCGTAAATTTCCATTTTGAGGTAATTGACTCTGATTTAAATCAAAATCGGGGCCAAAACAAATGTAAAGAATGGATATTTGCTTTTAAAATCTTCAAGAGTTATACCACAATTAAGGTTTTTATCCAAATAACCCATATTTCTCACTATACTCTGCATATATGTAGCACAATAATTATCATTTTCGAAATCTTGAGTATATGTTTCTCTATAATCACTATTTTTCGATAAAGTTAGCGATGTTACACCAAAGTTTTTGAAAATTGAGCACGATGTTAAGTATGATCCATTATATTGAGATTCACTTTGAAATGTTACCAATATAAAGTTGGGCATTCTTCTATCTCCAAATATTTGTTCCTTATAGAAAGAAGCTGAACCTTTAGCAATAGCAAATTGAACAATTTCCTTTGTTTTCAATGGATATATTGCATGCTTAGAATTAAGCCCCAATTGATGACCGGCTAATACAGAGGGCTCAACCCGAACTCTTCTTACCAATAATTTAGCATCAACTAATTGAAGAATTGGAGCTGTGGTGGCACTTGTTAGTGATAATGCCGAATCAGATCTTTTCAATCTAATGTGTACATTAACACCTGGGAGTAAATATTTCGGTTGATCCATAAAATCGAGTTGTAATGATGAGCACATGGTAAATAATTTCGATCCTTTAATCCACTTTTTCCTATCGTCATCACTACCATAACCCATAGGAGTTAAACATGTATTTTTAGTATCACTATTGTAATTTATAATAGTTTCTATTAGAGCTTTGTGAATATATGCACTGTTACCACCCTCAATCTTGATATTATTAAATCCGAGAACTGCATCTTTAAAAAGTGTATGAAACAAGAAATTGTTTGGTATTACATCACTAGGTTCACCCAACGGTTTTCTATCTTTATCTACAACTTTGATCTGAACAGTTAACAATGTATCGTTCAAATCTAGATATTCAGTTTGGGAACCATTAATATAAAATTCAATATCAGTTCTACTATCCATAATAGAATTCATCGGGAATACATCTTCAAAGGCCCCCATTTCAATTACCGCCTGGGGAGATGGTCTATCAAATAAGCACAATTCAGATTTACCACAAATCATTTTTGAAATATAGTTCCATGGCCTTTCATTCGTTTGTTTATATGTTTATGATGTCTTTTACGTTTTTGAGCCGGTGCTTCAGGTTTTTGAAACATACCTGCAACACTAGGTAGAACTTTCCCTAACTCGGATAATGCATTTGATTTCAGAGATGGCAATATTTTCTGCTCATTCATTATCACATCTTTAGCAGTTTTCATGCCAAAACTACCAAGGCGTTTAAGAATAGGAAGTGCAAATCTACCAATTGTTCTCAACCAACCTGATCCATACTGTTTACCAATAAAATATGGTAATTCGCCACCACTTTGGCTACCACTATACATACTAATAATATCGTTATTGGCCATCTAATTTACGAAAATGTAATGTCAAATGAGTTTTTGTATCTTTACTAAATTCAATAAATTTACCGCTATCATCACGAATATTTATTTCTATATTGTTTATACATGATGTTGATACCGGTAAGTACATGGGATTATCGATATTTATATTGACAACTTCATCCTGGTCATGTTTATCAACCCAAACAGATTTCAATAGAGGAACCAAAGAATCACCAACAATTATAGGATCGATGATGTTAGTATATATGAACATTTGTCTATGAAGTTTTATTATTTTTGGTTTGCGTGCACCAAAAGCACTTGCCCTATATGTTTGCTTATCTAATCCCAATGTATTAGCCAAATTTTTATCAAATGTAACTTCACAAATGTTATTATTCAGACTGAATTTGCATATTCCATCTTTAAGAAATTCAATAGTTTTAAATATGTGTAAACAATTTAATGAAATATATTTATGTAATTCTTCAAGGGTTTCAATATATAATTCATTAGTAAATGTAAATGTATCTTCCACCTCATTAATATATGATACAGATATTTTGATGTTTTCGATCGTTACACTTTTCTCATCAAATGTTTTGAAACGTATTTGGTATTCAGTACCAGGAACAACGATGTTAAGCTTATCACTACCCATTCGCTTGGCATCCTCAATACTTTCAAACTTTATTGTAAATGGGCTAAAATCACAACTAACATTCAATCCATCTTTGAAAAACATGCCACTATTTTCATCTAAAATCTGATTCGGAATATGACAATATCGTTCAAAATTATTGATTGTGAAAATACCACTACATGTTTTGGGAACACGTTTCTTGTAACCGATTTTACAATGACTATAAAATGGAAATGTATTGGACACAAATGTAAAGTCTTGCAAAGCAACTTCCCAATTTCCATGTAAATACATAGGATTTTGAAGATTAACCATAAATTTACTCGCTTGATTTTCCGGATGGATTAGTGGGCAACTATTACTCGGTAAAATTGTATAGAAACTCATTTTACTAGGTCTTTTGATGATATCCACGAGGGTTTTTGATATCCATGCCATTTGACATAGTATTGTTTATCCTTACCCACCATTTTAGTTTTCAATATTTTCTGAATTCTGAACACTGTAGGTTTGGAAATAACTTGTAATTCCTGTTCATAGAATTTCCCTTGTATTACATTGTTATCACTATCTTTAATAACATACATTACAGGACTCTGTTTAGTATTAATTTTAGTAATTTGAAATACCTCATCACTCCAATTACTATCAAAATTTTTGATGAAAGGTGAAGCAGATATTTTACTAATTCTAACGTGATCACCAACTTTATATTTTGGTTTTGTAATAGCAATTGCTTTAGACCGCACTCGTGTTTTTGAGCTGATATCTACGGGTCTCAAACCATTCAGACCTCGATGTGATGAATTATTATAACTAACAAGTATTTTCGGTAATACATTTATCCATATTTTATTACCTTGATGCACGAAATATTTCTTCAATCTATCCCTCAATGTCCAGTTAAATCTTTCAACATGAGCGGCTTTGTATTGAGAATGTACAGAATAATGATTTATTTTGAGCCGATCCAGGATTTGCTTAACTTTACTATTGTAAAACTCCTTGTCTATAATAATAATAATAATAATAATAATAATAATAATAATAATAATAATAATAATAATAATAATAATAATAATAATAATAAGACCTAAATCGGTTTGCAAATTGTCTGGATGTCCATTTTTAAACATTGAGTTAATTGCTTTAGATATTTCCTCTGCAGATTTTGTCTTTGTTGGTAGACCGCGGGCAAAACGACTGAAAACATCGATACACGTTAAAATATATTTATAACCCTTGTTAATTTTCGAATAAGGTATCATCTCCATCAAATCCATTTGCCATAAATCATTAATACCGAATGTTTTATAAGCTCTTGTTGGAAATCTTTTCCGCATTGGTTTGTTTAAACTGTACGCAAGCTGATCTGACAACCACTTTTGCGTTTCCTTTTTCGAATTTGGGACTCTTTTCTTTAACTTTGCCACTCCACCGAAACCTGCCTCGTCTTCTGGGTTCGTCCAAATCTTCTCCATTACAACAAGATGATTTAAATTTTAATTTAACATTAGGTAATGATTGACCCATCGTTTATTGTGATAATAATGATAATGCTAATGGTAACATTGCTCCGATAAAACCACCTTGTTGTTTATATATGATTTTTCTCATTTGCTTACGATTTTTATTATTTACTAGTGATAACAAAGGCTTACGATGTTTATTCAATACTAGTTTTTTAGAATTACTGATTTTAATTTTACCTCTGAGTACTTTTAATAGAATTTTGAGTAAATCATCGACAACAAAAGTTGGAAATGATTGTAAAATAGACATTCTTTTCATACTCGAAGCCTTTAACAATGCATTAAAATATGGGAAACTCCTATGATTTTTAACAATTTTAACTTTTTTCTTACTCTTTTTAATAATGTTTTTCGAAATAAGATTCATTGCAGGGTAATTCTCGGTTATTAGTTTTTTAGATGGTGTATAACTGGTTTTTGGTGGAACACGCTTCTTTTTAATATTTTGTCTAAGTTTTCGGATATTTTTAAGCCTGGATTTCATAAACATTTTTACATGTTAAAGTTTTCAACTTTGTTTATATACCATGGCACCTTCTTTATTGAAAATATCTGTTTTTACCCTTAAATCATCATTGCATTGTTGTGTGAAATCAAGAAATATATATCCATGTGGTGATTTTGTAGCATCTTGAAATGCACTGATGAGAAAATTACGATTATTAGGGTATGCCTGTCGAGCAAGAAAATCAATAACTGTTGCATCTCTAGGATTCTTGAAAATAACTAAATATTGAACATTTAAATTCCTTGTTCGATGTGCGCCACCCTGGTGAAATAGATTTTGAGTAATAAAAATCACAGTAACACCAACATGTCTACTGATTTTTGTGAATAAATTATTAAAATCCTTTTCTTTATTAGCTTCCTGATACAAATGATCAATAATGATGACATCACCTTTCCTTAAACGACTTGACCAGTTTTTATCGAAACCCTTTACTATTTTCATGTTTTTCAATTTACAGAAATTATCCTGAGTTAATCCATGTTCTTCATCTGCACCCCTATGCCAATAAATCTTGTTGAATTTTGTTTGAAATAAATTAGATTTCAGTAATTTACACACAAACATAGTTTTACCACTACCACTTGGGCCGACGATTTGATATACAGCATCATTTCTTAAGTCCATTATTAATTTGTATAATTATAGGTTTTTGTTTATATTATACGATTTAATGAACTCTTTCTAAAAATCATATATATAGATTAATATTTCATCATTGTTTAATTATGTTATCAAATATAAATTATAAAGGAACTTTCGATGTATCAAAAATGACGTTTCCAAATGGTAAACCCCAGCAAATTGTAGATAGGAGTGGAAAATACCCTATAATAAATAATCCGGCAAATGCAGAATCATGGGATGCAAGAAACCTTTAGATGTCAATAAATTACAATATAGAATAAAGGATCTTAAAATACAGTCAATTACAGTTACCATGGATATGGGACAATCTATCAATCTATACAGCATGTCAACAAAATGTCTTTGTATGTTCGAGCCAGAATTATTTCCTGCATTGAGGCTTTTAAAATACAACCCAATGTGTGTTAACGTGTTTGCTAGTGGCAAAATAGTCATATTAGGGGTGCGAAATCTAGAATACAAAAATATTGTTTGTGACATACAAAATGAAATCACCGGATTGGTCGATATCTGATTGGTTAATGATTGATTAAAACAAATTGCTTATTCATTTTATTTCATTTTTAAAATGGAAAATATTATGATGACGAGTACAAAATTAAGCAAAAAAGAGATCGAAAATTATGGTAAATTTATTATTTATTTTTTATTAATATTAATATCTTTGTTTCCAGATAAATATCAGGCCGTATTACTGGAAAGGTTATTCTTCTTCTATCCTCAACTCAGAGCAATAGTCAAAGACCAGCCTGAATCAGTAATTCCAGATTTGGTCTATACAACCACCAACATATGGATTTTTAACATAATTGATCAAGCTCTATGGGATATTAAGCTTGACAGAAGACCAAAGGAGATGGAACCCGAATACCCCTGCATTCTGGGGTGTAACTGCTGCGATTTTCGATACCAGCGCTATGTCGAATGGAATCTGACAAATTCCATACGAAATTTTCAAAAAATGAAACTTTTACGACAATAAATGTATTTTATTTTGATTGTTTTGGTAGTTTTATTGTTGGTAATAAATGTTTTTGTATTTTATTTTTGTTGTTTTGTTAGTGTTGGTAATAATAGTTTTATTGTTTTGGTAATAATATTAATAATAGTAATAGTTTTATTTTTGTTAGTTTTGGTAATAATAATAATAATAGTAATAATAGTAATTTTATTTGTATAGTAATAATAATAGTAATAATAGTAATAATAATAATAATAATAATAATAATAATAATAGTTTTATTTTTGTTAGTTTTGGTAATAATAGTAATAATAGTAATTTTATTTGTATAGTAATAATAATAATAGTAATACATTTTATATAGATGATATGTGTAAAATCATAAAACTCAACGGGTTAATTTACATACAGTCACGCACTTAACATGCAATTATCATGCATGATTCTGATTGGTTAATCAGTATCTGTCAAGGGTATAAAAGTGCGTCACCACCTTATAAAGATCATAAATCAAATATGACCAAGAAAATAAGCGTCCAACCAGTTCAGATGTTCCACAATTATAAAATGTATTTTTTAAAGGAGCCTATTAATATGCAATTGGCAAATCCAGTCAAACTCAATAAGACTCAATTTCAATCTCTCGCTGGCACTCTATCAATGTTAGATATCAAGGATATTGATAATACGTTCAAAAAGATCAATTCCAATTTAAAATGCAATGAAAATGCTTTCTTCACGAGTCAATATACCAAATATTATGATGCATTTACAGAAATAGGTTTCAAAGAACAGGAAAACTGGTATATAACAATAACAATCCAAGGATATAAAGCTGATCAAAATGATGTGCTTTCTCCAATCTGGAAAATTGTTACTGCTAGACTTTCACAGTTATTTTAGTGTTTAGTGTTTAATAAATGTATTAATGTTTCTTTGTTATTCTATAAACAAAATTATAATTAGTTTTAAAATAGTGTTAAAATGATGTCTGAAAAAGGTAAAATATAAAATATAAATAATTAATTAATTTTGGTTTAGAATATTTAATAAACTTTTTGTTTGATAAACTTGAAGAAATAACCGGTGTAAAAATTAGAGATATGTTGACTCTAGTTGAAGCATTGAGTAAAGAATCGGATTGCGAATCTGAATGTCAGAGTGATGAAATTGTTAATGATGGAGATACTGAAATTATTAATGAGGATACTGAAGATACTGAAGAAAATATTAATGATGTTGAAGAAGCTACCGAAAAAGATGAGCCTACCGAATTTAAGAATTGTATTGATCATGTTATAGAAAATATTATGATAGAATCTTGTGGTGATGAACAATGTACATGTAATAATCAATAAATCTTTAAAAATGTAATTTTTATTAATAAAATAACAAAGAAATATTTATTAAAATCTATGATAAACCTTGTTACATAAATATAAAACAGATACTCCAGTGATTAGTTTTAATAAAAATTTGCAATTTTCGATATAAATATCAGAGCGTTTGGCTTCTGCGGCAACTTGAATAATAGAGGTCCATCCACCGTTTGATTCTACCCACGGATCAATTTTTGTTTCTATCACCTAAATAATAATAAATTAATAACAATATAAAGTAATATACCTCTATAGACCATTGGAAATAATTTTCATAGTCGGATCCAGATTTTAATATCATGTGTTTCATGTACATTAATCCTACTATTATTCGCATCCATTTATTATTTTCATCAAACATGTAACTAAATATTGATTGGAATGCCTTCTTTCTCTCCAATGGTGGCAAATTGAGAATTTTTTTCATAATCGAATGGGATGTCTTCAACGATTTTCTCGGTACGGTTTACCATAAATTTCATGTTTTTAATGATTTCATCTTCTTCTCTATTATTAGAGACCAGCTCATTCAACAAAGTTATAAAAAATTTAGTTTCTGGCATTTTATAAAAATATTTGAAAGTGTAAGCTTATTTATACTATATTCGACCAATCAGAATCATGTAATACTAAGAAAATATGTAAAAATATATAATGGAAATGGCAATGATGATTTGTTGGCACTGTTAACTTCTTTCAAGTTGTTGCCACCACTGTTAACCGGTTGTTG
Source organism: Schmidtea mediterranea (assembly GCA_022537955.1). Classification (NCBI taxonomy): domain Eukaryota; kingdom Metazoa; phylum Platyhelminthes; order Tricladida; family Dugesiidae; genus Schmidtea; species Schmidtea mediterranea. The sequence continues at coordinate 312,018,433 of CM039679.1, read as the reverse complement.
TTGTTGTTGTAATTTCATTATACGATTGAACTGATCAGTTGTTTTATTAGAATAAAATTTTATACTATATTGAACTTGATTCATCATTTTTTCATTAAGTTTACGATTTTCTTTCAATTCTAATACTGATTTTCTTAATTCATTTTTGATAGTACCAATGGTCTTATTTAGATATATAATATCATCATATAATTCGTTTTTAGCTCTTTTTAAAGTCTCATATGTATGTTCAAATCGGAATTCTAAATTACTCATTCTTTCAGATAATCTTTTGACTGGAGTTTTCAAATATCTAGGCCTATCTATCATATACAAAATATCCATCAATACAGCGGTATCAGGACATACACATCTTGTTGAATTTTTACCTTGAACGGTTACAACAATTGAGTTGGCCATATTAAAAACTAATAATATTATTAAAATTTCTTTAATCATTTTCAAAACATTATAAATTAATATTTATTGTTTATAGCTAAAGATGTGTGTGTGTGTGTGTCTAAATTAGTATAAAAGTAATTGTTATTTCATTTTTTATCATTAAAATGGTTGTACCGAGCGCAGTTCAAGCTATGAATGAAATTAAACATTACGGTAATTTATTATTAATATTATTATTATTATTACTTGCTTTTAGATGATTATTTTAAAGTTATTAAAGAACGTCTGCAATTCTATTATCCAGAAATACATGGAATCATGGATAAGCCGGCATCAATAATTCCAGACTTGATATTCAATCATACATCAATATGGATATTTACTGTAATAGATGAGTTCCTATGGGATATCGAACAAAACAATTTGTCAAAAGATATGGAACCCGAATACCCTTGTGGTGATGGATGTCATTGCTGCGCCGCCCGATATCGGAAGTATGTGGAATGGGCTTTGAATAAAGCTCTTAGACAATACTACTATAGTAGAATTGTCTCTTTATAATAAATTTGTTGTATATGTCTCGGTTTTCAATATATAATAATAATATTTATAAACATAATAATAAAAATAATAATATTTTATAAAATAATAATAAAATTAAATTTACAAAATATATACTACTTATAAAAGTAAGTAGATATATTATAATTAAAAAATGTTTAAAAATTCCGTGACCTTGAAAAAATATTTGTACTTTTCAACATAGAATATTTTTTGAAAAAATTTCGAAAAATATTCTATCTTTTTTGGTCTAGCGGTGACATAGGAAATCGTGTACTTTTCAACATAGAAAAATTTTTGAAAAAATTTTTGAATGACCTTGAAAATATATGTACTTTTCAACATAAAAAAAATTTTGAAAAAAAAAAAGTTTTGAATGACCTTGACTTACTTTTAAATTACCTTGAAAAAATTTGTACTTTTCAACATAGAAAAAATTTTGAAAAAATTTCGAAAAATATTCTATCTTTTTTGGTCCAGCGGTGACATAGGAAATCGTGTACTTTTAAACATAGAAAAATTTTTGAAAAAATTTTTGAATGACCTTGAAAATATATGTACTTTTCAACATAGAAAAAATTTTGAAAAAAAAGAAAAAATTTGAATGACCTTGACCTACTTTTAAATGACCTTGAAAAAATTTGTACTTTTCAACATAGAAAAAATTTTGAAAAAATTTCGAAAAATATTCTATCTTTTTTTTTTGGTCCAGCGGTGACATAGGAAATCGTGTACTTTTAAACATTGAAAAAATTTTGAAAAAAAAATAAATTTTTGTATGAGTCATGGTCTTTGTTTCAATGACCTTGAAAAAATATGATGAGTCATCCAATGACCTTGAATGACTCATGGTCTTTGTTTTAAAAATTGATGAGTCATCCAATGACCTTGAAAATATATGATGAGTCGTCCAATGACCTTGAATGAGTCATTGTCTTTGTTTAAAATTTTTGATGAGTCATGGTCTTTGTTTCAATGACCTTGAACGAGTCATGGTCTTTGTTTAAAAATTTTTTGTACTTTTAAAAAATTTGTACTTTTGGACTTAGCGCGAAAAAATTTTTTCCCGGGGGGGTTGGGGGAGGGGGTATGTGGTCCAGCGGTGACATATCTATCTACTTAAAATATTGGATTTTGTAAATCCAGTGTTCAAATTAAAGTTTTGAGTGACTTATTTTTAATTAAATAAAATATCAATATAGTTTAATTGTTGTAAACTTAAATTTTTTAATATATCACATGCAAGTAATATAAATCAATGAGATCATCGAAACTCTTGCGTATATATGAAGTAAGCAGAATAATAATATCCAACTTTTCTCGAGTAAGCACTATCCTATTAACACGATGACGCAATCCCCTTCAGTACTGCAAACTAAATTTGCGTCAAATTAATTGCATAATAGTTCATCAGAACTCATGCTTTTTACAAGAATTCTAGAAAATCAGTTAATTTGTTCTCAGAAATTATTGGATATAATCTCTCAAGGATCAAACAGAAATGATATATTGCCACATTTGGCGAAGTCAATTTATCCAGAACAATCCTCAAACAAAATAAAAAATTTAATTAAAATGAATATTGTACCATTTGGAGCAAAGATAGTTGAACTCGAAGAATCAGTTAATGGGATTAATCGCAAGTTAGATTATTTATTACATTTAATTATTCCTAATTTTAATGGTAAATTAAATTATGATTTACTTAATGTTAATTATTCTAAAGTAAATTCTCTAATTAAATCTTTAAATTTAGATAATGCAGAATTTACTAATGTAAAATTATCTGATAAAGTAGTAGATTTTAATAAAGATTTAGGTTTAGGTAATACAGAATTTAATAATGTAAAAGTAACTGATAAAGTATTAGATTTTACTAAAGATCCTAATTTAAGATTAAATTCAAATTCTAACTATAATTCATTAGATAACGAACTGCATTTTTTACATCAACAAAAAGCTTCAACTAATACTGCTATTAAAAATTTAGAACATGTGAGAAGCAATTTTGATTTGACTAATAAAAACTCAAATTCAATACATTTATTGGATTGTGATTTTCGTGAAAATAATTGTAGTGAAAATAAAAATTCAAGTTCAAATGATTTATTTTCAACAAAGTTGGTAGTGAAAATATCGATATTTTTTCTTCGTCTAGCGTTGTCACCGGGTTTCAAGATAGGCAAGAGGAGAGAATAAAAATAACAATTAAAAATGATCTTCAAAATTTTAAATTTCAAAATAGTTTATATTTTAATAATAATTTAAATAAATTACGTTTATTTGAGAACAACTTTGTTACTTCTGATAATTCTGTCATTTCCAAAGTTGAACAGAGTCGATATTCTAAATTAAAAGGATTAAATGATAGTGATATTAATAAAATTAATTTAAAATTACCATTAATGATTTAAACAAAGGTGAAATTGTTGATTCTGAAACTCAAATTGTAAATGACATAAGTGGAATTAATTTCAATTAATTAGATAATTCTAAACTACAAATTAAAGATAGAAATAAAATTGAAACATTTAATAAAATTCAAAGTGAAAGAACGTCTTTAAATAATAATTACAAAAATTTTCAATCGTTAAATAAGAATAATAAAAACAGTAAAAAATCAAATTTTGGAAAGATTTATCATAAAATTAATTCTTATATTAAGAAAAATGTAAACTTTGATAAATCTACAAGAATTTTAAGCCAAAATGAAAAACGAGAGTTTCATAAAACCTTCCCTAAATTCATTCGACTTATTAAAATAAAAGAAACTTCGGGAAAGCACCAAGAGATAAACTTTCGACGATAGACGCAGTTGAAAATCCTTTAAAAATATTAGGATTTGTAAAATATTTCTATAGAAACCATAATATATGTGTTTCTTTGGATTTTTCGAATAACAAGAAAGCTCTTGAGCCAGATAAACCACTGAATAATTCAGTCAACACCTTTCTCGTGGAGTCAGGCATTATAAAATCTAATAACAGCCAAAATAAGTATATTTCTGTGTCGCCAATCATTAAGAAGTTTTTATGTGCTCTCTCCCAGAAGTTAGCCGAGACAGCTACCATATCAAATACAAAAATCAAGGGTGTACAGATAAATAAAATATTAAATGAGATAAAAGAACGAGGTGAACTTCCCGACTTCTTGATAAAATCACAGATTACATTTTCTGATGGGAGTTTATTATGATTGATACATTAAATAACTGTGATGTTGATAACAATGAAACCACGTTTAGTTCATTAGATCTCACTCGCTCACAGCTAAAAGAATTATGCAAAGAATTCCCAGATATTCTGGAACTGTGTTTTGCCGAAAACATAGAAAAAACTCCAGAAAATTTAATAAATTTATTAAATAAATTAAAATTAAATACGAATTTTCCCAAAAAGATTTCATTCGTGGGCGGTAAATTTATTAAAATCAATAAAATTCAAAATTTGAAGCCTCGCGTTCTGAGGGCGAGTCCAACATAATGTTTAATCTTGGCTTGTTAAATCTACACAAAATAACTGAGAAAGACAACATATTGAAGTCTCTTTTGTGTCAGCCAAAATCGTCTGAAAAACTATCTTAATTATTTCAAGTTGAAAGGGGAGCTTCAACATATAACAAATGGAACATATGGCGATTATGTCCAAAACTATGTCCGTAACTGTTTATTAATGTATTCCATTAGTAACCTAGATAACCAGTGCACACTTCTACTTGAAAATATTGAAAGCTGGGCACCTGGATTAGTTGATATGATATCCTCAAACTCACATCATAGCTCCAACTGTAAAGAACGAGTCCTTAGGCTTCAACAATGGAAACTATCTAGTGAGATCGATAGAATACACAACATCATCTCTTTTGAAACCACAAGTGAAGTCAATAACTTTTTCAAAAAGGTTGACGATCTCTACCCATAAAAAGCTGCTCAACATCGCATTCCTGTGAAATTATGCAACAATATCAAAGAAATCCAAGTTGAACCTCTTGAAACTGAGCTAAATAAAGCTAAACGGTTTCTTTACTTTGCTATAAGAGACAAAAATAGATACTTATTTAACAGTAAGTACTCATTTAGCATACCCCAACACTGCAGAAAGATTTGTACTTCTAAAATGGCTGCTCACATCTCAGACATACTAAGCAATCTGTTACCATCCTTGGATCAGATAATCATCGATGATGGAAAAGACACATCCAACACTGCAGAACCTGTCATTATACTCGAGGATATACTTTTAGAGTAATCATCTCAAATCATTTTCGACCGTAATACGATGGAGACTGCAGATAAAACCCATGATAATCTAAAATAAATGCTGCACGTTGACATTGATGAGATCCAACCAACCTTTATAACGACCAGTGATAACCAACAAACTAAAACACGAAGGAAAACTAGGCAAACATCAGCCAAGAATAAATGAAGGTACGTGCCTTCATCAGTCTTAGAATCTGCCACAATTTCTGAAGAGACTGATGCAGAATGCACAAAGTTAAAAAAATATTAAACTTCGTGATCCAAAAGTGTGGTTTACCGACGATGACATTGACCAATACCTTGAGCGGCACATCAGCAATCCTACATTTGCACATTTACAGTGCTTTATTATTAGTATTCTATCTTCAGACATTAAAGAAAATATTATCTCAATTCCAGATGCAGTATTTAAAACTGAGGTTATTCTTTGTCCGCTAAATATAAACAATGCTATTGGACTTTATTTGTCTACAGCAAATCGTTGCTTGAGTCATATTTTATTGACCCAATATTTGCAAATAGAAATCTGTTTAAAAATAAACTACTCTTAAGATTAACATTGCTTTAAATAAGATTTTTAAACTTCAAGTGGTTCCATCTTGTCACCTTTTCTTAGATATCAAGAAAATAGTTTTGATTGTGGTCCGTTTATTTGCGCTTATTAGGTTTCGACACTTTTCCTAACAATTCTATTGATGAAATAAGACGAGAGGTGCATGATTTTCATATTGATAGCTCAAACACAGTGTCCCAAGTTATCGGTGGGGGGTCTTCCTAAAAATAATCTGATGGGAATCAATTTTAAAAAAGCAATTGCTCTAATCCTTTAAAAACAAAAACGAAACATCAATAACAGTATTAATATTAAACCACAATTTCAAAATTCATGTGTATCATTTCTATTAAGCAAATGGTTTAAAATATAATACAGACGAGCATTACTTTCTGGATCCACTAACCCTTGATGTCAATCTAAACTATATATTCACTTGTAAATTATTATTAACTAAAATAAATGAAATAAAAAACTCACGCGGTCGTGCAACTAGAAATATCCACATAATGTTCGTGGTTCAGGTTTGCTCAGTAAAATTCTAACATGTGCTTTTATCAACAACTATGCTCACGATGTGTCCCTTGAGAACATTAATTTGAGAGAAATAGCAAGTATTATACACTCTCTACTTCCAATTGTTTCTGAGATCAATAACAAAGATAATGAGAAAATTTTAACTAAAATCATAGCAAAAGAAACAAATAAACTCAACTTAGAACAGCGCAAAAATAAAGCCCTTAAATTAATTTTTAGTTTTAAAATGCTGATGTTAACCAAATCGTTGAAAACTTTATTCAGCAGTTACCTGACTTAAATAATTTTACTAACATTAAATCCCACGAACCATACCTGGGTAATAAGCAAAAGTAAAATATTATGAGTAAATATAAAAGCAGATCAGAATTCTTAATTAATATGAAATTAACATTTTATAAAATTATTAATGACATATCAGTGACTGTCAGGCCTGAAATTAAGGACATTTTTCAAACAATTTAGTCATGACGACCCAGTTTTGAATTCATGGAACAAAATTCTTAAAGATTGTTGAAGCACGACAAACGCTCTTAATCTTGTAGATATTTACCGTTTGAAGTTATCCATGAATTAAAGAGGGCTGATAACACTTCACCAGGTATGGATGGTATTCAATACAAAGATCTTGCTCTTCTTGACCGTGAAAGTATCTTTTTGAGTTTTCTGTTTAATAAAATCATTAATAGTAAAATCATCCCGACTAGCTGGAAAACATTTAAGACTATATTAATTCCAAAACCTGATATTTCAGATAATTATTATAAAGTTTCATCTTGGAGACCAATAGTTCTGCTTTCTGTAATTTATAAAGTGTTTGCGTCTATTTTAAATACACGTCTAACATCATGGGTGATTTGTAACGATATTTTGCATATTGGGCAAAAATGTGGCTCTGTCCATGAAAGTTGTGTCGATCATAATTCAATACTTTCTTCTGCACTTGAGCATTCAAAATACAGCATGAATTCACCATTAGCGATTGGTTAGTTAAGCCTTAAGGAGGCTTTTGGAAGTGTTCCTCATGACTACTTGTGGAATGTTTTGAAAACTATTGGTGTTAGCGGGGAGTTTATTACGATTATTAAATTGCTTTACACCGACACCTTTTCTTTCTACAGTTGTGGCCAAATTGTAACACCTAATCTTCCAATCAAAATAGGAGTTAAACAAGGATGTCCTCTTTCAATGATTTTTTTCTCGATTGCCATTAATCCTGTTCTAGAAGCAATAAGTAAATCATCTATTGAACCTTTTATGATTGGTAAATCACCCGTTCAAGTTCTAGCTTATGCAGATGACATTACACTTGTTGCAAACAATGTCGATGACCTTAAAAAATTGTTGTTATTGCTTTTGAAGCTGCTACTGATATAGGATTTGAGTACCGACCGGATAAGTGTGGCTACATGCAGCTTCCTCGAGTTAAAATTAATGGTGAGATCTTGATTAATGGAAAGGAGATTAGAAAGTTGTTATCAAAAGAAGTTTACCAATATCTTGGTGTTCCAGTAGGCGAGGACAATGACCAAATTCCTTATTAAGTTCTAGATAAGGTTGTTAGTGACACAAATAAAATTGCAAATTTCGGTTTATTTGGATGGCAAAAGCTCAAGGCCTAAAAGATTTTCATTCATTCTCGACTGATATTTGCATTCCAAACACGCGAAATAAAAAAACTAGAGCTCTATCAACTCCTAAAGGAAATAATAACTTCTGTGGCAATAACTCAAGTAAATTACGTGGCCATTTGAGACAAATTTTAAACTTATCACACAATTCTGAAATGGTTTACTTATACAATTCAACTGAAAATGGTGGAGCTTCATGTGTCGATTTGCTTGATGAATATCATATTCAAACAATCGTTCACTTTTTCAGACTCTTTACTTCCAATTGTGCTTACTCGAGAAAAGTAAATATTGACTCTATAAAGTATGTAACTGGTCCTCGTCTTGGAATCAAAGAGCCTACATTACAACAAAGTTTTGATTGGATAAATGGTGCTGAAACTAAATTGAACCATGGTGGAAATAAAACGAGATTTCAACGCGTTCATACGTCTATAGTTTACTTTGAAAGAGAACACTCAACTTCCGTTTCTTTTCATGTTGTCAAAGGACAAGCATCGCTATATCTAATAACAAAAAGTCAAGGAACAGTCATACTTACGGCGAAGTTTCGAAAAGCAATTTCCAATATTTTTCACTCTGCATTGCACGACTCATATATGCAAAAGTGGGAACAGAGCATTAAAAGCGACATGATTGCAGCGGGTATTAAATTATCTCCTCAAATTAATAAAGCCATTTTTAAAAGCAAACTTTGCGAATTTGAATCGAGCGCGAACTAATACTCTGAATATCAATGCAAAGCCTAATAGGAAAAGGATTCCAGACTCTGTCGACGTTGTGAGAAAGAGGATGAAACTATGTCTTATGCCTTACTATCATGTAAAATCCATCAAATTCTTACATTAGAAAGATACAATGACTGCCTTAAAATAATAACAGTAATTTAAAAAATTCTAATTTTATTGTCGTTGTTGACCATGCTTGTTCTCTTGTCCTGAATTCTAAAGAGCGTGTTGACTTGATAATAACTGACGTTGAGAGAAAGAGAATATTTATGATTGATGTCAAGTGTCCAATGGATTCTCTTTCTTATTTTGACTTGACTGATAAGGCAAATATTGAAAAATATAGTTTGCTTCAGTGTGAACTACAAGCCTCAAAACCTTCACACTTGTATTATTGGAGCGTTAGGATCAATCCCTCCTTCAGCGTATGAGCGGATTCGCAAATTTGGTATTGATCCACTACAAACAGAAGGTCTGCTTAAAGATTCCACATACATTGGAAAGACTTCCCGTCATCTCTGTACTCAAGTTCTAAAGTATTGTCGATTGAAGGGTTTGACCAATATTAGTGAGCAATAGAGGCTGTAAATGTGAAATATGAATGTCTGATTTTAGAATTTTGTTGAAAAGTTTTAATAATCATTGGGAACGCGTGATATGTGAAGCATTGCTGATAAGGTCATTGGATCCAAAGATTAATGTGCAAAGTGCTGTGAATACGAATGTTTTAAGTGTTTTTAAATTGTTTAAGTATGTAAAATCATGTTTATCTATTGTTTTTTTAAAAAAACTTTTTTAATATTATTAAAATAATTTAATTTATAAATTACATTATTTTTTAAAAATTATAATATAGATAAAAAATGATAATATTTATATAAATAACATTTTAAAATTAGTTAAAAGTATTTGAATATTTTTTAAATGTTTATTTATTACAAAATTAAATTAATATAAAAAAATAATTTGTTTAAATTATAAGTTAATTCATAATATTTTTAGTTGGTTTTGTGTAAGTGAAGATGACCGTTATACTGTCGAAATATCTCGTACGAAGAGTTTTTTATTGGCGTTTTCTTTTAATAATAATAATAATAATAATAATAATAATAATAATAATAATAATAATAATAATAATAATAATAATAATAATAATAATAATGATAATGATAATGATAATGATAATAATAATGATAATATATCAGATAAGAGAATAATAAAATAAGCCCTTGCTGCAAAGTAATAATTATATGGGAAAAAAATTCGATTATTAAATAATCCTATTCGGTTTCTTATTCATTTATACAGCATTGTAAAAATTGTTAGTTAATTTTTGTTTTAATTTTTAATTTTAGTTTTTTTTAACCCAGCTGAGTCACCAGTAAAATTGTTTCAGGATGGTTTTGGGTGTAAAATATTAATAAATCCTTGCAAGGTAATTCAACTTTTACAACTATTAAGAAAAATAATGTAATATAATAATGTGATAACAATAATTTATAACAAAACTGAATTTAACCGTGCTTTTTTCTTTCAAAAAATAATGTTGTTAGATTCTTCTTAATTTCTTATTAATAGCAATTTGGATTCATATTTTTTATTTGCGATCGATATTTTTTATAGTAAATATCTTCAAATGATTTACTATAGATATTAGTAGTTTAGTTTCGTAAATTTAGAAAATACATCAAAACTAATTAGTAATAAATTCTAAACTTTATTTCAAGAAAATCTACAGACAATCCAAAATTAAAACAACGATCTAAAGTTGTTTTTTATCATAAATATTTTTACTATGTATTTTGAAGATATTTTAGCAAGCATGAATTAACAATTATATAGGAATATTAATACACAAATATTCAATAAATATTTAATATTTTTAAATTATAAATATTCCTAATTATTTATTTTACAATCAAGCAATTTCATATTTCTATAATTTAAGTTTAAACTTATTTAAATTTATTATTATAACTTTACTAAAGTTTATTACATAGTTTTAACATGAGAATTAACTCTTCTATTTAAATATTTGTTTTTATAAATATATAAAAACGGGAGGTTAAAACATTGATTATATTTCAGTGTTATTACATAGTACATAAATACGTCAATGCGATGAAAATTAATAAAGCAAAACTTTGAAAACAAATCATCAATATTTAAATTTCCATTACTTATTTTAAATTTCTTCTTATCTAAATAAATGCATTAATACGATTTTTTTATTGAATATAAATTTGAATAACAGACATTTCGACATGAACGCAAAATAAATTCAATGCGACTGAGTAGTTATGACTACTCAAATGAGATATAAATAGCCCAGCATCGAATAATCATGTTTAATGCATATGAAGCAAATTAGGACGAAATATGGGTCTGCTTATGGAAATCATTTTCAATGGTCTTTAGAGTTATATTATTTTTATTAAAAAAATATTCACTGGTACTATTTAAAATTTTATTAATACAAGTTTTTGATTCTTATGAAATGAGATTATTCTATTTGGAATAAGCTAATCGTATAGGTTGAACGCTAAAGAGACAATTATCTGGAGAATTTATTGCTGCAGGTCCTTATTGTCTCTCCATAGGTTGCCCACTTCTCTCCCTAGATCGTGAATGGCTTTCATGCCTTAAAGAAAGTCGATTAAAATTAATCTAAGTCAGTTATTCTAACAGTGCAGGCAATACATCATCCATCCAACTCAGTCGTCGAGTCGTTAATATCAAACTACATTCAATTCTATCAGTCGAGAAAGATTAGCTCAGCTAGTTCGTCATTGATTTTCACTCAGAGCTTACAATCACCATAGCACCACTCTTACTACCAACTAAGTCATGTTTCGTCTTGTATTAGTTGGCTGATTATCACGATCGGTTTGAAGGCGTCAATTTCTTGTTGTCAACGTCATGACAGGGTCCAAAAATACTTGTTTATCTAGAGAAGCTATCGCTGCAGATTCTTATTGTCTCTCCGTAGCCTTAACACGAAAGTACCGAATCAAAAAAATATCTTTCAACATGACAAACAAATTTCACAATGGCATTCAAAGCACTGGGTGGAAATCTGAAGAAGAAGTTTCTAACATCGATGGATCAGATAATTACGTTCTAATCAATAAAATCTTACTTTCTTGTTTAGAACACTCGAGGATAAACAATCAAAGAACAAAACTCTGCAAAGTAATTCAAATTCCAGAAATACTGCAGATAGAAGACAATCCCGAAGCCGTTCTAATACTTCATAGTTTACGCGTAAAATCTTCTTGTTTATTTCTTTGTTAAATATTTAATTTCGTTCTTAAATTCTATCTTCGTTAAGGAATTAACACTTATTATCATGAAATTTCCAAAGATCCCTAGAATCACACCAGCCCTTCATCTCTGGCCGCGTCGTAACACCTATCGACGTTGAAGAGAAGGTATAAAGAACTACTTCAGAAGTACGATCGGGTAAATGGGACGTGGTGTTCCTCCGAAGCTACCAGAGAAAAAAACCAGTTCATTAAAACATTGATAAAAAATTTGTGATGTAATCTAAGATTTTAAAAAGATTTCAAAGTTACGTAACCATTAATTTAAACAATATTTGTTATCACTTCATTGCTGAAATTTCTATATAACAATTTTGCATAATAGTTACATAATAGTGATGCATTCGATGATATAAACTAAATTTGAAAATTATATAATCATCAGTTTAAAGAAAATTTAAAAATGGGTATGTCAAAGAAATAGGGGTGCATATTGCAAAAAGAGGTAGGGGAGGTATAGCAAAAAAAAGGTGAGGGATTTGATCTGAACTGGAGTGCACACATTTCTTTATTTACTGATCATGTTGTAGAAAATATAATGAAAGAAAATTGTAAAGATGAAGTACATTAATTTACCTCCAAATCCTAAAGGTAAATTTATTTTAATTTTATGTATTAATAAAAAAAATCTAAAGCTTGATTACATTCTTATTAAACACAAATATAAAAAATAATCCTGTGAAAATTGCAAGATCAATAAAATAAATTAATGTTACTAAAATGCTACCCATAACAAGGTGATTTTTATTTATTTTTTGTAACCATTGTCATAATAAAAAAATATTTATAAAAGATCTTTGTGTTCTTATTAATATAAGACATTTATATAAGTTGAGATTATGTGAACCTCAACATAATCAATATATTTTGTGGTTATGTTGACATAATTAATATAATTATTTTTTTTATTTTTATTATTAATAATATTATTATTGTAATTATTATTACTTTTTATTATTACTATTTTTATATATCTAAATAAAAAAGTATTTTTTTATCCACAAATTACATTTGTAATTAAAACGTTAAACATTTTGAGTGTCAAAAACAAATGTCAAAAATAAATTTAATTTCACATAGAGTTTTTTGTAAAAACTCTGACTGAATGTGTACTGAACAGCTCTGAACAGTCATGGGGTTAAACTCCATCGGTTAATTATTATGAAAACTAAATCATGGAAATTTCCATTACAAATCATATAAATACAAGTTAATTGTTCAGATTCGGCAACAGATCTGATTAATGTCGGAGGCAGATTCTATTAAAAAGTATGTGGATAAATTATTAGTTGAGTCTTCCAAGGAGGGAATGGTGGATTTGTACACGAACTGGGCGGAAACCTATGAAAAGGTAAACTATTCTTTGATTTCTTTCTTTTACAGTTCACAGGATGTCGTTTTAACAGATGAAGGATACAAAGGATTTGAAATTATTAGTAAAATCATTGACTTGTTTTCTGTGAATAAAGATCTGAAAATACTCGACATCGCTGCTGGAACTGGTTTAGTATCTCAGGAGGTAAATGACACTTTTATATAAATCCTTCTGAATATTTGTATAATGCAACAGTTGAAAAAGCTGGAATACTATAACATTGATGCAATGGATCCCTGTGAAGCAATGCTCACCAAAGCAAAAGTAAAGAATCTTTATAAGAATTACTTTTGTCAGTTTGCTGGTGAAGATCCTAATGATCCTAAATATGGTAATAATTGCATAGTGCTGATAATTATAATGTAACTAAGGCACCTATGATCACGTCAGCATTGCTGGGGGATTCAGCAAGAACCACATGAACTATACTGATATTCTAAAACTTGTCAAGTATTCCAAGATCAGTAAGTTTATAAAGTTAATGTAATATTTTTATCAATCTGAATATTATAGACGGCTTGACATCACTAGCCTTTCGATATGAAGCAATAAGTAGCTATCAAAAAGAAGTTCCCTTGGAGATCCATCGGTTGCAAAACGAAGGAATTATTGAAGTGATCTTAGAAACAGAGATTCCAAAATATTATACAAATGTGAGCGGTTATCTTGTCGTGATGAAAAGGAAATTATAATTTTTGAAAAAGATTATATCTGAAATATACATTTGAATGTTATACTATTATTTGTTATTATTATTATTATTATTAGCCAATTTCCGCAATGTTTATTCATAAAATATGAAATATTTCGACTGATAAACAGCCCTGATCACTCATAACCAAAATTTAACTATTCACTCAATTCCAACAAATGTTATAAATCTATCAAATTAGAATAAAAAATCTTAAATTTTTTTAAACATAAAAGCTATTTATTCAATTCTTATAATTTTTTTTACAATATTTTAAAATCTAATTCGCATTTCAGAAAAAATCTTAACAAATATATAAAAAGTTAATTATTAAATTTTGGATTTCCGACTTTTCACCTTGGCAGAGGTTTGTTTTGATAAACTTTAAACTTTATAACATTTGTTGGAATTGAGTGAATAGCTTTTATTTTTTAAAAAAAATTTTAAAGTTTTTATTTTAATTTATTAAATTTATAATGTAATTTGAAAAATATTTGGGAAATTTGTTTAAATAAATATGTGTTGACTACAGTTGAGTGAAAGAAAATATCAGAGAAGAAGAGGAGAAAGCGAAAGTCTAGTTAAATTTTGGTTATGAGTTATCAGGGCCGTTTATCAGTCGAAATATTTCATGTTTTATGAATAAACATTGTGAAAATTGGCTAAAATTGTTATTTATTTAAATAATTTTATTTATATAAATGATTCCGCACCAAAAAAATAGAATTTTTTAAGTTTAAAGTTTGTATTATTATTATTATTATTATTATTATTATTATTATTATTATTATTATTATTATTATTATTATTCTCTATTGTTGATAAATAGTGATAAACTTCATTTATGTATTTTTCCCAATTTATTTTGATAAAATTACCAACGCGTCAAAATGACAGATTTCATATTTTTTGGTTAAAATTTAATAAAACTTTATACTGATGCATATTTTGGAGGATTTGCAAATTATATTTTTTGATGGTATTGCTGAATTATAAAAAAGAATTTTTCAAAAAAATTGTTTTTTTCTAAACAGTCCAAAGACTTAATCATGATTATCAATATCACATTAAATTAATAAAAAATAGGTTTTTATTTTCGACTTAAGTACATAAATTTCAATACCAATCAGCTCGGTAGTTCTAGCGTTAACTGTCATTTTTCAATAACAAATGTTATGCAAACGATATGCACCACATATTAAAATATGGTTTGTGTAAATTTAAAAATTAGGCTTTATGATGTATCCCAATAACAATCGAAAAATTTCATTAATTGGCCACTTGGGAAAAATAAGTGTGAGATTTATTGATTCATATCAATTCGTAAACGACTCTTTGGCAAAAGAAGTGAAAACCTTAACGACTTTTCTACTAACGCGATCTGCTTTTACTGGAACTATAGTTGATGAAAAGGGGATCTTTCCGTACAACTTTGCCACTAGTTTAGATGTTCTTTATGAGACTTATGAATTACCCGCGATTTAGAAAGTCACTAAGGATGACTATGAAAAAGCTCAGATAATTTTAGATGAAACCGATTGTAGGACTTTACTTGATTACATGAACGTTTATTTGAAACTAGATTATTTTCTTTTTGCTGACTTTTTTCAACAATTTCGGGCTAAATCGATAGCACACAATAGGTTAGAGCCTTTGAATTATTTTGGTATTCCTGTAATGTATTGGTCTTCTGCTTTAATGTCGTTGGATGATCCTATTGAATTCATTACCCAAAATGAAATGTTTAGCTTTTATGAGGGAGGTATTAGAGGTCGTACTTTTGTAAATAATCAGTCATTACCTTGTGGTGAATTTAGTTGGATACTTGATGGATTTGATTCAACATTATATGATTGTTTGACTTTGAATCTTGAATCTTTGTCGTATGGGTATACTCTTGAAGTTGATCTTGAGATTTCTTCTGAGCTTCATGATACTTTGGATGACTATCCTATTGCTGACAAGAAACTGAAACCTGAAGGGTCAAAGGTGGAAAAACTGTTGCTGGCATACTATCCTAAACATAATTATGTTATTCATTGGCGTTTACTTAAATTATACTTGTCTCTTGGTGTTAAGGTCACCTGTTAATCGAGCAGTAAGATTCAAACAGTTGACTATTTTTAAAAAGTACATCGTTATAAACACTGAACTTCGAGCCAAAAGTACAAATACATTAGGTAAAAATTATTATAAGCTCTTAAATAACCGTTTATATGGAAAAACCATCGAAAACCTGAAAAAGAGAATGAATCTGCGTCTTTGCACAACGGATAAAAAACTTGTGACTTATACTTCAAAACCTACTTTTAAAAAGTCGATAAAAATTGACGATGACCTTATTGCAGCGCTGGTAAATCCAGATTCGATATGTTTAGATCAACCAAGTTACATAGGACAAACGGTGCTTGACTTGTCAAAACTTAGAATGTATGAATTTCAGTATAAGGACTTCGAAAAATATCGTCAACAATTTAATTGCTATATTAATATAGTTGCTGGTGATACTGACTCTTTCTTCTTGGAGATTAAAAATTGTAAACTGGAAATTCTTTTGTATGAAATGGTCAAAGAAAATCTTTTGGATACTTTTAATTATCCAGTTACTCATCCCCTTTATTCTAAAAAAACTTGATTCGTTCATTGGCAAATATAAGGATGAAAGTAAGGGAGACGGTTATGATGAGTAGGTATTCCTTAGACCTAAATGTTACAGCTTGTTAGATAAATCTTCTTGTTTAAAAGCTAAGGGAGTGACATTAAAGGATACTGAGCTAACCCATAAATCATACAAAAAGTGTTACAAGAAAAATATCTCCTTTTTTGTGCCGCAATTTAGAATAGGAACAAAGCACCACCAACTTTATAGTTTTAAAAATAGTAAGGTGGCTCTTACAAATAGGGATGATAAAAGGGTTTGGTGGGAAAAAATAAAATTTTAGCATATGGGCATATAAAAGTATCTGAAGATTTTATTATTGATGAAGAAATTGTCGGAGAAATTGCAGCTGATGAAATTCTGCAAACTATTATTGAGTTAGAACTCATAGATATAGACGATGTTCAGTTCTCCGACGATAATGACGATTTTTATTAATAAATTTTGTAGTTGAAAAATGATTTTGTTTTTGTCTTTATTTTTTATGTGTTTTTGTGTTGATTTTTATGTGTTGATTTTTATGTGTATCATTTTATTATTTAGTGGATAATAGATTTTGAATTAATAAAATGTAATAACAATTAAATTTTATTTAAATAAAAATAATTTATTAATTTTTCTTGATTGTTTTCTTGATTGTTTTTGCTTTCGAAAACCAAAAACATTATTACATGTTCGAAACAATTCTGATGAAGATGGAAGAGCTCTTTCCGAATATGAAGAACAAGCTTTCGTGTTCTGCTCCTGTGTTCTGCTCCTTTTAGCAACGCGCATCTATCAAATGACTGGAATCAATATCGAAGAAATTGTACGGTTGCATTACGAATCGGTTCAAGGGTCTGGTTTGAAATATCTAGATGATTTTATTGTTTGTGCAGATCCATTAATGTTGACTTGCCCATTTAGATGCAGATGCTGCAGGGATTACAATAAGAAAGAAGTTGTCCATTTTCTGTTGGCTGAACTAAGAAGAGGTTATTATAATCAGATTTGCAACTATGTAAATTAAATAAATTTTGAAATATTTGATCTTTTTATGTGTTTGTTAGTTTATTTGTAGAGTATCGATTTTTATTAAGTATTTACTAGGTTGTATTAATGTAGATATCATAATCTGTTGATTGTTGTTGAAATTATTATTATTATTATTATTATTATTATTATTATTATTATTATTATTATTATTATTATTATTATTATTATTATTATTATTAATATTATTATTACTATTACTACTATTATTATAAATATTTACTTTAAAATTTAATAACATGTATAAAAAATTTCAATCTTAAAATATATTTTGTCTTTATATAAAAACATGTTCTTAAAATTTAAAGTTTAAATGATTTTGTGTAGAAAAAATTGCAATCTTAAAATAAATTTCAATCTTAAAATGACATTAAAAATTAATTTACCAATAAAAATTAATACCAAATTAATATTTTGAAAAATTTAAAATAATGTATTAAAAAGTTCAATCTTAAAATAAATTTCAAACTTAAAATGATATTAAAAATTAAATTACAATAGAAGTTACATTTAAAAAATCAATACCAAATTAATGTTTTGAAAAAATTTAAGATCAATAAAAATAAATTCAAAAAATTCGCCAAAAATTTGAATTTTAAAAAATGCGCCAAAAATTTGATTTTAAAAAATGCGTCAAAAATTTCTAAAATAAATTCTAAAAAAATACACGAAAAATCAATTATCGTAATTACGAAATTGATATTAATTACGTCATTATGTAATTTAATCCGTCGCGAACCCCCGTCCCTCTATTTTATTATGCAGTGGTGTGTGTTGGTACAGTTTCCTACTAACTACCTACTTCAAAACAGTTTTTTCAAAAGTTTCAATCATGAATTTCTTCATGAACATAATGAAATAAATTACGAATTTTATCATAATTAACCGGATTTGTTTACTTTTCCTCAATTATTTCTCGAATTATTTGACATAGATATTTTCCAGACTTATATTTTTGACAAACGAATTGTCAAATTTGGAACATGTTTAAAGGCAAATTTGGAAAAATTGCACATTTCATAGGATGGATTATTGGACTCTCGTGCATTCAGTGCAAATCCAGTTTCTTTCAAGGTCAATTTTGTTTCTGTTCGTTTAAACTTTCCATTGGAATTACTGCAAAGGATTTCTGGTTCTTTATTACATTTATTTTCTGTTTTAGATATCGAGCGTTGCCGATTTACTCAAATTGGTATGGAGTACGTAGGACACCAAAACTTTACGGAAAGCGGAAGGATTTGTGAATCATGGAATACAATTAATATGAATATATTTGTTATACGAAATTTACCTTTGCACCTGAATAAATTAAACTTTTGTCGAAATCCAACTGGATTTTCCAATGGTCCTTGGTGTTTTATCAATTCCTCAAAGGGTACTTGGGAATACTGTAATATTTCATTTTGTCATCGAGGTTTCATTTTTTAGAATAATTGTTATTAAAATACATTTATACTTCATAGATGTCTATAATTGTAAAGATACGGATTATGACTTCGAATATTCAGGCAAGGAAAATTTATCAAATTCTGGAAGATTTTATCCATGTGGAAATTATTTGAATTTATCAAACTTTAAATTCAACAAAAAAAAATTATTTCAAAATGATAATTATCGTGACTTGTGCTCGACAGGTTAAATTTGTTATTATTATTATTATTATTATTATTATTATTATTATTATTATTATTATTTTTATTATTATTATTATTATTATTATTATTATTATTATTATTATTATTATTATTATTATTATTATTATTATTATTATTATTATTATTATTATTATTATTATTATTATTATTATAAGAAACTGAAGAGGATTATTTAATAATCGAAACTTTTGTCAATATAATTATTACTTTACACCAAGGGTTTATTTTATTATTCACTTATCTGATATTTTAATCTATGCTTCTACCTAGGAATCACTGTTTTATTTTATTATTGTTAATATCAGTGCACGCAATTGCTGTTTGAATTTTGTGTTTATAAGTGGATTTCAAGTTCTACTCAGATTTTGTTTGGATCTTTGTTTTCAACATATATATATATATATATATATATATATATATATATATATATATATATGTCATGGGTGCAATGCCCCATACATTGGATTTACTGCACATCCTTTCAGCTCTCGAGTTCTCGATTAGAGTCGACTTAGCAAATTGAATTATATTAGTAAACCCAATTTTGTGATGCAGAATTTAAAATAAATGTAAAATAGTTTTGTTTAAAATTTCAAAATATTTTATTGAAAATTTATTAAACTTTTGTTTAAGTCTCGGTTTTGTAAAATTTTAAAAAACATTTTTTAAAATGGGATTTATAAAAGCAGAATTTTTAATTTTTAGTAAAATATAAAAGAATAAATTTGTTTAAATAAAAGTAATTTATTCTATATAGTTTCAAGTTCATATTTATCTAACGATTACAGTGATTCTGTCGAAATATATAGTAGTGTAATATATATGTTTGATTGGTGCTTTATTTTATTTATTAATTCAATGCCAATGTTTTGTGATTTTTATTATTATTATTTTTATTAATATTATTAATATTATTATTACTTATTATTAATTATTATTATTAAATATTATTATTATTAATATAAATCAATTTTAATTTGCTTAATTAATATTAAAAGAGTTAAGCCAACAAGAATACTTTGGAAAATACAATCTTTTAAAGGAAATTCAAAATTTTACAAAAGTTATTCATTTGAAAAAACTTATAGATTATGTAACGGTAATTATGAATGTTAGAAAAGGTTAAAAAATTGTTAAAATTATATTTAAACGATATGTGTACAGATGTATTGAGTCAAGATATTTTGCGAAAAATCTTTGTAATGTCTACGGATTATAATTATCGATGTCAGAAAGACATAGAACAATATGAAATGTGCCAAATAATAAAAGAATTTCGAGTTAAATCCCAATTAAGGCTGATTTTTGTTTGCAAGAATCCATTAAAAACTATTTTTGTCGTGTCCCAACTACCAAAAACTGGATATCAATTGAAACTTATTTTGGGTCCGATCCATCGGATCAGAAACCAGATAAATCCAGATATTTATCACTATTCAAAACAAGTAAGCTGTTTCTCTTAGTGAACTATATCTTGAAATATATCAAAAATAATTTTATTTTACAAAAGACTTAATTTTTGAGTAGAGTTGGAAAAAGAAAGATTTCCAGGTAATAAAAAAACTGTTATCTAAGTAGTGCCGAATTTTTAAAAAAAGATTTTATATTTTTTATTAGAAAATCATTTTTAAAAAATTAACGTATTAGTTTTTTGGTGTCCAATTTTAAAAAAGCGTATAGTTTTAATTTCAATTCTACCTGATGATTTCAGTGAATCTGTCAAAATATATTGTAGTACATGTTTAAAAAATACATAAGTGCACAATATTTATTCTCGTGACAAATCTTCAACACACTCTTTTATAGATCTTCGTTGTGCCACATCTACAACGGAGTTTATTTGGTTTCTAATTATTGATACAGAATGCACAAATATACCAACATTCAAGCACAATCATCAAACATCATAACCAACCTCTGATCTTCAAACTACAATTTTGAAATAGTATTGCGTGATGGGTTGACTTAAATAATTATAAAATATTATTTAATTATTGTTAGGGACTGTGGCTGTTAGTTTATGTGTTTTTTTTATTTTATTCCCAACTCTCTCTGAACCCTGTGTCCTTATTTATATTTTTTCAATTATTTTAATAATTAATCAATTCCCCATAGTAAGTATCTAAACAACTTACTATGTGAAAAATTGAAAAAAATTAATTAAAAATATTGAGAAAAGAAAATTACCTAAAATCAAATTGAAAGAAAAGATGAAAAATTAAAAGAAGCAGAAAGTTGATAAGTGAAAATTCAAAAGATCCCAAAATCTTTCAAAACAGTGTCTATTCTTTCACTATTTACTTCTGATAAAACAGTTTTGGTAAACTACTCAAAATTGTCTTCGGAATTCTTTAAACAATACTACCAATAGTGATAATAATTCAACAGACTCCAAAGTCAGAAAATCTTTCAAAACAACGTATATCCTTTTACCAAATCAGGACCTTCAAGAGATAATAATTATTATTTTCATAATTTTTATTAAATAAAACTTATTATCTATAATAATAATGTTGACTTATATTTTCATTTTTGTTGTGTGAAGTTACTGCAAATTATATTAACACAACATACACCCCAGGCCGTCCCGATACACTTCTACTGCGGACTTGGTTGGGCCCTTTCAATTCTACTACAATACAGCATCAAAATAAAACAACATAAATATATAAGGAGCATTTACTTAACAATTATCTTTTCTTACAGTACACATGTTTCAACTGATTAACAACTCATAATAAAATTCAAAAATCAATAAGCATCAATAAATTTATATTATGAGACATACATATTTACATGTGTAGTGATGTAATTTGTTCGAATGAATAACAAATTTACTATAGACGTGAGAAAATAGAAGAAAAATATATTTAACACACAAACACAACACAGTAAAAATGCATTCAAACTTTCAAAATATCGAAATGTTCAGATGAATAACAACTAAAAATATATTACCATTTATAAATTTTAGTTCAAAATTAATCTTACTTACATTTTAGTAATAATTCCAAAAAGTCACTTATTTTTATTCTTAGAAAGCTAAATAGTCATTAGAATGTATAATGCATATATTTCACTAAATTTTCATTTTTTTTCAGTTGTTCTGTTGGATTTATACATTAACTTGTATTGTAAGAGTTGTTATCCATTTGAAACAGGTGTATAAGCTATGTTTCAGTGATGTTTTCAAAATTTTAAATCAGTGACATTATATGGACATAGAAAAGTTATTGATGATGATTCACGATACCTTTTTTCTGACGAGTGGTACTGGTTCGTCAGGAACTAAATCACTTCAATAAGAACAAAGTTTTTTTTAACTATTTTAGGTTGTCTAAAATCCCATTTTTAAACCCTTGAGAGTAATCTATTTTGTCCATTAGGATCTTTGATTGCTAAAACAAAATACTATGTATTAGTTTATTTTTTTAAATCATCAACAGTTACGGACATACCACAGTAATTATTATGTTGATTACATTACGTCCCGAACTCGATATGATATAAAGTATATTTTCTAGATTACATAAATACAAATTCATTTCAACCGAAGTGAAAACATCGTGTGAAGTTTCGGATAAAGCAAAACTTTATGTAAATATTTATTTCCAAGCCATATTTCTGAGTTTAATGGATTAAAATTTTGTACTGTTGATAATTGGAAACTGCTGAAGTTGTTGAAGTTTTTTGTGTCGTGTTTTCTGTATTTTTAAACTTCTCGACGTTTTTCTTATTATTAAAAAACTTGTTCTAATCTATTTCCCTACTATTTTCTTTTCTTTTTTTATATAATTTATAGTTATATTTTAAACTTATGTATACTGATAAGTTTTTAATAATTATAGATATTAATAAAATTTTACTATATTATAAATATAATTATATTTGGATTGTACACATCGATTCAAATGGATGGAAACCGAAAAAAATTTATTAAAATTTAACCGGTATTTTATTTTTTAGAATAATATCGGTTTTCGGTTAAACCGGTTTGCAAAATAACGGTTAACGGTTAAAACTCGTTTTTTTTAAAATTACTTTGTTAGCGTAAAACATTATTCACATTATTATCTTTTAATTCGCTTATCGTAGCAAATCGTACTGTCATGAAACAAAACAAAAAAATATCATTCACGTTATTATAATTACAGAATATGGCCTACGATTGAAATTTCAGTGCAAAGGAAAACATATTATAAATTTTTAAAATCAAGTTTATTGTTCACCAATTTTAAATACATTCAAAAACAAACACTCAACAAAAAATTCAACTTTACATAATTAAGAACCATAAAATTATTAATAGTATATAACTCAGCTGTCGATGAAGATTATGAAATTTAATCAAGACAATGAATTCTCAATGTATGTCAGGGGTCGCCAAACTTTTTCATGGCCAGAGCTACTTTTTAAAATCATGCGGCTTCAAGATCGACCTCTTATTTTAAAAAAATACATTAAAAAAATACAGAAATATAATATTTATTAAAACAATTAATGTGATGTATGGAATTGTTTTTCATCCAATAGTTTCTTCATATCGGGAGAATAGTTTGTAACAGCCAATCTTAAACAATTATCCAGATTTTCATTGGTAATTTTTGTTCGATATTTATTCTTTATGAATTTCATATTTCAACGGATTCACATAAATACGTTGATCCAAAGAGGCAAGATATTTTTAATGCAACATCTCTTAAAAACGGATACTGATTCGGTGTTACATGGCTCCAAAATTCCAATTAATTTTTAGAAAATTCGCAACTCAACTCTATATCATTTTGTATTGAAATTAATTTCATTTCTAGCTGTGCTTTATCATATTCAAATTTGTTTCTAATAACTTCCGAGAGAGTTTCGATATTAATATTTACGAAAGGATACATAATAAATTTCACAATTGGTTTGATCTTGCGGAAATCATGAAGCGTTTTTCAAACTCTTCTATTAAACTACTAACAATTGGTAAATAAAAAAAATATTCTTCAAGTACTACGCGATCGACCATTTGCCGACCACTGATGAATTTATTAGTAATCCTAAATTCGAAGAAAGTTTATGAAAAAGAAATTTACTTTCTAAATAATTCTACTTTATATTATAGCGAAAGATTCAGTGTTTGCAGTGAAAGATGCCAGAATCTAGAAATTTACAGTCAAACAGTTGATAAATCCGTAGCTTAAGGATTTTCAAATTTCGCTATATATAAATTGACTTCAGATATATATTCGATTGTTTAACTGTCATCTTCAGCTACAAAAGCCAACTATAATAAGTGCAATGAGTGTTTGAATGGCGCTTTCTTTTAATGAAATCGTTGTCGACCTTATTTAATTATATATTTAATTATATATTTAATTATATTATATTATAAAAAATCCATGCTATGAAATCTATGAATTTTTAGTTACAATCAAACCGGCACTGCTACATAGAGAACTGTGATATTTGATTATATCTTCCCTTAGCTAAAGTTTTTAAAATGGAAAAAAAATTAAGTTTATTGAAAATCATCTTCAAATGTTTCAGATAAAAGATTGCGTGAATTTATGAAGAATAAAGCATTTTTTTAAGAAATACCTAAAATACAAAAGCATAATATTATATTAAAATATTAAAGGATTTTGGAATATTTGTAGAATACCTATGTTGTCATGCACACGGAATTTTGGCTTCACTAATTAAATGCAAGAGCAATAACAAGATATAATCATTTTTTAAAAATATTTGATTTTTTTTATTTTGATGATTTTTTTCTTGATTTACAGTTCAGTGAACGAAAAAAGTCCGAAATTGGTGGAATTCCTTTATTAAAACACACTGGATATTTTATTCTTCTCCTTGAAAATTCTTCCCCTTATGTCGTTTCTGAGAACAAGGAAGTAATGATAGCAATATCCAAAATTGGAAAGGGAACAATAGGCTTTGTAGGCAACGAAAATTATTTAAAATCTAACTATCGAAATCTTCTCCAAGACTTTTTCCGTCTGATTTCGGATTCTAAAACGGTAAACATCATTGAAATTGATGAGTTGTCAATTGCAAATTTGCATGAATTGGTAGAATTGAATCAAACTTCGAATCTTCTGGCTCTCTGGAATCCTCGGGAAGATAATAATGAAATATTCTCCGAGGATATTTTAGCGTTGGTCTATAGAGGCCTGAAGTTAGTAATTGGTATTAGTCCTTGGTTACATGATTCGGGAACAAGATTACTAGAGACAAGTTTTTTAAAATCTATTTTCATTGCAGGCGGCCTATGGCCGTCTTTGAAACTTATTAAGGATAGCATCATGACAGTAAAGCATTTTGATTATAATTTATTACCTTTGAGTTATTTATTGGATTATGCAATTGTTGGAATAAAAGAAATGAATTTAGTCGCAGATATGATAGTAAGTAAACTTCAAGAACTTCCTCTGACTGATGTCGCTTTTCAACAGATCCAAGATAAACTGAAAATAAAGGTTTGGAGGTTATTTAAGGTTTTTAATCACTTGACTCGAGCCAATGTTCCTTGCTTAGAAATGCCTCTCTTCCATATTAAAAGATTTAAAAGAAATTTAATTAAATTAATGAATTTTATTCTTCTTTATCCAATGGGAAACATCTTTGTCGCTCCGGGAATTTCATTTTATCCTGGGAGTATAAATCAAAGAGTCAAACCAATAAGTTCTTTTGATGTAAATTTGAACATGGAATTTTCGAATGAAGTCATTTATTTGGGAATTTATCTTCCGCCTGGTCATGAAACAAGGGTAACCTCTGAGATAGCAAAAGCTAACTTTTGTGAGCTGTCCATAAATTACCATCTTTTTGATGTTTTGGATCAAAAGAATTGGTATAAATGGCCGAATACTAAGATAAAGTTCAAACTTTATTCGGGGGAGACTAGAAGCATATCGTTTGCATTTGGAGGATTATTGTCAATATCCTGTACAGAAGACAAGGAAAGAGTACATTTGAGGTTTTCAGACGTTATAATTGTTCCGATATTTGATAGTCGAAATTCGTTAATATCAAAACATTGGTTAGAAAAAAAAGATGAAGGCAGTCCTTGGGTAATTTTAGCGAATGATGTTGCTGTTTTTATTTTGCCGTCGATTTCATTAAGAAACCTTAATGACCCTTTTCCAGTAATGGATATTTGGAGTTTTCTTTTTAAACATGAGTTTCATTTAGTGGGAAGAAACGTAACTCAATATCATCGAGAACTGATATCGGCCGATTTTCAAACCTATGGGGGATATATGCACAGTGGGTACCCAATTGGGTCTTTGATTCAATCAGTAGCTAATCCTAGAAATAGGAATGAATATTTTCTAGCGTCAAACAACATTTGTGAGCATGGAAGATGGGGTATGTTACATGAAATTGGACACAATTTACAAGACATTTTGTTTACCTTTAAAGGTTCAGAAGAAGTGACCAATAATATTTTTACCTTAGCCGCAATGGAATCTATTAGTGGAAATAACAGTTGGTCTTTAAAAAACTATTGGATAGATGAGAAACTTTTGAAATCCTTTGTGGAATATATTAAAAATGGAGATTTCAATAATTGGAAAAGTAATCCTTCACTTGCACTTGGAATATATGCTCAGTTAAAAAGCTGTTTTGGTTGGGAGTTTTATCGTCAGATTTTAAGAAAATATAAAAAACTGAATAAAATGCCACTTCTCTATAATCAAACGGTTAGTGATGATGAAAAAATTCAACTCTGGATTTGGGAGACTTCAAATCTAACCAAAATGAATTTGTATCCTTTGTATGAAATGTGGCGGTTTCCGGTCTATCCAAAGTTGAAAGTTAAATTGAATATCTACCCATCGTTTCTTCCATTGGATTTTCTTACTGAAATGATTAACAAAACGGCAAACGAAATAATCATAAAATACGGTGGTGAAAAATTGGTTTCTCGGACACCGAAAAAGCTTAAAACCTTTATTGGACCCTTGACATATACTTCTCGTATTGAAGGAAAATCGGCTATCAGACATTTTAAAGTATTTTAAATATAATTTACTTTATCGTTGAAAATCACTTTTCTTATCTTCGTGAAATTGCTTGTCGATATATATTAAATTCTTTTATCGTTTTTATTCTTGATTTATTATCATTTTAAATTTTCCTTATCTTTATTTTTATCAGACTACAAGTTAATCTTTTGCATTAAATATAAAACAAAAGATTTATGTATTCTGAAAAGAAAAAAATAAAGCAAACTAAAGATATGTTTTGAATATCTCAATGCAATTTAAATTTAGCTATTGATTTATTTAAATAAATGATTAAATAAACCTCGGTCTTACTCAATAATCCAGAATAACGTAGAATCACTTAAAGATTATTGATGTGATTTAAAATGAGTGATGAAGTAATACACCTGATTCAGTTCATTAAAAATTTCTATAATAGAAGTTTTAATGAACAACCAATTACAATTATGATTAAGTTTATGAATTAGCCATTTTTAAAATGGCTGACAAGTAATTTTTTTAATAAAGTATATATTTTAGGGCTTGGATTGTGATCTCGTATATTTATGAGATCATTATTCAAGCTCTTAAATAATACTTTTCATCATCATTTATTATAAAATTAGGTTTTAGGTTTTTTTAGGAATTTATGCCAATTTATGTAAATTAATAGAATTATTTTCGAATAAATGTAAGTCCGATTAATTGAAAACTAAAATTTATAAAATTAAAATTTTTTATTAAAAACTTTCTATATTCGAATAAACTATTCTTCTGTTCTTTGGAAATTTTGTTTGGTTGCCATCTTTTTTATCTTTTGACAAATCCAAATTTTTGATAATTATTGATTTTATGGGCTTTGGAAATTTCTGTTAATTTCCCAAATTTGTAAAAATCTTCCTCATTTTCAATGGTATTAACGATTTGGATTTTTTATACTTTATAAAAAAAATTTTTTAACTTAAGTTATCGGAAAACTTATGTTTTCCGTATTTTTTAAACTCCTCGTTTGAAGGTTCTGGTTCCACTGCTCCTGGTAAATTGCAAATGAGGTAAAAACTCAAAAATCTAGAGTTTCGATGGATATTTTTGAAATATCTGAAAAGTTGTAAAAATATTCAATTGATTGAATTTCATGAAAAATGTTACGAAATTATTTCTTAATTTTCTCTACAACTCAAAGTAGAGTTATTGGTATTTTTTTCAAAAATTTTCGGCTTTAATTTAAAAAGTTACTAAAATAGTTTTATATAGAGTTTTTATTGAACTGAACATTTCTACATTTTGAAAGTTTGATTGCATTATTTACTATGTATTATGTTTTTACGTTACAAAAAAATTTTCTTCTAATTCCTTCCTTCCTATAATATAAGTTTTTATTCAGTTGAACAAATTACATGCAGACACGGGTAAGTATGTATGTTCCTATATTGTAACTTTATTGATTTTTACATTTTATTATAGGAGTTTTTAATGAACTGAATCAGGTGTAAGTGCTTGATTTGCAGGATGTGAATAAGCTAATGGCAAGTAAAATTCATCACACAGTTTAAATCATTATGTGGATTACAGGAGTTGAGTAAAAGCATAATTATTACACCATTTTCGGATGAATAGCCACTCCTATAATAAATTGAAAAAATTTAATAAAGTTATAATATAGAGGCATACATACTTATTTGTCTATGCATGTAATTTGTCCAAATGATTAACAACTTACACCCGTTTCAGTTCATTAAAAACTGCTATACTAAAATGAAAAAATCAATAATGTTATAATATAGGAACATATATACTTACCAGTATTAGCATTTAATTTGTTCAACTGAATAAAAACTTATATTATAAGGACGGAATTTGAAGAAAATTTGTTTCAACATATAAACATAATACATAGTAAATAATTCTTGCAAACTTTCAGATCAATAAAAACTCTATATATTATTATTTTTAGTAACTTTTTAGACAATTTTTTTAAAAATTGGAGGCGAAAATCATTGAAAAAATTCCGATAACTATACTGTGAGTTGTAGAGAAAATTATGAAATAATTTCGTAAGATTTTTCATGAAATTCAATCAATTTAATATTTTTACAACATTTCAGATATTTCAGAAATGTTCATCGAAACTCTAAATATTTGCAGAGATGAAGAAATAACAATGTAGGATTTAACTTGAAGTTAAAATTAATTCATTTTTTACCTCATTTGTAAGGACCTTCAAATGTGGAGTTTTTAAAAAACTGAAAACTTAGGTTTTCCGTTAACTTAAGTTAAAAAATAATATTTTTATGGAATTTCCGAAATATACAAAATCCGAATCATCAATGCCATTTTTATAAATTTTCAAAGTTAATTTGAATTTATAAAGCCTAAATAAAATAAATAATTATAAATTCAGTAAATATCAAAAATTTGGATTTTGTCAAAAGGAAAAAAAGATGTTAGTTAAAAAGGAATTTCCAAGGAACAGAGAAATAATTTACTAAATATATAGAAGCTTTTTGATAATAAATGCATTTTATTTTAATAAATTTTAGTTTTAAATTAATCTGACTTACATTATTTCAAAAAATAAATCTAATAATTGTCATAAATTGAATAAAAATTCTAAAAATCTAAAGAAAATTAATTAAAAATAAATTATTTAATAGCTTGAATAATGATCTCATAACTTTACGAGATCACAATCCAAGCCTTAAAATTTACTTTATTAAAAAATTTGCTTGTCAGTTATTTTAAAAATGTCTCATTTATAAAGTGTATATTAACTACAGTTAAATGTTCATTCAAACTTCCATTATAGAAGTTGTTATTGAACCGGAACTGGTGTACTACACATTAGCACTAACATCGTCTAAAAAATATGGACGAGCGTATGGAATATTGAGTCAATACTGAATTATGGATTCCATGAAAATTAATCACTTGACATTTAATCACGCACTGATAATCACAAAAGCAAATTAGGCCTGTGGGAATTATTTTATTATAGGCAGTGTACAAAGGTATGTTTCTTTATTATTGTTGGTGTACTGGGTGGAAATAAATTTTCTTGTTTCAATTAACTCTTTTTCTCTCGAAATGGCTTCGTACCTCAGTACTTCTGCTCTACCTTAGGGTATCTATAGACTCACCCAGACGCTCCACAATTTTAATCCTTGCCACTATATACCCATGGGCTGACCCATGTTGATACTGTATACATTAGTTGAAAATTCATGAGCAGATGAGTTCCGTTTTCGGCACTACTTCTCATGAGATCTTCTCTTACGTGTCCTAGACTGGCGATGGAAGGTCTTACGTCATCAAGTTCTCGTAATTACTCTATCCCATTCGTTTTAAATTACTTGAAACATACTCTTATCAGCTTCGCATCTCGTGTATACACTTGTGAAGACCAAGGAGACGTTTGTACTTATTGCATATTTCCATTACTTTAGGTTCATTTAACTTAATATTAATATAACCTCAAAGATCTAAAACTTTACTTTGGGTCAACATCATACATCCCAGACAGGCCTTAAATTTTACTTTATACACTCAGGCACAACAATTTACATCCACATTCATTCTCATTTGTAACAAAATCTCGGCTTCACTCAAGCATTCAACACCATTTTATACAAAAGAAACATTTATTGTTCTACAATAGCATACATATTATTATTTAGGCCTTCATAAGCTGAGATTTCCTTTAAGCATCGATATCCATCGTACCCATACGTGACTCCTTTCCTAAAAATTGATTGTGACTTTGTGATGATTTGAATAAAATGTTCTGATGCGTTACTTAAGTATTGATTTTCTTTTGGATAATGTATTTAAAATAATGTAGAGTCTGCTTAGAATACCTAAAAAGATAATTAGCGAGTAGGCTTATTTATGTGATTTAATTTCAGTTAGCCTAATCAACTGACAACTATTTATGAATTTCATATCACTATTATTGACTTCGTTTATTAACGACCAGGAAATAAATAATCACTAATGACTATTTTATTTCAGTGATGAATAGATTCACTGGCTGGAAAACAAACAAAAATGAAAACCTTTGACAAAAACTACGACAAATGAGCCGCGAGGTGTGCCAGCATAAAGCTACGTGGTTCGAGCCCGGTCCTGCAAAGAAATTATATCAAAAATTAACCGAGGTCCAAAAACTAGCCCAAGAAAGGCAGTAAAAAATACAAGCCCAACGAACCCAGATTCGGGGCCTCGAAACGGCTCTCATGGCTAGTCAAGAAGAGAATACGGTGACTTATCCATTGGTCTTTGCACCGACCCAGTTGGACTACAGAAATATCGAAACCCGCACCAAAGCCAGGTAGAGCCAAGCCCAAAAAAGTCGAGAGAGCTCGAAATCGCCTCCTGAAGGCCGGATAACAGTGATGAGAATGTTGTAACGTTGTCGATTTAATAAATTCATTAGTGTTTTGTCTACCTCAGTTTATTATAAGTACCTTATAATAGTAATGTAACAGTGTTAACCACGTGAAGGCAGTATTAACGTTAGGAGGAAGCGTAATTAATTTAAGGAATTCTTTTGTATTTTAATCCATTTGTGTTCCTCGTAAATGAATTATTACTGAAAACTAAGCAAATGCGAAGACATCGTCAAAAGGTTAAGCGATAATAAACGAGGTAGGGATCCGGAAAGTGAAGACGAGCATAGGCCTTCTAACGACAGCTCGCTGAACCTAACAATGAATTCCGGCCAGAGAAATCTCAGTAACGAAGCCTATGGAGGATTAACCATCCCTTGTTGCCTTTCCAACGTTGCTCAGCAACCGGTAACAAGTGGGCTGGGTTGTGATTTGGTATGTGTAGGTTCCAAGGTCAAATTGTGATAACCCACCAGTGTAATGAGCTGGATATTTTTTATTTGATTATATCTTGCTGTTTTGAAACATTTAAATTTGATTATTGAGAAATCAAATTAAAATATTTAATTTTGACATTTGGAATTTGAAAAAACTGTGATTAAAATATAAAATAAATGTTTAGTACAATATTTAGTTTACAACATTTTTATATTTATTATTGATAAAATAAAAAAATTTAATGTTTCTAATTTTAAGGTTATAATTCATACGTATTATTTATTAAAGATTCTTTTCAAAATAAGTTTTAAAATATTTTGTTTAAAAGCATTACTTTATTTATTTCAACGTGAAAGTTTTGGTTTCATATTCTTTTCAAAATGGATGGTCAAAGTCAAGATTATACCCAAAATGCTGATGCGCAATTTCAACCTGCAGCACAACAAAATCAACAAGGTAATCAACAACAACAACAACCTAAACGTGAAAATCAATTCCAAGGACTAATTGATGCCTATGAAAATGAATTACATGGAGTTGATGAAGCAACTTGCCCAAATATCGCCATGCTTGTTCGAAATGGTATTATTATTGGAATATTTTACAAAATTTTAATTGTTTTCAGAACTTTTTAGACTTCGTGGAGGAGTTATTGATACTGTCGATGTACTAACTACTAAGAAAACTAAAGTGCGTACAAAAGTTGATATTCCAGTTGAAGCATACCCAAATGTTAACTTTGTTGGAAAACTTTTGGGCCCAGCTGGTAAAACTCTAAAAACAGTTCAAGAGCAAACTAACACTAAAATGTCAATATTGGGATCCGGTTCTTTAAGAAATCCAGAAAAAGAACAGGAATTGTTAAACTCTGGTGATCCTAAATACAATCACTTGCGAGATCGTTTACATTTGCAAATCGATTCCATTGGCAATCCGTCTGAAGCTTATTATAATATATCTTATGCACTAGCTGAAGTTAAAAAGGTCATGATTCCCGATCCTAACGAACAAGCTCCAGGGCAAATGCCAATGGTTACACCTTTAATGGGAGGTCCTAATGGTGGTTTTGGTGGAATGAGAAATCAACCGATGAACCAACAACGAGGCGGTAGAGGTCGTGGAGGTAATCGAGGATCAAATAGGGGTGGTGTTGGAGGTCCCCCAAGAATTAACAATTTTAACCCAATGTTTATGAATGGTGCAAATGACACCGGATTTACTGATGATTATCCAACCATGGGATTTGATAATAGTTTTGGTAAAATACAATAATCTTAAATAAAATTTAATTATTTTTTAGAATCGGGACGAGGAGGCGGGAAAATGATGCGAGGTGGTGGTATGGATAGAATGAATCGAAATGCACCGTATTCTCGACCCATGTGAAACATTCATTAACGTAGGTGCTGCTTTGTTAAAATAGCATCTATTTATCAAAAATGCATTTCATATTGACTTTAGAATATCGTATTGAAAAATCCAAAAAAAATCAAAACATTCAATGATAATAAGTATTTGTTAAACTCGTCAATAGCAGCATGATTGTTAAAATTTGTATTTAATAATAAAATTTATATTCATGTATAAAATCGTTATTTAATTTTAATTTAATTACTTCAGCAAATTATTTTAATATTTGAAATTTATTTTGATAATCTATGATGTTTGAGCACTGAGAGCGGAAAAATGATTTTAATAACTGCGACAAAATATTTAAAATTCCAAATTTCAGAAAACTAAACGAAAAATCTTTTCTAAAAAGTGGGTGAGTTATTAAAATTTAAATGTAGTGTAAATTTCATACTAATAACACATTTTTATGCTATTATCATTTTATTATTGCAGATTTTTGACTTGGACGGTTATGAAAACAATGGGGAATGTTTGGACTTAGAAAAGATTGAGTAAGTCGTTAACTTAGAGATTAAGTGGCCTTAATTCTCTATTACTCATCTAATGTTTATGTTTCTGAGACATGTTAGTATTACATAACCCAATTGATTATTATTTTTGATAATATTGTGTTTATTTAAATAAATTTATTTGTTGATTTTGGTACTTATTTAATAAGTAATATATCAATATTATAAAAATAATTCATTTTAAATATTTATTTAAGTTGTGTTTGAAATTATTGCTTTAAGATAATTGCATTTTTATAAGTATTTGTTTGAAATTTAAATTTTATTGATCTAATATAATTTAAAAAATTATATTCAATTATTGGTAAAACAAATTTTACAATTAGTTTATTATTTATGGATAGTCAAATATAGATGTTCTAAACATTACTTATTAAATGATATTTTGGATTTCAAACTAGTATTATTATGTTAAATGGTCCTATAAAATTATTTATACAAGGCGTTTAATAAATTAACATTTTTACAGTTAATTTGTGAAAAAAAGCTTTTGATTTAATAAAAATAATTGTAGCATTTAGTCATGTCTTCGTCACCTTAATGATGTGAATTATCTCCATAAGTAGTATTCAAAGCTTTAATGAATTTGAATTTAACACAAGTGCTAATGTATTTCATAAAATGACAATTTCCATGTCGACTTTTATAGATCAAAAGACGGATTAGTTTAGGCCGGTTTTTCTGTAAATTTAAAATTATTTTCAATTCCTCGAATAAATAGTTGAGCAGTCTCTGTAATATCAGTGCTTTCATCCAAAGCCAGGGAATAAAATTTGCACATTCAGATGCTTGAATTTTTTAGCCTTGATTACTTATAAGTGCTCTTCATACCGGTTTGATTCAACCAATATATTTCTTGAGTATAAGCGACACAAATAATTGTTTGATATTTTGTACACAATAAAACAATCTTTTTGAATAAATAGATTTTAGTTATAGAAGTTTTATTTATAAATTTAACCTTACACACGCATGTTTTGTGAAAGAATCTTTTGGAGTCAGATTCAATAGAGTTCTGTGTTAGCTGTATCAGTTAATCACACTTAAAGAACCTAACATTAATAAATTGAAATATAAAGTTTGGGATATTTCAAGCTACTTTGCCCCTAAATAGTTGAGTACTAACTTGACACGTTTCTTAATAAAAATATATGTTAATAATATTAAAATAAAAATTTACTGTTTGCCGAGAGAACTACAAACGTCTTGTTAATTTTGTTAATTTAAATTTTGATTAAATGAATTATAAAATTGAAAATTAAAAATGATGATTAATAAGATTCCAAATGTTTATAAAGAGAATTAGATTTCGAAGATTGAACAATTCCAATTCAACAGCACGCATCATCTACAATGTAGATTCTACGCCCTTAATTATAATATTATGCACGTATAAGTGAGAAATATTTGTGTAGGTTTGCTTGTTAATTAATTGTGTCTTTTGCTATTCATGCATTTGAATTAGATGATTTCTTGTTATACTGATATTGAGTAACACATAAATAATAAAAATTAAAAACAATATTAAAAATAAAACATTTATTAGACATCAAATTGTTTGTACAATAGCCATGCCAAGCAATGTTTATAAGTTGCCCGAATGTATATATTAAAATAAATTATTAATTGCTTTAGACATTTCATCTGCAGATTTTGCCTTGACTGGACTGGCTTGTGCAAATCTACTGAAAACATCAATAAGTATTAAAATATATTTAAAGTCCTGAATTTTATTTGTGTACTATAAAGTCTCTTGTAACTTTTAATTTATTTACCCTGCTTATAAAAATAAGATAACATTTGTTGGGCCAGCACACAAATAGCCTTGAGAATTGTTTAAATGCATCAGTAATACAGCACGAAAACCCAGCACCAAGATAACTTAAAATACAATATACAACATCAACTAAACACTTTAAAATCTGAGAGAATATAAATAAATATAAAATCAAAAACATAAAAATTAAAATAAAATAAATACAAAATGCATCAAGAACCGCACGAAATTTACATAAAAATAGCATAATAACAAGAAAATTCGACCGTAAAATGACCATTTATATAAAATTAAAAAATAAATGAATTAAATGAATAAAAATAAAATATTTTTGGATGAATAAATTTAATTAAAAATGTTAAAAATAAATTACCAATTTAAATTAAGAAATAAATAAAAATTTAATGTAGATAACATAAATAATTTCAAAGTCGAATTTTGTTTAATCGCAGTAAAACTAACACGCAAGGTTAAGGCCAAATTATAGGTATAAATACCGATGTGTTTTCACAAATTTTCAGTCTTATTTTTCGGAGAAAAAATTTCATTACAGAACTGTATAACTGGTTGTATAACTGGTTGAGAGCCGTGCATTCAGGCAATTAACACGGGTAAGTGTTTTGCCTAAACACGATCACTCTCAACTGGTGCAATATTATTAATTGATTTTTTCGAAGGGAATTGATGGGTAATTTTTCAATTGAATTTATGGATAATTTTGTTTTTCCCAATTGAATTTATGGATGATTTTTCGAATCGAGTTTATGGGTGATTTTTCTTAATTGAATTTATGGATGATTTTTCAGATCAAATTTATGGATAATTTTGTTTTTCAGATCAAATTTATGGATAATTTTATTTTTCCCAATCGAATTTATGGATGATTTATCGAATTAAATTTATGGAATTTTCGAAGTAAATTTTATGGAATGGATACAATGAATTTCAAATGTATGTGGCCGATGTAATATGCTGAATAAATATTTTCTATCTACAGCCTTAGTGCATCGAAACTTTTATTCCAAATGCTATGGTAAAATATTATTTGTTATTCCTTTTCCGGCCCACAGCCAAAGACACATCACAAGTTAATAAAATCAAACATATTATTCGAACCATGTAAGTGCGTGGAATATCGCCAATGATTCGTGCCCGTGAAGGCTCCGGCGTGCGGAACGCAGGAGTTGGAACGTCAATATTATCTGTAGATAGGGAAATTGGAGGGTAAATGAGTAGCCCTTTCGCTGCTCCTTCATCATCCGTTTCCTGTAAAATTGACATAAATTTTTAACAACAATCGGCTCAAAATCTCTAACACCGAGTAGTCCAGTGGGCACTCATTAACTATAATATGAACATAAATAGATCTTAAGGACAAAAAGAGGGAATGGGTAGCGGGGAAAATAGCGAAATCGTTGCAACCGTTAAAATGAAAAGCCATCGGAAAAAGATTAATCCGAACGACCAAAATCATGAAAAATAATGTTTTTAAATAAGAATTAAATAAATTAATTTGAGTTGAGGCGGAAAATATGGGCGGGACGCTGCTCAGATTTTTCGAATTAATTCAAATACTTAACAAAAATAGTAACGTAAAAATGGAACGTGTAAAATAAGGGCGGAACGCTGCTCAAATTTTTCGACTCAACAAAAATACTTTACCGAAAACCAGGGAAATACAAATGGATTACGGCTAAATTGTTATATAAGAAAAATATTTCTTAAAGCTGAGGAATAAGGACGAATCCCTACACAAAATTTTGTTAATAATATTGATAATAATTATAATAATTATAATAATAATAATAATAATAATAGTAATAATCATAGTAGTAATAACAATAAATATAATGGTAGTTATAGTAATAAAAATAATAATAAAGGTAATAGTAGTAACAATTAAGAAAGGTAATATATATAATAGTAACAATGATAATGCTAGTAATGATAATAGGGAACATTGTAGTTATAATAGGGATAAGGGTAAGAGATGTACTGTGTTTACTTAACATAACCAAGGGTTTACAGACCATAAAAAAAATCATCAACATGGACAATAATAAGAAGAACCAAGCGAATGGACACAAAGATAGATGATATGAGAGTATAGGTTAACATTTGAAAGAGATAGGAGAATAATGGGACCTAAGAATCAAAAGCGAGCACAGGTCTTCTATCGACAGCTCGTTGGACCCAGAGATCGTTCGGTCAATTATAGCATTAGCAATAACGCTCACTTTTTGCGGACGATCTACCCACTTGAACACAGTTCCAACGTTGCTTAGCAACGGGTGCCGAGTGGTAAGCAAAGGAAATATTTGTATGGGGTTGTCTGGGTAACAACCATATAGTTTCAAAATATCAAAACCCAGAAACCCACCATAAAAATTTGGGGGCTCAGCCGGGATCGAAATGATTTTGTTGGCAAAAGAATGAGCTTAGTAAAATATCCAATAGAACCATGGTTATATCTTCTAAAGGTTCGAAGCTAAAAAGGGTCAAACTTTGGCCAAAAATTTTATTTTTGATATGTTGTACAGGACGGCGAGTTGAGTTTTATTGTCAATGGAACTATAGTCGTATCTTATCGAACTTCAAAGGTGTAAAGGGTCAAACCTTGACCAAAAATATAATTTTTGATATGTTGTAGAGAAGAATGAGCTTAATAAAATTGCCAATAGAACCATGGTCATATCTTCTAAAGGTTCGAAGCTAAAAAGGCTCAAACTTTGGTCAAAAAAATTAATTTTAATATGTTGTACAGAACGATGAAATGGCAAAAGTGGTGATAAAATTAGGATCTTCCAACCTTTGGATAAAAAGTTATTAAGGGTCAAACCTTCAAAAAATTTTATATATTGTAGAGCTTGATAAGCTGAGCAATATTACTAAAGAAGTATGCAGTCTGACTTCTGGGTCAAAAGTTATTAAGGGTCAAACCTTAGTCAAAATTTTTAATTTTTGATATGTTGTAGAGATCGATGAAACAAGCAAAATTGCCAATAGAACTTTAGTCATCAGAGCTTTAGATAAAAAGTTATAAAGAGT
The DNA here is from genome assembly GCA_022537955.1 of Schmidtea mediterranea. Taxonomy (NCBI): domain Eukaryota; kingdom Metazoa; phylum Platyhelminthes; order Tricladida; family Dugesiidae; genus Schmidtea; species Schmidtea mediterranea. The sequence continues at coordinate 311,979,494 of CM039679.1, read as the reverse complement.
CCCAACTTTGGCAAAAAATTTTAATTTATGATATATTGTGTAGAATAATAAGACGATCAAAAATTACCATAGAACTATCATCATGTGAACTTTTGATAAAAAGTTACAATGGGTCTAAACCTTCGAATACTCTAGAATTCAGAGAATTGTGAAGAAATTAAAAATTTTGAAAGCGAATTGTAAATATTTTTGTAAATCAGTGGAGACAAAGTGTATTAATCAATAAAGTGTATATCGTTTGGAGTTCGTTACTGGAGTTTAAAGCACGTTTGGAGTCAGATCGACAATAATTTCTATTCGAAGTCACCGACAACCCCAACAATATGATGAAACAAAACAACAGTTTAGAAAACTCATAAATGACGAGTATTGTAATAAGATAGGAAAATATCAATATATGTAAATAAATTAAAATATTAGATACACAAAAATTTCAAAAATGAAACGATTCAACAGGAAAGTGGGGATAAAATTATCAATATTTGTAGAGCAGGAATCAAAGAAACAGGAAACTATAAATAAAAATAAAAGTATGGGTAGGTTGTACAAATCAATGGAAATCATCGTGTAAATATCATCCAAAAAACCGTAGAAGTAGGAATAAGAATATAAAAAATAGATAAATAAAAAAAAAAAAAATTAAAATAATAAAAACAGGGAAAAGGTGGAAATCACGAGGGTTAAAGTGATTAGAAATAGGGGAAACCACAAAAGTGCGGGTCGTCTAAGAGTTCGTAAAAAAAAATTGGAAAACTAGAAATTACTGGATTAAAATTGTTTGAAATAAGACGTGATCACCAAGTCAGTTAAAATAATTCTAAACGTAATAAACGATTAATTGAAAGTAATTAAATTAAAGATCAAAATATTAACGGAAAAGGTTGCAACGATTTCGAACCCCTACCCCTAAGAGATGAGAAATATTAGCGGAAGTAACGAACAATTGATTGTACGTATTACAAAAGACATGAGGCCAAGTAAAGCCAAATTAGATACTAAACGAGAACAGATAATCGATTAAGTTAGAGAAATTGACGAAAAGATAATCCAGATGATGGAGAAACTTAGGCGTATATAAAAGGAAATGTTCAGGTGTAAATGAAATGAATAGTAAGAAATGAGCGTAGATGAATAAAATGATGATGTTTGTTATTAATGAAAATAAAGGATTAGAGATAATAATAAATTACGAGAATAATAGTTAGCAACCAGAGGAAAACGATGATTGAGGGCACCAAACGGTAGGTGAGATGTGAACTAACCGGTAAATGGTTCATACTCAAAAGGACCTACTAAGGTCAGATCAGGGCGGCCGAATTGTGCCGGGAATCTGACGGGAGAGCGGGCAGATATTAGATAGTTTATTGAGAAAATTTTCCGCGCCCATGTTCATCGCTTCCTTTTCTTTTCACTATTCGGGAAGTCAGGTAAACCGCTTTTGGAGCTTGACTGAACGTCTAGGCATTTCCATACTTTTATATTCTCCGAGGTACACAACCCGGATCCCACACCGAGTACCGAGGGAATGTCTTTTTTAGTTTTCCCAGCGAGGAGTTTGGTACAAAAACCCGGATCCCACACCGAGTACCAAATATCCGAGTGGCGGTGAGTAAAGCGTAACCGGAAAAATGCGCTAGACAAAAGACGCCATGGATTGAGAGTCAGTGTGAGGCCTCAAACTCACCCAAAAGTCACTGATGAAACTCAACTCCGATATTAAGAAGAGATATGATTAGGATTAAAGATAATATGAACATGAGAATTAAGATTAAAGATAATATGAAATGATTAAAGATGAGATATTCTAGATAGAATACGACTATGATTAGATTAGATAAGAGATGATTATGAAATAAGATATGATTATGATAATAGAGATGAGATACGATCACAATGAGATATGGTTATGATTAAATAAGATATGATTAGATGAGGCAATATGTTCAGATATTAGAGGCCATAGAAAGCCAGATGAGATATGATTATGATTAGATATTAGAGGCCATAGAGTGCCAGATGAGAAATGATTATGATCAGATATTAGAGACCATAGAGTGCCAGATGAGATATGATTATGATTAGATATTAGAGGCCATAGAGTGCCAGATGAGAAATGATTATGATTAGATATTAAAGGCCATAGAGTGCCAGTTGAAATGAGATTAGAGATTGAAGGCCACAGAATGCCAGTTAGAAATAAGATGACGAAGGTCGGATAGCCAACGGAAACAAGAGAGGGTATAGAGCGCCAGCGACTGAGGATTAAGTAAACGATTTTTAAATCAATGAGACATAGGAAAAATGATTTACAGATTGAATGAGAGTATGAGTATAATGATTTTATTATTGTAATATAGATAATTAATGCGACCACATAGATAATTGATAAGACTATTATAGATAATTGATACAAGGTCGATAGATAATTATTACGAGATATAGATAATTCAAAATAGACTTAAAAATGAAGGGAGATGAATAAAAAGAAAAACGATCACAGCGAATAAAGTTTAAGGAAAAAGATAAGAAGATTTAAATAAAAAGACTCATAGAGCAATAGCGGATAAAGTTTAGGATAAAAGACGAGACTAGTTAAGTAAAAAGGCCCATAGTGAATAGAGATTAAGAAACATTTTTGGACCAATGATAAAGAGATAAAGGAGAATAGTTAACGAGACGATTTTTGATATGATGGTGATGATTTATTTGATTAAAATAGTTAATTGATACGACAATATAGATAATTGATACGACTATAAGAATAATTTAGACGAAACAAATAGATAATTGATACGAGTTATAGATAATTTAAAATAAACTTAAATGAAAAGACAAAAATTAAAAAGATAAAGAAGTTGACGCAGCGAAAAGAATTAAAATAAGGAGAAGCAATGAGAGTCACACGATAAAATTAATGCGGAAATTTATGTAGAATAATATGTACTAGAAGTGTTATTTATTTTTAGATAATTGGCAAAGAATAAAGAGATCAAGTAAACGACGAATAATAGAGCCGATAAACTAGAGATAGAATCAAGAAAACGAGTTACGAGAAACCGGAATCAAGAAAACCATTGAGTGGAGAAACTGAGAATATACCGAAACGAACGGAGAACAAGGATAAAAAAAATAGACCATTTTATTGGAATTCAGAGAGATAGAACCAATGATTACAACAAGATTAGAAAGTTTGGAAACAGAAGCCGAAAAATATGATAAATTAACGGAAAAGTTAACCGACAAAGGAAAACATCGTGAAACCACCCGAACCAGAAATTCCAATTCAGTTGAAAACAAGTACGAGTAAAGAGATGGAAAAATTCCGAGAAGAAATGAACCAAGAGTTGCAAAGTAAAATTACGGATAAAACAGAAATATATATTTGAGAAAATCAACAATGTACGAAATCACACGAGATGAACCGGAAATGAGGAGCCGAGAACCGATATTTTCGAGTTTAAAGAGGAATGTACAGGAGATGTATTCAGAAAGAAAATGCAACTAAGAATATTTAAATGACGAAAAAGAAACTGGAAATTCGGAAATAAAAACAGTTGGAACAAAAATAGCTGAAACATGGCAAACGGAAATCGTACTGGAAGAGAAAATATTAACCACAATGGAAGAAAGAGTCGAAAGAGAAAATGAACAAACCGAGTTAAAAGATCGAGTATCAGAACCAATAAAAGTAGTGATGGAAATAACGAGACAAACGAAAGATATTTACCCACAAACAAATCAATATATTGAAAAACCATCACGAATTTACGATATACCAGTTAAGAGGATTCAAGACAGTAGAGGTAAATTTATAAATTATAATAATTATTTCAGGATTAACAACGCGAGTTACAATCCAGTATGTACTATCCGTTCAAAAGAAGGATGCCGAACTGACCGAGGTTATCAACTAAAAAATTGCCAAGGATGTGATAGAATAGTTCGCACAGAAGGAGAAGAAATGATAATCTGTTTTAATTGTAATCAAAGCGGTCATATGTCAAAGAATTGTCGAATGAGAAGAATTCAAAGTCAACAAAAACCAAACCAATTCAAGAAGAATCCACAAAATAACCCAACACAAGAGGTCAGACATTGAAGAGATATGACGATAATGAGAACAACCACAAGATACGAGAGTAGAACCTGTTACAACTGCAACCTAAACGGACATATAGCTGCAAACTGTCCAATAGCGAGAAAATCGAGACAAACGAAACCGTACAATTATAGTCAAAGTACACAAAGCAACCTAAGACAAGAGATTGAGCAATTAGGAGGTATGATTCAACGAATATCCGCAAACAATCAAAGACAACGAAGTAATTCGAGGAGAAACATGAATGATGTTCGATGTCAATGGACCAGAAAATATCCAGAACAGCAACAAATTGAATGAAAGAGATTACAGAGAGAGGAAATCCAAGAAATTCGACAAAGACGGATGAAAAGAAATCAAATATCAAGTAGAAGCAATATGTCGAAAATAGTCAATACAAAAGAAATCCACACTGCGGAGCAGTGTGTCGTCAACAGCGAGGAGGATATAACAATAAATTACGAAAATAACGACAAAGAAAATAAATTAATTAAGAAAGACGAAACTCAAGAGGTCAAAATAAAATCAGAGCAAGAATCGAGCAGTGAAGAAAAAATAAATGTAATTCAAGAGTTCACCGAACGATAGACGACGAAAAAGCAGAAAAAACAGCGATAAAAGATATCGAAAATATAGAAATACGAGAGTACTACTACAAAAATCGAAAAGAGAATCGATAAGGAAAGCGAAAATAAACATGTTACAACAAGGGCTAACAATAATGAAAAGGACAAGAAAGAGGAACTTCAAATAAACGTGAAAAGTAAAGTATTGGAGTAAAAAATTTATACAAACAACAGGAGACAATATAGAAATAGGAGTGATGTCAATCGAACAAGAGGTAATAGATATTTTAATGGTTAATAAAATTTCAGAGGGATGAACTAATCGAAAAGAGAATCCAAAGACAACAAACGAGAAATCCGAATATGCAAGACAGATCAAAACAGTCAGTGAATTGATAATTGAGACAAAAGAAAATGCAAGAGAAGAACTCAGCAAAACAACGAATGTGGAAAGGAAAATTACAATGCAGCATGAATATGCACAACAAAACACGACTACAAAACCACAACGAACGAAGAAAGTACATGGACAATCGATACAAAAGCTAACAAAGTAAATATCAGAGAATATCGTGAAACATGTTAAAAATCGGGACACACAGAGAACGACTACTATCGACATCAAATAAGCCAACTATTCGGGAAGAGAGGACACGTAAATAGATTTTGTAACAAAAGACGCGGAAAATGTTTTAACTGTCTAAAATGGGACATATGACTCGGAATTGTCCAAATAAACAGACTCAGAACCCATCCGGAACAGTGGGACTAATGAGAGGAAGCAATAGGAAACCAAATGAGATCAATACCAACACCAGAATAAAGCCAGCGAATGATACAAGTGTCGAATCAAGTTACGAACCAGGAAAAGACATGATAACTGGAAGGCAAAAAAAAAAAACCTATTAGACATGACGAAATAAATTAACGGAGCCGCAAACAGCCAAGAGACAAAAATCAAAATATTATAGTAATCAGGCGAAACAGGAACGAGAATATAACGAAATCTACAATGATAGAATGAATTACCGGAAACAGATGGAAGCAATTATCAAAATAACTAAGGAAATAATGCCGAAATGGACTAGAAACAAGAATATCACAGAGATATTAGAAGGAGTAACAAAGATGATCACGAACTACGCAAAAGGCTCAAAATCAACAGCAGAAATCAGCATCTTAAAGAAAAGAATTCCAATATTATTCACAATAATCGACATAGCGGGTAATACACCACTACACCATGCCATAGAAAGCGAAAACGAGGAACGAACGATGGAAATTATCGAGATAATGAACCAAGGGGGACAACATACAAATATCAGAAATGAGAAAGGACAAACACCCATGATGATTGCAGTGTCAAGAGATGCGTCAACAAAAATTCTGAGGGAGTTATTAAAAACAGGATCAACTCTAAATGAGAATGACAATAAAGGAAAAACGATGTTAAATTACGTTATGATGTCGCGAGAAGCAAGAGCAATAGATTTAGTTACGATAAATGGAATTAAAGAAGACATCGAAGAAAAATTTAAACCCAATTCTTGGAGCAATCGGGAGAGGATACGATGAAGCAGCAGCAAAATTGATCAAGTGGAGAAAAAGAAAATCTGATAACGAAATCATAGACATAAACAAATTCGAAAGCAATGAAAATATATTAGTAAAAAGAGCAATGAAATCCGAATATGCATTACCAAAGACGATAAAAGCCCTGTTAAAGAGATGAGAAATAAAATTCACGGATAATAAAAGAGAGCCTGAGAGAATAGTGTCCAGAAATGAAGAATTAGAAACATTGGTAGGAGAATGGCACCGAATACAAGGAAAACCTAGCGGTAAAAAACAAGAAATTGATGACATCAGAAATGGAAGAAAAATGCTAATCAAGATGTATGAAGATATAATCAAAGAAATAAATGCCGAGGACAACAGGATTGAGAAGGCTCGATGTAATAAAAACCAGGACAAAAAGGAAGATGATAACGAAGAGGGAGAAAACCGAGATAGAAATTAAAAAAAAAGCAAGTTTCAGTAGCCTACCAAGAAATAGGACAACAATCAAAGCCAAATAACGTAGACGATCAGAAAAGATCAAAAGATGAAGAAAACACAGACAAAATCTGTTTGAACCAAATGATGGACTCACAGAAAATTCAAAATCGAGAGAATAAAGCAAGTCAAAATATGAACCAATACCCAAGTATGATATGGACGCAACAACCACCGTCACTAATTTCACCACTCTAGCGGCCAAGTGAGATCGATATATATCCAGTAATTGATGAGAGATGCGGAGGGATACGCACCTTGCGCGTAGACCCTTTGGAGATAAAATAATAAATAGTTAGAAATGTGCATATAATTTATATAATAGATATGTTTATATAGTAATGTATAAAAGTTGTGTATAAATATTATATGGAATGAATATAATAATATCCGATAATATATAAAAGTAGTATATAAATATTATAGTCGAGGAGTGAAAACAAATTTAAAAATCAGACGATGTGACAAAGAATAAAGCGGAATGAGAAAGACAAGTGATGCGATATTACGTTAAAAATTGAGAAACAAATCAATTAGAAGCTAATCAAATCGGAATCAGAAATTGAAATAAACCGATTAAGAGGTACCGAAGCCATCAAGGAAATCAGAGACAAGAGTAGACTTGGAGTGCAATTTAAAACTTGGAAAATCCAGTACAATAAGATGAGAGACGAAAATCAGGAACAACGAAAACAAAGTCACGATCGGAGCAAGATAAAGCAGCAAAACAGTAAAGGAAGTATCAACACGAAACGAAAGCATTGAAAAAATAGATGAAATACCAAGTCAGTCAACAAAAAAGACGAGGGGGAATAATTTAACAAAAAACTGAATCAAGTAATGAGAAACTGGCGAATAACAACAAAGGACAGCTAACTGAGAAACGAAATTTGTGGTGATTGAGTTAAATGGAAAAACTAAAAAGACAAAGAAATAAATGTAGCAAAAGAGTGGAAGAGACTCAAAATTAAAGCCAGGAAAAGAGCAAGAAAGACGTCCAATTGCAAGTGAAACTAGATGCAGCCAAACGAGACAAAATGAATATTACGGAAATAGCAATTTCAAACATGACTGAAGTTCAACACCGGATACAAATAAAGAACGGACCAGAGAAAAAATCAAAAAACAACCCAACAATCAAAAACCCGACAACAAGAAAGATAAATCAAATCAGTAAAGAGAGAAGGCAAAGGGCAATGCCAACAAACGACAAGACGAAAGATGATGAGGCTGAACTACAAAGTGCAGCCAATCAAAATGGAATATTGAAAGGATCTTGCAAATCGTAGTAAAGACAAACAAAGAAGATAAATGATGTCAAAATAAAGTTAATCAAAAGGAAGAGAAACAGAAAGTCTAACCGCTACCTAAAATCAAGAGGAATGATAACGAGTCTTATTAAAATAGCTCGAAATTTGTGAAATGCGAAAGCAGCATGATATTGGCGATGAGGAAGAAGATGGCAGTAATAAACCCATATATACAATCTAGTATCCCTTAGAAAGATGTCGAAAAACCCCACAATCAATCAATCGATGCAAAAATTAACTGTAACAAATATGCCGATATATGAGAAGACAAAGGATATCAATTACGGACGGATCAATTCCTATTATACCCAATGGTCAAAGGATTAACACAAGAAAAACAGATCGTTCAAACCCTCAGAACTCTAGAAAATCAAATCGAAAGTCAATAGAAAAAAGAAACACCCATCAAGGAAACAATATTAAAATAATCATGGATGATCTTTGGAAACCCTACAAAATAACAGAAAAGAACCGAAAATCGAGAACAAACAGCCAAAAACTATAACCAAAAAGATGAAACCCAAACAAACCTAAAAGGATAATGAATAATCCCGAACCAATCAAGGATCATCAAACAATCGAGACGAAATAATATGATAACGGGTCATCTATCCACAGAATCCAATTGAATCTCACCCAGTTCAAGATGCTAAAAGTCAACAACCAAAAGCTAGAATCTATTCTTCTAGCTGACAGTCACTAAGTCTGCCAATCTTCCAAACAATCGGTATCTAATCAGTTTTATACCAAATGAAGTCAATTCCCCAAACTAAACAAAATCTCAAAGTCAAATCGCACAACAGATATCGAATCGTCAAAATATCAGAACCTGCTGAAGAAAGTAATCAATCAGAAACCAAGAAACTCAAGGCATCAGCGAGACGAATACCCAAGTGACAGAATATTGAACTCATGATTAACAATGAACTAATGATTCTTAGACTATTAACTATTCTTTATGTGTGATCATGACCCGGACTGTATGTCCTCTTTCACTTCATCTTGTAATCCATATATTGATGTATACTGTATGATTATTTTTATGCATGTGGGTTTTAAGGTCACGACCATGTAACTCGTAGACCCAATTGAATGGAAAATGTAAACTCTGCATAGTTCATAGCTTAGATCTTTTAGAAATTGCGGGTCGCAATTTTACGGGACCCGGAGTGTTTTATGTTGGGCCAGCACACAAATAGCCTTGAGAATTGTTTAAATGCATCAGTAATACAGCACGAAAACCCAGCACCAAGATAACTTAAAATACAATATACAACATCAACTAAACACTTTAAAATCTGAGAGAATATAAATAAATATAAAATCAAAAACATAAAATTAAAATAAAATAAATACAAAATGCATCAAGAACCGCACGAAATTTACATAAAAAATAGCATAATAACAAGAAAATTCGACCGTAAAATGACCATTTATATAAAATTAAAAAATAAATGAATTAAATGAATAAAAATAAAATATTTTTGGATGAATAAATTTAATTAAAAATGTTAAAAATAAATTACCAATTTAAATTAAGAAATAAATAAAAATTTAATGTAGATAACATAAATAATTTCAAAGTCGAATTTTGTTTAATCGCAGTAAAACTAACACGCAAGGTTAAGGCCAAATTATAGGTATAAATACCGATGTGTTTTCACAAATTTTCAGTCTTATTTTTCAGAGAAAAAATTTCATTACAGAACTGTATAACTGGTTGTATAACTGGTTGAGAGCCGTGCATTCAGGCAATTAACACGGGTAAGTGTTTTGCCTAAACACGATCACTCTCAACTGGTGCAATATTATTAATTGATTTTTTCGAAGGGAATTGATGGGTAATTTTTCAATTGAATTTATGGATGAATTTTCAGATTAAATTTATGGATAATTTTGTTTTTCCAATTGAATTTATGGATGATTTTTCGAATCGAGTTTATGGGTGATTTTTCTTAATTGAATTTATGGATGATTTTTCAGATCAAATTTATGGATAATTTTGTTTTTCCAATTGAATTTATGGATGATTTTTTCAAATCGAATTTATGGATGATTTATCGAATTAAATTTATGGGATTTTCGAAGTAAATTTTATGGAATGGATACAATGAATTTCAAATGTATGTGGCCGATGTAATATGCTGAATAAATATTTTCTATCTACAGCCTTAGTGCATCGAAACTTTTATTCCAAATGCTATGATAAAATATTATTTGTTATTCCTTTTCCGGCCCACAGCCAAAGACACATCACAAGTTAATAAAATCAAACATATTATTCGAACCATGTAAGTGCGTGGAATATCGCCGGTTATTGTTTTTAATAACTATTCTTCCGCGCATAAGTATCCATCAAAAATATATATCCCTATTTAAATATAATTAACCGATGAAATCTACTCAATTGTTAATAATTTTTAATTTAATATAATAGTAATTAATACACTCTTAAAGTACAATTAATTTTCAGTAAATATTTTCATCTTTTATGTATATTTGTTGATCATTGAATAATTCAGACCATTTATTTCAAGTATTTCACAATATTTAATTGATATTTCATCTCATCATTGAGAAATTTTACCGACTAATTTATTATAAGCAATTCTCGATTCACTGAATATTTGTTAGCTTCAATTCATATTTTCACACTTTAATGATTGCTTTCCTCTTTAATGAATATTTTCTCTCTTCAATTAATGTTTTCCTTATTCAATGAATGTTTTTTCCTCTTCAACGAATATTTTTCTCTTCGATGTATATTTTCTCCATTCAAAGTATATTACCCTTGTAAGTTATTAAGATATCAATTGATATTTCATCTATTTAGTAGATATCTTTAGCTATCCCACTGTTTTCAGTAATTTCAACGATTTTAGTCACTTAATGTACTATCTCACTAATATTACTTCTTCACTGAAAATTTTCTTTATAGAATATAATCTTTACTAATTAAAATTCCATTTGTTGACTTGTTATTTTCAATGAAAATTTAACTAAATAATTACATCTTTCAATAGATTAGGTTGTACTCGACAAAAATAAAATAATTTTAGGCTATGTAAATCAATTAGAGCTTTTAGGAAATTTTATTATAATTTAAGTAATATCTAGTTTTACGAGGTATTTATTTTAGTAAATTTTAATCATCTTTGTGAATTTTATGGTTTTCTTTTGAATTTTAATGGATTTAAGGTTTGATTATGTTTTTAATGAAATTATTGAAGAAATTAGGGTAAATCTATAATTTTAGAAACAATTAATTTCTTCCTAATTTATTAGATTAGACTTGATTTTAGGATTATTTTAAATAAAAAAAAAATAAATAAATTTAGGATCAAAATGTTTATGAAACATCTATTTAAGATAATTATTTACCAATTAGAATCCAATTTGACTGATAGATTTTGAATAGTAAATGATATTTTAATTATAATTTTATGTTCTATTTAAATAGTTGATTAAATCAGTTAATTTTTAAAAATATTTTAGTGAAACCTAAAATTTTAATTGATTTTACAGTGTAAATAAAGGGGTCAATAATTACTTTCATTTTCAAATCTAATATTGATTTCATGGATATCAATCACAAAAGTAGTATAATTTAGAGATTTTTAAGGGGATGCTCAGTGTGGTTATCAGTATAGTTATGAAAATCATTGAATTATCTCTAATGGTTGACTGGTAATTTTTATTGAATTTATACTTGATTTACTGATTAATTTTAATGAGCAATATGATATATATTTTGTGATTTTACAATAATTTAATTTATGTGGAAAACATAGATTTTATTCGATTTAAGTCATTTTTGATGAATTTTTTAATTGCTTGAAATTGTTGCCAGAACAAAATTGTGGTGATTTTCGATGGAAAATGATGATAACAATTTTGTAATACTTTAAAGAAAATTTATTTTTATTGGTAAAATTCAAATTTTTATGATAATTTTAAGGGAATTTGATTGGTTGAATACATATAGTAAATATGATTCGAATGATGAATTTTTAAGGAGTAGAGTCGGTTAAACATAGATTTCTAAAGAAATTTTACCTTGTAGGTTTTTAAAAAATATGTATATTATTGGTGCAGTTGGGGGGAAATGTTATTTCAATGGAAATGATTGGTTAAGAGTAAATTTTATGATATTTTAAGGAAATAATCGATTAAGAACAAGTTTGTTGTCATTTTTAAGGGGTTGAGTTGGTTGAATATCTGTGTTCAAAGGGTAAATATTTTCTAAATGGAAAATATAGATGAGGTATTTATAATATTTTTAGGGGATTTGTTCAGATAGATATCAATATGTGTGTAAATCTTTTGAGAGAGTGGAAATATTGTCAATTAAAGAGAAATGATTTGTTAAGAAGAGAATTTATGATCTTTTAAGGAGAAATGATTGGTCATGAGATGAATTCTATTGTAAGGCGATTTCAAGAAATTTATTCGGTTGAATATCGATATGTCGGTGATTTTTATGAAAATAATGAATATAGGTGGGGTTATTGTCATTTAAAGAGAAATGATTGGTTAAGAGGAGAATTTATGATAATCTTAAGGTAATTTGATTGGTCAAGAGAGGAATTTTATTTTAAGGGGGTTTCAAGAAATTTATTCAGTTGAATATCGATATGTCAGGTGATTTTTATGAAAAATATTGAATATAGTTTGGAATATTGTCGTTTAAAGAGAAATGATTGGTTGAGAGTAAATTTTATTTTAGGGGGAAACAATTGGCTAAAAGAGAATTTATGATCTTTTAAGGGGAAATAATCGATTAAGAACAGATTTGTTGATATTTTTAAGGGGTTAAATTGGTTAAGTATCGTTATTTAATAGGTGATTTTTATAAAAAAAAAAAAAAAAAATAATGAATATGGTAAAGTAGGAGAAAGTGTTATTTGATGGTAAAAGATTGGTCAAGAGATGAATTTATTTTAAGGGGATTTCAAGAAATTTATTCAGTTGAATATCGATATGTCGGTGATTTTTATGAAAAATATTGAATATAGTTTGGAATATTGTCGTTTAAAGAGAAATGATTGGTTGAGAGTAAATTTTATTTTAGGGGGAAACAATTGGCTAAGAAGAGAATTTATGATCTTTTAAGGGGAAATAATCGATTAAGAACAGATTTGTTGATATTTTTAAGGGGTTAAATTGGTTAAGTATCGTTATTTAATAGGTGATTTTTATAAAAAAAAATGAATATGGTAAAGTAGGAGAAAGTGTTATTTGATGGTAAAAGATTGGTCAAGAGATGAATTTATTTTAAGGGGATTTCAAGAAATTTATTCGGTTGAATATCGATATGTCGTTGATTTTTATGAAAATAATGAATATAGCTGGGATTATTGTCATTTAAAGAGAAATGATTGGTTGAGAGTAAATTTTATATTATTTTAGGGGAAAACGATAGGTCAAGAGGGAGAATCTTACTTTTAGGGTGATTTATTCGGTTGGATATCAATGTCAAAAGATGGATACTTAGTGAAATAGATACATTTTCATTGACTTAAGGGTTATCAAAATATAACAATAAGATTTTGGTTAATTTTAATGATATTATTGGAATCTGAATAAAATATACGATACGTGTTCAGTTCTAAGAAATTTTTCGATTCATGCATTCAAGTATTTATTTGATTTTATTATTATATTTGTAATTTAATTAAAAACTAAAATTGATTAGTATTTAAACAATTTATGTTACCCATTACCTATGTTGTTATTGACAATTTTCTGAATAATTTAAATATTTACGATTATTTCCAGGAATGAAGAGAAATTGTACGATTAAAAACTATGAGCTGTTGAAAAAATACATTAATTTTTATTCAAAAAGTAACTAGAACAATTACCTAACAATCTTAAAATTTTTGAAAATCTAACAAATTTTTTCAATTATTTTACAACTTAGTTAATTTAATTAACTGATAAGTACTAGTTTCTTTACGATTTGCTACTGTGTTGAAACTTTTTTTTTTTTTTTTTTTTTTAAAAAATTCTTATTCAAAGTACTAACAAATTTTATTAAATATCTATCAAGACTTGTCAAAAATTATAAAACTTTGGTAATTTTAATAAGTATTACTCAATAACTACTATTTTCTTACCAATTTGCTGAAGGTCTTATTTTAAGGTCTCAAATTTAACAACTTTCTCACAACTTTAATCAAATTCTAATCCCATGATAATCATAAATTACGTGTATTTTCTTAAAAAAAATGTCCATAGTTTTTCTTATATCGGTAAAACAAACACCTATATTTCAATAAAAAAAACACGTGTGTATCATAAATTATTTACATTTTTTCTTAACAATCTCAAACTTTACATAAATATTGAACTATTTTTATCATTTAACATATACACATTATTAGCCATAAAATAAATATTTCATAAATTGTTGAAAAATAATACATATTTTCATTAAAGTTTTTTCCATAAACACGGTAACATATCGATGGTTTAACACACACATTTGAGCCATAATTAGTTTTGATATTTATTTGCACATATTTTCTTAAAAATATAGAATTTTTCTTTAACTTTTTACAAACATTTACAATTGTTCTATCCCTGTATACTATGAACCACAATTGAACAAACTTTTTCTATTCAATATTAATTTTATATACTTTGTTGAAAATTTATATAAAATAATAATGAAAATAATAATAATAAAAACTTGTAATATTAATAATAATAATAAAAATAACAATAATAATAATAATAAAAATAATAATAAAAATAATAATAATAATAATAATAAAAAAAAATTGAAAAGCATTAAACACTACTTATAAGATAATAATAATAATAATAATAATACTAATAGAATAAAAATTAAAGAACATTAAAACACTACTTATAAAAAATAAGTAGTATATTAAAATTAAAAAACATTAAAACATTACTTATAAAAATAAGTAGTAAATTTATATAAAAATGTTTAAAAATACTAAGACCTTGTGAAATTTTAAATGACCTTGACATACTTTAAAATGACTTTGAAATAATATTATGACTCATCCAATAAGATTGAAAATAAAAATAATAATAATAAATATTAAAACATTACTTATAAAAATAAGTAGTAAATTTATATTTAAAATGACTAAAAATATTATGACTTTGAGAAAATTATAATAATAATAAAATTAAAATTAAAAAACATTAAAACATTACTTATAAAAATAAGTAGTAAATTTATATAAAAATGTTTAAAAATACTAAGACCGTGTGAAATTTAAAATGACCTTGACATACTTTAAAATGACCTTGAAAAAAAAAAAAAAAATTAAGACTCATCCAATGACCTTGACAATAATAATAATAAAAACAATAATAATAATAATTATAATAATAATAAAAATAAATATAATTAAACAATATTAATAAGTAATCATATTAATTAATAATATTAATAATCATATTAATAATAATATTAATAATAATAAATTATTTCCTTATAATAAAGTTTTATAATTAATAATAATAATAATAATATTATTAAAAATAATAATAATAATAATAATAAAAATAATAATAATAAATATAATAATAATAATAATAATATTATAAAAAGTTTTCAAAGTATTAATAATAATAAAAATTTTAATAAATTTTATAAGTAATAAGTATATTAAAAATAATAATAATAATAAATTAATAAAAATATTAATATTAATAATAATTAAAGTTTTTATAAGTATTAATAAATTTTTTATAAGTAATAATAGAATAATAAAAAGTAATAATAATATTAATAATAATATTAATAATAATAATAAAAATATTAATTATAATAAAAATAATAATAAAATAAATTTACAAAATATATACTACTTATAAAAATAAGTAGTAAATTAAAATTAAAAAATGTTTAAAAATAATATGACCTTGAGAAATTTTGAATGACCTTGACCTACTTTTGAATGACCTTGACCTACTTTTCAATGACCTTGAAAAATTATGATGAGTCATCCAATAACCTTGACAATAATAATAAAAATAATAATAATAATAATAATATTAATAATAATAATAAAAAAATTAATAATAATAATAATAATAATAATAATAATTATATTAATGATAATAATAATAATTATAATTATAATAATAAAATTAATAATAATTATATTAATGATAATAATAATAATTATAATTATAATAATAATATTAATAATGATAATAAAAATAAAAATAATGATAATAAAAATAACAATAACAATAATAATAATAAAAATAATAAAATAATTATAAAAAATATTAATAATAAAAATAATAATAATAATAAAATAATTATAAAAAATATTAATAAAAAAAATAATAATAATCATAATAATATTAATAATATTAATAATAATAAAAATCATAATAATAATAAAAATAATAATATTAATCATAATAATAATAATCATAATAATTATAATAACAACAGTAATAATAATAATAATATTAATAATAATAATAATAATAATAATAAATAAAAATAATAATAATAATAATAATAATAATAATAATAATAATAATGATAATAACAATAATAATAACAATAACAATAACAATACTAATAATAATATAATTTAAAAATAAATAATAATATTATTGACTTAATTAAAACAAAAAAAAGTTATAGTAATAAAATAAATAAAATAAAATAAAAACAAATAAATAATATTATTGACTTTATTAAAACAAACAATTAAATTTAATAATAATATAATTTAAAAATAAAATAATAAAATAATTGACTTGATTAAAACAAACAAAAAGTATATTAAATAAAAATAAAAAAAATTAAAAATATATATTATAAAATTTGATGAGTCATCCAATGACCTTGAATGAGTCATGGTCTTTGTTTAAATGACCTTGAAAAATATGATGAGTCATCCAATGACCTTGAATGAGTCATGGTCTTTGTTTAAACGACCTTGAAAAATATGATAAGTCACCCAATGACCTTGAATGAGTCATGGTCTTTGTTTAAGTGACCTTGAATGAGTCATTGTCTTTGTCTTAAAATTTTTTTGTACTTTTGGACTTAGAAAAATTTTCTCTCGGCGGGGGGGGAGGAGTGTGCTGGATATGACATGTGCTGGATATGACACATCCCACTACTCTCCCTTCGAACATCGAAAAATATAAAAATTATAAATTCAAACTAAAATATCAGAGTATAGAAGGCAATTCAATAGCATATTTAAAGCTTCAAATCCAAAGTTATGAGACTCGAATTCCAACGCCCAACTGAATAACATCTCGTCCGTCCCGAATAGAATGAGATTTCAAACCTGCCCATAATCACTCTAAATCATGACTTAATTTAACTTGAATAAATCAAAATTACCCAACATTAAAATCCCGATAATATCAATTAATAAGTAATTTCCCTGAACAAAATTCCATTAATAAACCAAGGCCAAGTCTTCCGGAAAAATAACTAACTCGCTAACAGAGACAATCCACCCCCAACTAAAGAAAATTTGTTAGCATAAGAAAATAAGCGTATAAAGGAGCTTACTTGACGGTGTAACGAAATAAACTCCGACTTATCGATAATCGCCAAAATTTGACCCTTACGAAATTGTAAATGTCCGAATGTCGAAAATTGGAAAATCCATAATCACAATTCGTAAATCAATCGATCAACGAGTATAATATAAACATTTCAGTCGTTTTTCGATATGATAACCAATTCGTATACGTACCGGGATCCAATCAACAGTGCCGTCTAGTAACCACCGGCCGGGACGCAAGGAACGAGCCCGCCGCAGAGCTGCACGTCTACCAAGCAAATCGCACTAACTTACCGACATTATATATATTTTCAATCGTTTTTGTTTTTAAATAAATAAAGTTGTAATTATTGTCAAACAAATATACAGTAATAGGCCACAAGATATGATTTATATGGAATTATCGTCGTGAGTACCCACACCGTGTCGTCGAAACATTGTTCTATTTCTACTGATCAACATGAATCTGATCTCGAATTTTCTCATACAGGGGACATTACAAAGCGAGCATAGGTCTTCCAACGACAGCTCGTTGAACCCGAGGGTTGTCCGAGCAATTACAGTATTAGTAATAATGCTCACTTTTTGCGGGCAATCCACCCACTCGAACACATTTCCAACGTTGCCTAGCAACGGGTGCCGAGTGATAGTCGAAGTAATATTTATATGGCGTTACCAGGGCAACAATAGAATGGTTTAAACAAATAACGAAACCCAGTAACCCACCAATAGTCACTGTTTTGGTTTAGATCGTGAGTGGGGTGGGTTGGACTAGGTATCATAACAGGCGATACGCGTGAAAATTGACACCAGTGGTGGGTTACTGGGCATCGATGTTTGTTTACATCTTCTTATGGTTTCCCCGGTAACGCCATATAAATATTTTCTAGCTACCACTCGGCACCCGTTGCTAGGCAACGTTGGAAATGTGTTCGAGTGGGTGGATTGTCCGCAAAAAGTGAGCGCTGCTACTAATGCTATAATATCTCGGACAATCCCTGGGTCCAACAAGCTGTCGTTAGAAGACCTGTGCTCGCTTTAGATTATTGGGTCCCATGTATGTCGTAGATTTTACTGCCGTATGGGTTATGGACACTTGAAAAACTCTTTGAAAGTTCCGATTAAATAACAAGGAAGATATAATTCTGACAAAAACACATGTAACTTGCAACTAAGAGACATTCTATAAGTTATTTAGGCCTGCTTCGGCAATCGAGCGGCTCGGCGTCTTGCCTGCTCTTTTCTCCCTGGTCGATAGTTGTTCGACGCTGTTGTTGTTGTTGGGGTGGCCATTGCATCACGGTAAGCTAGTTGAGCGGGAGCGAAAACAAGGGGTAAGTGGCAGCTGCCCATTCTTGGCAAGCGGACAAGGCAACTTCCAACCCCCCTATATGTGTTCGGAGGTTCTGATTCAGCTGTTTTTCGTCCGCCCAACCCTTCTGGGCTGCGGTGAGACGTTGATGTAGGGGTTTGATCTTTTTTGGGTCCACCCAGGTAGCCTTTGTTTGCTGGATCTCACGGGTTAACTGAAGGATCTGGTCATAGAGGGCTTTGTTGGTTTGCTGGGCACGGGTCAGTTCAGTTCGTAGGATTTGGAGAGGTTCCATTTCTGAGAAGAATGGATATTAACACTTTTATTACCAATTTATAATTCGCAAGCATACGGTTAATTTAAAACATAAATTGCACAATTTATACTAAGAAATAATCAAAATAAAATGAAAACCGAGACGGTTGGGGTTGGCTAACTCAGGGAGGTCAGGCATCCTCGAAAAATTTCTTTATCCTCTCCTCCGGGGAGTAGTTTGAAATCACTAACACGGGCCGCTTCGTATTACGGGCCGGTCTCGGGGAGGGTGGATAGGTGTCCGCGAGTCGCCCGGCTGCGAGATCGTCCTCTACGTTGGCCAAATAATCCCTGGCCCGGTCCACCGAGGAATTGACGAGGCGCTGATGGTTCAGGAGGTGGTGTAGAAGTGCCCGGGCCCGCACATGGATATCATGGGCCGGACTTGGGTCGCTGGATCGACCCTCCTTCTTAAATTGTCTCATTGTAAGCTCCACTAGGAGCGTGTCTTCTCGCCGGTTTTCTCCTGGCTGAGGCATGTCGAGATATCGTTCTTGATTGGTGCGTCGCCACGCTTGTCGCCATTGGTCTACGACGTGAGTGGGAGAAGACGTGGGATCCCGATTGCACTGAATAAAACCGTAAATTAACATGGGTTGATTGAAGCAGCTTTTTATTTAACATCCGTCTACTCGGATATATTTGAGGGCGTTGCTTCTTAGATCTGAGTCAGGTGAGCGAATGTCCTATCCCCATAGACGGGAAATAATTTCTATGGGTAATTAGTATAGAGTAGGGTCGGCGTTAATTGGGGAAAACTTAACTATGTCACGCCGAAATTTATGATTATCCCGATAATGGAAATCGATTACAAGTGTCTAAACTCGCCACAAAATAAGTCTAATCCCTGAGTAAAACCTGGGATAGCTGGACTGCTCAAGGTTCGTGTGGGTTCAAAAGAATATGCTTACTGTACTTCAATGTGACTAAAACAGAAAACTGTCTTTGGAGTAATTCGACGGAGCATCACAAAAAAAATCTTTCGGGAGCTAATCGACTGGAATGGTGGTAAGGATAATTAAGATGTCTAAACCCCTCCCAAAAATGGTCAGTTTTCTTAAGATAATTCACCTGAGTCGGGATGTCTAATTATATGAGCTTTTCCAAAATTGTGGAGTAAATTGACATAAATAACTAGAGTCTTCAAAAATGACTCAAGTAACCCGAGCTTATACTAGTATAATTGGTATAACTATGATTTCACAAAGGGATTTAAGCCCATCACTAGTCTTCTTAAAAATAAATTTTCTTTTCAAAACGAAATCAAAAGACAATTTGCAAAACTGGTCAGAATAATTAGTTTATTTCAATAAAAGTCATTCGAAACCCTGTTATTCAGTTTGAAAAATTGGAAAAATGGGTTGGAAGGTACCGATACTCGAATTTTCGTCAATTAACTTGCATGGTTAAGGCTTCTTAAACGGTCAAAATTTTCTTCTATAAAGGGCTTGAAGCGATCTGGCTATTCAACAATTTAAATCAATATTTCGTAGGTTAGTTCAATTAGTTATAATTCTTCCATATGACAGAAATGGATTTCGAAAAACTAAAAATGCTGATAAAATTTCTTAAAATAAGTTACCGATTGGGGGTTTCCAATAAACCAAAATTTGATTCTAAGGCTGAAAATTTGAATAAAAAAAAATAATCTAGCCAATCACATATCCTAGGACAGAAAGTTTGAAATAAATAAAATAATTTAACCGATTGTAGATTCTAAAACGGAAGGTTTGAAATGAATAAAATAATTTACCTGATTATAATTCTAAATTAGAAAGTCTGAAATGAATAAAATAATTTAATTAATTATAATTCTAAAATAGAAAGTCTGAAATGAATAAAATAATTTAATTAATTATAATTCTAAAATAGAAAGTCTGAAATGAATAAAATAATTTAATTAATTATAATTCTAAAATAGAAAGTATGAAATGAATAAAATAATTTAATTAATTATAATTCTAAAATAGAAAGTATGAATGAATTTTTCGAATAATTTAATCGATTCTGAAATTTTTCATAATTCCTAAAAATAATCCAACTTTTCTGTCGAGTAATTTCCAATCATGACGAAAATGATTTTTCCAATGGTATTGCCAAAAAATGATAATAGCGATTTGTAAGGTTTCAGATTCTTAGCTCCCACAATCAAACTACTCATGGGTCATATATCGATTTTAGTAGTTAGAATTTTTGAGGTCAAACTATCCTTACTCCTGGGAGTTGCATGAGTATAATGTAAGCTTATAAATTTCATTCGAACTTAAAGCTCGTGGTCACTGAACTTGGGCTGCTTATCTTGTCCTGAGTATGGGGCATGGGTGTTGCGGAGTTTCTACGGCTTACGTCAAAAAGGTCGTAAGTTTATAATAATGAATAGGAAATAATTTACCCATGGGCTGCTCCTCAATCGCAACGTCCTCTCCTGTGGTCCTGACGGTAGTGCGCCTATCTATTGTATTTCTTTGTGGATTCATCTCGGAAACAATTTTAGCTTTCTTACAATTTTTAGTTTTATTTGAATGTAATCTGCTGCGCTGGCTCGTCACTACATGTAACGTTAGTGTGTCATATATTGATCTGTGGGAAGATGTGCACACCGACCAGAAGCGAGTGTGTACTGTAAAGGTCACTACTAATCGTGACAAATTTTCACTATCGCTTCTAGAGAATGTCAATTCCGGGGTTATGACTCGACGTGCACTCATCAGCCATTGTCAGTTAATCCAGATTTTCCTGTAAAGATCATAGTCTAGATGTAGGCGATTTTATGCGTGAGTGTCTCGCCCTAAGATAAATTCGTTATTTCTAGAGGTAGTTTATTTGTTTGTCCTTAATAGAATTAACATTATGTTTTAGGTGATTTTAATGGACGAGTACATCTTTTATCTTGGATCATTCCAGTGGGATTCCGAATTATATTTCTGATATTGAAACGCAGGATTTCTTTCCCTTCATGGATATTAAAGTAATTTTCTACTGTTATTAAAAAATGATTAGTATGAGTTCAGGAAAATTGGCGTTCTTTTCCCCTTTCTGCGCCTTCCACATCTATTCGTAATCAGACATTGTCCACTAACACTATGCGTTATCCAATGGAACTTATTAGTTTTATCCAGGTAAGGTTAATTCGTGATAACTCATAACCGTCTAAAACCAACTCCTTTTAATTTAGACAGGGACAAAAATTTATGGTTATCGATTTGATACCGGAAGACACAACAATATTTAAAATGGTATTAGAGGAGAATCAATTAGAGGACTTGTACCATACCCTGTTGGCAAAAGAAATGGAAGAATCGACGGATACGGGGACTATGATGGTTGATCAGCAATTAAATTTTCAATGTGGAAAGTGAAGTTTTCATGAATATAATGAGACATTCTAGAACCCTTTCTTTTGTATATTTGTAATGATTCCTATGTACCGCTCATTTATTGTATTCTCATGTAATAATTGTTATCACGTTGGTAGTTAAGTAATTTGCATTTACGTGTTTTAATATTGATTTATTTTATTTGGGAAATCTCTTCAATTAGTGCGGGATCACGAGTCGAATTTTGAATTCCTTACTTTCTTATTTACGATTTGGAGTTTTTGCTGCTCGATTTTCTATTTTTAGTTTATGGGAGTTACTGCAGCTACGATATATAATGTTAACGGATTTTATCAAAGCTTATTTTACTTCTGGGGGTTAGCGGTGACTACCTTCTCCTCAGTAGGCCTATTGATTTTTGAGGGTTATTAGATGTTTAGCCTAATCGTTTATGAAAAAGAAAAGAACTATTGTGGGTGACCCTACCTAAACATATCAGGTACCTTAACTTCTCCTCCTTTACCTAAAGGACTTTTATCTAATCCTGACGTGAAAATGCCAAAACAATGGGGGTATTGCGCTACGAAAACTTATGACTTTTACTCTATTGGGGTTGGTACGAGACGATGCTCGAAGTTCATTTTTATGATCCCCTTATTCTCAGTAAATTAGATTCGGAATAGTAATTTCATCATTTTCTATTTTTTCCCCGTTTGAGTTGAATTAATATGAGTCTAAAATTTTGTGGTTTCTATCATTACGTCATCGAGATTTCGGTTAAACTCTCGTTGTTATCTGTTAACTTATCTATAAGCGTACCGATTTACGTCTCTAAATTTAATTCGTTTAAATTCGTGACTCTAGATTACAAATTGTTAGGCGCTTAATTATAAGGAATTTAAATTCTTATCCATAGTTTAAATTTAGTGGTCAAAATATTAACTTAAGTTTACCATTGATTTCAACAGTTATAACAACGATTTCATTTATAATGCCCCGTTACCTTCCCTGGTTGACCTTAGGCGCGTTGTGTTTATGTTATAGTTAATGAGTGACCACTGGACTACTCGGTGTGGTGATTTTGAGCCGTGTGTAAATATAGTTTAGGTCGAATTTAAAGAAATCGAGAAACGAGGAAGTAGCCAAAAGACCACTTCCTTACTTCTCCTTTCTTCTATACGGGTAATATTAACGTTCCGATCCCTGCATTCCGCACGCCGGGTCTTCACGGGCACAGATCATTGGCGATATTCCACGCACTTACACGAATCTGAATAACATTTCTGATTTCAATTACTTGTGATGTGTTTTGGATATGGGCCGGAAAAATTTCGACAATTGATGATTAATGAAAACAAAACGATTTTAGGAATTATAAATATTTTATTAATATTCAAAATAATATAACAATTACTTGCTCCAATATATAACAAAAATCATACAAAATACCACTCCCCCCACGCCGACATCCAAGCAGAGCTCTATCGAGATTGCGAGGATGCGACGTGTAGAGAGCTTCCAAATAAAACTCTCACTCACTTAGTAAAATAGATTTTTAAGAAAACTGTTTTATCAGTAAAAACGACTAAAATTGTGTAAAAATGAATCGGTATATATACCTATTTTTTGGCACTAACCTTGCGTGTTCTTTTTGATTTAGTAAAACAAAATTCGACCTTGGGATTTTCTAGTGTATTCTAATCTTAATTTTTATTATTTTTTTATTTTATTTGATAATTTTTTTTTTGAAATTTTTATTGAATTATTTCTAATTCAAATTCTTTGATTTTAATTTCATTTTCATGAAATTTTCATTTTTTGTTAAATTATCAAATTTCGGTCGAATTTGTTGGGTTTTCGTGTTATGTTTATATTTATATCGTGCGGATCTTGTTGCTTTTTTGTTATTATTTTAATTTATTTTTATGTTTATTATTTTATATGTAATTGTTTTTCTCTCATATTTTGATAGGGTTAATTGATGTTTTCATAGGTTTTGAATTTAAAGCTGCATGTTATATTTGCATGTGTGTTACTGATTCATTTAAAAATTCACAAGGCCGTTTGTGTTCTGGCCCAACACCAGTGTGTGAGAGTCAGCATGTGAAAGTCAGTAACAGTTTGGAAGAAAGCTGGAGAGTTGATAACAGAATGAGGACTAGTATGAAAACAGAAGTGCACGTACAAGCCATGGGTGCAGAGCCGGCGCTACCATTAAGGCAAACTAGGCGGTCGCCTAGGGCTCTATCCAGAGAGGAGCGACAAAATGTGTAATCACCATTATTAAAAAATAACTAATAATTAATAACTTTGATTATATTATATAAACTATAGACACAGGGTAATATAATAAGATAATTATTGTATTTAATATAAATCTTTTAATTTCGAACAATGCAGATGGTTATCTAATTTTAATGTTGATTTAGAGATCGCTCCAGCGCATGACGCGGCGTTCTAAAACGCGTGCAATTTTGATTCTTAATTCTGCCGAGAACGCACTTTTTGATGTTATTGTTTGTGTATCACAACGAAATACAAACAGTCGCAGTAAACACACAACAGTTATAGTCTGCTCGCTGAATCTATGAAGCTGATGTCAACAATGAAACTAAAATAATAGAGGGGACCGAGAGGGAAGAGCACAGTAGAGTAACGCCGCTATAGGCTGATGCAATTCGTAGCTTTTGCGTGTCGAATAGGCAAAGTCGTTCCATCAAAATCAATGTTTGATCTTAATTAATTTCTGCACTGCACGCCTATACTACATTCAGCGAACAGATTATGAGATTATAGCAAGTGTTTTACTGATAAGTGTAATTTTGTGCATTATTAGAAAAATAATTGAGTCAGTGAAGTTACGTGCAGTAAATGTTATTTTGTTATCCTTCATACGACTAAACATTAACCACTCCTTATCTGGTAAGTTTAATAGCAAATATTACTTTGTTGTATTAAAATAATTAAATATTATTTATAGTGGTACATTAGTACTTTTAAAATGTCATCAAAAATGCCATCGGGATTTCAAAATCGTAAGCGCAAAACTCTCAGAGCTCAAGAGTGTGAGAAGGAAAGTGGTCGACTGTTAAAGTTTTTCAAATCAAGTCTTGATGTTTCCGCCACCAGCAACTTGGATAGATGTCTAGGACAATCAGATGTACAACAAAATATTTCGGATCAGGGCGGATGAAGGTATTTTAAAAAATGAAGAAAATAAAAGAGAAGAAGGTGTTCCAGAGTTTGATATTATGATGCAAAACGAATGCTCACACGAAATTAAATCCAATGACATTAAGTACAATGTCCCAGGAAACTGGTCTGACTATTGTAATGATAATTTTTGTCAGACTTTATTACAAAATCCACAACATCAAATTATTACATATAATTTCCCCAAAATTCCAAAAATCGAAGATTTTCTCCAATTCACTATAAGAGAAAACTAACCAATGGTGAAGAAGTATACCGTTCATGGTTGATATATTCAACTATAAAAGATGGGGTTTTTGTTTTTGCTGCAAGTTATTTAACAAAAAAAGCTCGTCAATCCTAGAAAAAAATCAGGATCTAAAGACTGGAAAAATATTGGAGCAATTCTATCTTCACATGAAAGGAATACTTTCCATTTAGACAACTTTCAAACACGGAAAGAACTTGATGTGCGTATATCCAAAGAAAAAATAATTGATAATATTAACCAGCAGAATATCAAAGAAGAAGAACAATATTGGCGACAAATTTTGGAAAGTTTGATCTCTTTGATCAGAGTACTTGCCACTCAAAACTTAGCATTTCGTGGAACAAATGAAGAGTTGTACAATAACAACAACGGTTATTTTTTGAAGTTTGTAGAATATCTAGTCCTCAATGAACCTGTAATGAACGAAAATTTGCGCAGAGTCAAAAATCAAGACATTATGGTACATTATCTGGGAAAAGATATTCAAAATGCACTTATGCAGATCCTAGCAAGAGCTATTAAAAATAAAATTTTGTCACTTGTGAAATCGGCAAAATATTACTCAACTATTTTGGATTGCACACCAGACTTTAGTCATATTGAACAGATTACTATTATTATACGTTTTGTTGATATTATCAAATCGTTAGATAGTGAGATATTCGAGCCTGCAGTAATAATAAGAGAACATTTCCTAGGATTTGTTCCATTAGAAGCAACTACTGGGGCATTCATAACAGAAACTTTGATTGAAAAGCTTGAGCAAATGAAATTACAAATTGAAAATCTCGGTGGGCAAGGGTATGATAATGGAAGTGATATGAAAGGAAAAGGAAAAGGTGTACAAAACAGAATTCTTAACATAAACCCGCGAACCTTTTTTATTCCCTGCAATGCACATTCTTTAAACTTTGTTGTCAATGATGCCTCTAAATATTGCCTAGAAGCTATTAATTTCTTCAGTTTAGTTCAACAGATTTATAATTACTTCTCTGCATCGACTCAACTTTGGCATGTGTTTACTAGTCATATCGTGAATTTAACAGTTAAACCATTGAGCGAAACAAGATGGGAAAGAAGGATTGATGCTTTGAAGCCTATAAGGTATCAGCTTGGTGCAATATATGATACTTTAATGGAGATTTTTAATGACCAAAGACTAAATAATTCATCTCGTAATATTTCCCGAACGGACGCAAAGGCTCTTGCTGATGCAATTTTATATTCAAGTTTATGGTATCCCTTGTCATGTGGTACAATATTCTTAATGAGGTGAATGTTACAAGCAAAATACTACAAAAAGAGGATTCTGCTATAAATTCAGCTACAAAACAACTTCAAGTGACTAAGAATTACCTCCTAAAATGTAGGAGTCTTGATGGCTTTGAATAAGTTTTAATTGATGCTGTCAAGATTGTAAAGGAATTAGAAACGGAAGCAAAATTTGAGCCCGATGAATGTAGAAGAAGGAGACATAAACGGCAGTTTGAATATGAAGCTCAAGACGAGGCACCACAAGATCCTTACCCTAAATTCAAAGTAGAATTCTACTACACTATCTTAAACATGGCTATATAGTCTATTGAACAGAGGTTCCAACAATTAGAACAACATGATACTTTATTTGGCTTCCTTTATGATATATCCAATATCAACAAAAAGACATCTGCGGATATACTTACTGACTGCAAACATTTAGAAATGTCTTTGACGCATAGAGATAATAAAGATATTGATGCCTATGATCTTTGTAATGAGCTTCAAGTAGTAACTCAAAGGCTTCAGAAGCCTATGTCAACATCAGATGTGCTCCTCTATATAGTACAACAAAAATTTAAAGATTGTGTACTAAATTTTGTTGTTTCCTTGAGAATATTATTAACACTTCCAGTGTCCGTGGCTAGTGGAGAACGCAGTTTTTCAAAATTGAAATTAATTAAAAGTTACTTGCGTTCAACTATGTCGCAAAGCAGACTTGTGGACTTAGCAACAATTTCAATAGAATGCGATTACGTTTCGACACTGGAATTGAAAGAATTAGTAGAAACTTTTGCGAGGAAGAAGGCAAGAAAAATTAAATTTTGTAACGTTTATGCAATTGATAATAAATTAATATGTCACTTTAAATTTATTGTTTTCTTATATATATTTATTTTTTATTAATTTGTGTGAAATGGGGCGTTTTAATAAGTTTTGCCTAGGGCGATAAATAAGCTGCCGCCGGCCCTGCATGGATGGCCAAGGAGTAGCAACTAAAATGATAACACACCAATGAAATTTAAGATCAACATCATTTAAGGTCAATTTTAGGAAAAAGATTCAATAAAAACCTCAAATTTCGACATTTAAGGGTCGTAAATGATGCTTTAATGGCCAAAAATTAAAGATAACCGTAATTGAAAGACTTGTTTCTACATCAAAATGGATCTGGAGTTCAGACTCTGGATGTGTCAAAGGACGATCTTGATTGAAGTGTCGATAAAAGGAAATAAATAAGGATAAGGCAGAATGATAATCACAAAAAATTATTACACAATTTCTAGATAGCAACTATTTTAATGAATAATAAATCATTTGAATTTATTTTGTTCACGGTTTGAATAGTGCTCACCGTGATTTATTTTATGTATATTATTAATACAAACTTCTGTCACTGGAAGAATAAATGCAAATATCCAATGGAAAATTCAACAATATTTCTAAATCACTTTTTTTATTTCAATAACGTTAAATTCATTTTCTAGAAAAAATTTGATATGAATTCAAATAAAATATTATACATCTTTTGTATGGCTTCCATGATGCCATCCGGTATGTCTTTTATTGCGCAGAACTTTGATTGCGCATTTAAAACTGTGAATTCTGGTAGAAATTATTTCAGCTACATCAACAAGACCTGCGTTATTCCCCAATCACTTGGGTCAGTTGGCAGCAGTTCTCAAAAGACTTTTACCAAACTTCCAAGCACAATTCTTATGTTTAGACTGGTGAGTGGTAGCCTAGTAAATGCCTATCAATATTATGTAACAAAAAATAAAATTGGAAGTCCTACATTTCCCAATGATCTGAACGAATTGAATAATTTCCGAAGTAATTTATTGGATGGCTGGAGCACTTTCAAACCGATGAAAATAAATGTGACAATGAAGGACTATTCTTTAAAGATTGTAGCCTTTTTGTTATTTACAATCAATAGTTATGACGACGAAACTTCATGGTTTAGTGAATACAACTTAAACGATTCGTTTCCCTGGAGTATTTCTTATATGAAGTCGGATTACTATGATAGATTTGGCATAATTGGAGATGGGGGTGGGAGGTCATTCTATATCAATGCTTATTCCAGTCGATGTGACAATGATGAAGGGTATTTAGCGGTTTTTAAATTGAACGAATTTTGTGATTATGGACATTACTGGCCCAATGGATCAACTTATAAAATACCAAATATCATGTATGCTACTCGTAGCCCAAATATTTCCGGCATTTGGTATTATGATGCCAAACCGTTGCAATCTTTAGAATTCACTGCCATATATGACCCTACAAGTGAATTTTACATCTAACTCGGTCCATCTGAATAAGTTATAGAAAAACTTTGCCACTTTTAATTGTTTTTTTATTTTTAGATGCACATTTTTAGAATAAAAGGTTACGTTTAAAAAAATATCTTTAAAAAAGTTAAATAAAATTAAAACAAAACAGTAAAATGACAGACCAAACAGTGTCATATTTATTTGACGTTTTTAAAAAAATAAGCATTTTAAAATGTGTTAAAAGTTGATTGCTTAGTTTTATTGTATCTCTATAAAATACTGAAATAAATATAAAAGATACCCCTATTATTTGTTTGGTTTCTCAAATTTATAAATCCATTTTTAATATAAAAAAATTATCCCAGTTGATATTTTAGTAAGAATGAGTTAAAAAATGAACAGGGAATATTCATACACAAGCATTCAATAACTAATTTATCTTTTTAAATTTCAAACATTTTTAAATATTTGTTTTAAAATAAAGCCTTTTCGTCATTTCATAATTTAAATTTAACCAATTTTTTGCTCTTTTATATATTTATTATTATAATTTTACTAAAGTTCCTTACATACTTTTTAATGAGCACTAAATCTTCTTCCATTTAATTATCCTCACATCCCCTGTATTAATGATACGATATTTAAACTAGGTTAACACTGATACTGAGATTGGGGTCAAAGATGTCCCTCTGCAAATCATGGATTTTAAAATATCAAATTACACCTAATAACCAAAAATTTATGTAAAATTAGAGTATCCCAAACTTACCTTTAGGTAAAAAAATAAAACTAATTAAAAAAGCAAGTCGAAAAACAAAATAATAAATGATTAAATATCAAAATTGTGAAAATGGAGTGGCTGGAAACTTTTAAAAAGAGGGAAATCTGAGATTATATTTTAAATTAAATACATTTAAACATTAATATTAAAAAATAAACAAATTAACTGTGTTGTTTGTTGCAAATAAGATTGAACAAAGAAAAACTGTTTGTTTTATCGGGGCAAATATTTTTGAAGTTAACTTATCTTATAATAGATGTGGGAGTTACTGATTTGGTATAATCATTATAAAATAGATCTATTCAGGTCATCAGTGTGTACCACGAAGTTCTCACTTGACTTAATAAACACAAACATTCCTGTTTTGGAACATATCTCACCACATGAATCCATTTAGACAATCTCTGTACCATATCTTGTGGGTGTGTATACAACTTGTAAATTTATCAGCCCTTAGATGTTTAACACTCAGGTAAAATAAAATCCTCCCCCAGTATTAAAAATTGGGTAGATCCAGTTGCATTCGATCTGCTATTAGTGTCTTTATGAGAACACTTGAAAACTGCGTCATCTTAATCAAAAATGATGTGATTTTATTTAAACACTGCTGTGCATTATTAGTAAATTAGAATTAAATTAGGTATAACTTCTGTTCTGTAAAGGTTTTGACCAATCACCACACTTCGTCTGAAAATACATATTTATAAAAAAATTATATTAATTATTGATAATAATATTAATTTCCGTTCTCAAGTTCTTGATAACTGTCGAATGAGTGAATTGAATAATAATAGTGAATACAATTGTTGTCAAGAAATTGTGTTTATTAGTGGATTATGTTTGGAACTTGGTTATAAATATATATATATATATATACATGTTATGGGTGCAATGCCATATGCTTTGAAATGACAACCCATCAGTTCCGCTCTCAAGTTCTTGATAACTGTCGAATGAGTGAATTGAATAATAATAGTGAATACAATTGTTGTCAAGAAATTGTGTTTATTAGTGGATTATGTTTGAAACTTGGTTATATATATATATATATATATATATATATATATATATATATATATATATATATGTTATGGGTGCAATGCCACATACATTGAAATGACAACCCATCAGTTCCGCTCTCAAGTTCTTGTTCACAATCGACTTATAGAATTGATTGATATTAACTCAATTTTTGTTGCAAGATGAAAATAAATGTAAAATGTTTTTGTTTAAAAGTTTGAAAATATTTTATTGAAAGTTTATTAATATTTTTTAAAATTTCAATTTTATAAAATTTATTAAATTAAATTTTTAAAAACAGAATTTGATATTTTTAATAATTTTTAAAAATTTAAATGAAGCAATTTGTTTGAATAAAGTCTTCTGAATCAATTTAGTTTAGAGTTCATATCTACCTGACCTTGACAGTAGGTCTGTCGAAATATGTTGTAGAATATATATTTTGAATTGGTGCTTTCTTTTAAATAATATTAATGTTATGATTTGACATAATTATATTTAGAAATTTAAAAAATCCCTTTTACAACTTTCCATTATTCAAACTAAATCAACATTTTGTTAATTTGCTTTGTGTGATTAATGCTTTTAATCAAAACAGTTCTCTTTTCCTAAGATAGATTGCCATACTGGATTTAGAAGATCCACTGACACATTATCACTATTCGAAAAGTTGAAATATTTTGGCTGGTTTTCTAATACACAAAACGAACTCATATTTAAAGCTTTTAGTGATTTGCATGAATTTTTTTCTTATGTACACAAATTCAAAGTCCATATTAGACTTTGAGATCGTTATACTGTCTTGCAATGGTCTTTCGAGTAATCTGAAGCTGTAAATAATTTCTTTTAATCGAAATGGTGATGATATTTTAGAATAATTGAACATAACTCATAGTACAGCAAGATCCAAGTCCAATGCTTTCTATGCTACAGAATAACCTTTTGCATCTTGACTGTTTGTTATCGTTAGCAGTATCTGAGGCTAACCATCCTATATATTTTTTATCCATTGAAGCCATGACTTGACAGTTTAGTGTTCGATAAATCTGTCGCATTGTTGACACCACATTTGGATGTTCTTTATCATATTGTGCCAGGTGTATGAACTCTGTATCCCGGAATGAGCGACATCTTCAATCACCTGAAAAGCTTCTCTTCTGAGACTTGGTGGTCAAATTAATTTCCCATTTTCATTAATAATTCATTTTTTCATGCTTCATTTCTTGTTTCATTCGGCCATAGATAAGTGTTTTCTGAAACTAATTGAACGTCTGTTTTAGAGACTGTATCAGCTACTTGATTTTTATTCCAATGACAGTAGACTATCTTGCACTGAAATTCGTGAATATATCAAAGATGCTTCCATTGTCAATTGTTTGGATCTTTTGGTTGCCCTTTGTAGGATAACAGTAAATAATAAATATTCTAAATAATATAATATGTATGTATGTGTATGTTGAAGAATGATCGATATCGTATTTATTATTATTTCAATATTAATGATATGCATACAGTATATCATAAAGAAAGAAAAACGAAAAAAAGGTATGTGGATGATATTTTTCTTGTATTTGAAAACCAGAAACATGTAGAACCGTTTTTGCATTTTATGAACAGTTTACATAAAAACATTGTATTCACATGTGAAACGGAGAGAAAGTCATCAATTGCGTTTTTAGATTTGTTAATTCAACGCAAAGATAAACAGTATGAGACAGAGATTTATAGAAAACCAACTGATACTGGTCTTTATATTTCTCCAGAAAGCTTTTGTGAATTTAAGTATAAGTGAAATATGGTGAAAGGATTGATTTATCGTTCATGATCTTTATCTTCTACTTTTGCTAATTCGGTAAAAAGTGTTTATAAATTGGTTGAGTTGTTGATAAAGAATGGATATTCTAAATCATTTTTATTGTTGATGATAAAAAAGACTGTTGATAAATTGATTAAAAATCCTAAGGATCCATGTTTTGGAAAGTCTGAATGTAATTTGTCAGATGGGTGTGAATTGAGTGTTGGTCTGGGTGATGATAAAAATGGATATAAAAGAATTGAGCCTAAATATGTGTTAGTATTGTCGTACTCTGAAGACTTTACAAATTATAAAAGGAAGTTAAGTAAACAAATGGGAAATTTAGAGTATAAGATTGTCTCTAATTCGTGTAAGGTACGAAATATGTTTATTAATAAATCAAAAACTCCGGTTGAATTGTGTTCTGATCTCGTTTATCAATTTACATGTAATGGGTGTAATGCCACATACATTGGAGAGACTTCCCGTCATCTCTGTACTCGAGTTCTAGAGCATTGTCGATTGAAGGGTTTGACAAATATTAGTGAACACAAAAGAGGCTGTAAAAGTGAAATAGGAATGTCTGATTTTAGAATTTTGTTGAAAGGTTTTAATAATTATTGGGAACGCGTGATATGTGAAGCATTGCTGATAAGGTCATTGGATCCCAAGATTAATGTGCAAAGTGCTGTGACTACGAATGTTTTGAATATTTTTAAATAGTTTACGTATGTTAAATCATGTTTGTTTTTTTAATATTATTAAAATAATTGAAAATTTTAAATTACATTAATTTTTTAATATAAGTGAAAATTTTAAAATTTTAAATTAATTAAAAGTGAATTGAATATATTTTATAAATATTTATTTATTACAAAATTAAATTAATATAAAAAAATAATTTGTTTAAATTAAATGTTAATTCATAATATTTTTAGTTGGTTTTGAGTACCTGAAGATGATAGCTATGCTATCGAAATATATCGTACGAAAAGTTTTTTATTGGCGTTATCCTATAATGAAAAAAAACTTAAAAATAAAAGCAAAAATAAAAGTCTCATTATTAACTGTGTAAAACAGAAAATTGAAGAGACTTTCATGAATAATATAACATATTGCTTATATGTTATTATTACTTTTTTTTGTATGGAAAAAAATATAATGTTATTATTGTATTGTATTCTAGTAATATACACAGCAGTAGGCTAATAATTTCTACCCATTTTATGTATGTATTTCCTCTAAAGTAAAAATTTATCAGAGTAAATTTTATATATATTTATTTTTTTGGGATTGGTTTGGTTGGAAACAAAGCGATTAAAAAAATAAGAAAACTTTTAAAAAATATGTTTCTTAAATTTAAAATTAAATTTTTAAAAAAAAATTTATGGTTTGACGAATGGGCCCTTGTACCTCTTACACACTCGAAATACCTATCTACACCACCGTGGCCAACAATAAACTGAATATTTTCAACATTTAAAACAGTTTCTTATGTATTCCTGTTTTAACCAATCTTACAACCATTGTTCTTACATATTTCCTCATTGATAATACATATTTAACCTTTTGTACTATATTTACATAAAACTTATTTTGTTTAAATCGTAAAACGGTATATCAACTAATGTTACTTCATCATTGAAAAACATTCCTGTATATGAAAAATATAGCCAATTATTGAAATATTTAGTATTCGGTAGATATACCATGATAAATTTATTAAAGATATAATGAATTCTTATTGGTTATTTTATCAATATTTGGATACATAAAGCTTCCGTGACGGAAATTAATATTTATTAGCAAATTGCTAATTATCATTTACGAATCAAGTTTTTACATGTGCTAACAAACTTTGTTAAAACAGAAGTGTACCGTCAATAGCAACAAAAGGTGCACGCACGTGCCATAAGTAGTTATTAAGTGTTAACTAAGTCAACACACCAAGTCAACGGTCAATTCTTACTGTTGGCGAATAGGGTTGGTTTTTATTTATTTTTTCTAGGGTTTTTGTGTATCTACCCCCTAAACGCCAGCAAGATTATTATTCTATCCCTCCTATGTACCCATGGTGAGTGCCATGTTGGTAATGTACATAGAGGTTGAAAATTCATGAGCAGGTGAGCTCCATTACTAGAACTACTCCTCATGACATTTTGACTTTCGGGTTCTGGACTGCCGATGGAAGGTCTTACGTCTTTCTTTTTCTATGTCCTGGTCCTTACTCGTCTATTCCTACAATTTCCATACTTATTTATCATCTTTACCCATTATTTATAAATGTATCCTTCAAAAATTTGGGCAGCGTTCCTCCCTTATTTTCGGCAAATTTCCTATTTCATTTGTTCAATCACAGAATCGACTACATTTTTCCTAATTTACATTTATCTTTCCCTATATTAAAATTTGATCAACAATTCCTTAATTTCCCGGTACGTTTCCCATGATTTTAAGTAATTAAAACCCTCTGCGATCACTTCAATAAACATTCCTCTCTTCTGTCAGATTATATCATTCAACTTTTGGAAAACTACTTTCAAATTTACATTCCCAGCCTATCCTATCCTTTCCTATTTGATTTTCTGATTTATTTTCTGACAAAGTTTTAAATTTTCCCTACAAAACTCTATTCCAGTCTAACTAAAGTCGCACTTCCCGAATTTTATTCCAACTCGCTCCGGCCACTTTTCAGCAGCCGCCTCGAGTATACAACGGCGCCCTGCGTAGCGGTCCTGTGCATATTGCCAGACCCGACTGCGGACTGCCGAGGCTCCAACGAGGCATGACCCACGAGCTCAACTAGAGAACTTAATCCCCAGCCGGCACACGGTCCGTCCCATCGAATGCTATTGAAATACGTATTATAAATAAGACTTTAGGGGGATTTGTCAGTGGCACCAAAAGATTCCACGACCATCCAGAATAAAATCAAAGTAACAAGACTTCGAAATATATATTTATACAAAAAATAACAGTACTTACAATGCACAATCATGCAACCAGATTTGAAAAATTGGCATAAATTGGCATAAACACTTTGTCTGACTGAAAAAAATGTCTAAAAATTTGTAGTCTAGAATTCTGTAAGTCTGTCTGTTAAAATTCTGTCTGAAATTATGAAAATGACTGCCGTATATATAGTATTTTTGTGCCTGTGTGCGACCAATGGGCGATTTTTCGCCATTTTTAGGGCTTTTTAATTATTTTATTTATTTCGAAATATTTTTGTAATTTTTTATATATTTTTCTTTATTTTTTGATATATTAATATTTTATTGTTGGGTTTTATTTTTATTATTATTTTCTTAAAATATTATTTTTAAACCCCAATATTTTGTTTTCTGGTCGCCTCTTCTGCCTGTGTTTTTTCTAAACCTTATTTTGCAAGGTTTTGGCAGTTTATTTTATTTTTCGTATGTTTCTTTTTGCATCTGTAGGCATTTTTCCGAATTTTAATTAATTATTTGTTTTATTTAATTTTTGTTATATTTTTAATTTGTTTTAATTAATATGTTTTATTTTATTTTTGGTCTCTTCTTGCGGTGCGTGTTTATGTAACGGCAGCTATATTGACAATTTCCAAACTACATTAATCATTTTGTTCTAACTTATACAATTTTCACCTTTTTGTTTAAATTGGTTATGTAATTTTTGTTTTAATTTTGGCTCTGAGCCCAACATTACATATGGTGCATAATTATGATGACCATTCGACCAAAATTTTGCTGGACTAGCCAGAATCTGTGCCACACTGAAAATTGTCTTGTAATTTGCTTCACACTGAAAACTGTACCGCAATTTGTCCTGCTTTGAAATCGGATTCGTAAAAGTTCAATTTATCAAAACCTATATCCCACACAATCGATTTTCCATACAAAATATATGAAGATGTCAAAATTTGAAATTTATTTAAATAAATATATATTTATACCCTAGTAAAAAATGGCAAACAGGAAACGGAACTCCAAATTAACAGAAGAATTAGAAAATGAGTTCAAATTCATAAAAAATCAAAAACTATTGGAAATGTAAATGGATATATGTTCGTTGCCAAAAATGTAATAGTGAATTTAGAATTACTTCTGGTTGTAGAACGGATATAAACAGACATATTAAGTCAGAAAATGGTCACCTTATGTCAGGGATGCCAAATTTTCAAAAAATCATATCGGGAATAAAAAACTAAAAAAACCAATTATATTTTGTGAAAAAATATAAATTCATTCATATTTATTATATGCATTTATAAATAAAATATATTAGAAAAAATAACAAAAAAATAAGTTTCGTTTAATTTTATGGTTTTTTTAAAAAAAAATCCTTTCAAGATGGGTAAAATCTATTCAAAATCTAAAACTGTTCAATATCGGGAGTTACGGTTCATATATCGGGAGACGGGAATATGCGTTCCATATCGAAAGACTCCTGACGAAATCGGGAGGTCTGGCAAGCCTCTATAATCATTATGTCAAAACTGGTGGGGTTTGTATCTGATGGGGACAAATCCTACTTTTCCGGTTTGAAAAACTATCAAAGGAAAATCTCATTTTGAATAAATATTGGTTTAAAGTAAAATAAATATGTTAAAACAAATTTATTGTTTTAATTTAATTTATTACAATGTTATTATTATTATTATTATTATTATTATTATTATTATTATTATTATTATTATTATTATTATTATTTTTAATTATTGAAACTATTTTTATCGAAATCTTTCATATAAACTTTGTTTAAAGGCGCCAATTTATACTCACTAAAGCTAGCAAATATTAGCTACATAGAATGAGTTCTAATGAAAATAATACGCAACATGAAATATCCTTCTGGAAAACCACAACAAGTTATAGAAAGAAGTTATATTTTTCCTATTATATTTTTCAATTGTGGGAAATATCACATAATGAATTGAAAGAAATCTATTGAAAGTTGAAATTATGACATTAAGGATGTCCAAATTCAGTTGTATTCAGTTATTGTTAATATGGACAAACAATTAACTTACATTCTTTATCAATGAAAACTGATTGCATATGTTTTGGACTATAGTTTTATTTTTATTTGTTTGTGATTCCACCCATTTGTTTCGTGTGCTGTATCTTTAATTAAATTTTTCAATCAAAGCAAGAATTAATCAATTTCCCATAGTATGTATCCAAACAAC
The DNA here is from genome assembly GCA_022537955.1 of Schmidtea mediterranea. Classification (NCBI taxonomy): domain Eukaryota; kingdom Metazoa; phylum Platyhelminthes; order Tricladida; family Dugesiidae; genus Schmidtea; species Schmidtea mediterranea. Next base: position 311,941,222 of record CM039679.1, on the reverse strand, counting down.
TTACTATTTGAAAAGAAAATAATTAAAACTCAATACATGAATTAAAAATTTAAAAAAAAATATTGGACTACGACTTTCTAATTACCTGGAGACTAATTCTGAGCATAGCAAAGTTCGCAGATATCACTGAAAACGTCACAGAAATAATTCCATCCGAGAAAGTACCCAAGCCATATCAAAGGAAAAATTACGACAAACTATCTAATACTTATTTACAACCGTACCTAAACTCCCTGAAATTGATATTCCAAGTTTTTTTTTTCAAGTTATTTATCAAGTTATTTTATCAAGTTAATAATTGTAATAAAATTATTTAATTTTTATATATTTTTATTTTGGAGCAATACAAAAATTATATACAATCATCCCAGCTCTCCCGACACAGTTTTGTTGGGGTTAACAAAATGCGCAAAAGTAAAAATGGAAACCCAATAAAAACATTGATATTCGAAATATAATTAAAAAGGCAAAATCAATTAAAATTTTAAAATAAATATTTATCGGGGGAAATGGGTATGGGCGGATACCAAATGACGAGACAAATCCAAATATAATAAAATTAAATCGATTGGGGGTCACCAGAAGGAAATGTTTAATAAAAATAGAAATTAATTAGAAATTAATTGGCTAATGGGAAACCCGAGCTAATGGGAAGTCCGAGCCAACAGAAAGCCCGAATAGTGTGAGAAACCCGGAACATCAACAAATTTTCTAATTACGGAAAACGAAATTGGTTGACGTAGAAAACTCGGGATAAAAGAGAAACCCTCCACCAAAATAATTATTGTAAACAAATGGAAACCCCGGGAGCCCAAAAATAACTAATTTGGTTTTGGACAGAGATGCCAAAAATGCCAAAACCAATTTAGTTTGCCCGTGACTTGAGTTGCGAGATGAGTATAAAAAGAAAAGGCAGATCAACAAAATTGCCAGTTAATCAAAGAGAATATTTCAGAGAGCGGAATAAAGGAGACAATAAACTTAAAGATAAATCAACCGGTCAAACAAATCGCGTACCAGACAGGGACATCTCCCTTTGGAAGACGTATCCCTACGCATTGGATTTTGATGAAATCGTGCAGAGTAATTTTGTAGAGTATTGTGAATTGAATCGATTTTTGTGAAAGTTGTGAATAAAGTTGTTATATATAAATTGGAAATAAATCTTATTGTGTTGGGTTAATTAAATCGATTAAAGAAGGACACCAAGGAGTCAGACCTAAGCACCGACTTTCTATATAAAAACCCAACAGTTTTTTGTATTACAGGTGACTCGGATGAGCCCTGACTATTTCTTTCACATACGTAATATAAACACATTATAAATAACAGCATGCATGAATCTGAAATATTTGCTGGTTTGCTTTTTCTGAAATAAGAACCATTTTGTGTAAACTCTTTTCCTGTAAATAATTAGTTATACTTGGATTTATGTAACCATAAATTTGTAAATGAAATTAAAAATGATTTACCCTTTTTTAAGGCAAGGGCAAGTATATTACAACCTGAAAAGAAAAAAATCCCCAAGCTCCATATTGAAATATTTTCGGTAACTATCATTGCTAAAGTTTGTTGTGTACTTATCGGGAAAGTACATAGAATTCAAAAGCCTAGCAAGATTGGTAACACCTATGTAATGATATGTATCGGTACCTTCTACTTTTCTCTACCTTAAAAGAGTTAAAATATTTGATTTATATAAGAAAACTATGAATAGTGTCAACGCTATCAATTTTTCATTCTTCACAATGTCTCAAATTTTGCAATTAGTAATATTCCTTTTTAGCATTAATTTTATTTTGTTTAAAATACAGAGTTGAGCTTCTCGTTGTCAAAATCTCAGAAATCTTATGAATATTATAACGTCATCTTATAGAGCTTCTAATTCAAGTAATAAGATAAAAATATTTTGAAATATATTCTGTGTACATGTTGAAATTTTGATGTACAAAATGGGCATAAATAGAAAATCAATAATGATATAAAAAACTATTATTAAACTTAATATTTTCTACAAAATTTGACTATAAATCAGATTTATTTAAGGTATTCATAGTAAAATTTTGTAGAAAATATTAACTGTCACTTATAAAGAAATCAGAGGTGAAAAACAAAAAATTCCCTTATAATATTATTAAACTATTCTTAAATGAAGTTTCAAGACAGTTATGGTCATCAAAAATCTCAAATACTCACACTACTGTGCGATTAAACAAAACACAAAAATGCACTTTTTTGAACATTTTTACACTCATAAATCATTATTTCCACTTTATAGTGTGAAATCACCATGCAACTACAACTCAAGCAGAAATAAGATGTGCAATTTCTGGCCGACCCCTTTACTAAGAAAACATATTTTGCCGACAAATTAATTTTGAAATGTTTTCAACTAAAGAGATATTTTAAATTGAAATTTGTATTACAAATTTTGGAAAATTAAATATTGAATTAAATAGTTCTAAAATAAAATGATTTTGAATTTTTCCTTTTGTAAATAATCCAAAAATTTTATTTTTAATAATATTCATTTGTAGAAATATTGTGAATTTTTAGAATTTTATAAAAATGTTCACAGGCAACTGTATTAAATAAAAAGTCTCAAACCCTCACACTACAGTGAAATTAAACAAAACACAAAAATTGCAATTTTTTAAACCTTTTTGCACTCATGAATCAATATTTCTATTTTCTCATAGTTTAAAAGCCCCCTCTTAAAAAACTCCCACTACAGTCAGAAATTGCAATATGCAATTAAAAATTAATATTCAAAATTCAAAGATTTCTTGCCAAATTTCATAACTCACTATAGACTTTAGGAAAAAGGTAAAGAGTAGGTGCGCAATAAGTCATAGTGAGTTAGGAAATTCTACTAATTTGCAACAGATAAAAAATTCCCGTTCAACTGAAACATACATAGAAAGCTTGATAAAAACAAAATAAAACTCTCAAATTGAAAATTCAATCCAAGCCCTTTGAAAAAATACTTGGAATTGGTGCATTTGGAAACTATTAGAAATCTATTTCTTTGTTTTAATTCACGCATCAGTGCAATGGGATTTGATTTGGTAAAGTTTTCATTCAGTTTGATACAATTTGAGAAAATAAAGAATTCATTTTTCAGCGAAAAATACTTTTACTATTAAAAATGTAGATTTTGATCATAACATGTATTTCTATGAAATATTACTTGAATTTTCAAATTACATAACTTATAACAATGCAACCACTACTAATACTACTAAAAACTGCTATAGTACTTTCCAATTTTTCTTACAGTAGATACTGAAACGTTTAACATACGCCTTTATTAGTTTGGCCATATTCGTTTTTTCAGTCACCATTTGCTCATATTTTCTAATTTCTACAGAAAACTGACCACATGCCTCTCACATCTATGGATGTCAAAGAATCTTGTTCATTGTCGAGAGCATTTATGTCTGGTTTGAAGGGTCGCTCAACATGTTATACATAAACTTTAAGACTATTTTTCTAAATCAATCAAATTTTGGCTTCTTAACTAATGTCTACATAATGCGTTTTTAATTGCTTACTTCTAATTGTAAGTAACCTTATAACTAAAATATTTAATCATAATCACAATTTATAGGTTTTCGAGACTCATTATTTCTATACGATTATATATATATATATATATATATATATATATATATATATATATATATACAGTAAACCCTCCAACTGCGCGGTTTTTCATTGCGCGATTTCGCAATTGCGCGGCCAAACCTTTAATACCAAAATTTCGATCTGCGCGCTAAATATTTCGTAGCTGCGCGGTTTTTTTTTGTTTTTGTCTATTTTAACAAGAAAAATCATGTCAATTTAATTTTTTATGGTGAATCCCGTAAAACTACGAATACATATGGTAGTGAAAATAGTGATTCATCGTATTTCGATGCACTGTATTTTTTATATAAAAATAATAAAGGCAGTTTCATTTTTCTACTGATGTGGTTAGGATTAGGATGTAAAATTACATAGTTTTAATTAATAGATATTTATACAAGTGTTTATTTAATTAAAAATATATTAGTATTAAATTCAAAAAAATCTTATTCGTGTGCATTAGATTTAACCGTAATAAAAAATTATTACATCAATTAAAGAGTGTTATAAAGTAAGTATAAATAAAGTTTTTGATTTTTGATTTAATACTCATTTTGATTTAATAGGTTTTTAATAATTTCTACACCTTATATATAATAATGGAAAAAGCTGGCAAAAGAAAAATATTGACGTTAGAGGCAAAACTTGAAATTGTGAAGCAATTAGAAAATGGCGAAAAAATGTCTGTTTTAGCTAAGAGACACAATATGAACGAATCCAGCATAAGGAGGATTAAATTGAATGCCGAAAAAATTAAAAGTTCAGTAGTTTGTTCTACATCGCTAGCTGCAAAAACATTAAAAAAACCACGAAATCCAATAATAGAGAAAACAGAAAAAGTGTTAAGCTTTTGGATTGAAGATCAAAATCAAAAGACCATGCCACTTAGTGCTGCTGTTATTAGAACTAAAGCGTTACTAGTATTTAATCGGTTACAAAAGGAGGAACCTGGGTCATCTAATTTAGGCGAAATTAAATTCGAAGCGAGTAAAGGATGGTTTGAAAAGTTTAAACATCGCCAAAACTTACATAATATAAAATTTACAGGCGAAGCAGCCAGTGCTGATACATTAGCTGCATCTTTATATCCAAAAACGTTAAAACATATCATTGATGGTTGTGGATATTTACCAAGCCAAGTTTTCAATGCTGATGAGACTGGCCTATTTTGGAAAAGGATGCCTAGCAGAACATTTATATCTAAAGAGGAGAAATCTGCTCCGGGGTTCAAGGTTTCCAAAGATAGATTGACAGTTTTGTTTTGCGGTAATGCAGCTGGCGATTGTAAGAACAAACCACTAATAATTTATAAATCAGAAAATCCTCGTGCTTTTAAAGGCATATCAAAGCTGAAACTTACTGTAAAGACAAAAACATTGCTTTTAAGATTCTGTTGATTGTTGACAATGCATCAAGTCATCCACCACATTTAGTTTTATATAAATTTATGTTTATATAAATGTAAATATGTATATTAGTCGTTGAATAAAGACTTTTTATTATATTTTTAAATATTTTTGTAATATATGGAACCTAACCCAATAATTACATATAAAATCGGGTTCACAGTGCGCGGTTTCGGTTTGCGCGTTGTTTTTGTGGAACGTATCTACCGCGCAGTTGGAGGGTTTACTGTATATATATAAACTCGAAAACACCAAATATAAGAAATATATTTCGGGGAAATTATCCTTATATTCAGTCTGCCATCATTATCTTTGTTAAATGTTATATACGGAAACAATAATACGATTTAATGATTTAATTAAATAATCTCAATAAATTTGTTACTAATTGAACGTTTATTTTAGGGGATTGTCATTTAATCTCCAAAGCCTCACATAAAATTATTTCCCACTTATTATTGAAGTTTTTATATAAAATTTTAAAATATTTAAAATCATTTGTGCCTTTGCACATTTTTCTATGCCCAATAATATTTATTACTCACAGCTTTCAATTGGCTATGTTCCTGAACCCGTGTGCGAAGATGACGTGAATTTTTTCCAATGTATGTGGCATTGCACCCATTACATGAAAACTTATGCACTAGATCAGAAACTAAACCTATTGTTGTTTGAGATTTATTACTAACATATTTATTGATTTTAACGAATTTGAAACTATTTTTTAAATTTCTAAAACCTTCCAAATATGAAATTACCAAAACATGCGATTTTATGGGTTCACCATCATTAGGTGGACTATGGTTGCAATTGTTTTCATCAGGCGATCAATGGTTTCCTTAGTTAGTCTTTCTACAAACGCCTTAGGATATCCATTTTTATTCAAAAGAAAAACCAGCTTTTATATATACACAATGGTGACTCAAAAATCTTTTTAACCATCGCGCCTTAGGCAGATAACTTATGCCCCTCTTCTACTCTTCCCATGTATCAAAAAACAAATCTTACATTAAAAATTGTTTTTATACTAATTAAAGTTTAAGAATTACATAAATATCATATATTTCTGTAAATAAAAAAGTTAAACAATTAATTCAACTAATTTTGCTATATATAAAATTATTTATTAATTTTAATTTTATGTTTTGATTTAAACTTACTATAATTAGATTATTGTTTTATTTACATTATGTAAATACAATAAATAATTTTTTTACAACTTTTTTTTCTTTTACTTACATTTTTATGTTTTAAAAAGTTTAAGTTTTCTAGCCTTTTGTTTAGCACAGTCAGCAACGCAATTTCAACATTAATACTTTAGGTTATTCCACCTTTAATTGACTGTGTTGCCAAGCCTACAACCCGTTCTTGAGTCATTGTTGAACAAAGATAAGTTTTTATTAATTTAATTTTTGAATAACTTCTTTCGCAACTCGCTACTGTAACAGTTAGCGTTAAAAGTGTTCTTAACCACTTGCGCTATGATTTAATTCCTTATATCGATAACTCTACGCGATGTGAACTAACTTTATAATTGCAGTTCGAATAATGACGTTACGTTTGTCAGCCGACGTTGCACACACGTCGTTTTTGTTTTTGCGACAGATGCTACCGACGTGATATACACGTCACTTGCGGTTTTGAAAAAAATCATCAAGGCGTGCCTGGCACGTCAATATAGCGCAAGTGGTTAAACCAATAAAAACATTTGGATAAATATCGCACAAAATTTATTTCACAAATAAAATGTAGGACATTTTTCGGTGACGAAATTTGTTTAACGCGTTATGAAATAGATTGTAGATCATTACATATATCCACTGTTTCAATGTCCTTGCATCTATTGCGGCTTAAAGTTGTATAATATTATAAATATATAATATTAATAATGTAACACAAAACTGTATACTATTAGTATTACTGTGGGTCAAATATATTAGATTACATGCCAAAGTATCAAATATTATGATTCCATCAATAAATGTAAATATGTGTTTCTGCAAATGACTTATAAATATCAGATAAGTGAATAATAAAATGAACTCTTGCTGCGAAGTAATAATTATATTGAAAAATGTTTCGATCATTAAATAATCCTCAGTTTCTTGCGAATTAAACTGAACAGGATTATTTAATAATCGAACTTTTTTCAATATACAGTCAAACTTCTTTAAGTCGAATTACCATAGTTCATTAAAGAAAAGTTATAGAAAATCCGAGTTAAACAAATGAGTAAAATACACTTTACACGATTTATTCAAATCGAAAATGTACATACGTTTGTATTATAAACAAAAAAGAAATATACATTATTAATATAATTATAATTTATTAAAAATAATTATAACTAATATATTATATTTTTTTAAAAAGTCGGTAATTTCTGTTTTCCATTAAAAAATTTGCTATCTACAAAGCTCTTCAAAGTAAATAATGGGCGGTACACTTCGTCTGGATGAATGTCTTTAGAATACATATATTCACCACACTTATCTAAATAATTATGCATTTCTTTGTTCGTGGGTGGAGTTGGTACTGTTTCGATGCTAGATATGACATCTTTATCTCCATCTTCATTTTCGTGTTTTGTAATATTGTTTAAAATATCAACATCTGTTGGATGATCAGCTATAACCACATTTTCATCTACAGATAAATAACCACTGAGACACTGTATTATCCACGTTATGCTAATTATATGTGTTATATGCGAACTTCAATTCTGACAGAAGAGCATCATCTTCTTCACAACAGTTTGTTTAGCCTTGTCGTTTAAAACCAGCCTTTTGGAAACAATTTTTATGGTAGCTTGTTGCACATCGATGTCTCACGCTTTTTTCAAGTTTGGCGGGAGAAAAACAACACGAATCAAATTAAAGTGCTTCGTAATTTTTGGGTGTGACGGACAGTTATCCACAAACTGCAAAACTTTACGGTTTTCGGCATTCTTCATAAATTGTGATATACATCAAAGCATTTTTGTTGCTTCTATAGTTCACTGGTAAAAATACGTTTACCTTTAAAACATCGCAGAGTTTTTGATTTCCAATCACCAACAAATTCAGCTTTTCAGTTCCACACATATTGGCCCCCACCATCGAGGTAATTCTTTCTTTTCTGTGTTTTCCACCGAAGCATATTTAATCTTTAAATGTTAACGTCTTATTAGGCAAACATTTAAAAATATGCTAGTCTCATCTGCGTTAAAAATGTCCTTTTCACAATTAGATGCTAAAATCTTCGGTAAGATATTGTTGCACCACTCTTTACAGCCATGTTCATTAACCTCTGCACTTTCCCCACACATAACCTTTTGAATAATATTATTTCTTTTCTTAGATTTGTCTAGTCAACCTACACTAGCCATGATCAGCGTGTCCCAAACTCTCGGCAAAATGAAGAGCCTTTCTCTAATAAGTGATCCAGACATTGGCACATTTTTATCCCGAGCAACTTTAAACCACTTCAAAGTAGCTTTATCAATGCCTATGTAGATACAGTTTTTTAAATTTTTGCACCATTTTCGTCTTATTTTAATTATCTAAAGACATCTTTATTTGATGAATGAAAAGGAATATTTTTAATCAAGTCATAGATACAACAAGTAACCTATAATGTGAAAAATACATGTACGCTACTTTGTTTAATGTCGGTACCCAGTAATTTGACACCCTTAGCCTTTTTTTCAAGCTGGAAATCACTTAAAAAAGGTTGTGCCGAAAATTCGTGAATACCATAAATAAATCTGATTCATAGTCAGCATTTTGTAGAAAATATAATGTGAGTCACATTAAAAGTTTCAAAGTTCGAGGTCATATTTTCAAGGTCAAATTTTTCCGTTTCTCAAAAACATGTCATCGCTGGAATAATATAAAAATCTTTCAAAATCATATTATTTAAGATGTCAAAGTTCAACGTCATATTTTAAAGTTCATATTTTAAGGGTCTAAGTTCAAAGTCATATTATTTTTCAAGGTCATGTTTTTTATCAAGGTCAGATTATTTTATAGGTCAAAGTTAAATGTCGTATTTTCAAGGTCATCATTTAAAGGTCAAAGTTTAAGGTCATATTTTCAAGGTTAAATTATCAAGGTTAAATTATCAAGGTCAAAGTTCAAAATCATATTTTGAAAGTCAATTTTTTTCATTTCTCAAAAATATGTCACCGCTGGACCAATATAAAAAATTTTCAAGGTTATTTTTTTAGGTTATATTATTTTCTTAAGGTTATATTATTTTAGAGGTCAAAGTTCAAAGACTGTTGGCAACTTTTTTTCAAATCCATTTGAACTTCTATACTTTCTAAAAGATTGCTCTCTCTGGAATTGTTCTCGACCCCCCAGATAGTTTTCTGCGAGTCTAACTGATTAGCATCCAGGATATTCGTCTCTTCTAGGTTCATTGTAATTGAATGGCTCTTCTAATAATCTTCTTTGTGTTGGTATAGATCTGCTTTGTTGGGTATTCTGCTGAGCTCTCATTTGGTCTCGCACAGTGACATTTGCATATGTTCTTTGACCGATAGCTTTGACATGTTCTGTTTTATTGTTTCCATTTTTATTACTTTCAAAAATCTTTGCCAGTACTCTCGTTTCTTCAATTTTGGTTTCTGGCTTTGTCAGTAATATTTCTCTCAGTCTTGCATTGCATGTTTTATTTGTAATGAGATCTTGAACAATGTATTTTTTTTTTGGTTCAAATATGTCGATGTTTTAGGATTTTAAAAATAAAGTGCATAGAAATAAGGTGACCAACTATACTAATTTACTGAGTTTTGTACTCTTTTTTCGCAAACCGTACTCTTTTCAAATCCTGTACTCTGAAAGTCTCATTTGTATAACTTTATACTCATGTGTATTTCTAAAACATTTTTTTAGATTATTTTATAATAAAAACATTATCTGTCGTCTTAACAGTCAAATTTAATATGCAAAATGAAAGTTGTTCGGATGTGGCTACATTATTTGACAAACATTCTCATTTAGCAAAAAAATCCAATCCGAAGAAAAATATGTTTTTAAAAGAAAATAAAGTTTTTATCGCTTTTCTTCGTTTTTTTCACCTATGAAATACTCTTTTTGAACAAAAAATAGTTGGTCACCTTAATATAAATCAACATATTTAATTTGTTTGAAATATAAATTTTCGTAGGAAACTGTCAGGGATTTCTCTAGAAATCTAGTGTGAAAAATTATCAAGATATGCATGAAAAATTATCTATTGTAGTACATAGATTAAAATACCAGGTTTTCTGAATTTTCTGTAACATAATTATTAATAAAATAAATAATTTATAAATTATAATTTTAGAATGGGAGCTGTGGTCTAGTGGATTGAGTACTTTATTTTATAATTTTCTGATTTTGTAGGTCAATTTCAAGGACAAATTTGTTTTTTCAAAATATTTATTTTTCAGTAGAATATTAATCAGTATACTTTATTTGTTACTAATTAAATTTTTCAAAGAAATCAGAGAAGAATTTCTCAAAATATTTATTAAGACTTATATTATTTGATGAGGCTACTGCCAAACCTGTTAGTAAACTAAATTAACAAATGTTTTGATATTATTATTCAGATCACTTATGGACTTTTCTATTCCATCTTATAATTGATTTAGTAATTTCATAAGATAAAAATATATTGTCAATCTAAAATTTTGGTGGGTTACTAATGCTATAATTGCTCGAACAATCTCTGGGTCCAACGAGCTGTCGTTAGAAGACCTGTGCTCGCTTTAGATCATTCGTTCCCCTTTATGTCGTAAGTTTTATCGTTGGAGTTTATCATAATATCAAAAGGGATTCGACAATGTTATTTTAGAAATAAACCTAACTGTGGTATTGTAATGGCGTATGTTTGCGTGTTGGTTGCGGTGTTATAGGCGCTTATCCAAACTTTCGAAGGTACCGTTTCAAATAACCAGGAATATAGAAATACAAAATAAACATATAGTCTACAAACTCAACAATATATTATTCGCGAACTAAATACATTCTCAAAGTTTATCAGGCCTTGTTCAGCAATCGACCGGCTCGGCGTTTCGCCCGCTCCTTCCGTCCGGGTCGGTGACTGTTCGGAGTTGGGGTTGTTATTGAGGTCGTTGTGGGGGATGTTTTCGCCTCCCGGTAGACCAATTGAGCGGGAGCAAATACGAGGGAATAGGTTACAGCTGCCCCTTCTTGACAGGCAGACCGTGCAACCTCCAGCCCCTTTATTTGTGTTTGCAGTCCTTGCACTAACTGCCTTTCTTCTGCCCATCCCTTTTGGGCTACTGTGAGTCGCTGGTAAAGCGATTTTACCTTTTTAGGCTCCATCCAAACGTCCTTCGTCTGTTGCACTTCCATAGCCAGCTGGACAATTTGATCATGGAGATTTTTGTTAATTTTTCGGGCGCGTTCCAACTCCGTCTGCAATATTTGTAAGGGCTCCATCTCTGTAAGAAGGAACATTAAAGCTTTTACTAACTAATTTAACATTCTCAAGCATACAGTTAATTTAAACACATGTTACAAAACTACGTTAAAAAAAAATAACACACGTTTCAGATGTCAAGTATATATTTTATAAAAGTGTTTAGAATAAAACTAGGTGGTCGAGTTTCGGGAATCAGTGAGGTCCAGAATTCTGGGAAAACTTCTTTATCCCTTCCTCAGGGGAGCAGTCCGGAATTACGAACGCGGACCGTTTTGTATTACGGGCCGGTCTTGGGCTGGGTGGATAGACCACCGCGATTCGCCCGGCTGCGAGGTCGCCCTCCACGTTGGCCAGGTAATTACTGGCCCAGTCTACTAAGGAGTTAACTCGGCGTTGGTGGTCTTGGAGGCGATCCAGAAGCGTTCGAGCTCGATCGTGGATTTCTTGGGCCGGACTTGGGCCACTTGGTTGTCCTTTTTGCCGGAATTGTCTCATGGTGTTCTAAACCATGAGCATATCGTCTCGCCGGTTTTCTCCGGGTTGGGGCATATCGGGGTATTTTTCTCGACCGAAGCGTCGCCACGCTTGCCTCCACTGGTCTGCTACGTGCGTATGGACGTAAATGAAGGGTCCTGATCGTTCTAAAAAAAGGGTTTTTTTAATACGTAATCATCCAGATTCTCCTCAAAAAATAAAAGTTATCTGTCTCATAATTCAAAAAAAATTCGACTGGTCGGACGCTTGGATCATTTCACGGGGTCTCGCTGTTGCTTATAAGAGTTATTGTTGAGGTACTTAGATACGTTTCGTTCACTTATGATTTTATCGATTCCGGTATTAATTAATTATCACCTTAATTACGATTTATACTGAGTGTGCACAATGTAGTAGTCACGAGACCTCAGAATACTAATAATGATAACTATACGGGTAATGGTAACAAATTAGCGGCATTAATAGTACTAGCAATGATGATGATGATAATGATGATAGTAGCAAATAACAATAACAATAACATTGAATGATAATAATAATAACAATAACCCTAATAGTAATTCACTAGCACTAGTGGTAATCGCGGTAACAACACTCAACGGACTTAAATTTAATTAGCTAAATGAAACTTATAATAGTAATATTAACGAGATTAAATTCAAATTAGTTAAATGATGTTGTAATAATGATATTAACGCGATTACCTTTTAATTAGTTAAATGAAATTTCGATAATGATATTAACGGGACGAAATTCAAATTAGTTAAATAAAATTATAATAATAATCTTAAATTTAAAATTAGTTAGATGAAGTTGTAAATGAAATTATAGTACAAACCACGTTCGTAGACGCGTCAAATTAAACGGACGTGCATCTCGACCTAATGATTAACGTTCATCGGAATACTGATCACAAAACGATGTTTATTATTTCTAAAGACGTCAAATTAAACTGAATCAACATCAAACTAAGTTAACAACAAAATATTAAATCAAATTGATTCGTTATGTTTTTAGGCAACCGGTTCCAAGAAAAACATTTTCATTACGAGTAGCGGGTACTTCATCGCTGGAATGCAGGTGGTCTTCAGTACTTGGATTAATTAATTTCATGAGCAGAAATTTTCTCGTAAAGTCACTTTATCATTAGGAATCGGCTTGCCTTAGCTAATGGATCGTAGGGAATCTTTAGAGATTTTACTCAGGAACTGGCTACAGGGCGTGGAATTTATGCTAGATGGGTGGCTCCACAAAAATCCATCCAGCCTGCATATTGAATGGTGTAGCGTCGTATTTATCACATTTAAGCCGTCCCTGTCATGGGCTTCTGAATCTCACCATTAACGTTGGAAGTGGTACGGCAAGGTTTTCTATTGAGGACTCGTATATATTAATTCATAAAAATTAGGAAGAAGAAATTCACCTAACGATTAAGTCCTCGAGTTTCGCATTAGGTCATCATCTGGAATCTGCCCTGTCGAATCTCTGTTCATTTGGTTTTCATGGTAGTACATTTTTAGTGTTTTGATAATTATGTTCTGTCAATTTCGTCTTTTTGACATCCCTTATATAGATCGGTGTGTCAATCGAAGGAGAACGCGTGAGTGTGCCTACTTGCACTATCCGATAGAGTTAACCGATGCCGTAGGTGTGTTATGCAGACATGTCACAAAATACACGCGAGATATTGATTTCCCTTACTGCCGTCAGAATCGCGATACCGGGGAGATTTCCTGCCGGCTGTGTGTGTGCGACATTTAAGCCGTGCCTGTATGTCAGGTTCGGTGGTGCAGTGATAGACATGAGTGATTGTGTCTATCGATTTGCCCTGTGAGGAAGGTCGCGAAAATTGTGGTTAGTATTTTTTCCATCTTTTTCGTACTAATTTTATCTCGTTAGTTTATTTACTAGTTTCAGATCCTCTCGGAATTCGGCGACAATCTTTCTAATTAAATTATTATATTGGTAAGAATTATTCGACTAACTTTTCGCAAGGTTTTTAACTTTAATAATTTTCAGGATATTCGTTTCTAGGGGATAGTCGTTGATGAATAAAAAATTTGCTCCTTGGCACTTCCAACTCTCGAGGAATTATTTTCGCTGAATAATGATTACAATGATTTTGCGGTATGAAAGGTGGATTATCTTATCTTATTCTGGATTCTATGTGAGGGATGTTTATTGGGAATTATGGGTAAGTAGATTTTAGATACCTATTTCTGTGTTTACCTATATTATGGGAGGGTCATTTTCAGTGCTGAATGCCAACAATAGGGATTCTACGTGATATCCAAGTTAAATTCGCTCGAGAACATGCTAATTGATGCTAACTCGATTCGAGTCTTTTATAAATCCCTGCTTTGGTATCGACAACTTATTGCTCCGAATTCGACGGGAAATGTGTATTATGCAAAATTATGGCTAATTGTTTATTCCTTGTTTTTTCTTATAATTTTGTATTAATGAACGTTTATAGCGGCTGCATATTTTCGGTGATATTTGGTGCCAATTAATTCCGTTAAACTGGGCGTAGTCTGGTGACAATAAATTTTATTTGGTTTATTTTTCTTAGTTCTTAAGTATCGTAAAGGTAGACATTGCGATCATAATTTCAGCTACACTTTTTCAATTTGAGATACTCGCGATCAATTTGTCTTGGGTTTATTATTCTTAGAGGTAAAAAACAATTTTTTTTTCTTTTGGTTGAAGAATTTAGAAACTCTATCCATAAGTAGCTTTTGAATGTATTATACTTTGGGGATTTTATTTAACTTTATATTTCGGTTCTTATTTAAGTAAATTGATTGTTAATAGATTTCGGGTCTTCTCTTTTATTACTTTTCAGCTAGACCATAGCAACGATTTTGTTTAAACCTACACTTTAGGTTAGTAGTAATTTGGGTGAATTAAGGATTTAATTGAATTAATTATAGAAAGCTCTTAGTGGTTACTCTATAATGACATCGAGATATCAGTTAGCTTTAAAGTTATAGTGACGTTTTCATATTTAATCCTCCGTTACCCTTCCCCTGATTGACCTTAGGCGCATTATGTTCATATTATAGTTAATGAGTGCGCACTGGACTACTCGGTGTGATGAATTTAAGCCGTATGTGAAATAATTTAGGTCGAAGTTAAGGAAAACGAGAGACGAGGAAGTAGCCAAAAGACCACTTCCTTATTCCTCCTTTCTTCTATATGGGATAATATTGACGTTCCAGCTCCTGCGTTCCGCACGCCGGGCCTTCACGGACACAGATCATTGGCGATATTCCACGCACTTACACGAATCTGAATAATATGTCTGATTTTAATGACTTGTGATGTGTTTTGGCTATGGGCCGGAAAAATTTCGACAAATTTTAAAAACAAAAACATAATTTATATATTATGAATAATTTATTAAAATCAAAATGAAATTACCAACACGATCCAATCCATACAAAAATTCATAAATAATTTACTTTCCCCACGCCAGCATCCAAGCAGAGCTCTATCGAGGTTGCGAGCATGTGACGTGAAGAGAGTTTCAATTAAAACCTCTCACTTATGTAGATTTTTAAAACTAGTTTGATAATTTCAAAAACGATTTTTTCAATTATGTGAAAATGCATCGGTATATATACCTATTTTTGGCCCTAACCTTGCGTGTTCTTTTTGATTTAGTAAAACAAAATTCGACCTTGGAATTTTCTAGTGTATTCTAATCTTAATTTCTATTATTTTGGAATTTTATTTGATAATTTTTCTTTTGAAATTTTTATTGAATTATTTCTAATTCAAATTCTTTGATTTTTTTTTATTTCATTTTCATGAAATTTCACATTTTATTAAGTTATCAAATTTCGGTCGAATTTGTTAGGTTTTCGTGTTATGTTTATATTTATTTCGTGCGGATCTTGTTGCCTTTTGTTATTATTTTAATTTATTTTTATGTTTATTATTTTATATGTCATTGTCTTCTTTCTCATATTTTGATTTGGTTAATTGGTGTTTTAATAGGTTTTGAATTTAAATCTGCATGTTATATTTGCATGTGTGTTACCGATTCATTTAAACATTTAAAAAGCGGAAAAAAAGGAAATTTCGAATTAACTAAAAGGAATACAGAATTTTGTAAATTAAAATTAATATTATTCCTATTGCTTTTAATTATATTAATGGAAAAGTTTATAAAATTTTTATACAGAACTCGTAACTTGTAATGAACTAAAATATCGTTTTATATTGTCGTAAAATTTATTATCAGTCCATTTATATTTGCACGATACAAGGAAACATTTTATTGAATAATTTTGTCACTTTATGATAAAGGAAATTTCCCTCCCGAGTAAACTTTATGCCTTTTGGAATAGTTAAATGTTTTCTAAATATTTGTTTTAGTCTCAATTGCTGACTGAAACATTTGCTATTTTACGAAAACATGTTACGCAGTATAGTAAATAACATAGTAAGCCCATACCAGTTTCCCCCGTTAATATTTATTTTGGAAAATTTTTGATTTTTAATTAATACTTGCATTTTATCACTATCACTTAATTCTGAAGTTTTATTTATTTCTTTTTATTTTGGCAGGCGTAGGTCAAACCGCAACATTTTTATTATTATTAAGGTAAGCTGGCCATCTGTGCAGAATTTGCCGGGACAGTTCAGTATTTTCAGCAATTGTCCCGAGTCCCGGCCGGGACGCTATTTGTCCCGGAATTATTAATTTGATCGAAATTGTCAACCAAATTTTATGTTTAAAATGTCAAACAATTTTATGTTTAAATTAGTAAGTCAGACTATCTTAAACATTTATTAATTCAAATACAAAATTTTACTAACAATAAAATTCTAAAATTTCTTCTTTGAACAATATTTTGATGACATATGGAAATTTAAGAACCATTTAATTGAATTAAAATTTTTAATTATAACTTAGAAAAAGAAAAAATATTCATCTTTAACAGAAATCAATATTTAAATGAGCCGAAATAACATTGAGTTCATTGATAAAGTTCATACTTCAGAAAACTATGAATAATAAAAAGTAATATTCTGAGTAGAAAATTTATTTTTGCTTTTGTCCCGGTTTTTTTACAAATGTCCCGGCGTGATCATATACCATATTTCGAATTGTGGTTACTGATTTTGGAACTTCAAACCTGCGAGCCTCGAGACACATTCTCAATTCCACAGAGGTGATGAACACGCTGAAGGGTAGTTCGTCCAAGGTAACAATTTTGGACAAAACCACAGCCAATGTGTTGTCTCGCTAATTTTGAAAATAGTCGGTAATTGCTGTTTTTGTTTTCTTGAGAAGCTGTACAACCGTCGACATTGATGCTAATTTTCTTTTCATTAAAACAATGTTGTGGAACATCTTCAGATGCGTATGTAGGCCAGTGGTACTGCCAGCAATTGATTTAAGTATCTTTTCATAGTTTTTGCAATTGACTTGATGGTTTTCTTTGTCTCGCAAAAAATAAAACCACATGGAATTTTGGTCTTCACTTCCTTTGAAATCTTGAAATTGTGACATGGTGACTTTGACTAAGAAAATAATAAATAAAATAAAAATACATAACTTTAATTACTACAAGTTTTCTTCCCAAAATCATTTATCACTTTGCATATTTTGTAACGAAGTGAAACAGAAATAAAAAGCCAAATATTATTTGGAATATTTTTAAGTGAAGTGAAACAGAATCGAGAATTTTTGATAAAATTTCTCTGTAAGTTATGATAAAATTCATTGGTTTGAAGTTAATCAACAGTTCAATTTCGATTCTTATCGCTTATGCTAAACGAACGTCACTAAAAAACCTTTAACCTTTCAAGAAATTTAATTTAAATGACCTTCAAAATGTTTTCTCAAGAAAATCGATGACAGTTGTATAAAATTTTAAGAGTTGGCAACAGTAGGTAGTAAAATTTTACGCTTGTAAAAACATGAAACCGTTACATGTAACTTCCGAACACTCATTTTCATGAGAATATAAATCAAACAATAAAATTTCTTTTTCAATATTGAAATATCGATATTGACCCAATGCCGATATTTTGATATCAAGAAAATGTCCGATATTTTCGAGATCTAGAAATCTTACACAAATTAGAAACGATCTAATACTCTAAATTTTCCATCTGTGTACATAAATTCCTCTTATAATTTGTAAAACCGTCCCAGTACGGCAACACTAAATTTACAATTCCGCCAAAAAAACTAATACACACTTACTCGAATAAACAATATACAAACTAAAAGTAAATTTTACATAAAAATATAAAAAATGAACTTTTATTTCAAGATTCAACACATGGTGAAGGGTTTGATTTATCGTTTATGGTTTAAAAAATAATAAATAATAAAAATGTATATAAGAATAATGAACCTAAATGTGTGTTAAAATTTGGTTTGAATTGTGGTCAAGGTTGGAGGATTTGTAGTTTGAATTATTTTTAATAAATTAAATTGCTAACAATAAAACGAATTTCTCTTATAAAGAAAACATATTTTAAAAATGTTTCATATGATCGATAACGATTAATCTAGTAGTGATTCGGAATCATAAGATTTTTTAGCGGAAATTATGAAAATTGATATGTATAGAGAAAATGTTTTAAAAATCCTCTTGATTATGATTCTCATTGGTAGTTAATTAAAGCACTAAAACATTCAGAAAAGATGATTGAAGCAAGAGAATCAAGCGAAATTATGCATATTTATTATTCATTGTCCCTTAAAATGTGAATTGATTGGATCAATGATGAAAAGTCTATTAATTAAGACAAAGATTTCATACGTGCTCTATTCATTCATACAATTGAAGATTATACAAGTGTCGATGTATGGTTTGAATATTGCCAATTTATGTTAGGATATTTAACTGATAAAGAAGAAATTAGACAATGTTTTGAAGTTACTATTGATCAAGTTGGGACTCATTTAACCATAGGATACTATATATGGGGGACTTATCTTATTTATGAAAGTCACTTTTGTAGATGATGGTAGTAATGAACATAAGGAACGAATATATCAATTATATTTAAGACAATTATCTCTCTCTTTACAAAGTAATGATGACGTTTTAAAAGAATTTCTTGGGTGGAATCAAGAGAATAAGGAATGGGAAAATCAAATCCAACTCTATGTTTATCTTATGGTTAAATTCACAAAAGCTTTCTGGAGAAGTATAAAGACCAGTATCAGTTGGTTTTTATCATTCTTTATCTCATAATGTTTATATTTGAGTTGAATAAATAAATCTAAGAACGCAATTGATGACTTTCTGTTCGTTTCACGTGTGAATACAATGTTATTTTGCAAACTTTTCAATAAATGCAAAATCGACTCTAAATGTTTCGGATTTTTAAATACAAGAAAAATATTATCCAAGTACCGTTTCTAAACAATGAATTTCTCAAATTGGAAAGAAGCAATTTTACTTTCTAAACTAGAAAAAATATTGAAATAAAAATATTAGCCATCGTTGGTGATAAAGGGGAATTATAATGAAAATAAGTGGAATATATTGGTAAAATGAGAGGAGTAGAAATATTGTCAATTTAAAGCAAATGATTTGTCGATAGAGGAATTTATGATCTTTTAAGGGATTTCAGGAGATTTATTCGGCTGATTATCTAAGTGGAGAATTGTTATGAAAAATAAATAAAGTTGGCAGCAGGGACGGATCCAGGGCGGTTAATGGGGTAATCCTCCCATAGTAGGATTTCTTATTTCTCACATTTTGAAATTTATTAGTCTCTTTTATCAAACGATATATGACCATTTGAAATGGCAAGTCTAGAGTCTAAAAAACTAGGTACACACATGGTATTTCGCTGGAATCCGATAATTATATCAATTGAACTTCAATTGATAAAATACATTCCAATTCACAAATAAAAAGTGCATCTGAGTTACAGAATTTAAATATAATATATTATTTTTGGATTTTAATTTTGTATTTAATTTATTCAATTATCTAAAGGGTTTTACTTATGAAATTATTCTTTATTATTTTAAAATGCACTTTCTGTTATAAAAGTACCAATTCGTTATAATTTCAAACAATAGATTCATTATCTATTTAATCTAATATAATATATAATTTAACTATAATATTTTAACAGTGTTACATCTATAGTTATTTCAAATAACTTATTTAAGTAATTGATTAATTATAATTTTTATTTGTTTTATTGTATTTTTATATTAGACAGATTACAATTTGAATAAGCATCCCCAATAAATATTAATTTCTGTTTCTGTAATTATTTGAAACATCTGTTAATTAATATTATGTGGATCTAAATAATATATATTTTTTTAATGTTAAAAGGAAACGTTTAAAACAAAGTCTTCAGTAAAGTAAACAATACCAACAATAAATAAAATATTTATTGGTGAGATCATGAAATTCAGTCCTTGAATCGATCAATATTTCAGAATAATCAGATTTGTTTGAATTGGAGGATGAATAAATTTTTATTATATTTTACTTTCCTTGATATATAAATGTTCATGAAATCCAAATACTATCCTCATTTTCATTTTTCTAAAGATTCTTTGGGGATACTATTTAATAGAATCCTGGATAGTATTTGGAAGCATCTCTTACTAAAATGAAAGAATTACAGTTAAAAGAATAAAAAATGTATTTCTTCAGAGTAATTTCATTTATTAATAAATTAATTTTAAAATTTAATATAATATAAAAAAGTTTTTCTTAACTATAAAACAGAATTTATGATTTTTTGAATATAATATATTTTTAAAATATAAAACATTAATGAACACTTTTGTTTGATAAAAGCTACTTGATTCGATATAGTTTCAAGTTCAAATCTACCTGACAATGAGAGTAAGTCTGATGAAATATATATATATATATATATATATATATATATATATATATGTGTGTGTGTGTGTGTGTGTGAGACAGGACGATTTTTAATCCAAAACTTTTATTCAGTTTTTAAGAGAAGTGAAAATTTATCCAGCCGTCATAAACCTTTATAATATATTTTAGAATAATGTTTATATTTTATTTAATGAAAATTACATTGAAAAACCAAAACATTGTTTAGAAAAAATTAGATAAAATTAGATAATCTGTATTGGTTTATTTAGGTCTACAATTAATACTTAACAAATTGTCCAATGTCAATTATAAAAGACACAATCAATTGATTAAAAGGCGGAAAATTCCACCAATCAGAAAGAAGATATTAAAAGACGGCTATAGTAATAACATTTATAAATAGTAATAAAGTTGAGTAAAATTATACTAAAATAAAAGTAATTTGATATTTGACATACTAAAACATTCTAGTGTTCCAGTTTCAAACACCAAATGTCCTTCGAACCGCGACCAAAATTTTGAAAACTAGTATTGTACCTAGGAGAAAAATGGATCATAGATTAAATGTTAAATTTAAAAACGTTTTCAATGATAATTTTTTACTGATTATTTTATTTTATACTTTCATAAATTTGTGCAAATAATTCTATTATTTATTTGTCAGTAGTTAATTTTGCGATTTTATTTTTTTGAATTTTTTTCAGTTTAATTTTAATTATAATTTTATGGAGTTTTTTAAATATTAATATAAACTAGTTGCAACCTCGTGAAATACACATGGAGGTAAAACACATTTCATATTTTTTGAAATAAAGTAAAATATAAAACATTAATAATAATAATAAATATATCAATTTATCTGATTTTTAAAAAAAATTTTTAATTTAAAATAATAAAAGATTATCTAGTGACAAATCTCCGTTTTTAGCATATTTATATAATAATTAAGTTGCAACAAATGATTTCCATTTAATAATCGAAAATATATAAGAATTAATAAATTAATATTTGTTTGTATTATAAAAATAATTTTTAATTTATTTTAAAGTTTTTAAATATGTACAGTAAAATTATAAAATATTTGGAGAATGAATTGTTTGTTGATTTCTTGTTTGTGATACAAATTTCAAACTTTTATTTGTCAGCAATTCCTAAACAATATTGAAATTGAAGGCGCAATCATCGATTTAAACAAAACTTAAATTTAAAATATATTAGGCGTCTCACAAAGTTATCGAATTCAGATTGAACGAAATTGTTCCATTTTTTGGAAAATCAAGATGGCGCTTGCTACACAGAGAATTATATAAAAATTAAACCAAAATTGAAATAAAAAACAAATCAAACACATTGAAATTAATACAAAATATAATATACAGATTGTAGATCTAGTGTAAAAGAATAGCATGAAATAATTACATATTAAAACTCTTGATAAATTAATAGCAGTCATAGCGATTATTTAAACAAATTCGATTTTACCATAAAATAAATAATTTGTAAATAAATATTTAATTTTCTTATTTAAACAAAATCATAAAATTAATGAAATTTCATGAACTTATAAGTAATTAAAATCTGTGATAAATCCCATCAAAGTGCCGAATAAAAAGTTACGCTTGAGTTATATGATCCAGAAATCTCAAGGTATTTTAGTTGCTTTCTGTAATTATTCCAAATAGTTTGATTTTGAATAGTTGTTTGAATTTGGGGACTTGCGAACGTTGTTCCATTCGGCCATGAAGTTTCATATGGACAATACGATGGTGTTACAGAAACTTCCAATATTCCTGAATCCAGCGAACAGCCGTTTGCATTATTCAAATTTATGTAAAAAGATCGACCAAGAATAGTATTCCCAATCTCAAAATAGCTGTATGTTAGAGACTTTAAATAATTCACATCCCAGGGAAAAGAATATTTCAAATTGTTCTTGTTGAACCACGAGGTCACAGAATTCGCGAGATTTACATCAAACGTAAAGACCACACACATTTGATCAGTGTAATCCCAAGCTGTGACAGTTAGGGTTACCGGCCGAATGGTGCTCCACTCCTCTATGAGTAAACTTCTAAAATTCTTCAAATTACTTGCTGTAGCCTCGGTTAACCTTTGACCGGTACCACCAAAACCAGTGAAATATTCGTAACCATTTACTCCACTTCCCGACATCAATCTAAATAATAAAATATTTTTAGTTTGCTTTTCATAAATTGCTTGTTTTGATCCTTGAGTAGAAAATAAAGAATTCTGAGGCAAGTAACACAAATTATTTATAATGACAAAACAACTTTTGAAGGAATTTATTGCCTGCAATCCACATTCAATAATATTTTGACAACCAACAAGGTAAGTGTGGTAAAACAAAAATGTAGATGTTAAAACAAAATAAAGCATGATTGTTCTAGTGCTTTTCTGTTTTATTTAAATATGTTATGTATGAATAGTAGCAGGTAATTAGACTAATCAAAATTAAGACAATAATAATAATAATAATAATAATAATAATAATAATAATAATAATAATAATAATAATAATAATAATAATAATAATAATAATAATAATAATAATAATAATAATAATAATAATAATAATAATAATTTTCTCTCTTCAATTAATGTTTTCCTTATTCAATGAATGTTTTTTACAGTAAATTACAATCATCTTTTGGAATATTTGAAGACGAAGAGACAAGAATTAATTAAAATATATTGTTAATTATACACGGTTTTATTAAACTTTTATCGATTTCAGTTAATTTTTAAAAATATTTCAGTGAAACTTAGAAAGAACAAAAATATCTTTGAGATAAGGGGTCAATTAGTTACTTTCATTTTCAATTTTATTGATTTCATGGATATCAATCACAAAAACAGAATAATTTTATTGGTTTTCCAATTTATTTTAATTATTTGAGTAAACAATTAATGAAAAAATATGATCTCTGTTTCATGATTTTACAATAATTTTGTGAAATTTAATGAATTTTTAGGAACACGTAGATTTTATTCAATTTTTTGTCATTTTTGACGAATTTTTTTTTAATTTTGATAGAATTTGTTGCCAGAATCAAATTGTGGTGGTTTTCGATGAAAAATGTTGGGTATCGATAACAATTTTGTAATACTTTAAAGAAAATTTATTTTTATTGGTAAAATTCAGGTTTTTATGATAATTTTAAAGGAATTTGATTGGTTGAATGCATAGCTTACATATGGTTGATATGATCAAAATTTAGGGTTTTTTAATGGTATTTTAAGGGATTTATTCGGTTGAATATAGATTTCCAAAGGAATTTTACTTGATATGGTTTTATGAAAATAATGAATATAATTGGTATAGTGTGGGGAAAAAGTCATTTGAATGGAAATGATTGGTTAAGAGAAGAATTTTATTTTAGGGAGAAATGATTGGTTAAGAAGAGAATTTATGATCTTTTAAGGGAATAAGCCGGTTGAATATTGTTATTTTACGGGTAAATATTATCTAAATGGGGATTTTTATGAAAAATACGGAATTAAAATGGAAGAAATATTGCCATTTAAAGAGAAATGATTGGTTGACAGTAAATTTTATAATAATTTAGGGGGAAATGATATGTTAGGATGGGAATTTATGATATTTTTAGGTGTATTTATTCGGTTGAATATCGATGTTAAAGGATTGATACTTAATGAAATCGATACATTTTCATTGGTTTAAAGGTTATCAAAATATTTCAATAAGATTTTGGTTAATTTTAATGAAATTATTGGAATCTGAATAACAAATATGAATGTTCTAAGAAAATGTTTGATTCATGTATTTATTTGTATTCAAGTATTTATTTGATTTTATTTGATTATATTTTTAATTTAATTTAATTAAAAACTAAAATTACTAGTATTTAAAAAATAAAAAACTAAAAAAATATATGTTACCGATTACTTATGTGTTTATTGACAATTTTCTGAATAATTTAAATATTTATGATTATTTCCATGAATGAAGAGAAATTGTACAATTAAATACTATGATCAATCGATAACATATTTTAATTTTCATTCAACAAGTACCTAGAACAATTACCTTACAATCTTATAAAATTTTAAAAAATGATCTAACAAATTTTTTGTCAATTATTTTACAACTTAGTTAAGTTAATTAATGATTAATATTTTCTTTACATTTTGCTACTATGTTGAAACTTTTTTTTTAGGGTTTTATTTAAAGTACTAACAAATTTTATTAAAGATATATCAAAACTTGTCAAAAATTATAAACTTTTGGTCATTTTAATAAGTAATAATCAATAACTACTATTTTCTTGACAATTTGCTGAAGGTCTGATTTTAAAATTTCTTCAAAACACTAACATTATTTACAAATTAATCAATTTTATTTAACATCTTAAAATATTTCTCACAACTTTAATCAAATTCTATTCACATGCTAATCATAATTTAATGATAAGTATTATTTTTACAAAAACAAATACTTTCCAACAATTAAACATACATATTTACATTTTTAGTAGATTTTATCGGTATATATCAGTACACAAGTACCTGTTCCATGTAGTTTTTAAATCTTTGTTAGAAGTTCAACTTATTTAGTTGTTGGTCGATAATCATTTAATTTCTAGTAATGTAGTAGATGATAATTATTTTATCTATTAACTTTATTCAATGATGTTTAGAAACTTAAAAATCTAATAATTTTCAATAAATATATGAAAATTTATTTCAAGTACTGTGAAAGTAATATATGTTTTGTGAAATTAATTTAAGATTATTTTTCTAATCAAGTTTCTTTTCCTATCAATTACAAACACTTATACTTACTAATTAGTTTATCATTCAGTAAACAACAAGAGTTGGAGTGAAAAGAATAGAAAATGTGTAAAAATAAATTTAAGTAATTAGTTGAACTGTTAGCAATTAATTTATTTAGGGGCATGTGAAAATTAAATGAAAAGGTTGGCGTTCATATTTGAAAATAACTTTTAGTAAATGTGCATTGTTGGATGTAATTAAAAATATTACAAAAATAATAGAAAAATTTCAAAGTTTTTAAACAAAACTATTAAGTTTTACAAAATAATTTCAATAAATCACATACAAGACTGTAAACTTTTATTCAGAGAAAATACAACAATTGATTGGGCTTCAATAAGTTTGATTAATAGTTTCTTGATAGCAACCAGTTAACTAAGCAACCAAACAATTTGGATACATCAAGGATCGATAAAAGAGTGAAGAAGTTAATAAAATTTGTAATTGAAATTTTACTTCTTTTGATTGTTCAAATTTTTATGTGCTTTTATTTAAAGATTTCTTGGTCAGTAAACAATTTTTGATATTGATTTTTTCAGTAACTAGTTATTGATAACATATTGTGAATGTGTGTGTGTAGTGAATAATCGAGTATTTTAAGGGGAAATGATTGAGAAAATTTTATTTTTAATTGGGTTAAGTTGGTTGAATATCGATGTTCAAAGGGTAAATATTAGTTAAATAGGGAATTTTAATGAATAAGATGTATATAGTGAGTTGTATAGTACTCAGTCATTTGTATACAATACCTAGAGATTGTTGTTCAGTTATTAATCAATTGATTGTTTAGTGAGTATGGGTTATCAGTATTCAGAAGTTGATGCCAAGTAAGTTAACTTTTTCTTTGGTTGTTGATGAATTTATTATTAATATTAATATTAATATTATTATTATTATTATTTTGAAAATTTCATATTAATTTATTTTTTTACATCTTACTTTGAAAAACTTTTATCGTTATTAACATGTATAAAAGAAAATTCAGGAACTTTATCCAAGAATTAAAAATATGTTATTGCGCACCAGAGTTTCTCGCAACAAAAATTTACCATTTCACAGGGATTAACATTGAAGAACTTCTCGAGATTCACTATGACAACGTTCAGGGATCTGGTGACTAATTGATTAAAACAAACAATAAAATTTAATAATAATTAAAATATAAATAAATAATATTATTGACTTAAACAAATAATTAAAGTAAATAAAAATAATAATGATTTTTATTCGAGCAAATATATTTAGGCTTTTTAGTCGACAGGCGAATTGAGCCATATAATATTTTAAGGTTCTTTAATCGGGTTTTAACCAATTTTATTCGAAAATAATCATCAGTACGATCAATCATAGGAGAACATCATCTTCCAAAATATAATTATTTGGATTGACGGGAACTCAAGTGTGTTTTTAAAAAAGAACATGCTAGTAATATTATACAAAGTATAGTACAAAGTGTAATATTGAAAACCTATAAGTGAATTTAGGAATGGATTAAAAAGAGATTATTATGTTTATAATTCAGAGTGTTAGAAGTGTGAAAAATAGTATCAACAAAACAATAAAGAAAAAATTAATGAGTGCGCTAAAAAACGATATAATGAAAATCCCAAAGTTAAATTAACTTATCATTTATATGGGGATATTAGAAGAGCATTAAAATAACTCAATATACAACGAAGAGGAAAATATTCATTGAAGAGGAAAAATATTCATTAAAGTGAGAAAATATTAATTAAAGTAAGAAATTATTCATTGAAGAGAAAAAATATTTATTGAAGAGGGAAAAAAATCATTGAATAACGTAAAATATTGATTGAAGCTAAAAAATATTCAGTGAATCGAGAATTGCATATAATAAATTAGACGGTAAAATTTGTTGAATTTTCGCTGGATTAGTATACGCGCGCGCGTTTTTTAATAACTATTCATTGAAAATTAGAATTCTCGTAGTTGTACATAAGTAACTTATTTATTTCAATAATATGAATTCATCTTATTTTATTGTCGATGAAGAGCTTTCTCAAATTAAAATATTTTATAAGCAATTACGTAAGTAATATATTTACATTAGTACTTGTACTTTATAATTTTATTCTGTGAATAATAAGATTATTTTTACATAAGGTAATTATTCAAAATTATTTTATTATAAATTGAAATATCAAATATAGTTATTTGACAGGATTAAATTATTAATTCTTTTTATAATAATATAGTAATTAAACTTCAAAATGATAATTGTTTATTTTACTTTTAGCTTCTTTGTAACACAATTTGTAATTATTATTATTTTTCAAAGAAAATTTCAATTTATTTTATCAATTAACTTTTTGTGGTGACACAAATTATTAATATAATACTTAATTAAATATAAATTATAAATTCTTTACACAAAATTAATAGACAATAATTATATTTTTCATTTTGTAATTTACTCAAACTAATTTATTAAAAAAAAAATAATAATTATAGCTTTTATGATGTGACTATCATATTTTATTGATTTGACTTGATATAAATCTTTTCCACGTAACTATAGCAACCTATGTTATTCAATTTACTTCTTTGTGGGGAATTAACAAATAACTTATTGCATAAGTATGTATTTTTGAAAAATTAATCGATGAAAAATAAATCAATAAGTATTTTCAATTTGTACTTTACTCAAAATAATTTATTAAAAAGTTAATTTCCCGATGTGACCATCAATATCATTGATTTATCTTGATATTAATCTTTTCCATGTAACTATAGCAACCTGTGTTATTTAATTTGATTTTAAAAATTTGGTTTTCAAACCAATTAGTTATATTTTATTTCTCTGTGGGGAATCAACTAATAATTTATTGCATAAACATATATATATATATATATATATATATATATATATATATATATATATATATTTTGAAAAATTAATCGATGTGATATAAATCAATAAGTATTTTTCATTTTGTACTTTTCTCAATCTTGATATTAATGATTTTCATGAAACTATGTTATTAAAATTTGATTTTCAAACATCATATTTATAATTTATTCAATTTAAATTGATTAAAAATTTCAATTTGGATGTAATTTTTAGTATAAACAATCGATTTTAAGTAGTATAAACGAATTATTTAGAGGTATAAACAATCAATTATTAATTAAATTATTATTTAAGTATTATCATAAGTAAGTTTACTTTTTATGTATATTTAATTTACTATTTCTTTTTAGTGAATTATTGCTATACATATAAATTTTGCGTAGCTATCAGTCACAAAGATGTTCACTACTGTGAACTTGTTACATCATCATATTTCAAGATAAATGATGTTGGTTTCCCTGGTTATGCGTGTCCAGAATGTCTCACCATAACATCTGGTAGATAGTCAATGTTTTTACAACAACACGGGCATCACCTCAGACAATTCGGAGAATCGAAAAGTAGTATAGTTGCCAAAAGTACGTGTATGTATAATAGAAATAACTATTAACCTTTTTTTAGTATTATCATAGAGGACAACCCTTCAAGACACTTTGCATATAGATAAATATGATACAAGTAATCTTTTGATAATTTTTAATGATTTTTAAATTATTAACTGTTAGATACTTTTAATATTCAAGATTCAAGATCGAGTAATGAAAGAAATAAATATAAAAATGGTAATTTTTTACTTTTATTTAAATTAATTATTTTTAATTTAGATAATTTAAATATTGACATTGAAAACATAGATGATAGAATATTTTATGAAACAAATTATGACGAACTTGAAAACATCTCTACTGTGAATGTTAAATTCGAGTTTTTAGTTATTACAATCAGAATTATTTAACTTTTTTCATGTTTCAGGTAATCTTTATCCGAAGTATTGTCAATCTACAAGCCATGATAACAACTGCCACAATAAAATGAATCGATATTATCAAGTAAATAATTATTATATATGTCCAGTATACCAGACCCAAATCTCTGACACGTACCTTAAATTTTATAATAAACATAAAAATCACTTGACTCAATTTTATACGGATAAAAAATCATTGTTTAAACACAGTTTGAAACGAAAAAGCACCATAAAATATGAAATACTTGAAAAAATATTTATTAAAAATGATTTACAAATTGGAATAGGGTTAAGTGACATTATTGTTGAACCAGAAATTGAATATGATTTACTACGCTCACATCAAATTATAAAAGTGAACATCGGAAGATATGATGTTAAGGAAATAGTTCTTCCATCTTTTCTTTTAAAAAATTAAAAATTACACTAAATGAAATGAAACATTCAAAAGTTCAATTTTGAGTCCAAGTAGAATTTGAAAAAGATGGGGAACTCAAAGTAGTTAGTATATCAAATCGCGCTGCTTCAGTGACTACAACTTTCCTTGATGAGGGTATAAAGAAAATAAATGAAAAGATTGTTGAACGAACAGAATTAGGAAGTAGTTGGAAAATAAACCGAATACTAGAAGTAAATTTCAAGGTAACCAAAGTTTCGAATATATCTAGGTTATCTGGACATAGTTATATTCCAACACCTAAAGCTCTAATAGGTAAAAAGGCAATAGTTAATGTACAAATTACCGATAATTTATGTTTCATATATAGTGTTTTGGCTGTATTGAAATCTGAATAAAATCAAGAAACATAGAGATAGACCAAGAACATATTTACGGTATATGAATTACTTGGTATACGATCCTAACGATATGCCAATGAAACTGTGTTATATTCCAACTTTTATGAAGAAAAATCCTGGTTTAGAAATTAATGTAATGATTTATAATAACGAAAATTTTGAGGATAGAGAAGAACTTATAATGAAGCATCCATATTTAAATATAATTCACCGAACAAAACTAACTGGATTGGATCCAATTTATTTATTATTGATAAAAGAGGGTGAAAAATATCATTATAAAGCAGTAACTAATTTACAATCCTTGATGAATTGTCATAAAAACAATGATTGTAATGTTCGAATTCGTTGCAGATGGTGTGAAAATGGTTTAAATGGATTTCGTAAGATAAAATCCTTTGAAAAACACCAAGAGTTATGTAAGAAAAATCAGTTGGGTACTACGCTATATACATTACCAAAAGATAAAGATAAATATTTGGAGTTCAAAAACTGGTCAAAAACGATAACACCTCCTTTCGTTATCTATACAGATTTTGTTAATGAAAAAGGTATTTTTCCGTACAACTTTGCCACTAGTTTAGAGGTCCTTGAAAATACTTATGAACTGCCTCCAATCTGGGAAGGAGTGAGTGAAGTTGAATATAAGAAAGCTCAATTAATTTGAACTGAAACTAAATGTGTAAATTTACTTGACTATATGATGATATACTTGAAACTCGATTGCTTTCTTTTAGCTGACTTTTTCCAACAATTTCGGGCGAAATCTATAGCTCATAATAGTTTAGAGCCTTTAAATTATTTTGGTATTCCTGGAATGTCTTGGAGTTCTGCGTTAATAACTTTAGATAAACCCATTGAACTATTGCAAGACATAGAAATTTATAATTTCTATGAGGGTGGTATTCATGGAGGTCTTACTTTTGTTAATAAACACTTTGTAAAAACTGATGAAACCACTGAGTTGCTTTATATAGATATTAATAATTTATACGGTTGGGCTTTAAGTCAACCTTTACCTTGTGGAAAATTTAGTTGGATACATGATGGTTTGATTCAATATTGTTAGATTGTTTTTCTTTAAATCTTGAATCTTTGTCTTATGGGTATACTCTTGAAGTTGATCTTGAAATTCCTTCTGTACTTGAAATTCCTATTGTTGCTGAGAAAATGAAACCTGAGGGATCTAAGGTTGAAAAATTGTTATTGACTCATTATCCAGAAAAGAATTATGTGATTCATTGGCGTTTACTAAAATTATACTTGTCTCTTGGTGTTCAGGTTGTCGAGCTGTAAGATTCAAACAGTCTCCTATTTTTAAAAACTACATTGATACCAATACAGAGTTAAGAGCAAAAAGTACAAACACACTAGATAAAAATTATTATAAGCTCCTAAACAATAGTTTGTATGGTAAAACTGTCGAAAACCTGAAAAAAAGAATGAATTTAAGATTATGTAATACAGAAAAGAAGATAATTACATATGCTTCAAAATTGGTGATGATCTAATTGCTGCTTTGTTAAATCCTGACTCGGTATGCTTAGATCACCCGAGTTATATTGGACAATCGGTACTTCATTTGTCCAAACTTCGAATGTACGAGCTACAGTATAAGGACTTGGAAAAATACCGACGACAATTTAATTGTAAGATTAATATAGTCGCTGGAGATACGGACTCTTTCTTCTTGGAGATTAAAAATTGTAAACTAGATATTCTTTTGTCTGAAATGGTTAAGGATAATCTTTTGGATACATCTAATTATCCATCTACTCATCACCTTTATTCTAAAAAACTTGATTCGGTCATTGGAAAATTTAAGGATGAAAGCAAGGCAGAAGGTTATGATGAATGGGTATTCCTTAGACCCAAATGCTATAGTTTACTAGGAAAATCAAAATGCCTAAAAGCCGAAAGAGTCACATTGAAGGACACAACGTTAACTCATAAATCTTATAAGGACTGTTACGAGAAAAACTCCACCTTTTCTGTACCTCAATTTCGTATTAGAACAAACAATCACTAACTTTATAGTTTTAAAACTTCAAAGGTTGCACTAACAAACAAAGCGGATCAAAGGGTTTGGGTAGAAAAGAATGTAAGCCTGGCATACGGTCATTATATGATTGAGACTGACAATGAAGAAAAATAATAGTTTTCCACATGATTATCCAACAGCACATCCAACAGTACATCCAACAGCCTATCAAACAGATTATCCAACAGCTCAGCCAACTGTTCATTGAATTAATAAATGTATACCTATATACATTCTTGTTCTTATTCATTATTTTTTAATTTTTTGTGTTTACATTATATTTTAGTTTGTTTTGTTTTTGTTAGGGGGCTAGTAAAAAGTGGGCCAGATGGGACACATCTAGCTACTTTCATGCTATTCTTTTACACTAGATCTACAATCTGTTTATTATATTTTGTATTAATTTCAATGTGTTTGATTTGTTTAATATTTCAATTTTGGTTTAATTTTTATATAATTCTCTGTGTAGCAAGCGCCATCTTGATTTTCCAAAAAATGGAACAATTTCGTTCAATCTGAATTCGATAACTTTGTGAGACGCCTAATATATTTTAAATTTAAGTTTTGTTTAAATCGATGATTGCGCCTTCAATTTCAATATTGTTTAGGAATTGCTGACAAATAAAAGTTTGAAATTTGTATCACAAACAAGAAATCAACAAACAATTCATTCTCCAAATATTTTATAATTTTACTGTACATATTTAAAAACTTTAAAATAAATTAAAAATTATTTTTATAATACAAACAAATATTAATTTATTAATTCTTATATATTTTCGATTATTAAATGGAAATCATTTTTTGCAACTTAATTATTATATAAATATGCTAAAAACGGAGATTTGTCACTAGATAATCTTTTATTATTTTAAATTAAAAATTTTTTTAAAAAATCAGATAAATTGATATATTTATTATTATTATTAATGTTTTATATTTTACTTTATTTCAAAAAATATGAAATGTGTTTTACTTCCATGTGTATTTCACGAGGTTGCAACTAGTTTATATTAATATTTAAAAAACTCCATAAAATTATAATTAAAATTAAACTGAAAAAAATTCAAAAAAATAAAATCGCAAAATTAACTACTGACAAATAAATAATAGAATTATTTGCACAAATTTATGAAAGTATAAAATAAAATAATCAGTAAAAAATTATCATTGAAAACATTTTTAAATTTAACATTTGATCTATGATCCATTTTTCTCCTAGGTACAATACTAGTTTTCAAAATTTTGGTCGCGGTTCGAAGGAAATTTGGTGTTTGAAACTGGAACACTAGAATGTTTTATTATGTCAAATATCAAATTACTTTTATTTTAGTATAATTTTACTCAACTTTATTACTATTTATAAATGTTATTACTATAGCCGTCTTTTAATATCTTCTTTCTGATTGGTGGAATTTTCCGCCTTTTAATCAATTGATTGTGTCTTTTATAATTGACATTGGATAATTTGTTAAGTATTAATTGTAGACCTAAATAAACCAATACCGATTATCTAATTTTATCTAATTTTTTCTAAACAATGTTTTGGTTTTTCAATGTAATTTTTATTAAATAAAATATAAACATTATTCTAAAATATATTATAAAGGTTTATGACGGCTGGATAAATTTTCACTTCTCTTAAAAACTGAATAAAAGTTTTGGATTAAAAATCGTCTCCTCTCACACACACACACACACACACACACACACACATATATATATATATATATATATATATATATATATAAAAGCGCCTATATATATATATTTCATCAGACTTACTCTCATTGTCAGGTAGATCTGAACTTGAAACTATATCGAATCAAGTAGCTTTTATCAAACAAAAGTGTTCATTAATGTTTTATATTTTAAAAATATATTATATTCAAAAAATCATAAATTCTGTTTTATAGTTAAGAAAAACTTTTTTATATTATATTAAATTTTAAAATTAATTTATTAATAAATAAAATTACTCTGAAGAAATACATTTTTTATTCTTTTAACTATAATTCTTTCATTTTAGTAAGAGATATTTCTCTTTAGAAAAATGAAAATGAGGATAGTATTTGGATTTCATGAACATTTATATATTAAAGAAAGTAAAATTTAATAAAAATTTATTCATCCTCCAATTCAAACAAATCTAATTCTTCTGAAACATTGATCGATTCAAGGACTGAATTTCATGATCTCACCAATAAATATTTTATTTATTGTTGGTATTGTTTACTTTACTGAAGACTTTGTTTTAAACGTTTTCTTTTAACATTTTTTTTATTTTGATCGCACAAAAAGACTCAAATATTGTCTACGTTGGGAAGAAGAGGTTATAAAAGAAATTGTTTCTTTGATGACACCAGTATAATTTCAAACGCTAGTGACATTTGATGAAATTGATGTCGATAAATTTAAGCTTTGATTGTAACAAGACAGTGGACAGCGCTTACAGCTTTTTAAAAATTTCTTTCACGTCGCCAAATTTTTCAGATGTCATTATTGAACATCCATCAGTTTCAATACCAACACAAAACTCAAGATTTAAACCAAAATCTTGCAGTTTTTAACGACTAATTTCCCAAGAATTTCCCGTTCACTTTTGGTTCCTGCCTAATTTCTCGGTTTACAAATATTGACTCATGAACATCAACAAATTCTAAAATACCAATTTGAGAAATCCATTGTTTAGAAACGGTACTTGGATAATATTTTTCTTGTATTTAAAAATCCGAAACATTTAGAGTCGTTTTTGCATTTATTGAAAAGTTTGCAAAATAACATTGTATTCACACGTGAAACGAACAGAAAGTCATCAATTGCGTTCTTAGATTTATTTATTCAACTCAAATATAAACATTATGAGATAAAGAATGATAAAAACCAAATGATACTGGTCTTTATACTTCTCCAGAAAGCTTTTGTGAATTTAACCATAAGATAAACATAGAGTTGGATTTGATTTTCCCATTCCTTATTCTCTTGATTCTACCAAGAAATTCTTTTAAAACGTCATCATTACTTTGTAAAGAGAGAGATAATTGTCTTAAATATAATTGATATATTCGTTCCTTATGTTCATTACTACCATCATCTACAAAAGTGACTTTCATAAATAAGATAAGTCCCCCATATATAGTATCCTATGGTTAAATGAGTCCCAACTTGATCAATAGTAACTTCAAAACATTGTCTGATTTCTTCTTTATCAGTTAAATATCCTAACATAAATTGGAAATATTCAAACCATACATCGACACTTGTATAATCTTCAATTGCACGAATGAATAGAGCACGTATGAAATCTTTGTCTTAGTTAATAGACTTTTCATCATTGATCCAATCAATCGACATTTTAGGAGACAATGAATAATAAATATGCATAATTTCGCTTGATTCTCTTGCTTCAATCATCTTTTCTGAATGTGTTAGTGCATTAATTAACTACCAATGAGAATCATAATCAAGAGGATTTTTAAAAAATTTTATCTATACATATCAATTTTCATAATTTCCGCTAAAAAATCTTATGATTCCGAATCACTACTAGATTAATCGTTATCGATCATATGAAACATTTTTAAAATATGTTTTTTTATAAGAGAAATTCGTTTTATTGTTAGCAATTTAATTTATTAAAAATAATTCAAACTACAAATCCTCCAACCTTGACCACAATTCAAACCAAATTTTAAATTTACAATTCCGCCAAAAAAAACTAATACACACTTACTCGAATAAACAACATACAAACTAAAAGTAAATTTTACATAAAAAATAAAAAATGAACTTTTATTTCAAGATTCAACACATGGTGAAGGGTTTGATTTATCGTTTATGGTTTTATCTTCTACTTTTGCAAATTCAGTTAAAAGTGTTGATAAATTGGTTGAAGGGTTGATAAAAGAGACTGTTGACAAATTGATTAAAAATGCTAAGAATCCTGCTTGGAAAAGTTGAGTGTAATTTAACAAATGAATGTGAATTGAATATTGATATAAATAATAATAAATATGTATATAAGAATAATGAGCCTAAATGTGTGTTAGTATTGCCGTACTGGGACGGTTTTACAAATTATAAGAGGAATTTATGTACACAGATGGGAAATTTAGAGTATAAGATCGTTTCTAATTTGTGTAAGGTACATAATTAGAGAATCCAATATCGATAGTATCGATTCCTAGATCTCGAAAATATCGGGCATTTTCTTGATATCAAAATATCGGCATTGGGTCAATATTGATATTTCGATATTGAAAAAAAAATTTTATTGTTTGATTTATTTTCTCATGAAAATGAGTATTCGGAAGTTACATGTAATGGTTTCATGTTTTTACAAGCGTAAAATTCTAGTACCTACTGTTGCCAACTCTTTAAATTTTATACAACTGTCATGGAATTTCTTGAGATAGATTTCTGTCATAGATTTTATTTTTGAAGGTATTTAAATTAAATTTCTTGAAAAATTAAAGGTTTTTTAGTGACGGTCGTTTCGCATAAGCGATAAGAATCGAAATTGAACTGTTGATTAACTTCAAACCAATGAATTTTATCATAAATTACATAAAAATTTTATCAAAAATTCTCGATTCTGTTTCACTTCACTTAAAAATATTCCAAATAATATTTGGCTTTTTTATTTCTGTTTCACTTTGTTACAAAATATGCAAAGTGACAAATGATTTTGGTAAGAAAACTTGTAGTAATTAAAGTTATGTATTTTTATTTTATTTAATCTTTTCTTAGTCAAAGTCACCATGTCACAATTTCAAGATTTCAAAGGAAGTGAAGACCAAAATTCCATGTGGTTTTATTTTTTGCGAGACAAAGAAAACAATCAAGTTAATTGCATAAAATATGAAAAGATACTTAAATCAAGTGCTGGCAGTACCACTGGTCTACATACGCATCTGAAGATGATACACGACATTGTTTTAATGAAAAGAAAATTAGCATCAATGTCGACGATTGTACAACCACTCAAGAAAACAAAAACAGCAATTACCGACTATTTTCAAAATCAGCGAGACAACACATTGGCTGTGGTTTTGTCCAAACTTGTTACCTTGGATGAACTACCCTTCAGCGCGTTCATCACCTCTGTGGAATTGAGAATGTGTCTCGAGGCTCGCTAGTTTGAAGTTCCAAAATCAGTAACCACAATTCGAAATATGGTATTTGATTATGCTAAATCCCTTCAAAATATGGCGAAGTGCAAGCTAACCCTTCTCCTGTCTCAAAAAATTCGTTTAAGTCTAGTATTTGGCGATTAAAAATCGAAAATACTTAAACGTAAAAGTGCTCATCGAGAAAAGGTTTGGGAATCTTGGCGTGGCCTGAGTTAGGAGCTCTTTGACTCCAGAGAAGTACATTGAGCTGTTACAACAAGTGCTGTAGTAGTTTCATTTGCATTACGACTGGTACATCGTGTGCATCACAAATGACAGTGCTTCTGTTATGCAGAAAGTAGGATGACTAAACATGCCGATATTAACATCGAAATATCGTAATTGAAAAAGTGGTCCGATATAGGATCCAATAAACGCAATATGTTTATTAATAAATCAAAAATTCCTGTTGGATTATGTTTTGATTTCGTTTATCAATTTACATGTAAAGGGGTAATTCCACATACATTAGAGAGACTTCCGTCATCTCTGTACTTGATTTCTAGAGCATTGTCGATTAAAGGGTTTGATCAATATTAGAGAGTACAATAGAGAGTGTAAAAGTAAAATCGGCATATCTGTTTTTAAAATTTTATTGAAAAGTTTTAATAATTATTGAGAACGTGTTATATGTGAAACATTGCTGATAAGGTCATTGGATCCAAAGATTAATGTGCAAAGCGATATGACCACGAATAATTTGAATATTTTTAAATAATTTGATTTTGTAAAATTGTGGTAAAATGATGTTTTTCGATTCAAAAAATTTTAACTTTTAATATTATTTTTACCATGTTGAGTAAAATGATTTAAATTTATAAAATATTTTATTATTATTTTAAAATGTTTATTGAAGTAAACTAAAACAAATTTATATTTATATAAAATTTTAAAATTAGTGTAAAAGTATTTAAAAATTTATTTATTAAAATATTTAATTAAAAAATAATTTTTAAAAATATATGAAGTTGGTTTGTGTACCTAGGATGACAGTTAAACTTTAAATTCATACATTCTTAATATTAAAAATTATATAAAATTTCAACTATCTTAAAATTACTTATTTCAATTAATTTAAAATTATTATACTCACATCGCACAAGATGTATTTCGAAAATTTTCATTTTATGTTACCTGGAACAATAATACTTTACCAGAAGTTTCTTTAAAATTTTTAATATTGTGTAATTTAAGCGATTTGTTATTTACCAAATTTTATTTACTTTTTAAAATATTATATTATGCTTTCTTGCTTACCAATCTTATTTTATTTTTAAATTTATTTATTTATTTATTTAATTTATTTTTATTTACTTTTACTATGACCAATATAATTACATGCATTTTTTATCGAAACAAAAAATACCTTTAGAATAGTGTAAGCATCCTGAGATTATAAAAATATTACACTTGTATTTTATACATAATTCTAGTAGTTTTTTTTTGAGACCACATAGTGAGCTTTAAACCACATCATCAAAGTGTGAGTTTCATGTTGACATTTAAACTTGTGACCTTTTGCAGCAGGTCATTTTAACCTATGGATAAGTATGCCTAAAAATCCACAGAGTATATTGCGTGTCTCACATTCAAAATGTTTGAATTTTTGAGGGGGGAGCAAGGTTATTATCAACCTGTAAAACTATTGCTGGGTATAATTAATCTATATCTAGTGATACAAAATCGAGTTTTAATTAACAACTTAAAACTAAAAAAATTATTTAGAAAATTTATTAATTTTTGAAAATTATAAATTTATTCCCGAGAGGATTATTTTGTTTATCATATCGTGATAAATGTTTTTGCAAATGACTTTGTCTTGTTGTGCAAAATGAAATGACTACAAATAAAATTTACGACGTAAATTTTTTTAAAAAATTTATTACATTTATTGATAACTCGCTAGTTTTAATGAAACATTTATTAAACCTTTCCAAAGGAATCAGAATTATATTAATTAAAATATACATAGTACTTAGATGTGAGACGTACAGCACATTTAATTCTGATTGGCTAACAAAAAATATGACCCATCCAAATTATAGTTCATGTGACGCGGCATGAGCCAGCTGTTATTTTTTATTATCATTCATATGATGACTCACACAAGGGTTTGAATTAGGTATGTTATGAGAAACACCAGAGTTATATTATACCTATAAATTTGAAATAAAGATCCATTAGTATTTTGAGAAATAGACTTCAAAAATTTGACCGTTCATTTAACAAAAATATCTTTGAATTGCTTCGTAAATATAATGTTACAATCATTTATTGTTAGATTTTTCTGCGTAAGTATAGAGTTTTGTATGCTCTTTTTAATGGTGATACTAAGACCTTCTAAAGTTATGCCACGACAAGTCAAAGTCTTCCAATAGTTAAATAAAATTGCATCTTATAATTTATTCAAACATAATTTTAAAGATCAACACAACCTTATAGAATAGTTGTTCTCAAAATAGTTTTCCGTGAAATGGCACCGGTCCGCAAAGTGAGTTGAATAGGAGGAAAATAATACCAGAATATTGTTAAACTATTTACCCCTCCTAAAATAAATCATATGAAATATTACAACAAAACTATAATATCCTAAATTGAGGTCTTGTAACCATTGTGAAAAGTCTAAAGAATTAAAACCTTTTGTACACATTTAAAAATATTTAAAATATTTAATAAGGTTTGTGTACTATGTTTCATATTACAATCTATAAACTTTTGGAACAGGTAAAAAAATATCTATCTAATGAAAAAAAAATCAAATTTTAAATGAGGTAAAAATATATATATCATTCAAAAGACCAAGATGGTGTGTGAGTAGATGAAATGGGATCCGCTAGATCAGGACTTTGCTGGCTCAGCCCCCAGCGCAAAAAAATAAAAGTAACAAATTAAAAAATTTTTTAGTCATTTTCAATTCTTTTTAAACTAATATTTATTGTTTTTAGATAAAAGTGTGTGTGTGTAATAAAATTGTGAATTTAAACGAACGCTGTGGTAAATAACTATTATTATTATTATTTTCATCTACTTTTTATAGATGAATATTTAATCACATTCAAATATGAATATTTAACGTCATCGATGAATTTTTATGGAACATCATATTAAATAAGATGTTACAAGATATGGAACGGGAATATCTATGCATTGATGAAAGCGGATGCCGCGCTGCTCGAAAACAGCAATATGTACAATATCACTTTAGTAGAATTATTTCTAATTAATAAAAGTTTTTGTTGATGATACACTTTGAGTATCAGCGTGACCTATGGGTCCATAGTGATTTTCTCCGAAAGTATAAGAGTCGAGGTCTCCTGAGATGGGATTTAACATCTCAACTTATTACTGGTGATTCTTATGTAATACTTTGATATATAGAAAAACAGACTTTTTATGTAACAATTTATTATTAAAAATTTACTGTACAAGATTTCAAAATTTTGGTGCGTGTTGTGTAAGTGCTATATGAAAGTACTGCGTGCTATCCAATCCTTGCGAAAATAATATGTTGTGCAACTGAATTAATTTTTATAAAAATTCGAAATGTCGAGTAATTGAGATTTTTTAGAGATTAACTCTGGCGATTTCTTACATTCTCAAGAATTTTTCCACATGATGAGTTATTCATTAATTTATACAAGAAATCCCCAAAATTAATTCCCTGTGGCTTTTGATTCGAGTCTTCTCTTAATATTGAATTCAATATAG
This sequence comes from Schmidtea mediterranea, assembly GCA_022537955.1. Classification (NCBI taxonomy): domain Eukaryota; kingdom Metazoa; phylum Platyhelminthes; order Tricladida; family Dugesiidae; genus Schmidtea; species Schmidtea mediterranea. The sequence continues at coordinate 311,900,053 of CM039679.1, read as the reverse complement.
GGTTTAAACGATTTGGATTTCTTATAAATTAATTTTTTATGGACCTTTTCAAGGACCATTCCCAATTCTAAATACCAATCCAGCGTTCTAAAAAACTATAAGATACATTTCTTGGTAGATAAAATACAATATATTTAAAGGAATGATCATGAAATAAATTTAGGGGCATTCTAAAAATTAGATCTTTTTTCCCAAAATTTGAAAAATAGAACGCGAAATCACAACGGATTGTTTGTTCCTTTGCACAACTCTAAAATCAATTTGCATTTCTATTGCAGCTGCAGTGAACAAGTCTTTAAATTCTTCTATTGAAGAATACTCTGAGCCAACTTGAAACTGTTGAATGATTCCTTCTACATTGACATGGTTCATGTATAAAATATAAGTTTTTAAACAATTTCAATTTTTAATTTTTAAATAAATTCTAATTTTCAAATTTTTATTACTTTTTGTTCAAATTTTCATATTTTGGAAAATAAATTCTAATTTACGAAATTTCCCATAAATTTAAAACATTTATAGATTAGTAATTCTTACAGAATATTGAAATTATAGACGCAATCATCGATTTAAACAAAACTAAAATCTAAAATATATTGGCGGTCTCACAAATTTATCGAATTCAGATTGAATGAACCTTGTTCCATTTTTTTGAAAAATCAAAATGGCGCTTGCTACACAGAAAGTTATATAAAAATTACAAATAATACAAAAATTGAAATATTACACAAATTAAAAACAAATTAATGTATGCAAAATTTAAACTTTAGAAAATTTTAAAAAGCTCAAACTTCATATAAAAATATAAAAGATAAAGATTATAAAGTTAAGAATAATTACATTAAAATTTTTTATAAATTAATAAAGTCATAGCGATCATTTAAACCAACTCGAATTTACCATAAAACAAAAAATTTGTAAATAAATATTTATGTTACTCACTAAAACAAAATTATAAATAAATTTCATAAACCTTATAAGTAATTAAAATCTGTGATAAATTCCATCAAAGTGCCGAATAAAAAGTAACGCTTGAATTATATGATCCAGAAATCTCAAGGTATTTTAGTTGCTTTCTGTAATTATTCCAAATAGTTTGATTTTGAATGGTTGTTTGAATTTGTGGACTTGCAAACCTTGTCCCATTCGGCCAATAATTTTCATATTGACACCATGAGGGTGCCACAAATACACCGAACATTCCTGAATCCATTGGGCAGCCGTTTACATTATTCAAATTCATGTAAAACGATCGACTAGGTGAATTATTGCCAATTTCAAAAAAGCTGTATGTTAGAGACTTTAAATAATTCACATCCCAGGGAAAAGAATATTTCAAATTGTTCTTGTTGAACCACGAGGTCACAGAATTCGTGAGATTTACATAAAACGTAAAGACCACACACATTTGATCAGTGTAATCCCAAGCTGTGACATTTAGGGTTACCGGCCGAATGGTGCTCCACTCCTCTATGAGTAAACTTCTAAAATTCTTCAAATTACTTGCTGTAGCCTCGGTTAACCTTTGACCGGTACCACCAAAACCAGTGAAATATTCGTAACCATTTACTCCACTTCCCGACATCAATCTAAATAATAAAATATTTTTAATCTGCTTTTCATAAATTGCTTGTTTTGATCCTTGAGTAGAAAATAAAGAATTCTGAGGCAAGTAGCACGAATTATTTATAATGACAAAACAACTTTTGAAGGAATTTATTGCCTGCAATCCACATTCAATAATATTCTGACAACCAACAAGGTAAGTGTGGTAAAACAAAAATGTAGATGTTAAAACAAAATAAAGCATGATTGTTCTAGGGATTTACTGTTTTATTTAAATATGTTATGTATGAATAGTAGCAGGTAATTAGACTAATCAAATTGAAGAATATAATAATAATAATAATAATAATAATAATAATAATAATAATAATAATAATAATAATAATAATAATAATAATAATAATAATAATAATATAATAATAATAATAATAATAATAATAATAATAATAATAATAATAATAATAATAATAATAATAATAATAATAATAATAATAATAATAATAATAATAATAATAATAATAATAATAATAATAATAATAATAATAATAATAATAATAATAATAATAATAATAATAATAATAATAATAATAATAATAATAATAATAATAATAATAATAATAATAATAATAATAATAATAATAATAATAATAATAATAATAATAATATTAATAATAAAATATTAATAAACAATAAGAAAAGTATCAAGATAGGATGATTGATGGGAAGATTTGGAAAAGATAATCTTAAAGTAAGTGTATGGAAGGTAATTAATTATAAAGTTTTACGAGATCATGAAAGAAAATTTCATAGGGATGATTGTCTGACTGAGACAATTTTCGTGGATAATCATCAATCAAATGGAGTAAATTCCTATATAGGGCAAGGCGAAATGAGAAAAAATCGTCATTTTACCTCGAGTAAGGACGGAAAACTTGACAATAGGATATTGTGGATAAAGAAATTTTTTAAAGTAGATCATGGGTGTACGATGAAGAAATTGTTAATGATGAAAATACAGAAATTGTTAATAATGAAGATACTGAAATTATTAATAATGAAGAAATCCCTACTGAAAATTTAGTGGATGTTGAGCCTAACGAGTTTAAGACTTGTGTTGACCATGTTATAGAAAATATAATGATAGAATATTGTGATGATGAAGCATGTACATGTTATAATCAATAAATCTTTAAAAATATAGTTTTTATTACTAATTTATTACAATAACAAAGAATAATACATTTATTAAAATTTATGATAAACTTTATTACAGATATATATAAAAATGCTCCAGTTAATAGTTTTAATAAAAATTTTCAATTTGAAATATAAATATCTGAAAGTTTGGCGTCTGCGGTAACTTGCATAATTGATACCCACCCATCGTTTGCTTCTATCCATGGATCAATGTTTTTTTCTATTACCTAATTAATGATAAAAAATAATAATAATACAAAATGTAATATACCTCAATGGACCATTGGAAATAATTTTCATAGTCGGAGCCAGACTTTAAAATCATGTGTTTCATAAACATTAATCCTACGATTATTCACATCCATTCATTATTTTCACCAAACATATAACTAAATATTGATTGGAATGAATTTTTCTTTCTCTCCAATGTTGACAAATTAAGAATGGTCTCAAATGGCACATCTTCTACGATTTTTCAGTACGGTTGACCATGAAATTTATGTTTTTAATGATATAATCATCATCATCTCCATTATTAACAACCAGCTCATTCAATAAAGTAATAAAAAATTTAGTTTCTGTCTTTTTATAAAAATGTTTAGAGATGTAGGCTTATTTATACTATATTCAACCAATCAGAATCGTGCATGGATATTGCATTTATGTTGCAATGTCTTTGTTTAAGAAAAATAATTTAAAATAAAAATACTTAGGATTTCATTAGCGGAAATTTTTCATTATACTATTGAACTGATAACTGGTTTTATTGAAATGAGCTTTTATATTATATTGAAGTTCATTAATAATTTCTTCATAAAGCTTTCCATTTTCATCTAATTTGAATAATGATTTATTAAATTCATTTTTGATAATATCAATGCTCGTGTTTAAATATAGAATATCGTAATGTATTTTCTTTCAGGCGCTTTCAAAAGTCTCATATTTCACTTGAAACCTGTAACCTAAATTTTCAATTCTTTCAGCTAATCTGTTTATGAGAATTTTCATATTTATCTGCCTATCTATCATATGTAATATATCCTTCAACACAGCAATATCTGGACACATACATCTTGTTTTATTTCGACTTTCCACAGTTATAATAATTGACTTGTTTGCATTAGTCACTTTAAAATAACTAGCAATTAATGTTATTAATAAAATCTCTTTAATCATTTCAAATTTTTCAAAATTAATATTTATTGTTTATAGTTAATTATTATTTCAAAATAAGTAATATCCATAATACATTTATTTAAGAAAATATGTAAATATAAATAATGGCAATGTGAATATTAATGATTTGTTGCCACTATTTTGCATAGCCGGTTTCATTGGTTTCATCGGATGTTAAATTTCTTTCATTATACGATTGAACTGATAATTTGTTTTATTGGAATAAACTGTTATACTATATTGAACTTGATTTATCATTTTTCATTATAATTTTCGATTTTCATTAAATTTGAATATTGATTATCTTAACTCATTTTCAGATATAGAAGTTCATCATATATTTTGTTCCAAGCTCTTTTTAAAGTCTCATATGTCAGTTCAAATCAGATTTCTAAATCACTCATTCTTTTAGATAATTCTTTGACTGGAGTTTGCAAATGTCTAGGCCTATCTATCATATACAAAATATCCATCAACACTGCAGTATCAGGACATACACATCTTGTTGAATTTTTACCTTGAACGGTTACAAAAATTGAGTTGACCATATTAAAAACTAATATTATTATTAAAATTTTTTTAATCATTTTAAAATCTATATAAATTAATATTTATTGTTTATAGCTAAAGGTTTGTGTGTTTAAAAGCCTTTGCTTTAAATTAGTATAAAACTAAGTGTTATTTCAATTTTTATCATTATAATGTATGTTATTGAACCGAGCACAGTTCAAGCTATGAACTAAATTGAACATTATGGTAATTAATTATTATTATTATTTTACTTGTTTTTTAGATGATTATTTTAAAGTTATCAAAGAACGTCTGGACTTCTAATATCCAGATAAACATGAAATATTGAAGTATAAGCCAGCATCAATGATTCCAGACTTGGTCTTTAATTATACGTCTATATGGATATTTTGTGTAATTGATGAGTTCCTATGGGACGTCAAACAAAACTAAATGTTAAAGGATATGGAACCCGAATAAATATTTAGGTTGATCCATGAAATTAAGTTGTAATGATGAACACATGGTAAATAATTTTGAGCTCTTAATCCATTTTTCTTACCATCGACACTGCCATAACCCATAGGAGTAAGACATATTTTTAGTATCGGTATTATAATATAAAATAGTTTCAATTATAACTGTATGAATATATGTATTGTTTCCACCCTCAATCTTGATATTATTCAAACCAAGAAATGTATCCATAAAAGCGTATGAAACAAGAACTTATTTGGTATTACATCTGAAGCTTCAGCCAATGTCTTTCTATCTTTATCTATAACCTTAATCCGAACAGTCAATAAAGTATCGTTCAAATTCAAATATTCAGTTTGAGAACCATTAATATAAAATTCAACATCATTTCTACTATCCGTAAGAGAATTCTTAGGAAATACTTCTTCAAAAGCTCCATAATCAATTACAGTCTGAGATGATGGACGGTCAAATATACACAACTCAGATTTACCACAAATAGTCTCATGTCCATACTAATATTAGCCATCTATTTTACGAAAGTGTAAGGTTAAATGAGTTTTTGTATCTTTTGGAAAGTTTATTAATTTTCCGCATAAAACTATTATAATTGAATAAAAAATGATATTGTTAACATAAAATAATAATATTAATAATAATAATAAATAATAATAATAATAATAAAATAATAATTATAATAATAATAATAATAATAATAATAATAAAATAATAATAATAATAATAATAATAAAATAATAATAATAATAATTATAATAATAAAATAATAATAATAATTATAATAATAATAATTATAATAATAATAAAATAATAATAGTTATTATAATTATAATAATAATAATAATAATAATAATAATAATAATAAAATAATATTAATAATAAAAATTCAACCAATTTAAATCTTTATAAAAAACTATAAACACATAAAATAAACTGGTAAAAGATAAAAATCTATATAAGAAAAAAACTATAAACACATAAAATAAGCTCGTAAAAGATCAAAATTTTTAAACTTTGCAAAAAAAATTAATCAACAAATAAAAAAAAATTTATACTATGATGTTTATTTAATAAAAATCTTCATCTTCTTCATCATCGTCAGAGAACTGCACATCATCTATATCTATTAGTTCTTCCTCGAAGTTATGTTGCTGAATTTCATCTGTTGTAATTTCGTCGCTTGATATATTTTCTCCAATAATTTCATCAACAGCGACAATTTCTTCATCAATGTCAATTTCTCCAGATATATTTATATGCCGTATGCTAAACTTTTATTTTTACCCACCCAAACCCTTTTATCATCTCTATTTGTAAGTGCTACTTTACTATTTTTAAAACTATAAAGTTGATGATTTTTTGCTCCTATTCTAAATTGTGGTACCGAAAAGACTGATTTTTTCTCATAACACTCTTTATAAGATTTATGAGTTAGATCGGTATCCTTTAACGATATACCCTTAGCTTTCGTCATAACCTTCTCCCTTACTTTCGTCTTTAAATTTTCCAATGACCGGATCAAGTTTTTTAGAATAAAGTGGATGAGTAGAAGGGTAATTAGATGTATCCAAAAGATTATCCTTAACCATTTCAGACAAAAGAATATCTAGTGTACAATTTTTAATCTCCAAGAAGAAAGAGTCTGTATCTCCAGCAACTATATTAATCTCATATTTAAATTGTTGTCGATATTTTTCCAAGTCCTTATACTGAAGCTCATACATTCTAAGTTTCGAGAAGTCAAGCACTGATTGTCATATATAGATTGGTCGATCTAAACATATCGAATCAGAATTTAACAACGCAGCTATAAGATCATTGTCAATTTTTATAGATTTTTTAAAGGTTGGTTTCGAATTATAAGTCACAAGTTTTTTATCTGTTGTGCAAAGAAGCAAATTCATTCTCTTTTTGAGATTTTCAACAGTTTTTCCATATAAACTGTTATTTAACAACTTATAATAATTTTTATCTAATGTATTTGTACTTTTAGCTCGAAGTTCATTGTTTATGTCGATGTACTTTTTAAAAATATTAGACTGTTTGAATCTTACTCCGCGATTAACATGTGTCACTTTAACACCGAGAGACATGTATAATTTTAATAATCGCCAATGAATTACATAGTTATATTTAGGATAATAAGTCAGCAACAATTTTTCAACCTTTGAACCCTCAGGTTTCATTTAAATGATAATAACAATTCTAATATCAAACCTATTTGGAAAATCCTAAATGTTGTTGAATAAATTTTTTATCTTTTGTAAAGTTGAGTTTTGTTGATTTTTATAATTTGTAACTAATAGTAAAATAAACACGTCATTTAAAAACCAAGAGTTTACCTCAAGTATCTATTATTTTAATAAAAAATTTTTGAGCAGGGATAATTATTGAGAAATTATATGAAAAAACTTGTTCTCTTATATAATAAAATATAGTGGTCAGTTTTTATATATATATATATAAAAAATCAAGGGGTCTGCCCTTATTTTCGATTTAAAAATATTAAAAGAGCGTAAGTCCTTCATAGTAAGGACTATTTTTTCAGTATAGCTAAAAAATACATGTTTTTAAATAATATAAAAAAAATCAAGGGTCTGCCCTTATTTTCGATTAGTAATAAAGGGGCGTCAGTCCTTCTTTTCATATAATATATATATATGTCTTAAAAAATATAAAATGAACGGGTTTGCCCTTATTTTCGATTAATAATAAAGGGCGTCAGTCCTTCTTTTCATATAAAAATATATATATATATGTCTTAAAAAATATATAATCAAGGAGTCTGCCCTTTTTTGATAAAAAAAAGTATATTATTTAAAAAAAAACAATTAAAACATACATTTTCGTTGATTAATTTCATCACCCTCTTCACAATCTGAGATTGGTAAATTTCTTTCTAAATCTATAAATATATTAAATTTATTGATAAATTTAAATAAATACTTGATTCGCTATTTATATACGTAGTGTTTGTTTGATTATTTTCTGCATAGCCTTGTTGATTTTTTTGAATATAACCTAAAAGTAAATAAAATAATTTAATAAAAATGAAAACCTTACTTAAATTTGAATTTTGATAATTACATCCTCCAACATTTTTGGCATGACTTTGAATATTTAGTGGGTAATTGAAATAACCTAGTAATAAATTAAAATAAATATAATAAAAATACAAATGTTACATAAATTTGAATTTTGATAATTATATCCTCCAACGTTTTGGGCTTGACTTTGAATATTTTGTGGGTAATTGAAATAACCTAATAATAAATTAAAATAAATTTAATAAAAATACAAATGTTACTTAAATTTGAATTTTGATAATTAGATCCTGCAACGTTTTGGGCATGACTTTGAATATTTTGTGGGTAATTGAAATAACCTAATAATAATAAATTAAAATAAATTTAATAAAAATTAAAATCTTACTTGGTTGATTTTCACCATAGTTTTGAGGATAAAATTGTTGAATATAATCTAAAAATAATGTTAAAAAATGATTTAATAAAAATAAAAAATCTTGCTTCATTTTCTTCATAGATTTGAGGTTCATAAAATTGTTGGTTTATTGTATCTAAAGAAATAATAAATAAATTTATTAAAAAATTAAAATCATACTTGGCTCATTCCAAACCATAATTTGATCTCCTCCATTGATTTGATGATAGAATTGTTGGTTTATTATATCTATAGGAATATTAAATCTATTTAGTAAAAATTAAAATCTTACGAGAATTTTGATAACTATTTCCTCCATTTACAATTTGAGGATAATTTTGTTGATAATATTCAACATCAGTTTGGGTATAAAATCCATTATGTTGTGGAAATAATAAATTATCTAAAATATAAGGTAAATTCGTATTACAATATAAATTAAAAATTACTTGATTCATATTTGTTATTATTGTTATTAAAGTTGTTCATTTTCTAAAATTGAATAATAATAATTAAAAATTAAAAAGAAAATTAAACTTACAAATTAAACTGTTTGTAATTATGACAAATTATAAAAATATTTTTTGATATATTCAAATGTGTGTATTTATTTTTGACCAATAAAAATCACACATCTGCACTTGTATTAATCAACACACATTACCAATCTACACAAACCCATATTAGGAAATAAACACAATGATACAAAAATTTATTTAGTGAACATTGATTTTAACCACGCTAAGCAATGTTGGCCACAAGTTTTGGTCAACAGATTCTGAAAACGAGTTCGATTGTATTCAATTGGCATCAACATTGATTCTAGTTTTGATATCAATAAAGGAGGATAATAGAATCCCATTGGATCAAATACATGTATTTTATCTGGTTTCACATAAATAGCAAGCCAATGTTCTCCACTAAGATCAACTGATTGAGTATTTACAATCAAAGCTTTGTTGATATTGATATAGGGAATTTTGTTCAATAGAAAAACACCAATAAAATCTTTCCCAATTAGTTTTTTAGCAATAGTTTATATCTGAATAGAACTAGAATTAATTAAATTAACTAATTAATTAAATTACTTACTTCATTTTTAACCATAACTAATATTACTTTGGTTTAGAGTATGTTCAACAATGTTTGTCAAACAAGTACTGTACGGCTTGATGTGATTTAAATTTCTTTTTCAAATAATCCGTATAAAAGTACTGATACTGATTCGGTTAATGGATTTTCAAATTTTATATCCAATCGTAAATTTCCACTTTGAGGTACCTGACTTTGATTAAGATCAAAATCAGGTGCCAATACACATGTAAAAAAGGGATATTTATTTTTAAAGTCTGGCAAGGTAATACCACAATTCATATTTTTATTAAAATAACCCATATTCCTAACAATACTTTGCATATAACTAGAACTATAATTATCATTGCCAAAATCTTGACTATATTTTTTACGATAATCATTTTCTTTACTTAATGTTAAAGACTTGACATTAAAGTGTTCAAATATTGAAAATGTTTCCAAATACGATCCTCAATAAGTAGTGGGATGTGTCACATCCAGCACATGTCACATCCAGCACAGTACCCCCCCCGCTGAGATAAAATTTTTCTAAGTCCAAAAGTACAAAAAAATTTTAAGACAAAGACAATGACTCATTCAAGGTCATTTAAACAAAGACCATGACTCATTCAAGGTCATTGGATGACTCATCATATTTTTCAAGGTCATTTAAACAAAGACCATGACTCATTCAAGGTCATTGGATGACTCATCATATTTCCCAAGGTAATTTAAACAAAGAACATGACTCATTCAAGGTCATTGGATGACTCATCATATTTTTTCAAGGTCAATAAAAACTTCTCAAGGTCATATTATTTTTAAACATTTTTAAATTTTAATTTACTACTTATAAAAATAAGTAGTATTTATTTTGTAAATTTATTTTATTTTTATTTTATAAATAATTTATTATTTTTATTATTACTTTTTATTATTATTAATACTTTTAAAAACTTTTATTTTTATTATTATTAACATTATATAATAAAAAACCAAGACATATACAACAAATTTATTATAAAGAGATAATATTTCTATAGTAGTACTGTCGAAGAGCTTTATTCAAAGCCCATTCCACATACTTCCAATATCTGGCAGCACAGCAATGACATCCATCACCACAGGGGTATTCGGGTTCCATATCTTTTGACAAATTGTTTTGTTCGATATCCTATAGGAACTCATCGATTACAGTAAATATCCATATTGATGTATGATTGAATATCAAGTCTGGAATTATTGATGATGGCTTATCCATGATTCCATGTATTTCTGGATAATAGAATTCCAGACGTTCTTTAATAACTTTAAAATAATCATATAAAAACAAGTAATAATATTAATAATAGTAATAATAAATTACCATAATGTTTAATTTCATTCATAACTTGAACTACGCTCGGTACAATCATTTTAATGATAAAAATTGAAATAACAATTACTTTTATACTAATTTAGACACACACACACACAAATCTTTAGCTATAAACAATAAATATTAATTTATATAGATTTGAAAATGATTAAAGAAATTTTAATAATATTATTAGTTTTTAATATGGTCAACTCAATTGTTGTAACCGTTCAAGGTAAAAATTCAACAAGATGTGTATGTCCTGATACAGCAGTATTGATGGATATTTTGTATATGATAGATAGGCCTAGATATTTGAAAACTCCAGTCAAAAGATTATCTGAAAGAATGAGTAATTTAGAATTCCGATTTGAACATACATATGAGACTTTAAAAAGAGCTAAAAACGAATTATATGATGATATTATATATTTAAATAAGACCATTGGTATTATCAAAAATGAATTAAGAAAATCAATATTAGAATTGAAAGAAAATCATAAACTTAATGAAAAAATGATGAATCAAGTTCAATATAGTATAAAATTTTATTCTAATAAAACAACTGATCAGTTCAATCGTATAATGAAATTACAACAACACCCAGTTAACAGTGGCGGCAACAGCTTGAAAGAAGTTAACAGTGCCAACAAATCATCATTGCCATTTCCATTATATATTTTTACATATTTTCTTAGTATTACATGATTTTGATTGGTCGAATATAGTATAAATACGCTTACACTTTCAAATATTTTTATAAAATGTCAGAAACTAAATTTTTTATAACTTTATTGAATGAGCTGGTCTCTAATAATAGTGAAGATGATGAAATCATTAAAAACATGAAATTTATGGTAAACCGTACCGAGAAAATTGTTGAAGACATACCATTTGATTATGAAAAAATTCTCAATTTGCCAACATTGGAGAGAAAGAAGGCATTCCAATCATTATTTAGTTACATGTTCGATGAAAATAATAAATGGATGCGAATAATAGTAGGATTAATGTATATGAAACACATGATATTAAAATCTGGATCCGACTATGAAAATTATTTCCAATGGTCTATAGAGGTATATTACTTTATATTGTTATTAATTTATCATTATTTAGGTAACAGAAACAAAAATTGACGCGTGGGTAGTAACAAACGGTGGATGGACAGCGATTATTCAAGTTGCAGCAGAAACCAAACGCTCTGATATTTATATCGAAAATTGCAAATTTTTATTAAATGTATTTATGTTTTCTTTGTTATTCTATAAACAAAATTATAAGTAGTTTTAAAATAGATTTAAAAATGATGTCTGAAAAAGGTAAAATATAAAATATAAAATAATTAATTAATTAATTTCGTTTAGAATATTTAATAAACTTTTTGTTTGATAAACTCGAAGAAATAACCGGTGTAAAAATTAGAGATATGTTGACTCTAGTTGAAGCATTGAGTAAAGAAGATTCGAGTTGCGATTCTGGATGTCAGAGTGATGATACTGTTAATGATGGAGAAATTAATACTGAAATTATTAATGATTCTGAAGAAATTATTGATGATAATGGTAATGTTGAAGAAAATATTAATGATACTGAAGATACTACCGAAATTAGTAAAGATGAGCTGACCGACTTTAAGAATTGTATTGACCATGTTATAGAAAATATTATGATAGAATATTGTGGTGATGAAGACTGTTCGTGTAATAATCAATAAATCTTTAAAAATGTAGTTTTTTATTAATAATAATAATAACAAAGAAATATTTATTAAAATCTACGATAAACTTTGTTACGTAAATATAAAACAGATGCTCCAATGATTAGTTTTAATAAAAATTTGCAATTTTCGATATAAATATCAGAGCGTTTGGTTTCTGCTGCAACTTGAATAATCGCTGTCCATCCACCGTTTGTTACTACCCACGCGTCAATTTTTGTTTCTATTACCTAAATAATGATAAATTAATAACAATATAAAGTAATATACCTCTATAGACCATTGGAAATAATTTTCATAGTCGGATCCAGATTTTAATATCATGTGTTTCATATACATTAATCCTACTATTATTTTATTCATATTGACACCATGAGGGTGGCACAAATACATCAAACATTCCTGAATCCAGTGGGCAGCATTATTCAAATTCATGTAAAAAGATCGGGTAAGAATAGTATTCCCAATCTCAAAATAGCTGTATGTTAGAGACTTTAAATAATTCACATCCCAGGGAAAAGAATATATCAAATTGTTCTTGTTGAACGACAGAGTAGCTGTTATCAAAACAACCAAAATAAATTTTTGAATAATATATTTTGAACAAATAATTATTTTTAAATATTTTAATTTACATTAATTTTAACATTTATATAAATCAAATAAATTCACTAACATAAAATAAAATCTCAAATTTATATTGAAAATTAAAATCTTAATTGATTTTACTTAAAATAAGACAACAAAAATAATATTAAGGATTTAAAATAAAACATGCATGAAAAAAATAATATTAAAATAAAAAATTTAAACTCAAAAATGTTGGCGAATAGGGTGGATTTTTATTTAACTTTTTTCTAGGGTTTTTTGTGCATTTAACTCCTAAACGCCAGCAAGATTATTATTCTGTCACATCTATGTACCCATGGTGATTTCCATGTTGGTATTGTAAATAGAGGTTGAAAATTCATGAGCAGGTGAGCTCCATTTCTAGAACTACTCCTCATGATATTTTCACTTTCGGGTTCTGGACTGCCGATGGAAGGTCTTACGTCTTTCTTTTTCTATATCCTGGTCCTTACTCGTCTATTTCCATACTTATTTATCATCTTTACCCATTATTTATAAATGTATCCTTCAAAAATTTGGGCAGCGTTCCTCCCTTATTTTTAGGTAAATTTCCTATTTCATTTGTTTAATCACGGAATCGACTACATTTTTCCTAATTTACCTTTATCTTTCCCTATATTAGAATTTTGATCAACAATTCCTTAATTCCCGGTGCGTTTCCCATGATTTTAAGTAATTATAACCCTCTGCGATCACTTCAATCAACATTTCTCTCTTCTGTCAGATTATATCATTCAACCTTTGGAAAACCGCTTTCAAATTTACATTTCTACACTAACCTATCCTTTTCTACTCGATTTTTAATTAATTTTCCGTAATTATTTTAAATTTTCCCTGCAAAACTTTAATCCCACTTAACTATAGTCGCACTTCCCGAATTTTATTCCGACTCGCTCCGGCCACTTTTCAGCAGCCGCCTCGAGTATACAACGGCGCCCTGCGTAGCGGTCCTGTGCACAAAGCCAGAACCGACTGCGAACTGCCGAGGGGTTCACGAGGCATGACCCACGAGCTCAACTAAGGGTTTTCACCCACTAGCCGGCACACGGTCCGTCCCATGAACCATCTATTTAAATACTTAGTATAAATAAGATTTTAGGGGGATTTGTCAGTGGCACCAAAGGATTCCACGACCATCCAGAATAAAATCAAAGTAACAAGACTTCGAAATATATATTTATACAAAAAATAACAGTACTTACAATCCACAGTCATGCAACCAGATTTGAAAAATTGGCATAAATTGGCATAAACACTCTGTCTGACTGAAAAAATGTCTAAAAATTTGTAGTCTAGAATTCTGTAAGTCTGTCTAAATTTGGTTAGAAATTATGAAAATGACTGCCGTATATATAGTATTTTCGTGCCTGTGTGCGACCAATGGGTGATTTTTCGCCATTTTTAGGGTTTTTTAATTATTTTATTTATTTCAAAATATTTTTGTAATTTTTTATATATTTTTCCTTATTTTTTGATATATTAATATTACAATGTTGAATTTTATTTTTATTATTATTTTATTACAATATTATTTCTTAACCCCAATATTTTGTTTTCTGGTCGCCTCTTCTGCCTGTGTTTTTTCTAAACCTTATTTTGCAAGGTTTTGGCAGTTTATTTTATTTTTCGTATGTTTCTTTTTGCATCTGTAGGCATTTTTCCGAATTTTAATTAATTATTTGTTTTATATAATTTTTGTTATATTTTTAATTTGTTTTAATTAATATGTTTTATTTTATTTTTGGTTTTTTCTTGCGGTGAGTGCTTATGTTACGGCAGCCATATTGACAATTTCAAAACTACATTAATCATTTTGTTCTAACTTATACAATTTTCACCTTTTTGTTTAAATTGGTTTTGTAATTTTTGTTTTAATTTTGGCTCTGAGCCCAACAAAAAGAACATCGATTTATCACAATTTAACATAGCACAATTTAACTCATAGCACATAAATTTTTGAATCCAATGACTTTATTAACAATGTTTCACATATAACTCGTTAGATATAATTAATAAAAATTTTTAATAAAATTTTAAAATCAAACATACCTTACTTATCGAAAATGCATTACAAACATTATTGTACTCACTTTTAATGGTCCATCCCTTCAATAGACAATGCTCAATAATTCGAGCACAGAGATGACGGGAAGTATCTCCAATGTATGTACATGTAAATGGATAAACAATATCTAAAGGTAATTCAAACTGAGTTTCTTATTTATTTATGACCATATTAGGAGCTTTACACGAATAGAATCTATTTTTCAACGATCTGCTTATCTTAATTCTATAAGTTGTAAAACCTTCTTAGTACAGGAATACTAACAACAACCTAGATTAATTTTTCTTATATGCAACATTGATGTTATTCGCATCAATAATCAACAGCAGCTACTATCAAAGTTCAAATATATAATTTTCAAGCATTCGTCATCACCCTATAAATGATTTTGGTATATGATTTAAGAATCATTTTCATTGTTAGCTGACTTTTTAGAATAGTATTAGTATTATATTATGCCCAGACCAAACAAAGGGCCTATGTGTGTATTATGTAACTTTTATGCGAGTAATATTGAATTATTTACATACACTATTATGTAAGCATCGGGTTTAGTATAACACGTATGATGTAACTCTAAGGTTCAACGTGGTAAACCCGTTTACATAACCACATACACTGTTACTTCGCATGACAAATAAATTTAATTTTTGTTTAAATAAAGTCACCATTTTAAATTTTTGCTTAAATAAAGTCGCAAATTTAAATTTTCGTTTAAATTTTTATTATCATTATAATTATTATTTATTTTATTACAAGTATAAAACGGTGATTCCTTGGTAGCAACATAAATTAATATAACAGACAAGTCAATAACCAAATAAGAACTTCTCGAAAATAATTATAATTTTGAAAAAAGTTTCGATTATTAAATAATCCTCTTCAGCTCCTTGCAGAATATTTAAATTATTATTATTATTATTATTGATATTATTATTATTATTATCAACAAATTGATGGAGTCGCTATAGGTTCCCCTTTAGCACCAACGATGGCATCAATATTTTTGGCTAGTTTGGAAAAGAAAATTGCTTCTTTCCAATTTGAAAAACCTTTTGTTTATAAAAGGTATTTGGATGATATTTTTCTTATATTTGAAAACCAGAAACATGTAGAACCGTTTTTGCATTTTATGAACAGTTTACATAAAAACATTGTATTCACATGTGAAACGGAGAGAAAGTCATCAATTGCGTTTTTGGATTTGTTAATTCAACGCGAAGATAAACAGTATGAGACAGAGATTTATAGAAAACCAACTGATACTGGTCTTTATACTTCTCCAGAAAGCTTTTGTGAATTTAAGTATAAGAGAAATATGGTGAAAGGATTGATTTATCGGTCATGGGCTTTATCTTCTACTTTTGCTAATTCGGTAAAAAGTGTTGATAAATTGGTTGAGTTGTTGATAAAGAATGGATATTCTAAATCATTTTTATTGTTGATGATAAAAGAGACGGTTGATAAATTGATTAAAAATCCTAAGGATCCATGTTTTGGAAAGTCTGAATGTAATTTGTCGAATGGGTGTGAATTGAGTGTTGGTCTGGGTGATGGTAAAAATGGATATAAAAAAATTGAGCCTAAATATGTGTTAGTATTGCCGTACTCTGAAGGCTTTACAAATTATAAAAGGAAGTTAAGTAAACAGTTGGGAAATTTAGAGTATAAGATCGTCTCTAATTCGTGTAAGGTACGAAATATGTTTATTAATAAATCAAAAAACTCCGGTTGGATTGTGTTATGATCTCGTTTATCAATTTACATGTAATGGGTGTAATGCCACATACATTGGAGAGACTTCCCGTCATCTCTGTACTCGAGTTCTAGAGCATTGTCGATTGAAGGGTTTGACCAATATTATTGAACACAATAGAGGCTGTAAAAGTGATATAGGAATGTCTGATTTTAGAATTTTGTTGAGAAGTTTTAATAATTATTGGGATCGCGTGATATGTGAAGCATTGCTGATAAGGTCATTGGATCCAAAGATTAATGTGCAAAGTGCTGTGACTACGAATGTTTTGAATGTTTTTAAATAGTTTACGTATGTTAAATCATGTTTGTTTTTTTAATATTATTAAAATAATTGAAAATTTTAAATTACATTAATTTTTAAAAATTAGAATATAAATGAAAATTTTAAAATTTTAAATTAATTAAAAGTGAATTAAATATATTTTTAAAAATATTTATTTATTAAAAAATTAAATTAATAAAAAATAATTTGTTTAAATTAAATGTTAATTCATAATATTTTTAGTTGGTTTTGAGTACCTGAAGATGATAGCTGTGCTATCGAAATATATCGTACGAAAGGTTTTTTATTGGCGTTATCTTTTAATTATTATTTTTATTAATATTATTATTATTATTATTATTATTATTATTATTATTATTATTATTATTATTATTAGTAATTAATAATTAAACATTTCCAAATATGAAATATGAACTTTTACATTTTATATTTTTTATATCTAATTTCTCAGTTTTATTTAATAATTTAATTTTTAAAACTTTTTTCAATAACTTCTTCTGTTTTATCCTTCTATAAATTTCTATAATACATATACATATAAATTTCTATAAATTTCTATAAACAATTTTTAACTTACGTAAGGATGGGTCTCCACAATAACCCTAAATTGTCACCGACCGTATTTTTTAGATAAAAATGGAACTCCAAGTACATGGTTGTTATTAACCGAAATTGTTTGACCGTAATTAATTTTCAAGCTTTGTTACAAATGATTTTATTTCTTGATAACAACCGATAATCAACTTAATTCCACCTTGTAACTTCTGATTTTGTTAATTGAGTTTCATTGTTATATCCTTTAGAAAACATAAATCTAGAAGCCAATAATCATCCGAACGTTCACTTATATTATGGTCATTATTGTTCATGGAAATTTCAATTTCTTTTGATTTCCATTAACAGTTTTTGCGACTTAACCACTGGATATTGATACAATAAATAACAGACAGAGAGTGACCAAATTACTGGTGAAGAATTGGAAAATATTAATAAACAAGAAACAGTAATGAAATACAAGCTGACATTTGAAAAGTTTTTTTCGAAGTTTGACACCTAAATGTTTCTTTAAAATTGATTTACGATAATTTCAGATCTATTCCATAGGGGGAAAAGCGAAATAAATAAAATAGGGATACATAACACAGACAACATTATCGAACATAGAAAGACCAACCACTCCGACACCATCAACGACAAAACAAACTTTTTATGTCTATTATGCGAGGCGACAGTAAAACACAGAACCATACCACTAAATAGCATTGTTGAACACTCAGAGATTTTTCACTCTGATAAACATTTTCCCTGCTCAAGAGAAGAGCTCAACAACAAAAAAAATACTTGCGCTATCAATGAACCACGAGGGAATCCTAAACTGTCATTACACAAATATAAAAAAACCTTGTCAAAATGAATTAACATATAAATCTATGTACACACAGATTGAAAAGAACATAACCAAAAAGCATAAAAGAAAAACATGTAACATTAACGAAATTCAATGCCATTGCGGGGAAACATTAGAGCACCATAACATCATTGAGCACCACAACAAACACATTGGTGTCTTACCAACCGAAGACAAAATAAGAATAATATCAATCAACATACCAGTATCCACAAAAGGCATTGGAAATGACTGACTAGATCAGCATTCTATCAACCTTTTTTACACGCATTTGTAGCCACAAAATCAACAATTATTATACAAACATATACCACTAAAGCCCTCATTCAATTAAATTTTAACACATTTTTTGAAACATTTCCATTCAGTCAATACCCAAACTGAACAGAGATTATTTTCCCCTTTAAAACATCAAAAGTATGTTGGGCAGTTTTTTATTTTAATAAATTAAAGGCATTAGTAACAATTATAGATCCTCTAAGCCCCAACAGCTTGCAAAAACATAGAAAAATAGCCGATACACTCTTAAACACTTAAAAATATCTAAAACATTATATACCCATTCGATATTAATTTGACTGAATTAAATTATCCTATACGTACAAACACTAATGAAAGTGGTTTTTTTATTTGCCATATTATAAAATGTATCTCTATTAACCATATCAATATCACTATACCTATTATATCTGAGATTAGGAAAAACTTGATGATACTATTAATAAAGTTATTATAGATAGGGCACCTATTGATAATATATTAAAATACAATAATGTACTAAATAATATTAAAATATTACAAAATAATAATACAGAAAATCCAGATGAAGGATTTGCTGAAATCAACCGCATTCATGAATGCATTTTTCCTAATAAAGAAAAAATAAAAAAATCTTTTTTAAAAGTACCTCCAACTATTATAAAAAAGAAATTAGAATTAATATAAATTACGTTTTAACTTCAATACTACAATTGAGGAAATAGCTAAGACCTTTAAGATTGTAGACTTTTCTTCTTCTCCTGGTAAAGACCAAATTACCTATCTTGACTGTAAAAAATTGATCCAGATTACTCAATCCTTTGCTCACTTTTTAATAATATTTTATTTAAATCTAACACTCCTTTAAAATGGAAAGCCTTTAAAACCAAACTAATAATTAAACCAAGGAAAGAAAATAATAGACATGATCTTTCTACTTGGAAGCCACTGGCAATCTTACATACCTCTTACTGTCTTTTTGCAACTCTTATTAACCGTAGACTGCTTGAATGGATAAAACTAGGTAACTTTATTAATATAAACCAAAAACCAATAGTGTATCCAAATGGGTGTGTGGAGCACAATTCTATTCTACTACTATTAAATAAAAGAGCAGTACGCATGGGTACTAGCATAAATATTGTATGGCTGGATCTGGCAAACGCTTTTGGTAGTAATCCCCATGATCTTATTTGGAGTATCCTTATTGATATGGGTATTAATACCCTTACTTTAAAACTTTTAAAAAATATATATAATAACAATAACACTTTTTATGAATGTGGAAACACCACAACAAAAACCATCCCAGTGAATAATGGAGTAAGACAAGGATGCCCTATGTTCATGACGCTTTTTTGTCTGGCAATTAACTTTATTATTACTAATATTCTGAAAGACCATCCCTTCATAATTAATAATTATAATGTCAGTATACTAGCGTATGCTGATGACATTGTGCTTATATCTGATAGTCGTATAAAAATAGCCAAAATATTAAAAGACATTATAGAATATACATCAGCAGTTAAATTAAAATTCAGACATACGAAATGCGGATTTTTTGAAAACCATAGGAACCACCAGGAAAAACCCTTAACAATATACGATGAAATCATCCCTATTATTAACGAGAATAACATCTATAAATATCTAGAGGTAGGATTTGGGGGAAAAGGTAACCATAACATAGATAACTTATTTGCTTATAAAACTAGCATACACTCTCGATTAATCTTTCCTTTTCGTACATGCACTGTTAAACACATGATATTAGACTGTGATAGGAACTGCATAGTAGACAATAGACTTAAACAACTAGGATTCGATTAAAAAATTAAGACTTATTAAAAATTCAATAGGGGATCTACATCAGAATATTAATAATAATTTTATTTATGCGCATTGCTCTATGGGGGCTTAGGTATCGTTTCAAGCATTGACGAATACCTCATACAGAGTATAATACAATTAACAAGATTGCTCATGTCAAATGATATGGCAATGAGAAATTTTATTGTGGGTGAGCTCTTAGAATGTACAAGGGCCCGTTTTAATAATTTAGATCAGGAGATGGATATGGCGATGAAAGAGCTGAATGAAGAAATTGAGTGCGAGAAGCCAGGTAAACATTGTATGTTTTTAAAATTTAAAAAGTCTGTATATAGACTCAAAATCAAATTCTCTATTACATGTAAACTAACTTATATAAATAACATCTGTAAACTAGAAATTTATAAGGATAATTTTAAAACGGAAATCAATAAAGAAAATATTGATAATGCCTCAAAAATAATGCACATTCTCACTGGCGAATGGTATGCCCTAAAATGGTATAAGATGATACACCAAGAACACATAGCTGAAATATTGGGGAAAAGTGAATTCTCAAAACACTTAATCAAATCAATAACATTGAGCGACAATCAATACTTTTTTCCAATAAAAGCAAGGAACAATAGCCTAAATCTAAACTCTAACCCATCGAACCATAAAGACAAAAAGGACGTCAACTATAGACTATGCGGCATACATTGGGAAACACAAGCACATATCCTGAACCATTGCACTCTATCTCAAAATGCGTGTAGAAATAAACATAATCATGTACTTGAAATAGTACATAACTTTTTTGCAAGTAAAAAATATGACATTGACATTGAAAAGACACCTCCGAATGTAGTTAAAACCTTAAGACGAGACCTCATAATTAAGACCACACATAAAAACAAAACAAAACTTTAACTAGTAGATATAAAAGTACTATATGACGACTCCTCAAATTTTATAAATGCACGTAAGTTAAACCTCGACAAATATAGGGACATAGAAATTGAAACAGGTAAAAATAACAACTACAAAGGTGCATTCTACACAATTATTGTCGGATCTCTAGGATCTTGGGACAGTGAAAACAATAAAGACCTACAGCAGTTAGGACTGGGAGAAGAAGATATAAAAGCACTAGGGAGAATGTGCATTAAAGCGGCTATAAAATCTAGTTACATGATCTTCATGAATCATGTAACTAATAAAAAATAATTAACAAAATTATATATCTATTATCTACAAATTAATATTAATAAGAAACATCTTACTTACTACAATATGTTTTGATTTTGTTGTATAGTGGTTTACCTTTGTGTATTGTGACTTATTTTTGTTGTTATTTTTGTTTTGTTGTGGTTTTTAATGGTATTTGTATATACATAGACCTTGTTTCTTTTTATTTTTCTTCTTTTAGTGATTTAGCATTGAGTATTGTGACTTAATTTCTTATTCTTTTACTGTTGTGGTTAAGTAGCCCTATATCTATTTGTATTCTATCTATGTGTTTACCTAAAGAACGTATCTTGTCTTCTCCTTTTAATTTTTAAAGAAAAAGAAGAAGAGAATTTGAATAGAGTTGGAGCCTCAGAAGGAGCTGGAGTTGGTGCTGGAGCTGGAGCTGGAACTGGAGCAGCACTTGCCCGATGAGTTATATCGGACAGATGATACGAGAGAATATTAAAAAACAAAAAAGAAACCTGATATAGTCTGGCCAACTGAAGAGGTCTGGCTAGTCGCCTTAAAAGGACACACTGACTCCTCGGAGCAGTTTTTATTAAATAAAATTTGCTTTAATCACGTCGTGTCAAAGCCGTTTACAATTCATCACAATGTGCTTTGTTTGATTTTATCTAATTGTTTTTGAGGTTTATTAATTTTGTTTTACGCTTGACTTGTTTTTGTTTTTGTTCATGATTTTTTCTCTTGACTGACATGTACGGTGTTGTTTTACCGTAAGTCAGTTTCCATGCTTCTTCGAATAGGTATGGTGTATTGGATCCATTTCCCATTCCTGATCGAATATTTTCTTATTTTCTTTTTGCTCTCTTCCAATTTTCTATATCTCATTATTTCGGTAATGTATTTCGTTAATCGACTTTGAGGAAATGGAAACTGTGCCTTTATACGGTGCAGGGATAATTGAGTATTCTCAACTAATTCAATTTCTAAATCGAAAACATTGAGAATGTTAACGATATTTAATTTGGGATTTTACTAAATAGTCGGGTAGATTATTTTTCATTTTTAATAGACTAAGTGTATTATTTATTTGTTCCTCTCTGACTTTGACATAACTAATATTAGTTGTCTCAATCATTCTATCTGAAAGAACAAATAAAAACTTCTTTATCCGCAAAGACGATAAACAAAGAGATAAATCTATTACTATTGCAACTTGTATCATGTTGTCTGGTTTTGGAAGTATCCTCTATAAAATAGCTAGAGGTATTGCATTACCAAATTTTGGTGCTAGTGGTGCTATAATGACAATTCTGGGAATGTTTGCTTCAATGAATCCTGATTTGAGATTCGGTACTCGAGTCATTTCTGATTTCACAAAGTTTAGTTTTTCTTCTCATTCTGTAATAATTTGGATAATGACCTTTGAGCTATGTGGATTGCTATTTTTCTAAAATTCAAGATTTGATCAAAACCTCTCAGTATAAACTGCTAGAATTCGTACGCTTCCCCGACCATAAAGTAAGTCGTCTACAAACGAATTAATACCAACAAGTAAATCATTAAAAACGATTCAAACATCCAAACTATTTTCATAGCCTTTTAGAGTTTAAATATATGACTAAGTCACATTCATTAACTTGATTTAATGAATAATAATATTGCCTCATTATGAGGATGGCACAAAATATCATGATTTTTAGGCGAGATTCAGACTAACGATATTTCGAATGGAATTAATATTTCAAGAAGTAAAATCAGTGAAGCAAATTCCATTGACTAAGAGAAGAATAATAATAAATTATTTTGATCATTTTTAGTCCTCAGACTGTCGATATAAAAAAAAAACAAAAAATTCAGTTTGAGCATTGAAAAGAAATTTTGTTCTAAAATATGATATGTTTCATTATAATTTAGTAGAAAAACTTTCTATTATTAATTGATCCTTGTTTCGTTTACACACACCCCATTATCGCTTCACCGACCGTAAAGTAAGTCGTCTACAAAAATTTAATGCCAACACATAAATCAGTAAAAATGATTCAAACATCTAAACTATTTACATAGTCTATTTATAGTTTAAATATAAGGCTACGCCACATCCATTAACTAGCATTAATGAATAATAATATTGCCTCAATTCGAGGATGGCACAAAATATCATGATTTTTAGGCAAGATTCAGACTTAGAAGCGTTCATTCTTAATCTCTCGGATGGTAGTTTCGTGACACTAACCTTTCCATTAAGCACATTTACCAGTGATCTAAATCTGCGTTTTCTCTCGTACTGAACAGAATTACTATTATCAAATTATACATAGGTTCAATCAAGATTATCACGAAAGTATATTTCATTTTCGATTTATACCTTCACCAGATTAAGAATCTGCTTGGTCCACAATCGATTACGCTCAAAAATACCATAATGCATTATATCCACTGCTAGTCTTTGCCAAACTTCGGGTACACTCAAATGCCCATTTGACCATTTTATAGGTAATGGATCAAATCGTTTACATGTTTGGCACTGCCCTACAATTTCTTTGACTGATGATCATTAGACGGGTGGATCCATTTTATCTAGCTGAGAACAAAGTCCGGTTTACTTTAAAATTGTGATCCGCATGGCAACTTTGTATTAAACCCATGTTTTCATGAACCCTGCTTGCACTTAATGCAGTCTCTAAGCTAGGTTCAAAATCGTTGCATCTGTTTTTCAGTTGTGACACTCACACATTAGGCACCCTGGTCATCTCATCTGATTTGTTTAACTCAGTCGGCACTAACTCCACCTTGAATTTAATGTCGTATTCGTTAATTATCGACTTGAACATATCAAGACGACGTCGAACCGATAATTCAGAGAACCATTTTACCTTTGGTTTGAAATCATCATTGAGCACTGCCTTCAACTAGCTATATACCGAAGCCGAATCTATCTTGAGTAAAACGGCTTGCAAATTTCAACTGATAGCTATTTCTATTCCATTTAAAGCCGCCTACAATACGGCAAAATTTATGTGGGCTGCATAGTCTGACTTGTGCAATTTCCAAAACTACTCCAATTGCAGGACTGCTTTCATCGCACCAAACAATTCCTGAATCAGTATTTTTCACATTCCATTCTCCTCTGACTGGATCTTGTTTCTGTATTTAATCTACGATCTCTCTCATTATCACCACTGTCATTGTATCCAGTTTTTGATCCCATCCTCTGTCACCAGAGAGTCGTTTTACAAACGATCAAGCCGGTCTCAATCAACGTGCAACCGGAAAATGTCAGATCATTTGCCCAGCCAATGAAAACATTTGTCGCTTGGTGACTCTCCTGCAATTCATCAACTTGATTATCCCGATTCCCGATCAATTTCCCATATTTTTGACGAATTTTAATTAAAGCACTCTAATGCCATCAATAAACTCTGGATCCTTCGCCTCCAATCCAAACTTTTGCAAGGTCTTTTATCACAGATTCCTCTGAGACCAGGCTTGTATTTACAAATATATCGTCAATGTATGCATCCGTTGCTTTGCAGATGCCAGCATCCTTTGATAAAACATGTTTTAAAACAGTCGTCATGATTTCGTTAAAACCAAAACCGAGTCTTGTGAGAGCAAACGTCTTCCCTTTGAACTTAACTACTTGGAAGGCCCACAAAGATTTGTCAACACGTATATGTAAATATGCTGATTTTAAATCAATAACAACAACATCCTCACCCTATCTCCGCTATTTTCTCAATTTCATTTGACAGACATTTGCTAGTGCATTGTGACATATTCGTTTATTTTTCCATAATCCAATACTGGTCTCACATTTGCTTAATTTTGTTGGGTAACCGCCATCAGAGGAAGCACAGCTTTAATCTCTCCACTATAAGTCTGCAACCATCCATTCTTAATCCAACTTTCAACAGCCTCGTTAAATTCGTTTTCGGCTTTGTGTGGAACTTTGTATTGAATTATAGAAGGCTTCAGTGCTTCTAGAGCGCTATCAATCCAATTCCACTTCACCGTCCTTGCATTACCTTCAAAATTTGACAAGAAATCCTTGTCCTTGATGTTTTAACAGAATTTTCACTCTCTTTCATTCAATCATTCCTCGCTCTTTTGTATCAACGTTGACGCCCAAGCAACAAATTTCTGGTTGTATGTGTTCATTTGCCACATCCACCTTGGTTCCACGAACAATTACACATCTTAAAATAGATATCGCATCCAATCCTAGCAGAATTTCACATCCCGGAACGACGTTTCGTGTAACTAAGACATTTAAATTAATTTCTTTACCCATTAAGTTCATCGACACAGATCTTTAATAGCAAGTCAATTTACTACCTACAACCAGCAATACGTTTCTTTTGATCCTTGAATTACAATACCCTTCAATCATTGTTTGCAAGCATCCAGTATCAAAAAGAGCTCACTTACTCATTCCATCCACTTGAAGGAGTATTATTGGCACGCGAACATTCCCTTGGCCAAATCCGGTCGCGCTGACGGATCGACCATATCGTTTCACAAAATGACTTTACAATTTCTTGCATAATGGCCAGGATTACCACACTAATAGCATTTTAATTGTGGGCATTGAGACCTCACATGGCCATTTTTGCCACACTCGTAACATTTGATGCGACTCCTAGAAGTGGCACAAGCATAATTAGTGAATTCCAATCCATAAGACGTTGATAGTGACTTTGTTCTTTTTACTAATTGTGCCAAAGAGATTGAAAGAGCTTCAGGGCTGGCACTTACAAATTTTTTATTTACAAAAACATTTTTTACAAATTTATTTACAAAAAATAGTTTTAGTAAACTATCTGGTTCTTTTGTAGCGATTTCCATCAGTGTTCTGAGGTTTCCCAAGTGCACGTCCAGAATTTCGTTAGATTTTCACTGCATTTTCTTTAATTTGACTACTGCCATCCAAGGCGTTTTAACAAATATTTTTCCCAATATTAAAAGAACGTTTTCTAAAGACAATTTTTCTCCCAAATTTTTTTCAAGCACATGGAACATTGAATGAGCGTTTCCTGTCAAAATCAAAAGTAAAATGGCGAAGACTTCTACTTCCCCAAACACCCTAGCCGCTCTTCTGCTTTTTTTCATAATACTTTGGACATTTGATTCATCATATTCACTGCAAATTCCAAGAAGCTGGATCAATTTTGGTGGCCGTAATTTGTAGCCGTAACTTGTAATTTTCCATACAAATAAAACTAAACATAAAACTATTAAATGATTTATTTGTATTTCAAAATCTGCCCGTTCAATTCGGACTAATTATTGAAACAAAACTCTTTTAAATAATTGCATCTAATAAAAAAATGACTAATTGGAAATTAAATTGCACAAATTCTGTTTGGCACAAGTGCAAATGTGAACGTCATTTATCAGGAGTAAGCAAGAAAATTACAAATATATAATATAGTTAATAAAATTTACGATAAGAAAATCACATTTTATTGTGTGAGGGGAATATTATAATATAATATTGCTATTGGCGTAATTTTCACTTAGAACCTGAATGACATAATGCCTAATATTTCATATAAAATTGGATAAGTACAACAGTTCAGTTATTACTGCTGAAAATTGTACTCAAGTACAGGGAATAAGATTATATTGCAAGATAATGTATCAATGTGATTAATTAGTAGAAAGACAATTTTTGACCAAGCAATGCACGATCAGATCTTCTCGCCAAGAAAAGGAGATATAATTGGGAGTATAAGGCATATATTGTGTAATTAAGCATACAATTAATGAGAAATATACAGATTATGACTTTTAGAAATTATATTTTTGAAGTGAAAATGACCAATCTTTCACTTTTTTGTCTTCTTTTGTAGTGTAGAATTATTTGTCAAAATGAACATAAATGAAGTATCATCAAAAAATAACAAATCTTTAATGATTATGTAACACAATGTTAATAATTCACATTTCCCAAGTTCCTGGACGTTACCAAATTTCCAGAGAACCCAAAAATATTTCATTTCCGATTTTTAGCCATATGAAAACGCTTGAATGATTATCACATAGTTGCCTTCTTTTATCTAAACAAATTTAAATAATATTTTTTTTGTTTTAATAATGAGATAAATTCATAAAAATAAATAATTGTTTTCTTGAAATATTTCTATTAACTGTTCGATATAATTATAAATGGGGACAATTTAATTTATAAAAGTTGCTATTCATTTAATAAATTATATAATAATTTAATTTTCTAATAAATAAACACTTTAAAAACATTAAAATACTTTTAAAGTAGATGGTTATGTCACCGCTGGACCAAATACCCCCTCCCCTTCCCCCGGGGTAAAATTTTTAAAAGTACAAAAAATGTTTAAACAAAGACCATGACTCATTCAAGGTCATTAGATGACTCATAGTATTTTCCAAGGTAATTTAAACAAAGACCATGACTCATCAAAATATTTCTCAAGGTTATTCAAAATTTTCTCAAGGTTCTTAAAAAATATTTCGATGTCACAGAATTTTTAATCATTTTTTAAATATAAACTATCTACTTACTTTTATTAGTAGTATATATTTTGTAATTTTTATTATTATTTTATTATTATT
Source organism: Schmidtea mediterranea (assembly GCA_022537955.1). Classification (NCBI taxonomy): domain Eukaryota; kingdom Metazoa; phylum Platyhelminthes; order Tricladida; family Dugesiidae; genus Schmidtea; species Schmidtea mediterranea. The sequence continues at coordinate 311,871,512 of CM039679.1, read as the reverse complement.
TTTTATTAATATTTTTATTATTATTATTTTTTTTTATTTTTTATTATTTTTTTATTATTATTTTTATCAATATTATTGTTTTTATTATTATTTTTATTATTATTATTATTTTTCAAGGTCATTTAAAAGTTAGTCAAGGTCATTAAAATTTTTTTCAATGTCACAATTTTTAATAATTTTTAAAATATAAACTATCTACTTACTTTTATAAGTAGTATATATTTTGTAAATTTAATTTTATCAAATCTCAACCTAAACCAATCAACCAAGACAACGTCCCAGACCCAAGTCACAGACACTAAGCACAACGCGATTCGACTGATTCTAACGAACTTCATCTTGTGTGAGTAAATAAAAACTCACTAACAGTATTGATTTATGTATAAACATCCCATCACCTTAAGTGATGTCTGCTTATAACTTGTAAATTGACATTTCATCTGTATAACCTTTTATTGTGTTGTGTAAAAGTATTGTTAATGGAATGAGAATGTGTTGATGAGAAATTGCGGGGCGCAATTTAAACGGCCCCGGGAGTGATTTGTTGGGCTCAGAGCCAAAATTAAAACAAAATTTACAAAACCAATTTAAACAAAAAAAGTGAAAATTGTATAAGTTAGAACAAATTAAAGAAAGTATCAGAGAATGAAAAACAAAATTGAACCGGGCTTATCAAGGACTCGAAAAATATGCAATAAGGCAAAATAACAAGATGCAAAAATTAAATGAACAAGCACGAGTATTAACCAAGAATAATAGAGAGTTGAGAATAATATTGGAAGAAAAGGAAAAGTATATTACCACCATACTTGAAATGACAAATCGATTAATGAGAGCGGAGTTGATGCTGATGAATAACCCAACCCCAAATAATCAAGACGAGACCAATCCAGAATAAAATAATGCGAAAAACGAAAATTGTACAAATGTGAATAAACAAAAATGAAAAATCTGTCAATAGAAGAAAAAGAACCTGTGTCAAAAATCACCTTACTCCTACTCTTCACCCACATGAACAAATCAAACTCGAACCCTCAGAAAATCTAAGAAGCCCTCTACTCAATTAAAACAATCAAATCAGAGCTCACCCGGATGCAAAAATGCTTTCTTCAAAAATCCTCGTGTCAAAACCTCGACCTCCATCTACTACAGAAGATCAATCAACTTACTTCTCAAAAACACCCTCTCACAAATATCAATACCGTCATCTCACCCAACTCCTGAAAATCCGAAACCAAATAAATTCGAACCTTTAGAAAATCCAAGAAGCCCTCTACTCAATCCAAACAAGCAAGTCAGAAGTCATCACAACCAAAGAATATCTTCTCCGAAAATCCTTATGCAAAAACCTCAATCCACACCTATCAGAAAATGAACCAACTCTCTCTTCTCGAAAAAACCCTCTCACAAAAATCAATACCGTCATCTCACCCAACCCCTGAAAATCCAAAACAAAATAAATTCGAAATTACCATACTCTGTTTGGGAATCGTCTAAATCGTTGTCCTCATCCTTGCATTAATCTGCAAAATCATCCAGACCGCGAAATCCTATCAAAATCTCAAATTAATCGACATCGGAGAAGAAGAGAACAAAACAATCAAACTATTCGTTTCGAAAAAACCCATCAACCCGAATCCGCAATACCAAAATAACTCAATAATAATCGATCAATTCCAATCGCAGTAATCTCACCCAGATCGTGAAATCCTATCTAAAATCTCAAATCAATCAACACCCGAGAAGAAGAAAATCAAAACAATCGATCAACTGAAACTCATCAAACCTATCAACCCAAGCCCTCAAAACTAAAACAACTCAATATCAATCGATCAACTCAGACTCATCAAATCTCAACCTAAACCAATCAACCAAGACAACGTCCCAGACCCAAGTCACAGACACTAAGCACAACGCGATTCGACTGATTCTAACGAACTTCATCTTGTGTGAGTAAATAAAAACTCACTAACAGTATTGATTTATGTATAAACATCCCATCACCTTAAGTGATGTCTGCTTATAACTTGTAAATTGACATTTCATCTGTATAACCTTTTATTGTGTTGTGTAAAAGTATTGTTAATGGAATGAGAATGTGTTGATGAGAAATTGCGGGGCGCAATTTAAACGGCCCCGGGAGTGGTTTGTTGGGCTCAGAGCCAAAATTAAAACAAAATTTACAAAACCAATTTAAACAAAAAAGTGAAAATTGTATAAGTTAGAACAAAATGATTAATGTAGTTTTGAAATTGTCAATATGGCTGCCGTAACATAAGCACTCACTGCAAGAAGAAACCAAAAATAAAATAAAACATATTAATTAAAACAAATTAAAAATATAACAAAAATTAAATAAAACAAATAATTAATTAAAATTCGGAAAAATGCCTACAGATGAAAAAAGAAACATACGAAAAATAAAATAAACTGCCAAAACCTTGCAAAATAAGGTTTAGAAAAAACACAGGCAGAAGAGGCGACCAGAAAACAAAATATTGGGGTTAAGAAATAATATTGTAATAAAATAATAATAAAAATAAAATTCAACATTGTAATATTAATATATCAAAAAATAAAGAAAAATATATAAAAAATTACAAAAATATTTTGAAATAAATAAAATAATTAAAAAACCCTAAAAATGGCGAAAAATCGCCCATTGGTCGCACACAGGCACAAAAATACTATATATACGGCAGTCATTTTTCATAATTTCTAACCAAATTTTAACCGAATTTTAACAGACTTAGAAAATTTTAGTCCGGCAGAAAATTTTTAGAAAATTTGTAGAAATTTTTAGACTAGCAGTGAATCATTCTTAGACAAAATTTTGTATGCCAATTCATGTCAATTTTTCCAATCTGGTTGTAAGTATTGTTTTCTTGTATAAATATATATTTCGAAGTCTTGTTACTTTGATTTTATTCTGGATGGTCGTGGAATCTTTTGGTGCCACTGACAAATCCCCCTAAAATCTTATTTATAATAAGTATTTAAATAGATGGTTCATGGGACCGACCGTGTGCCGGCTAGTGGGTGAAAACCCTTAGTTGAGCTCGTGGGTCATGCCTCGTGAACCCCTCGGCAGTTCGCAGTCGGTTCCGGCTTTGTGCACGGGACCGCTACGCAGGGCGCCGTTGTATACTCGAGGCGGCTGCTGAAAATGTGGCCGGAGCGAGTCGGAATAAAATTCGGGAAGTGCGACTTTAGTTAAGCGGGAATAAAGTTTTGTAGGGAAAATTTAAAACTTTGTCATAAAATAAATCAAAAAATCAAATAGGAAAGGATAGGATAGGCTAGGAGTGTAAATTTGAAAGTAGTTTTCCAAAAGTTGAATGATCTAATCTGACAGAAGAGAGTAGCGTTTATTGAAGTGATTGCAGAGGGTTTTAATTACTTAAAATCATGGGAAATGTACCGGGAGTTAAAGAATTGTTGATCAAAATTTTAATATAGGGAAAGCTAAAGGTAAATTAGGAAAAATGTAGTCGTTGCCGTGATTAAACAAATGAAATAGGAAATTTGCCGAAAAATAAGGGAGGAACGCTGCCCAAATTTTTGAAGGATATTTTTATAAATAACGCGTAAAGATGACAAATAAGTATGGAAATTGTAGGAATAGACGAGTAAGGACCAGGATATAGAAAGAGAAAGACGTAAGACCTTCCATCGGCAGTCCAGAACCCGAAAGTCAAAATATCATGAGGAGTAGTTCTAGAAATGGAGCTCACCTGCTCATGAATTTTCAACCTCTATGTACAGTACCAACATGGCACTCACCATGGGTACATAGATGGGACAGAATAATAATCGTGATGGCGTTTAGGGGGTAGATGCACAAATACCCTAGAAAAAATAAATAAAAACCAACCCCATTCGCCAACAATATATATCTGGATAAATGAATTCCAGACGTTCTTTTATAACTTTAAAATAATCTAAAAATAGTTATTAATAATAATAGTAAAAACAAATATCCATAATGTTTAATTTCATTCATAGCTTGAACTGCGCTCGGCACATCCATTATAATGATAAAAATTGAAATAACAATTATTTTTACAGTAATTTAGACCAATGAGAAGTTAAATACACACAAAGTTTTGGTTATAAACAATAAATATTAATTTATATAGATTTGAAAATGATTAAAGAAATTTTAATAATAATTTTAGTTTTTAATGTGGCTAACTCAATTGTTATAACTGTTCAAGGTAAAAATTCAACAAGATGTGTGTGTCCTAATACAGCAGTATTGATGGATATTTTGTATATGATAGATAGGCTTATATGTTTGAAAACTCCAGTCAAAAAGATGATCTGAATGAGTTATTTAGAAATCCGATTTGAACTCACATATGAGACTTTAAAAAGAGCTAAAAACGAATTATATGATGATATTATATATCTAAATCAGACCGTTGGTATCATCAAAAATGAATTAAGAAAATCAATATTAGAATTGAATGAAAATCGTAAACTTAATGAAAAATTGATGAATCAAGATCAATATAGTATAAAATTTTATTCTAATAAAACATCTGATCAGTTCAATCGTATAATGAAAGAAGTTCAACAATCAATTACCAAAGAATTTAATGTTAACAGTGCCAACAAATCATTATTGCCATTTCCAATATATATTTACATATTTTCTTAGTTTTGCAACTTCTTAATGTTCATGCATGTTTCTGATTGGTCGAATATAGTATAAATAAGCTTACACTTTCAAATATTTTTATAAAATGCCAGAAACTAAATTTTTTATAACTTTGTTGAATGAGCTGGTTTCTAATAATAGGGAAGAAGATGATATCATTAAAAACATAAAATTCATGGTAAACCATACCGAGAAAATCGTAGAAGACATCCCATTTGATTATGAAAAAATTCTCAATTTGCCAACATTGGAGAGAACGAAGTCATTCCAATCGATATTTAGTTACAGGTTAGATGAAAATAATAAATGGATGTGAATAATCGTAGGATTAATGTATATGAAACATATGATATTAAAATCGGTTCTTTGAAACCTATTTCTGTAAATGCATCATAATATCTGGTATATTGACTGGTAAAGAATGCATTTTCATTACATTTTAAATTCGAATTGATCGTTTTGAAAACCGTATCAATATCCTTGATATCTATAATTGAGAGTGTCCCAGCGAGAAATTGAAATTGAGTTCTATTGAGTTTGACTGGATTTGCCAATTGAATATTGATAGGTTCCTTTAAAATATATATTTTATAATTGTGGAACATCTGATAGCAGAGCTCGCTATTTTCTTGGTCATGTTTGATTTATGATATTTATAAGGTGGTGACGAGCTTTTATACCCTTGATAGATACAGATTAACCAATCAGAATCATGCATGAATATTGCGTGGCTATTGCATTTTATGTGTTTCTTCTATATATGTTTTAATGTGCCAAACTGTTATTACTACATTATTGTAATCACTAATATTAAAAACTATTTAAAAAATTAATACTAATAAACAATACTTATAAAAAAATAAGTAATAGAATAAAAATAAAAATTTAAACTATATTAATTTTTATTATACTAATAAAAAGATTTCTAATAATAAAATCAGATTATTCAAAACTATCAAACCAAAACAACCAAAACAACCAAAATAAAACATTTATTTGAAAAAGTTTATATTTACACGCATTTCTAACCGATTTCACAAGACACCATTCGACATACCTTTAATATCTGAAATTGCAGCAGCTGCAATCCAGAATACATGGGTATTCGGTTTCTATTCCCTTCATTTTTCGATCAAGCTTTATGGGATGTAAAGCTTGATCTATCATATTGAAGATCCAGATATTTGTTTCGGTGTATACCAGATCTGGAATCATTGATTCTGGTTGTTCTTTCAGAATTGTTCGCAGTTGAGAGTAAAAGAAGAACAAACGTTCTAAAATTACTTCTTGGTATTTAACTGTAAACAATAATAATAATAATAAATAATAAATTTACCATAGTTTTCTATTTCCTTCTTTGATAATATTGAGCTTGTATCGGCATAGTTTTTTCCATTTTTATAAATGAAATAAAATGAATAAGCAAGTTGTTTTAATTAATCATTAGCAAATCAGATGTCGACCAATCCAGTGATTTCATTTTGTATGTCTGTAACAATATTTTTGTACTCTAGATTTCGCAACCCTAATATGACTATTTTACCACTGGCAAACACGGTAACACACATTGGGTTGTATTTTTAAAGCCTCAGTGCAGGAAATAATTCTGGCTCGAACATAAAAAGAAATTTTGTTGACATGTTGTATAAATTGATAGAATGTCCCGTATCCATGGTAACTGTAATTGAGTGTATTTTAATTTACTATATTCTATATTGTAATTTATTGACATCTAAAGGTTTCTTGCATCCCATGATTCTGCATTTGCCGGATTTGAAAAATATTATAGGGTATTTTCCACTTCTATCAACAATTTGCTGGGGTTTACCATTTGGAAACGTCATTTTTGACACGTCAAAAGTTACTTTATAATCTATATTTGATAACATAATTAAACAATAAAGAAATATTAATCTACATTATAAATGATTTTCAGAAAGAGTTCATTAATATATATAATATAAACAAAAACCTATAATTATACAAATTAATAATGGAATTAAGAAATGATGCGGTATATCAAATCTTCGGCCCAAGTAGTAGTAGTAAAACTATGTTTGTGTGTAAATTACTGAAATCTAATTTATTCCAAACAAAATTCAACAAGATTTATTGGCAGAAGGGTGCAGATGAAGAGCATGGATTAACTCAAGATAATTTCTGTAAATTGAAAAAAATGAAAATATTAAAGGGTTTCGATAAAAACTGGTCAAGTCGATTAAGGAAAGGTGATGTCATCATTATCGATGATTTGTATCAGGAAGCTAATAAAGAAATAATTTATTCACAAAGATCAGTATACATGTTAGTGTTACTGTAATCTTTATTACTCAAAATCTATTTCATCAGGGTGGCGCACATCAAACAAGGAATTTAAAAATGCAATATTGAGTTATTTTCAAAAATCCTAGAGATGCAACAGTTATTGATTTTCTTGCTCGACAAGCATACCCTAATAATCGTAATTTTCTCATCAGTGCATTTCAATATGCTACAAAATCACCACATGGATATATATTTCTTGATTTCATACAACAATGCAATGATGATTTACGGGTAAAAACAGATATTTTCAATAAAGAAGGTGCCATGGTTTATAAACAAAGTTGAAAACATACTTAAAAATTTCAGAAAACCTAGACAAAGTATTAAAAAGAAAAATAAAGAACACAGTTCCACCAAAGACAAGTTATACACAATTTTAAAAAAGTAATAACCGAGAATTTTCCCGCAATGAATCTAATTTCGAAAAACCCTATTGAAAAGAGTAATAAAAAGAGTCAAAAAGTTAAAATTTTAAAAAATCATAGGAGTTTCCCATATTTTAATGCATTGTTAAAGGCTTCGAGTATTAAAAGAATATCTATTTTACAATCATTTCCAAATTCTGTTGTCAATGATTTACTAAAAATTCTACTAAAAGCAGTCAGAAGTAAAATTAAAATCAGTAAATCTAAAAAAACTAGTATTGAATAAACATCGAAAACCTTTGTTATCGCTAGTAAATAATAAAAATCGTAAGCAAATGAGAAAAATCATATATAAACAACAAGGCGGTTTTATCGGAGCAATGTTACCATTAGCAATATCATTATTATCACAATAATCGATGGGGCAATCATTACCTAATATTAAATTAAAATTTAAATCATCATATTGTAATCTAGAAGATTTGGACGAACCCAGAAGACGAAGCAGGTTTCGGTGGAGTAGCAAAGTTAAAGAAGAGTCCCTAAGTCGAAAAAGGAAACGCAAAAGTGGTTGTCAAATCAGCTTGCGTACAGTTTAAACAAACCAATACGGAAAGATTTCCAACAAGAGCTTATAAGACATTCGGTATTAATGATTTATGGCAAATGGATTTGATGGAGATGATACAGTATTCGAAGATTAACAAGGGTTATAAGTATATTTTAACATGTATCGATGTTTTCAGTCGTTTTGCTTGAGGTATACCAACAAAGACAAAATCTGCAGAGGAAATATCTAAAGAAATTAATATTATATTTAAAAATAGGCATCCAGACAATTTACAAACCGATTTAGGTATTATTATTATTATTATTATTATTATTATTATTATTATTATTATAGGCAAGGAGTTTTACAATAGTAAAGTTAAGCAAATCCTGTATCGTCTCAAAATAAATCATTATTCTGTACATTCTGAATACAAATCCGCACATGTTGAAAGATTTAACTGGACATTGAGGGATAGATTGAAGAAATATTTCGTGCATCAAGGTAATAGAATATGGATAAATAGTTATAACAATTCATCACATCGAGGTCTGAATGGTTTGAGACACGTAGATATCAGCTCAAAAACACGAGTACAGTCTAAAAATGTTACTATTACAAAACCTAAATATAAAGTTGGTGATCACGTTAGAATTAGTAAAATATCTGCTTCATCTTTCATCAAAAATTTCGATAGTAATTGGAGTGATGAGGTATTTCGAATTACTAAAATTAATACTAAACAGAGTTATTAAAGATAGTGATAACAGTGTAATACAAGGAAAATTCTATGAACAGGAATTACAAGTTGAAAACTAAAATGGTGGTTAAGGATAAACAATACTATGTCCAATGGCAAGGATATCAAAACCCTTCATGGATATCATCAAAAGACAGTAGTAGGATGTGAGCCCGTCAGATACAATCCCCCTTGCCTTACGTAATTATTACGTGACATTTGACCTCTGCACACATTGTTGCTACCTGGAGATTGACCTTTGCCCACTAGTTCCTACCTAGTAATTGACCTTTGGTGACCTCATTATTACATCACTTGACCACTGGTCGCTTATTATGTCACTGGTCACTTATTATGTCACTGGTCACTACTCGGAGACTGTTACCTAACTGTTATTATGTCACGTAGTTGTGGACCAACACACCTACCTTCTAGAACCTTCCACACACCTACCAACTTCCACACACCTACCTTCTAGAACCGATAATTTCGGACATTAAAGCTTTATGTAGCCAAAACTGATTAAATAACCATTAAAAATTCATCAGGTGATACCTATTAAATATTTCAATAATTTATGATTCAAACTAGGTATATTATAATACTTTTCGATAAATTTATGGATAAACTATTACATGGTTTGTTATAAAGTTATTTAAAAGGTTAAGAATTTTAACCCTAAATAACGAAAGATAACTTTTAACCCTAAAAGATGAAATATAACTTTGAACCCTATGTGATTAAAAGTTATAACATTATGTAAACCAATAATTACTAAATACCAAGTAAACACATGTCTTTAATAAAGAGTAGTTGGTAAAAAACATACATATATTTAAAAATCGTTGACAATTTTTAAGTACCTGTTAAAAATGGTTTGAAAATATGAATAAATATTTGAATTTAAGAATATTAAATTGAAAATCTCTATTGAAATTAAAAAGTATATAAATTTGTTAATCGTCAATTTAAATAAACTCGTAAAATTATTGATTGATTAAATGCAATTGTTAATTAGAAATATTATTGACTGAACTTATTTTTTAATAGAAAGTTATTCTTGAAACAACATAAAAAAAAATCATATTTCAATAACTTTTCTTTAAATTAATTTTGAAAAAGTAGAAACCAAATACTTTATTTTGATTGGCTGTTACTATTGACAACGACATTATTTTGCTATAAATTTAATCGCTAAACTCAAAATACTAATAAATTTATTAAAATTATTACAGTTTTCTTGAAAATAATTTGAAAAAGTAGAAACAAAATACTTTATTTTGATTGGCTGTTACTATTGACAACGACATTATTTTGCTATAAATTTAATCGCTAAACTCAAAATACTAATAAATTTATTAAAATTATTACAGTTTTCTTGAAAATTATTTGAAAAAGTAGAAACAAAATACTTGATTTTGATTGGCTGTTACAATTGCTATTGATAACGACATTATTTTTCAGTAAGCTAAATAATTTAGAATTGAACATTTATTTTTAAGACGAGTTTGATCTTAATTTATTATGTTTAATGATTATTTTATAATTTTTTATGTAATAATATAATTAACAATTGAAAATTTCATGTAAATATAATTTTTTAATATATCACCTGCAAGTAACATGAATCAATGAGGTAAACGAAACTCATACGTTTATATGAAGTAAAAAGTATAATAATAATACCAATAGTGCTAGTGAGTGATTTTGCTACTTAGACTTAGTCGTAGACGTAGTCGTAAACTTAGTCGTAGACGTAGTTGTAGGGCGCGGATGGGTATGGATTGGTACGGATTGGTCAACCTTCACTCTTCATTACATCAGAAAAACGTGGGACATTTATTCTTACTCCTGATTTGCGTAAAACTACTTCAAAAGTCTTGCACATGGCTCTCTGTGACTCGTATCTTTCGAAATGGGAAAAAGACTGCACTTCAAATTTCATTGCCTCAGCCATTAAACTTTCACCAAAAATTAATAAAGCTATTTATCGAGGTGACATTTCTGAGTTTGCTTGGCACTTTATCCATCGTGCTCGTACAAATACTTTGTCCATCAATGCAAAACCACATAATAAAGGTAATAAAAGACTGTGTCGATTATGTCACACTGAAGACGAAACAATGTCGCATATTATTCAATCTTGTAAAATCCATTTGACTCTTGGTTCTGAGAGGCACAATGATTGTCTTGATCTGATTTCGTCTCACTTGTCGAAAAATTCAAATTTGATTGTTGTTGTTGACCATGTATGTTCACTTGTTCCGGAATCGAAAGAGCGAGTAGATTTAATGATCACTGACATGGTGCGGAAAAAAATATTTTTAGTTGACATGAAATGTCCATGTGATACAATTAATAATTTTGCACTAGTAGATCTTCTTAATTTACAAAAATACGATTCGTTGAAAATGCAAATACAAGATGCCAAACCTGACTTCAAAGTGGAGCTTGATACTTGTATCATCGGCTCTTTAGGTTCCTTTCCTCCAAAGACTCCTGAATTACTTTTAAAGATTGGAGTTGATCGAACTCACCTGAAAGGTTTATTAAAAGATTGTGCGCTAAGCAATATTTCACATTCTGCTAGACGGTGGCACTACCACAAGACGGGTATTTTGGTAAATCTTGAAAAATTTCGATTTAATTAATGTTTGAGTTAAAATTGCCATTTGACTTGTGTATGTGATTTATTGTGTTAATTAATGAATTCCACCCTCTTCCAGGGAAAGGTTTAACTTTACATAAAATTAAACTCTCTGTCTACACTTGGTAGCAAATTAATCTAGAATGAAGAAGCCTGATGGTATTTTCCCCAAATCTGATGAAAACTTAGTTCTGAAGGATGGAAATAAAAGCAGATAAAGATTCAATATTCGATAAAGAAATGGACCTCAGCAATCAATGTCAATTATCAATAATAAATCTGGGCAGATGTCAGAAGGCGATAATCAAATGCTGAATTCCAATGACCGAATCTACTTTGATGTCTTAGATTTGTGATCAGCTTCCACTACAAAGGTGCTGCATCAAAAGCCAATGGAGATTCAATGCCGGATGAAAATGCCGATGAAAGAGAATCAGAGCCGAGGACAATTTAGAGAAAATTCGATTGCAACTGCGTCAAGAGTTCCTCAACAATAAGATGAAATATCGAAACTCAATTAGATCTTTTGCTTTTGGAGAGTCTCAGAACGGCAAGCTCCATGTAGAGCTGTGTCCGATATGAAAAATTCAAAATTGTTATATTAATAAATTTTTATATGAGTGATTTTGCTAAGTCTACGACTTAGTCGTAGACTTAGTCGTAGACGTAGTTGTGGACGTGTTGGGCGCTGATGGGCGCGGACGGGTATGGATTGGTACGGATTGGTACGGATTGGTATGGATTGGTACGGATTGGTATGGATTGGTATGGATTGGTACGGATTGGTACGGATGGGTACGGATCTGTGCGGATCTGTGCGGATCTGTGCGGATCTGTGCGGATCGTTGGTTGGTTCTAGAAAGTAGGTGTGTGGAAGTTGGTAGGTGTGTGGAAGGTTCTAGAAGGTAGGTGTGTGGAAGGTTCTAGAAGGTAGGTGTGTGGAAGTTGGTAGGTGTGTGGAAGGTTCTAGAAGGTAGGTGTGTGGAAGTTGGTATGTGTGTGGAAGGTTCTAGAAGGTAGGTGTGTTGGTCCACAACTACGTGACATAATAACAGTTAGGTAACAGTCTCCGAGTAGTGACCAGTGACATAATAAGTGACCAGTAACATAATAAGTGACCAGTGACATAATAAGTGTGACCAGTGACATAATAAGTGACCAGTGACATAATAAGTGTGACCAGTGACATAATAAGTGACCAGTGGTCAAGTGGTGTAATCATGAGATCACCAAAGGTCAATTACTAGGTAGCAACTAGTGGACAAAGGTCAATCTCCAGGTAGCAACAGTGTGTGCAGAGGTCAAATGTTAAGTAATAATTACGTAAGGCAAGGGGGGTTGTATCTGACGGGCTCACATCCTACTACTAAAGACCTAGTAAAATGAGTTTCTATACAATTTTACCGAGCAATAGTTGCCCACTAATCCATCCGGAAAATCAAGCAAGTAAATTTATGTTTGATCTTCAAAATCCTATTTATTTACATAGAAATTGGGAAGTTGCTTTGCAAGACTTTACATTTGTGTACAATACATTCCCATTTTATAGTCATTGTAAAATCGGTTACAAGAAACGTGTTCCCAAAACCTGTATTGATATTTTCTCAATAAATAATTTTGAACGATATTGTCATATTCCGAATCAAATTTTAGATGAAAATAGTGGCATGTTTTTCAAGATGGATTGAATGTTAGTTGTGATTTTAGCCCATTTACAATAAAGTTTGAAAGTATTGAGGATGCCAAGCGAATGGGTTGTAATAAGCTTAACATAGTTGTTCCTGGTACTGAATACTTATTACGTTTCAAAACATTTTATGAGAAAAGTGTAATGACCGAACTCATCAAAATATCTGTATCATATATTAATGAAGTTAAAGATACATTTACATTTACTAAAGATTTATATATTGAAACACTTGAAGAATTACATAAATATATTTTATTCAATTGTTTACATATATTTAAAACTATTGAATTTGTTAAAGATGGATTATGTAAATTCAGTCTGAAAATTTGTGAAGTTACATTTGATAAAGAACTGGGTATAACATTGGGATTAGATAAGCAAACATATCGGGCATGTGCCTTTGGTGTACGCAAACCAAAAATAATAAAACTTCATAGACAAATGTTCATATATACAAACATCATCGAATGAAAGGCCATGGAACTATATTTCAAAAATGATTTGCGGTAAATCTGAATTGTGCTTATTTGATAGACCATCTCCACAAGCAGTAATTGAAATGGGTGCCTTTGAAGATGTATTCCCGTTGAATTCTATTATGGATAGTAGAACTGATATTAAATTTTATATTAACCGTTCCCCAACTGAATATCTAGATTTGGACGATACATTGTTAACTGTTCAGATCAAAGTTGTAGACAAAGATAAAAAACCGTTGGGTGAACCTAGTGATGTTGTACCAAATAATTTCTTGTTTCATACACTTTTTAAAGATGCAGTTTTCGGATTTGGAAACAAAGAAATTGTTTAATTTGCTATTGCTAAAGGTTCAGCTTCTTTCTATAAGGAACAAATATTTGGAGATAGAAGAATGCCGAACTTTATATTGTTAACATTTCAAAGTGAATCTCAATATAATGGTTCATACTTAACATATACTCAAGATTTCGATAATGATAATTATTGTGCTACATATATGCAGAGTATAGTAAGAAATAAGGGTTATTTAGATAAAATCTTAATTGTGGTATAACTTTTGATGATTTTAAAAGCAAATATTCATTCTTTACATTTGTTTTGACTCCCGATTTTGATTTAAATCAGAGTCAATTACTTCAAAATGGAAATTTACGATTAGATATAAAGCTTGCTAAAGCTACAACTGAACCGGTGCATGTTGTAATATATGGAGTATTTGAAAATGAGGTTAAAATAACTGCAAACAGAACAGTATTGGTTTGAAAATGTTGGTTTGATTGGTATAAATTTTATAGATAATTTATGATAGTTTGTCATGGATTAAGTTTTTTCATGTATTATTAATATTATTGATGTAGTTCTGTTCAGGTCTATCGAATTTTAAAACAAATACTAGGACATGACTTTTTAGGGGTATTTTCTCGTGATAAAATTCCATATATTTACGAAATAATCAAGCCACAATCGTCAATACTCAATCGTCTCATCTCGGTGGAGAACATTGGTTTGCAATATATATGAAACCTAGCAAGATATTTGAATTTGATCTTATGGGTTTCTATTATCCGGGTTTAATGGTTTCGAAACTGCAAACTATGGGTAAATCTATTGTGTATAATAAAACTATCTATCATAAACCATGGACCTTAACATGTGGTCAACATTGTTTAGCTTGATTATTATCCAAGTGATTTGACGTATAATAAATGTATTAATATTTGTGCTGTTTTATTATTATTATTATTATTATTATTATTATGTATTTAATTAATGTTAATAAATCTAATGCGTGATCACAAAGACAGTGTAGGATAAATGCGTGATTTATACTGCATGATCATCATATGATATACAAATACAGTGCATGATAAGTGCGTGATTAGTAACAAGGAACACATGCATACATGGTATAGACTGTATGTGATTTACAAAGAAAACACATAAATACTTTTGTTTGTATGTCATATACAAAGAACACATGCCTACACGGTATAGAATACAAAGAAAACATGTGTAACTGCATGCGTAAAAATTTTTCACCTATATGTGTGTATTGCTAAAATGTGATTTGCTAAATCCTGAAAATTTGATTCTCTTTATAAACATTGACAATTTTTAAAGTTGTCACAATTAATTCAAAAATATGCAATATTCGAAAATGGAAAATTATAGTATTTTAAGACAGTTATTGGCCGATGAAAACGGTAAATTTTTTATTTTATTGTTATTAATATTTATTATTGATTAATTAAGGTTCAATTGGTTCGATGTGACCGAAAACGATGATCGAAATCATGAATTTATGATAGAATTTATGAAAGAATTTATGATAGAATTTATGATAGAATTTATGAAAGAATTTATGATAGAATTTATGATAGATAGAATTTATGATAGAATTTATGATAGAATTTATGATAGAATTTATGATAGAATTTATGATAGAATTTATGATAGAATTTATGATAGAATTTATGATAGAATTTATGATAGAATTTATGATAGAATTTATGATAGAATTTATGATAGAATTTATGATAGAATTTATGATAGAATTTATGATAGAATTTATGATAGAATTTATGATAGAATTTATGATAGAATTTATGATAGAATTTATGATAGAATTTATGATAGAATTTATGATAGAATTTATGATAGAATTTATGATAGAATTTATGATAGAATTTATGATAGAATTTATGATAGAATTTATGATAGAATTTATGATAGAATTTATGATAGAATTTATGATAGAATTTATGATAGAATTTATGATAGAATTTATGATAGAATTTATGATAGAATTTATGATAGAATTTATGATAGAATTTATGATAGAATTTATGATAGAATTTATGATAGAATTTATGAACTTGTTATTGAAAACAATAATTTTAATATTTATTGAAAAAATTATCGATATTTAAAATACATAATTTTATCAGGCCAATTATATTTGAAATATTGCGTCGCTTCAACATGTCATTCGGTAAAATGTCGTGGTGAAATGAAGTCATACTACGGTTATAAATTCTATGTCATCAATTTTTATATGCCCCAAATGCGAGACTGCCCAGGATATAAAATATTTACAGTTTTATAAGGGGCACTCTACCCACTTAAATCAATTTACATTAAATAAAAAGTCGCTTTTACATAAAATAAATAAACGAAATAATAATAACAATAATAATACGTCGAGACATAATAATACATCGAGACATAATAATAATAATAATAAACGACCTGCTGCTTCAATTATTCAGTGTGTTCCCTCTAAAATCAAAAGGGTTGAAATCATCATTAGCGATGATGAAGAAATAGGGGGTTTGATTAATAATAAAATAGGGGGTTCGATTAATGTTGATAATGAACCTGAAATAAGATCAGATTTATATGGAACCAATAAAAGTATTAGATTTGATGTTGAAGATGAAATTATAATTCAAATCTCCCTAACAAATAAAATAATTAATAAATTAAACTCTGATATAAACAAAATGGGGTCAGTTAAAATACAATTCACCATTCTTATACAATTCGAAAAAGAAGGTGAAATTAAAGATAACTTTTTTAGTAATAAGGCAGACCTTTTCTCTGATAATTTTCTGCTTGATGGGATAACTAAATTAAATAATTAAATATAACGTTTCACATATTTAGGGAGCGGATGGCGGGTTGTTAAAATCAAAGAAATTGATTTTATATTAACTAAATATTATACCATAAATAGACTAGCTGGCCATAGTTATATCACCACACCGAGATCTTTATCTGGCAAAAAAGCTATAGTTAATGTTCAAAACAATGACCATGATTGTTTTATATATAGTATATTAGCCCTTTTAAAACGTAGTGTAGTTTGCACCCATAGAAACATAGTTACTTCTTATGAGAATTATTTGGACGAATTGAATTTTGACCCCATTGACGATTGTCCTACGAGACTCTGTAATATTCCCAAGTTCGAAAGAAAGAACAAGGACTTTTAGCTGGCTATGAATGTTTTGAAATATAACGTAAAACCGTCTAAAGCAAATAATGATGAGATAAATTATATTCCCCATCATCCGCATTTAGATATAATTCACCAGTCCAAGGTTACTGACGGTACACCTATTTATTTACTTCTTTTGGGGGATGGCGATAATTATCACAATACTGCTGTTTTTGTTTTGGCATTTTTGAAAAAGATTGATGAAATCGCTCTTTCGATTGTCTTGCCATATTACGAGGTTCATTGTCAAAAAACTATAGGACCACTAACATTTAATGAGGAACGGGAGTTAAGGATCATTGTCATTTCCCAAGTAAGTATTTAGGAGCTGCTTGTAGGAAATGTAATGTTTCTCGACGAATCCAGAATCAATTACCTGTGGTTTTTCACAAATTGAGGGTGTATGATCTCCATAATATTTTAAAATATGGTTTAAATAATTTTTCTTCTTGGGAATTAAATATTATTCCGACTACTTCTGAAAAATTTATCTCCCTCATCGCGTACTTTAATAAATTGCCTGTTCATTTTATAGACAGCATGCAATTTGTTAATTCATCTTTAGCAAAAGCGGTTAAGACACTTACTGATTTGCCTTTAACTGATTCTGGTTTTGATGTCGCAATTGTTAGAGCCAAGGCTATTTTCCCTTATGACTTTGCAATATCTCTTGAGGTTCTTGAATCGACGACTGAATTGCCTCCTATTTGGGGTTCTGTTTCTGCTGATGAATACGCTACAGCCCAACAAATTTGGACACAGCAAAATTGCGAGACAATGATAGATTACATGTTAACCTACTTAAAATTAGACGTTTTCCTTCTTGCAGATGAGTTTCAGCAATTTCGCGCAAAAGCCATTGCTTATAATAGTCTAGAACCTCTTAATTTTTATGGAATTCCTGGTATGTCATGGGCGTCAGCTCTCATGACATTACAGGAACCCATAGAACTTCTGCAGGACATGAAAATGTTTTATTTCTACGAGGGAGGAATACGGGGTGGGTTAACATTTGTTAACAAACATTATGTCGCAAGTTCTGAGGATACAGAACTCTTGTATATAGATATAAATAATTTGTATGGTTGGGCTCTTAACCAATACCTTCTGTATGCAGATTTTGTTTGGGTGTATGATGGTTTGGATGATGTATTGAATGAATGCATGAATGCTAATATCGAAACCCTTCCATATGGTTATAAAATAGAGGTTGATATCGAGATTCCTCATTGTGTGCATGATTTTTCGAATGATTTCCCGATTGGTCCGGAAAAGATGTGTCCACCAAATTCTAAAGTTGAGAAGTTGATGCTCACGCATTGCCTAAGAAGAACCATGTTCTTCATTGGTGGCTTCTCAAGCTTTATCTTTCTCTCGGTGTGAAGGTTGTTAAAGTTCATCGCGAAATTAAATCTAAGCAAGCACCTATATTTCATGCATACATTGACAAAAACACAAAATTAAGAGCTCAAAGTACTAGCGACCTATATAAGGACTTGTTTAAACTTTATAATAATAGTTTGTTTGAAAAGTCTGTCAAAAATCTTAAAAAACGGATGAATTTGAGGCTATGCAATTCTGATGAAAAGATGATTGTATATGCCTCAAAACCGACTTTCAGAAAATCTATCATAATTGATGATTATCTGATTGCTGCTCATCTGAATAAGGATTCGATATGTTTAGACAGGCTTAGTTACATCGGAAAATCAGTTCTAGACCTGTCTATACTTAGAATGTACGAACTACAATATAAGGAATTAGCGAAATAAATATCGTTGCCGGAGACACCGATTCATTTTATTGAGGTTAAAAACTGTAGGCTAGACACTCTTTTGCCGGAAATGATAAGAGACAACATTTTAGATACCTCAAATTACGACCCGGCACATCCCTTGTACTCAAGAAAACTTGACTCAGTTATAAGAAAATTTAAAGATCAGAGTAAGGGTCTTGGGTATGAGGAATGGGTTTTCTTAAGACCCAAGTGCTATATAGTCTTTTAGGTACTAAAGATACAATGAGGGCTAAGGGTGTGAAGTTGTTGGGAACGAGATTGAGCACCAGTCATATTTAGATTGTTTTAATAATGACACAATATTTACGGAGCCTCAAACTAGGATAGGGACGCAGAACCACCAATTGTTTACATTTAAGAACAATAAAATTGCGCTTACCAATAAAAACGATAAACGTAATTTGGTGGGTAGAAATTCCAGTCTCGCATTTGGACATGACCAAGTATCGCACAGCTATACTCACAGCACAAGCTACCAAAGCACACACAGCCCAAGCTATAACAGCTCATACGACTTATCAGACTGATGTTTTGTATATTGTGATTTATTTCAATATAATGTATTTTATTGATTTTATGAGTTTTTATTAGTATAATAAAAAATTATTATAGTGTTAATAACATTGTAGTAAACTTGTAATATAATAATAATAATAATAATAATAAAAATAATAATATTTATAACATTGTAGTAAACTTGTTTAAATCATAATTTATTTATTAATAATTAATTTCTTTTGTGGTATTATTAAGCTTGATTAATTTCTTTTTATGCTTGTGGAAAAGAAATAAGGAAGATGCATGGCCAAATCATGGATCTAAAAATTGACATAAAATTTGTGATAATAATGATGATAATAATAATGTATTTTATTGATTTTATGAGTTTTTATTAGTATAATAAAAAATTATTATAGTGTTAATAACATTGTAGTAAACTTGTAATATAATAATAATAATAATAATAATAAAAATAATAATATTTATAACATTGTAGTAAACTTGTTTAAATCATAATTTATTTATTAATAATTAATTTCTTTTGTGGTATTATTAAGCTTGATTAATTTCTTTTTATGCTTGGGGAAAAGAAATAAGGAAGATGCATGGCCAAATCATGGATCTAAAAATTGACATAAAATTTGTGATAATGTTGATGATAATAATAATGTATTTTATTGATTTTCTGTGTTTTTATTTGTCAACTTTTTATTAGTACAATAAAAAATAATATAGTATTAATAACATTTTAGTAAACTGGTAATATTAATAAAAAATAATAAAAATAGAATAAAAATATATACTACTTATAAAATTAAGTAGAAAGTTTATATTTTAAAAATGATTAAAAATTCTGTGACCTAGAAAATTTTTGAATGACTTTAACCTACTTTTAAATGATCTTGAAAAATAAAAATAATAATATTGATAAAAATAATAATAAAAATAATAATATTAATAATAATAATAATAATAATAATAATAATAGAATAAAAATTACAAAATATATACTACTTATAAAAGTAAGTAGATAGTTTATATTTTTAAAATGATTAAAAATTCTGTGACATTGAAAAAATGTTTAATGAACTTGAGAAAATTTTGAATGACCTTTAGAAATTTTTTGATGAATCATGGTTTTTGTTTAAATGACCTTGAAAAATACGATGAGTCATCCAATGACCTTGAATGAGTCACTGTGTTTGTTTAAATGACCATGAAAAATATGACGAGTCATCCAATAACCATGAATGAGTCATGGTCTTTGTTTCAATGACCTTGAATGAGTCATGGTCTTTGTATCAAAATCTTTGTACTTTTAAAATTCGTACTTTTAGACTTAGAAAATTTTTTTGCCCCCGGGGGAGGGAGGGGGTATGTGGTCCAGCAGTGATATGGTCTAGCGGCCACATAACCATCTACTTTTTAACTAATTTTTTAAATTTTATTTATACAAATTATATTATTTTTTTATCTATATTATAATTTTAAAAATATTGTAATATTTTATAAATTAAATTATTTTTATAATATTATAATTTAAAATTTTTTAAAAACAATAATCAAACACGATTTAACTTACTTAAACTATTAAAAAACATTCAATACATTCGTAGTCATAACACTTTGCACATTAATCTTTGGATCCAATGACCTTATCAGAAATGCTTCACATATCACGCGTTCCAAATAAATATTAAAACTTTTCAACAAAATTCTAAAACCAGACATTCCTATTTCACTTATACAGCCTCTCTTGTGCTCACTAATATTGATCAAACCCTTCAATCGACTATGCTCTAGAATTCGAGTACATAGATGACGGGAAGTCTCTCCAATGTATGTGGCATTACAACCATTACATGTCAATCCGTACCTTACACGAATTAGAGACGATATTAATTTTCCATCTAAATTTCCCATCTGTTTACTTAACGTCCTATTATAATTTGTAAAACCTTCAGAGTACGGCAATATTAACAGAAATTTAGGAACATTTTTATTGTTGATGATAAAAGAGACTGTTGAGAAATTGAAAATAAATTCTAAGTATCAATGTTTTGAAAAGTCAGAGTGTAATTTGACAAATGAGTGTGAATTGACTGTTGATTTAAATAATAGTAAAAACCTTTATAAAAAGAATGAGCCTAAGCCGAGCCTGATAATTCCAATTGAGTTTATACTCTGGGTTCATTTTCCTCATCGGAAATTCTAGCGAAAATTCTAAAATAAAATGTTTAATATTGAAATATATAATAAAATAAACATAACATATTTTTAGAGTGAATCCATTTTAAAAAAATGAATAAATAACGGAGTCAAACATTGTCTGGAAACCATATTCTAGGGATGTGAGAATGATATTCAAATTATTAATTAAAGTAATTAAATAAATTATAATAATAACAAATAAATTAATTTAAGATTGTGATAGAAGAAAATCATTTGAAGGCAAAGCTATGGAAAATTGAATGAAAAATTCATAATATTATAATAATAAATTTAAGTTCTTATCATCATTTCGACAAATGAGCAAAAAGAGCTACAATTAAGAACCATTAAAGACGCATTTCTTATCACATTAAAGAATAAAGACTACAAAGATTATGTGGTGTTATTACCAGAAATTAAATTTTTGATAAACTCCACCTTTATAAAAATCTCACAGACACATAGCAAAAGATTTTTTGTATAGCACATTACGGCTTATGAATATTCCAGAAAGAAACAAAACCTATGATATTTCGGGCCAGATACGTGAAAAGAGCTAATAAGTAAAGTTGGTCAATGGAATTTGAATTCAATAATATAAATTCATTTTTAATTAATTTAAGAGGTGAAAGCGACAGAAATTCATTGCAATACATAGAGGTATAAGACAATTGTAAAACCTCTAAAGAGTTGAGATGGGAATGGACTTAACAATGAGGTAAAACCTTCTATTGATTCAACGTGTAGTAGCTTTCTTCGTGTACTGGTCACTTACTCATGGATATTCCATATCCTTTCTACAATACCAACGTAATAGTCAAGCAACATATTATCATGGGTAAAATGATGGGAATTAATTATCAAAATGTCGCCTATGGATGAATTTAAATAAATATCTTTCAAAATCAAAAGTAAAAATTTGCAGTTAAGATAACTAAATTTCTATTTTTTAGGTAAAATAAATAAATTAATTAATTTTTATTTCGCTAAATATATTTGTTTTAATATTAACATTTTTACACAACAATTTTCAAATTGGAGAAATTTTAACCTCTAACAAAATGAAGGCCTCAATTCATGAAAAATACTTAGCAACTTCTTGGCCTGAAAAATATGATTTATAGATGCGTGAAAGTTTGTGAAACTGTCAATTTAAACAATTAAAACAAAGGTTTCAATTAATTCCTTAAGAACAATTGAAGCATTATAATTTATTAAATGAATAGCAACTTTTATAAATTAAATTGTCCCCATTTATAATTATATCGAACAATTAATAGAAATATTTCAAGAAAACAATTATTTATTATTATGAATTTATCTCATTATTAAAACAAAAAAATATTATTTAAATTTGTTTAGATAAAAGAAGGCAACTATGTGATAATCATTCAAGCGTTTTCAAATGGCTAAAAATTGGAAATGAAATATATTTGGGTTCTCTGGAAATTTGGTAACGTCCAGGAACTTGGGAAATGTGAATTATTACCATTGTATTACATAATCATTAAAGATTTGTTATTTTTTGATGATACTTCATTTATGTTCATTTTGACAAATAATTCTACACTACAAAAGAAGACAAAAAAGTGAAAGATTGTTCATTTTCACTTCAAAAATATAATTTCTAAAAGTCATAATCTGTATATTTCTCATTAATTGTATGCTTAATTACACAATATATGCCTTATGCTCCCAATTATATCTCCTTTTCTTGGCGAGAAGACCTGATCGTGCATTGCTTGGTCAAAAATTATCTTTCTACTAATTAATCACATTAATACATTATCTTGCAATAAAATCTTATTCCTTGTACTTGAGTACAATTTTCAGCTGTAATAACTGAACTGTTGTACTTATCCAATTTTAAAACGTACCTTGAAAAAAACGATGAGTCATCCAATGATCTTGAATGAGTCGTGGTCTTTGTTTAAATGACTTTGAATGAGCCATGGTCTTTGTTTAAAATTTTTTGTACTTTTAAACTTAGAAAAAAATTTTACCCCGGGAAAGGGGGAAGGGGTATTTGGTCCAGCGGTGACATGGTCTAGCGCTGACATAACCATCTACTTTAAAAGTATTTTAATATTTTTTAGTGTTTATTTATTAGAAAATTAAATTATTATAAAAAAATAATTTGTTTAAATTATAAGTTAATTCATAATATTTTTAATGGGTTTTTTGTAACTGAGCATGAAAGTTATGCTGTCGAAATATATCGTACGAAAGAGTTTTTCTTGGCCCTTTCTTGTAATTAAATCGTTGCCAAATTTATTTAATGATTTATTTTTTAATATTATTAATATTTATCATATTATTATTTTTATATTTTATTTTTTGAAAAAAGTCTAAGAATAAGTTTGAATTGTAAAATTAATTAAGCAGTGATAACAAACTTTCGATTTATACAAATATTTTTATTGATAACAATAAATACTACACAAAAAAGAATATTTTTTTTATTTCAAATCATAAATGTTTGAGTAATATGCTTTGGGCATTTTGCTAAAAAAATATGGATTGTTTAGTTATGTTTGAAATCGTGGCAACATGGACATCATCGAATATGGAAAAACAAAAGTTCATGGAATTCTTTTCACCCTATGTGAGTCAAACCTACTGATTTCAAATGAGATCAGTCGTCTTTCATTGTCTCTCAGAATAAACAAACAAATAGTGTTCATCGCCCGTTTCATGTTCATAAAAAGGTTCCACTAGAAACCTATTGAGTTTTCTAGTACAATTTCTAATTTTAAAATTAGTATTCATTTTCTCCTCGAGCCAATCTTTAGTATCATTCCGTTAGCCAATTTTAAATAGACACTTGATTAACTGATAATTAAAACAAATTTAAACAATTAAAACAAAGGTTTCAATTAATTCCTTAAGAACAATTGAAGCATTATAATTTATTAAATGAATAGCAAATTTTATAAATTAAATTGTCCCCATTTATAATTATATCGAACAATTAATCAAATTAAAAAAAGTCAACTATGTGATAATCATTCAAGCGTTTTCATACGGCTAAAAATTGGAAATGAAATATATTTGGGTTCTCTGGAAATTTGGTAACGTCCAGGAACTTGGGAAATGTGAATTATTACCATTGTATTACATAATCATTAAAGATTTGTTATTTTTTGATGATACTTCATTTATTTTCATTTTGACAAATAATTCTAAGCTACAAAAGAAGACAAAAAAGTGAAAGATTGGTCATTTTCACTTTATCTTGTAAAATGTAGCAGTCTAACTCACTTCAAAAATATAATTTCTAAAAGTCATAATCTGTATATTTCTCATTAATTGTATGCTTAATTACACAATATATGCCTTATGCTCCCAATTATATCTCCTTTTCTTGGCGAGAAGACCTGATCGTGCATTGCTTGGTCAAAAATTGTCTTTCTACTAATTAATCACATTGATACATTATCTTGAAATATAATCTTATTCCCTGTACTTGAGTACAATTTTCAGCTGTAATAACTGAACTGTTGTACTAATCCAATTTTATAGGAAATATTAGGCATTATGTCATTCAATTTCTAAGTGAAAATTACGCCAATAGAAATATTATATTATAATATTCCCCTCACACAATAAAATGTGATTTTCTTATCGTAAATTTTATTAACTATATTATATATTTGTAATTTTCTTGCTTACTCCTGATAAATGACGTTCACATTTGCACTTGTGCCAAACAGTATTTGTGCAATTTAATTTCCAATTTGTCATTTTTTTATTAGATGTAATTATTTAGAAGAATTTTGTTTGAATAATTAGTCCGAATTGAATGGGCAGATTTTGAAATACAAATAAATCATTTAATAGTTTTATGTTTAGTTTTATTTGTATGGAAAATTACAAGTTATCACGGTCACCAAAGTTGATCCCGCTTCTTGGAATTTGCAGTGAATATGATGAATCAAATGTCCAAAAATTTATGAAGAAAAGCAGAAGAGCGGCTAAGGTGTTTGGGAAGCAGAGGTTTTCGTTATTTTACTTTTGATTTTGACAGGAAACGCTTATTCAATGTTCCATGTGCTTGAAGACAATTTGTGACAAAAAATGTCTTTAGAATGTGTAATTGTTCGTGGAACCAAGGTGGATGTGACAAATGAACACATGCGACCAGAAATTTGTTGCTTGGGCGTCAATGTTGATACAAAAGAGCAAGGAATGATTGAATGAAAGACAGTGAAAATTCTGTTAAAACATCAAGTACAAGGATTTCTTGTCAAATTTTGAAGGTAATGCAAGGACGGTGAAGTGGAATTGGATTGATAGCGCTCCAGAAGCACTGAAGCCTTCTATATCTCAATACAAAGTTCCACACGAAGCCGAAAACAAATTTAACGAGGCTGTTGAAAGTTGGATTAAGAATGGATGGTTGCAGACTTATAGTGGAGAGATTAAAGCTGTGCTTCCTCTGATGGCGGTTACCCAACAAAATTAAGCAAAAGTGAGACCAGTATTGGATTATGGAAAAATAAACGAATATGTCAGAATGCATTAGCATATGCTTGTCAAAAGAAATTGAGGAAATAGCGGAGATGGGGTGAGGATGTTGTTGTTATTGATTTAAAATCAGCATATTTACATATACGTGTTGACAAATCTTTGTTGGCCTTCCAAGTAGTTAAGTTCAAGGAGAAGACGTTTGCACTCACAAGACTCGGTTTTGGTTTTAACGAAATCATGACGACTATATTAAAACATGTTTTATCAAAGGATGCTGGCATCTGCAAAGCAACGGATGCATACATTGACGATATATTTGTAAATACAAGCCTGGTCTCAGAGGAATCTGTGATAAAAGACCTTGCGAAAGTTTGGATTGGAGGCGAAGGATCCAGAGTTTATTGATGGCACTAGAGTTCTTTAATTAAAATTTGTCAGAACATATAGGAAATTGATCTGGAATCGGGATAATCAAGTTGATGAATTGCAGGAGAGTCACCAAGCGACAACTGTTTTCATGGGCTGGGCAAATGATCTGACATTTTCCGGTTGCACGTTGATTGAGACCGGCTTGATCGTTTGTAAAACGACTCTCTGGTGACAGAGGATGGGATCAAAAAGTGGATACAATGACAGTGGTGATAATGAGAGAGATCGTAGATTAAATACAGAAACAAGATCCAGTCAGAGGAGAATGGAATGTGAAAAATACTGATTCAGGAATTGTTTGGTGCGATGAAAGCAGTCCTGCAATTGGAGTAGTTTTGGAAATTGCACAAGTCAGACTATGCAGCCCACATAAATTTTGCCGTATTGTAGGCGGCTTTAAATGGAATAGAAATAGCTATCAGTTGAAATTTGCTAGCCATTTTACTCAAGATAGATTCGGCTTCGGTATATAGCTAGTTGAAGGCAGTGCTCAATGATGATTTCAAATCAGATGAGATGACCAGGGTGCCTAATGTGTGAGTGTCACAACTGAAAAACAGATGCAACGATTTTGAACCTAGCTTAGAGACTGCATTAAGTGCAAGCAGGGTTCATGAAAACATGAATTTAATACAAAGTTGCCATGCGGATCACAATTTTAAAGTAAACCGGACATTGTTCTCAGCTAGAAAAATGGATCCACCCGTCTAATGATCATCAATCAAAGAAATTGTGGGACAGAGCCAAACATGTTAACGATTCAATCCATCACCTATAAAATGGTCAAAGGAACATTTGAGTGTATCAGAGGTTTGGCAAAGGCTAGCAGTGGATACAACGCATTATGGTAATTTTTAGCGTAATCGATTGTAGACCAATCAGATTCTCAATCTGGCGGAGGTATAAATCGGAAAATGAAATAGACTTTCGTGATAATCTTGATTGAACCTATGTATAATTTGATAATAGTAATTCTGTTCAGTACGAGAGGAAACGCAGATTCAGATCACTGGTAAATGTGCTTGATCGAAAGGTCAGTGGCACGAAACTACCATCCGAGAGATTAAGAATAAACGCTTCTAAGTCTGAATCTCGCCTAAAAATCGTAATATTTTGTGCCATATGAGGCACTATTATTATTCATTAATGCTAGTTAATGAATGTGGCTTAGCCATATATTTAAACTTTAAATAGGCTATGTAAATCGTTTAGATGTTTGAATCATTTTTACTGATTTATCTGTTGGCATTAAATTTTTGTAGTCGACTTACTTTACGGTCGGGGAAGCGATAATGGGGTGTGTGGAAACGAAACAAGGATCAATTAATAATAGAAAGTTTTTCTAATAAATTAAAAAGAAAATATTCGATCAGGAATGGGAAATGGATCCAATACACCATACCTATTCGAAGAAGCATGGAAACTGACTTACGGTAAAACAACAGCGTACATGTCAGTCAAGAGAAAAAATCATGAACAAAAAAAAACAAGTCAAGCGTAAAACAAAATTAAAAAAACCACAAAAACAAAGAGAAAAAATCAAACAAAGCACATTGTGATGAATTGTGGACTCATCTGTATTTTTTATTGCTCAATATTTTTTTTAACAGGAACTAATGGGGATGAAATTCAAAACTTCGCAGTATAAACTGCTCAAATTCTTACGCTTCCTCGACTGTAAAGTAAGTCGTTTACAAACGATTCTTAATATCCCCAGTTTGATTTATTATTAACTCTGATACTTTAACTCAAAGATTAAAACAATTTTATAACAAAATCATAAAGGAAATGAAAATCAGAGTGAAATAGTATTTTGGTCTTGAAGTTGTTAGAAAAGAGTGTTTAGTGGCTTTTCTCGTTTTAAGAAGTATTTTATAGTATTTTAAAAGCTATTTTATGCATCTTTCATAGACTTTAAAAACTCAGGAACAGTATACTGATTTGCTCTGAATTTTATAACTAAATTTCTTTATTTTTATATTTTGATAATAAAATCTATAAATAGAAAGAAATTTATAAAAGGATAAAACAGAAGAAGTTATTGAAAAAATTTTTAAAAATTAAATTAATAAATAAAAACTGTGAAATTAGATATAAAAATAGAAAATGTAAAATTTCATATTTCATATTTAGAAATGTTTAATTAATAATAATAATAATAATAATAATAATAATAAAATTAAAATAATATTAATAATATCAATAATAATAATAATAATAATAAATAATAATAATAATATCAATAATAATAATAATAATAATAATAATAATAATAATAATAATAATAATAAAAATAATAATAATAATAATAATAATAATAATAATTTAAATATTGTGGAAGAACTGAAGAGGATTATTTAATAATCGAATCTTTTTCAAAAATATAATTACTTCACGAGAAGTTCTTATTTGGTTATTGACTTGTCTGTTATATTAATTTATGCTGCTACCAAGAAATCACCGTTTTATACTTGTAATAAAATAAATAATAATTATAATGATAATAAAAATTTAAACAAAAATTTAAATTTGCGACTTTATATAAACAAAAATTAAATTTATTTATGTCACGCGAAGTAACAGTGTATGTGGTTATGTAAACAGGTTTACCACGTTGAACTTTAGAGTTACATCATACGTGTTATACTAAACCCGATGCTTACATAATAGTATATGAAAATAATTCAATATTACTCGCATAAAAGTTACATAATACACACATAAGCCTTTTGTTTGGTCTGGACATAATATAATACTAATACTATTCTAAAAAGTCAACTAACAATGAAAATGATTCTTAAATCATATACCAAAATCATATATAGGGTTATGACGAATGCTTGAAAATTATATATTTGAACTTTGATAGTAGCTGCTGTTGATTATTGATGCGAATAACATCAATGTTGCATGTAAGAACGATTAATCTAGGTTGTTGTTAGTATTCCTGTACTAAGAAGGTTTTACAATATATAGAATTAAGATAAGCAGATAGTTGCAAAATAGTTTCTATTCGTGTAAAGTTCCTAATATGGTCATTAATAAATAAGAAACTCAGTTTGAATTACCTTTGGATATTTTTGATTTTAAAATTTTATTAAAAATTTTTAATAATTATTTCTAACGAGTTATATGTGAAACATTGTTAATAAAGTCATTGGATTCAAAAATTTTTGTGCTGAGTTAAATTGTGCTATGTTAAATTGTGATAAATCGATGTTCTTTTTGAGTTTAAATTTTTTATTTTAATATTATCTTTTTCATGCATATGTTTTATTTTAAATCCTTAATATTATTTTTGTTGTCTTATTTTAAGTAAAATGAATTAAGATTTTAATTTTCAATATTAATTTGAGATTTTATTTTATATTAGTGAATTTATTTGATTTATATAAATGTTAAAATTAATGTAAATTAAAATATTTAAAAATAATTATTTGTTCAAAATATATTATTCAAAAATTTATTTTGGTTGTTTTGATAACAGCTACTCTGTCGAAATATATTTTAAAACGATTGTTTGAATCGTGTTTTTTTTCAATAAAATCCCTGCCACTACAGATAACTTAAAAAAAAGGTGTTCAAGAAAATTTAATTTTGAAATTTGAGATGAATAGTTTCTCATCCGAAACAAAGTGAGTAACATTATCAAGCATAGAAAAAAATGTAAAGAATTCAAATAGTTTAAAAAAAACTATGTGAGTTCTATGTGAAAGAAAATATCAATCAAAGAAGAGAAAGCTGAAGTATAGTTAAACTTTGATTATGAGTGATCAGCACCTATCTCAGATTGAAATATTTCATATTTAATTTTATGAATAAACATTACGAAAATCTGCTATGGACAAAAAAAAATTTAAAATGTATTGTTATTATTATTATTATTATTTCGCTTTGATTTTGATTAGTCTAATTATTTGCTACCAGTCATATAAAATAAATAGTTAAAACAGTAAAACAGTCATGCTTATTCTTGTTTTATTATGTAAACTTTTGTTTTACCACACTTACCTTGTTGGTTGTCAGAATATAATTGAATGTGGATTGCAGGCAATAAATTCCTTCAAAAGTTGTTTTGTCATTATAAATAATTACTGTTACTTGCCTCAGAATTCTTTATTTTCTACTCAAGGATCAAAACAAGCAATTTATGAAAAGCAAACTAAAAATATTTTATTATTTAGATTGATGTCGGGAAGTGGAGTAAATGGTTACCAATATTTCACTGGTTTTGGTGGTACCGGTCAACGGTTAACCGAGGCTACAGCAAGTAATTTGAAGAATTTTAGAAGTTTACTCATAGAGGAGTGGAGCACCATTCGGCCGGTAACCCTAAATGTCACAGCTTGGGATTACACTGATCAAATGAGTGTGGTCTTTACGTTTGATGTACAACTCACGAATTCTGTGACATCGTGGTTCAACAAGAACAATTTGATATATTCTTTTCCCTGGGATGTGAATTATTTAAAGTCTCTAACATACAGCTATTTTGAGATTGGGAATACTGTTCTTGGACGATCTTTTTACATGAATTTGAATAATATCGGAGGTTGTCATCTAGATACCGGAATATTTGGAGTATTTGTAGCACCGGCATGGTGCCCATATGAAACTTACTGGCCAAATGGAACAACGTTCGCAAGTCCACAAATTCAAACAACTATTGAAAATCAAACTATTTGGAATAATTACAGAAAGCAACTAAAATACCTTGAGATTTCTGGATCATATAACTCAAGCGTAACTTTTTATTCGGCAATTTGATAGGATTTATCACAGATTTTAATTACTTATAAGTTCATGAAATTTATTTATAATTTTGTTTTAGTGAGTAACATAAATATTTATTTATAAATTATTTATTTTCCCGCTTAGTATTCCTTAGTATTTTTCTTAGTATCCTTTTGTTTTGTGCAACAATTCATTGTTTTACTGCTGCTGGAAATAAATTGTTAACGAAAATTGAAAGTGCAATTTAAACGTTACCAGGCCTTTCTAATAATTTTGTTACAATGATAATTTTCGCAATGCATCTTTAGCGAATATACACGAACAAAAAGAACTAACGAAAGAAATAGGAGAGTCTATATTTGAATATTCAGGAAGTCTTAAAGAAACACCAGCAAAAAAGTATGTTAGATATGAAATGACTTGAGAAATAAATTGTAATATATTTCAAATATTTAGTCAACTCCCATCCAAATAAATTTTATATAGGAATTTGCGCTACATATATAAAACAAAATCCTTTTAATAAAATTGTATTCCGAGTTGAACGAAATAAAATCAGATTTAAAAGATTATCAAAAGTGCAAAGAATGCAGAAAAGAAACATATTTAGAAAAAGAAAATTTGTAAAGAATTGATGATGATAACATGGACGATTTTGAAGTGATCGAGAGGTTTTTACAGAACTAATATCCTTTATTTTAGGTAAAAATCCAAAAAAAAATTGATGATCAAATTATAGAGTTAGATAGAAGAATATATGAAAAAGAACTTGTTGGGAGTGGCTGGATACTTAAAAATATTTAACAAATTAACCAATATAGAAGAAACGTATATAAAACTTCCATTTAAGTCGTTTGTTGTTCTTAATATTCAAAATACTGATGTTAAGTACTTTTATGTGTTTTTCACCTCGGATTTCTTTATAAGCGGCATAATATTTTCTACACCATTTGACTATGAATACCTTAAATAAATCTGATTCATAGTCAAATTTTGTAGAAAATATTATGTTAAGTGTTTTGTTTGATGTATTTTAGCATATTTACATCTAGTCAGAACAACAGAACATCCATATTGTGCAAAGAATTATAAACTATTTGAGAATGAATTGAATTTGGTAGGAATAGATTTCCCATTTACCTTGAGTGGGATAAAGAAATTTCAAAAACAAAACCCTAAAATTCTAATTAGTGTCTTCATGATGAATAGTTAGAAAAAAGTTTCTATAATACTTCGAAATCATTTAGACCCTAAACCAGGGAGGGAAACCGGTTTTCTCTGCAGCACAGTATACCAACAGATATACTGTTAAGCTTTCTTAGTTCAACTCATGTCGTAAAGGTTTGTCAACGAACCCGACTCTAATTGCAAAATAATTTTCTGGTTTCTAGCTCGTCTGGTTTTCTTCCTTTTCGTCAGAAGCCTTTGCTGTAATATGAATATCATTTTTTAAAGTAATAATTTCTGGTTCAAGCCACATATTATTCATATTAATATTATTTGAAGGATTTTCTGTAATTTCTTCTGTTTTGATATAGCTATCAAATGAAAAACTCATAAATAAAACTTCCCATAAACTTTTTAAATTCTTGAAAACGGTTGCCAAATTCGTGAACTATATTCCTAATTTCCTCGATACATTTTCTCAGTCGTAATCATTAGAGAGAACTTTTTAATTGTCCAACATGTTTTGAAAATCTGACAAATTTTGATTCTGAAGCCTTCATAATGATTAAATAATATTTACCTTTGATTGCACAAACGAACGACATAATACTCACCGCCAACTAGCAAAAAGGATATTTCAAATATTTTTAAACATTTCCAAACTGCATTGGTTTATTTATTAAAACAACTTACTAAATATCCATTCCTACAAAATGAATAAGATTTAGTAGGCCAGCTGTTATTTGATAGTTTCGTAAGGACTCTTTTATTTATCATTATTTATTTTATATTTAAAAATTCATTTAGCTTTCGAAGGGAATTAATATATGAATTGTATATTTATTTATGGCGGTCGACCAAATATCATTCTTCGATCGACCGGTAGATGGCGGTCGAGGTTAATGACACTCATGCTATATAATATCTATATAAGATTTGATTGGTTATAATTACAAATTTAAATAATTAATTTCTAATTATTTGAGGTGGAATATTATTCCGAGTTCAATTTTTGATATCAAGCAAAATGCAAAAGTAGCATTTGAAATAATATCAATTTCAGAATGAAAGATATTGCGATATTTATGGTGGGTTTCTGGGAGTTGAAATGTTTGGAGACTATATGATTATTACCCAGACAACCGAATACAAACATTTTTGCTTACCACTCGGTACCAGTTACTGAGTAACGTTGGAACTGTATCCGATTGGGTGGATCGTCCGCAAAAAGTGAGTGCTATTACTAATGTTATAATTGCATAAATGATCCATGGTGCCAACGAGTTTTCAATCGTCGTGTGGTCTATTTTGATTTTAAGGTCACATTCTTTCCCTATTATATTCGAAGCATGATGTATACTTCCTTCGTGAGTTAGATACCTCTAATACTTGTCAGCGCAACTTATTTTACAGTTGAATTGGTACCACCCTCAAATTCCTTCCTATTATTTATTTGACCCTAATGTTACTACTTGTTGTCATTCCAACTATCAATATCATTAATATTTGTATCATAATTATTTTTACTGCCGCCATTATTACTGTTTTATTAATATTTTTATTACAATAGGGATTGTTCTTATTATCATTATTTATACTGTTAATATCTCTATTATCCACTACTACCTTTGAATTCATTATTATCATAACCACTATTACTGTCATTTTTATTAATATTACTAGCGTACACGTTGCACGTTGCTGCGATCTCAAAAGAAAGAGATTCAAGGACAAAAAAATGAAAACAGCACATTGAGATTTATTTTTTTTATCCAGTGTCGATACGAATAAATCAGAATGTTTTCCAACACATGAAGTGGCACATACAGTTGTCTATGTGAGAAGTATGGATTTTCCAAATCTATTCCACACACTTGCAGTTATTTTCGTTGTGCTTTGTTAAGGGTCATTGATAAGCGAGTCGCACTGCAAACTGTAAACCAATTAATTCAAATGGCATATATTTTGGGACAATTGTGGCTTCAATATTTTTTGTTTAGCAAAAGTCTCGTATCATGGATTGATGTTTCAGAGAAGAATGATAGGCACTCCAATTTTCAATATTAAAATGTGCGATGGAATACCTGGCAAACGTCATTTGGAAACATAAATTGTACTTGCCTATTTCTGCCAAGAAATGTTTCGATTGTTTCCTACTGTGCAGCACATTCGTGGAGTTTCAGTCTTAAATTTTAATGCACCGCATAAATTCGCATAACTTGTTCATTTTTCCAATAACGACATTACGAAGAAGACTGTACTAATAATCCGTATCGTTATGGAAAGCAGAAGAATTCAAATCAACAAGCATTGTCCGTCTTGTTCAAACATTGTGTTCTTGATTGGTTCCCAGTTTTGCTATCCGCTGGTCCTTTGTTTCAAGCGAACGGCTTTGAGCAATGCATTCTCTATCGGCTCTCAATCTTAATTCTGGTTGCCCTTTTGTTTTATTTAAGATGTTTTGAGCAATGCGTTCTCAAACAGCTTCAAATATTGAGAGTAGTCGTTTTTCTGTTTCATTTGAGCGGTCGTGAGCCAAGAGTACTCAAATTGGCGCCCAATTTTGATTTTCGTTGCTTATCTGTTTTTGAAACTCGCAATGCTTTTTCTTTCGTGCTTCAGTTGTAGATCGACCAATCGATTACCATTTGGGGAGATAACTGTCTTATATTTTTAATATTTAATCTGTAAGTAAATGCACATAAATGAATAATCAAACAAATATTTAATTTATTTGAATTTCAAAATTTAGTATATTATTACACACTACAAAATTTAAAATTTTTCAATATAGTAAATTAATGATTAAAAATAATGATTAACAATTATTCTTATTTGCATTGAATTTTACATAAATTTATTAGTTTATCGTTATATGTTCGTTGTTAATTCACCATTAATATTATCTCTATTGAATTGGTACCTTTATTATTATCACAACTATCATTATTATGGGTATTATCAATTATTATTACTATTATATCATATAATTGGTATCATTATTACTGTCAAAATCGTTATTATTACTATTATTGTTATTATTCTTCTTATTCGTCTTCTTATTAAAATTAAAATTATTATTATTATTGGCAGTAGTCTTATGGCAGATTTTGTTATCATTATTGATTTGCACTTATTTAACTTTCCATTCATCGCCTGCATATGAATGGAGTCACGTGAGAACCTTATATACCAAGCCCCATTGAGATAAATTCCGCTATAATTCAAGTTGATACATAAATCAACTTGTCGGAATTTATTTTGTGAAAAAATAAATGTATTTCAGCCATTTTTTAAATGGCTGCTAAGTAAGTTATTTTTTATAGCTAGAAAACTTAAAGTTAAAAAACTTTAAGAGTTGAATTATGATTTCATAAGGAAATATGATCATAATTCAAGCTCTTAAATATAACTTTGATCAACTATTTCATATATATTATTATAAATAATATTTAGGAAATCAAGTAAGTAACAATAACTAATTTCCAAAAATATGTATCTTTTTCGGATATTATTCTAAAAAAAGTGAGTTAAATTATTTTTGAAGTTATAAAAATTATTAATTGCATTAAATAATTATATTTTTTATACATATTTTGAAAAAAATCGTCGATTATGTACACAAAATAATTTGGTTTATGATTATATTTTAAAATTTACCAATATATTTTAAAAATTTATGCTTTTTTTCGGATTTCAGGTTTTGCTTGTTTTTGAGAGAAATATCTGAAATATTAAATTAATTTTAGTTTTAAGAGTAAATCTTATGAAGATACATTCTCATTTAATAAAAATGTCTATAAAATTATTTATTATAGGTGTTTTTTCAATTTCGGATGGCTACATGTTAAAGGTTTACATGCGTATTTTATTATGGGTTGTGTTAATGCGCATTATTTTATTTCTCTCTCACTCTTTATGTTTCTATAGTGTAGGGTTTGTCTCAGTGACTATTTTACAAGCAACCTCAAGGTGAGTTGGTGTGTTTATATGCTATAGATTTATTGATTTTTGTTTTATATTATAGGTGATTTATCTCAACTTCGCTTGGTTTAACAGCGTGACGATAACTCAGAGCTTACTATTTATATTTTAATTTTGTTGAAATTAAATTAATGTAAATAAAGCTATTGTCAATTGTCTTTTGTTGTATTTTAATGTCGATGATCGTTTCTATTTTGTTATTTACAGTCTATATTCTTAGTAAAGCGAGAATGATATTATTATTTGGTGTAATGAATGCGAAAATCTCAGTTATATTTTCACATTTAAACAGGAATGCTTATACATAATCAAACTGCATGGAAATCATGGAACACTTAATACTCAAAGATCTTAATGTGACGATGATTTCAAAATCGACTAATTTTAAAATCAGCTGCTGGCAATTATATTATATTTCAGAGACTATCGATCTAATTACTTCTATTGAACGTGGCAAAATCCAAAATTTAGTCTAATTTATCAATGTCATAAAAATAAGTCATTGGCCAAAAAAGACCTCTCAGTTTTCTGTTCATTGCTATATATATATATATATTCATAATTTTAAGTTCCAGCCAGTTGTTTTACAGACATTCCGTTACAGACGCGGAACCGTTGGCGATGGAACCGCCCATACCAAGCCCGACTAGATGTGTTAGATTTTAATTACTTGTAATATGTATCGGCGGTAGGCCGGAAAAACATACATTCTTATACAATGCGCACTCTTCATATTCACATGCTCTCATGAACTATCATGTTCACACAAACCACTTACCAGTGTTGATTGTTCGAAAGCAAGGCTCTCAGAGAGTTTTCATTAATATCAAATCCAGCAAATTTTTAGTACTAAGTAAGAGTGAAAATCTGTGAAAAGACATCAGTATATGTATTTATAATTTGAATCTGACCATGCGTGTTCTTTTTATTGTGATAAAACAAAATTTGACCTTGAAATTATTTGTGTTATTTAAACGTAATATATATTATTTTCTTAATTTAAATCGAAAATTTATTTCTTTAAGTTTTTAATTGAATTTCTTTAACCAAAAATATTTTATTCTAATTCGTTTTATTCATTAATCTTCTACTTTTATATAAATTGTCGATTTTTGTCAAATTTTTATTGTTATTATGTTATTTTTATGTTAATTTTGTACAGTTCTGGATGCATTTTGTAAATACTTTATTTTAGTTTTGTGTTTCTTGATTTTATATTTTTTCAAAGTTTTGGGTGTTTAGTTGATATTGTATATCATATTTTAAGTCATCTTGGTGTTAGGTTTTCGTGTTCTATAACTGATACATTAAAACAATCTACAAGGCCCAAACCTTTATGCCAAAGAATATATTGAAGTTGATATATATGTAAAGAACCGGTGTGATAGACTTGTATGAAGGGGTTGAGGAAAAGAACTCTAGACGGCTGGGGCTTTATGGTATTATTTTAACACTACTTTCAACCAATTGTAATTCCAAACCACATATGTCCATACTAGAAATTAGTTTATCCATATTTTTCATATTTATTTTATATAATAGCGATGAAAAAAATAAACAATTGGCCGAAGCTTTTCAAGTTCTGTAAATCTGTGTTGATATTGATGCAAAATTTCTCGTAACCTATTACCAAACTCATCAGAACTATAAACTTCTATGTTTGAACCAATTTCATCTCTAAGATATGAATATGTTTCAAGTAGTGAGATACAGGCCCACTTGGATAAATAGATATACCCCCTCCCCACCCATGTAAATATTTTTGTCCTTAAGCTTAAAAGTACAAATTTTAGTAGGACAAAGACCATGACTCATTCAAGGTCATTCAAAATTTCTCAAAATCATAGTATTTTTTTAAAATTTTACTTAATATTATTATTATTATTATACTATAATTAAAATGATTATTACTTATTATAATGAATATTATTAATATCACTATTATTATGATTACTTAGTATGATTACTTATTGTTTTTATTAATATGATTTTTCTAATTATTACATACTATTTTATTATTAATATGATTATTACATATTATTATTATTATTATTATTATTATTATTATTATTATCACTATTACTTATAATAAAAAACAATAATAACTAATAATAAATTCAAACAAAAATACATTTACAAAATATAAAAACAAATCATGTCGGTTAAGTTATTATTCGCGTTTCTTCAGGCTGGGAACTCGTCATGAAAATATAATAAAAGTTATTATATTTCTAGATAACAAATTATAATAAGTTTAAAAATAAAACTATAAAAAATAATATTATGAAAATGAAAACTATAACAAGTTTTCATGTTAAAAAATGAAAACCAGAAATTTACTTGCTTGATTTTCCGAATGGATTAGTGGGCAACTATTGCTCGGTAAAATAGTATAGAAACTCACTTTACTAGGTCTTTTAATGATTTCCATGAGGGTTTTGATATCCATGCCATTTGACATAGTATTGTTTATCCTTACCCACCATTTTAGTTTTCGATATGTTCTGAATTCTAAACACTGTAGGTTTGGAAATGACTTGTAATTGCTGTTCATAGAATTTCCCTTGTATTACATTGTTATCCCTATCTTTAATAAGATACATTACAGGACTCTGTTTAGTATTAATTTTTGTAATTCGAAATACTTACTATCTAATTACTATCAAAGTTTTTGATGAAAAGTGAAGCAGATAGTTTTCTAATTCTAACGTAATCTCCAACTTTATATTTTGGTTTTGTAATTTTTACAACATTTTTTAGATCGTACTGGTGTTTTTGAGCTGATATCTATAGATCTCAAACCACTCAGACCTCGATGTGATGAATTATTATAACTAACAAGTATTTTCGGTAATACATTTATCCATATTTTATTACCTTGATGCACGAAATATTTCTTCAATCTATCCCTTAATGTCCGGTTAAATCTTTCAACATGAGCAGCTTTGTATTGAGAATGTACAAAGTAATGATTTATTTTGAGACGATCCAGGATTTGCTTAACTTTACTATTTCAAACTCCTTGTCTATAATAATAATAATAATAATAATAATAATAATAATAATAATAATAATAATAATAATAATAATAATAATAATAATAATGGGCAAATTGTCTGGATGCCCATCTTTAAATATATTATTAATTTCTTTAGATATTTCCTCTGCAGATTTTATCTTTGTTGGTACACTGCGGGCAAAACGACTGAAAACATCAATACATGTTAAAATAAATTTATGATTGCCCCATTGTTTATTCTAATCCACCTAATAATGATATTGCTAATAATTATATAGCGCCGATAAAACCACCTTGTTGTATATATATGATTTTTCTCATTTGCTTACGATTTTTATTATTTACTAGCGATAACAAAGGTTTTCGATGTTTATTCAATACTAATTTTTTAGTTTTACTGATTTTAATTTTTCCTCTGACTACCTTTAGTAGAAATTTGAGTAAATCATCGACAACAAAATTTGGAAATGATTGTAAAATAGACATTCTTTTCATACTAGATGCCTTTAACAATGCATTAAAATATGCATTAACAATTTTAACTCTGTTCTTTTTATTTGTACTTTTAATAGGGTTTTTCGAAATTAAATTCATTGCGTGGAAATTCTCGGTTATTAGTTTTTTAGATTGTGTATAACTAGTTTTTGGTGGATCTTTTTCAGTCTTTAATTTCTTTTTAATATTTGTCTAAGTTTTAGGACATTTTTAAGCCTGGATTTCATAAATATTTTTACATGTTAATGTTTTCAACTTTGTTTATAAACCATGGCACCTTCTTTATTGAAAATATCTGTTTTTACCCGTAAATTATCATTGCATTGTTGTGTTAAATCAAGAAATATATGTCCATGTGGTGATTTTGTTGCATCTTGAAATGCACTGATAAGAAAATTACGAGCAAGAAAATCAATAACTGTTGCATCTCTAGGATTCTTGAAAATAACTAAATATTGAACATTTAAATTCCTTGTTCAATGTGCGCCACCCTGATGAAATAGATTTTGAGTAATAAAGATCACAGTAACACTAACATGTATACTGATCTTTGTGAATAAATTATTAAATTCCTTTTCTTTATTAGCTTCCTGATACAAATAATCGATAATGATGACATCACCTTTCCTTAATCAACTTGACCAGTTTTTATCGAAACCCTTTACTATTTTCATGTTTTTCAATTTACAGAAATTATCTTGAGTTAATCCATGTTCTTCATCTGCACCCCTATGCCAATAAATCTTGTTGAATTTTGTTTGGAATAAATTAGATTTCAGTAATTTACACATATAGTTTTACCACTAGCACTTGGTCTGACGATTTGATATACCGCATCATTTCTTAATTCCATTATTAATTTGTATAATTATAGGTTTTTGTTTATATTATATAATTTAATAAACTCTTTCTGAAAATCATATATAATATAGATTAATATTTCTTTATTGTTTAATTATGTTATCAAATATAAATTATAAAGGAACTTTTGACGTGTCAAAAGTGACGTTTTCGAATGGTAAACCCCAACAAATTGTTGATAGAAGTGGAAAGTACCGTATAGTATCTTTCAAATCCGGCAAATTCAGAATCATGGGATACAAGAAACCTTTAGATGTCAATAAATTACAATATAGAATAAAGATATTAAAATACAGTCAATTACGGTTACCATGAATATGGGACATTCTATCAATCTATACAACATGTCAACAAAATGTCATTGTATATTCGAGCCAGAATTATTTCCTGTACTGAGGCTTTTAAAATATAACCAAACGTGTGTTAACGTGTTTGCCAGTGGGAAAATAGTCATATTAGGGTTGCAAAATCTAGAGCACAAAAATAGTGTTACAGACATACACAATGAAATCATGGGATTGGTCGATATCTGATTGGCTAATGATTGATTATAGCAACTTGCTCATACATTTTATTTCATTTTTAAAATGGAAAATACTACACCAATGACAAGTTCAGCAAAACCAAAGAACGAAATTGAAAATTATGGTAAATTTATTATTATTATTATTATTATTATTATCATTGTTTACAGATAAATATCAAGAAGTAATTTTAGAGCGTTTGTTCTTCTTTTACCCTCAAATGCGAGCAATTCAGCAACCAGCATCAATGATTCCAGATCTCGTATACACCGAGACAAATATCTGGATATTCAATATAATCGATCAAGCACTATGGGATGTTTAGTTAAATCGAACAATGAAGGATATGGAACCCGAATATCCGTGTATTCTGGATTGCAGCTATTGAAATTTCAGATACCAAAGATATGTGGAATGGTGCCTCGTCAAATCTTTTCAAAATGTTCATATATTTAAACATTTTAGAAAATAAATGTTTTATTGTTTATTTGGTTGTTTTGGTTTGATTAGTAATA
Organism: Schmidtea mediterranea; assembly: GCA_022537955.1. Lineage (NCBI taxonomy): Eukaryota > Metazoa > Platyhelminthes > Tricladida > Dugesiidae > Schmidtea > Schmidtea mediterranea. The sequence goes on along the minus strand of CM039679.1, from coordinate 311,829,846 downwards.
TTTTTTAATAGTCTGATTTTAATTGTAGAAATTTGTTTTTAAATAGTAATAATATTTGTGATTACAATAATATTATTGCAATCATATCTTATCTTGAATTAGTGCTGCATTAAGGTCATTTCTTTCAACCAGAAAATATTTTATAAGTCAATTTCGAAATCAATTCTAATATTGATTTACGTCTGTGTACGCATTCAAGCAATCATGAAACTACAATCGCGCACATAGGCGAGAGAAACGAAATTGATCATCTTACTCCTTTAAGACATTAGTGTTAACTCTGATTTATTTTGATTATATCTATTGGATTCCATATTATATATCTGATTTTCACTCTATATCTTCTTCTCATTGGTCTTTTTTACCAACCATTCTTATTTATCTTTATATAGTTACTTTATTTCTTTGACTTCCTACGATTCTACTAGTTTCATCTTTCTCCAATTTTCCTTTAATTGCCTAAGGGATTTTGGTCCGTTCCATCACATATCACTTTCTGGATATGAGATTTATCGGATTTATTTTCGTCAGAACATTGAGTCAAAATTGTTTTTACTTGGATCAGATTGATGCGATTTGTTACTAAGGGTTTGTAGTTTCTGGCATAAGTATTTAACCAGTAGAGCAAATCAAAACTATTCGACCAAATTCAAACAGATATCAAAGCTAGTTTGGCTCTAATACAGGCTGTCATTAATTCTTACCTTGATATATTCATCGTCTTTAGTGAAGTGAGCTTGTCTTTTGACATCATCATCGATATTCGTATTTCATCGGCTAAATCCTATCGTATATGTGTCACTGCTCTATAAGCTGAATTTGACGCATCTGTAAACATGCAATTTGATTAAATTCTTATTTTCTATTATCAGACATCATGCCCATAAAATGTTGTGCTCCTCTTAATCAGTATCCCTTTCTCTTAGACACAGAACCAAATGAATAGTAGACCTGTGTTAAAGATTGTAATCCAATAATTTACCCGATTCTTCAATTTCCAGTGGACATAAGTAAGCTTCTGCTGATCAAGAGAAATTATTTTTATTCTTGAATATTGGCCATCACATTTTTAATTGTATCTTGTATTTTTTCTCTTTCATCATTAACTCATTCAACTTGATTCCTAGTACAACAGTTTTCTCCGAAACCGTGGGCATTCTCTCAAATTTCAACACCACTATCCGCAGAAGTAATGGTTTACTCCGGAACCAGACCCTTTGAAAAAAGAGCTGAAGCCCATAGCAACACTCTTTTAAATAATCCCATCCCATTTTATTCGTATCAATGAGAACCTTGCCCAAGATCAAACCGTTTTCAAATTCAAAAAATACAAAATTCATTATACAGACTCTCATTTTTCCTAACTTGTCAAGGGAAATATCTCGACGGGATGATCTTTTAATTGAATGTTTTATTACATGTTGAATATAGTCAGAAAAACTTTATCTACTTTTTTCGCTAATTCAAATCTTTTATAAATTATAATTGTCATTTTATATAAGTAGTGACATATGAGGACTATGCCCCGTAGATATTTGCGCCGTAAATATTTTTTCATACTTAAAATCCAATAAAAATAAAATTGGCTCAAATCGCCTGTCGACTAAAAAGCCTAAATTATATTTGATCGATTAAAAATCATGAATATTTTTATTTCTTATTTTATTTACTTTAATTATTTGTTTAAGTCAATAATATTATTTATTTATATTTTAATTATATTATTATTAAATTTAATTGTTTGTTTTAATCAAGTCAATTATTTTATTTATTTTTAAATTATATTATTATTAAATTTAATTGTTTGTTTTAATGGAGTGAATTAAATAATTATTTATAATTATCATTTAATTATTTATTTAATATTATTATTATTTTTAATTAATTAATTATTTATTTTATATTATTATTATTGTTATAATTTTATTTTATTATTATTAACATTTTTTTTCATTTATTTTTATTTTTAAAAATTTTAATTGTAAGTCTAATAATAATTTTTCAATGTAAAAATAACAAACTTTCAATCTATGCAAATATTTTTATTGACAATAAAGATTAAATAAAAAAGATTAATTTTTATTTCAAATCAAAAATATCCGAGTAATATGCTTGATGCATTTCGGCCAACAATATATGGATTGTTGGTCATGTTTGAAATCGTGGCAACATGGACATCCATTTGAACATGTTACTCTCATACTATCTTTACAAACAATGCAATTTGCAACACATCGGTCACCAGATCCTTGAACATTGTCATAGTGAATCTCGAGAAGTTCTTCAATGTTAATCCTTGTGAAATGGTAAATTTTTGTTTCGAGAAACTCTGGTGCGCAAAAATCCAACGTAATTTTAATTCTTGGATAAAGTTCCTGAATTTTCTTTAAAATTACTTCAAAGAGATAAACTAAATAATAAAATAAAATACATATTTAAATATACATGATTTACCTTTTGACAATTTTTAATACCTAATAAAAAAAATAATACTAACTTAAAAACATAAATATTTTAAACATCAACAAAAATATACAAAAATAAAGAATATTTTCAAATAATTTATTCATTCAAAGTTCTTCATAGTCGTCATATTCTTCATTAACTTCCGAACATTCTTCTAGACTGTTACCTAAAACCTTATCACCTCTCCTATAATGACCATATGCTACACTTATATTTTTCCCCACCCAAACCCGTTTATCATCCTTATTTGTTAATGCAGTTTTACTGTTTTTAATTGTAAATAATTGATGGTTTTTACTAGTAATACGAGTTTGTGGTACCGAAAAAATTAAGTTTTTGTTATAACAATCTAGGTATGACTTATGTTTTAAGTCAGTACCCTTCAATGTTATACCCTTAGCTTTGATACTTTCATTTTTAGACAAGAGGCTATAACATTTTGGACGAGGGAACACAAACTCCTTGTATTTAAGTAATTTATTCTCGTCTTTGAACTTTCCAATGACAGAATCAAGGTTTTTACTATACAAGGGATGTTTTGGGTCATAATTAGAAGTATTGAGGAGATTATCACGAACCATAGCAGATAAAAGAATGTCTAACTTACAATTCTTAATTTCTATAAAAACGGAATTGGTGTCACCAGTAACTATATTAATTTCACAAGTGAATTCTTTTCGATATTTTTCTAACTCTATATATTGTAATTGATACATCCTAAGTTTAGATAAATCGAGTACAGTTTGTCCAATGTAACTCGGTCGATCTAAACACACCGATTTCTTATTTAATAACACAGAGACCAAATCATTGTCGATTTTAAATGATTTTCGAAAAGTTGGTTTTGAGCAATAATTAATTAACTTGTTTGTGGAATTACATAATCTTAAATTAATTCGTTTTTAAGTTTTTAAACGGTTTTTCCGTAGAGGCTATTATTTAAAATTTTATAATAGTTTTTATCTAAGTCATTTGTTGATTGCGCTCTAAGTTGTGTGTTAGTGTCTATATAATTTTTAAATATTGAATTTTGATTATATTTAATGGCTTTATGTATATGTGTAATTTTAATTTGTAAAGAAACAAAAAGATGCAAAAGTCTCCAATGAAGAACATAATTCTTCTTTGGATAATGCGTTAGCATTAACTTCTCAACCTTAGAACCCGGAGCGCACATCTTTTCAGCAGCTAGTGGAAAGTCATTAAGTTTATCATGATGAAATGTTGAGATTTCTAAATCTACTTCAAATGTCACAGCAAATGACAATGATTTAAGATCCTTTTTCAAAAATCTAATTAAATTATTTAATTGATTATTATCAGTAACCCATTCAAAATTTCCATATGGTAATGGTTGACTTAAAGCCCAACCGTAGAGATTATTTATGTCAAAGTAAAGCAGTTCGGTGTTGTTATCAGATGCTATGTGATGTTTATTAACAAAGGTTAATCCACCACGGATTCCCCCTTCGAAAAAATTATACATCTCCATGTCAGTGAGAAGTTCAATTGGTTCGTCAAGAGTCATAAGAGCCGATGCAATAGACATACCGGGAATTCCATAAAAATTAAGTGGTTCCAATCGGTTGTGAGCTAAAAACTTTGAACGAAATTGCTGGAAAAAGTCAGCCAAAAGAAAAACATCAAGTTTAAGATAAACCATCATATAATCTAGTAAAGAGTTACAATTGGTTTCTTCCTAAATAGATTCAGCCTTACTATATTCGGCTTCAGTTACATCTTGCCAAATCGGTGGGAGTTCATATGTAGTTACTAAAACTTGCAAAGTTATAAGGGAAAATGCCTTTAGTATCGATAATACTACCTACAAATTTCGAACGAGTTAAAGGAAGAGTGGTCAATATTTTAACTGCGTTACTTAATGAACTATTAATAAATTGACAAGAATCAATGAATTTTACGGTTAATCCACTGATTCTTGCCGACAAAGAAAGAAACTTTTCACTTGTTACAGGAATTCAACTTATTTTCCACGTGTTAAAATCACTCATACCATACTTGAGGATATGGTGAAGATCATACCCTCTCAAATTATGAAAAACAACTGGAAATTCAAACCTTATTTGTCGAGAAATATTACATTTGGAACAAACTGCTCCCAAATATTTTCCAGTAAAGTGATCATGGTCATTAACCGGTACTGATAAAATCTTATTACGCAAATAACAACAAGTTTCCGAAGAAAACGAAAGAATGTCTGAGTCTGTTAATAATATTTTCTTTTTATAATTATTTTGATAAAAGGTTAAACAATATTAATTGAAATATTATTTATTTCTTGTAGAAAATTAACTATACAATCATCACCCAGGAAACTCTTATATGATTTTTCACCTGTAAAATTGTTAATTAAAAGTAAACCGGTCGAAATCGGCATATGTATTTGAAAATGTATGTCATCTGAAGGTAAGATAGCCTCAAAATCACCGTAAAGGACGAAAGGAGGAGTTTATTTAATGAAATTATATTTAGACATCAATGGCACCATATACTTTGTACTCTATTATCAGTAAAAGAATGATTCTTATAATTTAAAAGCTTATCTAATGTAGTACCAGCGATATAATGATAAGAATCAAAGCTTTCTAATAAAATAAAATTAATAGGTTGTCCCCCAACAACCTTAAAACGATAAAATTATTTCGACATAAGGGTGTTTGAAAACTTCAGGGTTAGAAAAATTATTAATTAAATTATTTTTATCATACGTAAGAACATGGATTAAGATTTGGATTTTTAGCTTCAAATTTTGGAATGTCACAAAGTTTCATAGGTAAATCCGAAGGTAAAAGTCAAGTTCAGATATGTTGTAGCTAAAGATTTCATTTCTATGATGGTTACTTATATTTTCAATATTTAAAATATCTAAAATACTGTAAATAAAGCATAAATTATCGGAATTACAACATTTATAGTACAATGTTATTTAATAAGGATAATGGTGTTGGAATAAATCCATGACCACTCAACCGATTTATTTGTGAAAACTTAGTAAGAACAAAATGAATTTCTTTTATTTTATTTATAACCCAGTTACTACCTTTGTCATTAATTAATGTTATTTTTTCGTCAAGAAGAGTAGCGCCCTCATCTAAACATGAATCATTCATTATTCTGGCAGAGTTTGAAATGATGAAAGATTTAAATTCTCCATCTTTTTCAAACTCTACATCAATACAAAATTGAATCTTAACAGATACCATTTTATTGATAACATTATTTAATTTATTAATTAACTGTGAGAGTACTGTAATTAACTTTAAACATCCATTCTAACAATTGCATGTGATTGGTTTAAATCGAAATTAACAATAGGTGCTATCCAGCCACTATATTGATTAACAATAACAGAAGGAATATCAACAGGAAAAACATCAGAAACATCATCTGAATCAGAAATGATTATTACATCATCAACCATCTTTGATTCATCAGAGTCAGAGAGTATAATAGTATCTATAACTTTAGGAACTTTTGATTATTAATATTATTTGTTTTTTTTTCTTTTTTGTAATATTATTATTATTATTATTATTTTTATTATCATTATTATTATTATTTTTATTATCATTATTATTATTATTTTTATTATTATTATTATTATTATCACTCAATGGTAATTTAAAAATATATTTTCTCTTAGAGTTAAATTGTGTTTAATGTTCCTTAAAGTTTAAATAAAAGTCTGTATAATTCATTTTATGGGTGGTTTTTCATGTGGGACAAATTAAATAGGTGATGTGGTTAGAGGTATGAGAATAATAATTCTCATAATCGTATCAGAATCTCCATCATGTTGTAGAGAATTGCAAAAATTTGGTAAATATTACCTGTTATAATAAAGAAAAATTTAAATATATAATCTTAAAATCATTAAAATAAATCATTAAAAATTATTAAAATAAATCACTAAAATATAAACATTAAATTAATTTTACACACAATGAATTGTGAAAAAGAATGTAATTATGAAAATAAAAAATAAAATGAACATTTTATGATTAAAATAAGAATTCAACAATATAAAGAAGGAAACCAGACTATTCGACCAATTTGGAAAATAATTGAAGCCAAATGTATTAAAATAAAATTTATTTAACTTTATTCGTCCTAGTTTTTTATGTTTTATCATTTTATTTTGAATTTATTGTGTTTAAATTAATAAAATGTTAATATGAAATTTAATTAAAATATAATTAATTATCATTTTATAATTATGATATGATAGTAAAAATTTAATAGTACTTATATTTTACTGTTTTATTTTTGCGAATCGGAGTTTTAAAATTTTGAACATTATTGTTGATAATTTTTATTAATGATTTTAAATCTTGAATTATATTATTGACGGATTCCATTTTCTAAAAATAAAAATAAAAGTAATTAAAAATATGATAAAAAATTACTAAAGTCTGGTATTTGATAAAAGTGAATTTTTTAAAAAATGCATTCAGTTATATATTAACAAACAAGTAAGTGGTTACATGATCGACCAATTAAAATTTAGTTTATAAAACACACTTAATTACATAACATCAAAAACATTTAAATACATATAATCCTCTGAACTTAATCCTTTAAAAGTAATACGTATTACATAATTCATCTTTAATTACATTTATAATTAAAAAACAATTTTGAAAAGAAACTTTATTCAATAAATTCAATTATTTTTCATTGTTTTTTGAACCAAGCTAAACAATGTTGTCCACATGTTTTTGTCATCCGATTTTGATAAAGAATTCGATTGTATTCAATTGGCATTAACATTGATTCTAGTTTATTAATTAATATAGGGGGATAATAGAAACCCATTGGATCAAATACATTTATTTTATTTGGATTCACATAAATTGCAAACCAATGTTCGCTACTGAGATTAGACGATTGAGTATTTACAATCAAAGCTTTGTTAACATCGATATATGGAATTTTATCTAGAGGGAAAACTCCAAGAAATTCTTTTCCAAATAATTTTATACCTATAGAATCAATCTGAATAGAACTAATAATAATTAAAAAATATATAATTAATAAAATTTCTTACTTCATACTTGACAATTAAAAAATCTCAATCTGGTTTATAGTTCAAACTAATACTGTTCGATTGGAAGTAATTTGAATTTCCTTTTCATATACAATTACTCCATATACAATTAAAGTAACAGATTCAGTTAGGGGTGATCCAAACTTTATATCTAATCTAAAATTTCCACTTTGTGGTAACTGACTTTGATTAAGATCGAAATCTGACGCAAATACGAATGTAAGGAATGAATACTTATTTCTAAAGTCTGACATACTGATACCACAATTCAAATTTTTATTAAGATATCCCATATTTCTAAACATACTTTGCATTTAACTTGTACTATAATTATCACTTTAAAAATCTTGACTTATTTTTTACGATAATCACTTTCTTTACTTAAAGCTATTGACTTAACGTTAAAGTGATCAAATATAGTAAATGTATCTAAAAACGAACCACTAAATCATTTAGTTCCCTGGAAAGTTACAAGGATAAAATTAGGTAATCGTCTATCACCAAATATTTGTTCCTAATAAAAAGAAGATGATTCAATCAGTAAAGAAAACTCAACAACTTCTTTGCTTCGCATTGTATAAATTGCATTTCTTGTAGCAAGACCTATTTGATGACCTGCTAAAACAGAAGGTTCAACACGAACTCTTCTAACCATTAACTTTGCATTTAGCAATACTATTTTACGTACAAATTTAGTGCATGTCAAACTTTTTTCTGGATTTCTTCTTGTATTTAATTTTGACACTAGTACCTTGTAATAAATATTTCGATTGATCAAAGAAATCAAATTGGATTGGTGAACATAGTGAAAATGCTTTTGATTTTGTAAGAAAGGTTTTATCTTCTTTACCAAATATATATTTTCCACTATCGTCACTAATATTGATTTCTATATTGCAGTGTTTCTCAAAGTGTGCTCCGCGGAGCCCTGGGGATCCGCGAGCTTACTCAAAGGGCTGCGCGAATATCATAAATACATAAATAAAAAAAGAAAAAAATTTGAATCTTAAATTAAATTTATAAATCTATAATATAGACTCTATATGAATTACAAAGAAAGGTGAATTGTATATTTGAACCAGAAATATTTCCAGCATTACGTCTTCAAAAATATAATCCATCATGTGTCAATATATTTTCAAGTGGGAAAGTAGTAGTACTCGGAATAAATTCATTGGATTATAATGATTATGTGGAAAATATATAAATCAGAAATAACTATGTTAATAAATTAATAAATATTTTGTTTGAATTTGTTTAATTTATTAAGTATTAAAAAATGTCAAAAGGTAAATCATGTATATTTAAATATGTATTTTATTTTATTATTTAGTTTATCTCTTTGAAGTAATTTTAAAGAAAATTCAGGAACTTTATCCAAGAATTAAAAATACGTTGGATTATTGCGCACCAGAGTTTCTCGAAACAAAAATTTACCATTTCACAAGGATTAACATTGAAGAACTTCTCGAGATTCACTATGACAATGTTCAAGGATCTGGTGACCGATGTGTTGCAAATGGCATTGTTTGTAAAGATAGTATGAGAGTAACATGTTCAAATGGATGTCCGTGTTGCCACGATTTCAAACATGACCAACAATCCATATATTGTTGGCCGAAATGCATCAAGCATATTACTCGGATATTTTTGATTTGAAATAAAAATTAATCTTTTTTATTTAATCTTTATTGTCAATAAAAATATTTGCATAGATTGAAAGTTTGTTATTTTTACATTGAAAAATTATTATTAGACTTACAATTAAAATTTTTAAAAATAAAAATAAATGAAAAAAAATGTTAATAATAATAAATTAAAATAATAATAATATAAAATAAATAATTAATTAAATAAAAATAATAATAATATTAAATAAATAATTAAATGAAAATTATAAATAATTATTTAATTCACTCCATTAAAACAATTAAATTTAATAATAATATAATTTAAAAATAAATAAAATAATTGACTTGATTAAAACAAACAATTAAATTTAATAATAATATAATTAAAATATAAATAAATAATATTATTGACTTAAACAAATAATTAAAGTAAATAAAATAAGAAATAAAAATATTCATGATTTTTAATCGATCAAATATAATTTAGGCTTTTTAGTCGACAGGCGATTTGAGCCAATTTTATTTTTATTGGATTTTAAGTATGAAAAAATATTTAGGCTTTTTATTCGATATTTTTAGGTTCTTTAATCAAGTTTGAGCCAATTTTATTCGAAAATACTCCTCAGTACGACCAATCATAGGCGATTTAACCCAATTTTTATTTTTTAGGATTTTTAATCGAGAAAAAATATTTAGAATTTTTTATCATGAATTAAAAAATTTTTAAAAATTTTAAATTTGAACATTGAAACAAATAATAACAAAATAAATAAGTAAATTTCGTTCATTTAAACAAATAATAAAAAAAATATAAACCCCCCCTCCCCTGAAAAAAAATTTTTCGGGGAGGTCTCTGTTTTTTTTTCCAAGCCAAATATCCACGGGGCATAATCCTCATATCTCACTACTTAACTTGGTTCTGGGTTTTCGTGTTGTATATCTGACTCGTTTAAACAATATTTCAATTTCTTTTGTCTTCGGATCAAATACATTATGTGACAAAATGATTTTTTTATTATGGTAATTATTACGTAACCAATATATTTTAATAATTTAAATTTTTTTTTAAGTTAAGTTAAATTAACCTATTTTTCTTTTATTTCTATTTTATTATTAACCTAAACACTTAAATTATTGACAAGCATAAAAGCGTAATAAATTCAAATTTCATTTTTATTCTCGTAAATTTTATTTACATTTGTTCAAATAAATGTTGTCTGAGGTCCCGCTATATTTGCCGTTTGACAAAATTTTATTTACACGTAAAAAGCAAAAAAAAAATTACCAAATATTTCAGCATAATTAAATAAATAAAATTGGTCTCTCGAGGATAAATTGTGTAATTATTGAAATTGTTATTTTCAATTTAATAATATTTTGTTTTAAATAAATATATGATTATATTTGATAAATTTACAATTAATAAACTAATATTGAAATTTTATCGGGGTAATTATTTGCAGTTTTCTTTATTTTCTTTTGGTTTTTTTTATTTTTCTTTAATTTAAAAAGGCAATTCTGAAAGTTTAGGTCAAGAATGAGAATTAAACTGCTACATAACTAAAAACTCGCTGAAAATTTAATTTACTTTTAAACATTGAAAACAGTTATTTAGTTATTCATAATATGTCTGGAAATCCTATGTAGCTTGCGCGAAAACTGAACTCTTATGGAAAATATTTGGCAGAAGGATAATTTGAAGTTACTTGACCACCACACTCACCAAACTTAATGGCTTCAGACTTCTTCCTGGTGGATGAATTTGAAAGATATGGTATATCGTAACAACATCCGTGAGGTAAGTGGAAGTATAAACCAAACAAACGTTACGACAACAGAGGATTCACGTCTTAGCAAGAGCGCGTCAGTGTGAAGAGCAAAATGGTAGTTATTTAAAGCATATAGTTTTCAATACTAAATAAAATTTATTTCCAAAAAGCGTGTATTCTGTTTATGAAATAATAAAAGTAAATTATTAAGAAATGAATAAGTTATCCCACTTTAAAATGTAGTTATCAAATGGTGTATTAAACAGTGATTTTTCAAAAATTCCACAAATCCATCATCGCCTATATGCCTTTTTTGTCAAAAAAATATTTCCAAATGAAGCGATGAAGCCTTCAAGGCTTCAAGATCGTTTTAATAACCGAAATTCTAAAAAATCAGTTAAAATTACGTAATTTTACAATTTAAAATGTGTTCTACTCAATTTATTTTTCATCTTTTCATCATACAAATTAGTATTTCCTATAGTTTATGTCATACCCTTCACAATTATAGTTATCTTTATAAACAATTTCAATAAAAATCTGCTAGTAAAAAGACGAGATATGACTATTTTATGGTTATTTATGAAAAAACACAGCTGCGAAATTTATATAACAAAATATAAAAAATACATATAGATAAGTATACCAAGATTAGCATATTATAAAGTTGGGTAATTACACAGTGCAAATTTAGAACATCACGTAAGAAGTACTACAAATTCCAAAGACCAAAGACTCAAACAGCACTACGGAAAACAAAAAGAAAATGATAAACATCATCTCTTAATTGTTCAGTTAACTCAGATGTTATCTCATTTCCTGGCTCATTATTTTTATGCTATATTTATTGCTGTGAAAGAAGATATACAGAAAATTGTTGGGAGATGTTTCTCTGATCTCTGCTTTATATTGTCAGATTTAAGGACACGTATGACTTATCACATTTTAGATAATTAGGGGAAATAAATAAAATTATTTATCATATTAATTATAGTGTTACCTTTTTATAATACTACATTAACATTTGGATTAAATATAGGTAAATGTTAAGTTTTGTATTTAAAATAGATTTTTGCGATATTTTTTCTTAATTCAGTTTGCAACTATTATGCTTATGCAGTTTGAAACTGAAATTATTACTGAATAAATTACACACGCTTCAAGATAATTAGGGGAAATAAATAAAATTATTTATCATATTAATTATAGTGTTACCTTTTTATAATACTACATTAACATTTGGATTAAATATAGGTAAATGTTAAGTTTTGTATTTAAAATAGATTTTTGCGATATTTTTTCTTAATTCAGTTTGCAACTATTATGCTTATGCAGTTTGAAACTGAAATTATTACTGAATAAATTACACACGCTTATAATTTTTAATATTGAAATAAATTATAATTGGTATCAATTTACAATTACATAAATATGATAATTTACATAAATAAACGTAGTAGTAAATAAGAAATTTTAAACTTAAGAGTTGGTGAACAATAAACTTGATTTTAAAAATTCATAATATGTTTTTCTTTGCAATGAAATATATTTCTTTCAATCGTAAGCCACATTCTGTAATTATAATAACGTAAATGATAATTTTTTGTTTTATTCCATGATAGTACGCGTTGCTACGCTGAATCGAATTAAAAAAATTCGTTCAATTTATCATAATTACAGAATGTACCCTTCTGATGTCCGTAAAACTAAACTTGTTTTACACTACAAAGTTATTTCAAACAACCGGTTTTTAATGGTTAACGGTTATTTTACAAATTGGTTTAACCAAAAACCGGTATTATTCTAAGGAATATAAAACCGGTTTAATGTTAACCGAAATTAATTTCGGTTTCCATCCCTGATTTTTAATCATGTCTAAGGAAAATCTGTACAAAATTGAATAAGCCAAATATGAAGAAGAACATTAATGAACACAAAATTTAAGAATTGAAATGATTTTAAAATTAAAAAAAATTTGTTATATTAAAAGGTTATTTCAAATATTGAAAAAGAATTAATTTAAAAAGAAATAAATATTTAAAATATAAACTATAGTTTCAAAACTTATGAAATATAAAAATTTCCGCTAACAATGTCGAAATCAGAATTATTATTTATCTTAAAAATATGTCTTTCATTAATCGTGATTTTCAGATTATTAAAACAAAAGTTCGAATTATATTGAAGTAAATTTATTGTAAACTCTTCATTTGTGACTAAAAATTCGATGCTTTAGATACTCACGGTACCGAGACAAATAACTGTAAAAGAGTAATTTATGATGAAACTATTGCCAATATTTGTTGTCAAATTCGTAAATTGAAATGGATGGATAAATAATCTCAAAGGATAATTGTCAGGAAATTGTAAAATTATTATTTTCAGTGATAAAATGAAACTTTTGAGTCATAGATCCCGGAGAACAAAAGAGACTGTATCGGTAGGGCATCCAAAGCCCATCGGCCTGCTTTGCCATTGCTATCTTTTATCATTATTATTTGAGGATATTTCATGGTTGTCCCATTTTTCCAATAGTTACCAAAGCTACATGGATCAGTGGCGTATTTTACACCCATCAGGCCCACATCATCACAATTGCCATAGTATAATGTAATGAATATAGCTCTATAACTCAAAGTATCACCTTGGAGGGAAAAAAATAAATAACTGACACCTTTAAGGTAATCAAGGTCCCATGGATATGAACTGATTAGATTGCTGATACTGAACCATGAAACTAATGTATCCGTTGTTTTAATCAAAAATAGTAATCCAGCGGCGATTTTATTGTTATAATCGACCAAGGTCACATTTATAACTGTTGGTCGCACACTGTCCCATTGGTCTAGCAATGCACTCCTAAAATTCATATTATTGTCAGTTACATCCAGTACGTTTTCCGATTCACTTCCTTTATTTGCAAAATAATTATACGGATCTGCCTTTATCCCAGATATTAATCTGAATAATGTAAATGAATTTGAAATTTTACGATATAGCATTTGGGGATTGGTATTCAAATTTGCAGTGGAAACAGAATGGGCCACGCATGAATTATAATTAATGATAAAATATTTTTTATTATTTTTATAAGCTGAAGCTGCGCATTGCATATAAGTCGTATCTTCTGCTATTATACTAAGAACATTACTATAAAGGATGCTAAATGTTAAAGACATACAGAGGTACATCGGCAATAATATTTTTATGGTTTGAAATCGTTTTTCAAAAATGTTAAATTTATAAAATATTTATCCAATGGGAGATGAATTTATAATATTATATATTTTGACCAATAACATCATTGTAATCAAAGGAGCTATGAAATTTTTGAAATTGTGATAAATCAAGTCATTGTGAAAAATGAAATTATATATTTAATGTTTTAATTATTACTTGGTCATAATTGACTTTGTATTGCCTTAAACATTTAACTTTTAATTAATTTTATAAAATTTGAATTAAATTACATGCGTTATTAAAAATAACAAATATTTAATTTTGTTTAAATATTTTCACTTTTAATATGAACTCGACCTCTTTTAGTTTCAAAATGTACCATCAGCTCTTGAATATCATCAAATACTCAATGTTTCAGTAGAAATTCAATAGTGGAAATTGTTGCTTTGTTTCATGCTAGTTTCAGCTCATTCGTTTCAGTGTGGAATGAAAACAACTCATATCTTCAGCCATTCTTACTTCGAAGAAATTTTTCGAATTTAAATTGACTAAATCGACTAAAACGATTTGACTAAACAATTCAAATTCCAATAAATAACGAATTGGTATGTCATTATAGAGCTCACAAATCAGGCAAGACATTTATCGCATCCATCAACATTACCGCCATATCCTCAACAGTCACATTAGCCTCATATTTAGCCACAATTACTACTTAATTCGAAAGTTTCTATTGAATGAGGAATTCTCAACATCGAATCACTTCAACTCTAATTGGACATATATTTTAAATATTGTTGTTGTGTTCCTACAGCTTTTAAATTTACATATAAAAGTAGATGATAATTTTTATGGTTTCCCAGTCTTTTTACTCAAGATTTTCTCTAAGGTGCCTTGCCCGTTATTTACTGTACTTATAAAATCATAGATAAACTAAGTACATTTCAGAAAGAAGTCTTTCGAGTGCTACACCACTAGGATTTGTGAGGCAAATAATCATAGATTGATTGTCTACAAATTTATCACTGTACTAGTCGTATTGGTACTAATATATCAACTTCAATATATTCTTTGACATAAATGTTTGGGCTTTGTAGATTGTTTTAATGTATCAGTTATAGAACACGAAAACCTAACACCAAGATGACTTAAAATATAACATACAATATCAAATAAATACCCAAAACTTTGAAAAAATATAAATAAATATAAAATCAAGAAACACAAAACTAAAATAAAGTATTTACAGACTGCATCAAGAACAGTATAAAATTAACATAAAAATAACATAATAACAAGAAAATTTGATAAAAATCGAGAATTTATATAAAAGTAGAAGATTAATGAATAAAACGAATTAGAATAAAATATTTTTGGTTAAAGAAATTCAATTAAAAAAATAAAGAAATAAATTTTCGATTTAAATTAAGAAAATAATATATATTACGTTTAAATAACACAAATAATATCAAGGTCAAATTTTGTTTTATCACAATAAAAAGAACACGCATGGTCAGATTCAAATTATAAATACATATACTGATGTCTTTTCACAGATTTTCACTCTTACTTAGTACTAAAATTTGCTGGATTTGATATTAATGAAAACTCTCTGAGAGCCTTGCTTTCGAACAATCAACACTGGTAAGTGGTTTGTGTGAACATGATAGTTCATGAGAGCATGTGAATATGAAGAATATGAAGAAACATGATAAATAAATGTGCATCGAAACTTTTTATTCAACTAAAATTGTAAATAACATTCTGTTTATGTTTTTCCGGCCTACAGCTGATACATATTTCAAGTAATTAAAATCTAACACATCTAGTCGGGCTTGGTAGGAGCTGTACCAGCGCAACGGTTCCGTGCTCGTGAGGGACTGTCTGTGAAAAAATACAGCTGGCTTGAATGTAAACTGATGAATACATATAGGAATGAACGGAAAGCTGAGAGGTCTTTTGGGCAATGATTTAGTTTCATGACAGTGATAAATTGGACTAAATATTTTGGTCTTGCGACGTTCAATAAAAGTATTAAGATCGACAGTCTCTGAAATGTAATATAATTGCCGGCAGCTGATTTTAAAACTAGTCGATTTTGAAATCATCGTCACGTTGAGCTCTTTGAGTATTAAGTATTATTCATTTATGTGCATTTATTTACAAATTAAACATTAAAAATAAATATATAAGACAGTTATGTCCCCAAACGTTAATCGATTGGTCGATCTATAACTGAAGCACGAAAGAAAAAAGCATTGCGAGTTTCAAAAACAGATGATGAACGAAAATCAAGATTGGGCGCCAAAAGAGTACTCATGGCTCAATCCCGCACAAATGAAACAGAAAATCAACTACTCTCAATATTTGAATCTGTTTGAGTACGCATTGCTCAAACCCTCTAAATTAAAACAGAAGACCAATGGATAACAAGACTGGGAACCAATCAAGAACACAATGTTTGAACAAGACGGACAATGCACGCTGATTTGAATTCTTCTGCTTTCCATTAAAATACGGGTTATTAGTAGATAGTTAGTAGCACACGGCAACCTAAAAAAAACATAGGGGGAGGGGGGGGATTATTGCAGATTAAATTTCGGATTATCTTGATTACATAATGATGTAATCAACTTAATTAATTTTGTGTGTATTAAATTTTTTTCGAGTTTTTGGCGCGATTTTTTTAAATTTATTTTCGAATTTATTTTCAATATTTTTTAAGTATTTCTAATTAAATTTTTTAAGTAATTAAAATTTTTTATCAATGTAGTTTTTATATAAGATTTTTATAATATGATTTTTTATATATGATTTTAAGTAGAATTTTAAGTATAATTTTATCGATGAATTTTTAAATACGAATTTTAAAGATGAAATTTTTTCAGTATAAAATATCATTTTTCAAAGTAATAAATTTTTAACATAATTAAAAATTTATTATACAAGGTTTGAATTCGGTATAATTTTATCGATGAAATTTTTTATCAATTATTTTTAAGATAAAATTATTTAGTATAATTTAAAATATAATTTTTGAAAGTAATAAATTTTTAACATAATTGAAAATTTTTTATACAATGTTTGTTTTCAGTATAATTTTATCGATGTTTTTAGTTTAAATATAAAATTTTTAGGATAATTTTTACAATGAGATTTTTTATACAAGGTTTGTTTTCGGTATAATTTTATTAATGTTTTTAGTTTAATTTTTAATATAAAATTTTTAGGATAATTTTTACAATGAGATTTTTATACATTTTGATTACGATCAAAGAAATTTAGCGTTATCAAAATAATAATAATAATAATAATAATAATAATAATTCAACCAATTAAAATCTTTATAAAAAACAATAAACACACAAAATAAACTCGTAAAAGATCAAAATTTATTTACATCATCACAAATCTGCTTATAGTAAGCTCTTCTTAGCTCAGCCAACAAAATATGTACAACTTCCTTCTTCTTGTAGTCTCTGCAGCATCTGCATCTAAACGGACAAGTCAACATTGAGGGATCTGCACAAACAATACAGTCATCTAAACATTTCAAACCAGATCCTTGAACTGATTCGTAGTGCATCCGTACAATTTCTTCGATGTTGATTCCTGTCCTTTGATAGATCCGTGTAGCCAAGTATTCAGGAGCACAATAGGAAAGTTTGTTTTTCATATTGGGAAAAAGTTCTTCCATCTTCATCAGAATTGTTTCGAATACGTATGCTTCTTGCTCGTCGATCATTTTTAATTTTTACAATCGTCAGAATTTAATCTATTTAAACACAGTCATTGCTTAATAAATAATCTAGTATTTCTTCGTCAGTATTAAGATTATTAATTTTTGATTTTATAAAGTTAAATATTTCTTGTACTAGATTGTTGTATTGCAGTGTTTTTATCCCCATGACAACAACTTTTCCGCTTGCAAATACATTCACACACAGTGGATTGTACTTGACAAGTCTTAATGCAGGAAACAGTTCCGGTTCGTAAATGTTTTCTGTTTTTGTGGACAAATCATACAAGTTGATTCGACAACACATGTCAATATTCAATGATAATGATTGAATTTGTAAATCTTGAATCTGATATTTGAGATCTCCTTCCTGTAATGGTCTTTTACAACCCATTACTCTGCATTTTCCGCTCTTGAAGAATAAGATTGGATATTTTCCACTTCTATCAACTACATGTTGTGGTTTTCCGGTCGGGAACTTCATTCCAGTTACTTCACATCTGCTTCTATAATTTATATTACTAATCATTTTCCAATATCAAAATAAATGAATCAGTATATCAAATTATAAACAAATTAAATTAAATTAAATTAAAATTAAATGGAATTAAAAATGATGCAGTATATCAAATTGTAGGACCTAGTGGGAGCGGAAAAACTTTATTTGTATGTAATTTATTGCAGTCAAACATGTTCAAATCAAAATTCAGTAAAATATATTGGCATAGGGGTGCAGACGAAGAACATGGATTGACACAAAATCAGTTTTGTAAATTGAAAATGATAATAGTTAAGGGATTTGATAAAAACTGGTCGTCTAGGTTACGTCGAGGCGATGTAATAATTATAGATGATTTGTATCAAGAAGCAAATAAGGAAAAAGATTTCAATAATTTGTTCACAAAAATCAGTAGACATTGTGGAGTTACTGTTATTTTCATAACTCAAAATTTATTTCATCAAGGAGGAAGTCATCGAACTCGTAATTTAAATGTTCAATACCTAGTTATTTTCAAAAATCTTCGCGATCAAACGATTATCGATTTCTTAGCCAGGCAAGCCTATCCAAACAATAGAAAATTTTTAATTGAATCATTCCAAGATGCTACAAGCGTTCCCCATGGATATTTATTCTTTGACTTTACACAACAATGTAGTGACGATTTACGTATCCGAACAGATATTTTTAATGAAAAAGGGGTTACGATTTATAAACAAAATTGAAAACAAATAAATGATTATCAATCATGTCATTTAAAAAAGTACTTGTCAAAAATCAAATTCAACCCAAAAAAGTTATTCGTAAAACCAAATCAAAAGTAAAGAAGAATCTCAAAAAGAAGAAGATTTTAAAAAAGAAGTGGATCAAATTATAAACAATAATAATTAGTTGTAATTAGTAAACATGAAATTTGAACGTAGTCTACCATATTTCAATGCATTGGTAAAGGCTCAAAATAATAAAAGAATAGCAATTTTACAAGCTTTCCCTTCATTTGTTATCGACGATTTGCTTGAAGTTATTGTAAATATAGTTCGAGGTAATGTCAACATTAGTAAAGCTAAAAGAGTGGTATTACAAAGACATAAGAGATCCCTTTTATCATTGGTAAACACTAAAAATAGACGTTTAATGAAAAGAATAATGTATAAACAAAGGGGTGGATTCTTGGGTACATTAATTCCTATAGTTTTATCTGCAATTAGTGCAATTTCATCACTAAGATCTTAATGGGTTTACAATACTCTAAACCAGATAAAGTTGTCCATATTTTAACATCTTGTTGTAATAATGAAGGACCAATTAACCAAAAATCCACTCAAAACAATCTGGACAAATCCAAAAGATCCAGATGGTTTTGGTGGTGTAGAAAAATTAACAAAAAGAGTGATTAATTCTAAAAAAGAGACTCAAAAATGGTTATCAGACCAACTAGCATATAGTTTAAATAAACGGATGTTGAAAAGATTCCCAACCAGACCATACAAAACAAGAGAAATCAATGATTTGTGGCAAATCGACTTGATGGAAATGATACCTTATTTGAGAATCAACAAGGGGTACAAATATATTTTAACATGTATTGATGTTTTCAGTAGATATGTCCGTGCCATTCCAACAAAAACTAAATCTGCTATTGAAATGGCCATTGCAATTAAAAAATTATTTAAAGACGGACAACCTCACAATCTACAGACTGATTTGGGTAATAAATTTAATTAATTATTTATTTTAATGTATTTTAGGTAAAGAATTTTATAATAGCAAAGTAAAAGAAGTTATCAAAGCCAATCATTACTCTGTATTCTCACAATTCAAAGCTTGTTATGTGGAAAGATTTAATCGAACTTTGAGAGAAAGATTGAAAAAATACTTTGTGCATCAAGGTAATAAAACTTGGATACATGTTTTACCGAAAATTATTTTTAGTTACAATCATTCACCTCATAAAGAATTAAATGGTCTCAGACCTGTTGATATAACAGACACCAGCAGAAACCAATCATTAAAGAAAGAAAAAATCAATAAGCCAAAATACAAGGTTGGTGATCATGTAAGAATTAGTAAAATCAGTACTTCTCCGTTCATCAAGAATTTTGACAACAATTGGAGCGATGAAGTATATGTAATAAAGAAAATAGATACAAAACAGAATCCAGTAATGTATTTAATAACAGATCATGAAAATAAAGAAATTAGTGGAAAATTCTACGAACAAGAACTTCAAGTCATTCCAATCCCAACAATATTTAGAATTCAAAAGATTTTAAAAACTAAAAATGTTGGTAAATATAAACAATACTATGTCAAGTGGCATGGATACGAAACTCCAACTTGGATATCCTCATCTCAATTGATTAAATAAATATTATGAAAGAAAACCAGTTTTATATGATTTTACCTAGTAATAGTTGTCCACTTATTTATCCTAATAACGAAGCTAGTAATTTTAATGTACAAGTAAATTCTGTCTACTTGGATGGTGAATGGGAAGTTGCATTGATTGATTTCACTTTTGTGTATAATCCTTTTCCGTATTATAGTAATTCTTGTATACGTTATGAATCGGTAAAGAGTGGTAGTGAAATAAAGTATTTGAAAATAAATAATCAAAGTCACACTTATGAAATAATAAATCCAAAATATACTCCAGATGTTGACATGTTTATTGAAAAATATGAGAATTTGGTTATTGTCTGTCCACATGTTCCATTTAAAGTAACATTCCCTGATATTCAACATGCGTTTAGTTTTGGACTAAAATCTACATCAATCATTTGTGAAGAGGATCATTGTCGAATAAAATTACCAAAATTTACAGATGATGGTGTTATGGAACAATTTGGGATTATAATAAGTTATGAAGAAAAATCAAAATTTGAAAAATATTTTGAAGATAATTTATTCATAAACACTTTATCGGAATTACAAGGTCATTTGTTGTCATTTAATCCTTCTCCTTTTAAAGAATTAAAAATTCAAGATAATGAATTGGTCAAAATAACACTTGCAGATGACATTACAAATATATCTTTTGACACAAACTTAGCTAAATCTTTGGGATTAAAGCTAAGTAACTTTACAGGCACTATACTAGGCACTAAAATTCCGAAATTATTACATCATCATCAACAAATGTTCATTTATTCAAATATTATCGAACCAATAAATGTTGGTGATGTTAGAGTTCCACTATTAAAATCAGTTTGGATTAAAAAATATGATCAAGGAGAAATTGTACAATTAGAAATGAAGAATCCAATGTACCTTCCAGTATCGTATTCAACTGTAAACATCATTGAAATTAATATTCGAGATGATAGTGGGAAATTAATAAAATTTAGCAAAGATACCAAAACACATTTATCGTTACATTTTAGAAAAGTAAATGAATAAAAGAGATTTTTACGTGAATTTACCCAGTAATAGTTGTCCACTTACATTTCCAAATAATGAAGCTGGAAAGTTTAATGTAGAATTTCCAAATCAGATTTACTTGAATGGGGAATGGGAAGTTGCTTTAACTGAATTCACTTTTGTGTACAATAATTTTCCATTTTATAACAATTCTTGTATCAAATATACCAAGAGTACATTACATAATAGTTATGAATATTTTTATTATATTGAAGGAAACTATACAATCAGTCACAACTCTACATTTTATCTGATATATATTGACAATAAAATTTTGAACATTAATTGTAAATATTTTCCATTCAAAGTAACATTTGATAGTATTGAAGAAGCTAATTGCTTGGGATTTAATAAAAAAGAAGTAGATTTTAATGATGAATTGAATCAGATACGTATACCAAATAAAAAATCAAAATTAGATACTATACGATTAACTATAACTTATTATTATGATGTAGAGTATACTGAGACATTTAAAGAAAATTTATTCATTACTGAACTTTCACAAGTCACTGATCAGTTAATGACATCTTATCCCCATCCTTTCAAGTCTTGTGAAATTAAACAAGATCAACTTGTTAAAATTGAATTGGAAGAAGATGTTAAAAGTGTTAAATTTAGTAAACTGTTGGCTCATAGTTTGGGATTAATTGAGGAATCTTATAGTGAAAAGATCATTGTTGGATCTAGTTTACCAACTATAATGCAAAGAAATATACAAATGATGATTTATACAAATATTATTGAACCAATTCTTGTGGGTGAATTAAGTGTTCCCCTTCTTAAATGTGTTTGGATAGAAAAACATAAAAAAGACGACCTTGTTCAATTCATTGAGAAAAATCCAATGTATTTACCAGTATCATCCTCGTATATAAACAATATAGAAATCAATATTCGTGATGACAGTGGAAAATATATATTTGGTAAACAAGACAAAACTTACTTGACATTACATTTCCGTAAAATAAATGAGTAATCCAGACATTGTAAACTTTTATAGCACTCATCAAAATGGTGGGGATTTACCTTATTTTGTAGGTAAAAAGTATGGATCTGGTTGGTTAAAAACAATTGAGCGATTTGCACTACCTATTCTTAAACGTATCGGAAATTTTGGTATGAAAACTGCTAATGACGTAATAAATAATAATGCACAACTCTTACCTGCTCTAAAATCAAATGCAATATCTGAAATTAAAGATTCTATGCCCTCTGTAATGGAACACTTACCTTCTGTTATTAACAAAGTTTCTGATGTATTTAATAAAGAACAAAAAGGTGGAACAATTAAACGTCGAAAAATTATCAAGAAACATATAAACAAAAGAATGAAAGGATACGGAACTATATTCCAGTAATGATTAGTGCAAAATCAGAATTATGCATCTTTGATAGACCATCTCCTCAAGCAGTAATTGAAAATGGTTCTTTTGAAGATATTTATCCAGTGAATTCAATTACAGATCCAGGAAACACCTCAATTCAATTTTACATTAATAGCTCTCAAACCGAATACTTGTATTTGAATGATACATTACTCTACATTCAAATGAAAGTTGTAAATAGCAATGGGGAAACTTTATCTAATGAATCAGATGTTACCGCAAACAATTTCTTTTTCCAAACTCTTTTTAAAGATGTTGAAGTAATTTTTAATTCTACTAAAATTGAAGGAAGTAATGATGTATTCGCACACAAGGCAATGATTGAAACTATTATTAATTACAATCACGATACAAAACATACTTGTTTAGGTGGAATGGGTTACGATGAAAATGACACAAAAAGAAAAATTTGGATTTCAAAATCAAAACCAATCAGTGTTTGTTCCCCACTTCAATTAGATTTCTTTGATCAACCAAAATATTTATTACCTGGTGTTAGTGTTCAAATTAAATTAACAAGATCCAATACTGAAAGAAGTTTAACATGTACAAAAATAATTCCACAAATAATATTATTAGATGCAAAGTTGATGGTTAGAAGAGTTCGTGTTGAACCGTCAGTTTTAGCTGGTCATCAAATTGGGCTTGCTAATAGAAATGCAATTTATCCAATGAAAAGTAAGGAAGTTGTTCAATTTTCATTGCCAATGGGATCATCATCATTTTATAAGGAGCAAATATTTGGTGATAGACGACTACCAAATTTTATTCTTGTTGCTTTCCAAGGGAATAAAAGATATGGAGGATCGTATTTGGAAACATTTTCAATATTTGAACACTTTAATGTCAAGTCTTTAACATTAAGTAAAGGAAATGATTATCGTGAAAAATATAGTCAGGATTTTGCCAATGATAATTATAGTTCTAGTTATATGCAAAGTATTGTTAGGAATATGGGTTATCTTAATAAAAATATGAATTGTGGTATTACCTTGTCAGACTTTAAAAATAAATATACCTTTTTTACATTTGTATTGGCACCTGATTTTGATCTTAATCAAAGTCAGTTACCTCAAAGTGGAAATTTACGATTGGATATAAAATTTGAAAATCCATTAACCAAATCAGTATCAGTACTTGTATACGGAGTATTTGAAAAAGAAATTCAAATCACATCAAGCCGTACAGTACTTGTTTGACAAACATTGTTGAACATACTATAAACCAATGTGTTATTAGTTATGGTTAAAAATGAAGTAAGTATTTTAATTAATTTGTTAATTTAATTAATTTTAGTTCTATTCAGATACAAACTATTGCTAAAAAACTAATTGGGAAAAATTTTATTGGTGTTTTTCCATTGGACAAAATTCCCTATATAAATATCAACAAAGCTTTGATTGTAAATACTCAATCAGCTAATCTCGGTGGAGAACATTGGCTTGCTATTTACGTGAAACCAGATAAAATACATGTATTTGATCCAATGGGATTCTATTATCCACCTTTTTTGATATCAAAACTAGAATCAATGTTGATGCCAATTGAATATAATCGAATTCGTTATCAGAATCCGTTGACAAAAACTTGTGGCCAGCATTGTTTAGCTTGGTTAAAATCAATGTTCTCTAAATAAATTTTTGTATCATTTTACCTAATATGGTTTTTGTAAATTAGTAATGTGTGTGTGTTGATTAATACAAGTGCAGATGCATGATTTTAATTGGTCAAAAATAAATACACACATTTGAATATATCGATAAACATTTTTATAATTTATCATAATTTACAAACTCGTTTAATTTGTAAGTTTAATTTTCTTTTTAAATTTTTAATTATTATTCAATTTTAGAAAATGAACAACTATAATAACGAATATGAATCAAGTAATTTAAAATTTATATTTTAATACAAATTTACCTTTTATTTTAGATCATTTATTATTTCCACAACGTAATGGATTTTATCCCCAAACTTATGTTGAAAATTATCATTATCCACAAAACTACGATGGAAATGAAACAAGTAAGATTTTAATTTTATTTAATAAGTGTAAACTTTATTTTTAGTAAACCAACAATTTTATCCACAAAACTATGGTGGAAATTATCAGTATCCACAAAACAATGGAGGAAATGAATCAAGTAAGATTTTACTTTTTTTATTTAATTAGTTTAAAAATATTTTAGTAAACCAACAATATTATCCACAAAACTATGGTGGAAATTATCAGTATCCACAAAACAATGGAGGAAATGAATCAAGTAAGATTTTAATTTTTATTTAATTAGTTTAAAAATTTTTTAGTAAACCAACAATATTATCCACAAGACTATGGTGGAAATTATCAGTATCCACAAAACAATGGAGGAAATGAATCAAGTAAGATTTTAATTTTTATTTAATAAGTGTTAACTTTAATTTAGTTAACCAACAATTTTATCCACAAAACTATGGTGGAAATTATCAGTATCCACAAAACTACGGTGGAAATGAATCAAGTATTAATTTTTAATTAAAAATTGATTTAATATTTCTTAAGATACAAATTTGCCATTCACTGATTCTCAAGAGGACAATGCAATTAATGTTCAAAAATGTAAGTATTTTATTATTAAGATATATTATTTAAATCATATATTTTATCATATTTTTTTTTTAATTTTAAATTCTCATAATGAAGGACTGACGACCCTTTATTATTGAAAATAAGGGCAGACCCCTTGATTTTTTTTTTGATTTTTGAATTTTAATACATATATTTTTAACAATAATGAAGGATTGATGCCCCTTTATTATTGAAAATAAGGGCAGACCCCTTGATTTATTTTTTTTTATTTTTGAATTTTAATACATATATTTTTTAACAATAATGAAGGATTGACGACCCTTTATTATTGAAAATAAGGGCAGACCCCTTGATTTTTTTTATTTTAAATTCTCATGTTATATTTAATTATAATGAAGGACTGACGACCCTTTATTATTGAAAATAAGGGCAGACCCCTTGATTTTTTTTTTTGAATTTTAATACATATATTTTTTTTAACAATAATGAGGGATTGATGCCCCTTTATTATTGAAAATAAGAGCAGACCCCTTGATTTTTTATTTTAAAACTGACCACTATATTTTATAAGAGAACAAGTTTTTGAATAAAATTTGTCAACAATTATCCCCGCTCAAAGTTTTTTTATTAAAATACTAGAGGTAAACTTTTTTTTAAAATAACATGTTTACTATTAATTACAAATTATAAAAATAAACAAAACTTTACAAAAGATAAAATATTTATTCAACAACATTTAGAATTTTCCAAATAGGTTTGATAATAGAATTGTTAATCTTGACTCCTTTAATAATTATCCGTATTTTATATTTTTTTATTATCTTGTACTTGATCCTTCAATTGACTTTCACAATTAATAAATGAAAATTTTTCATTAAAAACCATTTCGTTATTCAACAAATGTAGTATATCTGAAATATTTTTTCGATCTTCCTCTTCAATATTTCTAATCATAATATTGTAATCATAAGCTTTTAAATCAACTGATTCCTAAAAAATAATTAATCAAATTAAATTAAAATAAACATTACTTTGAACGTATATGTAATAGGAAAATTTAAATAGTTCATACTGTATTGAAGGTATTGAACAGGAGGCTTAAATGTCATCCCAATAACAGCTGTACTGTTTTCTTCTAGGAGTATTTCATATACTTTTGACATTGTTGCTTTTTCATCAAAAATATTTTTATTTATAGCAAATAAATGATTTTTATTGGTTGCATACATGTGCATTTATTTTAATAATTAAATTAATTTTTATTTTATTACTAGGTAAATTATATCCAAATTATTGCCAATTAACTGTGCATAATAAAATAAAATGTCACAAAAAAATGGAAGAGTATTATGGTAAAAATATCATAATACAATTTATTTTATATGTCCCGTATGCATAACTTCCCAACCCATTCCCTATTTAGATTTTTATGAACATCATAAAAATCATTTGCGACAGTTTAATGTTAAAAAAATTAAATTATTTAAAAGACCCGTAACAAATAAATTAAGCAGCATCCAAATTACCCCTATAAGTGAACCCATTAGAGAACATACAACTGATTTTATAAATAGTATTTTTGAATCTGTAAATGATATTGGAATGGTGAATGAAACATTTGAAGCGGACGAAGACATTGAAGCGGACGAAGCGGACGAAGACATTAAAGCGGACGAAGATATTGAAGCGGACGAAGCGCACGAAGCGGATGAAGATAATGGATCGATTGATTCATGGCTTAGAGCAATTGAAGAGATTGAAGATATTGGATCAATGGATTCATGGGATGGAGAGATGGAAAAGGTACAAATGGGGCAAAATAACAATATACAAATAGGAGGAAATTTGCCTATAATCCAAAGTGACTTACGAGGTACACATAAGACCAACTTGAACATTAAAGAAATTGTTTTTCCCATAGAGATAATAAACAAATTGAGAGAGATAATGCATGAACTTAGTTATGTAAAAATTCAATTTGGAATAGAAATTGAATTTGAGAAAGATGGAGAAATAAAATTAAATAATATAAGCAACAGTGCAAGACCACTTACCCAATCATTCTTTGACGACGGTATACAGAAGATCAATGAAAAGATATCTTCAATAAAAGAGTTAGGGAGTAGTTGGGTTATTAGAAAAATAACTGAAATTTACTTTATAGTAACAAAAATAAGTAACATCAGTAGGTTAAGTGGTAGAAGTTATATTAAAACACCAAAAAAATTGGCTAACAAATACTGTATAACAAATGTAAAAAATAGTGATAATTTATGTTTTATCTACAGTATATTATCAATACTTAAAAAAGAAGAGATTATTAGTCAGCATAGAAATAGAATTTATAGTTACACAAAGTATTTAAATGAATTAAATTATGACCCAAATGATATGCCCATGAAATTAAATGGTATTCGAAAATTTGAGTCCAATAACGAAGGACTAATAATTAATATATTTAGTTATGATGAAACAGCAAAACCCGAACATGATGACTTTGTTTTAAAACACCTATTTATAAACATAATACATAGGTCCAAAATTACTGAAGGAACAATTATTAATTTATTGTTATTAAATAAAGGAGAACAATATCATTATGTTGAGATTACATCTCTAAATAGGTTATTGAATTGTAAAGATAAAACAATAGAAAGAATTCAATCATTATGGTGTCATAGATGTCGCAATGGATTTACATATAAAAAAGCATTGGACAAACATGAGATATTATGTATGAGAAATCAGTTAGGGACAACTTTATATACTTTCCCTGAAAATAAGTTTATTAAATTCACAGATTGGTCCAAAACTGTAACCCTACCATATGTTATATATGCTGATTTCGAATCTGTTTTGCCAAAGGACGACGTACACCATCAAATACATTTACCCATTTCGGCAGGACTTTTGTTAATAAATAATTTTGATGGGAGTACAATATACAAAGAATTTATAGGTGAAGATTGTGTTGAACAATTTTTAAAAACAGTTGAAAAAATAGCAAAATATACTGTATTACCGTATTATTATAAAATGGGAAATAAAACAATTAAGGAATTAACCAACATACAACAGATTCAATTTGATACATGTATAAAATGTTATCTTTGTTTGAAAGATATTGTGGATCTGGTGAGAGATCATGATCATTTTACTGGGGAATACTTGGGTGCTGCTTGCAATGAATGTAATATTAATAGAAAAATAAATAAAGTTTTACCAATTGTTTTCCATAACTTAAAGGGATATGATATGCATCATATATTAAAATATGGACTGAGTAAATTTAAAAATTGGGCTTTAGGATGTATTCCAATAACATCTGAAAAATTTATTTCATTAATTGCTCACTTGGGAAAAATTAGTGTGAGATTTATTGATTCGTATCAATTTGTAAATGATTCTTTAGCAAAAGCTGTTAAAACTCTGACAACTTTACCTTTGACTCGATCAGCTTTTACAGGGACTATAGTAGATGAAAAGGGAATCTTTCCGTACAATTTTGCTACTAGTTTAAATGTTCTTCACGATACTTATGAGTTACCACCGATTTGGAAAGGTGTCACTGAGGCTGAATATGAAAAAGCTCCTCTTATTTGGGATGAAACTAATTGTAGGACTTTACTTGATTATATGAAAGTTTACCTGAAACTAGATTGTTTTCTTTTGGCAGACTTTTTTCAACAATTTCGAGCAAAATCTATAGCACATAATAGATTAGAACCTTTAAATTATTTTGGAATTCCTGGAATGTCGTGGTATTCTGCTTTAATGTCATTGGATGAACCTATAAAATTAATCACTGAAAATGAAATGTTTAGCTTTTATGAGGGAGGTATTAGAGGTGGTCTTACTTTTGTTAATAAGCACTATGTTAAAACTGACGAAAACACGGATTTACTATATATTGATATTAATAATTTATATGGTTGGGCTTTAAGTCAACCGATACCTTGTGGTGAATTTAATTGGATATTTGAAGGATTTGATACAATATTATCTGATTGTTTGACTTTGGATCTTGAATCTTTGTCATATGGGTATACACTTGAAGTTGACCTTGAGATTCCTTCGGAACTTCATGTTAAGTTAGATGATTTTCCAATTGCAGTTGAGAAAATGAAACCTGAGGGTTCAAAGGTTGAAAAATTGTTGCTGACTCATTATCCTAAATATAACTATGTAATTCATTGGCGATTATTAAAATTATACATGTCTCTTGGTGTTAAAGTGACACATGTTAATCGCGGAGTAAGATTCAAACAGTCTAATATTTTTAAAAAGTATATTGACATAAACACTGAACTTCGAGCTAAAAGTACAAATACACTTGATAAAAATTATTATAAGTTGTTAAATAACAGTTTATATGGAAAAACTGTTGAAAATCTGAAAAAGAGAATGAATTTGCGTCTTTGTACAACTGATAAAAAACTAGTCACTTCAAAAACCTACCTTTAAAAAATCAATAAAAATTGACAATGATCTTATAGCTGTGTTGTTAAATCCTGATTCGATATGTTTAGATCGACCAAGCTATATAGGACAATCTGTGCTTGACTTGTCGAAACTTAGAATGTATGAGCTTCAGTATAAGGACTTGGAAAAATATCGACAACAATTTAATTGTGAGATCAATATAGTTGCTGGAGATACAGACTCTTTCTTCTTGGAGATTAAAAATTGTAAACTAGATGTTCTTTTGTCTGAAATGGTTAAGGATAATCTTTTGGATACATCTAATTACCCTTCTACTCATCCACTTTATTCTAACAAACTTGATTCGGTCATTGGAAAATTTAAGGACGAAAGTAAGGGAGAAGGTTATGACGAATGGGTTTTCCTTAGACCAAAATGTTACAGTTTGTTAGGTAAATCTTCTTGTCTAAAAGCTAAGGGTATATCGTTAAAGGATACCGGTCTAACACATAAAACTTATAAAGAGTGTTATGAGAAAAACATAGTCTTTTCGGTACCACAATTTAGAATAGGATCAAAAAATCATCAACTTTATAGTTTTAAAAATAGTAAAGTTGCACTAACAAATAGAGATGATAAAAGGGTTTGGGTGGGTAAAAATAAAAGTTTAGCATACGGGCATATAAATATATCTGAAGAAATTGACGTTGATGAAGAAATTGTCACTGTTGGTGAACTTATTGAAGAAATTATTGAAGAAAATGCATCGGGTGACGAAATTACAACAGATGAAATTCAACAACCAAACTTTGAGGAAGAACTAATAGATATAGACGATGTACAGTTCTCTGACGATGATGAAGAAGATGAAGATTTTTATTAAATAAACATTATAGTATACATTTGTTTTTTATTTGTTGATTTATTAAAAATTAGTAAAAAAAAAACAATTATGAAGTTTAAATTTATTATTAAATATTATTCTTTTTTCTGAATCGAATTGAACAATGTTGTTTGATCGATTCCCGAGTCATCTGTCGATTACTGATTATTTAATAAACTTTCTCGTAATTGAACATTGAGTTGAGTTAAATTGTTCACCTTGATTTGAAGAGCAGAAACTTGATCTCGTAAACTAATATTTATATTAGTTTGTACAAAATACAAATCATTTAATTTGTCACATTATCTTTATGTGTTTTCTAATGCATATTGTAAATTATAAATAATTATTTCTTGTTCTTCAATAATTTGTTTGATATTCATTACTTTTTAATATATATTATTGTAATTTGCAAACAAATTATTAAATAATTATTTTTAAAAAATTAATTTATTAAATATAAAATTAATTAATTAAATATTTTTAAAATACTTAATAAAAATATATAATAATTTTTAAATAAATTATCAAACTTGTATGATTTGTCCACAAAAACATTTAAGAACCGGAACTGTTTCCTGCATTAAGACTTGTCAAGTATAATCCACTGTGTGTGTGAATGTATTTGCGAGAGGAAAAGTTCTGATGTTATTATTTTATTAACGTTAAATTTCTTTGATCGTAATCAAAATGTATAAAAATCTCATTGTAAAAATTATCCTAAAAATTTTATATTAAAAATTAAACTAAAAACATTAATAAAATTATACCGAAAACAAACCTTGTATAAAAAATCTCATTGTAAAAATTATCCTAAAAATTTTATATTTAAACTAAAAACATCGATAAATTTATACTGAAAACAAACATTGTATAAAGAATTTTCAATATTTAATGATGTTAAAAATTTATTACTTTGAAAAATTATATTTTAAATTATACTAAAAAATTTTATCTTAAAAATAATTGATAAAAAATTTCATCGATAAAATTATACCGAAAACAAACCTTGTATAAAAAATTTTTAATTATGTTAAAAATTTATTACTTTGAAAAATGATATTTTAAATTATACTGAAAAAATTTCATCTTTAAAATTCGTATATAAAAATTCATCGATAAAATTATACTTTAAATTCTACTTAAAATCATATATAAAAAATTCATATTATAAAAATCTTATATAAAAACTACATTGATAAAAAATTTTAATTACTTAAAAAATTTAATTAGAAATACTTAAAAAATATTGAAAATAAATTCGAAAATAAATTTAAAAAAATCGCGCCAAAAACTCGAAAAAAATTTAATACACACAAAATTAATTAAGTTTATTACATCATTATGTAATCAAGATAATCCGAAATTTAATCTGCAATAATCCCCCCCCTCCCCCTATGTTTTTTTTAGGTTGCCGTGTGCTACTAACCACCTACTGTTATTATTACAGTCTTCTTCTTCATGTCGTTATTGGAAAACTGGACAAGTTATGCGAATTAATGCCGTTCATTAAAATTGAAGACTGAAACTACACGAATGTGCTGCACAGGTGGAAAAGCAAAATTACCAGAATCAAATATACCACCAAAAACATTATCAAGGTTAGTATCAGGTGACATAAGCCAGTCGAAACATTTCTTGGTAGAAATACGCAAGTACAATTTATGTTTCCAAATGACGTTTGTCAGGTATTTCATCGCACATTTTAATATTTAAAAATGGAGTGCCTATCATTCTTCTCCGAAACATCAATACATGATACGAGACTTTTGGTAAACAAAAAATATAATCGAAGCCACAATTTTGAGTGGAAAAATCAATGGGGAAGATGTATTGTTACCACGAATTCCAATGGTCCCAAAATAAATGCCATTTGAATTTATTGGTTTACAGTTTGCAGTGCGACTCGCTTTTGAATGACCCTTAACAAAGCACAACGACAATCGCTGCAAGTGTGTGGAATAGATTTGGAGAATGCATACTTCTCACATAGACAACTGTATGTTTCACTTCATGCGTTGGAAAACATTCAGATTTATTCGTATAGACACCGGATGAAAAAACAAAATATTGTATATCTAAAGCACTCGAATAAATAAATAGTATTAAAATAAATAAATCTCAATGTGCTGTTTTCATTTTTTGACCTTGAATCCCTTTCTTTTGAGATCGCAGCAACGCGCAACGTGTAATCTAGTAATATTAATAAAAATGACAGTAATAGTGGTTATGATAATAATGAATTCAAAGGTAACAGTGGATAATAGAGATATTAACAGTATAAATAATGATAATAAGAACAATCATTCTTGTAATAAAAATATTAATAAAACAGTAATAATGCGGCAGTAAAAATAATTATGATACAAATATTAATGATATTGATAGTTGGAATGACAACAAGTAGTAACATTAGGGTCAAATAAATAATAGGAAGGCATTTGAGGGTGGTACCAATTCAACTGTAAAATAAGTTGCGCTGACAAGTATTAGAGGTATCTAACTCACGAAGGAAGTATACATCATGCTTCGAATATAATAGGGAAAGAATGTGACCTTAAAATCAAAATAGACCACACGACGATTGAAAACTCGTTGGCACCATGGATCATTTATGCAATTATAACATTAGTAATAGCACTCACTTTTTGCGGACGATCCACCCAATCGGATACAGTTCCAACGTTACTCAGTAACTGGTACCGAGTGGTAAGCAAAAATGTTTGTATTCGGTTGTCTGGGTAATAATCATATATATAGAACAATCATTCTTGTAATAAAAATAATTAATAAAACAGTAATAATAGCGAAGGTAAATATAATTTATCATACGAATATTAATGTATTTGATAGTTAGAATGACAACAAATAATAACGGTTAGATCACATAAATAATAGGAAGGCATTTGAGGGTGGTACCAATTCAACTGTAAAATAAGTTCCGGTGACAAGTATTAGAGGTATCTAACTCACGAAGGAAGTATATATCATGTTTCAAAACGTATAGGGAAAGAATGTGACCTAAAAATCAAAATAGACCACATGCCTTCTATTGACAACTCGTTGGAACCATGGATCGTACGGGCCATTATAGTATTAATAATAGCGCTCACTTTATGCGGACGATACAGTTTCAGCGTTACTTAATATCGGGTACCGAGTGGTAAGCAAAAATGTTTGTATTCGGTTGTCTAGGTAATAATAATATAGTCTCCAAACATTTCAACTCCCAGAAACCCACCATAAATATCGCAATAGTTTCATTCTGAAATTGATATTATTTCAAATGCTACTTTTACATTTTGCTTGATATCAAAAATTGAACTCGGAATAATATTCCACCTCAAATAATTAGAAATTAATTATTGAAATTTGTAATTATAACCAATCAAATCTTATATAGATATTATATAGCATGAGTGTCATTAACCTCGACCGCCATCTACCGGTCGATCGAAGAATGATATTTGGTCGACCGCCATAAATAAATATACAATTCATATATTATTTCCCTTCGAAAGCTAAATGAATTTTTAAATATAAAATAAATAATGATAAATAAAAGAGTCCTTACGAAACTATCAAATAACAGCTGGCCTACTAAATCTTATTCATTTTGTAGGAATGGATATTTAGTAAGTTGTTTTAATAAATAAACCAATGCAGTTTGGAAATGTTTAAAAATATTTGAAATATCCTTTTTGCTAGTTGGCGGTGAGTATTATGTCGTTCGTTTGTGCAATCAAAGGTAAATATTATTTAATCATTATGAAGGCTTCAGAATCAAAATTTGTCAGATTTTCAAAACATGTTGGACAATTAAAAAGTTCTCTCTAATGATTACGACTGAAAAAATGTATCGAGGAAATTAGGAATATAGTTCACGAATTTGGCAACCGTTTTCAAGAATTTAAAAAGTTTATGGGAAGTTTTATTTATGAGTTTTTCATTTGATAGCTATATCAAAACAGAAGAAATTACAGAAAATCCTTCAAATAATATTAATATGAATAATATGTGGCTTGAACCAGAAATTATTACTTTAAAAAATGATATTTATATTAAAGCAAAGGCTTCTGACGAAAAGGAAGAAAACCAGACGAGCTAGAAACCAGAAAATTATTTTGCAATTAGAGTCGGGTTCGTTGACAAACCTTTACGACATGAGTTGAACTAAGAAAGCTTAACAGTATATCTGTTGGTATACTGTGCTGCAGAGAAAACATTGACAAGCGAGTTATGTCTCAGTGATATCTAAAGGACAGTTGAAGTTTAACAAAATTTAAGAAATTGCATGAATCTCTTTTTTTGCAAAAGAGATTAATTCAGTAAAAAAAATGGACACCATAATAGAGTATTGCAAGAAGTTACAGAGATGTGTTCAAGTCAAATAAGAAATTTTAACTAAACATGATATAATAACGAGCTGGGAGGATATCGAGAAAGAAGTAATAAGGACAAAATTCGAATTCTGGACATATTACAATGTAGGACATTTAAGAAGAGTATGCACATCAATTAAGGCAGTTATAGTTTTTGGCTGTGGAAGTCATGTAAAAAGTCTGTGTTGACAGGTGTATGTGATACTCCAGGACACGTAAAAAGATATTGTCAAAAAATAAGGTACAATAGGTGTAACTTGAAAGGTCATAAAGTAACAGATTGTTACACAAATTTTAAGAGAATTAGAAATAGGAGAACTGATGAGAATCTTAGTAGACAAGAAATACATAGCAAGATGTTTGTGGAGTGTAGTTTGAGGGTTTTTGCTGCGATTTTTAAGAAGAAAGCTTTTTATATGCATCTTTCAAAAGACTTAAAAAACTCAGAAACTATTTATTATTTTCTCTGAATTTTATAAAAAACTTTCTTTAGTTTTAATTTTATTAAGAAATTTGAAGAACAAAAAATTAGAAGCAGCTATATAACATAATATATAGGAAAACATTTTAAAAGTTTTTAAAAAATTTAAGTTTATAAAGATTAAATTAATAGATGTTACATTAGACAAAAGCAAAAGAGAAGAAAAAATTTTTAAAAAAATTTTAAATTGTATATTTTGTAAAAGATATTTAAAGTTTTTAATTTTTAAAATTTTAGGTTTAAAATCGCCCTCAGTGAATGGTCAACTTTGATCAATGCAAAAATCTGATGAGTGTATCAATTGAAAGCGAATATAAGGAACGTATTTCTAAGCATGAGATGATACAATTGACAACGTAAATTCTGCGCTTCATCTATCAAATGAGAAAGCAAACAAAAAAGATGAACGCTGTCACGGCTAAACCTAAAAAGAAGAAACATCGGGAATTACGCCAGAGAGTCTTAAACTTGACTGTTTCTCTTGCGAGCGTTTGAAATTTACTAGAATTGTTTCATGAATTTAGCTGATCAATGGAAGTCGAGATGAGAATAAGTACGATCTAAACAACAAGCGGTCTTGAAGGTAAAAAATCCGAGAAAAACTTGATCGTTAGTAATAGTTAATCTAACGAAGAAACACGTCAAACATGTACCCAAACGTTGAAGCCTGTCAGCTGATATAATCACCCTACTATCCATTACCAAATTTTTAATTAATTTTACGATCCAGTTTTACTTTTAATAGCTGGGATACACAAATCAAATATACGTTAACTACAGTCAGAGTCATGTTTATCATATTTTAATTAAAATAGCTTACTCCAGACAAACTAATTTTTAACAATCGGTTTATGACCCTTTCTAACACAATCATACCCATTAAACCATTTTCTACTTCACCCTATTATTGAAAGTACAGAAAGAAATTCTCTTAAATCATACCTATCTTTTATTTTGGCAATGAAATTGACTCCGTTGCTCAAAATTAATCTATCACTGACATTTTTGTCCAAAGACCTCACCTTTCTAGACCCAATAGGCGCAACTTTGAACATTAATTCACACCTTTTGATCCAAAATCAGCTTTTTTATACAAATTTAACCTAGATTAAAGTTGATCGAAAACCAACTTTTTGTTCGAGAATAATGAGAATAATGAATTTGGAGTTCAAGCGCGAAAAACCGCAAGCGTTATAGACGGATATGTTTTATTCACAATTGCTCCTGGAACGTATGAGCTGGATGCTTTATTTCCATTAATGCATAATTTGACTAAAAAGAAGTTTGGTTCAAGCCCTATTGAATTTCAAATTGATCTCCAAATAGCAAAAGTATTTTTGAAAGTGAAAGAAGGATATTCCTTACTTTTCAAAAAATAAATTGAATGAATTCCTAAAATTCGCAAAAGAAAAATATTCTGAAAATTGTTTTAGTGTGCGAAAAATGAATATTTCAAGCATTACATCCATAAATCTTCTTTGTAATTTAATTAAAGGAACGTATCAGGATGGAAAAGTAAATAATTGAATTTATAGTTTACCATGTGGTGCTGTCCGTCACGGGTATAGGATCGTTTAGAACGTTTCTGCATCTGTTTATATTCCTTTAACAAAAACAAGAACTATTTCAAATATGGGTTTTATAATTGTTGATCAAGATTATAATATACTCGATTTCAATATTAAAACTATTTCTTTCTGCTTCAACTTACGTCAAGTCTAGACCGCAAGCGACCTCTGACAGGTGTGAACGAAGTGATTTACGTCCAGCCTAAAATCATTAAGTAAAAATGTCACTGAATAATTTCCTGGATAAATATGGTCAAGGCACAAGAAGTAATTTTTATTTAAACGAAATAATCCAAGACTTGAAATTGAAATGTAACTTCATTATGCGAGATAAAATAAAAAATTATTTGGATAAAGAAAATATTAAAATGATTACCTTAAATAATATTTAAATGTAAAATAACTTTAAAAAATTGAAACGTTAATTTTTAAATTATATTTTAATATATTAAAATAGTTTGCGATAATTTCTAGGTCCTAAAAAAATTTGTTGAGAGAAAAATTTTAGAGATTTCCCAGAGGTTAGAACTGGAGGTGGAGCTGTCTAATTCATATTATCTGACGCTGGAGTTCCCGGGTTGACTTTTCCTATTTTTTGATATTTCTTTATGGATGCTCGTGCAAGTATATCTTTGATTAAATACATTTATGCTTTTGTTTTATTTTATCTGGTTTTTGTTTTTATTTTCACTGTAAATTGGCACAATGAAAATATTATACAAATTTTTGGCGATAATTTCAAGGTCCTAAAAATATTTGTTGAGAGAAATATTATAAAAATTTACCAGAGAGGCAGGAAATAAAAAATATCACTAAAAGACTGCAATACAGATAATATAGAGTTGGAATATCCTACCCTTATCGCAAGCAATAAAATTAATGAAATATTTATCAATGTTATGAGACATTAATTTCCTGAACAAACTTTAAAGGTAAAAGTAATTTATTCCCAAATTGCCTTAAAATTTGTTTTATTTTTGTTTAAATGAAGTCCATATTCCGGGGGTGTCAAAAAAACTTTTTGTTTAATTGAAAATTTTTTAAAAATTTTTTTTCCAAGTCAACATAATGATCATACTATAGCGTGGCCTATATTTGTTCTCGTTAATAAATAATTTTTATAGTATTATGTAATAATCTTTAAATTAATAACCTCCATATATCCCGTGCACGCCGCCTATGGGGCAAGGCACCGTTTTGTCATTAATTGGAAGTAATTACATCAAAAATTTGAGATAATTAATGTAAACCAGTTAAAATGTTTTTATTTGTGTGAATATGGTATAACACTGTGCTGTAAAGAAGTTAAATTTCATAATAAAATATCAATATTAGAGTTCAGAAAAAAGCGATTTTCTCTTGGTTTACTTGCCTTTCATCAAAATAACTGTTAACTAGAAAAAACAACTGCTAATAGATTGAGATTTTGCGCTGATCATATGATTGATCATGTATTTGGTTTGTAAATTTATTTTATAGAGAACCACAAGCAATCAGAAATTAACTGACTTATTAAATAATAATCCAATGAAAGTATTGATTTAGTAGAAAATTTATTCTAAGAAATGAATTCTTTATGAAATATTTCATGAATTTCAAAATTTATTTTGAAATTGATAAAATTAGGTTAAGCTCTTTGTATAATTTTATATTAGAACAGATTTATTACAATTTGACAAAGATTTTTAAATTTAATTTAAAACAGGAAATTTTATCTTAAAGCAGATTTTTAAGTCTTCATAATTAAATAATAACTTTTCGAAATGAAATTTTGTACAATTACTTTTATCAGGGGCTTTTAAATTTAAGATTTTATCAGAGTGTCAAGTATTAGAAATTTAGGCAATAGATTCAGAGACGGAAAATATAAATCTAATTAACTTAAATCGTAAATTCTTATTTGATTGAAGCTATTAACTGATCCACTACATGAGTTATATGGTAAAAACTAAGAGGTTTGATCCAGGGCGTAGCTAAGTCCTTCTACGCCCGGAGCAAAACACAAAATCTGCGCCCCTGCATACAATCTTTACGAGATACATAAAACATAATAACTCTTATACTTAGTATATGAATGTGCTTCGAGTCTTTTATGCCTACATGCATTTTAGTGTTTCTATGCATATTGTACATTAGTCATCATTATAATCATATTATTCTTTCTTTATATTATATTCTTACAAATACAAAGTATTAATAATTATTGATTATGATTGACGTTTGAACTATTATGAAATTATGAATCTACATGCTTTAAATTTTATAGTTAAAATTATTATTATATTATAGATATAGTAAAACTATTTAAATGTAAAACCTGTAACATTATTTAACTTTTCCAAACCTGTAGCAATTTTGCTGTCTATTCCTGTACCATGAGGCTGGGTTGTCCTGCATTCTATAAACTGTACCGGCTATCCATTAGCCTATTATAGTACCAATACTTCTTTAGTTTTGTAGGTAATTATAGAATCTTTCAATTTAAAATTTCAAGTAGTTGCTATATAGCCTAAATTTGTTCATGTCTGCAGTGTCTAAAGTGCAAAAGAAACATTACTAAATCTAAAATCAAAACCGGAGATATTTTCTAGAAATAATCCTGGTTAAAAATGAGCTTAGTTTTAAGCAAAATTTATTTTTCTTGTATTTACTGCAGCAAACTGATTAATTATGAAATCAAAATCAATTTGTACAAGAATTTTTATCTTCACCCGTATCAGAGTGAGATTGCTGAGTCTATCTTGTCCTACTGATGGTCGAAGGTAGGAAAAGATTATTTTTAATTTAGTGAAGGATTGCTCACAGCTGGCATTCGAGACAGATGTGGTAAGATGGATTTGTAGTGCAACATGCAAATTTGGAAAACCATCCTCTGCGTAACTAACAATGAACAAGAAGAGTTCTGTAAGAGTCTTTGGTGCCGATTCATGTCGAGACTCAAGAATCATTCTGCAGTAACATATTTTATTCAATAACTCAATTCCGTCAACATCCGAATCATACAAATTTCTAAAGTCAATACAATGCTGAAGGAGACTGTTCAGATCATTGTAATTCAAATGTTTTTCTACTACAAATAAGAATCCAAATTTGAATTTCAATTCTTTTAAACGATTTAACCTTGTTGTCATCTGTTGTTGAAATCGATCTAAGATACTCTTCATAATAGGAACAATTCCTTCTTCTGGTGAAGGTCCTACATCTCTGGCAAGTTTTCCAGGTATTCTTCTCCGTCGCCTGATTTTACTATCTACAGCCACACCTCATAGCTCACAACTTTCCTTTGCTTT
The DNA here is from genome assembly GCA_022537955.1 of Schmidtea mediterranea. Lineage (NCBI taxonomy): Eukaryota > Metazoa > Platyhelminthes > Tricladida > Dugesiidae > Schmidtea > Schmidtea mediterranea. The sequence goes on along the minus strand of CM039679.1, from coordinate 311,789,091 downwards.
TAGCACTGAGTCAAAAAATTTGTCTTTACAGATTTTTGTAATATACATCTGCAAATATTCAATATTCAAAGACGCTTCGTAAAAATTTATTGTTGGATCCTGAAGTCTTTTCTGAACACGGTCGATTTCTTTAAGCATGTCATGTCTGTAGCATCGTTTTGTAGTTCTGGTGTTTCGGTTGTATCATTAGACATTTTTTCCAGTAGACTGATTATATCCATCATAGGTTGCTTTAATAAATTCTGCTCTCGCACTCCAGCGTGTTGATAATACATAAACTCAGTATAATAATGCTATTATGAAGTTCTGATTCTAATTTCCATGTGATATAATGTAGATTATATCCATCGTTTAGCTCACCAGCAACATATAGCAGGAGACAATAATGAAACTAAACTTAGTAATAACAGTTATTCATAGGCAGCAACACTGACAGCCCGATGCACTTATGTGATGAAAATAATATATAGCAGCGGTTCCAAACCTGTGCATTGCGACCCAATGGGGTTCGAGTGACCATTTGCCAGGGGTTGCCTGAGACCTTTTGAAAAAATTTGGTAAGGGCAGTCAATGGTTTCATAATATAATTTTAAATTAATCGATACTCCAACTCTGACTTTACAGTATAAGTATAAAATATAAATAAAATCAGACAAAAGTCAAAAGCATAATAGTTAGCTGCAAAATTGCCGTGACCAAGGAGCAATCATATTAATTTTATTGTTCGGGTCGCCAAAACTTGACAAATCTTATCAAGGGGTCACAGAACCAGAAAGATTGGGATCCGCTTCTATAGAGCATAATTTATACGAGCTTTTAACTGCACAGCTTTACTTGATCTGCTCTGTTCTAAAAGACAGAAATAGATATTGCAAGGTAAAGTAGAATAAAAATACATTTTGGTTATTGATATTACGAAATCCCAGACATGCGCCCGGTACAACTGCCCCCTCTGCCCTTTCTCCATACGCCTATAATTTGATCAATGAAGATATTTCATGGAAAAATAATTCTTTACATGAAGAACAGTGTTTAACTTAAATAATCCCATTAAAATTCATAATTACACAAATTAAATTTTTTAATTAGAATAATTATTTTACATGATTGTACATTAAATTTTAGTTATGTCAATCACCTGAATTCATCTTATTTTATGTTCAATAAACAAATTTATCAAATAATAAACTTTTTATAAGCAAATACTTATACTTTTGAATTTTATTTTACAAATAATCAACAAATTATTTTGTAATAAGTTAGTAGTAGTTTGATAAATATAAATAAAACTTTTAACCCACAAACTTTTCCTAGGGAGCCAATCAAAATTCAGTAGGTCACGAAAAATTTTCAAACTTTTTCTAAGTATTTGTAAACAAAGCTAAATTTTTGAAAAAATTATGTCAATCAAAAATTTCAAAATTTTTAAAGTAAAATTTTTATACATGTTTTTAAAGTCAAAATTTGTAGTATAATTTTTAAAGTTGAAATTTCTCAAAGTAATTTAGAGTTGACAAAATAATTTAACACAACATAAGGAACATTTAAGGCAATTTTTTTATTAAAAAAGATGTAGTATTTCAAAGACATAATTAGTGAAATTAAATTAAGCAGCACCCAAAGTTAACATATATGTAATACTATAAGTATCGCAATAAGTGAAATACATAACACAATTATTAACTATAAACGAATAAGAAAAACACCTATAGTAATAAGTGATACTTTGGATGAACTAGACGAAGAAGAAATGATAGAAACACTTACTCAGATTGAAGACATAGGACCAATAGATTCTTAGGACGGCGTGGATCAAGAGATGGAAGCTGTGAAAGCAGACGAAGTGGTGGGAACAGATCAAGAAGCAGTGGAAGCGTATCAAGAAGCGTTTGATGAAAAAATATGGCAAAATGAAATGTTTTTTCAAATAGGTGAAGTATCCCCACTATTGAAAGTAATTTACGGGGAACACATAAAATATTATCTATTGACACTTCCGATTTAAACATTAAGGCAATTAATGTTTTGTTTACAGTGATTTGTCTATAATTAAAAAAGATGAAATTGTTAAAGAAAATAGAAAAGAAGTATATTGTTATTCTAGATATCTAAAAGATTTAAATTATGACCTTTGCGAAATGTCTATTAAATTAAATGACATTAGGACATTTGAGGCAAAAATTGAAGGATTAATAGTAAACGTGTTCAGTTATGACCAAGCGGAAAAACGTGAGCATGAAGATTTTGTTTTAAAGCATCTTTTTATAAACATTATACACATGTCCAAAGTAATTGAAGAACAAATAAATAATTTATTATTGTCAAATAAAGAAAAAAATTACCACTACATTGGAATCACATCACTCAATAGATTAATGAATTGTCGAAGCAAATACACAACTATAGAAAGAATTCATTCTATTTGGTGTGAAAGACGTTTGGATTGTTTTTGATATAAGAAAGGTTTAGACAAACATGAGAAATTGTGTAAACCGGAATAAATTAGGAACTACGCTTTATACATTCCTTCAAAATAAGTTCATAAAATTAACCGACTCGTCGAAAACTGTACCACCTCCGTTTTTAATATATGCCAATTTCGAATCTGTTTTACAAAAGGATAGTGTGCACAACCAACTTTATTTTCTGATTTCAGCTAGTCTTTTAATTAATAATTTCGATGGCTCAAAAACATAAAGAATTTAAAGGGTTAGATTATAGAAGATATAGCGTTATATAAGGTTTTACCGTAATTCTACAAAATCGGAACGCAACCAACGAAACAGTCAACAGTGTTACAACATCATCAATTTGACAATTTTACTCAATGTTACCTTTGTCTAAAAGACATTTTTGATCCTGTAAGGGATCATGACCACTTTACTGGGGAACACTTGGGTGGTGCTTGTAATGATTGAAATGTAAATTGGAAAATTAATAAAGTTTTACCAACAGTATTTCATAATTTAAAAGGGTATGACATTCACTATATACTTAAGTATGGTTTGAAGTAAATTTAAAAATTGGGCTATAGATTGTATACCGATAACGACTAAAACATTTATCTCATTAATTGTTCACTTGGGAAAAATAAGTGTTAAGTTCATCGATTCGTATCAATTTGTTAATGACTCTTTACCTAAGGCGGTTTAAACCTTGACAACTTTACCATTGACGCGATCTGCTTTTACTGTAACTATTGTATATGAAAATGGTATCTTTCCTTTCAAAATTGTGCCTCTTTAGATTTTCTTCATGAAACTTATGATTTACCGCCAATATGGAAAGGAATCACTGAAGCTGAATATGACAAATCTCAAGTAATTTGGGATGAAACCAATTGTAGAACTTTGCTTGATTACATGAAAGTTTATTCGAAACTTGATTGTTTTCTTTTCTCTGACTTTTTTCATCAATTTTGTTCTAAATCTATAGCACACAATAGATAAGAGCCATTGAATTATGTCGGTATTCCTGGAATGTATTAATCTTCTGCTTTAATGTCGTTGAATGAACAGATTGAATTGATAATTGAAAATGAAATTTTTAGCTTTTATGAAGGAGGTATTCGAGGAGGTCTTTTGTAAATAAGCACTTTGTTAAAACAGACGAAAACACTGAGTTGCTTTATATAGATATAAATAATCTATACGGTTGAACTTTAAGTTAACCTTTATCTTGGGTAGAGTTCAGTTGGATACTTGTTGCTTTGGATGATTTTCCTATTGCTGCTGAGAAAATGAATACTACGGTCAAAGGTTGAAATGTTGTTGCTGACACACTATCCTAAAAATAATTATGTATTTTATTGGCGAATATAAAATTATCTCTTGGTGTCACTTGGTGTTAAGGTCACTCATGTAAATAGAGCTTTAAGATTCATGCAATCAAATAGTTTTAAGAAATATATCTATATAAACACAGAGTGTAGAGCCAAAAGTTCAAATACATTAGATAAAAACTACAATAAGCTCTTAAATAATAGATTTTACCAGAAAACAGTATGGAACTTGAAAACGAGAATGATACTGCGTCTTTGCATTAATTATAAAAAAGCTTGTGACTTATACTTCGAAACCAACTTTTAAAAAATCGATAAAAATTTAAGATGATCTTTTAGCTGCATTGTTAAATCCAGACTCGATATGTTTAGATTGACCGAGTTAAATAGGGAAATCAGTCTTAAATTTATCTAAACTTTGAATGTACAAACTTCAGTGTACAGATTTGGTAAAGTATCGTCGACAATTTAATTGTGAGATTAATATCATCGCTGGTGATACTGACTCATTTTTTCTAGAAATAGCGCATTGTAAAAGGGATATTATTTTATCTGAAATGGTCAAAAATAATCTTTTGGATACCTCTAATTATCCGTCTACTCATCCTCTTTATTCAAAAAAACTTGATTTGGCCATAAGTAAATTTAAAGATGAAAGTAAAAGAGAAGGTTATAATGAGTGGGTATTCCTCTGACCAAGATTTTATAGTTTGTTATTTAAATCATCTTGTCTGAAAGCAAAAGGGGTAACATTAAAGGATACAAAGTTAACACATAAATCATACAAAGATTGTTTTGAGAAAAACTCTACCTCTTAATTACTTCAACTTAGAATAGAGACAAAAAATCATGAGTTATAAAGTTTTAAAAAATAGTAAAGTCGCGTTACCAAATAGGGATGTGAAAAGGGTTTGGGTGGGTAAAAATAAAGGTTTGGCATACGGGTATATAAAATTAAATTATCAATCAAATGTTTCTGAATCAAATATTGAACTGAACGAAAACAAAGAAAATACTAAAGATCTCGTTGACATTGATGATGTTAAATTTTCAGACTATGATGTCACATATAATAATGAAGAAATAATTGAAAATATTTTTGAAGAAAATAACAATAAAAATGTTGCTGATAAACTTGAAGAAGAATTGATAGATATAGATAATGTACAGTTATCTGACTATGATGAAGAAGAAGATATTTGTTAAATAAAAGTTGATTTGAAAATGAATTTGGTTTTGTGATTTGGTTTTGATTTTTATGATTTTTATTTTTATGTGTATCACTTTATTATTCAGTGGATAATAGATCTTGAATTATTAAGTTGGAATAAATATTAAATAACAATTAAATTTTATTTAAATAAAAATAATTCATTCATTATTAATTTTTTCTCGATTGTTTTCACTTTCATAACCAAAAACATTACTACGTGTTCGAAACAATTCTGGTGAAGATGGAAGAGCTCTATCCGAATATGAAGAACAAACTATCGTATTGTGTTCCTGAATTTTTGGCAACACGTATTTATCAAATGACAGGTGTTAACATTGAAGAAATTGTACTGATGCACTACAAATCAGTACAAGGGTCGGGTTTAAAATTTCTAGATGATTGTATTGTTTGGGCAGATCCCTCAATGATTACGTTTCCATTTAGTTGCAGATTTTGCAAGGACTACAAGAAGAATGAAGTTGTATTAATATCCAGTAACAATTTTTATTTATCTGTTGTAGAATTCTTATTAATAATATTATTATTACTTTTATTATTATTATTACTATTATTATTGTTAATATTAATATGATTATTATTTTGAAAATTTCATATTAATTTATTTTGTTAACTCTAAATTACTTTCAAAAATTTCAACTTTAAAAACATGTAAAAAAATTTTACTTTAAAAATGATGTATAAAAAACTTTACTTTAAAAACATTTATAAAAATTTCATCTTAAAAAATTACACTTGTTGGGCCAGCACACAAATAGCCTCGAGAATTGTTTGAATGCATCAGTAATACAGCATAAAAACCCAGCACCAAGATAACTTAAAATACAATATACAACACCAACTAAACATTTTAAAATCTGAGAGAATATAAATAAATATAAAATCAAAAACATAAAAATAAAATAAATACAAAATGCATCAAGAACCGCACGAAATTTACACAGAAAATAACATAATAACAAGAAAATTTGACCGTAAAATGACCCTTTATATAAAAGTAAAAATTAATGAATTAAATGAATAAAAATAAAATATTTTTGACTGAATAAATTTATTTAAAAATGTTAAAAATAAATTATCAATTTAAATTAAGAAATAAATAAAAATTTAATTTAGATAACACAAATAATTTCAAGGTCAAATTTTGTTTAATCGCAATAAAATTAACACGCAAGGTTAAGGCCAAATAATAGGTATATATACTGATGTGTTTTGACAGATTTCAATCTTAATTTTCAGTATTGATTTTCAGTCGTACTTTGACACTCAATTTCAACAGTTTTATTTTGGGTTAGTGTGCGTTGCAGCTAACTTGAAACGCATGGACGATTATGAATGTGCTGATATGGATAACATGACACTGCAGATTAAAATGTTTATTTGTAAATAATGAATTCATTGATCGATGCTTTATGAATTATTACGAAGATATATGAAGGAATGCTTGATGTACTTATTTACCAATTGATTAGAGGCCTTGTGACAAAACGATGAATAATGATTATACAAAAGAATGTAAGATGTGTCATGCCTAATAAATAATACATTACATCGAAACGTTTACCTGATTGGTACGGTAATTTTCATTCAATTCTTTTTCGGCCCACAGCCAAAACATACAACAAGAAAGCAAAATCTACACACAACTCAGGCTGTGTAGGAGCAGTTTACCTGCCAATAGCCTGTGCCCGTGAAGGTTCCGGCGTGAATAACGCAGGGCTGAACGTCAATATTACCGTTATAGGGGAAATTGGGAGGAGGGGAAGTAGTCTTTTGGTTACTCTTCATCCACTCATTTCCTGTAAATTCGACATAAATAATTTAACAACATTCGGCTAAAAATCACTAACACTCAGTAGTCCAGTGAGCACTCATTAACTATGAAATGAACATACATAGATCTTAAGGACAAAGAGAGGGAATGGGTAGCGGGGAAAATTGCAAAATCGTTGCAACAGTTAAAATGAATAGCCATTGGAAAGAGATTAATCCGAACGACCAAAATCATGAAAAATAATGTTTTTAAATAATATATAAGAACTAGATAAATTATGTTGAATTAAAACGGAAAATATGGGCAAAACGCTGCGCAAATTTTCGGAAATAGTTAAAACATTTATCATAAAAACTGTAAAATAAGGGCGGAACGCTGCTCAAATTTTCCGAGTCAATGAAAATACTTTATCGAAAACTATAGAATAAGGATAAAACCGAAAATAAGGGTGGGACGCTGCTAAAAGTTTTCGAATCAACAAAAATACTTTATCGAAAACCGGAAAAATACAGATGGAGTACGGCAAAATTTTTATATAAGAAAAATATTTCTTAAAGCTGAGGAATAAGGACGAATTCCTACACAAAAATTTGTTAATAAAATTGATAATAATTATAATAATTATAATAATAATAATAAATATAATAATAATAATAATAATTAATGATAATAATAATGAGGATAATAATAATAATAATAATGATCATGGTACCTATAATAGTAATGATAAAAATTATGATGATAATAGTAGTAATAATAATAAATATAATCGTAATTATAGTAAAAAGAATAATAATAAATGTAACAGTGGTAAAAATGAAATAAAGGGAATACATATAATAGTGACAATGATAACGCTAGTGATAATAATAGTAGACATAGTAGTTATAATAGGGATAAGGGTAAAGGAGATACTGAGTATGTTTAACATAATAAAGGGTTTACAGGTCATGGTAAAGATAGATAATACGGACAACGATAAGAAGGACTAAGCGAATGGACACAAATGGTATAAAGTATAGGTTAACATTTGAAAGAGATACGAGAATAATGGGACCTAAAATTCGAAATCGAACACAGGCCTTCTATCGGCAGCTCGTTGGACCCATGGATCGTTCGGTCAATTATAGCATTAGCAATAGCGTTCACTTTTTGCGGACGATCTACCCACTCGAACACAGTTCCAACGTTGCTTAGCAACGGGTGCCGAGTGGCAAGCGAAAGATATTTGTATGGGGTTGACTGGGTAACAACTATATAGTTTTAAACATCAACACCCAGAAACCCACCACACTTAAAATTTTATTTTAAATAACATTAAAAAATAAATTACATTTAAAAAATTATAATAAAATATTTACATTAAATGTTTTTTGAAAATTCTCGCAAAAACTTTCAAATTCTAAAAACTGCTTCAAAAATTTGAATTCAAAAAATAAACATGCACACACAAAAATTAATTATCCGGATTAATTACATAATTATGTATTTTAATCCGTCGCCAGGGTGAGGTCTACTGAGGATTTTGTGTGTAATCCCAGTGTACCCTTAACTTAAGAAATAACGGAATGCCGGAACCGTTACTTATTTAATTTCTCACATATTGTATAGTAATTTATAAAAATTAAAGTATTTATTTTTAACTATAAACTAAAATAAGATATTAATGCTTATAGATATATTTGTTGGGCCAGAACACAAACGGCCCTGTGAATGTTTAAATGAATCGGCAAAACACATGCAAATATAACATGCAGATTTAAACTCAAACCTATTAAAAACATCAATTATTACCTATCAAATATGAGAAAGAAGATAATTACATATAAAATAATAAACACAAAAATAAATTAAAATAATAACTAAATGCAACAAGATCCGCACGAATTAAATATAAACATAACACGAAAACCCAATGATTTTGACCGAAATTTGACAATTTTTTAAAAATACCAAATTTCATGAAAATGTAATAAAAATAAAATAATTTGAATTAGAAATAATTCAATTAAAAAATCTAAAGAAAAAATTGTCAAATAAAATTTCAAAATAATAAAAATTAAGATTAGAATACACTAGAAAAATCCAAGGTCAAAATTTGTTTACTAAATCAAAAAGAACACGCAAGGTTAGGGACGAAAAATAGGTATATATACCGATTCATTTTTACACAAAAAAAATCAGTTTTTCAAACTTGAACTAGTTTTGTTTAAAAATCTATTTTAGGGTGAGTTTTATTTTGGAACTCTCTCTCCACGTCGCGTTCTCGCATTTCGAAGGAACATACCACTGAGAAAACCAACCATACTAAAATCCAGGAAAAAATACACGAAATATCACCATAACATGGTTTAAGTCTAACACAAATTTGTCCCAGATGAAACCGACACGAAATTCCTTTTGAACTGTGGATACTGAATAAAAAGTCTAATTTCAGCAGGATTTATTAAACCTACAACTTAATCAGTAATTAATTAAGAACAGCCCATAATAACCTGAATTGATTCAGTAATTTCCCACCATAATACGAAGGGAATTATTTACCTTTTGATTTTCGCCAACACCTACAGTCACCCACCACTATGCAACTCTACGCTTAATGATACTGGCGGAAGAACTAATGAACTCCAAGAGGACCACCGAGGACCCAAGGCTACTCGTGTTCGGAACATGAAACGACCCGTAATGGTGTTTTCAAACTGTTCTCCGGAAGAATGGGTGGAGAGAGGTTTTACGGACCTCTGATTCCGTCGTTCCATAGTCGGGGACGTCCTAATCTGACCTATCATAATTAATATGGTTGAATTTTTTTTTGCCTGAATAAATAGCTTGCCATCTTAGATGTCCATTTTGTTTTGTTTGGTTGTTTTAGTATAACATTTTTCACTTATGTTTATTGACATTCATATTAAATAATTCTGGATTAGTAACCAACAATTTAATGTCTTTAATTATAGCAATGGAATCCCTACAAATATTGCGGACAGAGCTGGCCAGTGCCCAGCAAACCAATAAAACTCTGTACGACCAAATCATTCAATTGACTCGGGAGATACATCAAACAAAAGCCACCTGGGTGGACCCGAATAAGATCAAATCAATACATCAAAGGCTTATCGCGGCTCAAAAGGGATGGGCAGACGAAAAGCAGATAAATCAAAGCCTCCGAACACAGATACGGGGGTTGGAGGTTGCCTTGTCCGCCTGTCAGGAAGGGGCGGCCGTAACCTACGCCCTCGTCTTTGCACCAGCTCAGTTGGCCTATCGTGAGCCGGTGGCCACTCCGACAACGGCCGCAACCCAACCACAGCAATAACTAATAGCTATCGGCCGGGGCGAAAGGAGCGGGCTAGACGTAGAGCCGCTCGATTAGCGAATAAGGCCAAATTAACTTAAACGTGCTTTAACTTGTGAATTATATATGAATTATATAACTTGTATAACAAAAAATTTTAAAACTATATTCATATTATAACGACTTTTTTTGTTTTTCATCTCTATTTCTTTATAAGTGACATAATATTTTCTACAAAATTTGGTGTGTATGTGTGTGTATTAAAAATAAATAAACATATATATATATATATTATATATATATATATATATATATATATATGTATTAAAAATAAATATATGTAAAGTAGGCCATGGAATTTTACATATATTTTTTCTGCATTTTAAAAACCGAAATTTAAACAAAAATCAACTGAATTTTTTAATGTTTAAAAAAGTATTTAAATATTAATTTTAAATAAATCTATGGTTTTTTCCACTATTTTTTACATTTAAATTCAAATTCGAATGTAATTTCTCGCCGAACCCCAAAAACCCTGCTCTAGATGACCAGTTTTTATCAAACCGCTTTATTACTGTAATTCTTAATTTACAAAAACTTGTCATGGGTTAAACCATGATCATAATCCGCACTCCTATGCCAATAGATTTTATAGAATTTTGATTTAAACATTGTTGATAGTAATAATTTACAACAAATAATGTTTTCCACTCCCGCTTGGACCTACAATTTGGTAAATAGCATCTTTCTTTGAATCTATTTTTAAAATATAAATTAAATAACTATTAAGTTTATTATTCAGTAATTTCTGATTCTAATCAAAGAATATACGATACATCCAATGCAACTCACAATAGTATACTAATTTCGAGCTAATGGTGAGGGAGGCGCTCGGATTTCTATTCGAGCCAGATAAGTGTAAAACAGTGTCAAGTTACCACCGTTATACACTCAGCATGATGCACTGCATGTTGAATTTTCATGTGACAGTATATTTTTTATGAATCAAGAAAAATTTAATACGTTTATATTGTAATTGATAATAAATATAAATAGAGATTCTGTATTACAGAATAAAACAGTTAATTCGCCAGTGCAGTGTTAAAGTGAATATAAAACTAATAATTCCACAATTAGTTATAAATAATAATATTGGAATCGTATGTTGCAATAATTTCTAGAGACCTCAACGGCTTAGCATTTGTAGACCAAAGTTCTGCTCCGCCTGAAGAACTGACGGAATACATAATGACTGGTCCAACAAACATTGTTCCATTTGGCCATTTTTGCCCATAAAAACAATATTCGTTTGATTTAAAAATAGCAAAAATGCCTCTATCCTCGCCGCAAACACTGGAATAAATATTCACATAGAACGACCTACCGCCATTATCTCCAATGATGGAGAAGTAACTGTAAGAATATGATTGTAAATATGTTATGTTCCACGGTGATGAAGATATTAAATTTTGTTTAGAAAACCAGCTGGTGAAATCATCATTGGGATTTACATTGAATTCAAATACTGCCGTTATGACATTTGCAAAGTCTTTCATTGACACATTCATTCTTTTCGGTTTTAGATTCTCCCATTCATCTATTAAAGAACTTCTAAAATTATTATTTTCGTTTGTATCAACAATGACCTGAGAGGCAGCAGCTGGATTTTTGTTATTATACGTATCGTACGCCGCTGATCAGTCTGAATAATAGAATTTCATTTCCCAATTCGGACATAACTTGTTGAAAAATTATTTTGTTTAAATAAGCCGCGGGAGCTTGGGGAACATAGCAAGATTGATTAACACTTTCTGCTAAATAGTTCCGTCCATCGCAATTTCGCTTACTTCTTCGCCATTCTCACTATCGGAACTAACTAAAACTCTCCCTTCTCTTTCGTCGCCTACGTACGTTCGAAATATTCTCTTCGTTCTCATCGGTGTTCTCATCGGTTTCAAGTGGATCATAATTTTCCGTATTGTCGATTTCCATATCCAGAATTTCTTGATCATCTTCAGAACATTCTGCATCGATATCATTTATTTTCTCTAATAATACATTCGCACTCCTCAAACGTCTTGACATTTTTGGGACAAATATTCACCGGAAAAAATAAAAACTAAAATATGAAAATGTAAATCAATATAGATAAAAAATCAATAAAAGATAAAATGTGAAACTTACTGCGACGGATTATTAGTCTTGTTCAATATTTTGAAAATGACACTTACAACACGTAATACGATATAAAATATTATAAAATAATAATAAAAGACTGCCAAATATGCTATTTGTGACTTTCACGTTTCGATGCACTCTGTTCGTGTTGCAAGACTACTGATTTGAATTCGTGAGAAGTCGTCTATACATTTCCTTCAGTTATGAGTTCATTTCTTTTCTTTCATAGTAGATAAGATTGCGTGAGAAAATTCGAGGAAGTGGACCGTATCAGATCAATCAAGCAAATAAACACCGCTAACCCGATAGTCGAGCGAGAACTGCAAACACTTGGAAGTGCCGTAAACCATCTTCTGGAAGGCACTTATAGGATAAAATCATGCCACAACTACATTACCTTTCGTTTGTAACGACTTTATAGTTTTGGCATTGAGTCTTAGAGAAAAACTATTAGAAAAATGTATAAATCGTACCACCGGTCAAATGGCCGGTCGTGGTTGATACGACAGACTACAAATTTTTCTCAGAAAATAAACAATAAAAAAATAAGTGAATATTGAACAATGTATCATACATATATATATATATATATATGAGGAAAAGTCATAAAGTTTAAAGGCGATTCGTTTACTTTGAATGTAGGAAATTCCAATTGAAAATTTAAAAACGGTCATTTGACCAATCCAGGTGGGAATAGTGTTAATAATATAATAGATTTCAGATTAATTTTCTAACCATCTAAACTCTTTGATAGAAATCTCTGAAACAAAGCCCATTTGGTCAATCCTGTTTTTATTTTTTCGCGGTTATGTGCGCACTATTTTTGTTTTTTGTGTATGTGTTATTTGTTATCTTGGATTCAGATTGATCGATATCTTGATTTCGGTGAGAAAAATAAATAATGCTTGTTGGAATTTAAAAATTAATTTTCGAGTTTTTTAATTTTTCTTGATTCTTTTTTTAATGATTCGTTTTAAATAAAGAAAATGAAGGTTTTAAAAAAACAAGTTTTTGAGAACATTGGAATTATTTTTCAAACTTTTAATAAAGAGTGTTTGGACTATTTCAGTTTATTATGGATAATTATAGAATCTTTCATTTTAAATTTAAATTTTCAACTAGTTGCTATATAACCTAAATTTTTTCATGTCTGCAGTGTCTGAAGTGCAAAAGAAACATTACAGTTTCATTCTTTTCGGTTTTAGATTCTCCCATTCATCTATTAAAGAACTTCTAAAATTATTATTTTCGTTTGTATCAACAATGACCTGAGAGGCAGCAGCTGGATTTTTGTTTAATATACGTATCGTACGCCATTACGGAGGTGCCGCTGATCAGTCTGAATAATAGAATTTCATTTCTCAATTCGGACAAAACTTGTTGAAAAATTATTTTGTTTAAATAAGCGGCGGAGGCTTATCGGAAAACTCATGATTTCAGTTTTTTTTAAACTCCGCATTTGAAGGTTCTGGTTCCACTGCTCCTGGTAAATTGCAAATGAGGTTAAAAATCAATTTATTTTAATTACAAGTTAAATTTTACATTGCTATTTCTTCATCTTCTCAAAAACCCAGAGTTTCGATGGATATTTTTGAAATATCTGATATGTTATAAAAATATTGTTGAGTTATAATTTTATTTGGTTTGGTAGAACAGTTTGCTCTGACTCCACGTGCTCTTTAAATGATACTGGAATAACTCAACACAGGAATACTTTTATTCGAAACTAACAATTTCACAACAATTCGAATGTTACTTTTACAATACTGGCAGGAATCCCCGCGGGAAGCCGCCTTTTTAATTAACTATTAAAATATTCTTGACAAGTCTAACTATTTCTTTTTAAATCTCACGAAGCTTTTTAACTTTTCTGTTACTCGCAATTTTTCAAAATTATTTGTGTCCCATTTGTTGATTTGAAACTCCCTTATATAGGGAATCTCTCATCAAACAACTTATCTGATTTACGGCAATTTACATTGGACTCCCGGGAAACTAGATAGACAATTTGCTTTTGTCTTTTGGCCGCTTCGGCCTTTCCACGGGAGAAGACTACGAAATAAATCACATTAGGGAATAACCAGTTTCCTTCGTAATTCAATTTATTCAATTCGGAGAATTTCTCCCTAATTTAATTTATTTGTTTTCGTCATTTTAATTAATTATTTTATTTTCCCCAATTTTTTTATTTATTATAATAATTTTTGAAAATCACCTAACCCCAACATATCTCCCATTTTAATTGAGACTCGTCCTCGAATCTGTATGTTTGCTGGTTGATCCATTAATAATAATTATAATATATGGAATATATATATGTATATACACACACGTATATCCACTAATATGAGCTATGTAAAATTTCAGATCATATCTGAAACTAGTTTTACAATGAAGTTTGTTTGGAAAAAAAATTTTGTTGAATGGAAAATGATAGAAATTTTTGATATGAAATTTAAAAAACTTTCTAAGGTTGAAAATTAAAAACTTTATAACTCATTCAGTTACAAGTCATTAGTAAATTAAAAGCCATTAGTTTGACAATCAATACTTGAAATTTTGTGACAATTCTTGTATTTCTATAAAAATAAAAAAAACTATATACATTTCTCCAATTTTGTGCAATTTTATTTCCACATATAAAGCTTTCAGTATATGATGGAAAATTTAGAAAAGGCTAGCAGCAATTATCAAATATTCTCCTGTATTAATTGGAATATAATAATAGTGACAGCAATAATAATAATAATAATTATAAATATTTCATTCGGGGTACTTAAAGGGTATCGCACTTCTTCAAAAGACGAGACATTACTACATATTTTATTATTGTTCAAAAGACAAGTCATTTTTTTAAATTTAAATTTATTCATTTATATATAATCATATATTGTTTTTAATCGAGTTGCTTTATCTCGAACCGTTCATTTCCACATTTGTAACGATGCACGGTTTCTTCTTTTTCGAATATTTTCCCATTAATGACCATTGTGTCTCCTCCAATCTCTGATATAATTTTCTTTTTTCTAATAGATTTTTCCTTCAATATAGGCCCATATTCTAACGTTATTTGTAGTTTAATAATTTTAGCATCTTCAATTTCACCAAAGCCTTCCTCTGGCATTTCAATTGTTTCTTCTGTTGCTCATTTTAATTCACTAATTGTTTGATTCACCTCCATTTGCATTTCTACGATTTCACATTCTCCCTCGCTCTCTGGGTCCTTTCTCGTCGAGGCTCTCATTGTTCTATACTCACTTAGCGAGTATTTCCTTGATGGGTTTATTGTTTTTCACTCTACATCATCGATCCATTGCTGTTCTACCTTAAAATAAACTTTTCGGATTCCTTTTACATCTTGCTGCATTTCTTCGCCACATATTTCTAGTACCAACGTTTTTAGTTTGTAGCACTCTCCATTGCGTATTATCCCAAAATGATTTAAACACCTGAGCAGCAGCAAAATCCCTTATCCCATAGAGTTGGTTAACCCAGATTTTTAGATATGTTCGTTCAACTTGTAAATTGTGTTCAATCAATATTTTCCCTCTGCTGAGATTTCGAATACTTTTCATTTCCTCACATTGATCTTGTTGATTCCGGCTTTTGTGCTCAGTAATGCCGTGAATACTTGCATTAAAATACTGTAGTTTGATTCTTGTTGTAATATAAACATCCTTAATTACTCTTCCGTAATAATCCATTATTGCTACGGACAATGGGATCATCTCATGTGCTTCTGAGATCCAATATTCTGCGTCCATAAACAATATTTTCTCTCGAATTTCATCAATAGTTAGCCGTTTTCGGATAAACGACATTTTCTTCATGAGCATTTCTTCAGAAATTGGGAGTAGTCTTGGATCCGAATTTTCCACTGAATATGCACATGGTACTTCTCCTTCTGAGTTTGATCTTCTCGCGTCTACGACAACTAATACGTCATTGTTGGCTGCTCTTAATCCTTTTGCCATTATTTCTTTTCCAATTTTCCACGAGGTTAATTTGTCAATTTCTTTCCATACATTTCCATAAATGTCCAGAATTTCAAATTTCCCTTTCACTATGTTGAGATGATTTTCCTCTTCCAATCTAATGCTAGATGTTCTGGTTAATTTGAAAATGTATACCTTCATTTTTCTGTCATCAATTCTGAAGTAATTTGGGATTTGCTCGTTGTTGTTTATTATTATTTTGGATTGACCAATTTGATTCCTCTGGATCTTGATGTACCCATCATATATTGATCTGGATGCTGCTATTTTATTCATTCATCTAAAATTATTCATAATTAAAATTTATTTACATTATTTTAAAAATGCTACTGATTGAGATAAAGCACTCGAAGGGCACCGCTTCAATCAGCAACTATAAATAATAATAATAATAATAAAAAATTACCAGTTTAAAAAATTTGAAAACTTTTGGATAATTTTTTCTTTTTTTTTAATATTATGAAATTATTTTATTTAAAATTTGCTTTTATAACCCTTAAAAATTAATTTCTTTTTCAAACAAAATTTTTTCTTCCCTTTTGCACTCCTTATTTTAGTAACCAATCAGACTTAGTCAAGAAAGTTTTTAACAAATAAAACATAAAAATGTATGAATACTAACAATAGAATTTTCATTCAAAGTAAATATGTGTCTAACTATACAAATGTTTCTTCGTAAGTTATCCAGGGTCTAGATTCCTTGGATCGAATTACCGAAGAATTGTTTGTTTTCTAAATTTTTGACGAGATAATGAGAAGAATGAGAATGATTATTATGATGTTGAGGCTGGTTATCATAAATATACATGAGATGCGATTGTTATCCAATACATATAGAGTTCCGTTTATCATTAATGATTTGTTATGATTTTGAGAAGATATAATGTCATACGTATTGCTATCTGAAGAAGTTCCCATCGTACTGTTTTGGAATTGTAGATATGATTTGTTTTGGATGGTTAGTTCAACTTTATTTGGGTGCTCATCGTGAATTTTCTCATCATACACGCAAACAAAATTGCGATCTACCAGGGTAAGACACCATGGGTTCGAAATGGATTTACGACGATAATACTGAATTTTAATTAATATCATTTTTGATGTTGACTTTGAACGTAGCTGGTAGAATTTTAAAGCTTGAGTATCATTTTTATCACTTAGGGTAGCCTAACCCAAACAAACACGGTTTAATGAATAAGTCCCAATCTTTTTGTTATCTATTCACATAAGACAATATCATGTTAATTAAGGTTCCATTGAATCTTTCCACTAGTCCATCTGTTTGTTGGTGAAATGGAGATGTACATAACTTCATTATTCCAAACAATTCAGTAATTGATTTAAATAGATCACTTTGAAAATTTGTTCCTTGATCCATTAATAACTTCTTAGGCGCTCCATATCTGAAAACAATATATTTTTTCAAAT
This sequence comes from Schmidtea mediterranea, assembly GCA_022537955.1. Classification (NCBI taxonomy): domain Eukaryota; kingdom Metazoa; phylum Platyhelminthes; order Tricladida; family Dugesiidae; genus Schmidtea; species Schmidtea mediterranea. The sequence continues at coordinate 311,771,409 of CM039679.1, read as the reverse complement.
ATCGTTGCCACCGTATCTGCCTTTTGATTTGCCATCACATAAGCTTCGGGCCATTTTGTCAAATAGTCACAAAACACTATTATATATTTATTACTATTTATTGTTTCCGACAATGGAACAACAATATCCATTACTGTCATTTCCATAGGTGCTGTTGGCACTGGCATCGGTTTCAATAAAACTCTAATTTTACGACCGGTATTACGTCTAGTAAGGTATATCTCACAAGTGTTACACCACTGTCTTACATCTTGCTCCATAGTTCCAACAATATTTCAACGTTAATCGTGATAATGTTTTTCGAACGGATAAATTTCCACCTAATGCACCATCATGATATAACAGCAATAATGCTTTGCGATGTTTTGTTGGTATTTCAATTAGTAAGCTATCATTTTTTACACATATTAATAATACATTATGAATAACACATTTGTGCTTTTCATCAACAATATGCTTCCAGTCATTTTCCTTTTTAATCTGAACTGCATGTTTAAGTAACTGGTTTAATTCTTCATCATCTTCTTGTTCAATTTGTAAATTTTCCATATTATTTGCTGCTTTAATTGCCAAAAATATCGTATCATTATTATTTATTTCTTTTGATTCGGCTTGACCATTCTCCTGAATTCTCGACATAGCGTCCGCATTGGCATTTGATTTACCTGTTCGATATTTAATTTCGAAGTCATATTCTTCTAACGATATTGACCACCTAATTAACTTGCTGGCTGAATCTCTATGTTTCATCAACCATTGTAGTGGATTATGATCCTTGAATACAACGAATTTTCGACCGACTAAGTATTGTCTAAACGTAGTTATCCCATATACTAATGCTAATGTTTCCTTTTCAATTGTAGAATAATTTTTCTCGTGGGGCCTCAGTGATCTACTTGCGTAAGCTATCACATGGTTTTTTTCGCCTTCAACTTGTTGTCCTAGTACTGCACCTAGTGCAAAATTACTGGCATCTGTCATTACAATAAAGGGCAGTGAAAAGTTTGAACATCTCAATATCGGCTGATTGGTTAGACTTTCTCTCAATGCATCAAAAGCTTTATGTTGTGACGTTTCCCATTTGAATTTTACCTGCTTTTTCAATAGTGCGTTTAAAGGTTGTGCTATGTGCGCAAAATTTCTAATAAATTTTCTATAGTAACTCGCTAATCCCTGAAATTGACGAACTTGATCCACGTCCTTTGGGACTGGATAAAGTTTTCTGGATTTGGTTGTAAACCTTTACGCAAAATTATATGATCAACATATACAACTTCTGATTTCCCCAATTCGCATTTTGAGGGTTTTATTTTTAGATTTGCGTTTTTCAATCTTATAAACACTATTTCCACATCTACTATATGTTCCTCAAAACCGTTTGAAAATATTATAATATCGTCTATATACACTAGTACGAAGTACAAAATTTATACCTCTCTGAAAAGCTGCAGGAGTGCCAGTTAAACCAAATGGCAAAACGTTGAACTCGTATAATCTTTTACCATTTGAAAACGCAGTTTTTCGTCTATCTTCTTATTTTACTTTAAGCTGATTATATCCTTTGTTGAGATCGATCACTGAGAAGAACTTTGCTTCTCCCATTTGGTCAAACATTTCCTGTGGTACAGGAATAGGATAGGTGTCTTTCCTTGTGATTTTATTTAACTTTCTGTAATCTACACAAAATCTTAGGTCTCCATCTTTCTTTTTAACCACCACAATTGATGAAGAAAAGAGTGATGAGGTGTCTCTGATTAATCCAAATTCTTTCATAGCTTTTGTTTGTCTATCACTTTTTTCTTGATGAATGTAAAGAATTCTATATGGTCTAAATTTAATTGGAGTTTGGTTAAGCAAAGGTATCTCATGCTCAATTATCTGAGTGAGTCCTAGATTATACTCATGTTTCGCAAATATGGCTTTGTACCTTATCAGTAACGCCGTAAACCTTTGTTTTTGTTCATCATTTAAATCATCACTTGTGACTTTTGGATTCTTGTAAACTTTAATGTTTTTTGGTAGTTTCTGAGTTTCCTCTGATTAAATTCTTGAAAGTTTCCCCAATCTGGTTTTCGGTTGAAATTCTATAGGTTTTGTACTAGTATTTGCTATTCTCACTGGGACTAATTTTCTTTTAACTTTCACCACTTCATCACACATTGGGATATCATATTTTTCGATTAATGTTTGGCTTGGTTCAAATATAAATTCTTCATCGGTTACATTCATGACGTTAGCATAAAAATCATTTCACTTTTTGATGGTATAAGCAATGATTGATTCAAGAACACATCACCTCCATTGTGTATGATTACACCTGTTTCAACTTCCACTAAGTTTCTAGTTTTCAAATCAAGTGATACTCCTTGTAGCTGCTCCATTACATCCATACCAATTAAACATTTGACATGACTCTTTCGCATTACCAATACTGAATGAACTATTTTTGTATTACCAATAAATAAATTCGCTATTACTTCTCCCTTTATGTTTAAACGATTTCCAGACATTGACTTTAAATGTTTCTTTGAGCGTTTTATTTTTTGCCTTTTCTTGCTTAGTTAAGAGTTTTTCTGATACAATCGTATGGCTTGAACTTGAATCTAATAGTGATTTAACTTTTCGTTCATTGAACTGTATGTCGTTTTTAGGTTGCTTTCCTCCATCTGATATAGTCATCAATACATAATTGCCAGGTAAACCCAATCTACCTTTCCGTTCAATTTCGTCACTCGTTGGCTCAACTTTTTCGAGTACTAATTTAATGTCGTTTATTGGTTTCATCTCTTTTAATCTCTCTCCGGGATAAAATGGTGCTGTTGGTACAAACGTTGTTGGTTTGCACCATCGATTCCACTAAATTTTGGTATTGGTTCTAGCAAGAACTTCGAATTCGGTTCTATTTTGCAATTTATTATTCCTTTTTGACGACGTGGTGATTTATTTTTACCATTATTACTGTTACTACTTTTGTTTTCGTTATTAGATTCAAATATTGATTCTTCACTATTTTGGTTATCTTTCAACCGTGCTTTCACTTCAGCCATCTCTTTATACTGATGACTTGTAATGAAAAACCGAGCTAACAGTGGTATACATCCAATAATCATTTTTCACGACCAACCAGAAATTGTATAGCATTGGTGTGTTGACAAAATCTGAGAAAATATTACTTTATTTGTTACTGCGATTATGTAAATGCCTATTAATCCAGCACATGCTTGTCCTAAAAACATAAATTTTCCCCATATCTTTTCCATAGTTTTATATGTTGCCTTTTTAAAATGATCTGGTGTTAAAAGGTATTCGTAATTTGCTTTAATTTCACCCTTAGGTAATATTGTATCCACTATTTCAGGAATTATAAACTCCTTTTTTGACGAAAACAACATGTTCTGTTGCGCTTCTTCAATATCTTCGCTTGAATACAAGATCATTTGCGACATTTTATTTAATGACGTAAAATTGACCAAATATTCTAATTTTGTTAACTATAATTTATCTGGACTTTTACCTCCACGATATTCTGGTAGTGCTATAACGGGTTTGACACGACGGTTTTTTTTACAATTGATTCTTATACATATGCTGCCTTTTGGCCTAATTATGCGAGCTAGGCTCAGCACTTATCACTTTTTGCTTTTTTATTTTCGTACACAAATCTGCAATGCCGATGAGTTACCAGCGTTGCCTCGTAACACACTTATGCAAGACTAAAAGGAAGGGGTATTGCACTCTTTGTAAATGAGATGTGCTCCCGGTATATGTGATAGCATGCGATCCCCAATAGAAGCTTTATTTTTGGATAAGAGTCTGAAAGAATTACCAGGTCATCAGCATATGCCAAAATACTGATGTTTAGGTCGTGAAGAAGGAAAGGATATTTATTCAAAATAGATTTTAGGATGTAGTCAATAGACAGGCAGAAGAGTGTCATTGATAACGGGCACCCCTGTTTAACTTCCTTAGTAATTGGTACAGGTTCGGATAAGGCTCCTTGACATTCAAATATAGTCTTTACATCCTTATATAGTTCTTTTATCAAGGCTAGTAATTCACTCTTAAGACCCATACCAGCCATTGTATACCAGATTAGGTCATGAGGCAACGAACCAAAAGCATCAGTGATATCGAGCCAAACAATGTGCAGCTCAGTTTTACATCGTTTAGCTCGGTCTATTGCGATGGGGAGAGTTGCATTATGCTCAGCGCATCCATCTGGAACACCAATTGGTTCGGGCTTATAAGGTTGCCATTCTTGATCCATTGTAGTATGCGGTTATTTAGAAAAGTCGCAAAGATTCTATAGGCTGTGTCCATGATCGCCAGAGGTCTCCATGAGTTAGCTCTGAAGCTCTCGGACAATTTTCCAGGTTTTAGGATCATGACTGTTCTATACAGCTTACATTTCTGCTGGCATATCCTATTTCGTAGTATACAATTGAATATTGCAGTTATCAATTCATGCTTTGGAAAGATCTTTTTCCAGTCTCCACCGGTAATAAGGTCCATTCCAGGGGCGGAGCTATCCAAGTTTCTCATGATGTGGGACAGATTTTCGCAATCAGTACATGTATCAGTGTCCATATCCTTATAGAAGGGTAGGTTTATAAGTGACGTTTTTGATACGGGACAGTCTTGATTTGCGAATGTTTTCAAGAACTTGGCCATAGGCGGTCTGTGATCCTAATCGTCGTTTTCATATATTTTTCAGATTTCTATTTTTTGATTGATATGGAATTTCAATCTTTTAACACAGAGGATTTCTTTTTTAGAGATATTATATCTGTCTTTGGTTTACTCTCCTTGAAATATTTTTTAGGATTTAATCTTCCGTTTATTCTTTCAATTTCGTTCAATATTTCCTCACAAGTAATTGTGTCCAGGTTTACTTGGTATATATCAGGTCTTCTATGAGCACTCGATAATTCCTGATATAACTCTCCGGAAATTTTGCACAGTTATATTTTCTAATAATTGGTCTCATTGCCTCTTTCATTAGATCAATATCTGGTATGGTAATTGGCATGTCCGACATTAAGCATTTAAGAAAGTGACATATATAAAATGCGGAAAGGTTTGCTTCGTGGCATATGGGGTATTCAACCTCAGTAAGAGGGAAATTTAAGTCCCCAAAAATATTCTGGACATTAAGTATGGTCTTCAGGATATCAGTTGCCAGTTCGTAGTGCATGGTATGGCTGTCATCAGCAGTTGGGTCGATAATCATTGCAACTCGTTTTCTCTTGTTCAGAAAGAAGAAAGACCAAGATAATGAGCTGTTGTGAATTGGCAATACTATCTCGTTCCACTTGGCAAAGTCTTTGAACGGGAAGGTTTCAAAGAAAATTTTGTAGTTGCACTGGATCAAAGCATTGCAAGTATAAGGATTGATGAAGATGGTTGATGCTTTAATAGCATATGAGAAGATATATGCTTTGACCAAGTGCTGTGACCATCAACTTAATTCTTTTTCGGCATCTCTGTTGAAGGCAAGATTTTCTGGCAGATCTCTAGGTTTAATTTTTTCTTCATCAGTGATGTTTTGAGTTTCATATTCCAGTAAGGTTATGAGGTGAAGTCGCCATAGTAGTATTGAAATCACCTTCAGTGTTTGGTATAGTGTTGATAAACTCATTTAGATGCTGGGTCTTGATGTGGCTAACAAGTTTGGAGAAGTGCTCCCAGATACCACAGTAGCAGACAATCTTGCAATTCTCATTGAAAGTATATCCAGAATGGGTTTTCATATGTTCCAAAATGTCTGTCATCGATGAGTTAAGTGTAAATTGCTTTTTGCATAAGTTTTTCTTGCCCTTGCCTCGGTATGAGCAGTAGAACATATTTTCCTTAGTTAGACGAAGGTAAATTTTCATTGTGTCAGTTTGAGCACATGACCTACCATGATTATGGGTATCAATATGAGTGAAGACTTCTGCGAACTTTATTATATTTGTAGCATTATTATCCTTATTCTTTTTAGGGTCGCATGGCATACATTCTATGTAACTTTTTTCATTGAACGTAACATTATGGATCATACTAGCATGTTCAACTAATCCCTCATAGTCGTATACCATGATTTCTCCACATTCTGGTTTTTTTCTCTTTGTTAATACATTTAAGCTTTCCTTTGTTATCTAATCTGTAGAAAGTTGGATGGTTTTTGTCTTCAGGTTTTTCTTTGCTGTCTAATGATTTTGGATAATTTGCTTTACTGATTTCAGGCAGTTATTCCTTTTCCAACATTAAGCAATTTTGTTAATTGTATTATCAGATTGTTTGCACATGAGTTCAAAGTAATTTTTGGGGTGAGTGATCTCAATTGTTGAATTCTCCTTAGGTTCTTGATTATCTCTGGTTTTATTGTTTTGTGGTAATGTTTGTGAGAAAAGGCTCATATCTGAGTTTCTGTCTGATTCAGGGATGGTTGTGGGCTCAAATTCATCATGGTCTGAATCGGAAAAAATGTTTGATATTTCAATGTTCTCAAAGTCTTCCTTGTTATTAGATGTCCCATTTTCTACTAGAGGAAATGGAGATCGGTCTATATTCCGTGTGTTGTTAGAATTTGCGAGTTGTATTGTAGGTTTTGAGTCTCTGGATAGTTGTATATCAGACGCCAAAGGTGAATACGATATTGTATTCGAAGTTTCGGGAGGCTGCTCAGCCGACGGCAGTGGAGAGTAGGATATAAAGTTGTTTGTGTTGCTAGATGCTTGCATAATTGTCTTTTTAGTTGGTGCATCTAGATCCACATTTGTTGTAGTATATGATTTGTTTATTTTCTCTTCCGGCATACACTTAGATACAACACAGTCCTCATCTCCAGTTGACCCCTGCAGCAATTCATATCGGTTTCTGCTTTTAGTAATTGAGGATTTATTGGGTGGTGTTATTATAGGTGATTTTTTCACTTTGGGAGGAAGTTTGTCACGCTTGACAGAAGTTTGTATATCTTTTGATATACGAATATTGTTTCTAAACCAACATTGACTAATATGATGTCCGATTTTCTTGCATCGTTCGCATTGAATTGATGTTTTTTGGGTGTAAGTTTTAATATTCACTAGCTTTTCCGATTCGAATTTGGTTTTGAACTTTGGTGAAGGACTATTGTATTGTGAGAAATGACAATGATCCTTAACTTTATCCCTAAAAAATTTTTTACACAAATAACAAGTGCGACAATCCTTGAATTCTCGTTCCTCCTTGAAAGATAGTGGTCCTATAGGTTTTTGAAAATGAATTTCGTTATATGGCAAGACAATCGAAAGAGCGATTTCATCAACATTTTTTAAAAACGCCAAAACGCAATCATCGCCAATAAAATTATAATATTGTTTTGTGTTTGTGTAGTTGTTAATTAATAATAGACCTGCTGCTATCGGCATATGTATTTGATGATGCCTTATATCCAGTGGTAAAATTGACTCAAAATCCGCATAAATTACGAATGGCGGGGTAATAGATTTTGCAAAATTTGAAAATTTTAAATATTTATTTTTAGGCAAAGTATAAAGGGTAGTGCCTGTTTGATTTTTAATGCACAAGGCAACATGGGCGTCAAATGCGGGTTTTAATCTAAACCCGTTAAGACAATGGGGACACCAATGAACAGAGATTTGGACATTGCAAGATGTAGTCGCATGGCAGTTCATTAACTTCTTTCTGGCATTTTATAAAAATATATGAAAGTGTAAGCTTATTTATACTATATTCGACCAATCAGAATCATGCAATACTAAGAAAATATGTAAAAATATATAATGGAAATGGCAATGATGATTTTTTGGCACTGTTAACTTCTTTCAAGTTGTTGCCACCACTGTTAACTGGTTGTTGTTGTTGTTGTAATTTCATTATACGATTGAACTGATCAGTTGTTTTATTAGAATAAAGTTTTATACTATATTGAACTTGATTCATCATTTTTTCATTAAGTTTACGATTTTCTTTCAATTCTAATATTGATTTTCTTAATTCATTTTTGATAATACCAATGGTATTATTTAGATATATAATATCATCATATAATTCGTTTTTAGGTCTTTTTAAAGTCTCATATGTGAGTTCAAATCGGAATTCTAAATTACTCATTCTTTCAGATAATCTTTTGACTGGAGTTTTCAAATATCTAGGCCTATCTATCATATACAAAATATCCATCAATACTGCTGTATCAGAACATACACATCTTGTTGAATGTTTACCTTGAACGGTTACAACAATTGAGTTGACCATATTAAAAACTAATAATATTATTAAAATTTCTTTAATCATTGTCAAAACAATATAAATTAATATTTATTGTTTATAGCTAAAGATAAGTGTGTGTGTGTCTAAATTAGTATAAAAGTAATTGTTATTTCAATTTTTATCATTAAAATGGTTGTACCGAGAGCAGTTCAAGCTATGAATGAAATTAAACATTATGGTAATTTATTATTACTATTATTATTATTACTTGTTTTTTAGATGATTATTTTAAAGTTATTAAAGAACGTCTGGAAATCTATTATCCAGAAATACATGGAATCATGGATAAGCCAGCATCAATAATTCCAGACTTGATATTCAATCATACATCAATATGGATATTTACTGTAATTGACGAGTTCCAATGGGATATCGAACAAAAGAATTTGTCAAAAGATATGGAACCTGAATATCCCTGTGGTGATGGATGTCATTGCTGCGCTGCCCGATATCGGAAGTATGTGGAATGGGCTTTGAATAAAGCTCTTTGACAATACTACTATAGTAGAATTATCTCTTTATAATAAAAGTTTTTTCTGTATGTCTTGGTTTTTTATTATATAAAAATAATAATATTTATAAAATAATAATAAAAAACAAAAATAATTACAAAGTATATACTACTTATAAAAGTAAGAAGACATAATATAATTGAAAAATGATTAAAAATTCCGTGACCTTGAAAAATTTTTGAATGACCTTGACCTACTTTTGAATGACCTTGAAAAAATTTGTACTTTTCAACATAGAAAATTTTCTATGTTTTTGGTCTATCGGTGACATTGGAAATCATGTACTGTTTAACATAGAAAAATTTTTTCAAAAATTTTTTGAATGACCTTGACCTACTTTTAAATGACCTTGAAAAAATTTGTACTTTTCAACATAGAAAAAATTTTGAAAAAATTTCGAAAAATATTCTGTTTTTGGTCTAGCGGTGACATAGGAAATCATGTACTTTTCAACATAGAAAATATTTTGAATGAACTTTACCTAATTTAAAATAACCTTGACCTACTTTTGAATGACCTTGAAAAAATTTGTAATTTTCAACATAGATAAAATTTTGAAAAAATTTCGAAAAATATTCTATGTTTTTGGTCTAGCGGTGACATAGGAAATCATGTACTTTTGAACATAGAAAAATTTTTGAATGACCTTGACCTACTTTTAAATGACCTTAAAAAATTTGTATTTTTCAACATAGAAAAAACTTTGAAAAATTTTCGAAAAATATTCTGTTTTTGGTCTAGAGGTGACATAGGAAATCATGTACTTTTCAACATAGAAAAATTTTTGAATGACCTTGGCCTACTTTTAAATGACTTTGAAAAAAGTTGTACTTTTAGACTTAGAAAAAAAATTTTACCGGGTGGGTGGGGGGTATGTGGTCCAGCGGTGACATGGTCTAGCGGTGACATATCCATCTACTCAGGATCATAAAAATAAATTTCTTAAATTTTCAAATTTTCATATTTTCATAATTTCTTAAAAAATTAATTTTAAAAATATGGTAATTCGAGAAAAATATTTTTGCAAATTTTGTGACAAGGGAATTTTAAAAACTCACAAAGTTAAAACAAAAAATTCATCAAAGAAATGCGGAAGCCTTCAGAATCCAGCCCTCTGGTGGTGATCTTCAATCTTCAAATTCATCACTGCTTGAATCTTCTTTATTAAAATGTTTTATTGAATAATGTCCATATGGAAGAGATTAAATTCCATCATCCATAATCCATCTTTTATTATCATAATTATCCAATGTTGTTTTTAAAGATTTCTAAAGATAAATTTCATGACTTGTTGACCTTAGATTATGAATTGTTTCAACCTGTTTTCCATATATACCTTCAACATAATTTTTAAAATCACTAAATTTTATTTTTTTACTTACATTTTTTTAATTCCTTTATTTTTATTTTCTTCACCCGATCATTTTTAATGCATTTTGTTTTGATCTAAAAACAACACTCAATATTGGATTTCCAGGTTTTTCATCTTTATATGTTAATAATTCTTCGGATTCATTTATTAAATTATTTATTTTTTTAAATTTCTTTAAATAAATCTTGACAGGGTTCATCTCACTTAATTTCTAAAAACATTGAATCAGTATCCATTAAATGTAAAGAAATTCTATTATGAAAATGTGGTTGTAATACATAATAATACATTTGTAATTTTGACAATTCTAGAATACTGAACTCAACATACATTGGTTTATTATATGTTTTTGTATAATTTCTCATTTCAACAGCATATAATTTGAAAATCTTTCACAATCTTTAAATGTTGGTTTTGAAAGTGATGTAGAATATCATATTAAATCTTGAGGATTATTTGTTTATATTTGTTTATATATTTATCTATATCTTCCATAGTTTTACTAAAGATGGAATTATTTAATAATTTATACAACATTTTACCAAAATCATCTTTGTTTGATTGCACTTCTTTTCTATTTTTAATATTATCCCCAATAAAACTTTTCATAAATGGTTTTTGTTCAAAACTAATAATATTATGAACTTTTTTCAACTTTATTCCTTGTCTCAAATAAAATTGTAGTTCTATAATGACATAAATATTTTTTTTTATCTTGTTAAGTACATAATAATATAACTGCTGAATCTTTCTTTTCTGAACTTCTTTCTTTTTGCCAGTTTAAAAGATCTTCATATTTTCTTTTTCTTTTTATTGGTCCTAGAGGAAAATACATTGTTTTATCATGAATTTCTTCAGTATATTCTAAAACGACTTCAAGAAAATATCCTTTTTTTGAATCTTTCTTGGTTGAAATAATTTTATTCAGGATTTTAGTGTTTGATTGAGCTTCGGTCTCCGATTCTTTCTATTTAAAATTTGCAAACGATAAATATTGTGTCATTATTCCTGAATATAATGCAGTTGCATCAATATAAATTAAATCAGATTTATTGTTCAAACATTTCAACACTTTTTCATATTCTTCTTCATCTTTAATAAGTGTTATAAGTAGGTAGTTAGTAGCTTTCTGCCCCCACACAACATTGCATATTAAAAATAGGGCGGGCGGTTCGCGACTGATTAAATTACGTACCAACGTAATTTAATTTCGAATTACCTTTCGAATTACATAGTTATGTAATCAAGATAATTAAATTTTTGTGAAATTATTTTTCGAATATTTTTGGAGCATTTTTTTAAATTCAAATTTTTGGCGCAAATTTTTCAAAATGCATTTTTTAACGCATCTTTTAAATTCAAATTTTTGGCACATTTTTTAATATATATATTTTCTGTTGTAAAATTTTTAATGTTAATTTTTATTGTAAAATTTTAAATGTTAATTTTTATTGTAATTTTTTAAATGTAATTTTTATCGTAATTTAAAGTTATATTTTACAATAACATTTTTAGCGTAATTTTTTAAGATGAAATTTTTTAAGTTATAATTTTTCTTGTAACTTTAAGTGTTATTTATTTTAAGTCAAATTTTTAAACATATTTTAAATTTGAAATTTTTCAAAGCAATTAGAGTTAACAAAATAAATTAATATGAAATTTTCATAATAATAATAATAAAAATAATAAAAATAATAATAATATTAATAAAAATAATAATAATAATAATAATAATATTAATAAAAATAATAATAATAATAAAATTATTTCAACAACATTAATCCAACCTAGTAAATACTTAATAAAAAATTGATACTCAACAAATATACACATAAATATAAATTCGTAAAAATATCAAATTAAAATTTTTTTAATTTACATCGTCACAAATCATATTATAATAAGCTCTTCTTACTTCTGCCAACAACATATGGACAACTTCTTTTTCTTGTAGTCCCTGCAGCATCTTCATCTAAAGGAAAAAGTCAACATTGAGGCATCTGCACAAACAATGCAGTCATCTAGACATTTCAAACCAGATTATTGAACCGATTCGTAATGCATCCGTAAAATTTCTTCGATGTTGATTCCTGTCATTTGATAAATCGGTGTTGCCAAAAATTCATGAGAACAATATGAAAGCTTGTTCTTCATATTCGGAAAGAGCCCTTCATCTTCATCAGAATTGTTTCGATCATGTAATAATGTTTCTGGTTTTCGAAAGCAAACACAATCAAGAAAATAATCAAGAAAAATTATTAAATTATTTTTATTTAAATAAAATTTAATTGTTATTTAATTTTTATTAAAACTTATTAATACAAAATCTATTATCCACTGACTAATAAAATGATACACATGGTGGGTTTCTGGGTGTTGATATTTGAAACTATATTGTTGTTACCCAGACAACCCCATACAAATATTCTTTCGCTCACCACTCGGCACCGGTTGCTAAGCAACGTTGGAACTGTGTTCGAGTGGGTAGATCGTCCGCAAAAAGTGAGCGCTATTGCCAATACTATAATTGACCGAACGATCCATGGGTCTAACGAGCTGCCGATAGAAGGCCTGTGCTCTATTTCAATTTTTAGGTCCCATTATTCTCCTATCTCTTTCAAAGGTTAACCTATACTCTCATCTCATTTATTGTTAGGTCCATTCCCATAGTCCTTCTTATCGTCGTCCGTGTTGATGATTATTCTATGGCATGTAAACCCTTATTTATGTTAAATATTCACACAGTATCTCTCTTATCCTTATCCCTATTACAACCACAATGTTCTCTATTATTGATACTAGCGTTATCATTGTTACTATTATATGCATTACCTTTATTTAATTGTTACTACTATTACATTTGTTATTATTCTTATTACTATATAATTACCATCACATTTATTATATTACTACTATTTTTATTATTACTATTATTATAATTATAATTATAATTATAATTATTATTATTATTATTATTATTATTATTATTATTATTATTATCAAGTTTTTAGTAAGGATCCTTCCTTATTCCTGAGCTTTATAAAATATTTTTCTTATATAAAAATTTAGCCGTAATCCATCTGTATTTTTCCAGTTTCGATAAAGTATTTTTGTTAATTCGAAAGATTTTAGCAGCGTTCCGCCCTTATTTTACGGTTTTATCCTTATTCTACAGTTTTCGATAAAGTATTTTCACCGATTTGGAAAATTTGAGCAGCGATCCGTCCTTATTTTGTGGTTTCAATAGAATATTATACTAACACAATCGAACGACATTTCACTTTTACTTTACTATTTTCTATAAGTATTTTAATCATTTCGGAAAGTTCGAGCAGCGTCCTGCCCTTATTTTATGGTTTTATCCGGATATTCTATCAATCATTGAGCTGAATTCTACTTTTATTTTGCTAACTTTGATAAGTATTTTAGTTGATTCGGAAAATTTGCGCAGCGTTCCGCCCATATTTTCCGTCTCAATTCAACATACTTTATTTATTTCTTATATATTAATTAAAAACATTATTTTTCATGATTTGGTCGTTCGGATTAATCTTTTTCCGATGGCTATTCATTTTAATTGTTGCAACGATTTTGCAATTTTCCCCGCTACCTATTCCCTCTCTTTGTCCTTAAGATCTATGTATGTTCATTTCATAGTTAATGAGTGCCCACTGGACTACTGAGTGTTAGTGATTTTAAGCCGAATGTTGTTAAAATATTTATGTCGATTTTATTGGAAATGAGTGCCGACGAAACAGCCAAAAGACTATTTCCCCTTCACCCTTTTCCCCTATACGGAATGATATTGACGTTTCAGCTCCTGCGTTCATCACGCCAGAGTCTTCACGGGCACGAAATCGTTGGCGATAATACACGCACTTACACGATTTGCGATTGTATATTTGATTTTAATAGCTTGCGATATGTGTCGGCTGTGGGCCGAAAAAGGAAATAATTAAAAATTACCATAGTAGTTAAAATAAAAGTTTCGACCCACGAAGGCTGTAGATAGAAAATATTTATTCAGCATATTACATCATCCATTCGTTCGGCCAAATACGACAATTGATAATTCATAAAACATTGTGAGTATATCGTAAATACCATTCGAAAATCATTGTGTCCGTTCCATAATTTAAATCGAAAATTCACCGTATACATTCCAGAAATTTAATTCGAAAATTCACCACATATATTCCATAAATTTAATTCGTGTACATTCTATTTATTCCAGTCGAAAATTTCAATCAATAATTATACACTAGCCGAGAGTGGTCGTGTTCAGACAAAGCACTTACCCGTGTTAATTGCCTGAATGCACGGCTCTCGACTAGTTACGCACATCAACTAATTTTCTAAAACTAAGTTGCAACTAAAATTGCGATTAAACAAAATTCGACCTTGAAATTATTTGTGTTATCTAAATTAAATTTTTATTAATTTCTTAATTTAAATTGGTAATTTATTTTTAACATTTTTAATTAAATTTATTCAGTCAAAAATATTTTATTTTTATTCATTTAATTCATTAATTTTTTCTTTTATATAAATAGTCATTTTACGGTCAAATTTTCTTGTTATTATGTTATTTTTTTTTGTAGATTTCGTGCGGTTCTTGATGCATTTTGTATTTATTTTATTTTACTTTTATGTTTTTGATTTTATATTTATTTATATTCTCTCAGATATTAAAGTGTTTAATTGGTGTTGTATATTGTATTTTAAGTTATCTTGGTGCTGGGTTTTCGTGCTGTATTACTGATGCATTCAAACAATTCTCAAGGCTATTTGTGTGCTGGACCAACACACAATAAAATCAACAAAAAAAACATAAAAAAAGACAAAAACATGATCATTTTTCAACTACAAAATCTTTCCGGTCGCACTATAGTCAGGGGGTATTTTTGACTCTCGATAAAAAAGCCTAAAATAAAATTATCTTGAATCGCCTATCAATAAAAAAATCCTAAAATAAAAATTGGTTCCAATCGCCTACGACGATCACACTATAGTCAGGGATATTTTTAACTCGTAATAAAAGGTAATGCAATATTTGGTCTCAATACTTTCTATAGGTAAATATAAGTATAAAATAAAAATGGCTTGAATCTCCTACCGATAAAAAATTGTCAGGGGTATTTTATAGGCTTGTTAAAAAACACTTGTAATATTTGGTCACACAATTTTCATAGACAAATTTAGGCTCTAGATAAAAATAAGTTAAAATACCTAACGCAAATTAAGGTATAGTAAAGGGTCTAAAGTAAATTAAAATAAATCAAGTAAATCAAGGTTCCTAAAGTAAATTA
The DNA here is from genome assembly GCA_022537955.1 of Schmidtea mediterranea. Classification (NCBI taxonomy): domain Eukaryota; kingdom Metazoa; phylum Platyhelminthes; order Tricladida; family Dugesiidae; genus Schmidtea; species Schmidtea mediterranea. Next base: position 311,755,957 of record CM039679.1, on the reverse strand, counting down.
AGATACATTAGAGTACATTAAGGTAAATTAAAGTAAATGAAATTACATTACGGTACATTAGAGTATATTAAAGTAAATTTAAGTACATTAGAGTACATTTAAATAAATTAAGGTTCATAAAGTAAATTAAGGTCCATTAAAGTACATCAGAGTAATTTAAAGAACGTTAGAATAAATTTAAGAAAATTAAGGTTCCTAAAGTAAATTAAGATACATTAGAATACATTTAGGTAAGCTAAAGTAAACTAAAGCGTCTAAAGTAAATTAAAGTACATTAGGGTACATTAGAGTATATTAAAGTAAATTTAAGTACATTAGGGTATATTAAAGTAAATTAAGGTACATTAAAGTACATCAAAGTAATTTAAAGTACGTTAGAATAAATTTAAGTAAATTAAGGTTCCTAAAGTAAATTAATGTGCCTAGAGTAAAGTATGGTAAGTTTGGTAAGAATTTTTTAAAATTAAATAAAGGATTAACAGTTAAGTTACATAAGGTAATTTTTAGAGCTAAAAAGTTTAAAAGCAGTTATAGTTGGCAAATTACATAAGGTAATAATTGTTTAAAAGAAAAAAAGAGAGTCAAAAGGAAAGTTAAAAGAAAATTTAAGGAAAGGTAAGAATTATTTAAGTTAAAGAGTCGACATAATTACATGATAAACTGATTAGTGTAGTTTTATCGATCAATTTTTATACATATTTTTAAATGATAAATTTTTAACATAATTTTACAATGAACTTTTTATATATGATTTTAAATATAATTTTTAGTATAATTTTATCGATGAATTTTTTATATTTGATTTTTAAAGAAGAAAATTTTAGTATAACTTTTAGTATAATTTTTACAATGAGTTTTTATCCATGTTAATAACGATAAAAAATTTTCAAAGTAAGATGTGAAAAAATAAAATAACATGAAATTTTCAAAATAATACTGTATACAAGTGACTGAGTACTGTACAACTCACTATATACATACTAGGCATTGAATAATTATGTATCTTATTCATTAAAATTCCCTATTTAAATAATATTTACACTTTGATCACCGATATTGAATCAACTTAACAGACTTAAAAATAAAATAAAATTTTCTCTCAATCATTTCCTCTTAAAATACCTGTGTATTCACTATACACATACACTCACAATATGTTACCAATAACTAGTTACTGAACAAATCAATATCAAAAATTGTTTACTGACCAAGACATCTTTAAATAAAAGCACTTACAAATTTGAACAATCAAAATAAATACAATTTCAATTACAAATTTTATTAATAAAATCTTCTCAACTCTTTTTATCGATCATTGATGTCTCCAAATTGGTAAATTGTTTAGTAGCTTAGTTACCTATTTGCTATCAAGCGACTATTAATCAAATTCATTGAAACCCAATCAATTGTTGTATTTTCTTTAAAAAAATATTTATTGCTTTGTGTTTACATTCTTTTATGTGATTTATTGAAATTATTTTGTAAAACTTAATAGTTTTGTTAAAAAACTTTGAAATTTTTACTATCTTTGTAATATTTTTAATTGCATCCAACAAAGAACAATTACTAAAAGTTATTTTCAAAGATGAATGTCAACATTTTCATTAAACTTTCACATGCCTCTAACTATAAAATAAATCTATTAGTTGCTAACACCTCAAAAAATTACTTGAATTAATTTTATTAATTTTCAAATCTTTTCACTCCAACTCATATTGTTTACTGAATGATAAATTAAATAGTAAGTAGTGGTTAATCTAATTGCTAGTGAAAAGAAACTTAATTAGAAAAATATTCTTAAATTAATTTCTCAAAACATATATTACTTTCATTGTACTTGGAATAAATTTTCATATATTTATTGAAAATGATTCGATTCTTAAAATTATTAACTCAAAGATGGTAAAGATTTGAATAAAACTGATTAAATAAAAAATAATACACATACAATTATTATCTACCGCATTACTAAAATCAAATAATTATCAACTACTACCAAATATGTTAAATTTATGATACCATGATTCAATACATACATAGGTTCTTGTGTACTGATATCACTTACTGAAAACAGAAATCTATACGTTAAATATATGTGTATCTATTATATGTATGTATCTATTAGATCTTGTAGAAATTATTTTTAGTATATTTTGGTTAGCTGATGAATAGAATTTGATTAAAGTAGTGGGAAAGATGTAAATTTTAAATAAATTTGATTCAATTTGTTAGTTCTTTCAATAAAAATCTTGTTAGATTACTTTTTAAAATTTTATAAGATTGTTAGTTAATTTTTCTAGGTACTTGTTGAAAGAAACAAAAATAAAAGAAAAGGATGTTTTATACCATTTAAATCATCATTTGTTTTGTTAATTAGATTTTTCATTTTTTTTATTTAAATTTATGTATTTTATAATATAATTATTATCACTTTTCCTATTATTATTATGATTATTATTGCTACCGTTATTACTATTATTATTATTAGCAATTATCATTAGCTGTTTCACCATTATTAATAACATTATCATTCTTATACTTATTCTTACTGTTATTATATTATTGCTGTTATTTTTTATTATTATAGTTTCCATTATATTATGATTTTACAATTATAATTATTCTTATTATTAATATTATCACTAGTTATCATTAATTTATGATTATGTTATTATTAAATTATTATTATGGTATCATTATTGTTGCAATTATTATTATTATTTAAATCAGTGTTCCATAAAGTGTGTTCCATGGCACACTAGTGTACTGTTTTCTTTAGTTGGTGTCTTAAAAAAATTTCAAATATTCTGAAGATAATGCGTACTTACACATAGCCGAGAATTATGCAAGCAAAGCGCTTCGTTAAACGAGAAGCGCTACAGCCTGGCGCGCCAGGCTCATGCGCTTGACATTTCAGACATTTCGACGCTGCGACTCTCTTAGAAATCGATGTATCGTGCTTTTATAAAAACAGAAACAAATAATAATTCGCCAGTAACCAGACGCTTGTTTGTGATTGTGTCGTCGCGAATTTAACTGACTATTTTATTAAAAATAAATAGAACTTAATGTGTGCATATAATCAATTTATGCACGTTATATTATATTGGATAAATTCGTTAAAATTGCTGCAATTTGTCAAGTGAACCTATTGATTCCCAAGAAGTAGCAGAGTCAACAAATAAGAAACCTAAGCTTGTTAATCAAAAACGTAGACGAATCATGCCCAATCCCAAAATTTCTTGTTTGTGGAGAAACTTTCTGTACTAATTCGATGGTGCCCTGTAAACCTTAACGGCGTTTAACTGCTAAACACTCTTGGTGGCTCAAAAAAACAAAGGCTTTTTTCAACATTTAAAAGACTAGTTTAAGAGACAAGTAACTCTCCTCAGTTTGTCTTTCAAAACATCAGACAAAGTGCTTAAATCATGCTACGTGTTAAAACCATGAAGCCTCATTCTCTCGCTGAAACTTTAATTTTACCTGACTGTAAAGAAGTTGTCAATATTATAGTTAGCGAAGAAGCCGCTAAGGTGATCGAAAAAATACATGCGTCAGCTGATACGATCTCACGTCACAATCATATTTCTAGCGACATTGAATTTGAGTTAATTGAAAGATTAAGGGTTTGTAGAATTTTTTGCTCTACAAGTCGACGAGTCTACTTATATCAGTGGTCAAGCGCATCTTATCTCAAATGTGACATACACGGATAGATATTAAATAAGAGAGGACTTTTTATTTTATCTGCCACTACCTGGTTATACCACTGGAGAAGAAATATTCAAAGTAACAGACCATAACTTCAGTGAACATAATTTGGAATAGTACAACTGCATAAGAATTTGCACAGACGGAGCTCAGCTATGACAGGAAAAAATAGAATATTTATAACGAGTACTTCTAAATAACCCTAATATTAAAAATGTACATTGCTTTTTACAAAGAGAACAGTTGATGACGAAGTCTCCGCCTAATAAAGTGTTGTCAGTCCTACAAGAAGTCGTAGGACTGCCCATGGACACTTACCAATAAACAGTAGGAAGAATTTACAGAGTTAAAAACTAATCGAACAATAAAACTAATATTTACCGAAACAGAGCTATTACAGTTTTGGATGCTGATAAACAAAATGAGTATTCACTTCTTTCAAAACTTGCTATTGCGATTCACTACCTACTTATGCAAATTGGGGTTTTCAATTCTCACTACGATTAAATGCTAAAAATAAAAGAACGTCAGTAGTAAGATGGTTTTATATATTTGCATATCTGATGTTTATTTGATTTAATTAATTATTTTAATTGATTACTTTATTTAATTATTTAATTATTAGTAAATTATTTATTATTTTATTTTTTATTATTAATAATTGTTTATTTTATTTTTTATATTTCTTTATATTCAATTTCTCATATATTTAGTAATTTATAATAAATCAAAATTTACATGATTATCTTATTTAATCATTTAAAATTATTTTACTTTATTAATATTTATTTTAATATTTAATCTAATATTGCTATTATTTTTCTTGAAATAAATAAATAAAACTATTTCAAATATTATCAAAATTATAAAATATTTTAACGAATTCTATCAAATAGTAAATTATTACATCAATTTAGAACAAAACACAAATTGCCACACTGAATTACATCAAATTAATAAATTATCACAATGAATCCTAACAAAATTATAAAATATTACAATGAATTGCATCATATTAATAAATCATTTCATCAAAGTGAATCAAAGTTATAAAATATTACAGTCAACAGTATTAAAACGAGCATTTATTTAATCAAATTGCATCTAAGAATAGTGTGGTTTTAGTGAGAAACAAGCCATACACCCTTAAAAGTAATCAGTAATTCAAAAACGCTCATACTATGTATAAAAAATAACTACTGAGTATAAAAAAACGTCCAAACCACGTAAGTGTTAAATTGAAGAATTATTTTTGAGAAATTGGTAAACTGGTAAATTAACAAATAACTATTTTCGGGTTAAGCGCTTGGTTATCCCTTAAACCACACTATTTAAGATTCTTTTCTAATGAAAGAAATACTTTTTTCTAAATTACAGATTCTAACTTGTATTTAGTAGTTTCGCCAAAAATGCTTAAAAGCACACTACTTGAATTCAAATCGATAAAAAAATAAATATCTTAAATTTCTTAAATTTTATAATTTTTTAATTTTAAAAGTATGGTAATTCAAGAAAAATATCTTTGTAATTCTTGTAATAAAAATATCTTTCAAAAGCTTACAAAGCAAAACATGAAAAAACTTAAATCTACCAAAAAATGTCTCACACTTCTGGGGAAGATTTGCAAACTGTAAGTTCTAAACTTCCAGAATTTCCATGGGCAAAATATCGAGGAGAACATCATCTTCCAAAATACAATTATTTGGGTTGACGGGGGTTCAAGTGTGTTTTAAAAACGAACATGCTAGTGTTTGCTAAATTCATTATAAAATAATTAAATTAAAAATGGATTTAAAATTTTTTAATAAATGTAATATTGAAAAATTAATTAAATCTTTTAAAATTATTAAAGGAAAAGGAAAAAAAATTATAGATATAAATCCTAACAGTTATTGATTTATATCCTCGATATGCTTGGGTTCTATCATTAAAAACCAAAACTGCAAATTCAATTAAAGAAGGATTCAAGTTTTTATTTGAAGAAACCCCAGAAAGAATTCCAAAAAAATTATATGTTGATAATAAGAGTTTTATAAAGAGTTTTATAATAAAATATTTGAAGAATTTAGACAAGAAAATGATATTGAAATTTATTTAACTTTTAATTCACCTGATGATAGATTAAATTATGGTTCACATAATCCTAAAATTAAAAGATTTTATAGAACATTGAAAAATTGGATGTATAAAAAATTTACAGTACAAGGAAATAGAATTTAGATAGATGTATTACCAGAATTAATTAATAAATATAATAATAAAATTCATAGAACAATAGGAGTTTCACCAACAAAAGCAAGTGAGAATCCTGATCTAATCAAAGAAATTATCTATGATAACAATTAGGCTAATGAAGAAAAACAAAAATTTAATATTGGTGATCCAGTTCGAATATTTAAATGGAAAAATAAATTTGAAAAAGGTTCAACACATAAATGGTCAAAGAAATCTTGATAATTTCAAAAATTAATAACACAAAACCAATAACTTATGGAATTAAAGAATCAACTGGTGAAGAAATTCTTGGTAAATTCTATCAAAAATGAACTACAAAAAACTGTATTTTAATAATTTCTATTAAAAATGGTTGATAAAATTATTGATACACAGACTGTTGATAATATAGAAATAAAATAAGAAAAATAATAGAAACAAACAAACCTACAGCTATTGAATATGATGTCAAAGAATCATACATTAGTATAAAGAAAATAGCAGAAATTAAACAAAAAGAAGTTTAACATTCTCGATGAATTTTAACTTTAGCCGCTTTATTACCATTAATCTTTGGAGGAATAACAGCTGCAGAAGGAGCAGCAGGTGGAATAACAACTGCTGTTAAAAATATTAAGAAAGCCCAATTAGCTGATGCTGCTAAAGCAAAACTTCTTAATTCCTCCCAAGAAAAATATCCAGAAGGAAAAGGAATTTATTTAGATCCATATCAAGGTCATGGAATTTGTGATTTTATAAAATCTATTAACAGAAAGAGTCCTTTTAAAATAAAAAATTAAAACAAGTTTTGAAAAAATTAAATAAAAGAAATATTCAAATAGAGGTTGATGGGGATAGAATTTTTTTTTCTCATTATAAAAAATAAATAATTTTTATTATTAAATACTTTAATCTCAAAAATGTCTTCGTTTACACCAACTTGGAATAAAAGTATTATGAAATTTAATCACAATCCTATTTTACCAAATTCTTTTAGAATTTTGATAATTGGAAGTTCTGGTTCTGGGAAAACAGTTTTGTTGTTAAAAATGATTCTAACTCCTCATTTTATAGACTATGATACTTTAATAACGTTTTCTAAAACAATTGATCAACCTGAAATGCAAGTAATTTTTCATGGGTAAATTCTGGCTTAACAAAACAAGATATTGTGGGATTAATTCAAAATCAAGATAAAATTCCTGATGATACATCCATTACAGATTTATGTGAAGAATTATATGAAGAAACAAAATGTGGGGAATTGAAATCTATTACTTCTTCTGCAGAAATGGTCTGCCTGAGGCCTCCTCAAAAGATTGGTGAATCAATGAGTAATAAATATCATGAAATAATTCCATGTGAAAATTTAAATCGAGCGACGAAGAATTTAATAATTTTTAATGAATGTGTCAACATGAAAAATCAAGAAATTATGGAATCTTATTTTACTCGAGGTAGTCATAATAATTGTAATGTAATTTATTTAGCTCAAAATTATAATGATATACTCTCTATAAGTATTCGTGGTAATTTTAATTTTTTCATATTAATTTCATATTATTTTCATCTTTAAATTAGGAAAAAGAAATAAAGATAGTATTTTTAATGATTTGTTCAGTGATACTTTAGACAAGGAAGAAAAAATCAGGTTTATGAAAAAATAATTATTTAGTTAATTAGAATTATTTAATTTTCTTGAATAAAAATGGTTAGAAATGTAAATGATTTTAATATTAATAAATATAGTCAAGATTGTAAATTATTAGATATTCAACAAAATATTTGAAATGAAATTTTATTGTTTAGAAAACTTCAAGATCAACATTTTAATATGAGGAAATATGAGTGTAATATGAGGACTATGCCAGGTAGATATTAGGCTTGAAAAAAAACAGAGACCCCCCTAAAAAAAAATTTTCGGGGAAGAGGGGGGTAAATTTTTTTAATTATTTGTTTTAATGAATGAAATTTTTTTAAAATTATTTGCTTTAGTTAATGAATTTTTACTTAATATAATTTTTTGTTTATATGTTCAAATTTAAAAATTTTAAACTTTTTTTAATTCATGATAAAAACGTCTAAGTATTTTTTCTCTATTAAAAAAGCCTAAAAAATAAAAATTGGCTTAAATCGCCTATGATTGGTCGTACTTTAGTGAAGAATATTTTTGAATAAAAAAACCTAAAAATATTTCTTCGAATAAAAAGCCTAAGTATTTTTTTATACTTAAAAACCCATAAAAATAAAATTGGCTCAAATCGCCTGTCGACTAAAAAGCCGAAAACATATTTGCTCGATTAAAAATCATGAATTTTTTTTTTAATTTTTATTTTATTTACTATAATTATTTGTTTTAATCAAGTTAATAATATTATTTATTTATATTTTAATTATATTATTATTAAAATTTAATTGTTTGTTTTAAAGAAGTCATTTATTTTATTTATTTTTAAATTATATTATTATTAAATTCAATTGTTTGTTTCAATGAAGTGAATTAAATAATTATTTTTTATTTTTCATTTAATTATTTATTTAATATTATTATTATTTTTATTTAATTAATTATTTATTTTATATTTTATTATTTTAATTTATTATTATTAACTTTTTTAATTGTAAGTCTAAGAATAATTTTTCAATAAAAAAACGAATTAAAAATCATCGATAAATTTTGAATTGTAAAAATAACAAACTTTCAATCCATACAAATATTTTTATTCAGCCAACAATATATGGATTGTTTGGTCACGTTTGAAATCGTGGCAACATGGACATCCATTTGAACATGTTACTCTCATACTATCATTACAAACAAAGCAATTTACAACACATCGGTCACCAGATCCCTGAACGTTTTCTTAGTGAATCGCGAGAAGTTCTTCAATGTTAATCCTTGTGAAATAGTAAATTTTTGTTGCGAGAAACTCTGGTGCGCAATAATTCAACGTATTTTTAATTCTTGGATAAAGTTCCTGAATTTTCTTTAAAATTACTTCAAAGAGATAAACTAAATAATAAAATGAAATACATATTTAAATATATATGATTTACCTTTTGACATTTTTTAATACTTAATAAATTAAAAAAATTCAAACAAAATATTTATCAATTTATTATCATAGTTATTTCTGATTTAATATTTTCCACATAATCATTATAATCCAAGGAAGAACATGGACTTACTTAAAATCAATTCTGTAAAAAGGATTTGATAAAAATTGGTCATCTAGATTACATCAAGGCGATGTTATTATTATCGATAATCTATACCAGGAAGCTAATAAAGAAAAAGATTTTAATAATTTATTTACAAATATTGCTCGACATATTGTAGTTACTGTTATTTTCATTACTCAAAACTTGTTTCATCAAGGGGGCGTTCATAGAACTCGTAATTTAAATGTTATTTAAATTATAACTAAATGCTATAATTTATTGGTTATTTTTAAAAACTCTCGAGAGCAACCATTATAGATTTTCTTGCTAGACAAGCTTATCCTAATGCTAGAAAATTTTTAATTGATTCGTTTCAAGAAGCAACAAAGGTTCCCCGCGGATATTTGTTCTTTGACTTTACACAACAATGTCATGATGGATTACGTATTAGAACTGATATTTCCAATGACCAAGGTGTTACGATTTATAAACAAAATTGAAATCTGAAAATAATTACTTGAAATGACGTTTAAAAAAGTTATAGTTCAACATGAAAAATCAACAAAGAAAAATTTACAAAGAAAAGGGTTACTAAAAGAAAATATGAACTAGATAAAAAATGTATTTAATATGAAAGTTAAACGTAGTCTACCATACTTTAATGCCTTGATGAAGGCTCCTAATAATAAAAGAATGAATATTTTACAGAATTTTCCTTCATTCTTTATAGATGATCTAGTTGAAGTTATTGTTATTGTAATTCGTGGTAATGTAAACATTACTAAATTTAAAAAACCTGTATTACAAAAACATAAAAGATCGCCTTTATCTTTAGTAAACACTAATAATCGTCGTCTGATGCGAAAATAATATATAAACTAAAATTTTGGATTTTTGGGGGCATTTATTTAAATTGTAATATCTACAATAAGCGCAATTTCATCATTAACCTCTTAATGGGTACCAAGAATTCATTACCGGATAAACATAATTTAGATTTAAATATTTTAACAACTTGTTGTAATAATGAAGGAAAAATTAACTAAAAATCGAAACACAGAGAAAAAAATTGAAAAAGTATGGACAGACCAAAACATCCCGCTGGTTTTTGTGGTGTAAGAAAACTGGCAAAGGAAGTAGTAAATTCAAAGAAAGAAACTCAGAATAGGTTATCTAGGCAAATAGCGTACAGTTTAAATAAACCAATTTTGAAGAAATTCAAAACCCGTAGTTATGAACAATGGGAGTTGATGATTTATGGCAAATGCATTTGATGGAAATGATACCATTCTCTAAAACTAATAAGGAATATTTAGTCGAGTTACTCGTGCTATTCCAACAAAAACCAAATCGGCCAATGAAATGGCTGATGCAATCAAGGAATTATTTATTGATGGCAAGCCTCGTAATTTACAAACTGATTTGGGTATGTAATTAAATAAATAAATTAAATTAAATTTATTCTTTAGGTAAAGAATTTTATAATAGTAAAGTTAAAGAAATTATCAAAGGAATAAATCATTACTCTGTATTTTCTCAATTTAAAGCTGCCCACGTGAAAAGATTTAATCGAACTCTAAGAGATCGCTTGAAAAAATATATTAAGTATATAAAGTAAATAAAACCTGGATAAACGTTTTGCAGAAAGCAATTTATAGCTACAATTATTCGCCACATAGGGGTTTAAATGGAATGCGACCAATTGATGTTTATTTGAAGAATAATATGGATAATTGAATATCACAACAATATGATTCTATCATTAAAAAGCCTAAATATAAAGTGGGTAATCACGTTAGAATAAGTAAAATCAGGGTTTCTTCATTCATTAAGAAATTCGACAACAATTGGAGCGATGAAGTATTTCAAATCTCAGAAATTGATACGAATCAGAATTCTGTAATGTACTTTATCAAAGAATAGGAAAACAATCAAGTTAGTTGAAAATTCTACGAACAAGAACTCCAAATTATAGAAGCCCCTACTGTATTCAGAATTCAAAAGATATTAAAATCCAAGAATGTTGGTAAATATAAATAATACTATGTTAAATGGCATGGATATGAAAATCCAACTTGGATATCTGAAAATCAATTAATAAAATAAATATTAAGAAAGAAAACCAGTTTTATATGATTTTACCTAGTAATAGTTGTTCTCTTATTTTTCCTAATAATGACGCTAGTAATTTTAATGTCGAATTTCAAAATCCTAGTTACTTGGATGGTGAGTGGGAAGTTGCTTTGATTGATTTTACTTTTGTGTATAAAACATTTCCGTTTTATAGTAATTCTTACCTAAGTTATGAAACGATGAAGAGTGGTACTGAAGTAAAATATTTGAAAATAAATAATCAAAATGAAACTTATGAATTAATAAATTCTAAACATACCCCTGATATCGATGTTTTTATTGAAAAATATGAAAACTTGGTTATTGTCTGTCCACATGTTCCATTTAAAGTAACATTCCCTGACATTCAACATGCGTTTAGTTTTGGATTAAAATCTATATCCGTCACTGTCGATTAAAATTACCAAAATTACAGATGATAGTGTTATGGAACAATTCGGGATAATTATAAGTTATGAAGAAAAAACAATATTTGAAAAATATTTTGAAGATAATTTACTGATAAACACATTATCTGAATGACAAGGACATTAAAGAACTAAAAATTGAAAACAATGAATTTGTTAAAATAAAACTTGCAGATAAAATTTCAAAAATATCTTTTGACAACAATTTAATCAAAACCTTAGGATTAAATAAACAAACTTTTAGTGATTAAGACATCGTTGGTAATAAAGTTCCAAGATTAATATATCATCATCAACAAATGTTCATTTATTCGAATATTATTGAACCAATAACTGTTGGATATGTTAGAGTTCCTCTATTAAAATCTATTTGGGTTAAAAAACTATGAACAAGGGGAAATTGTACAATTAGAAATGAAGAATCCAATGTATTTACCAATTTCAACTTCAACTATAAACAACATTGAAATTAATATTAGCGATGATAGTGGAAAATTAATTAAATTTAGTAAAGATACCAAAATACATTTATCCATACATTTTAGAAAAATAAATGAATAAAGATTTTTACATAAATCTACGGAGTAAAGTTGTCTTCTTACTCATCCAAATAATAAAGCTGATAAATTCAATGTTGAATTTCAAAATCCAATTTACATGGAAGGTGAATGGAAAGTAGCTCTGACCGATTTCACTTTTGTATACAATAATTTTCCATTTTATAACAAGTCAAATATTAAATATAGTAAGAGTACATTACATAAGTAATTAGTTAGTAGCACACTGCCCCATAAAGGGGGAGGGGGAGGGGGATTAAATTACAGATTAATTTCGGATTATCTTTATTACATAATGACGTAATTAAGTAATCGGTGTGTATTTTAATTAACTTTTTTTCCAAAATTTTTATGCGTATTTTTTATGAGTATTTAAATTTTACTTAAATTTTTTATCGAATTTATTTTCAATTTTTAAAATATAATTTTTTAACTATTTTTTAGTCGAAATTTTTAAGATAATTTTATAATGTAATTTTTTATATAATTTAAATTTTCAGTTTAATTTCATCAATGATTTTCGATTTTTAATTTGAAATTTTTAGATAATTTTATAATGATATTTTTTATATAATTTAAATTTTTAGTATAATTTTATAATGAAATTTTTTTTTATTCAAGGTTTTAGCACGTTTTCAATTTAATTTTATCAATGATTTTATTTTCGATTTTCAAGTTTCGATTTTTAGGATAATTTTAATATGAAATTTTTTATACAATGTTTTAACACGTTTTCAGTTTAATTTTATCATTGATTTAATTTTAATTTTATTTTCTTTTTTTAAGTTGAAATTTTAGGATAATTTTACAATTAAATTTTTATACACATTGATAACGATCAAAGAAATTAGCTTTAACATAATAATAATAATAATAATAATAATAATAATAATAATAATTATAATAATAATAATTATAATAATAATAATTCCATCAATTAAAATTTTTATAAAGAAACTATAAAGACATAAACTCGTAAAAGATCAAAATTTATTTACATCATCACAAATCTGCTTATAATAAGCTCTTAGCTCAGCCAACAAAATATGTACAACCTCCTTCTTGTAGTCCCTGCAGCATCTGCATCTAAATGGACAAGTCAACATTGAGGGATCTGCACAAACAATTTAACTCAACACAATGTTCAATTACAAGAACGATTAATAAATGATCTGGAATCGACAGACGAATCAGAGGACTCGGGAATCGATCAAATATCAAACAACAATGTTCAAAACAATTCCAATAATGAATAATATTTAATAATAAATTTGAAATTGTTAACTTTTGTTTTTTGTTTTTTTTTACCAAATTTTTAAACTTTGTAATAAAATTAATCAACAAATAAAAACACAAAAATTTATACTATAATGTTTATTTAATAAAAATCTTCATTTTCTTCATCATCGTCAGAGAACTGCACATCAACTATATCCATTAGTTCTTCCTCGAAGTTATGTTGCTGAATTTCATCTGTTATATTTTCGTCACCTGATATATTTTCTCCAATAATTTCTTCAATAAGTTCATCAACAGCGACAATTTCTTCATCAACGTCAATTTCTCCAGGTATATTTATATACCCGTATGCTAAACTTTTATTTTTACCCACCCAAACCCTTTTGTCATCTCTATTTGTAAGTGCTACTTTACTATTTTTAAAACTATAAAGTTGATGATTTTTTGTTCCTATTCGAAATTGTGGTACCGAAAAGACTGATTTTTTCTCATAACACTCTTTATAAGATTTATGAGTTAGATCGGTATCCTTTAACGATATACCCTTAGCTTTTAGACATGAAGATTTACCTAACAAACTGTAACATTTAGGTCTAAGGAAAACCCATTCGTCATAACCTTCTCCCTTACTTTCATCCTTAAATTTTCCAATGACCGAATCAAGTTTGTTAGAATAAAGCGGATGAGTAGAAGGATAATTAGATGTATCCAAAATATTATCCTTAACCATTTCAGACAAAAGAATATCTAGTTTACAATTTTTAATCTCCAAGAAGAAAGAGTCTGTATCTCCAGCAACTATATTAATCTGGCAATTAAATTGTTGACGATATTTTTCCAAGTCCTTATACTGAAGCTCATACATTCTAAGTTTCGAAAAGTCAAGCACTGATTGTCCTATATAGCTTGGTCGATCTAAACATATCGAATCAGGATTTAACAATGCAACTATAAGATCATTGTCAATTTTTATTGATTTTTTAAATGTAGGTTTCGAAGTATAAGTTACAAGTTTTTTATCTGATGTGCAAAGACGTAAATTCATTCTCTTTTTCAGATTTTCAACAGTTTTTTCATATAAACTGTTATTTAACAACTTATAATAATTTTTATCTAATGTATTTGTACTTTTAGCTCGAAGTTCAGTGTTTATATCGATGTACTTTTTAAAAATATTAGACTGTTTGAATCTTACTCCTCGATTAACATGTGTCACTTTAGCACCCAGAGACATGTATAATTTTAATAATCGCCAATGAATTACATAGTTATATTTAGGATAATGAGTCAGCAACAATTTTTCAACCTTTGAACCCTCAGGTTTCATTTTCTCAGCGGCAATTGGAAAATCATCTAACTTATCATGAAGCTCAGAAGGAATCTCAAGATCAACTTCAAGGGTATACCCATATGACAGAGATTCAAGATTCAAAGTCACACAATCAGATAATATTGTATCAAATCCATCAAATATCCAATTAAATTCACCACAAGGTAATGGTTGACTCTAAGCCCAACCATATAAATTATTAATATCAATATATAGTAACTCTGTGTTTTCGTCGGTTTTAACATAGTGCTTATTAACAAAAGTAAGACCACATCTAATACATCCCTCATAAAAGCTAAACATTTCATTTTCAGTAATTAATTCTATAGGTTCATCCAATGACATTAAAGCAGAAGACCAAGACATTCCAGGAATTCCAAAATAATTTAAAGGTTCTAATCTATTGTGTGCTATCGATTTCGCTCGAAATTGTTGAAAAAAGTCTGCCAAAAGAAAACAATCTAGTTTCAGGTAAACTTTCATATAATCAAGTAAAGTCCTACAATTAGTTTCATCCCAAATAAACAGAGCTTTTTCATATTCAGCCTCAGTGACACCTTTCCAAATCGGTGGTAACTCATAAGTATCGTGAAGAACATCTAAACTAGTAGCAAAATTGTACGGAAAGATTCCCTTTTTATCTACTATAGTCCCTGTAAAAACAGATCGAGTCAAAAGTAAAGTCGTCAGAGTTTTAACCGCTTTTGCTAAAGAATCATTTACAAATTGATAAGAATCAATAAATCTCACACTAATTTTTCCCAAGTGAGCAATTAATCAAATAAATTTTTCAGATGTTATTGGAATACATCCTAGAGCCCAATTTTTAAATTTACTCAATCCATATTTTAATATATGATGCATATCATATCCCTTTAAGTTATGGAAAATAATTGGTAAAACTTTATTTATTTTTCTATTAATATTACATTCATTGCAAGCAGCACCCAAGTATTCCCCAGTAAAATGATCATGATCTCTCACCGGATCCACAATATCTTTCAAACAAAGATAACATTTTATACATGTATCAAATTGAATCTGTTGTATGTTGGTTAATTCCTTAATTGTTTGATTTCCCATTTTATAATAATACGGTAATACAGTATATTTTGCTATTTTTTCAACTGTTTTTAAAAATTGTTCAACACAATCTTCACCTATAAATTCTTTGTATATTGTACTCCCATCAAAATTATTTATTAACAAAAGTCCTGCCGAAATGGGTAAATGTATTTGATGGTGTACGTCGTCCTTTGGCAAAACAGATTCGAAATCAGCATATATAACATATGGTAGGGTTACAGTTTTGGACCAATCTGTGAATTTAATAAACTTATTTTCAGGGAAAGTATATAAAGTTGTCCCTAACTGATTTCTCATACATAATATCTCATGCTTGTCCAATGCTTTCTTATTTTTAAATCCATTGAGACATCTATGACACCATAATGATTGAATTCTTTCTATTGTTTTATCTTTACAATTCAATAACCTATTTAGAGATGTAATTCCTACATAATGATATTGTTTTCCATTATTTAATAACAATAAATTAATAATTGTTCCTTCAGTAATTTTGGACCTATGTATTATGTTTATAAATGGGTGTTTTAAAACAAAGTCATCATGTTCGGGTTTAACTGTTTCGTCATAACTAAATATATTAATTATTAACCCTTCGTTATTTGACTCAAATTTTCGAATACCATTTAATTTCATGGGCATATCATTTGGGTCATAATTTAATACATTTAGATACTTAGTGTAACTATAAATATTCTTATAACCTATATTCTTAAATATTCTTAACTTGATGTTTTTCTTTTGGCTGACTTTTTCCAGCAATTTCGTTCAAAGTGCTTAGCTCATAACCGATTGGAACCACTTAACTTTTATGGAATTCCTGGTATGTCTTGGGCATCGGCTCTTATGACTCTTGACGAACCAATTGAACTTCTCACTGACAAGAAGATGTATAATGTTTTTGAAGGGGGAATCCGTGGTGGATTAACCTTTGTTAATAAACATCACGTAGTATCTGATGACAACACCCAACTGCTTAACATTGACATCAATAATCTCTATGGTTGGGCTTTAAGTCAACCATTACCAAATGGAAATTTTGAATGGGTTACTGATACTAATCAATTAAATAATTTAATTAGTTTTTGAATAAGGATCTTGAATCACTGTCATTTGCTGTCACATTTGAAGTAGATTTAGAAATCCTAACATTTCTTCATGATAAACTTAATGACTTTCCAGTAGCTGCTGAAAAGATGTGCGCTCCGGGTTCTAAGGTTTAGAAATTAATGCTAACGCATTATCCAAAGAAGAATTATGTTCTTCATTGGAGACTTTTGCATCTTTTTGTTTCTTTACAAATTAAAATTACACATGTACAAAGAGCCATTAAATATAATCAAAATTCAATATTTAAAAAGTATATAGACACTAACACACAACTTAGAGCTCAATCAACCAATGACTTAGATAAAAACTATTATAAACTTTTAAATAATAGCCTCTACGGAAAAACCGTTGATAATCTTAAAAAACGAATTAATTTTAGATTATGTAATTATTGTTGAAATCCAACTTTTCGAAAATCATTTAAAATCGACAATGATTTGGTCTCTGTGTTATTAAATAAGAAATCGGTGTGTTTAGATCGACCGAGTTACATTGGACAAACTGTACTCGATTTATCTAAACTTAGGATGTATCAATTACAATATATAGAGTTAGAAAAATATCGAAAAGAATTCACTTGTGAAATTAATATAGTTGCTTGGGACACCGATTCCTTTTTTCTAGAAATTAAGAAATGTAAGTTAGACATTCTTTTATCTGCTATGGTTCGTGATAATCTCCTCAATACTTCTAATTATGACCCAAAACATCCCTTGTATAGTAGAAACCTTGATTTTGTCATTGGAAAGTTCAAAGACGAGAATAAAGGACTTAAATACAAGGAGTTGGTGTTCCCTCGTCCAAAATGTTATAGCTTCTTGTCTGAAGTTGAAAGTATCAAAGCTAAGGGTATAACATTGAAGGGTACTGACTTAAAACATAAGTCATACCTAGATTGTTATAACAAAAACTTAATTTTTTCGGTACCACAAACTCCTATTACTAGTAAAAACCATCAATTCTTTACAATTAAAAACAGTAAAACTGCATTAACAAATAAGGATGATAAACGGGTTTGGGTGCGGAAAAATATAAGTGTAGCATATGGTCATTATAGAGGAGGTGATAAGGTTTTAGGTAACACTCTAGAAAAATGTTCGGAAGTTAATGAAGAATATGACGATTATGAAGAACTTTGAATGAATAAATTATTTGAAAATATTCTTTGTTTTTGTATATTTTTGTTGATGTTTAAAATTTTTATGTTTTTAAGTTAGTATTATTTTTTTTATTAAGTATAAAATTGTCAAAAGGTAAATCATGTATATTTAAATATGTATTTTATTTTATTATTTAGTTTATCTCTTTGAAGTAATTTTAAAGAAAATTCAGGAACTTTATCCAAGAATTAAAAATACGTTGAATTATTGCGCACCAGAGTTTCTCGCAACAAAAATTTTCCATTTCATAGGGATTAACATTGAAGAACTTCTCGAGATTCACTATGACAACGTTCAGGGATCTGGTGACCGATGTGTTGTAAATTGCTTTGTTTGTAATGATAGTATGAGAGTAACATGTTCAGATGGATGTCCATGTTGCCACGATTTCAAACGTGACCAAACAATATATATATTGTTGGCCGAAATACGTAAAGCATATTACTCGGATATTTTTGATTTGAAATAAAAATTCATCTTTTTTATTTAATCTTTATTGTCAATAAAAATATTTGTATGGACTTAAAGTTTGTTATTTTTACAATTCAAAATTTATCGGTGATTTTTAATTCTTTTTTATATTGAAAAATTATACTTAGATAATTAAATTTTAAAAATAAAAAAAATGTTAATAATAATAAATTAAAATAATAATAATATAAAATAAATAATTAATTAAATAAAAATAATAATAATTTTAAATAAATAATTAAATGAAAATAAAAAATAATTATTTAATTCACTTCATTAAAACAAACAGTTTAATTTAATAATAATATATTTTAAAAATAAATAAAATAATTGACTTGATTAAAACAAACTATTAAATTTAATACTAATATAATTAAAATATAAATAAATAATATTATTGACTTGATTAAAACAAATAATTATAGTAAATAAAATAAAAATAAAAAAACAAAAAATTCATGATTTTTAATCGAGCAAATATATTTTAGGCTTTTAGTCGACAGGCGATTTGAGCCAATTTTATTTTTATTGGTTTTTAAGTATGAAAAAATACTTAGGCTTTTTATTCGATGAAATATTTTTAGGTTTTTTTTATTCGAAAATACTCCTCACTATAGTACGACCAATTATAGGCGATTTAAGCCAATTTTTATTTTTTAGGCTTTTTAATCGAGAAAAAATATGATAATTTGATCATTTAAACAAAAAATTATATTAAATAAAAATTCATTAATTAAAACAAATAATTTTAATTAAGCTAAATATATACGGTCATTGTCCTCATATTACACTACTACCAAAGAAGCGAACAACATATACATAACATCAAATAATAATGAGTAAAAATTTTTTCTAATGGATTGAAAAAAACAATTGAAGGAAATGCATTTAATTCTGAAGAGGAATTAAATGTTTCAATAAGTGATATTGAAACATGAGAATATAACAAAAGATATTAATTCTATTTCATCAAATAATTATTACAATAAAATAAAATCATTTGTTCAAAAACCACTAAAATATGAAGAAACTGATACAAACTGATTCTAGTTATAATACAAGATATTTGCCATTAGTTAGTATAAATTGTTTTAATTCAAAACTTAAAAGAATTAGAAAGGAAATAGAAAAGGATTATGAACATTTAGAAAATACCTTGGGTGATTCTGCTTTAATTTTACATTCTTTTTAAAATATTAAAATAAATGTTTGGAAACATAGATCTCCAAGACCGAAACCATACATCAAGTCTCCATTTACTTCAAGTCATATTGTAAATGTTAAAAATACAGATAATAAATGTTTTCATTGGGCAGTTCTTTCAACTTTGTATCCTGCAAAAAAAGATGTTGATAGATTAAATAATTATATAGATTATGAAAGTGAAATAAAATAATGGAATGGATTTGAACATCCGATGAAAATAAAAGATCTTTATAAATTTGAAAAATTAAATAATCTAACAATTAATATTTATCAATATGAAAATGATGTAATAATTCCAATTCGAATTACGATATAAGAAAACCAAAACCAAGACACATTGATCTTTTAATAATACATGAAGAAACTGAAAACGAAATTACTTCTCATTATGTTTGGATAAAAATTTTCAAAGTCTTATGAGAAGGAAAATTTCAAATTCTAATTATAAAGAAGGTCGAGTTTGTTAAAGATGTTTATCTTGTACATCAACAAAATCTACGAAAGAAAAACGTGAAAGATTGTGTGAATTTAATGAACGAGCTCTTATTAAAATGCCTGTTGGTGATAACGCACTTTTAATAAAATTGGAAATCTTATGAGACCATTAGCTGTTATATATGGTAATTTTGAAGCTATTAATATTAAACAAAATTTAAAAATGAATATTTTAAATTCTTGGAGAAATATAATTTAACAGCTTTATATGGTGAATAAATGGGAAAAGATTAAAAACTTTTTAGTTGCAATAAAGAAATCATTCGAGGTTCCCCTTACAAATCAAAAATCATCAGCATTTTGTTTATATTTAAAAATTAAAAATCCTGAATTAATTGAATCAGAAGAAATGTTTTATCGAGGAAATCAGTCTGAAGAAGTTTTGAAAAACATTTGTTCAATATGTTAATAAAATTGAAAATAAATTATTTAGAACAATAAACTACTCTGAGTATGATTTAGAGATGTTAGATGAACAACAAGAAAAATTTAAAAGAACTATAATTTGTTGGATTTGTAAAAAAGAGTTTTCTTCTTGGAGGGATAAGATTAGGGATCATGATCATTTTATAAAATTTAAAAATTATCGTGATGCAGCTTATAAATCTTTAATATTAAACTTAAGAAACCATAAAGGATTCCAGTAATTTTTCATAATTTATTTAATTATGACATCCATTTATTTATAAAATGTTTGGCAATAGATAATAAAAATTCTTTTGATATTATAGGAAAAACTAAAGAAAAATATAAATGTGTAGAATGTTTGAAATCTATTGATTCACTGAATTTTCTGAATGGAAGATCAAATATCCAAAGCTCTAAAACTTGAAGATTTTAAATATACAATGGAAAATATTTTAATTTCTAAAAATATTCCAGTTGAAAAATATAAAACTTGTTTACAAAAAGGAATTTATCCATATGATTATATTGATTCCTTTGAAAAATATGAAGAAAGTAATCTTTTTGAAAAAGATGATTTCTGTTCAATTTTAAATGATTGTGATATTAATGATGAAGAATATTCAAAATATTTAGAAATGTATTAATGATTTCAATGTAAAAATTTATGAGAATATACAGATTTATATTTAAGACTTCATACATTTATATTAACTGATTGTTTTGAAAATTTTATAAAGAAATTTGACTTGAATCTTTGTAATTATATTTCAACACCTTCATTATCTTGGGATTTAATGTTGAAAAAAGTGGTGTTGTTTTAGATTTATTAACCGATGTTGACATGTTTAATATTATAAAAAATAATATTCGTGGAAGAGTGAATTTTGTGATGGGAAATAGATTGATTACTTCTTGGAATGAAAAATATTTTTATGATAAATATCCTGAACCCGAAACAGAAATTAAAAATGATGAATATAAATAAGTGTTGAAATGTTTAAATGATAAATCTGATTCAATTTATATTGATGCAAATCCATTATATTCTGGAATCATGACACACTATTTATCATTTGCAAATTTAATATAAATTATAAACGAATTATTATCAACTCCCAAAGATTCAAAGATTGGATATTTTGTAGAAGTTGAATTGGAAAATCCACAGGAAATTCATGATAAAACTATATATTTTCCTTTAGCACCAGTAAAAACAAAAATAAAATATGAAGAATTATCACCATGGCAAAAATAAAAAAAATTAGAAAAGAATGATTCAGCTCTTAAATTATTATGCACTCAACATGATAAAGAAAAATATGTATGTCATTACAGAAATTTACAATTTTATTTAAGACAAGGAATGAAATTGAAAAAAGTTTATAATATTATTAGTTTTAAACAAAAACCATTTATGAAAAGTTTTATTGAAGATAATATTAAAAATGTGAAAAAGTAACATCAAACAAGAATGAATTTAGAAAAATGTTGTAAAAATTAATAAATAATTCAGTCTTTGGAAAAACAATGGAAAATGTAGATAAATATGTAAATATAACTTTGTTAACAAATAATCCTCGAGATTTAATAAAATATTCTAAAATGCTTTCAAGACCAACATTTAAAAATTGTGAAAGATTTTCAAATTAATTAGTTGCTGTTGATATTGGAAATTATACAAAAGCTTATAACAAACCAATGTATATTGGATTCAGTATTCTAGAATTTTCAAAACTTTGAATGTATGAAATGTATTATGATGTATTACAACCACATTTTGGAACTAGAATTTCTTTACATTTAATGGATACTGATAGAAATTAAAAGAATTGAACCTATTGACGATCCCTGGTCACTTAAATGTGAAGATTTATTTGATTAAATTAAAAAAGATGTAAAATAAAATAATTTATTAAATGAATCTGGTGAATTATTTACTTAAAAAGAGTAAAAACCTGGAAATCCAATATTAAGTGTCGTTGCTATTAGATCAAAACAATATGTATTAAAATGGTTAAAGGTGAAGAAAATAAAAATGAAGGTGTTAAAAAATCTGTGAGTAAAAAATTAAAATTTAATGATTTTAAAAATTGTGTTGAAAATAAATATCAAGATCAACAAGTTGAAATAATTCATAATATTTGATCAAATAATCATGAAATTTATCTTGAAAGATCTTTATAAACAACATTGGATAATTATGATAATAAAAGATGGAATTCAGATGATGGAATTACAACTTTACCATTTAGATATTATGGAATTAAAAACTAAAAATATTTGTGCGCTTTTTAAATTTCTTTGTTGCAAAATTTACAAAAATATTTTTCTTGAGTTACCATATTTTAATTTTTCTGAAATTTAATTTTTTAATTTTTTTAATTTACAATATTAAGGGATCTCTCAAGTATTCTGTATTTAAGCATTTTCAGTAAATATCCTTTATTGAGAGAATTAGATAGTTTGTTAGTTATACATATTTACAAATTACCAATATTCTGAAAAAAATTGGTAAGTTTTGAAAATTTTCAAAAATTTCTCGGGTGGGGTTCATGAGCTGTAAATACTTAAATACACACTACTTGTAACTTAACTTTTGACTCTCTATTTACTTTTAAAAATAATTACCCTATATAATATGCTAACTATAACTGCTTTAAAAATTTTCAGCTTTGAAAATTCCCCATATGTAACTTAACTGTTGACCCTGTATTTGATTTACCTCGACTTTCAATTATCTTAATTTACTTAAATTTATTCTAACGTACTTTAATTTACTCTGATGTACGTTAATTTACTTTAATGTACCTTAATTTACTTCGTGAACATTAATTTTTTAAATGTAATCTAATGTACTTAAATTTACTCTAATATAACTTAATTTTATTTAGGAACCTAAATTTAATTAAATTTTCTTAAATGTACTGTAATTTAATTAAATGTACTCTAATGTACTTTAATTTACTTTAATTTACCTTCATTTACTTTAGGAACCTTTATTTAATTAAATTTACTAAAATGTACTGTAATTTACTCTAATGTACTCTAATGTATCTTAAGGACCATCTTAGCCTTTTTAATTGAGAAATAATTTCTGTTCTTTTTAATCGATAAAATATTTTTAGGATTTTTTTATTGAGATCGAAAAATACCCCATGATTATAGTGTGACCATCGTAGGCGATTTGAGCCAATATTTATTTTAGGCTTTTTTATCAAGAAAAATTACTAAGGCTTTTTTTCAATGAATTATTTTTAAGGCTTTTTGATCGAGAATTTAATTTTAGGCTTTTTAATAAAAAATATATTTTTTAGGCTTTTTTATTGATCGGTGATTCAAGCAAATTTTCTATCTTCAGCTTTTCATTCGACAGTCAAAAATGCGCAAGATTTATTGCTTCGATTCCGATGATGAATTTAATTATCCTGATAATTTTATGAGATTAACACCAATGAAATGTCATTAAACGTTAAATCATAAGTTCAAATATGACGGAAGATCGAATACTAAAAAAATTATTAATAAAGCATTTTTATTATAAATTACTGATCTGTGATGGACAACAATCTGCTGTAATAAAGGGTAAATAAAAAGGTTTTAATTCATGATTTTTTGGGTTGATATCAAAACATTAAATTAAAGTGAATATTATGAAAAAGCCTTTTAAAAAATAATATGAAATGTAGACATTAATTTATAAAAACTAACATTCAAGTTTAAGAAGAATACAGTAAATGTAAAAATGATTTTAAGTTATCAATTTAAACAATAAATTTCATGATTTATTAAGTTATGGTTTACAGAAATAGAAAGAAGTAAATTATAAGTTTAAATTGGATCATCTGAGGAATTTTGGACGACTTATAAGAAATTGCTGACCAAAGCCTTACATTAAAGTGAGAGTAATTTGGTTTTTGAAGGGTTTTCTTTAGAATTCAAAGCTTCATTTAATTTGAAGGAGACATTTTTGACCTTTGAGTTTTCGATTGAGACTTCGTTTCGCCTTGAGTCCTCGTTTAATCAAAAAATGTAAAATATTTAATATATTAATAACAAATTCAACGCAAACCATACAAAAATAACAAAAACATTTTCAATTTCTTCAACGCTTTTCACATTTCTTCTGTTGTTCATACAATGGCAAGTAATTTTTATCCAGCTGTTGATATTGTCCCAAATATTCCTTATCTAGCGCTGCATATTGCGGGTCACAGGTCTTGTCTAGTTTATCGTAATCACCGAAAATCTGATTTTCCGAATCTCTTACAACCTTTCGACCCGCTTTCGTCAGAGTTTCTTAACATTTCAGATTTGCATTTACAACTTGCTTGGCAAAATCTCCATTGATTTGAACATATTTCGGCAAACATTCTTTGTCCAATGCTTCATATTTCGTATCGCACAATTTGCCCAGTTCTTCACATTCATCCTCACATTCCGTGTCGACTTTTGAATTGAAATCTTTGCAATTATTATCGAGGTCTTCCTTCTTGGAAAAATCTAGAATCGAAATTAAATGTAATTTTATTGGATAATTATCAGTTAATTGGATTACCTCGGATATTTCGGTATCGGAATTTGCATTGGACATTCACAATGACTAGAGCAAAGTCAATCAAAATAATTAATTTTATATTGCAAATGACGGTTAAACAAAATAGTAGTGGGATGTGTCATCTACAGCACACCCCCTCCCCCTCCACCGGCTGAAATAATATTTTTAAGTCTAAAAGTAAAAAATTTCTGAGACAAAGACAATGACTCATGTAAGGTTATTTAAACAAAGACCATGACTCGTTCAAAAGTAGGTCAAGGTATTGGATGAATCATCATATTTTTTGATGGTCATTCAAAAGTAGGTCAAGGTCATTGGATGACTCGTCATATTTTTTCAAGGTCATTCAAATTTGTTTTAATCAAGTCAATTATATTATTTATCTATTTTTAAATTATATTATTATTAAATTTAGTTGTTTGTGTTAATCAATTCAGTTATTTTATTTATTTATTTTTTAAAATTTTATTATTAATAAAACAAATTGTTTGTTTTAATGAAGTGAATTAAATAATTATTTATTATTTTATTTTCATTTAGTTATTTATTTAATACTATTATTATTTTTATTTAATTAATTAATTATTTAATATTATTATTATTGTCAAGGTCATTTAAACAAAGACCATGACTCATTCAAGGTCATTGGATGACCAATCCTGGTTTTTCAAGGTCGTCCAAAAGTAGGTCAAGGTATAGGATGAATCAGCATATTTTTTTGATGGTCATTCAAAAGTAGGTCAAGGTCATTGGATGACTCATCATATTTTTTCAAGGTCATTCGAATTTGTTTTAATCAAGTCAATAATATTATTTATTTATTTTTAAATTATTATAAGATACAATCGATATTTTTAAGACAATATATTTGAATAAATATGATATTCATGTTTATGGCTCAAATACGTGTGTGTAAAATCAACGATACGGAACATAGAAAAGGTTTAATGACAATATTTGTTATTTATGATACACGTGTGTTTCATGGTTGAAATATATGTGTGTATAAAACTTAAGTTAAGATTTTTCGAGCATGTGAGGTATCATTTTAAAGGGTTTTCAATGGATTTTTCGAAGGTTTGCGATTGTGGTCCATAGTAGACAGGGATAGAACAATTGTAAATGTTTGTAAAAAGTTAAAGAAAATTTCTCTATTTTTAAGAAAATATGTGCAAATAAATATCAAAACTAATTATGACTCAAATGTGTGTGTTAAACCATCGATATGTTACAGTGTTTATGGAAAAAAAAACTTTAATGTAAATGTCTTATTTTTCAAAATTTATGAAATATTTATTTTATGGCTAATAATGTGTATGTGTTAAATCATAAAAATAGTTCAATATTTATGTAAAATTTGAGATTGTTAAGAAAATGTATATAATTTATGATACACACGTGTTTTTGATTGAAATATGTGTGTTTGGTTTGCTGATAAAAGAAAAACTATGGACAATATTTAAGAAAATACACGTAATTTATGATTATCTTGTGATTAGAATTTGATTAAAGTTGTGAGAAAGTTGTTAAATTTGAAACAAAACTGATTAATTTGTAAATAATGTTATTACTTTGAAAAAATTTTAAAATAAGACCTTCAGCAAATTGGTTAGAAAATAGTAGTTATTGAGTAATACTTATTAAAATAACCAAAGATTTATAATTTTAGACAAGTCTTGATAGATCTTTAATAAAATTTGTTAGTACTTTGAATAAGAATTTTAAAAAAAAAAGTTTCAACCCAGTGGCAAATTGTAAAGAAAATAGTACTTATCAATTAATAAAATTAACTAAGTTGTAAAATAATTGAAATTTTTTGTTATTTTTTAAAATTTCAAGATTTATAATTTTAGAAACATTTAATTTCTTGATAATTTATTAGATTTGACTTGATTTTAGGATTATTTTAAATAAAACTTAAATTTATAATCTAATGTTTATGAAACATCTATTTAAGATAATTACTTAAGAATTAGAATCAAATAATAATGTTAAATAAATAACTAAATGAAAATAAAATAATAAATAATTATTTAATTCACTTCATTAAAACAAACAATTTATTTTATTAATAAAATAATTTAAAAATAAATAAATAATATTATTGACTTGATTAAAACAAATTTGAAGGACCTTGAAAAAATATGATGAGTCATCAAATGACATTGACCTACTTTTGAATGACCAGGAAAAACCAGCATGAGTCATCCAATGACCTTGAGTGAGCCATGGTCTTTGTTTAAATGACCTTGAGAAATTATGATGAGTCATCAAAGGACCTTGAATGAGTTATGGTCTTTGTTTATATGACCTTAAATGAGTCATTGTCTTTGTCTCAGAAAAAAATTGTACTTTTAGACTTTAAAATATTCTTTCAGCAGGGGGGAGGGGGTGTGCTGGAGATGACACATGCCACTACTCAAAATTTTTGTGATATTTATAGAGCGCGGTTGAGAGCTTTTAATGAGACGTCATGGTCCATGATTTACAAGAATCGTATCCAATGGACTGACTTTCATATTTGATGAGGTGTCTCATGAAACCTTTCTAAGTTTGTACAAGTAATGTTGGCTTATTCATAAAAGAAAACATTTTCAATTATTACAAAATAATAATAATAATAATAATAATAATAATAATAATAATAATAAATTATTTTACCAAAGCAATTTTAAATATCTTTTTAACAGTCCATAAAACGGAGTTAACTTTTGGTGGATCAACCAGAGTGCTGACACAGGATAACCACTGCTTTACAATTGATAGCAGTAGGTCATCAACATTGCATGTATGTAACAGTCGTGGATAGCTTCATGAGTCCAAGTCGTCAAGAGTATTGGCCCACTAATAGCTATAAATACTAATACTTAATCTAATAATCAAATGATATTAATATTATTAGTTTATAATATTTTCATGACTTTGCATTTCAATTTTACATAAAATATTTTTATTCCATGATGTCAGTATTCCATAGATGGTTATGTCACTGTTAGACTGTGTCACCACTGGACCACATACTTCTCCCTCTCCCCAAGTAAAATTTTATTCTAAATCCTAAAGTACAAATTTTTTCTAAAAGTATAAATTTTTTTGAGACAAAGAGAATGACTCTTTCAAGGTAATTTAAATTTTTCACGGTTATTCAAAATTTCTCAAGGTCATTGGTAGAGTCATCATTTTTTTTCAAGGTCATTCAAAATTTTCTCAATGTCATTTAAACAAAGACCATGACTCACCAAAATTTTTCTCAAGGTCATTGGATGATTCATCGTATTTTGTCTTTGTTTAAAATTGAAATTTTACTTTTAGGAAAATTTTGTAATTTTAAACTTAGAATAAATTTTTACCCGGGGAGGGGGAGGAGGGATATGTTGTCAAGCGGTGACATGGTCTAGCGGTGACATAACAATCTACTGATGTTTATTTAAAAATATAATATTTTAACAGATTAAACTAAATAATAATAATTTTAATTAATGATGAGTTATTTCAAAAGTAATTTTTACTTTTTTTTTATTGGGAACTTTATAATTCAAGTATATTTACTCCAACATTCACGATCCACGTTGTCGCAAGGTGATGGAAACCTTTTATTTAATCTATCACTGTAATATTTGTATAGTTAATATTTTATTTGGGGTCAGTAAGAACTATTTGCTTTGACTCCACGTGGTCTTTAAATAATACTGAAATAGCTCAATACAGTAAAAGTTTATTTGATACCAACAAGTTCACATCGATTCACATTTTTCAATTTTCAAGACCGGCAGGAATATCAGTGGGAAGCCGCCTTTTAAATCTATAATATTCTAGATCTCAAAATCCTCTTGACACAAATCTGATTCGACATTAATTACTTTCTTTTCCAATTTTCATAACTTTCAATGAATTGTTATGCTTCTAGTTGTTCAGTTTTATTTGGAAAATTTTTTGATCTAGTTGTTGATTAGAGACTCCTTTATATAAGAATCTCCTCTAAACAACTAGTTAGTTTAAGCACAATTATGATTGGACTACAGGGAACTAGTGGGATAATTTGCTTTAAACTTTTGGCCGATTTGGCCGGGAGAAAACTTCAGAGTAAATTATTTTAGAAAATAATAAGTTCTCTTTAATTAAATTTATTAAAATCGGAGAATTTCTCCTTAATTTAATTTATTTGTTTTGTCATTTTAATTAATTAGTATTTTCTTAATAACGTTTTCTAGAAGACCAAATTAATTTATATTAATATTTCCGTACTCGTCTCATCAATTGGAGTAGGCACATACACATTTCTCCCGGAAAATATTGATTTTGATTTTTTGATTATTTTTAATTAATTATTTTTATTTTTTTCGATTTTCCCATTTATTAAAAATTCCATAACCCCAACGTATTATTAATTAATTATACATCATTTTTCAAAGAGTTGATTCATAATGAAAATGATATTCCTATGAAGCTAAGGATATTAGGAAATTTGAAAAAATAATCCTTGTGTATCTGAAGTCCACATTATCTTCATAGTTTTATTAGAAAGTGTATGACTAATTATGGCGTTTTACATCCTCATTAAAAAATCTAGAAGTCAGGGATTTTTTAAAATCTGTAACGTCATCATTTCTTATTTCTGGTAACTTGGAATTGATTTTACTTAAAGAATTAATTTACTCTCATATACAAATTACCACTGACTATATTACTATTATATCAGATTAACAGATAAAACCCTTCTTCATCATCATCATCATCATCATCATCAAGGTTTTGGCTAATGTCTTCCATGGAATTCAAGACAAGTATGTAAATGGGTTTTGGATTTATTAAAAATTCGAAAAATAAAGGTATAAAACTAGAAAAATAATTTAGTATATATATTGAAGAATGCAGATAAAACAATGGACAAAGGACAAAAGACAGCCTGACAACCAAAGAGATGTACCAAGCCTATTAGCCCGCATCTGACATCCATTTGAATATCCGGTCAAATTTCACCGTGAACAAACTGAAAAGTTTACAGAATAAAGCATTTTCAAAAAACAAAAATTATTTTTGGATGAAATAATTCATTTATTCCTTAAACGGATCTTTTAATACGGATTTATTTATTTACAACCCATTCCATTATATGAAGTCAATGAAATGTTTACTAAGTCATGTTTTGTTTGTATTATTAAATTGAACATTGAAATTCCGGCAAACAAATATGGTTGGCTTTATTATTCACAGGTTTCTCCTGACTTTTTCTGAATGAATAACATTTTTTCTTTCTTTTTCTGAGAAATGACAAATCTGGAAAATTAAGAATAATTTCTAGCTTGAAGAGTAAATACGTATTGACAGATTATAGCTTTTAAAAAATATATACGCCGAAAATTCATATTTTATTACACGCATCATATTTATGTTTTAACGGTAAAATGAAAATTCTTCATTAAACCTCATTCTGCCATAAACCCATTTAGATAATATAAAACTTTCACTTCAGTTCAAAATACATTAATCTCCCTTACTGAATTATTCACAAAAGATCTAATTCGTATAAAAATAATAATAATGACATAAAGGTTATTTTTATTGCATGACTATGAATCAGATGTTTTATTAATAATCACGAATTTTCGGCGCAGCCTTTTTCAAATAATAATAATAATAGTAGTGTGATTTAAAGGAGAACGACTCCGGCCGCCCCGAGGCCAGGGTACACCAAATGTTACTGCCAAATTGTCAACTGAACAATGTTTAGTTTTTCAACTTTGAACCACTTGCAAATGTCCCACTTGCAAATTTACAACTGTTAAATTTACAACTGTAAATTTTCTAATTCTGGGAAATCACAATTTGAGAAAAATTAAATTGTCAACACGAAACCGTTCTCCCTAAAATCACACTACTTGTTTAATTGACAATATTTAAATTTTGAAATATTCACTTTTAAATTTTTCACTTTCAAATATTCGCACATTGGTCATTTCACAATGATAAAATATTTATTGTGTAATTGTAAATTTTCATTTTTGTAATTCAAGTGTGAAATCTCTAGTTGTCGGGTAGAAAAAAAATGATTATGTAAATTTTTTTTAAAAATTAAGAGTACCCGAAAAAAATTGTTTATTCTACAAGCAAATCTTCTTCTTCAAGTGATAATATTGTAGTTGTTGAAGAACGAAAATGTTATGAATGCAACAAGACATTTAAAAATATTCAAGGTCTTAGATCTCATAACAAAAGTCGACAACATTTAATAAAAGTAAATGGTTTAAATAATTCAAATTCAAAAACATGTCAAAAATGGAGTGGAACATTTTTAAATTCTGGTTATGAATCTCATTATAAATCATGTAAAGGTTTAAATAGAAGAGAAAGAGAAAATTTTTAATCAAAAACAAAGAATTCGAAGATCAAGAACAAAAAAATAGAGAATTATTCAAGGATGAAATATAAAAATATGGAATATATGATGTTTGTTCAACTGTCAAAATTGGAACACCACAACATTCAGAAGGTGGATTTAAAGAATATATTTTTTTCAACAAGGATAAAATTATTCAAGAAATAAATATTGCAATCAAAAAATTTAAACATGTAAAATTTCGTGTAGATTTACACATTTCATATAATATACTTCAAATTCATGATAATCCTTTAACCATTGCAGCAATGTCACCATTTTTCCATTCATTTAATAAACCTCGAGATGATACAATTAATAAAATTTACAAAAGTTTAGAAAAAGAAGTTGGAATAAAATCAAATTATATTTCTGGAAGTGACATGACTTTATTTTCATTTGATTTTATTAAAATTCATTTTTGGAAAACAATTCCATTTCAACCAAAAGTTTACATTTATATATTCACTAAGATTTGTTGGAATGAGTCTTGATCAAGTTGGAAAATCCTTAGCTCCAGATGATTTTAAAATAACAAATAAATTCTTGAATGAAAGTAAACCTCCATCAGAATATTATTTTACATGCCGATAAAAAGGAATTTATCCATATGATTATGTTGATTCATTTAAAAAATATAAAGAAACTGAACTTCCTCTAATTGAAAAATTTCATTCAATTTTAAATCAATCAAATATGATAGAGCACAAATAATATGGAAGATTTTTAATTGTAAAAATTTGGGTAATTATACAGATTTATATCTTAAATTAGATGTAAATATTTTAGCAGATTGTTTTGAAAAATTTTGAGAAATTTCAATTTTGGAAACTTCTAGTTTTGTATCTCTTCCTTCAAAGGTTTGGAATATTTTATTACATCAAACCAAAGAAAATTTAGAATTGTTGACAGATATTCACACGTTTCTATTAATAAAGGAAAACATTCGAAGTGGTATTTCTTCAAACATGGGATCGAGAAAAATAACTACAAATAATATTCAACAATTTTTCAATTCTAGAGATCCCGATTGTAATGAACCATTTTTACAAATTTCAAATAATGAATTATCAAATGTTCTTGAAAAATTAAACAAGCCAACTCAAATAAAATATTTTGATGCAACAGCTTTATATTCTGGAATCATGACTCAAATGGGAAACATTATCTGATGAACCTTTAGAGAAAATATTGTCAACTCCAAAAGATTCAAATATTGAATATTTTATAGAAGTAGATTTAAAATATCCAAATGAAATTCATGACAAGACAAAACATTTTCCATTTGCACCACACAAGAGAATAGTAAAATATGAAGAATTAACACCATGGCAAAAATCAAAAAATCCACAACATGATGATTCAAGTACAAAATTAATATGTGATCAACATGATAAAAAATTCTATCTTGTTCATTATAGAATGTTACAATTTTATCTTCGACATGGAATGAAAATAAAAAGAATTCATATTCAAAAAACAAAACCAAACAAAACCTTGGATGGAACCTTTTATTATTGGAAATATTACAAACAGAAATATTGCAAAAAAGAACAAACAATCTTTTCTTGATACAATTTATAAACTTTTAAATAATGCAGTTTTTGGTAAAACAATGAAAAATCAAGACAAGTATAGAAAAATAAAATTATTTACAAAACATGATCTCAATTCATATTTAAAAACAATTTCAAAACCAGCATTCGAAGGTGAACAAATATTTTCAGAAAATCTTACAGCTGTTGAAATTGGAAATTATGAAAAAGTATACAACAAACCAATATATTTGGGATTTAGCATTTTGGAATTGTCAAAACTTCAAATGTATGAAGCTTATTATGATGTATTACAACCATATTTCAAAAATAGAATTTCTTTACATCAAATGGATACAGATTCTTTCTTTTTAAAATTTCAATCTCATGATGTTGATCAAGAAATTAAAGATGATCCTATTTTAAATCAACATTTTAATGATTCTGGAAAATTATTTTCTTACAAAGATGAAAAACCGAATAATATAACAAATGAAGCAATATTTATTCGAGCAAAACAATATTCTTTATTCATTGAAAAACAATGTCGTGAAAATATAAAAAATAAAGGAATTCAAAAATGTATAACCAAATTAATGACACATGACATGTATGAAGATTGTGTTGAAAAAGACAAGACAAAATTTGAAATTGTTCATGGTATTAGAAGTATAAAACATGATATTTATTTAGTTGAACAAAATAAAATATTCTTGAATAATTATGATGACAAGAGATGGATTCTTGATGATGAAATTACAACACTTCCATATAGAAATCATTTAATAGAAATAATATCTCGAATTGATGATGAGAGTAAACAATATACAGATTTAGATTTAGAAAATTTAATAATTTAAATTTAGAAAATATAAAATTTCAATTTTAGAAAATATGAAAATCCAATGTGGAAAATGTCGAGAGTTTGTTTCATTTAGATATTTAAAAAAACATACATCATGAATAAAATAAATTTTTAAAAATTTATTTTTTTTATCTTGTTATATTATCAAAGAATAAGAAACCTGAAAGAATTTAAATAAAATGAACATCAAAAATATAAAGATTACAAATTATTGAATAACAAATTCCCAAATTATAAATTCTTGATCTTCATTTTATATTCGTGTTTTAATTTTTTAGTCATTTATTTTTTAATTTCGCGTTCAACTTCTTTGGAATATTTTATCTTGTTAATATTTTCATTTTTTTCATCTATTATTTTATTACTTTCCTCTATTTCAGTAGGTGATAATATTCCATCTTCCAAAGCTTTAACTTAATAAAAATTGATATATAATTGAAGCAAAAGGAGCTACACCGATTAGATTTATACCAGAAAATATGCTGGTTGAAATTGTCAAGATTCCAGTAATTGAAAGACAAGCAATTTTATTTCATGTATCAGCTTTAGTCATCGAGATTTTAATTTTTTATAATGTATTAATCTTTCATTTAACTTTTTCTTTTCTAATAGGAATTCGTTTATTTTACTAATCAAAGGATTATTCGTAGAATCTTTTTCGTAAAAGTATTATTCATAGGAGGTTTTAATTTTCAATCGGAAGATTTTTTATATAATTAAAAACATTTTCTTCATTCAAAGATGGATAAATCTTTCTTTCTTGAAAAGTTGAATAAAATATTTCTTCATTAATCTCGCTTTGTTCAAAAGGCAGTTGAGTGCGTTCGATTTTTAATTGTCTATTTTTACGGCTTCTATATTTTTATATATAAAATCTTCTAAATCTTTAAATTTCTTACCAGAAAGTATTGGATTTGATCCTGTGGTAAAAGAAAATCATCTAATTTTATATTATTCATACTTGCTAATTTTCTATATATAAATTCTATTTTTTCAAATTCCGTATAACCTTGATTTGTTAAAATATCTAGAATTATTTCACTCCCGCCAATAGTTAATTTAGACATTGGTTCAGAAACTGAAAATGAATTGTTTCTAAGATGTAAAGTTTTTCGTTTGTTTCCAATTATAGCTCTAATAAATGTTCCTTTTGAACCCATTATTCTAATTTTATTAATTTCAATATTTTGACCATTATAAACAAACATAACAAAGAAATCATCATGGTGGCGGAATAAATTAAAAGTATGATCCTTATCACTATAAAGCGTAGTTGGATTATTTTTATTATAAAATAAATCAAGGATGATTGTTCTTCAATAGAATAATAATCAAACACTTTGTTATTATATTTTATATTCTTGAGGTTTGATGTTTGTATATTTTTAGCAACATCTTTTTTGAATGTTTCGAAATCATTCAAGAGTTGTCAAGATTCAATTTTATAATGAATTATTTCATTCTTGAGAGTATCAATTACTTTCATTCAGTCATCAATTACCTTCATTCGGTTATTCATCTTGGATGATTGGTTACTCATTTCACTTTATTCAAAATTTATTCTACTAATATTTGTATTTATTTCATTTATTTGTTTATTATATTCCATCTCTAAAATTGTGATATATCTTTTAACTGAATCATCCACAAATTTTTTATTGACTGCATCCTTTTCAGTTTTTGTAGTTGGAAGATTTGAAATTGTATTATTATTCATGTTTAATTCTCCTTTCATCCTATCACCATTTTCATTTACAAATTTACTTTCAATTTGTTCCAAAATTGCGTTAGTATTTAATGCCGGTGTTCCGCCACCAATATTTTCAGGAATTACAATACTCATTTTTAAATTTTATTTTATTATAAAAGATCTAGAATAATTCAATTCAACACATGTCATTTTTAAAGAATTAAAGAATTAAAAGAATTAAAAACAATAAAAGAATTAAAGAATTAAAATGTTATATGAAAAGATGCTATTTTTTTCAATCGACATTTCTTCATTTTCTTCATTTGATTAAATAGATTCTATAGATTTATTTGATCCGAGGTCTTTCAGCTTAATCTTTATTTTAATATTAATTTTAATTTTTGAATTTAATTTGAAAGTAATTGATACTCTCAAGAATGAAATAATTCATTATAAAATTGAATCTTGACAACTCTTGAATGATTTCGAAACATTCAAAAAAGATGTTGCTAAAAATATACAAACATCAAACCTCAAGAATATAAAATATAATAACAAAGTGTTTGATTATTATTCTATTGAAGAACAATCATCCTTGATTTATTTTATAATAAAAATAATCCAACTACGCTTTATAGTGATAAGGATCATACTTTTAATTTATTCCGCCACCATGATGATTTCTTTGTTATGTTTGTTTATAATGGTCAAAATATTGAAATTAATAAAATTAGAATAATGGGTTCAAAAGGAACATTTATTAGAGCTATAATTGGAAACAAACGAAAAACTTTACATCTTAGAAACAATTCATTTTCAGTTTCTGAACCAATGTCTAAATTAACTATTGGCGGGAGTGAAATAATTCTAGATATTTTAACAAATCAAGGTTATACGGAATTTGAAAAAATAGAATTTATATATAGAAAATTAGCAAGTATGAATAATATAAAATTAGATGATTTTCTTTTACCACAGGATCAAATCCAATACTTTCTGGTAAGAAATTTAAAGATTTAGAAGATTTTATATATAAAAATATAGAAGCCGTAAAAATAGACAATTAAAAATCGAACGCACTCAACTGCCTTTTGAACAAAGCGAGATTAATGAAGAAATATTTTATTCAACTTTTCAAGAAAGAAAGATTTATCCATCTTTGAATGAAGAAAATGTTTTTAATTATATAAAAAATCTTCCGATTGAAAATTAAAACCTCCTATGAATAATACTTTTACGAAAAAGATTCTACGAATAATCCTTTGATTAGTAAAATAAACGAATTCCTATTAGAAAAGAAAAAGTTAAATGAAAGATTAATACATTATAAAAAATTAAAATCTCGATGACTAAAGCTGATACATGAAATAAAATTGCTTGTCTTTCAATTACTGGAATCTTGACAATTTCAACCAGCATATTTTCTGGTATAAATCTAATCGGTGTAGCTCCTTTTGTTTCAATTATAATGTTTTCAATATTTGGAGGATCAAATGATTTGTTACTTTGTTTAGGGGAAGGAATTTCAATCGATTTAACTTCAAAAAAGAAAAGGATTTATCGTAAAGTATGCGAAGAATTAAATCATAGAA
Organism: Schmidtea mediterranea; assembly: GCA_022537955.1. Taxonomy (NCBI): domain Eukaryota; kingdom Metazoa; phylum Platyhelminthes; order Tricladida; family Dugesiidae; genus Schmidtea; species Schmidtea mediterranea. Next base: position 311,718,655 of record CM039679.1, on the reverse strand, counting down.
TACATTACTTATATTTATATCAAGTTAATGCTTTGGAAGATGGAATATTATCACCTACTGAAATAGTGGAAAGTAATAAAATAATAGATGAAAAAAATGAAAATATTAACAAGATAAAATATTCCAAAGAAGTTGAACGTGAAATTAAAAGAGATATGACTAAAAAATTAAAACAAGAATATAAAATGAAGATCAAGAACTTGTAGTTAAAATTAATTTAATATATAGTAAAATTGCTCTGAGATCCAGATCTTTTTATTTTTTTATTATTTTAACCTCTTTCCTTTATTAAGTCAATTCAAGTCAATACAAGCTGACCAGACTTGCACATCAGAACTATTTTGATAATAGTAGAACGCCTTATTTTTTGTTTCTTGCTCGAATGCGATTTCACCGACATTTTAAGCGTGCTGCTAGAAAGAACAAATGAATTCGAAAGCGAATTCATATAAGGTTAAAAAATAAACAAAGAAATAAATGTGCACATTGTAGGGATCGATCCCAGGTGTATTAGAAAAACTGCGACGATGATTACCGATTCACCACCACACCCGTTCCAATAATTTTCTTTTCATACTTATGTCTAAAAAATTAATTAATTAACAAAAAATATAAAATAATGACACAAAATGTATTTCCTTAGATACCCAGACTAGATTATTTTTATATATCTTAAATATTACAGTGTTACTCTATTCGCACAGCACCAGCACGGTTGTTTATAATCTTTTTTAATACATTTATGTCTAAAAAATTAATTAATTAATTATAAAAAAAATATATACACACTAGATGTATTTCCTAAGATGTATACACACTATATATTTTTTTTAATATTTATTTTCTATATTATTTTTTTATTGAAAAATTCTAATCCTAGTTGGGATTTGAACCTATGTATATTTGATCCACAGTGTTACTCTATTCCACTGAGCTATCCGGGTTAGAATATTTATCATTTTATTTCGCTCTTTAAATTTTTTTATTTTATTCTTTCAGATTTCTTTCAAGATTCTTAATCTTACAAATGTAACAAGATAAAATAAATTTTCAAAAACAAAAAAAAATTAAATCCTATGAAAAAATAATAATAAAAATGTCGAGTTCTCGAAAAAATGGAAAACTTAAGAAAACTCATGTTCCAAAAGTAGTCGCTTGCGCTCCAAAATCTCTAGTTTCAAAACCTAAACCTAAAGAAATTAAATGTGATCCTTGTGATAGAATATTTACCTGATGATCTGCTTATACGAGTCATTGTAAATCTTTAGATCTTTTAAAAAGAAGGGTTGGTCTAGATTATTCAAATTATATACTTTATAAAAAATCTAAAGAAAGATATTTAATAAAATGTTTTCATCTTCATTATAATTCTTGTGATGGAAGAAAAAAACGAAAAAGAAATGAACCTGTTGAACCTATAAAATTTGAAGATAGCTCGTCTGAAGATAGTTACAGTGAAGATCTTAAAATTGAAGAACCTAAAATTGAAGAACCTAAAATTAAAGAAGATGAAAATGATATTGGATATTCAACTTTTAATGTTACTGTTACTTTTCGTGAAGTGACGACATCACCAATAAGTACAAATAGATATATTGATAAGCACACGAAAGAAATAAAAGCAAAGATGCAAGAAGTTTTAAAAGCTATGAAAGTTGGAAGGTTTTATGTTTTAAAATATAAACTTTCAATAAATGTTAAATATTATCGAGGAAACGAAGATACGGAAACAATTTTAGATACTAGTTATGATACAAGTTATTTACCATTTACTCCAAGAACAAAACCATACATCAAGATTAAATTTACTTCAAGTTATATTGTAAATGTTAAAAATACAGATAATAAATGTTTTCAATGGCTGTTATTTCTGCTTTGTATCCTACAGAAAAAAATGTTGATAGATCAAATAATTATATAGATTATGAAAGTCAAATAAAATATTGGGATGGATTTGAACATCCAATAAAAATAAAAGATGTTTATAAATTTAAAAAATTAAATTATGTATCAATTAATATTTATGAATATGAAAATGATGTAATAATTCCAATTCAAATTACTGATTCAAGAAGAACCAAAGGAAGACATATTAATATTTTAATAATACATGAAGAAACTGAAAATGAAATTGCTTCTCATTATATCTGGATAAAAATATTTCAAAGATTTATGAGAAAGAGAATTACAAATTCTAATTATTAAGAAGGTCGGGTTTGTAAAAGATGTTTATCTTATACATCAACAAAATCTATGAAAGAAAAACATTCAAGGTTATGCAAATTTAATGAACCAGCACTTGTTAAAATGCCATCTGCTCACAAGGCACAAATGACTTTTAATAAATTTTGAAATCTTGTACAACCTTTAGCTGTTATATATGGTGATTTTGAAGCGGTTAATATTAAAAAAATTTAAAAGAAGAATATCTTAAAATCCTAGATAAATATAATTTAACAGATTTATATGGTGAATATAATTATGTATATATTAAAAATGAAGAAAAATGTGAAAAGATTATAAACCTTTTAATTGCAATAAAGAAATCATTTGAGGTTCCTTTAACAAATCAAAAACCATTAGCATTTTTTTTATATTTAAAAAGTAATTATCCCGAATTAATCAAATCAGAAGAAATGTTTGATCGAAAAATTAATCCTAAACAAGTTTTGAAAACATTTGGTGAATATATTAACAAGATTGAAAATGTATTATTTAAAACAATAAAAAAATCAAAGTATGAATTAAACATGTCAGAAGAGCAAGAATTAGAATTTGAAACAACTGAAATTTATTTAATTTGTAAAAAAGACATCTTTGAAGATACCTATGTTTGAGATCATGATCATTTTATAAAATTTAATAATTATCGTGGTGCAGCTCATAAATCTTGTAATATTAAACTTAAGGAACCACCAAAGATCGCAGTAATATTTCACAATTTATTCAATTATGACATCCGTTTATTTATAAAAAGTTTAGCAATCGATAATAAAAATTCTTTAAAATTATAGGAAAAACCAAAGAAAAATATAAATGTGTAGAGTATGGATGTTTAAAATTTATTGATTCATTTAATTTTCTTAGCGGAAGTTTAGATCAGATATCCAAAGCTTTCTACCTGCTTTAAAATCAAATGTTTTTTCTGAAATTAAAGTACATTACCTGATGTAATTCAACATTTACCTACTGTAATTAATAAGTTATCTGATGTGTTTAATAAGCAAGAAAATGAACAAAAAGTTGGAATGATTAAACGCAGAAAATTTCAAAGAAACATATAAACAAAAGAATGAAAGGATATAGGACTATATTTGAAAAATGATTAGTGCAAAATCTGAACTTTGTATTTTTGATAGACCATCACCTCAAGCTGTAATTGAACATAGTGCGTTTGAAGATATTTACCCATTTAATTCAATTACTGATTCTGGTACATCTTCAATTCAATTTTACATTAACAGGTCACAAACCGAATATTTAGATTTAAACGATACTTTACTTTATCTTTAGTTGAAAGTTGTAAATAATGTAGGTGAAAATATTTCTAATGATTCTGATGTAACATCAAACAATTTCGTTTTTCAAACTCTTTTCAAAGAAGCTAAATTAGTTTTTATTTCTATCAATGTTGAAGGATTAAATGATACATTGGTCATAAGGCATTAATTGAAACCATAATAAATTATAATCACGATACAAAACATACATGTTTAGAAAGCATGGGATATAGTTAAAATGATAATATAAAAAAAGCTTGGATTGCAAAATCTAAACCATTTTCATTATGTTCACCGTTACAATTTGATTTCATGGATCAACAGAAATATCTATTACCCGGTGTTAGTGTTCTAATTAAATTGACAAGATCAAACCCATCACATAGTTTAACATGTACAAAGTTGGATCCTAAAATAGAATTATTAGATGCAAAATTAATGATAAGAAGAGTTCGAGTTGAACCATTTGTTTTATCAGGTCAACAAATTGAACTTACATCAAAAAACGCAATTTATCCATTGAAAAGTAAAGAGGTTGTTGAATTTTCTTTGGTTATTGGTTCTTCTGCTTTTTATAAAGAACAAATCTTTGGTGATAAACGATTACCAAATTTTATTCTTGTAACATTTTAAGGAAATAAAAGAAATGGTGGATCACTTTCATCATCTTATTCAATTTATGATCATAATAATGTTAAATCAATAAATTTATTGAAAGGAAGTGACTATCGTGAAAAATATAGTCAAGATTTTGAAAGTGATAATTATAATACTAGTTATAATCAATCTATTGTCAGGAACATGGGTTACCTTAATAAGATTACTAATTGTGGAATCAGTATGTCTGACTTCAAAAATAAATATCCATTCTTTACTTTTGTATTGGCTCCTGATTCGATCTTAATCAAAGTCAATTACCACAACAAGGGAATCTAAGACTTGATATTAAATTTGGAGCACCACATACTGAATCAATTTCTGTAAGTCTATGGAGTTTTTGAAAAAGAGATTCAAATTACAGCCAATCGCACAGTATTAGTTTGATAAAACAGTATTAATTTGATACAACATTATTAGTTTGATAAAAGATTATTGGTTTGAAATATAAACCAAATTATGAAAACTAATTATTTAAAAATGAAGTAAGAATTTAATTTTAATTATCTCAAATTTATCGATACTAGTTCTATTCAGATTCAAAAAATGGGTCGAAAATGGTTGGTATCAGAATTTATTGGAGTATTTCCGTTAGATAAAATAACATATATTGATATAAACAAAGAATTTATTCTAAATAATCAATCATGTAATCTCAATGGAGAACATTGGATTGCAGTCTATGTTAAACCCGAAAAAATAAATGCATTTGATCCAATGAGTTTCTATTATCCTCCTTTATTAGTATTAAAACTTCAATCATTGTTAATGCCTATTGAATACAATAAAATTCGGTATCAAAACCCGATGACAAAAACTTGTGGCCAACATGGTTTTGGTTGATTAAAATCAATGAAGATACATATTATATTTGTTTTTAAATAAATGCTAGTATTCAAAATGGACTTTTAAATTAAAATATTAAAGACAACTCATCAATTAAGAGGCTCTCTATTTATAGTGTAATAAAAGCTGATTTATTGGTTTCAAATATTTTTGTATAATTTAATTTTCTTTTATTTTGTATGTTTAATCACTGAAACTATGTCAATGACCCCATAAAAAAAACTTATGTGATTAGATGATGATAACGAACTCTTACATTGTATTATATTATATAATGACCCCTATGTTTTAGTACATTATAATCTCTGAAATTTAAGTATGTGTCATTAAAATTCTTTTAATAGGCTATGTTTAATTAATTTGGATTGATTAATACAAACCTATTTATATATTCATAAACATTACAAAAATTTCTCACTTTTTAAAATCACACAATTATAGTAAATATTGTTTTTATTATTATTCATTTTTAACATTATTATTTAGATAATGAATTCAATAAATAACAGTAAAAGATATTAGAAATAAAAATTTTGTTGGACGAAATAAAATAAACGATGAAAGAAATAAAAATAATGTTGAAAGAAAAATTGATTTTAAATGTAAGTATATGTTTATTGAATATTATAAGTTTAATAATATTTATATATTAAAATTTAATTTTTTATAAATAATATTCACTTCATTAACAAATTATTTTTAAATATTTTTAAAGAAAAATTTATAATTAAAAAATTTTTTTAAAGATAACATAACAAAGATAAATTTTAATTTACTTTTATAAAATTAATTTATTTTGGTTTTTATAGTTAAAAGATATATTTAAATTTATGAAAATAAAATGAAAAAGATAATCAAAATTCAATTTAGTTATTACTTTCAAATAATTTTTTTAAAACTCATAAATAATTATTTCAAAATAATTAATGTTTAATACTTCATACAATAAATGACAACTACAACAAAAAATTATAAAATATATTTAAAACCATTTATTTGCCTCGAATATGTTCCAAATAGGTTTAAAGTTTTGCTCCATTTTTAAAACCCTGAATTCTTATTTTTATCATGAAATATGAATTTTCATTTTTAGCATTTTCTAAATCTATATCGTTTTTGCCATTCATAAAAGTGAAACTTTCATTACATTGAATATCTTTGTTGATAGCCATCAGTATTTCTAAAATATTTTTTCTGTCAATGTCACCAATTTTTCCTACTTGGATATTATATAATCTCTGCTTTAAAATTTCTTGTTCCTGTTAAATTTATAATTAATATTGATAGAATAAAATAGAATAAAATTGATAGAATAAAATATAATTACTTTAAACGAATAAATAATTGGGTATTTTAAATATTCCATAGAATTTTGTAGAAATTTAACAGGAGAATTCCTAATAAAATTCACTGCAGATGCTGAATTCTGTTCTAGCAGTATTGAAATTATATCCTGATTTATTTGTTTCTCCATCTTTTTTACTGAGTTTTCTAGAATAAAGAATAAGAAATATTACATGATGAAAATAAAATTACTTTTATATGTTTGCATTATTTATTATAATAATTTTTTCATAATACTTTGGATATATATACTAAATTTAAGAATCGATTTATCCAATTAGATTATGTTTAACATATCATATTATTATTATTGGATGCATATTTATTTATTTTTGTATGTATATAATATTTTATTGGTTTATCACATCTTTAAATATTTATAAATTTTTATTTTTTATATAATTAGTTATTTTTAAATTAAGGTATGTTTACCCAAATTTTTGCAATATTCTTTTCATGACAAAACCTGTCATGAAACTATGGAAAATATTATGATCAACCACATAACCGTGTCACCTATTTTGTTTGCCCAACATGTAAATTAACAGAAAAATTAAATTATTTAGATTTTTATGATACACACAAAGATCATTTAAACTAATTTAAATTATTAATGAAAAAGGAAATTTTTAAATTATTTATTAATAATAATATTAATGATAAACGAAAGTCAAAGTTATCAATAAGTAACCCACGTCCTTCTAAACTTAAAAATTAAAATAATATTGAAATAATATCGCTCTCTGATTGTGATTCTGAAATAATTAATAATCCTCTTCAACATGGAGGATCACTTGATGCTGTTAAAATAATTTCTGATTTTAAAAACAAAGACGTTGTCCCAGCAATGATGTTGAAATAATATCTCTCTCTGATTCTGATTCTGAAATAATTAATAATCCTATTCAACATGGAGGATCACTTGATGCTGATGTTAATTATGATTTACGTAAATCATATGCTATAGTTAAAATGGTTGTCGAAGATTTAAATTTAATATTCTAATCTATACCTATTCCTTTGATTAATAAATTTAATAATGTTGTTTCGGAAATGGGTTCCGTAAAGATACAATTTTGTATAGATGTTAAATTTGAAAAAGATGGTGAATTCCAATCTTTCGTTATTTCAAATTCTGCAAGACCAATGAGCAATACCCATTTAGATGAAGGCATTGCTTTTCTTAATGAAAAAATAATTTTAATAAACAAAAAAGGTAGTAATTTGGTAATTAATAAAATGAAATAAATTCATTTTGTTATTAACAAATATTTGCAAATAGGTCGTTTAAGTGTTAGGGGTTCTCTTCCAACTCCTCAATCGTTACTAAATAAACGTTGTGTGGTTAATATTGAAAATACAGATGATTTATGTTTCATTTATAGGGTTCTAGAAATTTTGAAATATGATGAAGTAGATAGAAGGCATAGAAATATTATTTCTAATTATAATCTTTCTGATCTCATCTATAATAATTCTGAATTACCGACGCGCTTCTGCAACATATCAAAGTTTGAGGATAATAATCCGTGACTTTCGATTAATGTTCTCACATACAATGAGATTTCGTTAGAAGATATTTTGTTAAATCCATATTAATCGGTTTCTGAGGTTCGAATTCGTAGTAAATGGTGTCATCAATGTTTAAATGGTTTAATTGATGATGATGCTCTAAAAATTCATAAAGGCTTGTGCGATTAAAATCAGTTAGGAACAACACTTTACACGTTACCATTAAATAAAAATTTATATTTTAAAGACTGGTCTAAAACCAGTCACACCGCTTTTTGTCGTTTACACTGACTTCGAGGCTATTCTATCTACTGATAATAAATACTTTCAAAGACATATACCTATTTCTGCAGGTATTCTATTAATTAATAACTTTACCGGCGAAAAAACTTATAAAAGCTTTTTAGGGTTAGATTGTGAAAACCTTTTTACCATAATTTTATAAAAATTATATGAAAATAATACTCGCAGCTACACCTATAACTTCTTTCAATTCTGCAGTGTTTTGTTATCTTTGTAAGAAACCTTTGATAAAACCAGTAAAAGATCACGACTACTTTAACGGTAAATCTTTAGGTGCAGCTTGCTCAACTTGTAATTTTTCAATGCAAATAAGATATGAATTCCCAATTATTTTTCATAACTTGAGAGAATACGATCTTCATTATATCCTGAAAAATGGTCTGAGTAACTTTAAGTTTTGGAAAATATCATGGATTCCAACTACGTCTGAAAAATTCCTAACCTTATCTGCGAGAATAGGTAGTTTAACAGTTAAATTTATTGATTCATGTCAATTCATAAATAGTTCTGTAAAGGATGCGGTTAAAACTTTACTTGATTTACCAATAACAAAATCAGAATTTAGGGGAACCATTGTTAATACTAAAGGAATTTTCCCTTATAATATATATAATATATGATATATCTTAAACTTGATGTTTTTCTTCTAGCTGACTTTTTCCAACAGCTTCGAACCAGATCTTTAGCACATAATCGTCTTGAACCATTGAGTGTTTTAGGCATTCCTGGTATGTCTTGGTATTCAGCTCTGATGACTTTAGATGAACCCATCAAATTGATACAAGAGATGGAAATGTATAATTTCTTTGAGGGTGATATACGAGGGGGTTTGACATTAGTGAACAAACATTATGTTAAAACAAATGAGAATACTGAACTTTTATACATTGACAATAATAATTTATATGGTTGGGCTTTTAGCCAAAACTACCTAGAGGTGAATTATCCTGGGTTATAGATCAGATTGATTTAAGTAATTTATTAAAGGACTGTGAATCGAACGATCTAGATACACTTCTATATGGATATACCGTAGAAGTTGATTTAGATAACCAACTTCTAATCACGATAAACTGGATGATTTTCCGGTATCAGCTGAAAAATAATGTGCTCAAAATTCTAAAATAGAGAAGTTGATGCTCACACATCTACCAAAAAAGAATTATGTTGTTCAATGGAGACTTCTTCAACTTTATCTTTCCCTTGCGGTAAAGGTAACTAAAATTTATAGAGCCATTAGGTTTCAACAGTCTTCAATATTTTAGAATTATATTGATACGAATACTCGACTTAGGGCTGTGGAAACAAATAATCTGGACAAAAACTATTTTAAACTTTTAAATAATAGTTTATATGGAAAGACAGTTGAGAACTTAAAAAAGCGCATAAACTTGAGACTGTGTAATTTGGCTTCTAAATTAATAACTTATTCCTCAAAACCAACATTTAAAAAGACTTATAAAATTGACGACGATTATTTCAATATTATTAAGTAAGGAATCAGTGTGTTTAGATAGACCTAGTTACATTGGTTAAACTGTACTAGATCTCCCTAAATTACGTATGTATCAGTTGCAATATATTGATTTACAAAAATATCGAGAGGAATTTAATTGTAAAATCAATATTATTGCAAGTGACACTGATTCATTTTTTTTAGAAATTAAAGGGTGTAAATTAGATATTCTTTTACCATCTATGATAAGAGATAACCTACTGGATACATCAAATTATGATACATCACATGAATTATATTCAAGAATTCTAGATTCTGTCATTTGTAAATTCAAAGATGAGAATAAAAGGCTCAGATATAAGGAATGGGTGTTCCTATGGCCTAAATTCTATAGTTTTTTGGGTGATACAGAAAGCAACAAGGCTAAAGAAATAAAATTGAAAGGTACTGATTGAAAAAATCAATCCTATCTTGATTGTTATCATAATGATTCGTAATTTCAGTAGCACAATCACGAATAGCAAGTAAAAACCATCAATTATTTACAATTAAAAATAGTAAAATAGCCTTAACAAACAATGATGACAAGAAGGATTGGGTTGAGAAAAATAAAAGTTTAGACTATGGACATTATAATGTTGGTGACACGGTTATGGGTATAGAAACAATGGAAGAAATGTATGATCAAATTTCTTATCCACATTTCCGGGAAGACGAATATGATCCAGATTTTTTTCATTTCAATTCTTAAATATTGTGTTCATTAATATTCTTCTTCATATTTGGTTTATTCAATTTGTACAGATTTTCCTTAGACATGACTTAAAATCAGGGATGGAAACCGAAATTAATTTCTGTTAACATTAAACCAGTTTTATATTCCTTAGAATAATATCGGTTTTCGGTTAAACCAATTTCTAAATAACCATTAACCGTTATAAACCGGTTGTTTAAAATAACTTTGTAGTGTAAAACACGTTTAGTTTTACGGACAGCAGAAGGGCACATTCTGTAATTATGATAAATTGAACGAATTTTTTAAATTCGATTCAGCGTAGCAACGCGTACTATCATGGAATAAAACAAAAAATTATCATTTACGTTATTATAATTACAGAATGTGGCTTACGATTGAAAGGAAATATACTTCATTGCAAAGAAAAACATATTATGAATTTTTAAAATCAAGTTTATTGTTCACCAACTCTTAAGTTTAAAATTTCTTATTTACTACTACGTCTATTTATGTAAATTATCATATTTATGTAATTGTAAATTGATACCAATTATAATTTATTTCAATATTAAAAATTATAAGCGTGTGTAATTTATTCAGTAATAATTTCAGTTTCAAACTGCATAATAGTTGCATAATAGTTGCATAATAGTTGCAAACTGAATTAAGAAAAAATATCGCAAAAATCTATTTTAAACACAAAACTTAACATTTACCTATATTTAATCCAAATGTTAATGTAGTATTATAAAAAGGTAACACTACAATTAATATGATAAATAATTTTATTTTTTCCCCTAATTATCTAAAATGTGATAAGTCATACGTGTCCTTAAATCTGACAATATAAAGCAGAGATCAGAAAAACATCTCCCAACACTTTTCTGTATATCTTCTTACACAACTAATAATATAGCATAAAAATAATGAGCCAGGAAATGAGATAACATCTGAGTTAACTGAACAATTAAGAGATGATGTTTAGCATTTTCTTTTTGTTTTCCGTAGTGCTGTTTGAGTCTTTGGTCTTTGGAATTTGTAGTACTTCTTACGTGACGTTCTAAATTTGCACTGTGTAATTACCCAACTTTATAATATGCTAATCTTGGTATACTTATCTATATGTATTTTTTATATTTTGTTATATAAATTTCGCAGCTGTGTTTTTTCACAAATAACCACAAAATAGTCATATCTCGTCTTTTTACTAGTAGATTTTTATTGAAATTGTTTATAACGATAACTATAATTGTGAAGGGTATGACATAAACTTTAAGAAATACTAATTTGTATGATGAAAAGAAGAAAAATAAATTGATTAGAACACATTTTAAATTGTAAAATTACGTAATTTTAACTGAATTTTTAGAATTTCGGTTAACGGTAGCCGGTTTATTTATGAATATTTATTTCGGTTTTGGTTTTGGTTACGGTTAGTGAAATATTTAGAAAAATAACGGTTAACCAGTTTTTGAAACCGGTTTCCTTCCCTGCTAAATGTTATTTTTAATTCAAAACTCGAAGTCCTTCATCGTCTTGCTTAGAAGCTGATGAAAATAAGCTTTCATATAGTTGGGTAAATTTTGTACTTCTTTTTCATGCCTTGAAAATAGCTCACATCTTTGTTTTTCTTGTCCGTGTGTATTTTATTAAAACGATCTTGAAGCCTAGAAGGTTTCATCGCTTCATTTGGAAATATTTTTTTTTGAAAAATAAGGCATATGCCTATATGATGGATTTGTGGGATTTTCGATAAATCACTGTTTAATACACCATTTGATAACTACATTTTAAAATGGGATAACTTATTCATTTCTTAATAATTTACTTTTATTATTTCGTAAACAGAATACACGCTTTTTGGAAATTAAATTTTATTTAGTATTGAAAAAACTATTGAAATAACTACCATTTTGCTCTTCACACTGACGCGCTCTTGCTAAGACGTGAATCCTCAGCTGTCGTAACGTTTGTTTGGTATATACTTTCACTTTCCTCACGGATGTTGTTACGATATACCATATCTTTCAAATTCATCCACCAGGAAGAAGTCTTAAGCCATTAAGTTTGGTGAGTGTGGTGGTCAAGTAATTTCAAATTATTCTTCTCCCAAACATTTTCCATAAGTGTTCAGTTTTCACGCAAGCTACATAGGCAGTAGCACCATCTTGCTGAGGCCATACCTCTGGTGAGTCCAAGACTGCAGGAGACAAGACGTTGTTTAGAATTTCTTGATACCTTTGATTTACTATCCCCAAAAATCACATATTTGGTTTGTTAACAAATTAATTAAGGTAAATGTGAGCCTCGTTACCAATAATGTGATTGCGAATGATATCAGTTTCTTGCCTCGCCAATTCCTGGATCTGGACAGCAAACGCTTATCGATTCTGATCATTTGCTGGCTTCAGTTCCTGCACTATCTGTATCTTATATGGATAGACATGTAACATCCTTTGAACCTTCTGGAGCGAAGTTCGGGACATATCCAACTACTCTTCTTCAATGCTTAAGCGTACTCGCTGAATGTTGTCCTGTGACCTCCCTGAACCTGGCTTCCGGGACCCAGGCAAATCAATTACAGACACAATGAATTATAATTTTTTTATGTGGTGCATTTCTGGCCGAAAATGACGAGCGTAGGCTCTTTAAATTAGCACAATATTTCCTTGGTTTTCAATATAGAATTTGATTATTTCTACACATTTCTCACTCGTGAATTACTCCATAGTTAATTTCCAATGATAATGCTTTATTAATCTGAAATCAATTTTTTAAAAAATAATTAATTGTTGAAAATTATTTGAATTTTAAAGCTTCGATAGGAATAAATAAAGTGCGGAAATAAAGTGCGAATCCCGCAACGGAATAAAGACAACGCAGGAGCAGAAAGTGGCCATGAGTTGTGGAGCTCCGTCTTGTCGACGCATGCATACTTACTCTTTGACTCACGAACGCCTGGGCGAGATTGAAAAAGTAACAACAAGCACAGATAATACTATCAATTCTTCGCGTTATTTAAAAATATCTTGTTATAACTTACTAGCTATAAACATTTTTCTTGCTATTTTTTATTAATACGTTAAAGACCGCATCCCCACCGGTGGGTCACTCCACAACATTACCAGCCAAGGGCTCACGGGTGACCTCTCGTGGGCCTTTTAATTGAAATAAATTTAGTGGTTAGATAATGTCTACCTCAAATTATTGTACACTAAAAAAATATTTGAAAAATAATATACGTAATTAACAATAAAAAAAATGCCGATCAATATGTGAGAAAAACGATTTTGCAATTCGATTTTTGTTAACTTCATTTTGTTGGGCCAGAACGAAAACGGCCTTGAGGAATGTTTTAATGGATCAGTAACACACACGCAAATATAACATGCATATTTAAATAAACCTAAACACCAATTAAACCCTATCAAATATGAGAAAAAGAGAATTAAATATAAATTAATAAACATAAAAATAAATTAAAATAATAACAAAACGCACCAAGATCCGCACGATACCAACACAAACATAACAAGAAAACACAACAAATTCGACAAAATTGAAAAAATTAATAAAAGTTCATGAAAATGAAACTTAAATCAAAAGATTTGAATTAGTAATAATTCAATAAAAATCTTAAATGAAAAATTATAAAAATAAATCAAAAAATAATAAAAATAAAGAATAGAATTTACTAGAAAATAACAAGGTCGAATTTTATTTTACTGCATCAAATCTGACATGCGAGGAAAATAGGTATAAATACTGATCCATTTTCACATTAAATTACACCGTTTTTCGAAACAAACCATATTTTCAAATCTTAAAACTATTTGTGAAATCGTTTTTTACTTTTAGGTGAGAAATGTTTATTTTGGAGCCCTCTCTCCACGTCACATCCTTGCAACCTCGGTAGAGCTCTGCTTGGATGTCGGCGTGGGGGGAGAGGTATTTTTATTCATTTTATGCAATATTATGCCGTTTTTATGTTTTTTATGGATTGACATTGGATGGTAATTACGTTTATTTGTTTATAATTAATAAATATTATTAATATTAATACATTGTTTTTACATATTTAAATAAACTAAAATAAATTTTTGTCGAAATTTTCCGGCCCACAGCCAACACATAACGCAAGAAAGCAAAATCTACATAGTGCAGATTCATGTGAGTGCGTGGAAAATCGCCAATGATGTGTACCCGTGAAGACTCAGCGTGCGGAACGCAGGGGTCGTAACGTCAATATTCTCCCTATAGCTGAAACGAGAAATAAGGAAGAAGTCTCTGGCTGCTTCCTCGTTTCTCATTTCTGTAAAATCGACCTAAAATCATACTACACACGGCTCAAAATTATCACACCGAGTAGTCCAGTGGGCACTCAATAAATATAATATAAACATAAAATGCGCCTAAGACCTATTAAAGGGAAAGGGTACGGGAATAACTTAAATTGAAATCGTTGATATAGCTAACTTGAATTAATAATGTGAAATAAACTAATCATTGGCATACTAATTTAAATTTAAAAATCATTAGATAAATAACTCATTAACTCAATTAAATTAAATTATTGATTATTGGCTAAAGACCAATAACTCGTTGATTAAGCTGAATTTAATTCATTTTGATTAAACTTAAAGGAATTTTGCGTAAAAGTAAATACTTTATTGATTAAATTAGATTAATTGAAACGATTAAAGTTAACGTAGTAAGAATAAAATTTTCTTTACATTAATTTGTTGATTAAATAATATAAATTCCTTGATTAACAATAATTCGTTAATTAAACTAAAGAGAGTTGTTGATTAAACCAAGTCATTCAGTGATTAAAAATTAAAAATAATTTGAATAAAATAATTTCTTTAGTAGAGATCAAGTAAATCCTTGAGTAAGAATAAAGTAAAAACTGGATTCATGGATTTAAAAGCATTGGGTTAATATTAAAGTAATTTCAAGGATTAAAGTAATGGTTGATTAAATTAGTTGAAAGGAAAAATATAAGAAATTCGAGTAATGGAAATCAAAATATATTATTAAAACCGTCCCTTGATTAGAACTAGGATAATTTATAGATTAGAAATAAAGTTTTCTTTAAATAGAACAAATTCAGGGACTAAGGTAAAGTGATTACAGACGAAATAAATGAGTTATTGTTTAAACCAAATTAATATAATTACAAAAATCAAATTTTAAGATGAGAGAAAAATTCTTTTATTTAACATTACATAAATTGTTCAATCACAAGAAGGCTTACTACCGATTTTTCCTTTGAACAAATAAAATTCCACATAAAGAAAATATTCCAAAAGTATGGGATTGCATCTGCTTGAAAGCCTCAATAGTAGTAAGAAGTTTTCCCTTAAAAATGTCAGTAAAATACATTCAAATTAATCAACGTAATAACTTACCCGAATTGATTTAACTAGGTTTAGGCGAATCCGTCGATCAATAATCCTGAAAATGAAATACAATGAACTTAATTACCGGATGTAAACATACTAAATCACCTTCTTTCAACCGCTTAAGTCGCAACGGCAAGATCCGCCGGAAATCATGCATGTAAGATCACCAAACAATACGTCTACGCACAATTAAGTTATCCGGTTCAACATCCGGCCTTGCCCTTAAAAGTTCGATTAACCTGTATATAAAATTGTTAAATAAAACTGAATGAAATTATAAATTCTCTAACGTCAATATACTGAAATGATACACATAATATTTAATATATAATACTTTAGAATTAACATACCTATTTAGATTAAAATAAGTTAATTAGTAGATGTACCTCACATATGCTGTTAATTATACTAGTATATATCACCCTATAAAGGAGTGCATACTAAAGAGCCAGGCCCGTAAGATAATATAACCCCTCTTGTCAACGTCCCAGCGAGTAAAGAAAAGTGATATTCACGTCTTAACTTAGCAAATAGCAGATCGCAGATGTGAGTGAACCCGTGTCCACCGAGATGTCCGCGAACCAATTTACATAGTATCAGAGTAGTACTTGATTGTTATAATCTTAAATGGATGCATAAGAGCGCCGGGAGGAATTAATCGACGAGATATAGCGCACGTAAAGCTTCTAGATAAACCGCCCATCCGTTTCGAAAGAAACACAACCAAATGTAAAGCTACTAGAATTCGATAGGTTTAAATTTAGATAACTCCCTTAACAATAACATAGGCACCATTTATTTGATAATGACCTAACGTGGATGAATTAATTGAATCTGATAACGATGATGTTTTAGACATGTCGCCCGAACAAATCGCCAGTCGAGAAACAGACAAACAGGGATGGACAGGATCCCCGCCAACTACGGGAATATTCGACCAGTTACGACAACAGTGGCCGTATCCTACTACTTGGAGGATACTAGGCTTGGAAAAGGACCCCTGCGGACTCGCGGGACAGCAATACCCTGCTGCGGAGACCTACATGTACGCACAGAACCTCCTCACCCAATGAGAAAGGGTGCAGGAACAGGTGGATCTACAGGTGGTTAAGGCGAGGATGTATCTCGCAAACGTGGTAGAAGACATCCTCGTCGGGCGGATTGCAGAAGCCTACCCACCTCGCCCCGTCCGTGATACCCGACGACCCTATACTGTGGCGGCTCTAAAGAAAAGCCTGAAAAGACATTTTCCCGAGGAATAACTACAATAGTTACAATGTTCATGTCGTAATTGATTTAAAAATTAAAAGTCGTTTGTGTTATTTCTCCTTATAGATAGATTTGTTCCATAATCTTGTTTAACTGAATAAAACTGAATAAATTATGGTCTAATTAAATCAATAAGAAATTAAAATGTTCTCTTTGTTATAGTGATGTCTTCCCTGCAAATCCTACAAACTGAACTGGAGCACCCGAGGCAGTCAAACGCGGAGCTGCTCACCCAGATTATCCAACTGACCCGAGAAATGCAGCAGATAAAAGCAACATGGTCTGATCCCGCAAAAACGAAAGCGGTCTACCACCGACTCACGGTGGCACAGAAAGGTTAGGCGGAAGAGCGGCAGCTCAATCAGAGCCTGCGCACGCAAATTCGAGGACTAGAAGTCGCCCTAGCAGTCTGCCGGGAGGGGGAAGCGGTAACATATCCGCTCGTCTTCGCCCCATCCCAGATGCCGCAGAAAAGTACTCAATCAGCGCAGCAATCTGCCATTCCAGTAAATAATCGTCGGCCGGGACGCAAAGAACGTGCCCGACGTCGAGCAATCCAGCTTCAAAACCATTAACTTGTAAATGTTGCGCGTGTTGTTGATTCAAATAGAGTAGCCATAGCCTTAGTTGATTTGTTTCTTTGATATATTTGTATGCCAGCGTTATCATAAGTATTCACATCACGTCACCGAATCGTCGTCTCATCTTTCCACAGTCAAATAAGAACCTAATCTTGAATTTCTACAAGGGACAGAGCAAAGCGAGCATAGGTCTTCTATCGACAGCTCGTGAACCCGAGGGTTGTCCGAGCAACTATAGTACTAGCGATAATACTCAATTTTTGCGGACAATCCACCACTTGAACACATTACCAACGTTGCCTAGCAACGGGTGCCAAGTGGCAATTAGCATCATTTTGTATGGCGTTACGGGGCAACCGCAGGTTAATTCAAACAAATTTCGAAACCCTGTAACCCACCAATTTGAATACGAGGCATTTCACGTGAAATCGGAAGTTTTAAATTGTTTTAATTCAAATCCAAAAATAAAATTTTACATATCCAACTTAATGTAGATCTGAACCTCTTTAACATTTTTTAACGATGAACAATATTGGGATTTAATATGTGTTAAAGCTGAGAAAGTAACTTCATATAAATATGTGGTGTTGAATGGCAGAAGTATATTTAACGCCATATCAGCGATTGTGGAAAATTCAGTTCTAGTTCCGATCCAGAATTCAGTCAACGTCTTTTTTTGAAATTGTAGTTTTAAGTTTGAGTGACTCGAAAGCTCTGCAAATTCCTCTTGAGCTTTAAGTGGCAGGTGAATAATCTCACTTAAGCCAATCCAAAACGGATTTTGAATCCAAACTATTTTTTGGAAATCAATATTTAATATAAAATATGTCCGCAACTGTATTTCTAGCACTTTTAAGTGATATACAATAGTTTTTGCAATAAAAGTTTTACAGTAAAAGTAGATGGATATGTCACTGCTAGACTACGTCACCCCTGGACCACATACCCACTAATCCCCCAGTAAAAAAATTTTCTTCTAAGTCTAAAAGTACAAATTTTTTAAACAAAGACAATGACTCATTTGGGTTATAAAACAAAGACCATGACTCATCCAAGGTCATTGGATGACTCATCATATTTTCCTAGGTCATTGAAACAAAGACCATGACTCATCAAAAAAATTTCAAGGTCAATCAAAACATTTTTCAAGGTCACGGAATTTTTAATCATTTTTCAATTATAATATGTCTACTTACTTTTATAAGTAGTATATGTTTTGTAAATTATATTCTATTTTATTATTATTTTTTATAAATAATATTATTTTTATTATTATTTTAAAAAATATTATTAATTTTCAAGGTCATTCGAAAGAAGGTCAAGGTCATTTAAAAGTAGGTCAAGGTCATTATAAAAAAAATTTCAAAATTTTTTCTATGTTGAAAAGTACATATTTTCTTAAAGTCATTCAAAAATTTTTTTCAAGGTCACGGAATTTTTAATCATTTTTCAATTATATTATGTCTACTTACTTTTGTAAGTATTATATATTTTGTAAATTTATTATTATTATTATTACCATATAATAAAAACCAAGACATATACAACAAAATTTAATTATAAAGAGATAATTCTACTATAGTAATATTGTCGAAGAGCTTTATTCAAAGCACATTCCAGATACTTTCGATATCGGGCAGCGCAGCAATGACATCCATCACCACAGGGATATTCAGGTTCCATATCTTTTGATAAATTGTTTTGTTCGACATCCCATTGGAACTCGTCGATTACAGTAAATATCCATATAGATGTATGATTGAATATCAAGTCTGGAATTATTGATGCTGGCTTATCCATGATTCCATGTATTTCTGGATAATAGAATTCCAGGCGTTCTTTAATAACTTCAAAATAATCATCTAAAAAACAAGTAATAATAATAATAGTAATAATAAATTACCATAATGTTTAATTTCATTCATAGCTTGAACTGCTCTCGGTACAACCATTTTAATGATAAAAATTGAAATAACAATTACTTTTATACTAATTTAGACACACACACACAAAAATTTTTAGCTATAAACAATAAATATTAATTTATATTGTTTTGACAATGATTAAAGAAATTTTAATAATATTATTAGTTTTTAATATGGTCAACTCAATTGTTGTAACCGTTCAAGGTAAAAATTCAACAAGATGTGTATGTCCTGATACAGCAGTATTGATGGATATTTTGTATATTTTAGATAGGCCTGGATATTTGAAAACTCCAGTCAAAAGATTATCTGAAAGAATGAGTAATTTAGAATTACGATTTGAACATACATATGAGACTTTAAAAAGAGCTAGAAACGAATTATATGATGATATTATATATCTAAATAATACCGTTGGTATTATCAAAAATGAATTAAGAAAATCAATATTAGAATTGAAAGAAAATCGTAAACTTAATGAAAAAATGATGAATCAAGTTCAATATAGTATAAAATTTTATTCTAATAAAACAACTGATCAGTTCAATCGTATAATGAAATTTACAACAACAACAACAACCAGTTAACAGTGGTGACAACAAATTGAAAGAAGTTAACAGTGCCAACAAATCATCATTGCCATTTCCATTATATATTTTTACATATTTTCTTAGTATTGCATGATTCTGATTGATCGAATATAGTATAAATAAGCTTACACTTTCATATATTTTTATAAAATGCCAGAAACTAAATTTTTTATAACTTTGTTGAATGAGCTGGTCTCTAATAATAGAGAAGAAGATGATATCATTAAAAACATAAAATTCATGTTAAACCGTACCGAGAAAATCGTAGAATACATCCCATTTAATAATGAAAAAAGTCTCAATTTGCCAACATTGGAGAGAAAGAAGGCATTCCAATCAATATTTAGTTACATGTTCGATGAAAATAATAAATGGATGCGAATAATAGTAGGATTAATGTATATGAAACACATGATATTAAAATCTGGATCTGACTATGAAAATTATTTCCAATGGTCTATAGATGTAAATTACTTTATATTGTTATTAATTTATCATTATTTAGGTGATAGAAACAAAAATTCATCCGTGGGTAGAAATAAACGGTGGATGGACAGCGATTATTCAAGTTGCCGCATAAGCCAAACGCTCAGATATTTATATCGAAAAATTGCAAATTTTTATTAAAACTATTAACTGGAGCATCTGTTTTATATTTATGTAATTAGTTTATCATAGAATTTAATAAATATTTCTTTGTTATTATTATTATTAATAAATAAAAACTACATTTTTAAAGATTTATTGATTATTACATGTACATTCTTCATCTCTACAATATTCTACCATAATAATTTCTATAACATGGTCAATACAATTCTTAAATTCGGTAGGCTCATCTTTAATAATTTCGGTAGTATCTTCAGTATCATTGATATTTTCTTCATCATTAATAATTTCTCCATCATTAACAATTTCAGTATCGTCACTCTGACATTCAGAATCACAACCTGAATCTTCTTTCCTCATGCTTCAACTAGAGTCAACATATCTCTAATTTTTACACCGGTTATTTCTTCGAGTTTATCAAACAAAAAGTTTATTAAATATTCTAAACGAAATTAATTAATTATTTTATATTTTATATTTTACCTTTTTCAGACATCATTTTTAAACAATTTTAAAACTAATTATAATTTTGTTTACAGAATAACAAAGAAAACAAAACATTAATACATTTATTAAACAGTAAAATATTCATTAAAATAACTGTGAAAGTCTAGCAGTAACAATTTTCCAGATTGGCGAAAGAACATCATTTTGATCAGCTTTATATCCTTGGATTGTTATTTTTATATACCAGTTTTCCTGTTCTTTGAATCCTATTTCTGTAAATGCATCATAATATCTGGTATATTGACTCGTGAAGAAAGCATTTTTATTGCATTTGAAGTTGGAATTGATCTTTTTGAACGTATTATCAATATCCTTGATATCTAACATTGAGAGAGTCCCAGCAAGATATTGAAATTGAGTTTTATTGAGTTTGACAGGATTTGACAATTGCATATTGATAGGCTCCTTTAAAAAATACATTTTATAATTGTGGAACATCTGAACTGGTCAGACACTTATTTTCTTGGTCATGTTTGATTTATGATCTTTATAAGGTGGTGACGCGCTTTATACCCTTGACAGATAATAATTAACTAATCAGAATCATGTATATGATTATAACAAAGACAATGCATGATAAGTGCAAGATAAGTGCGTGAATGCAAAATATATAAAACTGTATGTGAATTAACCCATGGAGTTTGTATATGATTTGACATACATCATCTTTATAAAATGCATTATTAATATCACGTGTTTTATTATTATTTGTGTTATTATTACTATTATTGTTAACACCACCAAAATAAAACTATTACTACCAAAATAAAATACAAAACATTTATTATTATTATTATTATTATTATTATTATTATTATTATTATTACTATTATTAATATTATTATTATTGATACTATTATTATTATGATTATTGTTACCACCGCCAAAATAAAACTATTACTACCAAAACAAAACAAAATAAAATAAAAAGCATTTATTATTATTATTACCACCACCAAAATAAAACTATTACTACCAAAACAAAACAAAACAAAAGTAAAATACAAAGCATTTATTTTCTAAAAAGTTGACATTTAGATGAATTCCTAACAGATTTCGCCAGGCACCATTCGACATATCGCTGGTACCGAAAATCACAGCAGCTGCAACCCAGAATACAGGGGTATTCGGGTTCCATCTCTTTCGGTCTTCGGTCAAGCTTTATATACCATAGAGCTTAATCTATGATATTGAAGAGCCATATGTTGGTTGTTCCATATACCAGATCTGGAATGATTGATTCTGGTTGGTCTTTGACTATTGCTCGTAGTTGTGGGTAGAAAAAGAACAAACGTTCTAATATTACGGCCTGATATTTATCTGGAAACAATGATAATATTAATAATAATAATAAATAATAAATTTACCGTAGTTTTCTATTTCTTTCTTTGATAATTTTGTGATTGTCATAGGCATAGTATTTTCCATTTTAAAAATGAAATAAAATGAATAAGCAATTTGTTTTAATCAATCATTAGCCAATCAGATATCGACCAATCCCGTGATTTCATTTTGTATGTCACAAACAATATTTTTGTACTCTAGATTTCGCAACCCTAATATGACTATTTTGTCACTAGCAAACACGTTAACACACATTGGGTTGTATTTTAAAAGCCTCAGTGCAGGAAATAATTCTGGCTCGAACATACAAAGACATTTTGTTGACATGTTGTATAGATTGATAGATTGTGCCATATCCATAGTAACCGTAATTGACTGTATTTTAATTTCCTTTATTCTGTATTGCAATTTATTGAAATCTAAAGGTTTCTTGCATCCCATGATTCTGCATTTGCCTGATTTGAAAAATATTATAGGGTATTTTCCGCTTCTATCAACAATTTGCTGGGGTTTACCAATCGGAAATGTCATTTTTGATACATCGAAAGTTCTTTTAAAATTTATATTTGATAACATAATTAAACAATAATAAAATATTAATCTATATTACATATGATTTTTAGAAAGAGTTCATTAAATTATATAATATAAACAAAATCCTATAATTATACAAATTAATAATGGAATTAAGAAATGATGCGGTATATCAAATCGTCGGCCCAAGTGGTAGTGGTAAAACTATGTTTGTGTGTAAATTACTGAAATATAATTTATTCCAAACAAAATTCAACAAGATTTATTGGCATAAGGGTGCAGATGAAGAACATGGATTAACTCAAGATAATTTCTGTAAATTGAAAAACATGAAAATAGTAAAGGGTTTCGATAAAAACTGGTCAAGTTGATTAAGGAAAGGTGATGTCATCGTTATTGATGATTTGTATCAGGAAGCAAATAAAGAAAAGGATTTTAATAATTTATTCACAAAAATCAGTAGACATGTTGGTGTTACTATGATCTTTATTACTCAAAATCTATTTCATCAGGCTGGTGCACATGGAACAAGGAATTTAAATGTTCAATATTTAGTTATTTTCAAGAATCCTAGAGATGCAACAATTATTGATTTTCTTGCTCGACAAGCATACCCTAATAATCGTAGTTTTCTCATCAGTGCATTTCAAGATGCAACAAAATCACCACATGGATATATATTTCTTGATTTCACACAACAATGCAATGATGATTTACGGGTAAAAACAGATATTTTCAATAAAGAAGGTGCCATGGTATATAAACAAAGTTGAAACCATTAACACGTAAAAATGTTTATGAATTCCAGGCTTAAAAATATCCGAAAACTTAGACAAAGTATCAAAAAGAAAAACAAAGTTCCACCAAAAACCAGTTATACACCATCTAAAAAACTAATAACCGAGAATTACCCTGCAATGAATCTTATTTCGAAAAACATTATTAAAAACAGTAAGAAAAAAGTTAAAATTGTAAAAAATCATAGGAGTATCCCATATTTTAATGCATTGTTAAAGGCTTCGAGTATGAAAAGAATGTCTATTTTACAATCATTTCCAACTTTTGTTGTCGATGATTTACTCAAAATTCTATTAAACGTAGTCAGAGGTAAAATTAAAATCAGTAAATCTAAAAGACTAGTATTGAATAAACATCGAAAACCTTTGTTATCGCTAGAAAATATTAAAAACCATAAACAAATGAGAAAAATCATATATGAACAACAAGGCGGTTTTATTGGTGGCATATTACCATTAGCAATATTATTATTACCACAAAACACGATGGGGCAATCATTTCCTAATGTCAAATTAAAATTTAAATCATCTTGTTGTAATGTAGAAGATTTGGACTAACCCAGAAGACGAAGAAGGTTTCGGTGGAGTGGCAAAGTTAAAGAAAAGAGTCCCAAAGTCGAAAAAGGAAACGCAAAAGAGGTTCCCAGATCAGCTTGCGTACAGTTTAAACAAACCAATGCAAAAATGATTTCCAACAAGAGCTTATAAGGCATTCGGTATTAATGATTTGTGGCAAATGGATTTGATGGAGATGATACCGTATTCAAAGATTAACAAGGGTTATAAATATATTTTAACATGTATTGATGTTTTCAGTAGTTTAGATTGAGGTGTACCAACAAAGACAAAATCTGCAATGAAAATATCTAAAGTAATTAATATTTTATTTAAAAATGGGCATCCTGACAATTTGCAAACCGATTTAGGTATTATTATTATTATTATAGGCAAGGAGTTTTACAATAGTAAGGTTAAGCAAATCCTGGATCTTCTCAAAATAAATCATTATTCTGTACATTCTCAATACAAAGCTGCTGATGTCGAAAGATTTAACCGGACATTGAGGGATAGATTGAAGAAATATTTCGTGCATCAAGGT
The DNA here is from genome assembly GCA_022537955.1 of Schmidtea mediterranea. Taxonomy (NCBI): domain Eukaryota; kingdom Metazoa; phylum Platyhelminthes; order Tricladida; family Dugesiidae; genus Schmidtea; species Schmidtea mediterranea. The sequence continues at coordinate 311,693,641 of CM039679.1, read as the reverse complement.
AATAAAATATGGATAAATGTATTACCGAAAATACTTGTTAGTTATAATAATTCATCACATCGAGGTCTGAATGGTTTGAGACCCGTAGATATCAGCTCAAAAACACGAGTACCGTCAGTAGTTACTATTACAAAACCAAAATATAAAGTTTGTGATTAAGTTAGATTTAGTAAAATATCTGCTTCACTTTTCATCAAATATTTCGATAGTAATTGGAGTAATGAGGTTTTTCGAATTACAAAAATTAAAACTAAACAGTGTCCTGGAATGTATGTTATTAAAGACAGTGACAACAATGTAATACAGGGGAAATTCTATGAACAGGAATTACAAGTTACTTCCAGCCATACAGTGTTCAGAATTCAGAAAATATTGAAAATGATGGACAATAAATTCAGAAAATATTGAAAATGATGGACAATAAATTCAGAAAACAATGAAAAATGAAATATAAAATGTAAGCGAGTTATTGATAGAAATTATGAATAAATGTAAAGCAAAAGAATTTAACTCAAATCTACGAGACTAGAAGAAACACAAAACCTTGGTATCGAATGCTAAGTGACCAACTGGCAAACCAGCGAATACAATGATCAACTGATCAAATCAGGCTATTGGATTAATTTGAAATTATTTTTGATGTTATTGTTGTGTCCCTACATAACCTTATACGAACATATAGTTTAACTTACATTACAGTATAATAATTATTATTATGTTACATTGGCCAATTTGTGTTTGAACCAAATCACATCAACCTGAAGCTGCTCCTTTGACTAAATCAATAAAAGGCGTAATTGGCAAAGATCAGCGATCAAATATCCAGAATAATAAATCGCGCTTCAGTTATTAATCTACACGAAAAGCTGCACAAAATTTTGCAATATGTGAGGATAAGGTTAATAAAGGAAATTCAACGAAACCCGACTGGAGGATAATGTTCTCTTTAGATTATTCCACCCTAAAAGTTTTAATTGCTGTTGCGCTTTGTAAGTCAATGATAACACTTTTATTTGTAACTCTCGAGGTAGGGAAGCATATTGAAGCTACCATTAGTTTAAATTGAAGACTGATAGAATAAAATGTAAAAAATAGTAACATTATAAACATATTGAAATAAAATCTTTTATAAAAGATATCAAAATAATAACTTCATGGATATTAAAGAAAATTTATTTAAAAACAGAAACCACTTTAAATTATATTGATTTGCATATTGGGCTGTTTTGAATTGAAAGGCTGTTTTTAATTTGGAACTGCAACTTAATAACCCTTGACCATTACTGAATTGACTGTTCCTAAAATACTGGTATCTCATTGTAATTGGTGAATGGATTGGTTCGACTGTCCAATATCATTGTTTAAGTTCTCTAAATGCTTGCTCAATAATGCAGTTTGCTCCTCAAGTTGGTTTACTTGTATCTTAATATTTCTTGAATGTTCTTCTCTGTGCTGGTTATGTTCTAAGAACTCTTTGGACAAATCATTGTTACTGATCCATTATTAATTTGTTTATTCTCGTCCACTAGTTGATTAGCTTCAATTTTCTCTTAGTACTTTGGTCTTTTTATCTCATCTTTTTTTTATGTGAATACTAATAGATCTTGATTTTGAAACTCAATATTTCATATATTGTTTATGATTTGATACATTTTGAATTCTTTCATATCATCATCATGTCGGCGTTAATCGTTTCGCCCTATTTCAGCATATTTTTGTTTGTCAGGAACTGAGAGATTATTGTATTGGTATGAAACGTTTTTGAATCAACTTTCTTATAAGAAGCAACTTTTTATTTATAAAAATAATTATATGATGATAGATCCATATAATATCCCTTCCGGATCAAATGTTATTTTTACTGCAAAATTGTTACGGTTTTCACATTAACTTTGTTGACATAAACAATCAATAATCCAAGCTGAAATAATGCAAAATAACCGATAAAATTAAATAATACGAAATATTAGTTACAATCTCTTCAAAAGTCATAATTTATATAACAATTTATTTAATTAAAAAAGTTTCTAATTAATTCTGAATATTAAAACAAAGTTTTTAATATTTATTATTGGACATCACAATTACCTCTCTGAATATTTCTGTGGCTTCTCGACAAGTGCTTTACACTTCAATGTCAAGCTAATACATTCCTTCATGTTAAAACCGAATTAAAAATTAACTATTATTATGCATAAACAAAAGAAAATGTTTGCAAAATTTGATATTGTCATTTCCTAAATATTTATGCAAAAGAAATTTCCATTAATATTAATAAAATTCAAATCAGCAAATTGATCAGGGTTCTGAAATTCGATACACAAATTCGTTTGCAAATCAATGCGGCAATTTTCGATTCTGGATAGGATTTCAACAGATAACTATTCGATAATTCCTAAGTAATTTTATGCCATCTCGCGTGATTTGTTTCATATTCGATTGATCGTTCTGCACAATTGCTTATTATTCCTTTATAATGCTTCATTGTAATTTGAAATTCTTGAACAAGTGTATTTATATTGTTAAAAAAGATTTCCAAATGTTTCTCCTTACCCGATATCTCTAAAACATAATCTTTCATTTTAGGAATCGTACCATTTAATGATTCAATATGAGCTTTCAATCGCTTATTTGTGGTTTCTAATTCCATAATTGTACCACTTTGCTTGTAATTTTCAAGTTGAATTAAACACAAGGTTTCTTTATTTAGTTTCAAAATTTCATCTCGTATTCATTAATAATATTTTGATAAGACGAATTGGAAGTATTTTTCTTTACATCTGATTGTGTACTATCATTTTTTGATTTTACTACTGCTAATTTGCATTTCAATACCAAAATTTCAATCATAAGCTTCTCAATTTCAACTAGATTTTATAATTTTAAACAGCATTTTTTCTTTTTATTTTAATTTCAGAAACAAATTAAACATACATTCCTTAAAATTAAAGTAATCGAAAGAAGTTAAATCGTTCATTTTTACTTAAAATAAAAGGAAATTGAATTGTTACTTTTATTTTTAATTACTTTAATGTATTTTTAAACTTCAACTTGTTTACAATTTACACCTTATTATTTAAACAACCACTAATTATTTTTACATTTTTAAACCCTTTTTTTTCTTTTCACATTTACATTAATAAAGGATAACAAATTTTTATATTTTAAATAATTTCATAATTTACATTTTACCATACCTAATATTTACATTTTTAATCAAGTTACAATATAACAAATGTAAACATTAAAGAGTTTTTCAGATGCTCCAGCTTCTTCAGGCATTGCTTCTTTGGCAGCTTCAGCTTCTTCAGTAACTTGAGCAGCATTCTGGGTCTCAGCAGCTTCACCTGTTTCTTCGTATCATTGTCTAGAGGGGTTAATTTTATTTATAAGACCCCCAACAAATTACTTATTATTTACTTAAAACGGTGTTCGACCAACTACATAATATATAAGATTTTTTTACTACATTAAATTTCCTACTTTATATTTCCTATATTTATATTTCCTACTTAATATTTAATTTTTAATTTATTTAATAATTAATTTAGTATTTAATAATACATACAAATAATTAATTATAAATAAAATGCTTTGGATTTTATGTGTCATAATTACTCGGGCCATGCAATTATTATCATTGAATGTGTTTTTATCATTGGCATACCAAAATTTATAAATAATAGAAATTATAAATGAGAGAATTATGAACAAATTGTCCTCAATCGGTAATTAAGAATATAATATAAATCTACAAAATTTCCTTACTAATTCAGTGCCAATTTACTTAAGTCTCACTAAGATGTTTATTCTAACCTTTCTGTGTTCATTTGTATATTGGGTTAGTTTAGTTGAAGCTGAATATAGCTTGATAGAATGCGGACTGTTAGTTATAGACAAACACCATTATTTTGAAATAGTAAACAACATCTGTTACATTCCTTGCACCAAGTCCTCTATTAGTCAAATGGTATCATTTAACCGCTTTTATAGGAAATTTTTTTTGTATTGATATCAAACATAAACGAAAGTAAATATTGTGAATTTTCTCAACCAAAATAAAAAGATGGAACGGTTAAAGAAACTGAAAGTAACAATTTGAACTATAGCGTATTAGTAGCTCATTGGACGAATGTGGTACCTTAAGGCCGTCCCATTGGTTGACTAATCTGATGGATTCATCAGTCGGATCACCTTCAATGTGACAACGATCTATGCAAATAGTTTCCATGTACTTCACGTTTCATGTACTTCGGATGATGAAAATAATCTTATTTATACTACGTAGTATAAGCTAAATTATCTGAAAAGACGCAATGGCCTATCCGGTATGTTAATAATTTGGGAAGCATCTTTCAACAAATTCTTATATCAAATATTTAAACTTTAAAATATTTTTTGAGTCATGCTTTGGAAAAATAAAGAGATTGTGTCATCACAGAATAAATAAAAATCAAAATCATCTTAATAAATATAATTAAATATTGAATTTAAAATTTCATTAGTTATATTACCTAATTTAAATTCATAATTTACTTAAAAGATTACATTTAAATTTAAAAAATAAATATTTATATATAAAATAAACTTATGAGTAGGTAGTTAGTGGCGCACCGGTGCATTAACCCATAACCCCCTCCCGCGTTATGCTCGAAAAATTCAAAAATAATAATTTAAAAATTTTGAAAATTAATAAAAAATATATTTTTGAAAAATGCGCAAAATTTTAATTTTAAAAAAATGACGCCAAAAATAAATTCAAAACTAATTTTGAAAAAGAAATACAATCCATTATCTGAATTACGTCATTCCATAATTTAGATTAATTACATTATTGCGTAATTTAATTCGTCGACGTGGAGGGATCCTGCGCTAGTTCCAAGAAAAACAAGGCTGTGAATAAATATATTGCAATATATTGTTATGCACTATGCACAAAAATAAATTATTGCAATAGTTACAATATATTGCAGTATATTGGGTTCTTGAAGTACATAAATAGATGATTTATATTATAAGGATATTTTGGTTTTTCACATCTGATTTATTTATAAGTGACATAATATTTTCTACAAAATTTGACTATGAATCAGATTTACTTAAGGTATTCATGAATTTTCGGCACAGTCTTTTTCAAGTGTTTTTTTTTCATAGTCAAATATTGTAAAAGATATTAGGTGACTTATAAGCTACAACTAATTTTATATATATTTTATACTAAATAAAAACAAAAAAATATCCAATTAGAGGAAGACTTAGGATGTTTGCAAGCGACTTATTTGTTGAGCAGTTATCTTCAACAAAACACATCATTACTACACCAAGCGAAATTAAGATAAATTCAGCTATAATGCAAGTTGAAACATAAATCAACTTATTGGAATTTATTTTTTGAGGAAATTTAATGGATTTCAGCCATTTCTGAAATGGCTGCAAAATAAGTTATTTTTTAAAATTATAAAATTTTAAGAGTTGAATTATGATTTTACAAGGAAATTAAATCATTATTATTATTAATAATGATTATGAATATTCAGGAAATGATTTATTTTACGATAACTTATTTTTCGGATATTATTCAAAAAAAGTGAGTTAAATTATTTTTGAAGTTATAAAAATTATTCATTGCATTAAATAATTATTTTTATACATATTTTGAAGAAAATCTTCGAATATGTACACTAAATAATAATTGGATTTATGATTATTTTTTAAAACTTACTAATATAATTTACAATTTATGCTTTTTTTCGGATTTCAGGTTTTGTTTTTTTTCGTTAGAAATATCAGAAATATTATATTAATTTTAGTTTTAAGAGTAAATATTATAAAGATACATCCTCATTTACTCAAAATTTAAATTAAAAATTTTTTCCGCCATTTTTCTAAAAAAATATCTTAAAGATGTCTATAAATTAATATATTATAGGGGTTTTTTTAACTTCTGATGGCTACATGTTAAAAGTTTACATGCATGTTTTATTATGGGTTGTGATTATGTGTATTATTTTATTTCTCTCTATCTTTTTGATTTTCTATAGTGTAGAGCTTGTCTCAGTGACTATTTTACAAACAACCAAAGGTGAGTTGGTGTGTTTGTATGTTATAAATTTATTGATTTTTGTTTTATATTATAGGTGATTTGTCTCGACGTGACTTTGTGTATTAACTGATTTATTAAATGAATGCAGCAGTGCGAATAGTGTGTCAGCATAATTTTGAGCTGACCAATTGCATTCATCGATTAAGGTACTGAATCCAATGTTTATATTATTTTTCGTTGAATCTCTAAAAATAGCATAAATGGCAACGAAATGTGTACTATTTACCGTCCAAGCATCGAAACATAGACAAAATCCTCCATGTAGCATATCTATCACAATTTTAAACACTGCATAATATGTTTTCTTAATAGCAATTCTGATTGTTTTCCTGCAGATCGGGTGTAATTTTGTAAATTCTAGTTCAATCTGATTTTCGACAATTGATAAAGGCTACAGATTTAATACTATTTTCTTAATCCATCCGTATAAATTAGTTGTTTTGGGACGAACGTATTTGTCTAAGCTATTTGGTATAGCCTGTTTTGAGATGCAGTCTGGATTCACATTGTTAAGGTGGCTTCTCAGGTTTGTCAACCCAGAACCTAACTTGATAAATAATAATCTAATTAAAGTAATTATTTTAACTTTGTTTTAAGTAAGAAATTTAGAAATTAATTCTAAGAAATGATTATGAAATATATATAATTGACATTTTAGATAATTTTTAAGTAACTATTTATTTTTTAAATTAAAATTAGGTAAAGCTCTTCAAAAAATTTTATTTTAGAACAGATTTATTAAAATTTGACAAAATGTTTAACACTGGAGACTTTATTTTTTAAGTCGTCATAATTAAATAATAACTTTTGAAAATGAAATTAAATCAATGTCTACTCAATTTAATATTTTATCAAAGTTTTAAGTTTTAGAAATTTAGAAAATATATTTGGAGACGTCAAATATAAATCTGATTTACTCAAAATTGAAAATTCTTTTTTGATTAAAGTTATGAAGCGATCTAATACATGAATTATAAGGTAAAATTAAGAAATGAAATGATGCTGTTAAGATTCTATGAGAAAGCTTTACAGTATATCTGTTGGTATACTGTGCTGCAGAGAAAACATTGACAAGCAAATTATGTCTTAGTGAGATCTCTGGAACATTTGAAGATATACATAGCAAGTTGTTTGTGGAGGGTTGTTTGAAAGTTTTTTTGTTGCGTTTTTTAAGAAGAAAGCTTTTCATATACATCTTTCAAAAGACTTTAAAAACTCAGAAACTATTTATTATTTGCTCTGAATTTTATAAAAAACTTTCTTTAGTTTTAATTTTATTAAAAAATTTGAAGAACAAAAAAGTGACATTAGAAGCAGCTATATAACATAATATATAGGAAAACATTTTAAAATTTTTAAAAAAAATTAGAGTTTATAAAAATTAAATTAATAAATGTTAAATTAAACAAAAGCAAAAAAAAGAAGAAAAATTTTTTAAAAAAATTTAAATTGTATATTTTGTAAAAGATATTTAAAGTTTTTAATTTTTAAGATTTTAGGTTTAAAATGCTTTAAAATTAAATTTGAACCAAATAAAAAGCAAAAATGTTAATTTTAAGGAAAATCAGAAGCTATTTAAGCATTTTTCTCATGGTAGTTTCAAAAGAAACTGAAGAGGATTATTTAATAATCGAAACGTTTTTTAAAAATATAATTATTATTTTGCAGCAAGGGCTTAATTTATTTTATTACTCACTTATCTAATGTAAGATTGTATTTTGATGAAAGAAAGCGTTGAGAACAAATTTTATCTTCATCGAATAATTTTAACAATTTCTGTTTCTCTTTGATATTTATATCCTTTTTCTTTCGTTTTGAATTTGTTATTCATGTTCATAAAAGACAGTTAAAAATGAAATATTTAAATGAAATATATTAATTGTATAAATTATTGATTTCTTTTACACTAATTTTTTATCATTGTTCAAAATAAACAGTGTTCGTATTATAAAACATAATTTACCATGCAAATTATATGATTTTTAATAGTTTTGACTTAAATCTTCATATTTAACTCTGTTCACATTAATCAGGGTTCATATTGAACAGGGTTGACTTGACTGTATTATAATATTAATTGATTTACATCCATCTTTCAAGTTAGAATGTCATCTACATTCAAATCCAAATCTAGATTCACGAATCATTGGAAAACAATGGCGAAATCTACATTTTACTATATTAATTATATTCTATCGTAACAAAGTAAATCCACCTGACTTTCAAGCTGTCTCATCAGTTTGACCGTTCTAAAATCAAACTAACTCAATTTTGCTCATGATAACTAGCAAGGAGCCTAATACTCCCGCTCACCCAGATTGGTAAATGAAGTTGCATTTTTTTGAGCAAAGATTCTTCAGCTAAAATAAATTAAGGAAATTAACCATAACCTAGTTAAAACTCAGCCGTATTCGAGAGTTGTTGTGAAGAAACCCACGATTTTCTCAATATATAGATGCCTCATAATTGAGAATCGCCCTCAGTAAATGGTCAACTTTGATCAATGCAAAACTCTGATGGGTATATCAATTGAAAGTGAATATAAGGAACGTATTTCTAAGCATGAGATGATACAATTGACAACGTAAATTCTGCGCGTCATCTATCAAATGAGAAAGCAAACAAGAAAGATGATCGCTGTCACGGCTAAATCTAAAATGAACAAACATCGGAGATTACGCCAGAGAGTCTTGAACTTGACTGTTTCTCTTGCGAGCGTTTAAAATTTACTAGAATTGTTTCCTGAATTTAGCCAAGAGCTATAAACTCAGATCAAACTATTATTAAGATCGCAAGTACCGAAAAAGACAAACCGCTAAAGTGATCAATGGAAGTCGAGATGAGAATAACAACGATCTAAACAACAAGCGGTCATGAAGGTAAAAAATCCGAGAAAAACTTGTTCGTTAGTAATAGTTAATCTAACGAAGAAACACGTCAAATATGTACCCAAACGTTGAAGCCTGTCAGTTGATATAATTACCCTACTATCCATTACCAAGTTTTTAATTAATTTTACGATCCAATTTTACTTTTAATAGCTGGGATATACAAAACAAATATACGTTAACTACAGTCAGAGTCATTTTTATCATATTTTAATTAAAATGATTTACTCCAGACAAACTAATTTTTTATGACTTTTTATGACTTTCGGTTTATGACTTTTTTTAACACAATCATACCCATTAGACCATTTTCTACTTCACCCTATTATTGAAAGTAGAGAAAGAAATTCACTTAAATCATACCTATCTTTTATTTTGACAATGAAATTGACTCCGTTGCTCGAAATTAATCTATCACTGACATTTTTATTCAAAGACCTCACCTTTCTAGACCCAATAGGCGCAACTTTGAACATTAATTCACACCTTTTGATCCAAAATCAGCTTTTTTATACAAATTTAACCTAGATTAAAGTTGATCGAAAACCAACTTTTTGTTCGAGAATAATGAGAATAATGAATTTGGAGTTCAAGCGTGAATAACCGCAAGGGTTACAGACGGATATGTTTTATTCACAATTCCTCCTGGAACGTATGAGCTGGATGCTTTATTTCCATTAATGCATAATTTGACTAAAAAGAAGTTTGGTTCAAGCCCTATTGAATTTAAAATTGATCTCCAAATAGCAAAAGTATTTTTGAAAGTGAAAGAAGGATATTCCTTACTTTTCAAAAATAAATTGAATGAATCCCTAAAATTCGCAAAAGAAAAATATTCTGAAAGTTGTTTTAGTGTACGAAAAATGAATATTTCAAGCATTACATCCATAAATCTTCTTTGTAATTTAATTAAAGGAACGTATCAGGATGGAAAAGTAAATAATTGAATTTATAGTTTACCATGTGGTGCTGTCCGTCATGGGTATAGGATCGTTTAGAACGTTTCTGCACCTGTTTATATTCCTTTAACAAAAACAAGAACTATTTCAAATATGGGCTTTATAATTGTTGATCAAGATTATAATATACTCGATTTCAATATTAAAACTATTTCTTTCTGCTTCAACTTACGTCAAGTCTAGACCGCAAGCGACCTCTGACAGGTGTGAACGAAGTGATTTACGTCCAGCCTAAAACCATTAAGTAAAAATGTCACTGAATAATTTCCTGGATAAATATGGTCAAGGCACAAGAAGTAATTTTTATTTAAACGAAATAATCCAAGACTTGAAATTGAAATGTAACTTCATTATGCGAGATAAAATAAAAAATTATTTGGATAAAGAAAATATTATTTTCAATTTACAAACCCTAAAGGAACCCAAAGGATAAACCCAAAAGAATAGAACGTCATGGTCCAACTTCAAATCTTTTGAATTTTACAATGACAGATTCAGATTTCGTATTGCTAAATCTTGAGAGTGGTAAAGGTTTCATATATATTATATGTAAAATTCTCAGATAATAAATGGTTCTTGTAAATATGAAATAGAAGTATTTATTTTCAATTTCCAAAACCAATTAAATTGAGTGTGATAGATTACTGAATAGTTAAATTAAAAACCTTGTTAAAAAAGTAAAATTCATCCCGATGTTGGATACAGTAATCACGTTTAGATTGCAGCCTGAAGAGGCTCATCTATCTATTTTGCATAAGGGTCTAATAATCCTAGCAACGCCAGTGATGTAATCTAATTTACTATATAATTTTGTCGACTCAGGCTTTTTCTAGTACTATTTGTTTTTTTTTGAAAATTTAATATTTATAACCAATTAAACTTATTCGAAAACGTTACTTAAAATGATTACCTTAAATAATAATTAAATGTAAAATAACTTTAAAAAACTGAAGCGTTAATTTTTAAATTATATTTTAATATATTAAAATATTTTGCGATAATTTCAAGGTCCTAAAAATATTTGTTGAGAGAAATACTTTAGAGATTTCCCAGAGGTTAGAACTGGAGGTGGAGCTGTCTAATTCATATTATCTGACGCTGGAGTTCCCCGGGTTGACTTTTCCTATTTTTTGATATTTGTTTATGGATGCTCGTGCAATTATATCTTTGATTATATAAATTTGTGTTTTTGTTTTATTTTATCTGGTTTTTGTTTTTATTTTCACTGTAAAATGGCACAATGAAAATATTATATAAATTTTTGGCGATAATTTCAAGGTCCTAAAAATATTTGTTGAGAGAAATATTATAAAAATTTACCAGAGAAGCAGGAAATAAAAAATATCATGAAGAGACTGCAATACAGATAACATATAGTGTTGGAATATCCTACCCTTATCGCAAGCAATAAAATGAATGAAATATTTATCAATGTTATGAGGCATTAATTATTTCCTAAACAAACTTTAAAGGTAAAAATAATTTATTTCCAAATTGCCTTGAAATTTGTTTTATTTTTGTTTAAATGAAGTCCATATTCCGGGGGTGTCAAAAAAAACTTTTGTTTAATTGAAAATTTTTTAAAAATTTTTTTTCCAAGTCAACATAATGATCATACTATAGCGTGGCCTATATTTGTTCTCGTTAATAAATAATTTTTATAGTATTATGTAATAATCTTTAAATTAATAACCTCCATATATCCCGTGCACGCCGCCTATGGGGCAAGGCACCGTTTTGTCATTAATTGGAAGTAATTACATCAAAAATTTGAGATAATTAATGTAAACCAGTTAAAATGTTTTTATTTGTGTGAATATGGTATAACACTGTGCTGTAAAGAAGTTAAATTTCATAATAAAATATCAATATTAGAGTTCAGAAAAAAGCGATTTTCTCTTGGTTTACTTGCCTTTCATCAAAATAATTGTTAACTAGAAAAAACAACTGCTAATAGATTGAGATTTTGCGCTGATCATATGATTGATCATGTATTTGGTTTGTAAATTTATTTTATAGAGAACCACAAGCAATCAGAAATTAACTGACTTATTAAATAATAATCCAATGAAAGTATTGATTTAGTAGAAAATTTATTCTAAGAAATGAATTCTTTATGAAATATTTCATGAATTTCAAAATTTATTTTGAAATTGATAAAATTAGGTTAAGCTCTTTGTATAATTTTATATTAGAACAGATTTATTACAATTTGACAAAGATTTTTAAATTTAATTTAAAACAGGAAATTTTATCTTAAAGCAGATTTTTAAGTCTTCATAATTAAATAATAAATTTTCGAAATGAAATTTTGTACAATTACTTTTATCAGGGGCTTTTAAATTTAAGATTTTATCAGAGTGTCAAGTATTAGAAATTTTTGTAACAGATTCAGATACGGAAAATATAAATTTAATTAACTTAAATCGGAAATTCTTATTTGGGAGAAAGTATACATGAGTTGAAAATATACCCCTACCCCCCATAATTTTTTTAGAGGGAGAGGTAGGGTTAAATGTTCACTTTGTAAATGTGATTATTTATTTTAATGAATGAATGAATTTTTTTAATTTTTTTTATTTATTAACTTTTTTAAAAAATATTATTATTACTAATATTATTATTTTATTATTGTTATTACTATAATAAAAATCTCGGTCCTCATGTTGTTGAGCATTGACGACTGAATGGATTGACTCACAATAGTGATCATTTTAAGAAATGTACAAGTAAGAAAACAGGTATATCAAACTAAAAGATAATTGCAAAAAATCTAAGTTATTATTAGAAAAGTATATCTTGCAAGGCGTTGTTAATAGGTAGTAGTGAGTTCACGATGGCTCATCATTTTCTATCACTGTGTATGTGTGTGCATTGGACAATAAATAAGATCCTAAAATTTGGTGTGCCGGTGTGTCTGTGCACGGGACATTTAATAGAAACCTTGAAATTTTAAAAAATGCATGTATTTTTCCATAAATCTTTTCAAAAAATTTGTATGAAACCCTCTTCCCCTCTTAGCAAAACATTTATTATTCATACTTTTTCCAAACTCCTCCCTTAGCAAATATTTTTATGTATTTTAAAACAAGCAAATTTTTTCTATCCCTCATATATATGTGTGTTCAAGGGACACTTAATAGCATCTTTTAAACTTTGAAAAAAGTAAACTTAAAATTATTATTATTATTATGATTATTATTATTATTATTATTATTATGATTATGATTATTATTATTATTATTATTATTATTATTTTTATTATTATTATTTTTATTATTATTATGACTAATATTTTTGTAAAATATTTTCTAAGTCCGAACCCGAAAGCTTTTTACGAATTTTAAAACAAGCAAATTTTTTCTATCCTTCGTGTATGTGTTTTCAAGGGACAATTTATCGAATCTTTAACTTTGAAAATTGTAGACCGATAAATTATTATTATATTATTATTTTTATTATTATTTTTATTATTATTATTATTAATATTAATAATATTATTATTGTTATAATTATTACTTTTTTAAAATCAACAAGAAAAACATTTACTGATTAATACATATATTTAAACCAACAATAACTGATTAATTCATTTATTAAAATCCAAGAGCAAGCCTTGCACGTTCTAATCGAGGTATTGGTGAATAAGTATTGTTCTGGTCAACTTTTAATCCTTGATTCTTTATTGTGACATACCAGTTTTCATTCTCTTTGAACATTATTTCTTGAAAAGCGTCATAAAAACGACCTTGATGAGCACTGAAAAACACACAAGTACTCTCTTGGTTGTTGTTATTCTTGAAGCACCAACTCCATATCGATTTCTGTTGCCAGCAATATTCTAAACGGAATGATTTCCGGCGCACAACAAATCAATTCTGTCAGGACATTTGGAAATATTTCATCCATTTTTCCAATGAATATGAAAAAAGAGTATAATAATATGATTTAAAATTGAATAAGTAAAATAATAATTTACCGTTGTAGAAAATTGAGACATGTTGTTGTGAATAAATGAAATTGTAAATGAATATGAAATACTTATATACAAATTTCAACCAATCAAATTTTAACCAATCGCATGATATCCTTTACCAGTTTATCTGCGAATGAGAAGTAATTTAAATTTTTCAGTTCTAACACAACAACTTTTCAACTCGAAAATACATTAACGCTTATTGGGTTATATTGTAACAGTCTCAACACAAGAAATTATTCTGGTTCAAGCATACAATTAGTTTGTTGAGATAATTTGTATAGATTAATACATATTCCTAGATCTATAGTAACTGTTATTGATTGTAATTCAATATCGGTAATTTTATACTGCAACTCATTCATAATTAGCGGTTTCTTACATCCCCTTATTCGACATTTTCCTGATTTAAAAAATATAATAGTATGTTTTCCACATTTGTCAACAATTTGCTGTGGCTTTCCACTCGGAAACTCATATTGCTCACATCAGTCTTTTCTCAGTAATTCATATTAGATAACATGAATAGTAAATAATTTTATTTAATTAGTATATATATTTATGATTTTATCAAGAGTCCATTCAAATAATTAATATAAACAATACCTAACCCTAACTTATTTGAGAATGGAACTTAAAAATGATGCAGTTTATCAAATTGTTGGTCCAGGTGGAAGTAGAAAAACTTTATTTGTTTGTAAATTATTAAAATCGAATTTATTCAAATCTAAATTCAATAAGTTTTATTAACATCGGGGCGCAGATGAAGAGCATGGATTAATTCAAGATAACTTTTTTAAGCTGAAAAACATGAAAATAGTTAAGAGATTCGATAAAAATTGGTCAAGTCGATTACAAAAATGTTATGTTATTATCATTGCTGATTTATACCAGGAAGCAAATAAAGAAAAGAATTTCAATAATTTATTCAGAAAAATCAGTAGACAGGCTGGTGTTACGGTTATTTTTATTACTCAAAATCTATTTCATCAAGGAGGCAATCATCAAACACTAATTTAAATGTTCAATATTAAGTGGTTTTCAAAAGTCCGAGAGATGCTACTGTTATTGATATTCTTTTGAGACATGAATATCCAAATAATAGAAATTTCCTAATCAGTTCATTTCAAGATGCGACCAAATACCGCTATGGTTATTTTTTTCTCGATTTCACTCAACAGTGTCCTGATGAATTACGGGTTAGAACAGATTTTTTTTACAAAGATGAGGTCATGGTTTATAAACACAAAGTTAAAAACAATAAAATGTAAAAATGTTTCTAAAAGCTCGTGTTAAACCATCAAAAATGTCAAAACCTAAATTGAGAAAACTTAAAAGAATTCTAGAAAAGAAAATTCCAATTCCTCCAAAAACAAGTTACACTCCATTGAAAAAACTTATAATAGCAAATTTTCCAACGTCAAATCTCATTTCGCATAATTTAAAAAAGAAACCTTTTTAAAATCAAGTGGTTAAAACAGTCAAAAATCATCGAGGTTTTCCGTTTTTCACTGCTTTGTTAAAGGCACCAAGTATTAAAAGATTGAATAATTTACAATTATTCCCTAATTTCGTTATCGATGATTTACTAGATATTTTAATAAAAGTTGTGAAAGGGAAAATTAAAGTAAATAAATCAAAAACCTTGTGTTGAATAACCATAAGAAACCTCTGTTATCACTGGTAAACTGTAAAAATCGAAAAATAATGAAAAAAATCATTTATAAACAACAAAGAGGTTTATTGGTTCATTGATACCATTAGCATTATCATTACTTGGTGGTTTACAATAAACGATGGACCAATCGTTGCCAAATCTTAATTTAAATTTCAAGTATTCTTGTTGTAAGGGAGAAGATATGGACAAATCCAAAGGACGAAGCCGGTGTCGGTGAAGCAGAAATGATAAAGAAAAGAGTTTCGAATTAGAAAAACAAGACACAACAGTGGTTATCGGGACAACTGGCATGCAGTTTAAAACAACTAATGAGGAAAAGATTTCCAACTAAACCTTATAAGACATTTAGTATTGATGATTTATGGCACGTGAATTTGATGGAAATGATAACATATTCGAAAATCAATAAGTAATATATATATATTGACATATATTGATGTTTTCAGTCGTTTTGCTCGTGCTATTCCAACCGAAACTAAATCTGCAAATGAAATGGCTAAAGCTACAATAACAATGTTCAAAGATAGTCATCCTGACAATTTACAAACAGATTTGTGTAAAGAAATTTACAATAGTAAAGTGAAACAAGTTCTCAATAAAATAAACCATTATTCTGTACATTCTCAATATGAAGCCGCTTATGTTGAACGCTTTAATAGAACCTTGAGAGATAAACTCAAACGATTCTTTGTGCATCAAGGCAATAAAACATGGATTAATGTTTTACCGAAAATCATACACAGTTATAATCATTCGTCGCATAAAGGTTTAAAGTGATTAAAACCTGTTGATATTTCCTCAGAAAATAGCGTCGATTTATGGCTGTCTAGAAAAATTAAAAAAGTTAAAAAACCAAGGTATACTATCGGTAACCATGTTCAAATATCTAAAATATCTGCTTGACCCTTCATTAAAACTTTTGATACAATTTGGAGTAATGAAATTTTTGTCATTTCAAAATTAATACAAAACAGAATCCTGTAATGTATGTTATTAAAGACTATGATAATAATAAAGTACAGGGTAAATTCTATGAGCAGAATTACAAGTTATTCCACCACCCACTGTATTTCGAATTGAAAAAATATTGAAAACGAAAAAGGTTGGTAAATATAAACAATACTATGCCAAGTGGCATTTATATCAAAACCCGACATGGATATCAGCAAAAGATCTAGTAAAGTGAATTTCTATATTATTTTACCGACCAATAGTTGTCCAACAATCGATCCCGAAAATCAAGCAAGTAAATGCATGGTCAATCTTCAAAATCCGATTTATTTACATGACAATTGGGAAGTTGCTTTGCGAGACTTTACATTTGTATACAACACATTTTATAGTCAATATAGAATCAGTTACAAGAGGAATGTTCGCAAAACAAGTAGTGGTATTTTCTCAATCAATAATTTTGAACGATATTATCATATTCCGAATCACTTTTTAGATGAGCATTGTCAAATGTTTTACAGAATGGATTAAATATTAGTTGTAATTTTTCTCCATTTACAATAATATTTGAAAATATTAATTATGTCAAGCGAATGATAGTGATAAGCTTAACATTGTTGTTACTGAGAAGGAATACCTATTATATTTCAATGATTTTGAAGAAAACAGTGTAATGACAGAAGAAATCAAAATATCTGTATCATATATTAATGAAGTTGAAGATACATTTACGTTTACTAATGATTTATATATTGATACACTTGACTAGTTACATAAATAGATTTACAAAAATTGTTTACATATATATAAAACTCTTGAAATCCTTAAAGATAGATTATTTAAATTCGGTCTGAAAGATAATATTTGTGAAATTACATTTGATAGAAACTTGGCTAATACATTAGGATTAGAAAGGTAAACATATCGGACAAGTGATATTGGTGTACGCAAATAAAAAATAATTAAACTTCATCAACATATATACTAACATCATCAATCCTATAATTCTTGGTGATGCATGTGTTTCTCTATTAAAATCCGTTTGGGTCGATAAAAATTACCAGGATGAAGTTGTCAATATAAATATTGAAAATCCTATGTACATACCAATATCAACATTCTGTGTAAACAATATAGAAATAAATATTCGTGATTATAGAGGAAAGTTAATAAACAATCCAAAAGATACAAAAACATTACACTTTTGTAAAATAGATGGCTAATAACGATATTATTAATATGTATAGTGATAGCCAAACAGGCAGTGATTTACCATAGTTTATCGGGAAACAATATGGTTCGGGTTGGTTGAGAACAATTGGTAGATTTGCACTCCCGATTCTAAAAGTCTTGGTAGTTTTGGTATGAAAACTGCTAAAGATGTGATAATGAATGAACAGAAAATATTACCATCTCTTAAAACAAATGCCATGGATGAGCTAGGGAAAGTTTTACCTGGTATGTTTCAAAACCAGGAAGCACCGGCTCCTAAACGTAAAAAACATCGCTCGTCGCATATAAACAAACGAATGAAAGGACATGGTACTATTTTTGAAAAAATGATTTGTGGTAAATCTGAATTGTGTATATTTGACCGTCCATCACCTCAGGCTGTAATTGAGTATGGGGCTTTTGAAGAAGTATTTCCTATAAGTTCTCTTACGGATAGTAGAAATGATGTTGAATTTTATATTAATGTTTCTTAAACTGAATATTTGGATTTGAACGATACTTCAGATTAAGGTTATAGATAAAGATAGAAAGGCGTTGGCTGAAGCTTCAGATGTAATACCAAATAATTTCTTGTTTCATACTCTTTTTATGGATGCAATTCTTGGTTTTAATAATTTCAATATTGAGGGTGGAAACAATGCATATATTCATAAAGTTATAATTGAAAAATGGATTAAGGGCTCAAAACAAAAAATTTAATTCCTGGTGTTAATGTTCATATGTGTTTGAAAAGATCTGATTCCTCACCATCAATAACTTAAGCAACGGGGAAACCAATATTTCAAATAGTTGACGCAAAATTATTGGTAAGAAGAGTTCGCGTTGAGCCCAGTGTATTAGCCGGTCATCAACTTCATCTGAGTTCTAAACATGCAATTTTTACTTTAAAAACCAAAGAAATAGTTAAATTTGCAATTGGTCAAGGTGCATCATCTTTCTATAAGAAACAAATATTTGGTGATCGAAGAATGCCAAATTTTATATTTGTAACCTTCCAATCTGAAACTCAGTACAACTGATCATACACTTCTTCAAGTTCAACTTTCAAAGATTGTAATGTTACTTCATTATCATTGTCGAAAAATACGGATTATTGAGAAACATGCACTCAAGATTTCGATAATGATAATTATTGCGCTACATCTATGCAAAGTATAGTGAGAAATATGGGTTATTTGTATAAATACTTGAATTGTTGTATAACACTTGAAGAATTTAAAACAAAATACACGTTTTTCACATTTGTTTTGAGTATTGGAATGAAGGCTCGCAAGACCACCGGTCCGCTGAAACAAAGATATATACCCCCACAGTAGGTATTTAGTAGCACACTGCTACATAAAAAAAATAGGGGGGGGGTTTATTTACAGATTTATTTCGGAACACACTATAGTCAGGGATATTTTTAATTCGTAATAAAAACTAATGCAATATTTGGTATCAATACTTTCTATAGGTAAATATAGGGATAAAATAAAAATGGCTTGAAACGCTTACTGATAAAAAAATTGACAAGGGTATTTTATAGGCTTGTTAAAAAAACACTTGAAATATTTGTTCACACAATTTTTATAGGTAAATT
The DNA here is from genome assembly GCA_022537955.1 of Schmidtea mediterranea. Lineage (NCBI taxonomy): Eukaryota > Metazoa > Platyhelminthes > Tricladida > Dugesiidae > Schmidtea > Schmidtea mediterranea. The sequence continues at coordinate 311,674,271 of CM039679.1, read as the reverse complement.
TAGGCTCTAGATAAAAATAATTTAAAATACCCTAAAGTAAATTAAGAATACATTTAGGTATATTAGAGTAAATTAAGGTTCCTCTAGTAAATTAAGATACATTAGAGTACATTAAGGTAAATTAAAGTAAATTAAAAGGTCGAAAGTCAATTTAAGTACATTGGGGTACATTTAAGTAAATTATGGTTCATAAAGTAAATTAAGGTACATCAGAGTAATTTAAAGTACGTTAGAATAAATTTAAGTGAATTAAGGTTCCTTAAGTAATCTAAGGTGCCTAGAGTAAAGTATGGTAAGTTAGGTAAGAATTTTTTAAAATTAAATAGAGAGTCAACAGTTAAGTTACATAAGGATAATTTTTAAAGCTGAAAATTTTAAAAGCAGTTAAAGTAGGCAAATTACATAAGGTAAGAATTTTTAAAGTTAAAGAGTCGACAATATTGCATGATAAAATTTATTAAATAAAATTTTTAGTATAGTTTTATCGATCAATTTTTATACATATTTTTAAATGATAAAATTTTTAACATAATTTTACAATGGAATTTTTTTATACATGATTTTTAAAGATGAAATTTTTAGGATAATTTTACAATGGAATTTTTTATACATGATTTTTAAAGATGAATTTTAGATAATTTTTACATATACAATGAATTTTTATATTTTATAGAATTTTTAGTATAATTATATCGATGAATTTTTTATATATAATTTTTAAAGATGAAATTTTTAGGATAATTTTACAATGAAATTTTTATACATGTTTTTAATTGAAAAAATTTTGAATGTAATCTTACAATGAAATTTTTTAGTATAATTTGTACAATGACTTTTTTATACATATTGATAACGATCAAATTTTCAAAGAAATTTTTCAAAAACTCTTTTCAAAGAATTTTATTAAATTAAATTTTTGAGTTTCAGTGTTACATAGTATTGCCTAAGGTAGGTAGTAGTCATTCGCAAGAGCAACCCATCTCCTCCACTCTGCAGCAACCCATTCTTAATAAAAAAAAATAATAAAATAATAATAATAAATAATATTAATAAAATAATAATAATAATAATACTTTCAGAAAACATAAAAAGTTAACTTACTTGGTATCAAATTCTGAACACTGATAACCCATACACAGTGAATAATTCATTAATAACTGAACAACAATCACTAGGTACTGTATACAAATAACCGAGTACTGTACAGCTCTCTATATACATATTAGGCATTGAATAATTTACTTATTCATTAAAATGACATATTTAAATAATATTCACTCTTTCAACACAGATATTGAATCAACTCAACCCACTTAAATAATAAAATTTTCTCTCAATCATTTCCATTTAAAATACTTGTTTATTCACACACTCACAAAATGTTATCAATAACTAGTTACTGAACAAATCAATATCAAAAACTAATTACTGAACCAATAAATATTAATGATGGGTTACTGACCAACTAATTTTGAAATAAATCACATAAAAGGTTAACAAAAAGAAATACAAGTTGAAATTTTATTAACTTTTTCACTATTTTATCGATCATTGATGTGTTCAAATTGGTAAAATTTTTGGTTGCTTAGTTACCTTGTCGTTATCAGGTGATAATTAATCAAATTCATTGAAACCAAATCCATTGTTATATTTACTTGGTATCAACTTCTGAACACTGATAACCCATACACAGTAAATAATTCATAATAACTGAACAACAATCACTAGGTACTGTGTCCAAATTTTTTGGTTGCTTAGTTACCTTGTCGTTATCAGGTGATAATTAATCAAATTCATTGAAACCAAATCCATTGCTATATTTACTTGGTATCAACTTCTGAATACTGATAACCCATCACACTGAATAATCCATTAATAACTGAACAACAATCACTAGGTACTGTATACAAATAACCGAGTACTGTACAGCTCTTTATATACATACTAAGCATTGAATAATTTACTTATTTATTAAAATGCCATATTTAAATAATATTTACTCTTTGAACACCGATATTCAACCAACTTAACCCACTTAAAAAATAAAATTTTCTCTCAATCATTTCCATTTAAAATACTTGGTTATTCACACACTCACAATATGTTATCAATAACTAGTTACTGAACAAATCAATATCAAAAAATTTTTACTGACCAAGAAATCTTTAAATAAAAGCACATATAAATTTGAACAATCCAAAGAAATACAATTTTATTAACTTCTCGACATTTTTCTCGATCATTGATGTCTCCAAATTGTTTTGTTGTTTAGTTACCTGATTGCTATCAAGAAACTATTAATCATTGAAGCTCAATCAATTGTTGTATTTTCTCTGAATAAAAATTTATTTCTTTACAGTCTTGTATGTGATTTATTGAAATTATTTTGTAAAACTTTGAAATTTTTCTACCATTTTTGTAATATTTTTAATTGCGTCCAACAATGAACAATTACTAAACGTTATTTTCAAAGATGAATGCCAACCTTTTCATTTATTTTTCACACGTCCCTAAATAAATTAATTGCTAACTCATCAAATAATTACTTAAATTTATTTTTATAGATTTTCTATTCACCCCCAACTCTTATTGTTTACTGAATGATAAATTAATTAGTAAGTACAAGTAGTGGTTAATCTAATTGCTAGTGGAAAGAAACTTGATTAGAAAAAGATACTTAAATTAATTTCTTGAAACATATATTACTTTCATTGTACTTGGAATAAATTTTCATATATTTATTGAAAATGATTCGACTCTTTAAATTATTAACTCAAAGATGCTAAAGGTTTGAATAAACTGATAGAAAAAAATTAATATCTACAGCATTACTAAATCAAATAACTATAATTTCTGATACCATGCTTCAATACATACATAGGTTCTTGTGTACTGATATCACTTACTGAAAACCCAAACTTATAGGAAAATGTATGTGATTGTCTATTAGTCTTTGTAGAAATTATTTTTATTAATTGTGGTTAGCTGGTGAATAGAATTTGATTAAAGTAGTGGGAAAGATGTAAATTTTAAATAAATTTGATTAAATTTGTTAATTCTTTAAATAAAATTTTTTAAAGAAAGCTTCAACATAGTAGCAAATTTTAAAGAGAATAGTACTTATCAATTAAAAATTAAATTAAATTAACTAAGTTGTAAGATAATTGAAAAATTTATTAGATCATTTTTTAAAATTTTATAAGGTTGTTAGGTAATTATTCCAGGTACTTGTTGAATGAAAATTAGTGTATGTTATCGACTGCTCATAGTATTTAATTCTACAATTTCCGGATAAATAATTATTAAATTCTTGATTCCTGGAAATAATCGTAAATATTTAAATTATTCAGAAAATTGTCAAAAAAAACCTAAATAATGGGTAACAAAAAAGTTTTAAATACTAGTCAATTTTAGTTTTAAATTTAATTGAGTTACAAATATTTTAATAAAATCAAATAAATAGTTACATGAATCAAACAATTTCTTAGAACTGAAATATTATCGATATATCCAGATTAACCTTAAATCAATGAAAAAAGTAACAATTTTCCTAAGTATCTTATAAATTCAACCAACTCAATCTCCTTAAAAATACTATAAATTCACCTCTCAACCAATCATTTCTCTTCAAATATCATTTTCACTCCATTATATCAATTATATTCATACTTTTCATAAAAAGCTATCAAGTAGATAATATTTACCCTTTGAACACTAATATTCATTCTAGTAAATTCCTTTAAAAATATTATAAATTCCTCGCTTGACCAATCATTTTCCAACAAATAACAATATTTCAAGCCATCGTACTTGCGCTTAACGAGCTCTTCACATAATTACCATTAATGCCTTTCATCGATCGGGCTATATGATCGATGGAGCACGATGGAGTATATCGATAAAAGCAAAAAGCAGAATATTATGGATTTTATGACTTTAAAAAAATAAAAAAAATAAAAAAAATATAAATATCTGTAAGTTTGACAAAGGAAATGGGATAGTTATTCTTGACCATGATGTGTATGTAAATAAGTTGAATGATTTGTTAAATTCTCCTCAGTTTGTGAAATTGCCAAAGGGTCGGAAGGATGGAAAATTACCTCCTCTTAAGGATGAAGAGTTTGTGCAAAAAATGTTAAATGGTTTTATTGAGAAGAAGCTTATTGATGAAGAGGTAGGTAAGTCTATTCGTCCAATAGGATCGCAGCCAGCAAAACTATATGGGCTACCAAAAATCCATAAAGATGGTGTACCTATGAGACCAGTTTTGTCGATGGTTGGTACTGCCCAGTATAAAATAGCAAAGTTTTTAGATGGATTATTAAACCGTTAATGAGATCTGAGTTTGAATGTTAGGATAGCTTTGAGTTTGTTTCTTGTATTGCAAAGCTACAAAAACGAAGTATGAATGACGTTATGGTTTCGTTTGATATTTGTAGTTTGTTTACGAATGTGCCACTGGTTGAGACAATTGACTTATGCTGTGCGTTGTGGAATGAAAATGATTCGGAACATCACATTTTGAATAGAAGGGCATTTCGAAAACCTCTTGAATTTGCTACTTCAAATGTCAATTTTCTTTTCAATGATGAATGGTATCAACAAATAGATGGAGTCGCTATGGGTTCCTCTTTAGCACCAACGATGGCATCAATATTTTTGGGTAGTTTGGAAAAGAAAATTGCTTCTTTCCAATTTGAAAAACCCTTTGTTTATAAAAGGTATGTGGATGATATTTTTTTTATATTTGAAAACCAGAAACAGGTAGAACCGTTTTTGCATTTTATGAACAGTTTACATAAAAACATTGTATTCACATTTGAAACGGAGAGAAAGTCATCAATTGCGTTTTTGGATTTGTTAATTCAACGCAAAGATAAACAGTATGAGACAGAGATTTATAGAAAACCAACTGATACTGGTCTTTATACTTCTCCAGAAAGCTTTTGTGAATTTAAGTATAAGAGAAATATGGTGAAAGGATTGATTTATCGTTCATGGGCTTTATCTTCTACTTTTGCTAATTCGGTAAAAAGTGTTGATAAATTGGTTGAGTTGTTGATAAAGAATGGATATTCTAAATATTTTTGTTGTTGATGATAGAAGAAACTGTTGATAAATTGATTAAAAATCGTAAGGATCCATGTTGTGGAAAGTCTGAATGTAATTTGTCGGATGGGTGTGAATTGAGTGTTGATCTGGGTGATGGTAAAAATGGATATAAAAAAATTGAGCCTAAATATGTGTTACTATTGCCGTACTCTGAAGGCTTTACAAATTATAAGAGGAAGTTGGGTAAACTGATAGGAAATTTAGAGTATAAGATCGTTTCTAATTCGTGTAAGGTACGCAATATGTTTATTAATAAATCAAAAACTCCGGTTGGATTGTGTTCTGATCTCGTTTATCAATTTACATGTAATGGGTGTAATGCCACATACATCGGAGAGACTTCTCGTCATCTCTGTACTCGAGTTCTAGAGCATTGTCGATTGAAGGGTTTGACCAATATTAGTGAACACAATAGAGGCTGTAAAAGTGATATAGGAATGTCTGATTTTAGAATTTTGTTGAGAAGTTTTAATAGTTATTGGGAACGCGTGATATGTGAAGCATTGCTGATAAGGTCATTGGATCCAAAGATTAATGTGCAAAGTGCTGTGACTACGAATGTTTTGAATGTTTTTAAATAGTTTACGTATGTTAAATCATGTTTGTTTTTTTAATATTATTAAAATAATTGAAAATTTTAAATTACATAAATTTTTTAAAATTAGAATATAAGTAAAATATTTAAAATTTAAAATTAATTTAAAATATATTTTTAAAAATATTTATTTATTAAAAAATTAAATTAATAAAAAATAATTTGTTTAAATTGAATGTTAATTCATAATATTTTTAGTTGGTTTTGAGTACCTGAAGATGATAGCTGTGCTATCGAAATATATCGTACGAAAGGTTTTTTATTGGCGTTATCGTTTAATTCAAGATAAATGATTGGTTAAGAGGAAATCTTGGGATATTTTAAGGGGAAATAATCTATTAAGAACAAGTTTGTTGTCATTATTAAAGGAGTTGAGTTGGTTGAATATCTGTGTTCAAAGAATAAATATTTTATAAATGGAGAATGGAAATGGAAAATGGTAGAAAAATTTCAAAGTTTTACAAAATAATTTCAATAAATCACATACAAGACTGTAAAGAAATAAATTTTTATTCAGAGAAAATACAACAATTGATTGAGCTTCAATGATTAATAGTTTCTTGATAGCAATCAGGTAACTAAACAACAAAACAATTTGGAGACATCAATGATCGAGAAAAATGTCGAGAAGTTAATAAAATTGTATTTCTTTGGATTGTTCAAATTTATATGTGCTTTTATTTAAAGATTTCTTGGTCAGTAAAAATTTTTTGATATTGATTTGTTCAGTAACTAGTTATTGATAACATATTGTGAGTGTGTGAATAACCAAGTATTTTAAATGGAAATGATTGAGAGAAAATTTTATTTTTTAAGTGGGTTGAGTTGATTCAATATCTTTGTTGAAAGAGTGAATATTATTTAAATATGTCATTTTAATGAATAAGTAAATTATTCAATGCCTAATATGTATATAGAGAGCTGTACAGTACTCGGTTATTTGTATACAGTACCTAGTGATTGTTGTTCAGTTATTAATGAATTATTCACTGTGTATGGGTTATCAGTGTTCAGAAGTTGATACCAAGTAAGTTAACTTATTATGTTTTCTGAAAGTATTATTATTATTATTTTATTAATATTATTTATTATTATTATTATTTTATTATTTTTTTTTATTAAGAATGGGTTGCTGCAGAGTGGAGGAGATGGGTTTCTCTTGCGAATGACTACTACCTACCTTAGGCAATACTATGTAACACTGAAACTCAAAAATTTAATTTAATAAAATTCTTTGAAAAGAGTTTTTGAAAAATTTCTTTGAAAATTTGATCGTTATCAATATGTATAAGAAAGTCATTGTACAAATTATACTAAAAAATTTCATTGTAAGATTACATTCAAAATTTTTTCAATTAAAAACATGTATAAAAATTTCATTGTAAAATTATATATAAAAAATTCATCGATATAATTATACTAAAAATTCTATTTAAAAATATGTATAAAAAATTTCATTGTAAAATTATCCTAAAAATTTCATCTTTAAAAATCATGTATAAAAAATTCCATTGTAAAATTATCCTAAAAATTTCATCTTTAAAAATCATGAATAAAAAAATTCCATTGTAAAATTATGTTAAAAATTTTATCATTTAAAAATATGTATAAAAATTGATCGATAAAACTATACTAAAAATTTTATTTAATAAATTTTATCATGCAATATTTCGACTCTTTAACTTTAAAAATTCTTACCTTATGTAATTTGCCTACTTTAACTGCTTTTAAAATTTTCAGCTTTAAAAATTATCCTTATGTAACTTAACTGTTGACTCTCTATTTAATTTTAAAAAATTCTTACCTAACTTACCATACTTTACTCTAGGCACCTTAGATTACTTAAGGAACCTTAATTCACTTAAATTTATTCTAACGTACTTTAAATTACTCTGATGTACCTTAATTTACTTTATGAACCATAATTTACTTAAATGTACCTCAATGTACCTAAATTGACTTTCGACCCTTTAATTTACTTTAATTTACCTTAATGTACTCTAATGTATCTTAATTTACTAGAGGAACCTTAATTTACTCTAATATACTTAAATGTATTCTAATGTACTTTAATTTTCTTTAATTTATCTAAATTTACTTTAATATACTCTTATGTACTTTAATTTACTTGAGACCCTTTAATTTACCTTAATTTACTTTAATATACTCTAATGTATCCTAATGTACTTTAATTTATCTTAATTTACTTTAGGTATTTTAATTTATTTTTATCTAGAGCCTAAATTTGCCTATGAAAATTGTGTGAACAAATATTTCAAGTGTTTTTTTTAACAAGCCTATAAAATACCCCTGTCAATTTTTTTATCAGTAAGCGTTTCAAGCCATTTTTATTTTATGCCTATATTTACCGATAAAAAGTATTGTGACCAAATATTGCATTAGTTTTTATTACGAATTAAAAATATCCCTGACTATAGTGTGTTCATCTTAGGCGATTCAAGCCAATTTATTTTAGTCTTTTTCAAATATACCCTCTGAATATAGTGTGATTAAAAAAAATTTATTCAAAAAAAATATTTCAATTTTATTTCAAAATTAGCCAAAATTTGAATTTTAAAAAAATGTTCCAAAAATTTGAATTAAAAAAAAATCGCGCCAAAAACTCGAAAAAAATTTTGAAAAAAAAATACACACAAAAATTTCGAAAAAAATACACACAAAATTAATTTAGTTGATTACATCATTACATAATCAAGATAATCCGAAATTAATCTGTAAATAAACCCCTCCTCCACCTCTATTTTTTTATGTAGCAGTGTGCTACTAACTACCTACTCCCCACTCACTAAAAAACTTTTTATAAGTCTAAAAGTATAAATTTTTGTAGGACAAAGATAATGAGTAATCAAAAAAAATGTCAATATAATTTGAACAAAGACAATGAGTCATCAAAAAATTTCAAGGTAATTTAAACAAAGACCATGACTCATTCAAGGTCATTGGATGTCATTGGACAATAAATCTAACTGTTAAACTACCCATTCTAGCCGATAAGTTTAAGAATTGGAATACATGATATTTTTTGTTTAAATGAAGTGAATTTTTAAAATATTGTTTTTTGTTTAAATGCATAAATTTAATTTTTTTTACATGTCAGCATAATGGTCACACTATAGTAAGGTCTATATTTAGTTTCGTTAAATAATACTAATACTAATAATAATAATAATAATAATAATAATAATAATAATAATAATAATAATAATAATAGTAATAATAATTTTGCCTTTGTCTAAAAAATATTTTTGATCCTATAAGTGATCATTACCACTTTACCGGGGAACACTTAGGTGCTGCTTGTAATGATTGAAATGTAAATTGGAAAATTAATAAAGTTTTATCAACAGTATTTCTTAATTTAAAGGGATATGACAAGCTTTATATACTTAAGTATGGTTTTAAGTAAATTTAAAAATTGGGCTTTAGATTGTATACCGATAACGACTGAAACATTTATCTCTTTAATTGTTCACTTGGGAAAAATAAGTGTTAAGTTCATCGATTCGTATCAATTTGTTAATGACTCTTTACCTAAGGCGGTTTAAACCTTAACAACCTTACCATTGACGCGATCTGCTTTTACTGGAACTATTGTAAATGAAAATCGTATCTTTTCTTACAAAATTGTGTCTCTTTAAATGTTCTTCATGAAACTTATGATTTACCGCCAATATGGAAAGGAATCACTGAAGCTGAATATGAGAAAGCTCAAGTAATTTGAGATGAAACCAATTGTAGAACTTTGCTTGATTTCATGAAAGTTTATTCGAAACTTGATTGTTTTCTTTTCGCTGACTTTTTTCATCAATTTTGTTCTAAATCTATAGCACACAATAGATTAGAGCCATTGAAATAATTTCGGTATTCCTGGAATGTATTGATCTTCTGCTTTAATGTCGTTGAATGAACAGATTGAATTGATAACTGAAAATGAAATGTTTAGTTTTTATGATGGAGGTATTAGAGGAGGTCTTTTGTAAATAAGCACTTTGTTAAAACTGATGAAAACACTGAGTTGCTTTATATAGATATTAATAATCTCTACGGTTGAACTTTAAGTTAACCTTTACCTTGGGTAGAGTTCATTTGGATACTTGATGTTTTGGATGATTTTCCTATTGCTGCTGAGAAAATGAATTCTACGGGTCAAAGGTTGAAATGTTGTTGCTGCGAACTATCCTAAAAATAATTATGCATTTTATTGGCGAATATAAAATTATACTTGGTGTCTCTAAGTATTTCTTGGTGTTAAGGTCACTTTTGTAAATAGAGCTTTAAGATTCAAGCAGTCAAATATTTTTAAGAAATATATCTATATAAACACAGAGTTCAGAGCAAAAAGTTCAAATACATTAGATAAAAACTACTAAATGCTCTTAAATTATAGCTTTTACCGGAAAACAGTATGGAACTTGAAAAAGAGAATGAATATGCGTCTTTGCATTAATTATAAAAAACTTGTGACTTATACTTCAAAACCAATATTTAAAAAATCGGTAAAAATTTAAGATGATCTTTTAGTTACATTGTTAAATCCAGACTCGATATGTTTAGATTGACCTAGTTAAATAGGGAAATCAGTCTTAAATTTATCTAAACTTTGAATGTACAAACTTCAGTGTACAGATTTGGAAAAGTATCGTCGACAATTTAATTGTGAGATTAATATCATTGCTGGTAATACTGACTCATTTTTTCAAGAAATAAAGCATTGTAAAATGGATATTCTTTTATCTGAAATGGTCAAAAATAATTTTTTGAATACCTCTATTTATCCGTCTACTCATCCTCTTTATTCGAAAAAACTTGATTCGGTCATAAGTAAATTTAAAGATGAAAGTAAAAGAGAAGGTTATGATGAGTTGGTATCCTCTGACCAAGATTTTATAGTCTGTTAGTTAAATCATCTTGTCTGAAAGCAAAAAGGGTAACATTAAAGGATACAGAGTTAACACATAAATCATACAAAGATTGTTTTGAGAAAAACACTACATATTATGTACCTCAATTTAGAATAGGGACAAAACATCATGAGTAATACAGTTTTAAAAAATAGTAAAGTCGCGTTACCAAATAGGGATGTGAAAAGGGTTTGCGTGGGTAAAAATATAGGTTTGGTATACCGGTATATAAAATTAAATGATCAATCAAATGTTCCTGAATCAAATACTGAACTGAACGAAAACAAAGAAAATACTAAAGATCTCGTTGACATTGATGATGTTAAATTTTCAGACTATGATGTCACATATAATAACGAAGAAATAATTGAAAATATTTTTGAAGAAAATGACAATAAAAATGTTGCTGATAAACTTGAAGAAGAATTGATAGATATAGATAATGTACAGTTATGATGAAGACTATGATGAAGAAGAAGAATATATTTGTTAAATAAAAGTTGATTTGAAAATGAATTTGGTTTTGTGTTGATTTTTATGTGTGTCATTTTATTATTCAGTGGATAATAGATTTTGAATTAATAAGTTGGAATAAATATTAAATAACAATTAAATTTTATTTAAATAAAAATAATTCATTCATTATTAATTTTTTCTTGATTGTTTTCGCTTTCATAACCAAAAACATTACTACGTGTTCGAAACAATTCTGGTGAAGATGGAAGAGCTCTTACCAAATATGAAGAACAAACTATCGTATTGTGTTCCTGAATTTTTGGCAACACGTATCTATCAAATAACAGGTATTAACATTGAAGAAATTGTACGGATGCACAACAAATCAGTACAAGGGTCGGGTTTTAAATGTCTAGATGATTACATTGCTTGTGTGGATCCCTCAATAATTACATGTCCATTTAGTTGCAGATGTTGCAGGGACTACAAGAAGAATGAAGTTGTCTATATTCCGTTGGCTGAACTAAGAAGATCTTATTATAAGTTAATTAGTGACAATGGAAATTAAATAAAGTTTGAAATATTTGGTCTTTATCTTTTAATGTGTTGGTTATTCAATACTTATTTGTGATGTATCAATCGTTATTAAGTATCTGCTAAGTACTTTGTTTTAATGCAGATATCCAGTAACATTTTTTATTTATCTGTTGTAAAATTCTTATTATTAATATTATTATTACTTTTTTTATTATTACTATTATTATTGTTAATATTAATATTATTATTATTTTGAAAATTTCATATTAATTTATTTTGTTAACTCTAAATTACTTTCAAAAATTTCAACTTTAAAAACATATATAAAAATTTGACTTTAAAAATGATGTATAAAACACTTTACTTTAAAAATATTTAAAAAATTTCATCTTAAAAAATTACATTTAAAATTTTATTTTAAATAACATTAAAAAATAAATTACATTTAAAAAATTATAATAAAAAATTTACATTAAATGGTTTTTGAAAATTTGCGCAAAAACTTTCAAATTCTAAAAACTGCGCCGAAAATTCGAATTCAAAAAATAAACATGCGCACACAAAAATTAATTATCCTGATTAATTTCATAATTATGTATTTAATCCGTCGCCAGGGGAGGTCTACTGAGGATTTTGTGTGTAGTCCCAGTGTACCCCTAACTTAAGAAATAACGGAATGCCGGAACCGTTACTTCTTTAATTTCTCACATATTGTATAGTAATTTAATAAAATAAAAGTATTTATTATTAACTATAAACTAAATAAGATATTAATGCTTATAGATATATTTTAACTTATCATAACTTGTATAACAAAAAATTTTAAAACTATATTCATATTATAACGACTTTTTTTGTTTTTCATCTCTATTTCTTTTTAAGTAACATGATATTTTCTACAAAATTTGACTATGAATCAGATTTATTTAAGGTATTCACGAATTTTCGGCAGAGCCTTTTTCAAGTGAATACTTTAAATAAATCTGATTCATAGTCAAATTTTGTAGAAAATATTATATATTTTTATATATATATATATATATATGTGTGTGTGTGTGTATTTATTAAAAATAAATATATATATATATATATATATGTATTAAAAATAAATATATGTAAAGCAGGCCATGAAAATTTTACAAATATTTTTTCTGCATTTTAAAAACCGAAATTTAAAAAAAATCAACTGAATTTTTCTAATGTTTAAAAATGTATTGAAATATTAATTGAAACTCTAAGAAAATAAAATCTATGGTTTTTTTCCACTATTTTTTACATTAAAATTTAAATTCGGATGTAATTTCTCGTGGAACCCCAAAAACCCTGCTCTAGATGACCAGTTTTTATCAAACCGCTTTATTATTGTAATTTTTAATATACAAAAACTTGTCATGGGTTAAACCATGATCATAATCCGCACTCCTATGCCAATAGATTTTATAGAATTTTGATTTAAACATTGTTGATAGTAACAATTTACAAAAAATAATGTTTTCCTCTCCCGCTTGAACCTACAATTTGGTAAATAGCAACTTTCTTTGAATTCCATTTTTAAAATATAAATTAAATAACTATAATGTCTGATTCTAATCAAAGAATATATGATACATCCAGTGCAACTCACAATAATATACTAATTTCGAGCTAATGGCGGGGGAGGCGCTCGGATTTCTCTTCGAGCCAGGTAAGTGTAAAGCAGTGTCAAGTTACCACCGTTATACACTCAGCATGATGCACTGCATGTTGAATTTTCATGTGACAGTATATTTTTTATGAATCAAGAAAAATTTAATACGTTAAATTGTAATTGATAATAAATATAAATAGAGATTCTGTATTACAGAATAAAACAGTTAATTCGACAGTGCAGTGTTAAAGTGAATATAAAACTAATAAGTTCACAATTAATTATAAATAATAATATTAGAATCGTATGTTGCAATAATTTCTAGAGACCTCAACGGCTTAGCATTTGTAAACCAAAGTTCTGCTCCGCCTGAAGAACTGACGGAATACATAATGACTGGTCCAACAAACTTTGTTCCATTTGGCCAATTTTTCGCATAAGAACACAATTCGTTTGATTTAAAAATAGCAAAAATGCCTTTATCGTCGTAACAAAGATTGGAATAAATATTCACATAGAACGACCTACCGCCATTATCTCCAATGATGGAGAAGTAACTGTAAGAATATGATTGCAAATATGTTATGTTCCACGGTGATGAAGATATTAAATTTTGTTTAGAGAACCAGCTGGTGAAATCATCATTTGGATTTACATTGAATTCAAATACTGCCGTTATGACATTTGCAAAGTCTTTCATTGACACTTTCATTCTTTTCGGTTTTAGATTATTCCATTCATCTAATAAAGAACTTCTAAAATTATTATTTTCGTTTGTATCAACAATGACCTGAGAGGTAGCAGCTGGATTTTTGTTATTATACGTATCGTACGCTATTACGGAGGTGCCGCTGATCAGTCTGAATAATAGAATTTCATTTCTCAATTCGGACATAACTTGTTGAAAAATTATTTTGTTTAAATAAGCCCCGGGAGCTTGAGGAACATAGCAAGATTGATTAACACTTGCAAAATATATTTTGCGAGCATTAATAGAAGAATGGGCACATTGGATCTTTTCAAAGCATCGTACTGGAAATATAAAAATAATAATATTGCATGAAATTAGAATTAATTTTTCAAAATTCATTTTTATAAGATATAAATCAAATAAAGTCTAAATGATTTATATATTTAATATGACATTTTTATTGGGCTAACTTATGATTTGCTACTTCAATATTCAGTGTGTTATAATAATAAAAATAATAATAATATATAATTAAAAATAAATAGATATCTAAGCAAATTTCTGCAATGTTTGTTCATAAAATAAAATATAAAATATTTCGATCCAAAATAGATCCTTATCACTCCATACCAAAAAGAGGCTTTCGCTCTCTTCATCTTCTATGATAAAATATTTTTTTCTAACATCTGTTCCAAAGGTTATATGAATTTAAACAAATTTAAAATATTTTAAAAACTAATAATAAAAGCTAAGATCTCCATCAAATTTATCTCTGCTAACATATCTTTTAATAATATAATAGATTTCAGATTAATTTTTTAACTATTTAAACTCTTAGATAGAAATTTCTGAAACAAAGCCCATCTGGTCAATCTTGTTTTCATTTTTTGCGGCTATGGCGCACAATTTTTGTTTTACTGTTTCGGATTGGTCGATATCCTGATTTCGGTGAGAAAAATAAATAATGCTTGTTGGAATTTAAAAATTAATTTTCGAATTATTTGATTTTTCTTGATGCTTTTTTTATTATTCGTTTTAAATAAAGAAAATGAAGGTTTTAAATAAAACAAGTTTTTGAGAACATTGGAATTATTTTTCAAAATTTTAATGAAGAGTGTTTGGACTATTTCAGTTTATTATGGATAATTATAGAATCTTTCATTTTAAATTTACATTTTCAAGTAGTTGCTATATAGCCTAAATTTTTCATGTCTGCAGTGTCAGAAATGCGAATAAAACATTACTAAATCTAAAAACAAAACAGCAGATATTTTTTAGAAATAATTATGGTTAAAAATTACCTTAGTTTTAAGCAAAATTTATTTTTCTTGCATTTACTGCAGCAAACTGATTAATTATGTCATCAAAATCAATCTGTTCAAGAATTACCCTCTTCACACTCATTAGAGTGAGATTGCTGAGTCTATCTTATCCTACTGATGGTCAAAGGTAGGAAAGGATTATTTTTAATTTACTGAAGGATTGCTCACAGCTGGCATTCGAGACAGCTATGGTAAGACTGATTTGTTTAATTTCAAATTAGCCGACTGGTCGAAAACTGTACCACCTCCGTTTTTAATATATGCCGATTTCGAATCTGTTTTACAAAAGGATAGTGTGCACCACCAAATTTATTTGCTGATTTCAGCTAGTCTTTTAATTAATAATTTTGATGGCTCAAAAACATATAAAGAATTTATAGGATTAGATTGTAGAAGATATAGCGTTATATAAGGTTTTACCGTATTACTACAAAATCCAAAGGCAACCAACGAAACAGTTAACAGTGTTACAACATCATCAATTTGAATATTGTACTCAATGTTACCTTTGTCTAAAAGACATTTTTGATCCTGTAAGGAATCATAGCCACTTTACTGGGAACACTTAGGTGCTGCTTGTGATGATTGAAATGTAAATTGGAAAATTAAAAAAGTTTTATCAACAGTATTTCATAATTTAAAGGGGTATGACATGCACTATATACTTAAGTATGGTTTGAAGTAAATTTAAAAATTGGGCTATAGATTGTATACCGATAACGACTGAAACATTTATCTCTTTAATTGTTCACTTGGGAAAAATAAGTGTTAAGTTCATCGATTCGTATCAATTTGTTAATGACTCTTTACCTAAGGCGGTTTAAACTTTGACAACTTTACCATTGACGCGATCTACTTTTACTGGAACTATTGTAAATGAAAATCGTATCTTTCCTTACAAAATTGTGTCTCTTTAAATGTTCTTCATGAAACTTATGATTTACCGCCAATATGGAAAGGAATCACTGAAGCTGAATATGAGAAAGCTCAAGTAATTTGGGATGAAACCAATTGTAGAACTTTGCTTGATTACATGAAAGTTTATTCGAAACTTGATTGTTTTCTTTTCGCTAACTTTTTTCATCAATTTTTTTCTAAATCTATAGCACACAATAGATTACAGTCATTGAATTATTTCGGTATTCCTGGAATGTATTGATCTTCTGCTTTAATGTCGTTGAATGAACAGATTGAATTGATAACTGAAAATGAAATGTTTAGTTTTTATGATGGAGGTATTAGAGGAGGTCTTTTGTAAATAAGCACTTTGTTAAAACTGATGAAAACACTGAGTTGCTTTATATAGATATTAATAATCTCTACGGTTGAACTTTAAGTTAACCTTTACCTTGGGTAGAGTTCATTTGGATACTTGATGTTTTGGATGATTTTCCTATTGCTGCTGAGAAAATGAATTCTACGGGGTCAAAGGTTGAAATGTTGTTGCTGCGAACTATCCTAAAAATAATTATGTATTTTATTGGCGAATATTTCTTGGTGTTAAGGTCGCTCATGTAAATAGAGCTTTAAGATTCAAGCAGTTTTTCTGTAACGGATTTGTGATCGTGAAAGCTTGTCTGTATGTAAAGAAGTTTTCTTACGTAAAATAAAGAATGTATAGCAGTGAATGGAAGGCTGTGACTAGGTCTTGTGGCCTATAAGTTCTTCAGAACCACGTAGCTCTGTGAGCATCCATTAATCTATAACATAAAAATAAATGGATCCTAAAATCATAGAAAAGGAAATCGCCTTATCTATGCAACAGTTAAAATGAATACTCATAAGAAAAAGATTAATCCGAACGAGCAAAGTTTGGTAAAATTAGTAATTTAAATAATTTCTTAAATAATGTAATAAATTGTTTTGTTCTAATTTGTAAAATAAGCCGGCGAGAACTTGTCGAAATAATTAAAATTCTTCATCAAATCGTAAAAATAAGGGTGAAACGCCACTTAAAAATCGAAGGATGCAATAATAATAATAATAATAATAATAATAATAATAATAATAATAATACTAATACTAATAATAATAATAATAATAATAATAATAATAATAATAATAATAATAATACTAATAATAATAATAATAATAATAATAATAATAAGAAGAAGAAGAAGAAGAATTAAAAGATAACGCCAATAAAAAACCTTTCGTACGATATATTTCGATAGCACAGCTATCATCTTCAAGTACTCAAAACCAACTAAAAATATTATGAATTAACATTTAATTTAAACAAATTATTTTTTATTAATTTAATTTTTTAATAAATAAATATTTTTAAAAATATATTTTAAATTAATTTTAAATTAATTTAAAATTTTAAAATTTTCATTTCTATTCTAATTTTTAAAAATTAATGTAATTTAAAATTTTCAATTATTTTAATAATATTAAAAAAACAAACATGATTTTTTATCATTTTTATTGTTGATGATAAAAGAGACTGTTGATAAATTGATTAAAAATCCTAAGGATCCATGTTGTGGAAAGTCTGAATGTAATTTGTCGGATGGGTGTGAATTGAGTGTTGATCTGGGTGATGGTAAAAATGGATATAAAAAAATTGAGCCTAAATATGTGTTAGTATTGCCGTACTCTGAAGGCTTTACAAATTATAAAAGGAAGTTAAGTAAACAGATGGGAAATTTAGAGTATAAGATCGTCTCTAATTCGTGATGGTACGCAATATGTTTATTAATAAATCAAAAACTCCGGTTGGATTGTGTTCGGATCTCGTTTATCAATTTACATGTAATGGGTGTAATGCCACATACATTGGAGAGACTCCGTCATCTCTGTACTCGAGTTCTAGAGCATTGTCGATTGAAGGGTTTTACCAATATTAGTGAACACAATAGAGGCTGTAAAAGTGATATAGGAATGTCTGATTTTAGAATTTTGTTGAGAAGTTTTAATAATTATTGGGAACGCGTGATATGTGAAGCATTGCTGATAAGGTCATTGGATCCAAAGATTAATGTGCAAAGTGCTGTGACTACGAATGTTTTGAATGTTTTTAAATAATTTACGTATGTTAAATCATGTTTGTTTTTTAATATTATTAAAATAATTGAAAATTTTAAATTACATTAATTTTTAAAAATTAGAATAGAAATGAAAATTTTAAAATTTTAAATTAATTTAAAATTAATTTAAAATATATTTTTAAAAATATTTATTTATTAAAAAATTAAATTAATAAAAAATAATTTGTTTAAATTAAATGTTAATTCATAATATTTTTAGTTGGTTTTGAGTACCTGAAGATGATAGCTGTGCTATCGAAATATATCGTACGAAAGGTTTTTTATTGGCGTTATCTTTTAATTAAATCGTTGCCAAATTTATTTAATTATTTATTAATAATAATAATAATAATAATAATAATAATAATAATAATAATAATAATAATAATAATAATAATAATAATAATAATAATAATAATAATAATAATAATAATAATAATAATAATAATAATAATAATAATAATAATAATAATAATAATAATAATAATAATAATAATATATCAGACAAATAAGTAACAAAATAAGCCCTTGCTGCGAAGTAACAATTATTTTTTTGAAAAAATTTCGATTATTAAATAATCCTCTTCAGTTTCATTTGGAACTCATTATACAATGAGAAAAATGCCATCTTAACTTCTGACTTTCATTAAAATTAACTTTTTTGCTTTTAGCTTGGTTTATATTTAATTTTAAAACATTTTAAACCTAAAATTTTAATGTTTTATAAAATATACAATTTAAATTTTTTTTAGAAAATTGTTTTTCCTCTTTTTTTTGCTTTTGTTTAATTTAAGGTAGGAAAGGATTATTTTTAATTTACTGAAGGTTTGCTCACAGCTGGCATTCGAGACAGATATGGTAAGATGGATTTGTAGAGCAACATGCAAAATTGGAAAAACATCTTCTCAGTCACTAACAATGAACAAAAAGAGTTCTGTAGGAGTCTTTGGTACAGATTCCTGGCGAGACTCAAAGATCATTTTGTAGTAATATATTTTCTTCAATAACTCAATTCCGTCACATCCGAATTATACACATTTCCACAGTCAATACAATGCTGACGGAGACTGTTCAGATCCTTGTAACTCAAATGTTTTTCTACATTAAATAAGAATGCGAATTTGAATTTCAAAACTTTAAGACGAGTAAACCTTGATGTCATCTCTTGCTGAAGTCGTTCTAAGATACTCTTCATAATACGAACGATTCCTTCTTGTAAAAATTCATTCTTATAAGATATAAATCAAATAAAATCTAAATTTATATATTTAATATGATATTTTTATTGTGATAACTTATGATTTGCTACTTCAATATTCATTGTGTTATAATTATAAAAATAAAAATATTATATAATTATAAATAAATGGATATGTAAGCAAATTTCTGCAATGTTTATTCATAAAATGAAATATAAAACATTTCGATCCAAAATAGATCCTTATCACTCCATAACAAAAATAGCCTTTCGCTCTCTTCATCTTCTATGATAGAATATATTTTCCAACATGTTTTAAATGTGATATGAATTTAAAAAAATTTGAAATTTGATAGAAATTTCTGATACTAAGCTTATCTGGTCAATCCTGTTTTCCTTTTTTCTCGGCTGTGTGCGCACAATTTTTTTTTCTTGTGTATGTGCATGCGTTGTTTGTTATTGGTCTGTTTCGGATTGGTCGATATCCTGATTTCGGTGAGAAAAATAAATAATGCTTGTTGGAATTTAAAAATTAATTTTCGAATTTTTAGATTTTTCTTGATGCTTATTTTATTATTCGTGTTAAATTAAGAAAATGAAAGGTTTGTGAACATTGGAATACATTTTTCAAAATTTTAATAAAGATTGTTTGGACTATTTCTGTTTAATATGGATTAAACTGGTGAATTTGTTTCTTAAAAATCTCTTATTCGATTATCAAAAGGAAAATGTTTTGAATTAACGGAAAATCTGTATGTTATAAAGATGGATATCTTTAATGAAAAAAAATTTGAATATGCGGAAATTAAAGGCTTATGGATTTTAAAAATGGTCAACCATTAGAATTACAGCAATTAGAAAGCAGTTTTTTATTTTTGACAAACTCTAACTAAATCTAGGTATGATTTTTTGCGATGGATGTTGACCCCTGAATGCTATAGTTCTTTACTTATTGACCCCGCAACAATATGTAATCTATTAGGATGTGCATATAATTTTAGAAACTAGAGAAAAGTATGAAGGGTTTGTAGATTCTAATGCATATTGAAAACTAAATGTTCACATATATAGACTGAATAAATAAATCTTAAATTGTAGTTTATAAGTTCTATTTACTCTGTTGAATTTCTGACATATTCTCTTCTTCACTATAGTATATCAAACTTTCTTAGGCAGCTCACTATTATTCCTGAATAAAAGTGATATACAATGAAGGAAAAATACAACTAATCAGTCACTAGCTAAATCTCAAATGTCAACCTCGACAAAAATCGAAATCATTTTAGTCTGAAATCCTTGAAACAAATAATACTATCCAAGGCAAATTGACTGGTGCCCAAGCGTACGAAAACAATACACTTGTAAAAATCTCCGGTTCGCTCGCAGCCGCGATGATTTATTAATTAAAAATAGAGCGCAACAATCTTCATTAAGAAATTGACCTGTAACATATTCATGATCTTGAACAGATATACTGATAATCTTTTGCAAAGTTAGCAATAAGTTTTGGTTTGTGAATTCTTCATGTTCTTCGTGACTTAGTTTCATCTTTTCGTTTTTTACAATAATTATATACAACGGATAAATTATTTCTGTGGCTATATTAATGCATGTATGAACTGAACAATATAGTTTTCACCAACAAATATTTTATTTCGGATTGGAATTTCTTGATAAAAAAGTACAAATTTAGCAGAAATATACTCCGGTATTGAATTCAATATATTTATTAGCTAGTATTGAATATCAAATTGTTTGCGCCACATTATTCTTACAAAGCCTTATGTTTGTCAAAAACAGTCTGTTTAGGGTATATACAACTTGGGTTGATATAGTGCAAGGGTGGCAAAACTTTCAAGTCTTGCGTGCGACTTTTAACTAAATTAAATCTGGCGGTCTACCAGAAAAACTATTTTCAATTGTTACCTGTAGTTATTCTATTTATTCTATTTAAATACAAAACAAATTAGAAAAAAACTTATAATACTATACTAGAATGTAAACATATCTTAATATAATCTTATTTACTGCTACTACTTGCACCTGATACGTGGCACTGCATATTATCAGTAATTTCTTCGTATTTCGGGTCATAGGAGCTTATAGCAATTCGCAAGCATGATGCCAAATGATCATCTGTCAAACAAGATCGATGTTTTGTTTTAATGCCATTCATTGAAGAAAATGCTGATTCACAAAGATAGGAGGATCCAAAAAATGCGGACATATATCTAACTACTCTCCGCAAAATTGGATATTTTTCTTCTGAAATAAGATTCCAAAAATTATCTTCGGTTGTAGCTCTTGATTTTAAGTAAATGTCGCTTTTCAACGCTATTATCTCATCTTCTAAGCAAGCTGAATCTGAATCCAGAAATTCATTAATGTGAGTAGCGATCTCCTCTGTATCAATAAAATCATTAAACGGGAATGACATGAACGTAGCAATATTTGCAATTTTAGATAAATCTGCGAAACGTGTGTTAAATTCATTTAAAAGGGTAGTAATTTGATTAGTATATTAATCGTAAAGAATTCCTGGTGCATTTTTGGATTCTTCTTTCATGTTTTTAAAATGTTTCAAATCACCCCGTTCTAGTTGACACACAAACAAGGACAGTTTTCCTTTAAACGTCTTTACTGCTATTATCATGTCAAGAATTGATTTGTGTCTCCCCTGAAGCTGTAAATTTAATTTATTCAGGTGCTCTGTAATGTCGAAAAGAAAAGCAAGATTATCAGCCAACTTTTATCCTCCAGTTCCGAATATAATTCTTCTCTTCCAGTCAAAAGTTGTTTTATTTTGGGCAAAAAATCTCTAAATAGTTTTAAAAATGTTGCACGGCTAAGCCATCTTACATCCGTTTGTAACAATAATTAATTCAGTATTTTCAATTTCACATTGTTCAAGCAAAGTTCGAAATTGACATCGTTGTAGACTTCTTGCACGTATCGAATTTACTATTTTAAACGCAATATTCATTACATAGTTAGAGTTCAACACTTTTGAGCATAAGGTTTATAACAATGATACGAATGAAAACTGGGAATTTCTTCATCATTTTTGAAAAGTGTTAGAAATCCGACATGTTTTCCAATCATATACGGAGCTCCATCCGTGCTAATTGATAGTAACTTGTGAATCGGGAAATGGGTGCGACTTATAAAAGACTTGAATAAATTCTAAATATCTTGACCCCTTGTATGTCCTTTCATTGGAAGAATAGTCAATAATTCTTCTCTGGTGGAAATATCATCAAAAACCATTCGAATGAAGATGCATAGTTGCGCAGCATCAGTGTCATGAAAAATGATTAATATAAAGATATATTGATCACCCTGAAAATAATTTGATTAAAAGTTAGTTTTCGTAAATTTAAATTTTAACAAAGAAACAATTTATTCAGTTGATTTATATAATATCATAAGTTATAATCAAAATAAAATTATAGTATTTTGTGATTTTAAATATTTTGTGATTTAATAAAGAAATAAATTACTCAAATAAATTTTTTCGAAAAAAACAATTATTTTTATAATTCCTATAATAAAATTAAAGGTGTAACCGAAAATGAGGATCTTTTGGATTTGAATGACGTTTTTGTTAAAAATTTATTTGTTTATTAAATGATTTTATTAATATTCTTTTAGATCGTAATAATAATAATGTTGAAAGAATTATTATTGAAGATACTCCAACTTCAATTAATGAAGATGTTTTTGAGGTTATATCTATCGGTAAGTTTAATATTTATTTATTTTCAAAATATAAAAAACATTTCAGATGATGATGATATGATTCCGGCAACTTACCCAATAATTATTTTGGATGATATAGTGGATAATGCCCAGACTTCTATTGATGATGACGATTCATCTGATGATAATATAGATGCGGATTTATGTTAATAATTTATTTATTTTTAAACTTTATTTAAATATATTAATTTACATTAATTATATTTTTAAAAATTTACCGAATTTAAATAAAAAGTTTTTTTTTTTGAAAATTATAAAAAGTATAAGATTTTATGAAAAGTATAAGATTTTATGGAAATTATTTAATATCAAAGAATTTATGAAGATTTTATGAAATCATGCAGAGTTGATTCTTAACTAATTCTAGGGAATGATTTCTGTGAATAATAAAAGGTCGTTTTTATTAAATTTTAGGTTAATAAATATCTATTCTTTATTAATAATAAGAAAAAAAAATAATAATAGTCTACAGTAAGCATTGAAAACGATATTCATTTTGTATTATAATAATACTTATTTATGTGATAATAATAATAATCTACAGTAAGCATGCAGCTATATTTTGAAAAAATGATACTTATTTTATATGATAATAATAATAATAATATTTTATGTGATAATAATAATAATAATAATATAATAATAATAATAATAATAATAGTCTGCAGAGGAAATATTTTGAAAATGATATTCAGTTTATATGATAATAATATTTATTTTATATGATAATAATAATAGTCTACAGTAAGCATGTAGCTATTCACCCTATAATTTGAAACATTTATTATTATACAGGTCTTTATGTTATAAACTTGCATAATAATGAATGATTCGCAAATGTTGCAATAATTATGCAAAACAAGTGCAAAGCCATGTCTAATACATTTGACTATATAAGAATTATCATTTATTATTATACAAGTCTTTATGTTATAGACTTGTATAATAATGAAAGATAACTTTATGAAATATTGTAAAATAATTATATTTTATTTTTAATACAAGTTATTTAATTTATTATTATTTTATCAGGTAAATTTTACCCAAAATATTGCATGATCTCAAAGAATCATGGTAAAATATGTCACCAAAAAATGAAACAAAACTATGTCCATAGATTTAATTGGATCAAGTTTTTTATATTTGCACTGTATGTAAAACATCCCAGCCCATAAAATACAAAGGTCTTTAAACATTCACAAAGACCATTTAGATTCATTTAAAATAAATAAAAAGGAGCTGTTTCGTAACAGTAATAAAAATAATGTAAATATTATGAATATTATAAATAATAATAATATACGGCCAACAAAAATAACTAAAAATAAAAGATCTGCTGAACATAGGACATCTAAAATACCAAATAAACTTATAAAATCGAAGTCATCGAAATCAGTGATGACGAATCAATTAATAATGTAGAGATTATAAATAATGTAGATATTGATATTATTAATAATGCAGATATTATAAATAATACAGATATTGTAAATAATGCAGATATTATAAATAATTTAGATATTGATATGATAAATAATTTGGATATTATAAATAATTTAGATATTGTAAATAATACTATTAATCAAGTTGGTAATTTAAACAGCGCAATTAAAACAATTAAATTTGATACATCAGAGGCGCGACTGATAAAAATAATGTTAACTGAGAGAATCAGTTCTAAATTAATGATTGAAATTGTAAAGATGGGCGGTGATGTTAAAATTCAATTTGCTGTTTTAATGCAGTTTGAAAAATATGGGGAAATCCACGATAATTATTTTTCAAACAACGCAGAAAAATTTTCAGATAGTTTTTTATTTGAAGGAGTTAATAAACTCAATGAAAAAATAGAAAAGTTCACCCATTTAGGCAGTGGATGGAGAGTAATCAATATTTTAGAAATAGATTTTATACTTACCAAATTTTCCCCAATTAGTCGTTTATCAGGTCATCGATATATTCAGACTCCTTCTGCTATTACATTTAAAAAAGCTATTATAAATGTTAAAAAATACCGACGATAAATGTTTCCTTTATAGTATTCTGGCAATTCTTAAAAAAGATTTAATTTTAGAAACTCGGACTAGACCTACAAAATACACCGAGTTTTTAAACGATTTAGTATATGACGAGATTATGGATTGTCCAATGAAATTAATAAATATCCCAAATTTGAAAAGAAAAATGCCAGTTTAAATTTAGCAATAAACGTCCTTTCTCTTGCCTCCTAAATGGGAGGGTGTGACGGATGATGAGTATGCGACTGCTGAATTGGTTTGGATGCAACAAAACTGTGGTAATTTGCGTGACTATATGATGCATTATTTAAAAGTTGATGTATTCCTACTCGCTGATTACTTTCAACAGATCCGTAAAAAGGCCATTGCATACAATGGTCTTGAACCTTTAACTTTCTATGGTATTCCTGGAATGTCATGGGCGTCAGCGCTTATGACATTAGATGAACCCATAGAGCTTTTACAGGACATGGAAATGTTCAATTTTTACGAGGGAGAAATACGAGGAGGGTTAACGTTTGTTAACAAACACTATGTTGCTTCTTCAGAGGACACCGAATTATTGCATATAGACATAAATAATTTTTACGGTTGGGCTCTTAGTCAATCTTTGCCGTATGCTGATTTTGTTTGGGTGTATGATGGTTTGGATGATGTATTGAATCAGTGTATGAATGTTGAGGATATTGAAACCCTTCCATATGGATATACTATGGAAGTAGATATTGATATCCTTGAGAATTTCCATGATTTTTTAAATGACTTTCCGATTGGACCGGAAAAGATGTGCCCACCAAATTCAAAAGTTGAGAAACTAATGCTCACGCATTATCCAAACAAGAATCATGTTCTTCATTCGAGGCTTCTCAGGCTTTATCTTTCGCTTGGGGCCAAGGTTTTGAATGTACATAGATGTATAAAATTTACACAGAAACCTATTTTTAAACATTATATAGATAAAAATACTGACTTGCGAGCAAATGCAGTCAGCGAGATATATAAAGATTTATTTAAAATATATAATAACAGCTTGTACGGTAAATCCGTTGAAAACCTTAAGAAGCGAATGAATTTGTGACTATGTAATTCATTTGAAAAGTTAATTACATATTCGTCAAAACCGGCATTCAGAAAAACCATCGAAGTTGATGAGAATCTGTTTGCCGCGCATCTTAATAAGGATTCAATATGTTTGGATAGGCCTAGTTACATCGGACAATCAGTACTAGATCTATCCAAACTACGGATGTATCAGTTGCAGTATGTAGAGCAGCAAAAGTATAGAACTATTTATAATTGTGATATAAATTTAATTTCCGGTGATACGGACAGCTTCCTTTTGGAGATAAAAAATTTAAAATTAGATATTTTATTAAAAGCAATGATTTCGGATGACCTTTTAGATACATCTAATTATGACCTCTCTCATCCTTTATATTCAAGACGACTAGCATCCGTTATAGGAAAGTTTAAGGATGAGAGTAAGGGGAAAAGGGTATAGTGAGTGGGTTTTCTTGCGCCCTAAATGTTATAGTTTATTGGGAAATAAGTCGAATATGAGGGCTAAGGGCGTAAAATTAGCAGGTACAAATATAAATCATCAATCATATTTAGATTGTTACAATAATAACGAAATTATATCTGTACCTCAGACTAGAATAGGGTTCCGGAATCATCAGCTTTTCACTTTTAAAAATAGTAAAATAGCGTTAAATAACTACGATGATAAGAGGGCATGGGTTGATAAAAATGTTAGTTTTGCATATGGACACTATAGAGGGCTTGATGCAATTAATAGTGGCCATAGTATTACAAGAACACAGCAATTTCAAGATATAATAAACGAAATTCTGGATCCTGAATGATCATCAATTTATCAGACGAACAAATTTTTGTATATATTTTTGTATATTTTGAATTTTGTATATTATAGAAAAAATAAAATTGTACATTTACTTATTTTATTATGTTTTTGATTATTATTAGTTGCTTTTTATATAAAGGGTTATAAAACATGTTCACAATAGTTAAATTTCGATTTTATCTGCATTATCAATGTAGGATTGAATAACATCTCGATATTTGCCAAACCTGAAATCTATATACATCCAGAATACATTTTATTTAGAAATAATATGCAACTAGATAATTTCATTATTGACTTATTGATTTATTTATTTTTTGGTAGTAATGTCACCAAGCTTGGTTTTACCAGCCTCTCCAAAGAGTAGGCACAATCCTTTCGGATAAGCTGAAACATGAGTGTTTCTGCTGTTTTTTGAGCTTCTACTATTTGTTGGTTGTACTGTGTTCCCCATGGGGATAATCCGTCGTCGCCACCACAACACTTCGTTCATAGGTTTCTGTCAATAGCCTATCGATTATTAAAAACGGTCTGATTCCATTTAATTCTGAATTCCGCTATCTTAATTTAGAAGATTAATATAATAAAAATAATAATAAATAAAAACTTGTAACAATAATAATAATAAAATATTAATAGTTAAAACATTACTTATAAAAATAAGTAATAGAATAAAAAAAAATTTTAATTTAAAAATATTATTTAATAAAACACTACTTATATGCGCTGCTCGATATCGAAAGTATGTGGAATGGGCTTTGAATAAAGCTCTTCGACAATATTACTATAGTAGAATTATTTCTTTATAATAAAAGTTTTTGTTGTATATGTCTTGGTTTTTTATTATATATTAATAATAATAATAATTAGAATGAGAATGCTTCAAAATGTTGAATTTTTATGTGACAGTATATTTTTTGTGAATCAAGAAAAATTTAATACGGTTATATAGTAATTGATAATAAATATAAATAGAGATTCTGTATTACAGAATAAAACAGTTAATTCGACAGTGCAGTGTTAAAGTGAATATAAAACTAATAAGTTCACAATTAGTTATAAATAATAATATTAGAATCGTATGTTGCAATAATTTCTAGAGACCTCAACGGCTTAGCATTTGTAGACCAAAGTTCTGCTCCGCCTGAAGAACTGACGGAATACATAATGACTGGTCCAACAAACATTGTTCCATTTGGCCAATTTTTCGCATAAGAACACAATTCGTTTGATTTAAAAATAGCAAAAATGCCTTTATCGCTGCCACAAACGTTGGAATAAACATTCACATAGAACGACCTACCGCCATTATCTCCAATGATCGAGAAGTAATTGTAAGAATATGATTGCAAATATGTTATGTTCCACGGTGATGAAGATATTAAATTTTGTTTAGAGAACCAGCTGGTGAAATCATCATTGGGATTTACATTGAATTCAAATACTGCCGTTATGACATTTGCAAAGTCTTTCATTGACACTTTCATTCTTTTCGGTTTTAGATTATTCCATTCATCTAATAAAGAACTTCTAAAATTATTATTTTCGTTTGTATCAACAATGACCTGAGAGGCAGCAGCTGGATTTTTGTTATTATACGTATCGTACGCCATTACGGAGGTGCCGCTGATCAGTCTGAATAATAGAATTTCATTTCCCAATTCGGACATAACTTGTTGAAAAATTATTTTGTTTAAATAAGCCCCGGGAGCTTGGGGAACATAGCAAGATTGATTAACACTTGCAAAATATATTTTGCGAGCATTAATAGAAGAATGGGCACATTGGATCTTTTCAAAGCATCGTACTGGAAATATAAAAATAATAATATTGCATGAAATTAGAATTAATTTTTCAAAATTCATTTTTATAAGATATAAATCAAATAAAGTCTAAATGATTTATATATTTAATATGACATTTTTATTGGGCTAACTTATGATTTGCTACTTCAATATTCAGTGTGTTATAATAATAAAAATAATAATAATATTTAATTAAAAATAAATAGATATGAATTTAATAACAAATTTAAAATATTTTAAAAACTAATAATAAACGCAAAGGTCTCCATCAAATTTATCTCCGCTAACATATCTTTTAATAATATAATAGATTTCAGATTAATTTTTTAACTATCTAAACTCTTTGATAGAAATTTCTGAAACAAAGCCCATCTGGTCAATCCTGTTTTCATTTTTTAGCGGCTATGTGCGCAGAATTTTTGTTTTTTGTGTACACCTGTTTCAGTTCATTAAAAACAAGCTCTTAAATAATACTTTTCATATTTTAAATTTTTTTTTATTAATTTTCTTTGGGTTTTTTTTAGGAATTTATGCCAATTTATGTAAATTAATGGAATTATTTTCGAATAAATGTAAGTCCGATTAATTGAAAACTGAAATTTGTTAAAATAAAATTTATTATTAAAAAGTTTCTATATTCGAATAAACTATTTCTCTGTTCCTTGGAAATTCGTTTTAGCTGCCATCTTTTTTACTTTTTGACAAATTCAAATTTTGATATTTATTGATTTTATAATCATTGATTTTATGAGGCTTTGGAAATTTCCGTTAATTTCCCAAATTTACAAAAATCTTCCCCATTTTCAATGGTATTAATGATTTGGATTTTTTATACTTTATAAAAAGTATAATTTTTAAACTTAAGTTATCGGAAAACTCATGGTTTCCCTTTTTTTAAAACTCCTTATTTGAAGGTTCTGGTTCCACTGCTCCTGGTAAATTGCAAATGAGGTAAAATTACAAGTTAAATGTTACATTGTTATTTCTTCATCTCTTCAAAAACCTAGAGTTTCGATGGATATTTTTGAAATATCTGATATGTTATAAAAATATTGTTGAGTTATAATTTTATTTGGTTCAGTAGAACTGTTTCCTTTGACTCCACGTGCTCTTTAAATGATACTGGAATAACTCAACACAGGAAAACTTTTATACGATAATAACAATTTCACAACGATTTGAATGTTACTTTTACAATACTGCAGGAATCCCCGCGGGAAGCCGCCTTTTCAATTAACTACTAAAATATTCTTAACAAGTCTGACTAGTTCTTTTTCAATTTCAGGAATCTTTTTAACTTTTCTGTTACTCGAAATTTTTCAAGATTATTTGGGTTCCTGTTGTTGATTTGAGACTCCCTTATATAGGGAATCTCTCCTCAAACAACTACTCTGATTTACGGCAATTTACATTGGACTCCCGGGAAACTAGTTAGACAATTTGCTTTTATCTTTTAGCAGCTTCGGCCGTTCCCGGATGAAGACTACGAAATAAATCACATTTGGGAATAATCAGTTCCCTTCGTAATTAAATTTATTCAAATCGGAGAACTTCTCCCTAATTTAATTTATTTGTTTTCGTCATTTTAATTAATTAATTAATTTGTATTTTTTAAATAACTTTTTGTAGGGGTCCAAAATTAATTTTATATTATTATTTTCGTACTCGTCTCGTCAATTGACATTGGTACATACCCATTTCCCCGGAAAATATTGATTTTAATTTTTTGATTATTTTTAATTAATTATTTTATTTTCGCCAATTTTTTTATTTATTATAATAATTTTTGAAAATCACCTAACCCCAACTTCATAATTTTCTCTACAACTCAAAGTAGAATTATTGGTATTTTTTTCAAAATTTTCGGCTTTAATTTAATAAAAAACAGTCTAAAACTTTACTAAAAATAGTTTTAGAGAGTTTTTATTGAACTCAACATTTCTTCATTTTGAAAGTTTGTCTGCATTATTTACTTTGTAATATGTGTTTATGTTTGAAAAACTTTTCTTCAATTTCCTTCTTTCCTATAATATACACCAAGCGAAGTTGAGATAAATTCCGCTATAATACAAGTTAAAACATAAATCAACTTATTGGAATTTATTTTTTGAGGAAATTTAATGGATTTCAGTACTTTCTGAAATGGCTGCAAAATAAGTTATTTTTTAAAGTTATAAAGTTTTAAGAGTTGAATTATGATTTTACAAGGAAATTAAATCATTATTCAAACTTATAATTATAACTTTTGATCTACAAGCTCATGTATATTATTATTAATAATTATTATGAATTTTGAGGAAATGATTTATTTTATGATAACTTATTTTTCGGAAATTATTCAAAAAAAGTGAGTTAAATTATTTTGAAGTTGTAAAAATTATTCATTGCATTAAATAATTATTTTTTATACATATTTTGAAGAAAATCTTCGAATATGTACACTAAATAATAATTGGATTTATGATTATTTTTTAAAACTTACTAATATAATTTACAATTTATGCTTTTTTTCGGATTTCAGGTTTTGTTTTTTTCGACAGAAGTATCTGAAATATTAAATTAATTTTAGTTTTAAGGGTAAATCTTATGAAGATACATCCTCATTTACTCAAAAATCCCTAGCAAAACCCTCAAAATTTAACTTAAAAGTTTTTCCGCCATTTTTCTTTCTAAAAATATCTCAAAAATGTCTATAAATTAATTTATTATAAGGGTTTTTTCAATTTCGGATGCTACATGTTAAAAGTTTACATGCATGTTTTATTATGGGTGAGCATTTTTTTATTTCTCTTTGACATTTTGTGTTTCTATAGTGTAAGGTTTGTCTCAGTGACTATTTTCAAGCAACCTCAAGATAAGTTGGTGTGTTTATATGCTATAAATTTATTGATTTTTATTTTATATTATAGGTGATTTGTCTCAACGTGGATTGGTATAAGTTTTTGTTCAGTTGAACAAATTACATGCAGACACGGTAAGTATGTATGTCCCTATATTATAACATTATTGATTTTTTCATTGTATTATAGGAGTTTTTAATGAACTGAAACAGGTGAATGTGCATGTGTTATTTGCTATCTTGGATTCAGATTGATTGATATCTTGATTTCGATGAGAAAAATAAATAATGCTTGTTGGAATTTAAAAATTAATTTTAATGAATCGTTTTAAATAAAGAAAATGAAGGTTTTAAATATAATAAGTTTTTGTGAACATTGGAATTATTTTTCAAAATTTTAATGAGTGTTTGGACTATTTCAGTTTATTATGGATAGTTATAGAATCTTTCATTTTAAATTTAAATTTTAAAGTAGTTGCTATATAGCCTAAATTTTTCATGTCTGCAGTGTCAGAAATGCGAATAAAACATTACTAAATCTAAAAACAAAACAGCAGATATTTTTTAGAAATAATTATGGTTAAAAATTACCTTAGTTTTAAGCAAAATTTATTTTTCTTGCATTTACTGCAGCAAACTGATTAATTATGTAATCAAAATAAATCTGTCCAAGAATTACACTCTCCATACTCATTAGAGTGAGATTGCTGAGTCTATATTATCCTACTGATGGTCAAAGGTAGGAAATGATTATTTTTAATTTACTGAAGGATTGCTCACAGCTGGCATTCGAGACAGCTATGGTAAGATGGATTTGTAGAGCAACATGCAAAATTGGAAAAACATCATCTCAGTTACTAACAATGAACAAAAAGAGTTCTGTAGGAGTCTGGACTCAAAGATCATTCTGTAGTAACATATTTTATTCAATAACTCAATTCCGTCAACATCTTGTTGGGGTTATACGAAAAAGCATTGTAAAATCAATAAAACAAAAAATTGTAAAAGTGCAACATTAATTAGAATGTCTGATTTTAGAATTTTGTTGAGAAGTTTTAATAGTTATTGGGAACGAGTGATATGTGAAGCATTGCTGATAAGGTCATTGGATCCAAAGATTAATGTGCAGAGTGCTGTGACTACGAATGTTTTGAATGTTTTTAAATAGTTTACGTATGTTAAATCATGTTTGTTTTTTTAATATTATTAAAATAATTGAAAATTTTAAATTACATTAATTTTTAAAAATTAGAATATAAGTAAAAAATTTAAAATTTAAAATTAATTTAAAATATATTTTTAAAAATATTTATTTATTAAAAAATTAAATTAATAAAAAATAATTTGTTTAAATTAAATGTTAATTCATAATATTTTTAGTTGTTTTTGAGTACCTGAAGATGATAGCTGTGCTATCGAAATATATCGTACGAAAGGTTTTTTATTGGCGTTATCGTTTAATTAAATCGTTGCCAAATTTATTTAATTATTTATTAATTAAAAGATTTCCATAAATACGAAAGTAGTATTGATCCGGGGAAATGGACATGATTGAACTCCAAATCGACAGACGAGTCCAGAAATAATAATATAACTTTAGTGAGGTGTTCCTAGAAAATAAACTATGACAAAAAACAAAATAATTAAAATTAATTAATTACTAATAGGAAGCCCGAGTCAATCGGAAGTTCGAGGTAATGGGAAACTCGAGAGATGACAAAAACCCGGCGTGTAAACAAAACAATAGAAAAGAGTAAATTGGCCTAAACAATATTAAATGGGCGCCACTAATCTAGGCGTAAGTAATTATTTTCTAATGTATAATTTAGTAAGGTAGCAAACGTTGTTGAGAAATGTCGATTAAGGTGGTTTGTGAGGAAGTAATTATTTTTATTAATTTAGTATGGTAGCAAATGTTGTTTACAATTGTCTGAAAACAGTCTGTGCAGGAGTATAAAAGGAAAAAGGAAAAACACGAAATAACCAAATGTCGAAGCTAACGAGTAGTCTAGTTATGTCAGTAAAAGAGTCTAAACCCAAGTAAAGTCAAACGTTATCTATTAGAAAAGGTTTTTATTTTTCCATTGGATAACCTACCTTAAGGTAATCAAATTTATTCGGTGGTTGAAGGGTGCAAACAAATCACAGAATTGTATTAACAAAACATTGAAATAAATTGAATTGAGTTGTAACTGTGGTAAAGTGCAAATAAAATTATTCTGTGTTGGGTTTATTTATTTGATTTGAAAAGGACACGAGGAATCAGAGGAACTTACTTTCAATAATATTAACCCAACAATTCGAATCATACAAATTTCCAAAGTCAATACAATGCTGACAGAGACTGTTCAGATCTTTGTAATTCAAATGTTTATCTACATCAAATAAGAATACGAATTTGAATTTCAAAACTTTAAAACGAGTAAACCTTGTGATGATATTATACAAAATGTTTGAGATAATTTCAAGGTTCTTAAA
Organism: Schmidtea mediterranea; assembly: GCA_022537955.1. Classification (NCBI taxonomy): domain Eukaryota; kingdom Metazoa; phylum Platyhelminthes; order Tricladida; family Dugesiidae; genus Schmidtea; species Schmidtea mediterranea. The sequence goes on along the minus strand of CM039679.1, from coordinate 311,640,016 downwards.
ATATTTGTTGAGATAAATCCTTTAAATATATCCCAGAGGTTAGAACTGGAGGTGGAGGTCTCTTATTCATATTATCTGACGCTGGAGTTCCCCGGTTGACTTTAAATATTTTTGATATTTGGTTATAGATGTTCGTGCAAATATGTCTTTGATTACATAAATTTGTTTTTATGTTTTATTTTATCTTGTTTTTGTTTTTATTTTCCCTGTAAATTGGCAAAATGAAAATATTATACAAATCTTTAGCGATAATTTCAAGGTCCTTAAAATATTTGTTGAGAGCAATACTTTAAAGATTTCCCAAGGGTTAGAACTGGAGGTGGATCTTTCTAATTCATAATATCTGATATTGGCATTCCCGGTAGGCAGGAAATGATAATAGCTTGAAAAGAGGCTACATTCAAAGCAAAATACAAATAATATAGAGATGGAATATCCTTATCTCACTGCAAGCAATAATATTAATGAAATATTTATCAATGTTATCAGACTTTAATTATTTCCTAAATATACTTTATAGGTAAAAATAATTTATTCCCAAATTTCCTTAACAATTATAAAATACTGAAAAAATAAAAGTTCAAGTATAATTAGCTTTCATGTCCTTCTAATTGCATAAATTCCTGACGATCTATTATTTATTTTTGCTAAAATGTATGTAAAAAATTATTTGAATTTTTTAAAGAACCCTTTTTATACAATTGTTTCAAATGAATAGTAACTCCTGTAATTAAATGAAAAAATCAAAAAAGTTATATTATAGTAATATACATACTTACCTGTGTATGTAATTAGTTCGAATGAATAATAACTTATATTATAAGAAGAAAGATATTAATTCGGTATTAGACAAATGGATTCTTCGAGCATTCTGCATGTTTTGTAACAAATTTTCAGATTTTTGATTTGAAAGTTATATAAAACTTGGTAGAAGGAATCACTTATTTTACTAGTTTATAACGTTTAAACAATCTAATTTAAACTAATAATAATAATAATAATAATAATAATAATAATAATAATAATAATAATAATAATAATAATAATAATAATAATAATAATAATAATAATAATAATAATAATAATAATAATAATAATGATAATAATAATAATAATAATAATAATAATAATAATAATAATTAAAACTATCATCTTCAGGTACGCAAAACCAACTAAAAATATTATGAATTAACATTTAATTTAAACAAATTATTTTTTATTAATTTAATTTTGTAATAAATAAATATTTAAAAAATATATTCAAATTACTTTTAACTAATTTAAAATTTTATTTATATAAATATTATAATTTTTATTTATTTTATATTTTTTAAAAAAATAATGTAATTTATAAAATCAATTATTTTAATAATATTAAAAAAAATTTTTTTTAAAAACCAAACATAAACATGATTTAACATACTCAATCTATTTAAAAACATTTCATACATTCGTAGTCACAGCACTTTGCACGTTAATCTTTGGATCCAATGACCTTATAAGCAATGCTTCACATATCACGCGTTCCCAATAATTATTAAAACTTTTCAATAAAATTCTAAAATCAGACATTCATATTTCACTTTTACAGCCTCTATTGTGCACACTAATATTGGTCAAACCCTTCAATCGATAATGCTCTAGAACTCGAGTACAGAAATGACGAGAAGTCTCTCCAATGTATGTGGCATTACACCCATTACATGTAAATTGATAAACGAGATAATAACACAATCCAATCGGAGTTTTTGATTTATTAATAAACATATTGCGTATCTTACACGAATTAGAGACGATATTGTACTCTAAATTTCCCATTACTTAACTTCCTTTTATAAGTTTGTTGAGGATACCTAAATAATAGAGTAAAATAATTAGTAAACATGTAAAATGATTGGTGGAAACAATGAGAAGTGAGTAAGATGTGGTTCTGGAGCCTCATAAAAAGAGAATGAAAAAAAAATGTTGAACAACGAGAAATGAATAAAAGAAAATCAGTAAAAACAGACAATTAAATCAAGGAAGATCATTTATAATTAACAAGTGCAGATTTTGGAAAACAAAAGCAAAAACAAAATTCGCACATCATCTCGAAAGCCTTTTCAAGATAAAGGAAGAAATATTGTTTGAAAATTCAGAAAAGGGCATCTCCAAAAATTGATTTATCTGGACAGCTGTCAGTGATCATGGTTGCCCAAAATGAATTAGCGTTAAAAGATATCAGAAATTCTATTCGACATCAGTAAGTGTTATTGGATGATGGAGTAAAAAAAGGAAGCGCAATTGAAATCATCAACACAAAAAATTAAGAGAAAAACTTGCGAAAGGCCAAAACTACGAAAGACAAAAAATTGCGAGAGACAAGAAATTTGCAGGAGACAAAGAATTGCAGAAGATAAAGAAAGACAAAAAGAAATTAAAGAGAAATTTGAAACAGAAATTAAGCAAGGTCAAAGCAAAGCGAAGCAACTAAATCAGAGTTACCGATCTCAGAAACCCACCGCAGTAGTCATATGATTGTGAAATCCAATTGATCCAAAAAGTGCTATTCTTTCAGAAGGGTCGCAATAAGCACTAAGTGTGATCGATTGATAATTCGTTGTGTCATTTTAAAGTGGAGTTAAAGTGTATTAATCAATAGAGTTTATATCGTTTAGAGTTCGTTACTGTTGTTTAAAGCACGCTTGGAGTCAGATCGACAATAATTTCTATTCGAATTCACCGACAAAACCCCAACAATTTGTAAAACCTTCAGAGTACAGCAATACTAACACATATTTAGGCTCAATTTTTTATATCCATTATTTTTGCTATTATTCAGATCAACACTCAATTCACACTCATTTGACAAATACACTCAGACTTTCCAAAACATGGATCCTTAAGAGTTTTAATAAATTTGTCAACAGTCTCTTTTATCATCAACAATAAAAATTATTTAGAATATCCATTCTTAATCAACAACTCAACCAATTTATCAACACTTTTTACCGAATTAGCAAAGTAGAAGATAAAGACCATGAACAATAAATCAATCTTTTCACCACATTTCTCTTATACTTAAATTTACAAAAGCTTTCTGGAAAATTATAAAGACCAGTATCAGTTGGTTTTCTATAAATCTCTGTCTCATAATGTTTATCTTTGCGTTAAATTAACAAATCCAAAAACGCAATTGATGACTTTCTCTCCGTTTCACATGTGAATACAGTGTTCTTATGTAAACTGTTCATAAAATGCAAAAACAGTTCTACATGTTTCTGGTTTTCAAATATAAGAAAAATATCATCCACATACCTTTTATAAACAAAGGGTTTCTCAAATTGGAAAGAAGCAATATTCTTTTCCAAACTAGCCAAAAATATTGATGCCATCGTTGGTGCTAAAGAGGAACCCAGTGGTACATTCGTAAACAAACTGCAAACCTCAAACGAAACCATAACATCATTCATACTTCGTTTTTGTAACTGTGTAATACAAGACAAAACTCAAAGCTATTCTTACATTCAAACTCTTATTGCATAATCGGTTTTAATAATTCATTTAAAAACTTTGCTATTTTATACTGGGTAGCACCAACGATTGACAAAACTGATCTTGTTTATCAATTTACATTTAAGGGGTGTAATGCCACATACATTGGAGATACTTACCGTATTTCTGTAACCGAGTTCTAGAGCATTAACGATTGAAGGGTTTGACCAATATTAGTGTGCACAATAGAGGCTGTAAAAGTGAAATATGAATGTCTGATTTTAGAATTTTGTTGAAAAGTTTTAATAATTATTGGGAACGCGTGATATGTGAAGCATTGCTTATAAGGTCATTGGATCCAAAGATTAACGTGCAAAGTGCTGTGACTACGAATGTATGGAATGTTTTTAAATAGATTGAGTATGTTAAATCATGTTTATGTATTGTTTTTAAAAGAGAATTTTTTAATATTATTAAAATAATTGATTTTATAAATTACATTATGTTTTAAAAAAATATAATATAAATAAAAATTATAATATTTATATAAATAAAATTTTAAATTAGTTAAAAGTAATTTGAATATATTTTTTAAATATTTATTTATTACAAAATTAAATTAATAAAAAATAATTTGTTTAAATTAAATGTTAATTCATAATATTTTTAGTTGGTTTTGTGTACCTGAAGATGACAGTTATGGTGTCGAAATATATCGTACGAAAAGTTTTTTATTGGCGTTATATTTTAATTAAATTGTTGCCAAATTTATTTAATTATTTATTAATAATAATAATAATAATAAAAATAATATTAATAATAATAATAATAATAAAGATAATAATAATAATAATAATAATAATAATAATAATAATAAATATAATTATAATATAAGGACTTTTTTTGTGTTTCACCTCTGATTTCTTTATAAGTGACATAATAATTAGAAATGTTTAATTAATTAATATAAAAAAATTTTTAAAGAAAAAATTTTACTTTAAATTTAATCCAATCGAAAAACTAAAAATTAAATTTTAGTGTTGGGGTACAAGACATAATTTAAACAAAAATGAGAAAAATTTGTAAATTAAAACAACATATTTAATGTCGTTTGGAAATTATCAATATGGCTCCTTTAACTTAAGCACACACAGCAAGCAGAAATCAAAAATAAAATAAAATATATTAAATAAAACAAAATAAAAACATAACAAAATTAAATAAAGCAAATATTAATTAAAATCATTGAAAAGCCTACAGATGCAGAAAGAAACTGAAGTCCACCAAATACATACTACTCTGTTCCTGATGATTCAAAATTCTTGAAAGTATTTAAAGTTTTGAAAGTTCTAAAGCCTTAAGTCCCTAAAGTTTTGGGTATTTCATGTCTAGACAGTCTCGAATACCTACCTAGCTTGAATGCTCTGAATTCTCTAAATTCTACGAATGCTCTGAATGCTCCAAGTGCTTTGAATGCATCGAATGCTCCGAGTGTTCCAAATACTTTATTGATTTATTTATTCGAAGTGGCTTTGAGTTCGAGTGGCTCGGAATGCTCGTTGGCCCGGAGTGTTCGCGTAGCTCGAGATACGTGCCAGGAAAATGTTGAATGTCAAAAGGTGAATGTCGAGCCAATGTGGTGATAATAACTAAATTTGATTATTGGAGAAATTTTATGTAAAAAACAATGAAAACAAATCAAACTTAATGTAAATCGTGTAATATATATGTGCACAAGAATTATAATTATCGACATTTAAAAACTAAAAACATTTAACAAATCATGAAGAAAATATACGAAGAAAGGTAGGAGATATACGACAGATGTTCGGAGGGGATTTATAACAACTAAGTTATAAATAACCAGACTTTCCATGGTCGAAAAAATCAGGAGAACATCATCGCCCATAATTTCAATGCCTTGGTCCGGAAACTAGACTCGACGTTGGTCTTGATGAAAACTATAATCCCAAACCCGGAGAAGATCTAATAAATCAAGTTCACTCAGCGACTTTGAAGCATGACATTACTTATGGACAATAAGATATTCGTTCTAGACAAAAAACAGATATTGATTTAATTCAAGATTTAAATGAAATTGAAGACCCAACTTTTGAAGAAACATTTTCAAGAACTATTGCAAAATCAGAAATGAAAGCTAAGATTATGTGGGCTGTAGGACACAGCATAATCGTATTAGATGGATAAATACCTAGAACCCTAGAAAATACTGCGTTAGCAAACGAACTACATATATAATATCGAAATAATAAAAAACATATTTTAAAGTCAAAGCGTTTGATAAAGATGATATTTGGTCTACTGATTTAATTGAAACTGTAAATCCACAAATTAATTAAAATTATAGATATATCTTGACTATTATCTATTTATACACCAGATATGTTTGGGCTATTTCATTACTAAATAAACAAAGCAAAACAATTAAAGAGGATTTTGAAAATTTATTTGAATCAAATCCGAATAAAGTTACTAATAAATTATACGTTGATAGTGGTAAAAATAATTCTACGACAAATTATTCCAAGAGCTTTTAGAAGAAAATGATATTAAACTCTATTCAACATTCAATAAACCAAATGAAAGAACACAAGGCCACTCACACAACCCTATTATCGGGCGATTCAATAGAAAACTTAAAAACCTAATGTATAAAAGATTTACAAGACGAAGAAATAGAATTTGGATTGATGTTATGGATGATCTAATTTATTTTGATAATAATAAAATCCATTGGATGAAAAAAAATCTCCAAAAGAAGCAAGTAAAAACCCCGAATTGATTCGTGAAATTACAAATGAGAAATGAAAATGCTTATGATAGTTTAATTGAAAAAAAATTCACTATTGGAGATCGAGTAAGAATATGCAAAGGAAAAAATAAGTTTGAGAAAGGAACAACGCATTCATGGAGGAAAAAAACAATTGTAATAAAAAAATATACGATACCAAGCCTATTACTTGTAAACTATATGATTTAAAAGGAGAAGAAATTCTAGGAAGAGTGTATCAAAGAGAATTACAATAAACTAGGTTTTGGTTTTTATTTTTCGTATAATCTATATATTATCAAAAATAGCATCTACAAAAAATCATCTAACTCTTTCTTGCGTTCCTCTAAAGTTGTGGAAGAATTTAAATATTTCTAATAATTCATGGGATTGATAAATTCTAAATCGTCAGACATCATTATTATTGTTAGATGCTGTGAAAAAATTTTCGTTTAATTGAAAATTTGTATTCATTAAAAGTTCAAAATTTATTCAAATCACAATTATATCTTCCATATTTTCGAGTATTTAAACAAAATAAACAACAGTATTTATTTTTATTTTAAAATTTAAATTCATTCAAAATATAAATTTAAATAATTTAAAATTTAATAATTTTATAATTTCATAATACTTTAAACATTTTAAAACTTAATTTTATGTCTGTTGATAATTATGACTAAATACCCTCACATCCCTCTTCTTTAAGAAACCCTTTAATCTTCTCTACGTTTTTTGAATCAATCTTCCATTGGCGACTCGTAACGAATATCGTCTATCATGTATCTTCTAAATCACTTCGTATTGTCCTTCGTATCTGTCTTTATCTTTTGATTTCGCTTCTACTTTTACTAGTACCAAATCTTCTACTTCGAACTATCTTCTAGTTATAATTTTCTCATGTGGTTTTTTCATGGCTTGATCTACCGGTTTATTAGTGTACCATCGTTCTCTATTTATTTTTCTTCCGAATATCACCTCAGCTGAACCTTTTCCAATTGTTTTTGAAACTTTACGTTCTGGGTAAATTCAGTTTCTGGCAATATGTCTGAACAACTAGTTTGAGTCCCTTCGTTTAGTGATGCGTTTACATAATCTCTTATTGTCCTGAGTTGCCTTTCAACACTTCCATTTGTATTATGGTGATACGGACTCGAAAAACATGTTGTGATTCTCATTGATTCTGTGAAATCCTTTATAATTTTTGACTTAAATTCTTTTCCACAATCTTTATGAATCTCTTTTGATGCTCCGAACTTTAAAATCCATTTATTATTTATCGTTTCCTTTATTGTGTTCTCATCTTGTTTATTCACGGCTGACAATGAAATGTACCTGCTATATTGATCAATTATTGCAATAATATACTTTTTCTTTCTAAATATGTACTTCCGTCAATGCTTTCTTCATATCTTCAAAAGCCCTTTCCCAGTTTTCTGTCCGTATTAATTTCACATTATTCTTTCCTCATAGTTTCTCCAAAGTTTGGGCTTTCTTAGCATAGTCTTTGATAAACCTTCTTTAATAATTACATATACCCAGAAAGTTCCTTAGGTTTTTTATACATTTAATTGCTTCTAATTTTGATGGATCTGTTTGTATGCCATCCTTGTTAATAATATGTCTTAAAAACTTCTCGTGAACAAAAATGTTCTCCCGTAAGTATGCGACATTTTTCTGGGTTTATTCATCAATCCTGCACTTCCAATTCTTTCTAGTACCTCATTCAGGACCGGATAATGTTGTTCTTTGTCTCTGTGAATATTAAAATATCATCCAAATAAACCACTGTCCCTTTTACGTTGCCCAATACATTTATCACTAACTCCTGAAACGTTCCTGGCTCTGCAGCTATTCAAAGAGCATCCTTTTGAAGCAATATTGACCTGTTGTTGTTGAAAATGCTGTCTTTTCTTTCGAATCTTCTTCCAGTTCTACCTGATAATAAGCATTTTCCAGATCAATTGAGGTAAAATGCTTTGCTCCTGATAGATTTAACTATAAAAAATTTAGACTCCTTTTTAAACTCTTTCTTCCAAACACCAACCAGTGGTGTATTCCATGAATGAATTACATTTCTGCATAATGCCATTTTTAAACAGATTCTGTATAGCTTCCTCAATCTTTGGTTCCAAATGAATTGGTTATCTACGTAGCTTAATATTTAATGGTCTTCCGCGTGTATCTATTTTGTGTTTCAGCAATGTTTTGCAAACGATGTCCCATTTATTCTTTATAATTTCTGTTAATACTGTTGACGATACGTAAATAATAGAGTAAAATAATTAATAAACATGTAAAATGATTGGGGGAAACAAGGATAAGTGATTAATATGTAGTTTTGGAGCTTAATAAAAAGGGAATGAAAACGAAAGGTCTAATAACGAGAAGGGATTAAGAGAAAATCAGTAAAAACAGACAATTAAATAAAAGAAGGTCATTTATAATTAACAAGTGCAAATTTAGGAAAACAAAAACAAAAGCAAAATTTGGACGTTATTTCGAAAGATCTTTCAAGATAACGGAAGAAATGTTGTTTAGGAATCCGGGAAAGGGCACATCTAAAAAATGATTTATCTGTACAGCTGTCAGTGATTTTAGAGGCCCAAAGGGAATTAGCGGTAAAAGATATCAGAAATTCTATTTGACATCAGTAAGTATTATTATTGACGGAGTATAAAATGGAAGCGCAATTGAAATGAAAGAGACAAATTGCAAAAGATAAAGAAAAACAAAAAGAAATTAAAGAGAAATTTGAAACAGAAATTAAGCAAGGTCAAAGCAACTAAATCAGAGTTAACGATCTCAGAAACCCACCGCAGTAGTCAAATGATTGTGAAATCCAATTGATCCGAAAAGTGCTATTCTTCCCGAAGAGTTGTAATAAGCACCAAATTGTTATTGATAAACAATTCTTTGTGTCATTTTAAAGTGGAGATAAAGTGTATTAATCAATAAAGTTTATATCGTTTGGAGTTCATTACTGTTGATTAAAGAAGCACGCTTGGAGTCAGATTGATAATACATCCTATTCAAATTCACCAACAAAACACCAACAATACCATATCGTTCACTTTTAATTTTTTTCTTGCTGTTTAGAATCCTTCTGTTCCTGTTATAGGCTTCCCAAATTTTGCATCAATATTACACATGTGCTCATCCCTCTGCGCCATTGTATTTGTATTCCAAATTGTTTCCACAACTCTATACCTCCAATCACTTCTAGTATTATTTGATTTACAATCGTAAATCTTACCACTTTATATACTCCCATTATTTCAACATCCATTATTACTTTGCTTTTTGTTTCCAATTCATTATCATTTGCGCATCTTAAGATACATGCGGTTTTCATAAGTTCTAAATTATTAAATTTTTTGTACTGGTTCAAGCTCATTACGTTTACTGTTGCTCCCGAATCAAGTAAGCAATCCATTTCCTAATTTTTAATTTTGATTACCACACTAGGTCTACCTTTCATTATGTCATACCTGATAAAATTCGACCTCATTTTATCTATTGCCAATATCTCCGTACTTCTCTGTTCCAAATTTCCACATCTCTCAATTTCCTCAAAGCTCTTTTTAACAAACCCTTTAAATTTGGGCGAAACTACTAAATTTTACTACAGTATTTATACTAATTTGGAAGTTACAAAACAAATTATTTATTTTTTACATGACTAAGATTCTCCTATAATTCTATAAATATTTATATTTAATTGCTGTCATATTTTAGAAATAAAAATTATCTATTTCTTTTTCTGAATGGAATTCTACTTATACTTCTAAATATTTATTTATTGCTGTCATATTCTAGATAATATTAATAATAAAATATCCCTTAGAAAATATTGATATAAAAGTTAGTAATAATAATAATAATAATAATAATAATAATATAATAACGGCAATAATAATAATTTTTTCCCCTTTTATGTTATTAAGATATGTTTGGTTTGTTCTAGAGACATTTACAATGAAAACAAAATATAATATATTATTATAGCAGAATAGGATACATTATTAATTAAAAGCAATTGTCATTATAAAATTACAATATTGTCGAAATAAAATATTGTCAATTCAATATCATGCACCATTGTTGTATTGAAATTAACAGGAACGACTGCATCGGTTGGGATTTGGATTGATTTGAGTTGAGGAGTTGGGTGGGTCTATTATCGATCAGTTGAGATTTATCTACGCCTACTCGGAGTGAATGTTAGCCCGGTATTTGTTTGGGCCTGTCCGATAGTTATTATTAAATTTGAAATACGATATTACTCGATCCATGTTATCCAATAAAAATGAATGATATTCTACGTTTTTGGAATAATAATCTAACGAAATTCAATTACAACCCTGTGCTACCTAATTCATTTGGAAATTTGATTATTGGAGATTCTGGGTTTGGTAAAAGCGTTTTGTTACTGAAAATGTTATTGTATCCTAATTTCCTGGATGATAATAATTTTATAATTTTCACTAAAAAACAATCTATAAACTAGAATTTCAATTAGTGTATCATGCATTCAAAAATATAGAAACTGTTTTAAGAAACTATTTTAAATATTTTCAAAATCCAAGATAGAATACCTCTAGATCTGAAGATTTCTGACTTATGTGAATCTTTTTGTAATAATGTACGGAATGCTTCTATCAGCACCACAATGAGCAATAAATTCTTAGATATAATTTTCTGTGAGGAATTGAATAAAACCCAGAAGAATCTTATTGTCTTTGACGATTGCGTCAACGATAAGTACCAGGAAATCATGGAGTCTTATTTCACCAGAGGAAGACACACAAATTGCTGTTTCATCTACCTCTCTCAGAATTAATTCGATTTACCGAGAAGATCCATTCGCAGAAACTCTAATTTCTTTATATTCTTTGAATTGAATAAACGAAATCGGGATAATATTTACACTGATGTATTTTCTACTTTTATGAAGAAATCGGATTTTAATAACTTCAGAAATCACTGGAGCACTCAATATAATTACATTGCATTGAACACAGAGTTCAAGGATATCCACTCTAAAATTATCTAATATAAATAGAGAATCAAAAACAGAATTAGATCAATATTCAACGGTAATTGTTTCAGACCTCCAAACATCTTATTTCACCAAGTATTTAAAAAAACTAGAAAAAGCAAATGAAATATGAAATGAAAATATGTACAATAAAAATAAAGCATTCTGTTTCTTGTTGAATCAAAGACAGTTATTAGATTCTACGAGCCCTAAAACAGATGAAATGCAAATCTTGTATTGAATAGAAATAGAAATGCTTTCCACATATATAGGAGCCAACTATTATAAGGAGACAAGCTCGGAAAGAAATTATTAATTGGAGATCATTAATTTGTTATTACTTTCGAGGGGGATAAATTTTATATTTGGAGTCCTATTTCCTCTAGAAAATACAAATTAACTAAAAGCCTCACAATAAGTATTGAAGGGAATGCTTTTGGGGTTGGAAGATCAAAATATGAATTCAGAAAAGAAAATCTAATTGTAGATTTTCAGGAAATAAAAATGTATTTAGAGGTGGTTTATGGCGCATTATATCAACACCTTGATTATTATAAGATCTTGAAAGATATTATAGAGGGTTTTCGAGGACAAAGAAACCCCAATTGAGCTATTTGAATATCTCACAAAACTTCTAGCCGCGCAAAAAGCAGAACATAATAATACGTTATGTCAATTCTATTCTAAATAAAATTCTGGCTTTGAAATTAATTACACAAGAAATAAGACAAAATAATCAAAACAACACTACTAACAAAAATAGCTAAAAATACTAAATAAAATGACTTCCTTTAATTTCGATAAACACACGAGATTCAACCATTATATTCGAAAAAAAAGATTTTGAAGTCATTATGCGCGACAAAATAAAATTATTTGGACAGGGATAATATTATTTTCTTGTGCTCGAAGAAACATTTCGTAAGGTTGTTTTTGAGAGAATAGTCACTTCATAATATTGGTAATTATTTTATTATAATTGTTCAGAACGGTTATTTAAATATTTCTGAAATGAACCCTCATCCTATTGAAATCAAAAAAAATTTCAATAGGCTAATTTTTACTATATCAGGTGATCCAAACGTTTGTCTTGAAAGATATTTCATGAATATTGATATATCATATGATAAGGGTTATAAGGGTTATGGAATAGTTTATGATTTTATTATCAAGAAAGAAGATATAAGTAAAGAGGATGTTTATTATGTTATTGGTTTATTAATGCAAATTTATAAAGCTACTATTATTGTTATTGATACTGTAATAGATAAATCAAAAAAGGTTTGTTGAACAAGAAATTAAGAACATTGATATTAAATAAATGACGAAGAAATTTTCGAAGGAGTTATATACCCCGTTTTCGTTAAGAGGAACGAACATAAAGAGAGGAACACCCTTCTATATATTCTATTTTAGATATAAACGAAACCGATGAACATTATGAATCTAATAAACATAATGAATTTAATGAATCTAATAAATCAAACTTCTCATTAACATATTTGTGATTAGCAATGTTGTATCTATTTAATATATATTTGTTTCTGATGTTGATTATTGTTCTATTCGTAATAAAAATTTTGTATATAAAGTATGTGTAAAATAAATAAAAAGGTTAATTATCTTGTTTAAATCTGTTCCATGTTTACTTAAATTTATTTTCCTCGATTGAAATGCCTTCTTTCCCTAGGGTCTATGATGTCTCACCCAGACGCCGCACAATTTTAATCCTACCACTATATACTCATGAGCAATCTCATGTTGGTACTGTATATAGCAGCTGAAAATTCATGAGCAGATGAGCTCCATTTCTATAAATACTCCTCATGATATTTTCACTTTCGGGTTCCTGACTCTTTCTATACCATTGTCTATACTAATCTATTTCTACAATTCCTATATCAATTTGTCATCGTTACTCTTTATTTATTAAGGTATCTTTCAAAATTTGGGCAACGTTCCGCCTTTATTTTATTGTAAATTCCTTGTTTCATACAAACTATAGCCTATGGTAAATGGAAATGAACGCATTATTATAATGTAATTATTTTAGTCCAACAACTCATATTTGCTTTCCAACGGTCACCACAGTTACCACCATTCTTATATCTCTATATTATCATCTCACAGATCTATGCCTAAATTTATTATTTATTTTAATTTGCACTGCGATGATTATCAAACAATTCACTTGAAAAATTGTCATAAGTTGGCTTAAAATTTGTCTAAAAAATTGTCTAAAACTTTTTGTGTCAAAAATTATGGAAATGGCTGCTGGATATATATGGTTTTCATGCCTGGGTGCGACTAATCAGAGAATTTTGAACCTTTTCCGGCTATTTTTCTGGGGGCTTTATTGCTTTTATTTCATTTTTATTATTTTATTTTTCTCACTATTTTTACCTATTTTTTGATATTATTTTATCAATTTTTCGTAAATTTTTCGTAAATTCTCTTTGATTGCTTTTCTTTTTACTATTTGATATTTAAATTTTTGGTTGCCACTTCCACTTATGTATTTTCTAAACATTCTTTTACAAGGTTTTGGTGGTTTTATGTTTTGGTTTTGTTTCTTGCTGCATCTGTAGGCTTTTCAATGATTTTAATTAATATTTGTTTTATTTAATTTTGCTATGTTTTTATTTTGCTTTATTTAATATGTTATATTTTATTTTTGATTTCTGCTTGCGGTGTTTGCTTATGTTACAGGGGCATATTGACAATTTCCAAAAAATACTCAATACTTTAGGGACTTAAGACTTTAGAACTTTCAAAACTTTCAATACTTTCAAGAATTTTGAATCATCAGGGACACAGTAGTATGTATTTGGTGGACTTAAGTCATCGACCTCTGTAAACTCTAATGTTTCTTGAGGGCAGGTGATTTTTATCTTTATTTATTTTCTTATGTTTTTAATTGGATTATTTTTTAAACAGACTTCATAATTGACAACCGTGGGAACGATAAAAATCGGTGTCAAGGATCGAGATGGCTTAAGTTCATTGAATACATACTACTAAAATAAGTGAATAACAAAATAAGCTCTTGTTGCGAAGTAATAATTATATTGTTGAAAAAAGTTTCGATTAATAATTAATCCTCTTCAGTTTCTTGGAGAATTGTATCTTCAATGAAAAAGTACCAAAAAACGTTTTGATTTTCCATTAAAATTTAATTTTTAGTTTTTCGATTGGATTAAATTTAAAATAAAATTTTTTAAATTTAAATTAAAATTTTTTTCTTTAAAAATTTTTTTATATTAATTAATTAAACATTTCTAATTTTTATGTCACTTATAAAGAAATCAAAGATAATTTTTTATATTATTATATTATTATTATTATTATTATTATTATTATTATTATTATTATTATTATTATTATTATTATTATTATTATTATTATTATTATTATTATTATTATTATTATTATTATTATTATTATTATTATTATTATTATTATCATAATTATTAGTTTAAATTAGATAGTTTACACGTTATAGACTAGTAAAATAAATGATTCCTTCTACCAAGTTTCATATAACTTTCAAATCAAAAATCTGAAAATTTGTTACAAAACATGCAGAATGCTCGAAGGATACATTTGTCTAATACCGAATTAATTTCTTTCTTCTTATAATATAAGTTGTTATTCATTCGAACAAATTGCATACTCGCACAGGTAAGTATGTATATTACTATAATATAACTTTTTTGATTTTTTCATTTAATTACAGGAGTTACTATTCATTTGAAACAAGTGTATAAAAAGGGTTCTTTAAAAAATTCAAATAATTTTTTACATACATTTTAGCAAAAATAAATAATAGATCGTCAGGAATTTATGCAATTAGAAGGACATGAAAGTCAATCATACTTGAACTTTTATTTTTTCAGTATTTTATAATTGTTAAAGCAATTTAGGAATAAATTATTTTTACCTATAAAGTATGTTTAGGAAATAATTAAAGTCTGATAACATTGATAAATATTTCATTAATATTATTGCTTGCAGTGAGATAAGGATATTCCATCTCTATATTATTTGTATTTTGCTTTGAATGTAGCCTCTTTTCAAGCTATTATTATTTCCTGCCTACCGGGAATGCCAATATCAGATATTATAAATTAGAAAGATCCACCTCCAGTTCTAACCCTTGGGAAATCTTTAAAGTATTGCTCTCAACAAATATTTTAAGGACCTTGAAATTATCGCTAAAGATTTGTATAATATTTTCATTTTGCCAGTTTACTGTGAAAATAAAAACAAAAACCAGATAAAATAAAACATAAACACAAATTTATGTAATCAAAGACATATTTGCACGAGCATCTATAACCAAATATCAAAAATATTAAAAGTCAACCGGGGAACTCCAGCGTCAGATAATATGAATAAGAGAGCTCCATCTCCAGTTCTAACCTCTGGGATATATTTAAAGGATTTATCTCAACAAATATTTTAAGAACCTTGAAATTATCGCAAACATTTTGTATAATATTTTCATTGTGCCAATTTACAATGAAAATTAAAACAAAAACAAGATAAAATAAAACATTAACGCAAATTTATGAAATCAATGATATACTTGCACGAAAATCTTTAACTATTTATAAAAAAATATAAAAGGTCAACTGGGGAATCTCAGCATCAATGGTGTAGGGAGGAGGGGCCAAACTGGGATAGTTTTCTCTTTAGAACAGTGCAGATCAGGTCAAGGTTTGCAGTTAAAAGCTTGTTTAGATATTTCTATATAGCAGCGGTTTCAAACCTTTTTGGTGCTGTAACCCCGTGATAACATTTGCCAAGTTGTGGAGACCCCAACAATAAAATTGATATGATCGCTCTTCAGTCACTGCATATTTCCAGCTAACTATTATGTTTCTGAGTTCTAAATATCTGATTTTAAATTTAAAATGATAGTAAGAAACCACTGAATAGCTCAAATTATTTTTACACGTCCATGGCAAGGTGTCACGCGACAACATTTGGGTCACGACCCACAGGTTGGGAACCGCTTGTTTATAGTATTTACATCGGACAGGTGCATCGGGTTAGCCAGTGTAGCAGCCTACATATAACTGATATTACTAAGTTTAGTTTCTTTATTGTTTCCCACGATATGGTGCTGGAGAATTAAATGATAAGGATGTAAATAATCTACATTATAACACATGGACACTAATCTCAAAACCTCATAATAGCACTGTTGAAAATACCTAAATAATAGAATAAAATAATTAATAAACATGTTAAAATGATTGGGGGAAACAATGATAATTGATTAAGATGTGGTTCTGGTGCTTAATAATAAGGGAATGAAAAAGAAATGTCGAATAACGAGAAGGGAATAAGAGAAAATCAGTAAAAACAGACAATTAAATAAAAAAAGGTCATTTATAATAAACAAGTGCAAATTTAGAAAAACAAAAACAAAAGCAAAGTTTGCACGTTATCTCGAAAGCCCTTTCAAGATAAGAGAAGGAATGTATTTTGGGAATCCGGAAAAGGGCATCTCTAAAAAATTATTTATCTGGACAGCTATCAGTGATTTTAGAGGCCCAAATGGAATTAGCGGTAAAAGATATCAGAAATTCTATTTGACATCAGTAAGTATTATTGGATGACGGAGTATAAAATGGGAGCGCAATTGGAATCAAAGAGAGAAAAAGACATTATTAGAGAAAAATTAGACTAAGAATTAAAAGGAAAAAATTACAGAAATTTAATGAAGAAAAGTATTAAAGAGAAATTTGGAGAAAACTTGAAGTTGAAATCAAGGAAAAGAGAAATTTGAAACAGGAATTAAGCGAAGTCAAAGCAAAGCAACTAAATCAGATTTACCGATCTCAGAAAACCGTCACGTAGTCAAGTGATTGTGAAATTCAATTGATCCGAAAAGAGCTATTCTTCCCGAAGAGTCGTAATAAGCACCAAATTGTGATTAATAGATAATTTTAAATTGGAGATAAAGTGTGTTAATCAATAAAGTTTATATCGTTTGGAGTTCATTACTGTTGATTAAAAGCACTTTTGGAGACAGATTGACAATACACCCTATTCAAATTCACCGAAAATCCCAACATATTTGGTGAGCCCGACGTGATCAAAATCGGTGAAATGGGATTGAAAAGAAACATTGTTTTAATCAGATTGAAGGGTTCTGAAAACTTTGTATTGAAGCTTGAATCAGAGATAAAATATTTATTGTGTTAATAAATTTGAAATTCAGATTGTGATTTGAGGAAATTTATTAAAGTGAATCGTTATAATTTACGAACCAAAAGTAAAAATGAACTTGTAATGAGTAGTGAAGACTTGCCGTTTCAATCGCTAAAGAAAATAATGATTTTGCCAGTTGTCAAAGATTGAACAATATGGAGACGATCCAGTTATTTTTTTTGATTTGATGAGCGACTATTACATGTGTGCGACAGCATATGGATGGTCCAAAGCAATTATGATTCTAACATTATATCTAAATGGAGCAGCAAATTGACAAGAAAGCGGTTGGCAATGATTGGGCCAAATTAAAATTTGTGCTGGCAGCTAAACTCATTGGAGGAGATATAAAGAGACAAATGAGTCAAAAGTTTTATAGTCGAGTCAAAATTTAAACGAAACAGTGAGCGAATTTTCCTACCATTTATCAACCTTAGCAAGTAAATCATTCCAGGACGACTCAAAACAACCAGGTCTAGCGAAACAAATGCAAGAATTAGTACAAGATCAGTTTCTGTCTGGAGTAAACAAAGAAATAAAAACAGCATTGTGTTGCTTAGATTATGATAATTTTGATGATCTTGTTAAAAAAGGCAATGAAAATTGAATTAAACTTAAAAAGTACTAAAGAGAAAGCTCATGCATTTGAAATATTTCCAGTTAAAAGAGAAATATCGATTTCACCACCGCGGAGCATTAAGGAGGCAGTAAATACACTCCAGCAATCAAGAAGTCCATCGCCAAGTTGGAGAAATGAGAATGGTATAAACAGATCAAGCGGTAAAATGCAAAGTAATGAAAGAATAAGACTCGCCCAATGTGAAAATTGTAAAAAAATAGGGCATTATACAAATCAATGTTGGTTTAGAAATGATAGCAGCAGAGCTCCAAGGAGAGTAGTTTCTAACTGGCAGAGAAATGAGATAGAAAATAATTATCGAAGAATAGCGCCTGATAAAAAGGCTAATGTTAATGATGTTTAATGTTATCACTGTGGGAAAAGGGGGCATAGTTCAAGGCATTGCTTCTCAAAATCAAGGTCAACATCCAGTTCTCCATCGCCACAACGTGATAACATGAATATAAATGGACAAATTCAATGTCATATGGCTAGATCTTGCCCAAAAAAACTCGAATAAATTTCAAAGACAAATATTAAATAAAACAATAAGATTTTAGGATAAAAGTCAATCTTCCAACAATGTAGCCTTCGTTCAACGAGACAATTTTAGAGACAAAATCAAAAGCAATGTGGAAAACCTTAATCAGAAACTGAATAGACTATTATCAAAATTTGAATCAGATGATGAAGCTGATACTGATATGGTAGACGGGGAAGAATTACCCAGTAGTGAACCCAAATCAAGCAATGATCCAAGTAGTAAATTTTGCGATGATTTACACAGTGAAATAGCACAGTATTCATTGCCAAAGTTCGACGGCTGAGTGCAGATTCAGAGGTGAATTCTCAGAGGTTGATTGAAGTCTTAGCAAAATTGATTAAGATGCCTTTGAGTTTGAGAAAAACCATAACTGTTATAAAATGTTGTGCCAAGTGTTATAAGGTAAACAAGCAAAATGTATTTAAAGACATAATGAGACTATTGGGGCAATCGCTACGAAAGCATAAATGGCTAGATCCTATAATTGTGCAAAGTAATTGGACTAGACAACACAACGTCATATTGCCAAATTGGAGCTTATGAAAAAGTAAATGAGTTAAAAAAGGAGGTTATGCATAAATGTAAAGGTTGGAGAATAGAACTTGAATTTATGGAGCAAAGGTTAGAGGATGATGATTATATGATCGATTGTGGAATAATCCCTGGAGTGGAAAACCAAATATAAATCCTGAATATAATTGAAACTAAAGAAACAGCTAAAATGATTTCGATGAAACTAAAAGTGATTTATTAAAAATTGTGATTAATGGAAATACAGTTGAGGTTAATGATAAATTAGATTTAATTTTAAATTCAGAATTTGACGTGGAAAAATTAAAGCTTTTAGACTGTATTTGACGTTATTTGAGTTATGAAACTGGTTTTGGAGAAACAATAAAAACTGTTATTCGGAAATTTAGACAAGAATTTAGAGAACAAGGCATTTATATTGAACCATTTGTGATATTATTAACGATAAATGATCGTGGTGTAGAATATAAAGATGAACGTTGGTGTACAAAAGTGGCTAAATTGCAACGGAGAGCAGCAGAAATCATGGGTAATAACGGATCCATTGTGTTGATTTACAATGGTTTTGAGTTAGATGATGACGAATATTTATTCGATTGTGGCTGTGTACCACGAAAGCTTGATGAAAATGGGTATTTCACGGACGAGGAACCTTTAACAAATTTTATTAATGAGATAATTGCCGTTAAACAATTATATTGTAGCGAATCAACAAATTAGAGTAAATTTGAGTGGCCAAATTTTAATTATGAAACGAAGAGTAGGAATGATGAAGTGCGTGAGAAAAGTGAAATGACCAAAGATGAGGTAGAAAACGACATTGCACCAAACATAGAAGAAAGTGCAACAAAAACAGAAGTTAAAAGTGAGGTTTGTGCAACAGAGACAGCGACTGATGAAGCAAAAGTGGAACAGTGTAAGAGTTCATATGAAATAAAATGCGAAATAGTACAGAAACTCCAAGAAGAGAGAAGGCAGATTAGTTTGAGTAAAACGAAAGGAATTCTAAAGTCCTTAGCTAGTGAACTGTATATTAAACCAGCATTACGAGAACAAAATGAAATATGTATTCAAAAAATGGCAAAAAATTAAAGAAATACTCCATATTGTGCTGGAATATGCGAAAGAAAATATGGAATTTTGTGATAAAGATATGATATTGAGTATGATAAAAGATGAAATAGATAAAGAAACTGTACTGACAATTATGAGTTATATTTATTTAGAAATTGGACCATATCTTTGTTTAAATAATGATAAAGAAGAAGAGATAATTGAAGCGGCAACCAATGTTCTGAATAAACATGTTGGTAGCTGGGATAAGTGAAAACGAAGGTTGAGAAAAGTTAATAAAAAACCAAACTAAACAAACAGAGGAAACAAATGAAAAGTGTGGAATCGCAATGAGAAGAATACCAATAAAAATTCCGTTTATAATGTTTATAATATTGACGTTATGTGGAATTGTAACCCAAAAAACGTCATTAGTTGCATATGATTGCTATCAAACAGAATTGGGGAAGATTTATTCCTTGGTAGATATGGCAGAATGTCCCGACGGGTATCCGATGAAACTCAAAATAAAAAATGAAAAGAAGTATTATGTTTATCAGGAATCGGGCTTTCGACGTTCAACAGTACGAGAATATAGTGTTAAAAGAACAAGTTTCATATTTTATTGCGGAAAGTGGAGTCATACGTCATTAATCAAGATTTATGCGATTCCAAGACCAGTAGATATAAATCCAGAAAATTGTGTAGCCGCATTTCAACAGGAGAACTTAAAATTAGCTCAGAAATCAGATTAAAAGCCAAGTTAAATCACGCAGTACGAGAAAAATTATTGAAAGAGGGGAGTAATGAAAGCTAATGGGGATTGTGTGGGAAAATCTTACAAAATGAATATAAAAATTATCGATAAAGTTGTTGTTATGGAAGAATATTTAACGGGAGTTGAGAGAATTCAAGGGAGCTTTTGATGATGACACAGGTAAGTTACAAACTCATCCATTTTGTAATATGAGGCAAACGAGTTGTCAAACAGGAGAATCAATCCTTATGTATGAAGTGAAAACCAATCTGTGCAATTTAGTACATCTAAGAACAATGAGTTTTAACGAAATTTTTGGAGAACGATTGAGAGAAGAGTCGGAAAATTTAAACGCGAAAGCAATAGTAAATGTAACACTTAGAATTACTCCTTTAATAACAAGAAAAACTACAGTAGTGTTGATATCAACATTGCTAGATGATGGTATGAGATTCATTCAGAAAAACATTGTTAACAAATGTGGCCAAACTGCGTATGAAAACAATTATAAAGGAATTTATGTATCGACGAAAAACAGTGAAGAAGCCCAAATTCGAATACATAGCATGGATATCAAATTAACGAATTATTTCAATAATCAGATGGATTATCTATTTCACTATAAATAAATAATTAAATAAATTTGGCAACGATTTAATTAAAAGAAAACGCAAATAAAAAACTTTTCGTATGATATATTTCGATAGCATAACTATCATCTTCAGGTACTCAAAACCAACTAATAATATTATGAATTAACATTTAATTTAAACAAATTATTTTTTATTAATTTAATTTTGTAATAAATAAATATTTATAAAATATATTCAATTCACTTTTAATTAATTTAAAATTTTAAAATTTTCACTTATATCATAATTTTTAAAAAATTAATGTAATTTAAAATTTTCAATTATTTTAATAATATTAAAAAACCAAACATGATTTAACATACGTAAACTATTTAAAAACATTCAAAACATTCGTAGTCACAGCACTTTGCACATTAATCTTTGGATCCAATGACCGTATCAGCAATGCTTCACATATCACGCGTTCCCAATAATTATTAAAATTTCTCAACAAAATTCTAAAATCGAACATTCCTATTTCACTTTTACAACCTCTATTGTGCTCACTAATATTGGTCAAACCCTTCAATCGACAATGCTCTAGAACTCGAGTACAGAGATGACGGGAAGTCTCTCCAATGTATGTGGCATTACACCCATTACATGTAAATTGATAAACGAGATCAGAACGCAATCCAATTGGAGTTTTTTGATTTATTAATAAACATATTGCGTACCTTACACGAATTAAAGACGATATTATATTTTAAATTTCCCATCTGTTTACTTAACTTCCTTTTATAATTTGTAAAACCTTCAGAGTACGGCAATACTAACACATATTTAGGCTCAATTTTTTTTATAGCCATTTTTACTATTATTTAGATCAACACTCAATTCACACCTATTTGACAAATTACACTCAGACTTTCCAAAACATGGATCCTTAGGATTTTTAATCAATTTATCAACAGTCTCATTTATCATCAACAATAAAAATGATTTAGAACATCCATTCTTTATCAACAACTCAACCAATTTATCAACACTTTTTTCCGAATTAGCAAAAGTAGAAGATAAAGACCATGAACGATAAATCAATCCTTTCACCATATTTCTCTTATACTTAAATTCACAAAAGCTTTCTGGAGAAGTATAAAGACCAGTATCAGTTGGTTTTTTTAAATCTCTGTCTCATACTGTTTATCTTTGCGTTGAATTAACAAATTTAAAAACGCAATTGATGACTTTCTCTCCATTTCACATGTGAATACAATGTTTTATGTAAACTGTTCATAAAATGCAAAAACGGTTCTACAGGTTTCTGGTTTTCAAATTTATTTGTTGATACCATTCATTATTGAAAAGAAAATTGAGATTTGAAGTAGCAAATTCAAGAAGTTTACGAAATGCCCTTCTATCCAAAATGTGATGTTCCGAATCATTTTCATCCACAACGCACAGCATAAGTCAATCGTCTCAACCGTGGTACATTCGTAAACAAACTACAAACATCAAACAAAACCATAACATCATTCATACTTCGTTTTTGTAGCTTTGCAATACAAGATACAAACTCAAAGCTATCCTTACATTCAAACTCTGATCGCATTAACGGTTTTAATAATCCATCTAAAAACTTTGCTATTTTATACTGGCAGTACCAACCATCGACAAAACTGGTTTTATAGGTACACCATGTTTATGGATTTTTGAAAGCCCATATAGTTTAGCTGGCTGCAATCCTATTGGACGACCTACCTACCTCTTCATCAATAAGCTTCTTCTCAATAAAACCATTTAACATTTTTTGCACAAACTTTTCATTCTTAAGAGGAGGCAATTTCACAAACTGAGGAGAATTGAACAAATCATTCAACTTATTTACATACACATCATGGTCAAGAATAACTATCCCATTTCCTTTGTCAAACTTACAGATATTTATATTTTTTTAGCTAGGTTTTTTAAAGTCATAAAATCCCTAATATTCTGCTTTTTGTTTTTATCGATATACTCCATCGTACTTGCACTTAACGAGCTCTTGCACTTAAAGGCATTAAAAATTGAGCCTAAATATGTGTTAGTATTGCCGTACTCTGAAGGTTTTACAAATTATAAAAGGAAGTTAAGTAAACAGATGGGAAATTTAGAATATAATATCGTCTCTAATTCGTGTAAGGTACGCAATATGTTTATTAATAAATCAAAAACTCCAATTGGATTGTGTTCTGATCTCGTTTATCAATTTACATGTAATGGGTGTAATGCCACATACATTGGAGAGACTTCCCGTCATCTCTGTACTCGAGTTCTAGAGCATTGTCGATTGAAGGGTTTGACCAATATTAGTGAGCACAATAGAGGTTGAAAGTGAAATAGGAATGTCTGATTTTAGAATTTTGTTGAGAAGTTTTAATAATTATTGGGAACGCGTGATATGTGAAGCATTGCTGATACGGTCATTGGATCCAAAGATTAATGTGCAAAGTGCTGTGACTACGAATGTTTTGAATGTTTTTAAATAGTTTACGTATGTTAAATCATGTTTGTTTTTTTAATATTATTAAAATAATTGAAAATTTTAAATTACATTAATTTTTTAAAAATTATGATATAAGTGAAAATTTTAAAATTTTAAATTAATTAAAAGTGAATTGAATATATTTTATAAATATTTATTTATTACAAAATTAAATTAATAAAAAATAATTTGTTTAAATTAAATGTTAATTCATAATATTACTAGTTGGTTTTGAGTACCTGAAGATGATAGTTATGCTATCGAAATATTTCACTATAGTCAAAGTATCATGTAAAATATATATGGAGAAATGATAATAAATGATTGCCAGTTAAATAAAGAAATACTCCGAAACAGAATAGCTATGGCAATTACAAATCCAAATCTAGTAGCGCCTATGTTATTTTCAGAAAATGGTGTATTTGCAAGGATATTTGGCGAAGCATTGTATAGTTATAAATGTAAAGAAATCTCTGTTCAGATTATAAAATACGAGCAGTGTACAAATGAATTGCCTGTAAGTGTCAATAGGAAATTGAGATTTATGGAGCCAATAAATCGAATATTAATAGATGAAGATACAAAACCCAAGCTATTAAAGTGTAAAAGGTTATTGGCACCATTATATCGGTTAACCTCAGATTCATGGATATTCTTGTCAGATCATAAAGAGGTGAGAACTCCAGAGAGATTAGAGTTGACAAAACTTGAATATTTAATACATTTAACATCATTAAATAAAAACTAGCTCAAATTGGACTGTATTCTCAAGACGATGTTGAAGAAGTACGAATAAATTTGTTATTTCCGTCAAAAAAGGAAAGAGTAATTACCAAGATGATTGATACTATATTACCAGAAGGTGAAGGAAAGGTAAATTATGATTATTTAATTGACGCCAGATCACTATAAAAAAGCCACGTATAACACTATGAAAAAGAGTTAGGGTAAATTCATATTTATGGGACAAGCTTATGCAGGTTTAATTGGAATATATGTTATTATTATGCTCAAAGTTATGATATCTCAAATATTGACTACTCGCTAATTATATATTATTTCAGGATGGTCATGGAAATTGATTATTGGATGCATACCCTTCTCGCAAGATTCATAATTACGAATCATCAATAAAAAGAAATGGGAAAAGTAAAATCGAAATTAAAAAACAGACGAAGTAACGCTGACTCAAGCTCAGCCAATGAAAGTGGAAACGGAGGGGATGACAATGACATGACCACCATTGTACTACTATAAAGGAAACACAGGGAAAGCACTCTAATATAAACTAAAACTAAAATCGGTAAATGTTGATCCATCAAAAGTGAATGAAACCGATACATTTAGTCAGATATGCATTCCTAAAACATTTCTTCCAACAGCACCAATTTATCCGGTTGAAAACTAAAATAGATGAAGCCAATTAGGAATATTGAATTACTGGTTGAGCGAGTTGAGCCATCAAGCGCAGATAACGAGGGTAAAACATGCTTGGATTGCTAGGAAATTATGTTTTGATGACGTTTGGGACAAGAGGAAGGCAACCTAGAATGTGGATATAATTAAATAAGCATTGGGTTGAAGCCCTGATCGATTCCGGCTCAAGTTATACAATAGAATCAGATAAAGTATTGAATTCCTACGAAAAAGATCAAATACAAAGCACCAAGGAGATTGTAAGGTCTCTGGCAAAAAAAAGTTGAGTATCATTGGCAGATTAACGTAAACTTAATTATCGGAAATATAGAAGTTGGCCATGATGTGTTAGTGATGAGAAAAACCCCAATACAGTGTTAATTGGGAAATGACGTCTTGGAGCAACTGGAAGAGATTTCTCTTGATTTAAAAACCTGAAATTCAATTGCATGAAAACTGGTAAAGTTATTCATGAAGTTGGAGATGTATTTTTAAACCACACATTAACAGTACCACCGCAATGAACAGATTAAAACGTTAATAGCGAAATATGATATTCCCAATGTGTGATGAAATAGTAAAAGTGCAAAATCAGCTAATTCCTGTTCATATTACTAACGTTAATGATAAAACAGTATCACTAAAACCGAAAACAAAATTGGGAAAATTAACGAAGATATTAAAAATTGGAAGTAAAAAGTTACCAAAAAATAATAAAATATATAAAGAAAGATTTGTCGGAAGAGCAAATAAAACTATTACCCAAATTATTGATAAAATATCTAGATATTTTCTCGAAACACAGTATGATTTGGACGTGACTTCAATAATAGAACACAAAATCCAATTAATAGATGAAACTCCAATTAAGTTACGACCATATAGAATTCCATATGCACATCAAGATGAGAGTGATAGACAAATAAAAGCCATGAAAGAATATAATATCATCAGAGACAGTTTTTCACCATTCTCATCATCCATTGTAGTTGTAAAGAAAAAAGATGGCGAATTAAAATTTTGTGTTAATTATCGAAAATTGAACCAAGTTACGAGAAAAGATACATATCCAATTCCAGTTTCTCAAGAATTTTTTGAACGAATGGGAGAATCACAGTATTTTACTGTTATTGATTTAAACAATGGTTATAATCAGTTCAAAGTCAAGGAGGAAGATGAAGGGAAAACCACGTTTTCGGATGGAAAAGGTTTGTATGAATTTAATGTTTTACCCTTTGGTTTAACAGGTGCTCCAGCAACATTTCAAAGGGGCATGAATTTCGTGTTGCGAGATATTCCACATGCATTAGTTTATATCGATGATATTATAATATTTTCAAGCTATTTTAATGACCATATGAGAGATGTAGAAATTGTGTTCAAACGACTTAGTGAAGCGAATCTGAAAATCAAACCCTCAAAGTGCGAATGGGGAAAATCGGAAGTAACGTATGTTGGACATATTATATCATGAAGAGGTCTTCAACCAAATCCAGATAATGTAAAGAAAATTCAAAACTAACCAACTCCTAAAAATGTCTATGATGTTAGACAATTCCTTGGATTAGCAAGCTATAATCGAAAATTTATTAAAATCTTTGCACATATTGCCCAGCCACTGACAATGTTATTAAAGAAAACTACAAAATTTGTGTGGGGACAAGCCCAACAAAATGCATTTGATACCTTCAAACAAAAGTTGATAATAAACCCATTATTAAGATATCCAGATTTTACGAAAACATTTATGGTAATGACAGATGCAAGCACTAAGAGCAATATTGGGACAACAAGTTGAAGATGAAAAGGATCACGTAATCGCATATGCAAGTCGATCATTAAAAATATTTAAAATTGTGGGGTTTTTGGGGATGACGTCAGTGTCATTGACCCCATATGAAAATTGATGTCTTTCCCCCAATGGTTACCCGTTGCCAAGCAACGATGGTATGCAACCACTGGTTATGGAATCGCCAAAGGTGAGCGCCATATAGGAACTGCTAAGGCCATATCCCATAGTGGGTTCAACGCACCATCAATAGAAGGTGTGTGCGATTTCTATTTCTGGTCCCTTTCACTTAGAGGTACGATTAGTTAACTCTCCCTCTCTGATTGAATTTTTATTATCTTGCATAACTTATTCTTAGCCATAATTAATAAATTTAATAAGCGTGTAGACATTTCAACTAAAACATTTATTTGTTATGACATCTTCTCATCTTGGTTGCTCCGTCGATCTCATCGCTCGTCGTCTCGCTCGTTCGATTTTCCCTGGACGAATTTTAGGTGGTTTTACCGCCGGTTTGGTTGCGTTTGTCGAGTCACGATACGCCAGCTGGGCCGGTGCAAAAACTAGGGGATATGTGACCGCTTGGCGTTCTTGGCAGGCCGTTAGCGCCACCTCTAGTCAGCGAATCTGCGTCTTCATGGCCTGCATCAATCGCTTCTCTTCAGCCCATCCACGCTGGGCGGCGGTTACTCGTTGATACAGGATTTTTACTTTAGATGGCTCCACCCACGTTGATTTTACGTGATGGATTTCTCGAGTTAATTCTAACATCTGTCGGTGGAGATCTGTATTCTCCTTTCGGGCACTTTTTAGAGCCGCACTCAATATCACACCAGAATCCATCTCTACCATAAAACAGCCAATAATAGATTCAGTTGATTAATATAGAATTAATTTATCATTAATTTAGTGTTTCCAATGCGTAAAAAAGAAAAATCTACGCTCCATCGTAATCTCTTTGTCTTCAAGAGAATGTGAAGCACGGCCTTGGGTTCTCGCATTGCATTGTCTATTGAAATTAGTGTTACAACTCAATGTGATTGACTAAAATTGTCTACACCAGCCAATCTATTTATATTCCCTCGCCTACTGTGCAAGTGTGCCCATGTTTGTGATCAAGTTGGTGTGCGTATCATATTCATTCTAATCAGTAATTTCTTGCTGACATGGGACTTATTGATCTGGAATCAAATGGTTGTTTTCTCATCACGTGTTATATTCAATTTAATGTATTTCATTATATCGATCTGAGATTAATTTAGTTGTTGGTTAGAGACGTTTCATATTTGATTTAATGCATTTCATTATATCGATCTGAATATCGGAATTATTTTCTTTGACATTTCGTTTGATTATTTTCCGCAATTTTGGATCTCTCATTATCGGAGGCAATTCAAGTAACTGGTTTAATTAACTTTCCCTAAATAACTGTTCCAGATTTCAGCTTCTCACTACTTAACTACCAACTTTCTGCCTAAGTGGATGCCGAGGGTTTCTGATGTCGCAGGATTCCTACAGATTTCTCTATTTATTCATCGTAGAGTCGATCACGAGTGATTCGTGGCCTATTGTGATAATTTTTGTGCAATTAATATATGCGACTCATGATTCGTTTCTTTTCCTCTCGATTCATTACTGTATCTACCGACTGAAAATGAATATTGACTACGTTAATCCTTGATGCAACATAATTCCTATTTGATTATCTATGTAACTGAGATCCCATTTAATTATTCTGATCACTTTTATTGATGGAAAATCTGACTCCATTTACGACAATCTAGGTTTGTGGTTTTTTTCTACTCTTTGGTGGAGTGTTGAATTGATTAATAAAATTGGGTTGACTTTTTTAAGGGTGATTTTTACGTTCAGTTCATGAGGGAGGCTACGCTCTTCTTTTATTACTAGATTATGGTCAAGTATGAAAGGTTTTGGGTGGATTTGTTACATGGAGAAAGATTTTTAGTGTTTGGGAGAAATCTCAATTTACAGATAATGGTTAACTAATGATAATAAAGATATTGTCGATAGTACTGCTACTAATTACGTCATATATTTAGTTCGATTGGCTGGCAATGAATTTACTAACTGAAAATCGTTTATGCCCTTATCATTTTCGTTCATAGTTTATCCTCTTGTTGGTTTCTTATATCTGCGGTTCGGATTTATGCCAGTTAAATATTCGGGTAGTTAGTTCTAATTATACGTTATCATAATTTTATTTTTTTAATTCAAGATATTTAAAACATAATAACGATTTTCGATTTCACTTCCCCAATTCCTCCCTTTCAATTTGATCTTAGGATGATTGTGTTCATATTATAATTTTAAGAGTGCTCACCGAGCTACTCAGTGTTTTATGATTTTTAGCCCTTATGTGAATTGAATTTTTGGTCGAAATTATAGGAAAATTGGCGGTGGAGGAGCAGCCAAAAGACTACTTCCCCTCCTCCCAATTTCCCCTATGACGGTTGTGATTTGACGTTTGGGCCCTGTGTTATTCACGCCGGAACCTTCGCGGGCACAGGCTATTGGCAGATAAACTGCACTTACACAGCCTGAATTGTGTGTAGATTTTATTCACTTGAGATGCGTGAGCGGCTGTGGGCCGGAAAAATTTCGACTTGGATAGAATTCAATTATTATTTGAAACGTTTATTTTTCATATAATACACCATAGTTGACATAATCATTAGTTGTAAATCATACTTCTCTCCCCACGCCGACGTCCAAGCAGAGCTCCTTCGAGGTTGCAAGGATGCGACGTGGAAATAGTTCCCGAACATTCCTTTACTCACATTTTCAAACTTTTGTTGAATCGATTAAGACTGGTTAAAACGGTTCAAGTTTTTCAAGAACTGATTAAATTGCTTTTAGTTAAAAAATCCGATTAAAATTATGTGAAAATGAATCGGTATATATACCTATTGTACGACCCCAACCTTGCGTGTTAATTTTGATTTAGTAAAACAAAATTTGACCTTGTGATTTTCTAGTATATTCTATTCTTAATTTTATTATTTTGTAATTTAATTTGACAATTTTTCTTTTGAATTTTTTAATTGAATTGTTTCCAATTCAAATTATTTGATTTTTATTCCATTTTCATGAATTTTCGCATTTTTTGGTAAATTGTCAAATTTCGGTCAAATTGTTATGTTTTCGTGTTATTTTTATGTTTATTTCGTGTGGATCTTGTTGAACTTGTTATTATTTTATTTTACTTTTATGTTTCTTGATTTTATGTTTAATTGTTCTCTTTCTCATATTTTAACAGGGTTAGTTGGAGTTTTATGGGTCTGATTTTAAATCTGCATGTTGTATTTGATTGTGTGTTACCGATTCATTTAAACAATCTCAAGGCTTTTTGTGTTCTGGCCCAACAAATATTTTCTAATTATGCAAAAACTATTACCCCGCCATTCGTAATTTATGCGGATTTTGAGTCAATTTTACCACTGGATATAAAGCATCATCAAATACACATGCCAATAGCAGCAGGTCTACTATTAATTAATAACTATACATATACAAAACAATATTATAATTTCATTGGCAATGATTGCGTTTTGACGTTTTTGAAATAGATTGATGAAATCGATCTTTCGATTGTCTTGCCATATTACGAGGTTCATTTTCAAAAAACTATAGTACCACTTTCTTTCAATGAGAAACAGGAGTTCAAGGAATGTCGATCTTGTTATTTCTGTAAAATGTTTATTAGGGATAAAGTTAAGGATCATTGTCATTTTTCAGGTAAGTATTTAGGGGCTGCTTGTAGGAAGTGTAATGTTTCTCGATGAATCCAGAAACAATTACCTGTAGTTTTTTACAATTTGAGGGTATATTGATCTCCATCATGTTTTAAAGTATGGTTTAACTAATTTTTCTTCTTGGGAATTAAATATTATTCCGACCCCTACTGAAAAGTTTATCTCCCTCATCGCGTACATTAATAAATTGCCTGTTCGTTTTATAGGTAGCATGCAATTTGTTAATTCATCTTTAGCAAAACCTGTTAAAATACTTATTGATTTGCCTTTAACTGATTCTGTTTTTGATGGTGCAATTGCTAGAGCCAAGACTATTTTTCCCTATAAATTTGCGATATCTCTTGAGGTTTTTGAATCGACTACTGAATTGCCTTCTAATTGGGGTTCTGTATCTGCTGATGAATACGCTACATCCCAACATATTTGGACACAGCAAAATTGCGAGACAATGTTAGATTATATGTTAACCTGCTTAAAATTAGACATATTTTTTCTTTTGGATTATTTTCAGCTAATTCGCGCAAAACTAATTGCTTATGATAGTCTAGAACCCCTTAATTTTTATGGAATTCCTCGTATGTCATGGATGTCAGCTCTCATGACATTGCAGGAACCCATAGAACTTCTGCAGGACATGGAAACGTTTAATTTCTACAATGGAGGAATACGGGGTGGGTTAACATTTGTTAACAAACATTATGTCGCAAGTTCTGAGGATACAGAACTCTTGTATATAGATATAAATAATTTGTATGGTTGGGCTCTTAGCCAAACTCTTCCGTATGCATATTTTGTTTGGGTGTATGATGAGAAGTTGATGCTCACACATTGGCCTAAGAAGAACCATGTTCTTCATTGGCGACTTCTCAAGCTTTATCTTTCTCTCGGTGTGAAGGTTGTTAAAATTCATCGCGCAATTAAATTTAATCAATATTTCAGGCTATATTTCATGCATACATAGACAAAAACACAAAATTAAGACCTCAAAGTACTAGCGAGCTATATAGGGACTTGTTTAAACTTTATAATAATAGTTTGTATGGAATTTGAGGCTATGCAATTCTGATGAAAAGATGATTGTGTATGTCTCAAAACCGATTATCAGAAAATCTATCGTAATTGATGATAATCTGATTGCTGCTTATCTGAATAAGGATTCGATATGTTTAGACAGGCCTAGTTACTTCGGACAATCAGTTCTAGACCTGTCTAAACTTAGAATGTACGAGCTACAATATATGGATTTAGCGAAATACCGTACTCAATTTAATTGTGAGATAAATATCGTTGCCGGCGACACGGATTCATTTTTCCTTGAAATTAAGCACTTTAGGCTAGGCACTCTTTTGCCGGCAATGATAAGAGACAACCTTTTAGATACGTCCAATTGTACTCAAGAAAATTTTACTCTGTAGTAGGAAAATTTAAAGATGAGAGTAAGTGTCTTGGGTATGAGGAATGAGTTTTTTAAGACCCAAGTGCTATAGTCTTTTAGGTACTAAAGATACAATGAGGGATAAGGGGGTGAAGTTTTTGGGGACAGAGATTGAGCACCAGTCACATTTAGATTGTTTTAATAATGAAACAATATTCACGGTGCCTCAAACTAGGATAGGGACGCTGAACCACCAATTGTCTACATTTAAGAAGAGTAAAATTGCACTTACCGATAAAAATGATAAGCGTAATTGGGTGGGTTGAAATTCCAGTATCACATTTTGCCATTTTTTAAGAATCGATGTCATTGATGATGATCTAGTATCGCACTATTTCCAATTCATTTGCACACTTATCTCTTGGGATCGTTGATTTTTCTGGTAGTCTCGCCATTGTTTTCTCACATTAATAAGTGTACATCGCTTCTCCCACTATTCTTTCAAAATGTCCTTTTTGCAGAGGTAATAACGGAATTGCATTATCTGGATTTGTGATTGACATAGCTAATTTTGTTCTCAATATTTCTCTATTTAGATAAAGGTTTTCTATTGATGTTAATCCACGATGTAACAAAAAATCTATTTTATTGTTTACATATCAATACAGTTTTATCTCTTTATCTCCCAACTTCTCTCTTGCGTTTGGTATGGTTTTCTGTGACAGGAAGATGCCTTTGTAGTTTGTGCTAATTACCATTTGGTCACATTTACTCACTGTACTTTTATTTATAAATCTCATTCCCACATCGCTATCTTTAGATACCACCACGCTCGGGTGTCCTCTGATTTTAGCTTTGAAGTTATTATTCGTCTTGTAATGTTTCGAGTTGAAAAATCAATTCTCTCATAGCTTCGTCCTCTTGTTCTCTTACAGGTTCTCGATATACTTTTCCTTGGATTTCCTCAAAAATTGCTGTTTTTAATATTGTTAGTCGACATTCTTTTACAACTGCGTTATACGTCAACATTGACATTCTGGTATAACATGATCTATCCGAAGTGAGACAATTTGGGTATTTTTTCATTGCTTGAGTATCCGGATCGAAATATCCTTGATATTGTTCCAGTTTCGTTTGGTAGCTTTCAATCACTATTACTCCTTTTACTAACTCACCGGGTAACGTATATTCTTCTCCTTGACATGATCCATCTAATCCTTTTATTCGTCCTGCTGTATATACTCTCGTAGTTTTTATCTTTCCGGCTTCTGCGGCTATCTCGATTTTGTTATAAAGTACAATTTTCCCATTTTGAAATCCGTCTTCTCACTGCTCTCTCGTTACTATTACTACTGACGACTCGGTTCCTGGTTTAGTGATTGACGTATATGAATACTGCCCACAATAATATGCGAATATCTTTCTGGTAACTGTACATTCCTTTATATTTGCTTTGATGAAATCGGGTTCTTGATAGACGTTATATGATACATCTGTTGCAATCGTCCTTAATTTCCTCGGATTTGCCGCCTTGCACTCCTCTGTGTCTTTTAATAAATATCTCTGGTTCATGTTTATGCACATCATCCAAATTAATACTGTTGTTAAGATTGCATTTACTCCTCTTCTACTTGCTCTCAGATCATTTACATTGATTGTCCCTTCGAATTCCGATAATAATTCTCGAAGTTTCGCTTGCATCGTTTCTGTCTGATCGCTTTTACCTGCTGCATTGATAAAAAGTTTCCATCCGTCCTGCGTTAATACAAACGGTTTTATTAATTTTTTAATTATATCAGTGATCGTAAATACGTGTCTGTCTTGCGCATATTTTAGCATTCATTTTTTATACAGATTGATCATATTATAAATTAGATAGGCGATAACTACCATATATCGACTATGGTCATCTGATCGTTTTACTAATTGTTCCACAATTGCTATCATTTTTCGGACGTTTCTTAAAGTCATCCTCTCTTTATTATCCATAATTTTAGTTAATATTGGCCTCAAAATAGCCCATAATTGGTTTGCTTTCGGTTGGATGTTTTTTATTTCTGGATTAGCCAAGGCTAGTACATATTATACTAGTTCGTTTATCCATTGCATCCCCTGTTCTCTCTGATTTTTCGCCTGTTACTGATCATTTTTAACCGATAACCTCCTGGTCTCGTATAGAATTTTGGACTTGATATGCTTGTCACTTTCCGTTCTTTGGCTGCTTTTACTTTATCATGCCAATCTGTAATTTTCCACTTGAATGGTGCTAGCCACTTCTCTCGTAATTGTTCATCTTCTTCTGGTAGCCATTCTAGGTCGTCCATATAAAAAGGAGTTTTTTCTTTACACAGTTCATCTGGAATCTCTTTCAACAAATCCTCTGATATCTCGCTTGGAATATATTCGGTCCATTTTGGTACTACATTTTGTTGTTTTAAATCCCAACGAGCTAATTCCTCGTCCCATGTTTTTCTCCACGGCGTTGGTTTGCAATCTCTATCATTTAGAAATAATATTTTCCGGTATAATTCCTCGTCTTCTCTCCACACATTGTATATTTCTAATATTCGATCCATTTTACTCTTTAGTTTGGTCTGGAATTCTAATATTTTACGTTCCTCTGTCTTGGCGTCTTTGATTCCACTATTTGGCTCGTCCATCGATATGACCTTTATTATTTGTCCATTTTCTCTTATTCCTAGGCTGTATATTGGAGTTTGGTCGTTTTCCTCTAAAATATTCTCATAATAGATTAATATCATATTTTCCATCATTCCGTCATCACTATTTTCTCTCACTTTGATCAAGATTTGTTGATCGATTATTTTTATTAAATCATTTACTTTACAATCTGGGTCCACTTCGATCAATTGTTTATCGCCATTAAATAATTTTACCCTCATTCTTATGGGTTCTGTTCTTCTCATGGCTCTCTGATATTCGCCATAAGCTTCGATTAATTCACGTGCTCGTTCATCTGTGAGCGTCTTAATCTCGGTATCTCTCACGTTTTCTACAAATTGATTCATCGAGTACGGTCTTCTAGTGTTTATTCGATCGATAAATTTTCTTGTTTGGTCGACCGCTTGTTTAACCAATATCATCTGATTTTTCCTCATCAGAAGTTCTTTCGCATTTATTAACTGTGGTTTAATTTCGTTTTAGAATATTAGTTTAATGTCTTTTAAGATCTCTTCAAATTGCTTCTCTTTTCGATTCTTTTCGAATGATAAAATATTGATGTCTTCCGGCCATATCATTTCATCCACCAAGTGCATACCGGCTCTGATTTTTCAACCATTTATATATAATTGTTCATTTTTTCTGCCGTTTCCCATCTTTTCTTGTACCCATTGATACAATTCATCAGTATTTGTTCCTGTTAGCTGGATTATTTGCGTCTGAATCTCTGGATGTTGGATTTTAATTTGATATTTTCCGCTTTCACTTTCTTGAGCTCTTTTTTATATTCTGTGATGAAATTTTTTCATATCGCTGTTAATACACCCTTTTCGATTTGATAACCCTGGGCTACTAACTTTGTAAATTTCTTGAATGTTATTTTTTCAAGGAACTTCTTGTTGCATTTGACTTCGTATAATATTTCGTATACTTTGGTTAGTAGTTTATCATTCACCGGCGTTTGTTTTCA
Organism: Schmidtea mediterranea; assembly: GCA_022537955.1. NCBI lineage: Eukaryota > Metazoa > Platyhelminthes > Tricladida > Dugesiidae > Schmidtea > Schmidtea mediterranea. Next base: position 311,603,883 of record CM039679.1, on the reverse strand, counting down.
TTGATTTTACTTCATCAAAATCATTTTCATCGCTAGTTTGTGGAGTTTTATTTCGGCTGATATTATCGCATGATTGGAATAGTTCGCCTCCCAAACTGCTAATTTCACTCATTTTGTCTTCCGGATCCGTTTGTCTGTCTTTTAATTGTCTCAGCATATTAATTCTTAATATTTTTGTTGGCTTCTCATCGCTTATAGAATTGCACCATCTTTTAGTTATGGCCCATCTCTTTTCTAATTTTTGTTTAACTTGTTCATCTGTTAGTGTTTCATCTTCCTTTCGGATTTTTTCTTCTAATTTCGTAGTAGGATCCTTTGAATTTGATTTTTTGTAGCTATAGCATTCTTTGAAGGTTTTGTTATTGTTTTCGTCTCGTCGCTTTGAATTTCCTCAATTTTCATTTGGATTTATTTAATTTCTCGTTTTTTCTCTTATTTCTCTTTGATAAATTCTTGGATTCGTTTTATTTTCTCTTTACTGGTCAATTTACTCATTTCATGTTTTATTTTATTTTCTGGCATTGCGTCATCGTTATCACTCGTTAAACTTGTTTTGTCACCGTCGCTGTTCACAACACACTGCTCTGCAGTGTGAATTTCGTTTTCATTTACTGCTCTCATCATATTTATACGTTTTGTAGTTCCGTTTCGGCTTTCCCATTTTGCTTGGATCTCTTTTGCCTCTTCCATTTGTAATCTTTGCCATTCTGTTCTCTGTTGTTCTTGATTGACATTTATTATTTGCTTTCTGACATCTCCGTTGTCCTGCAGCATGTTTATTTTTTGTTGTTTCTTTCATTTGTTGTATCTCGTTTTGAAGTCACTTAACTTCTTGCATCAGATTGATTTGTACGCTTGGATTTGCATGGTTTGGTCCAGATGGATTTGCTTGTATTTGATGTGGGCAATTCCTTGAAATATATCCGACTTGATTACATGTGAAGCAAGTTACTATTCTCGGTTTACCATTACTACGATTTCTTCCGTATCCTCTGTTACCACCGTTTCCATTGTATCTGACATTTCCATTCCCGAATTCTCTGCAGATTATTTCCGTATTCCCTCTTTTACCGCATCTCTGACATGTTTTTGCTTTGAAGTACTCGTTGCTTTGATGACCGATTCTCCGGCAAATCTCGGATACTGGTCCGTTGTTTCCGTTGTTATTGAATCTGAAATTATTAGTACAATTCAAATTACCGTTACTATTATTAGTTGGATTTCTTATGGGTGGAGCCTTGAACATCTGTTGTGTACTTGGTATGAATTGATTCATCGTTGGATTGACATTAGTTGTCTGACTGTTGGTAGCTTCACTGCTTGACGTTGTTGAAACAGCTTCTGCTGTCATTGCTGCGACTTGTACTTGTGGTAGTCGGAATGTTTCACATATAATGGCAATTTCAAGTGCTTTATACATTGTTTGCGGTGCTTGGCACCCTACACCTGCTCTAATATCCTCGAGTTTTAGTCATTTTATGAATACTGAGACTATTATTTCCTCCGGTACTGTCTCTTCGCCAAAAGCTTCTCTTGCTAGTCGTTTTAGTTCACATGCAAACAACACGTTTGATTCGTTTTGTTTCTGCAGTCAGTGTATAAATTCCAACATTTTTCGATTGAGCTCTTTTGCGTTTCCGAATGTGTTAATTAGGAACTCTTTAATCTCCTTCAGGTTTTAAGTTTGCTTGGATCTCGTTTGGCTTCTAAATATACGTCTTGAGCACTCCCTGTTAGATACAGTGGCAGTCGCTCTCTAATTGCTACATCTGGCCAATGACATATTGCGTATACACCTCGAATTCTTTGATGAACGTTTGTAATTTATCGATACTTCCGTCAAATGGTTCACCTCGGAATTTTTCACTAAACTCCCCGATATCCACTCTTTCTGGTTGTGATATCGTTTCATTGCTGTTGATTATGGATGTCTCCGTCCCGTTCTCTGTCATGTTGATTCGGCTATTGACTTTTGGTTTTCCTAAAATACCGTTTTTCTCTTGGTATGTCGATTCTCTGTTGCTGTTCTCGTTGTCTCATGGATTGTCTAAAATATCCTCAAGTAATTTAAGTCATGTTTCTTTGTTCTCTGATTCGGTATTTATTATTGTTTTGACTGATTCTAGTTTCTGTGCTGGTCTCCTTGAATAACTTCTCGATCTTTTTTCCGCTTGGTGTTCTACTTTTTCTAACAAACTGGGATTTTATTGATGTCTGCTCCTGTTTGACTTCTGGTATGTTTGAATATGCTATCAATTTTGGATTAAGTTCTTTGACTTATATCTTTATTTTTATTTCCACTGTGGATTATTTGTAATTGCTTTGTTAGATATTTTTAATTGTTGGTTTGTTTGCTTTGTTGATTGTTGATTGTTGACTTGATTTAATATATACAAATAATAACACTTCTTGTACGTATATTATACTGTATATAAATTTTTTACGGTTTTACTATAATATCCCATACTTTTGTATTTACATAAATCGCTTTGACTTGTTTTCTTGGGTATTCATTTCGTGGTTTTAACCCCCCCCCCATTATTTCAGTCGATTTTAAATTATCTATTTCCTCGTAATAATTATCTATATAGTCGTATCATTTATCCATTTGGTCTTGGTAATTATCTATTTCTTTATTAATATATCAAAACATTAACATAATATAATCAAATATATTTATAATTAATACTCATACATGTTTTAAACTCTAATATTCCCCAAAATATTGATCTTGCTACATTCCTATATCTTACTTATATTTACCCATCTCTCCCTTTTACGCTCTACATTCGATATAGGATTTCAATCATTTGGCCCTTGGTCATCATATTTTATATTACTTCAGTCGCTGACATATTCATTTTCACTTTCATCGTTTTTAGTTCATCGATCTTTCATCAACAAATACATCTCATTTTACTCGGTCATTATTTCTCAATTATCATTAACTTTAATCATCATCTTTTGTCAAAGTTTTTAATTTTTTTTATTACTGACGCCAATCTCCCAATCCAACTCCCATTCGCACAGGACCTGAATTGACAAAATTACCCAATTTTTCAATTTTTGTACCTTTTATTAATCTTTCATTTTATTTTTTACTCATAATTTTATTTAATTTTCAACATCATTTTTGTTAAAACCCTCGGTTTACAACCGGTAAAACAATAATAAATAATTTATTTCACGCTAGCTTCTCCATACACTTGACAACTATTATTCTTCAAGAATGGAAACTCTAGGTCCTCCAACGCCTTCTGAAATTATCTCACGTTAAGTTTCATCATAACCGATAATGCCATTGTCAATCGACATCAGCTCCGCTAAGTTGTCTATCCACTAAGTGGTCTAATAAAAATAATATATCGTTTTATAAACATTGGTCACGTTGACCACGTGAGTAGTAGGATGTGAGCCCGTTCGAAACAAACACCCCCTTGCTTACGTAATATTACATGGTACCTGACCTCTGTCCACGCTGTTACTACCTGGAGATTGATCTCTGTCCACTCAGTTGCTACCTAGTAATTGACCTTTGCCAAATGTTGCCAGGTAACTTCACGATTATGTCATGTGCCCAATGGTCAGTCACTACCCGGAGACACACTTATTACACCATACACACCGATTAATATATTACCTAACTCTTATTATATCAAGTAGTTATGGACCAACACACCGATAACCTAACTTTTATTATGTCATGCAGTTGTGGACCAACACACTTACCTTCCACACGCACATCTTCTAGAACCTTCCACGCACAAACCTAGAATCTTCCACACACCTACCTTCTAGGACCTACCTTTCTCAAACTGTTCATACACACACACCAACTAATGATCATCGATCAACACCTATCAACAACAATCAACACCGATCAGCACTAACCAACACCCATCCATACTCATCCATACCCATCCATACCCATCCATACCTATCCATACTCATCCATACTCATCCATACTCATCCATACCCATCCATACCCATTCATACCCATCAGTGCCCATCATCGCCTAACACGCCTACAACTTCGTCTATGACTAAGTCGTAGACCTAACAAAATCACTCACTAGTACTATTTAAAATTTTATTAAATATAACAAGTTTGTTTCACAGTGAAAATAATATGCTCAACATGAACCATGCAATTCATACTGCAATCGTAGTAGAGAAGGATGAATTCAAATGTAAGTTATCAAGTATTTGATAAATCAGTCTCTTCTGCAATCGGCGTCTTCTGAATTTTCTTTTGCATGATCTGATATGATGATTCAACGGCGTCGTCATCCGGCATTGCAAATATAGATTTTACAGTAATAAATACTACGAACTAAGCTCTGATTTGATTTTCTAAGTTTTCCAAATTGAATTACGACTTTTACAAAGGCAAAAGTCAGGTTAATAATATTGAATTTAAAGATAAATTACGAATGTAGTCTGAATCATTTAAAATAAAAAAAATTATTCTGATCTCAATGAAAAAGTTTAAGTTAGTTTAAATATCCATAATTTTAAATTAATTGCAGAAGTCTGGTAGAATGCCGTGCACATGGTAATACCATATTTTAGCTGAGTGCAGGATATTGCTCATAGCACATTCTTTAAGCAGACCTTCTGTTTGAAGTGGTTCAATGCCAAGTTTACAAATCAGATCATAAGTTGATGGAGGAATCGAGCCTAATGCCCCTGATAATCAGGTTTGGTGACCTGATTTCTCAATATTTGCCTTATCAGTCAAGTCAAAATGTGAAACAGAATCCATTGGACACTTAATATCAATCATGAATATTCTTTTTTTTTCAATATCAGAGAACAAGAATAGTCAACCACGACAATAAAATTAGGATTTTTTAGATTATTCGTTATTATCTTTAGGCAGTCATTGTGTCTCTCTAATGTTAGTATTTGGTGAATCTTACATGACTGTAAGGCATGAGACATAGTTTCATCCTCTTTCTTACAACATCTACAAAGTCTAGAATCCCCTTTTCTATTAGGCTTTGCATTGATGTTAAGTGTATTAGTTCGCGCTCGATGTATAAAGTTCCATACAAATTCGCCAAGTTTACTTTTAAAAATTGCTTTATTTATTTTAGGAGATAATTTTATAGCCGCTGCAATCATTTTGCTTTTATTGCTCAGTTCCCACTTTTGCATATGAGACGTATAATGCAGATTGAAATTGCTTAAAAATTGCTTTTCGAAACTTAGTCGTAAGTATGCAAGTTACATGACACTTTGTTATCAGATATAAAAAAACTTGTCACTAACAACTTTATCAAGAATTGAATAGGGACTTTGATCATTGTCCTCGCCTACTGGAACACCAAGATATTGATAAAATTCTTTTGACAACAACTGTTTGATCTCCTTTTCATTAATCAAGATCTCACCATTGTTGTTAACTCTAGGAAGCTGCATTTAGCCACACTTCTCTTGTCGGTATTCAAATAATATTTCTGTAGCAGCTTTAACAGCAACATCAAACCTTTTTTGAAGGTTATCGACATTGTTTTCAACAAGTTCAATGTCATCTGCATAAGCTAGAACTTGAACGGGCGAATCACCAATCATAAAATGTTCAATACATGATTTACTTATTGCTTCAAGAACAGGATTAATGGCAATCGAGAAAAGAATCATTGAAAGAGGACATCCTTGTTTAACTCCTTTTTTGATTGAAAGATTAGGTATTACAATTGGGCCAAAGCTGTAGAAAGATTGAGTGTCGGTGTAAAGTAATTTGACAATAGTAATAAACTCTCCGCTAACTCCAATAGTTTTCAGAACATTCCACAAGTAGTCATGAGGAACACCTCCAAATGCGTCCTTAATATCTAACCAAGCAATAGCTAATGGGGAATCCTTGCTATATTTTGAATGCTCAAGTGCAGAAGAAAGTATTGAATTGTGCTCGACACAACCTTCATGGACAGAGCCACCCTTTTGCCCAATATGCAAAATATCGTTACAAATCACCCATGATGTTAGACGTGTAGTTAAAATAGACGCAAAGACTTTATAAATAACAGACAGCAGAGCTATTGGTTTCCAAGATGAAACTGTATCATAATTATTTGTTTTATCAGGTTTCGGAATTAATTTAGTCTTGAAAGTTTTCAGGCTAGTCGGAATGATTTTACTACAGATGATTTTATTAAACAGGAAACTTAACATATTACCTTCAAAGCCAGGAAGAGCAAGATCTTTGTATTGAATACCATCAATACCCGATGAAGCTGTTAGTAATATATTACGTAATAATTCTATCAAAATAATCATAAAACTTTAATAATTTTCATGAAAATTTAAGTTTACAATTAAAGTATATTAATAGTTTATTTAATTAAAAATAAGTCACTCAAAACTTTAATTTGAACAATTGGATTTACAAAATTAAATATTTTAAGAAAATAATTCACAAAGTTTAAAATTTCAACTTAACTAAATGTAAAAAACTAAATTATTCAAGATAGTTTACCAATTTCTATAAAATTTGAAATTTACAGCAAATAAAATAAACAGATTTATATTTTATTAAAAATTTTAATTTTTAAAATAAAAAATAATTCGACCACGCTAGGATTTAAACCCCTGACTCAACGAATTATTACCGACACCAAACTGTTACAAATATTACTAATAATAATTACTAATTACCCAAATTTCTAATAGTAATAATAATAATAATTACAAAACAATAGAATAAAAAGACAAACACATTTTTAAGACAACATTTTTTTAAATAAAAGCTTCAATATCTTCGACACCAGTTGCATAGATACCTAAATAATGTCCAAATGCAAACCTTTTGTTTTTACCTACCCATTGATGTTTATCATCGTTGTTACTTAAAGCAATTTTACAATTTTTAAAAGTAAACAACTGATGATTTCTCGTCCCTATTCTCGTTTGAGGAACAGAAAAAATTGTATCGTTTCTATAACAATCAAGATAAGAAAGATGCTTTATTTCAGTTCCTACCAAATTAATTCCCTTTGCTTTATTACTTCCAGTTTCATCTAAAAGACTATAGCATTTTTGTCGTAAGAAAACTCATTCCTTATATCCAAGTCCCTTACTCTCATCTTTGAATTTACATGTTACTGACTCAAGGTTTCTTGAATACAAAGGATGACTAGGATCATAATTTGAAGTGTCCAAAAGATTATCCGAAACCATTGTAGAAAAAAAAGTACTTAATTTACAAATTCATTGAAGTTCATTTGACTCTATACATTATTAGCGATACCATAAACTAAATTCGTTGTAACAACTATTTTAGATTTAGTATTTTTATGAAAATAAGTCACTGGGTTTACAAATGAAAGTCACTGGGCTTACTATATAAATTGATAAAAACTAATCGATCCATGAGTTTTATATCAATATTTTTAAAAAATTCAAGCATACTGGATTAATTAATGCTAACAAAATTCACTCAATTATGGTAATAATAATGCTATTGATAATAATAATTTAACTTTCACAATAAAAAAGACAAACAATTTTTCACATGTAAATTTATTACAAACACTTATTTGGTAAACATTATCAATATCAGTCAAGTGGATACTAATGATATCTAAATAAACTTTTGTTTTTAATAAGAGCTTTGAAAATATCTGAATACTAATTAAATGTTGATACCAAAACGTGTAAAATTAGATTTACATTCATTAACAACATGCTAATTAACTGATAATTTTGGAAATTAAACCTTTATATAACCAAAAATTGATTAAATAACCATTAAAAATTCATCAGGTCTTATGTGATACCTATTAAATATTTCAATTATTTATGATTCAAACTATAAACTGTTACATGATTTGTTATAAAGTTATCTAAACGGTTAAGAATTTTAACCCTATGTGAAGAAATAGGTAATAACTTTAACCCTAAGTAATGAAAGAAGTAACGATTTTAACCCAAAGTAATGAAATATTTAATAATTTTAACTCTAAATAATGAAAGAATAATAATTTTAACCCTAAATAATGAAAGAGGTAATAATTTTAACCCTATGTGATTAAAAGTTTGAACTATTATAACCTTATGTATACCAATAATTACTAAATACCAAGTATATTATAACACATGTCTTTAATAAAGAGTAGTTGCTTAATTGTTAAAATCATACATATATTTAAAAATCGTTGACAATTTTTAAGTATCTGTTAAAGATTTTAATGGTTTGAAAATATGAATAAATTTATTATATTTTAATTTAAAAATATTAAATTGAAAATCTCTATTAATATTTAGATTAAAAAGTATATAAATTTGTTAATCGTCGATGTAAATAAACTCGTAAAAGTATTGATTGATTAAATGCAATTGTTAATTAGAAATATTAATTGGAATATTATTGACTGAACTTATTTGTCAATAGAAAGTTATTCTTGAAACAACATAAAAATCATATATCAATAAATTTTCTTGAAATTAATTTTGGAAAAGTAGAAACCAAATACTTGATTGTGATTGGCTGTTACTATTTACATATTCCATCATCTTTTTAATTAATTTATTATCGATTGCAACAAGGCCCACAAGGATGCAAAGACATCGCAGCTGTGGAAGAACCCCGATCGACAGATCCAATTGTGATTTTTCATTGAATTGATTCAGATGGATTGATGTTACTTGATTGAGGATGAGAATGTTTGCATCAGAATTTGTCCAGGCTTTTCCATTTGATTGTTTACTATGACCTGAACCCAACGCTGCCATCAAATATCCCAAAACTAGACCATCAAACAGAAAGTTATGATATTCATCCATAGAGCATTCTTGAATATTTGTTGGGATTTTATCAAGCGCAGTTTTAATACGACTTGGAACTGTAGCATTTAACATATCCATCCAACGAAGAGGTTTTCCTGCTTCACTTTTATCGAATTGTGCAGCTTGAGGAGAAACAATTTGAGATATAATTTCAACTTGTGGTTTAAGAGTAGACAAAGCTTCTCGAGCTGTGTTAGCCTCTTTGGTTAGACGAGTCACAACTCTATACGAAACATAGTATTGATAAAGAGCGTGAGACAATTCACATTTAAGAGCCTGGTTCTCTTGTTTCATGATAAATTGTTGAAGCATCAAAGCATCCTATTCATCCTGAAAAGATTTCAATAAGGCTGGAATGGATGTAAAACTGGGTGGTTTCGATTTCACGTGCATTAGAACTCTAATTTCAATCAAATCATCTCCAGAAAACTTTACCCCAGTGACTGAATTTAAATCACTGGTTGTTAAGTATTCATCAATTAAGCATTTTTCATAAACAGGCCCTCATAATCTATTAAGAACTAGAGTTTCAGGAATTTCATTAGAAATCGAACATATTTTTGAGATACTTTGAACAGTTTAAATCCAAAATTTATTTTCAAAATAATTCACAAAATAAATCACAACTCAAATATTTTCAATTTTTTATAATTTACACCAAATATTTAAACAACAATCTTTCTTTCAAAAAAAATCACAAATTTCAAATTAATATATGAATAAAAAGTTTCTATTCTTTTTCATTCACTTTATGGTAAATTCTGTTTTTATTTTTCTATCATTAATTTTTATTATTGTTGTTACTTGGAGAAAAGACTCAAATTTTGAATCCATTCTCCAAGTTACTAAACAACATGGGGCTAAGGGAACAGACTAACCAAATTCTCAACACTATTTACATATTCCTATTGACAACGACATTATTTTTCGATAAATTTAATCGCTAAACTCATGTTCAAAATACTAATAGATTTATCAATATATTTAAATTATTACAGTTTTCTTGAAAATAATTTGAAAACGTACAAACTATTTTTCAATAAAACTATTATTAAACTAAAAATAGATGAAAAGTTGAATAGATTTATCGATATATTTATTGTAATTTTTCTTGAAAATAATTTGAAAACGTACAAACTTTATTGAATTTTTCAATAAACTTATTATTTAACTAAAACCGGTTGTTGAAAATACTAATAATTTATCAATTAAAATAATTACAGTTTTTCATGAAAATATTAATTTGAAAATGAAATTATAGAATACTTGATTTTAATTGCTTAATTCTATTTATTACCAATGGAAACGACTCAGATTAATTCAAATTTTAATGTTCTAAAAACGTACTTTATCATTTCAAATTATTTTCTAAATATTATTGGTACCGCATTTAGGGTTGTCAAGTGGTCAACACAAAAAAAGAGAACATTTTAAAGAAAAAATTATTAAAATCAAATTTTATACATAAAGATATTAAGGAACATAAAATTGCACTTATAATTCAAATTTGTACTTTAAAAATATAAATTAAATTAAATTTAATCATCTTCATCATCATTTTGATCACTTTTTTTAATGTATTTATCTACATTACTAACTTTGTTCAAAAAAATTTCATTTTCTTTTATTTCTTTATAAAATTCCAAACATGAAATATTTTTATAATTATAAACTACGCTCAAAATACCTCGGACAGTGGAAATTTTTAGCTTATTTCTTTCTTTAGTCCACTGGCCGCTAATCATGGAAAATATTCTTTCAACATTAGCATTTTGACCAGGTATTGCGAAAAAAAATTGACATATTTTTAAGAGTTCTGAATGAAACTCAACAGCATTTGTTTTAAAATATTCTGACAGAATATTGCATATGGAATTGGAACTCTCTCCTATACGAATAGTATTTGTATGCTTTTTTGACGCAATATGTTGTTCCAAATCGTATTTGCCTTTGTTTGCAACCGAAACTGTAGTATTACAAACAGTGCATATTGCCTCGGATTTTGAATTTGGTGTTGATTTAAAACATACAAATTTAGCTTGCAGTTCTTCAGTAAATAAACTTTTTCGTTTACTCATATTTGGAGCTAAAATAGAAAAATCCAAGAATATAAAATATAAGACTCTAATTAACAATAATAAATTACATACTTACTTGTTTATTTAACACAAAAAAATATAATATTAATAATTACTTTTCACTTGCTTATTTTATTTATTTAACACAATAAATTATAATAATAATGATTTCTTATCAAAATCGTTAATACACACAAATTATTTCATCTTTAATTTTAAATTCAATAAATATTGACAGGACAGCAATAGCATAGCCTGCTTTTTTTCAAATTTTTGAATTTTTATACCGAGTTTCTTTTTAAATTTCAACTTGAATTAATTAAAAATCAGCGAAATTGAAAAAAGAGAACAATTTGAATATTTATAGAAAAAGATAGAGGACAAATAAAATGTGCTAAAAAAGAGAACATGTTCTCTTTAAAAGAGACCTGTTGGCAAGCCTAACCGCATTCATTAGTCGATAGGAAATCATACTATTCAATCGAACATAATTTCATTAATCTTTTTAAATAAATCAACAAAACAGAAGTCTTTTAAAATTATTATAATGTTGAACTTATTGCTAATCACCGATTATTAACTTATTTCATTTAAAACTTATCCGAATTCAATTACATGCATTGTAAAACGCTACAATTACCATAATTCATTACTCTTAAGTTTTCTTATAAAGATTACTTCAACAATGTTTCCAAATTTTTACATTTAAAAGTTGTAATTATAAGGATTCAAGCAAAATCCCATAGATCGACTAGAAAAATTTTATGTACAACAAATATTTTGTTAAATTGACTATAAAATTTCGTAATTTATGGTTACCGTACAATAGGAATTTGGTAAATTACTGATAACTTTTAAAAACCTTACTTTTCTCTGTACATACATAATATTTAGCAATAATTTCCCACTTAAAATTGATATATTACTGATAATTTCACGTAAAACTCTACATTTATCTACACATACTCAATATTTAGCTATAATTTATCCCTTAAAATTGATATATTACTGATAATTTTACATATAATCGTACATTTATTAAATTTATCGGCACAAACTCAATATTTAGCCAAAATATCTCACTTTAAAATTGATATATTGCTGATCCTTTCATGTAAAACTATACATTTATCTGCACATACTCAATATTTAGCCATAATTTATCCCTTAAAATTGATATATTACTGAATATTTTCATGTAAAATCTAACATTAAATGATTATTTCTACTCAATATATACCTTTGATTAATTTCTTTTAACACTGTATAATATGAAATTACTCATTCTGATATTTAAATTATTATTACGTCATAATTAATCGATTAAATTTCTCACTCAATATTTCCCCTATTAATTTACTACATCTAAACTCGATATTCCAACTTGTAAAGCATACTAGAATTGATAAAAATCCTAATCCATAGTGATAAATCTAACCTTTCCATTATATCTAAAACTCTGAAATATTCATACGTTGGAATATTCTCTCTAAAATTGATACACTTCCCTTAAAAGAAAATCTTGTGTCTCGACTCTCTTAGAAAAATGGTTTGAAAATAATCTTGAGGTGAGGGTTCTTTCTTTAGAGCTAACAATTAACTTGATTGCACAAAACAATATTTATATAGTCGATCATGTTGCTTTTAAACAATTTAAGGGCATTAAAATAATCATTGGTATTATCTCGAACGATAATTATTGGTGTGTCTTTCTTTGTTTAATTTGTCTTGGCTTCAGTTAGATCTTTGACGTTCGATCTTCTCAAAATATCAACGGAAGGCTGTTAGAAATAGGAGAGAATATAACAGATTACTTTGTTAAGTACAGGCTTTTAGCCTAAAAAATATGAGTCACACTGACGTCACTAAACGGTGACGTTTTAAATAATAAAATGATGTTTTAGTGACGTCACAGAATAAATTACTAAATTTAGATAATAGTAATTTAATATGGAAATACGTCATCAAGAAATTACTAAATTTGGATTCTTGATGACGTAAATCTAAAAATAGTAATTTATTTAATTCCAAATATAAATTTAGTAATTAGTAAGTAATTATTTTTATATAAATAGTAAAGCATTTTTTAGTAGAGGGGCCGATACTTAAAACCAATTTAGTCGACAAACGAAAAAACATTTATCTAAGAAAATTGTTTTATCTAAGAACATTGATTTTAGGATTACTGTGAATTTACAATTACCCGAAGAAAAAGAAAATTGATTCAAGAAAGCAATTGTTGATTTAACTGTTACTCGAAGAAAAAGAAAAATCCAATTGAGTAAATAATTCAAGGCAATTACTTAAAAAAGAAGAAAGTCGATTAAGTTAACAATCCAAACTATTTTTGATTTTTATTACAACCATCCTCATCGTCTCAACCCATCCAGACCGCAGATATCGCTTTGTAAAATCTTACAATTATGCATTTAACTTGTCTGCCTTGTTCCATTTTAGAGAATCTACATTTGATCTTTTACTACTTTATTTTCTTTGGTTACATGAAGCTTCTCAAGATCAAGACTGTCTCGTTATCTCGTTCCTTCTTGATCAAAATTATTGATTTATTAAATTCCTTCCATGATTTCAGTTTTTGGTCTTTACTTTTGTATGACAGTCTTGATCAAGCGATAATTTTCGATCACATTTTGATTTTAATCATTTACCTTTATTCTAATTAATGTTAATGAGGATACTAAAAGTACTAATACTAATCATAATAAACATTGTAGTAATAACTATAATAATACTTATCATAAAAACGATACCTCATCTGTAGTACTAGTAATTATACTAATAATAATAATAATAATTATACTAATAATAATAATAATAATAATAATAATAATAATAATTATGCTATAATATTATTTTTACGTCAAGATTATAATTTGATTAAATAATTTTAAATTGGAAAAACGTTTCAACAAAATTAAAACAGTTAAATGTGAGTTTATGTTGTCCGGTTATTTGAGTTTTTCCCCATAAAACAATTTCACTATCCCGGTTGAGGGTGCACTGCCAAACTCGTTGTTGTTTAATGTTTTGCTCGAATTTCCAAACAAAACCAATTTCTATCCCGGCTGTGCCCCCAAAATAATGCTTGGCACTGATGGATAATAAAAATTTTGATGAAGCCTAAGGGTTAATTAGATCATACTCAGCGCCTGTATAAGAAGGTTAACCACTAGCCACCCGTCAAAAATTAACGTTGGTACTGTGTGCTAGTTGGTTGAATATTAGCAAAGAGGGAGCCTCTTTTCAAAGACTACCAATGCCCTAATATTTAGTTGGGTTCACGAGCTGTCGTAGAAGACATCATGTTCTAATTTCCGTGGTTCCCATCTTAATGGTTTAAATGTTTTAAATTTTTAACTATAAAATCAAAATTTAACACAGATAATATTATTATTAATATTTCAAATCGAATTAAACATCAAAACAAATATCACAGTTTTAAAGTGTAGTTGTTAATATGGGTACTCAAAACCCATTTGCATTAAGTATATGGCCCACCATACGAGCCTTGTTTAATCGGACTAACCTTTCACGCTCCTTCTTGCCAGTCCGATTTCTCTGTCGATTTCTTTTCGGCACTTCCTATGGCTGATGTGAGGTTCCGGGAGTGAGTGTTTTCACTCCAATGTCTTTTCCAACGACATTATGGATGACTATCGCATCTTGCTCGGCAGATAGTTGAGTACCACATTGGACGAGTCCAGTTCGGATCTCGTCTTTCAATTTAAGTTCTGTAATTTCCCTTTCCTGTGCTTGAAATTTCTGTTCGGCTTGTCTCAAAGCCTAGTCTTTCTGTTTGTTTTGGTGGGAGCCACGTCTGTTCTAGGTGTCTACACTTGCGCACCAGAGCTTCAGCTCTTTGGTTTTGGGCCATCGCTTTGTGATGGTACTGCGCGATTTCCTTGCGGAATTTATCTATCATCTGCTTATTGAATTCCACTAAAATAAATAATGAATAGATAAGGCCTATCTTTAATAATATTTGGTTACGATTAATTTTAGACAAAATGAATTTTTGAATTTGTTTATGCGATATTATGAAAGCATTCCTTTTAGGGACCTTATTATACCGTCTGGATGAAGGTAGGGATGAGGACGTCTATATTTTATCCACTTTATATTTTTTGGGAAAGGTTTCTACAACAGGGCTCGTATACATGACACGTGGCCAATGTAGTAGGAACACTGTTGGCGACACCCTGGGTTACCTTATATTCCTAATAAGGACAAAAAAATACTGATGACAGTAACAATACGAATAGTAATTACCGTAATAATAAGGTCATCGTTATGATATCATTAGTGATCAACACATTTAATAAAATGAATAACTGCAATATTAAAAACAATAAAAATCCCAAAATATTAATAATAATAATAATAATAATGGAATCAATAAAAATAATAATAATAAATATAATAATAACAATAACAATACAATTTATATTAATAAGTATTATAAAATTGACCATTAAGATTTATAATAATAATTACAAAGTCATAATAGTGATAATAATAATTGTAATCATAATAATAATAATAATAATAATAATAATTATTATTATAATTATAGGTACAATAATAATAATATCAATAACCCTGGTTTCGAAAAATTTATAAACTTGTCCCTATTATTCCTAAATGAAATATAAAATAATCCTTAAAATTTTGATTTATTAGTATCTAAAATAGGATTAATTAATTTTATTAACTATATAGTAAAGGATCAAATTTTGTTTCATATAATATATTTATTATTAATATATATAATAATTTCCTATTTTGTATTACAGGTTCTCACAATAACCCTTAAAAATCAACATTTCAAATATATACTACATATTTTATTATCATTTTAATGATAACCTAATTTTCGATCTCTTTCGCTTGCCATTTATATCCGTGGCAACTTATTATAGTAATTTCAATTTCTATAATAAAAGTAAGTATAGATTTTTTAGTTACTTTTAATTCAATTTTTCATGCAATTCAGGGTTCCCCCAATGAATCGGATCCCCACAGATGGTATTTACCAGTACGGACACTCACTACAAGGTAGGTTTATTAATTTAATTCAGATGGTTTTATCTTTCAGTTGTAGAACTTCCAGATCCAACCCCCGAACAAAATTTACGCAATTGGGAATTTTATCGCTATGGAATATTTTAATTTTTATGAATAAATTTTATAATGGGTATTTTATTTGTCATTTATAACTCATTTAATATTAATGAAATTTTGTAAATAATGATAATAATTATATAATAATAATAATATTATAATAATGATATTAACAATAATAATAATAATAATTAAATTTTCGAATGCTCAAGCAGTAGATTATAAGTAACTTGTAAAGCACATATTCCTTTTAAGGTAAGTTGGTTGCATATCTTCATTAACCTTTTTTTATATACTTTTTTTAAACCGCGACTGATGTTAATAGTAAGTTTGAGATGAAAAATCAGGGTGTGACTCAATCAAAATATAAAAAATACTATAAAGCTAAAATAAAGTTTAATCAAATATAAAATTTTCAAAGTTGGCATGAAGTTCAATAAAATTATGATGACAATATCAAAACTATAACAATAATAACATTAAAAATCTAAAAGGCTGAATATAATCATTAACAAATTTATGCTCCTAGGGCTTACTTTAGGGTCATTTTTATCCAGTACTATCGTCTATGATCGATCATGAAGTTACAATTCAGGATGTCTTCGAAAAATCAAAATTATTCGGGTGTCTCTTTAGCTGTAATTTGTGTAAATTAGCAAACTTATTCATTTTTGTCATCTATCTTACATTCGGTTTTTGGTTTACTTTGTGTACATTAACCTCTTTTATATATCTTTCATTTACCATTTGTTGACCTTTATATTTAGACTTTTCCCAGGACCTCAACACTACTCTTTCGAGGGTTAGGCGATAGGATTTAGGAAGGGAGAATACTGAATGGATCCTGCTACTGCCTTTACCACGGGTTCCCCACTAACCACCGGTTCGATCCGGGTTAACGAAGATTTCATTTTAATAACTTGTCGGCTAAGTTATCGTGTGTACACAAAAGGAATTTTAGGATCAATTAGAATTTTTAGGAATTTATTTCTCGTTATGGAGGTTCGAGCCGAAATGAAGTCCTAATTTATCAATGTTATAATCATGTTAAAAACGATAAAGAGAAAAATTAGATAAAATTACTATAAGTTTAATAGTATAACATTAGTAGGTAGTTAGTAGCACACTGCCCCATAAAGGGGGAGGGGGTGGAGGGTATTAAATTACAGATTAAATTCGGATTATCTTGATTACATAATGATGTAATCAACTTAATTAATTTTGTGTGTATTAATTTTTTTTTCGAAATTTTTGTGTGTATTTTTTTTTGAAATTTTTTTCGAGTTTTTTGGCGCGATTTTTTTTTAATTCAAATTTTTGGAACATTTTTTTTAAATTCAAATTTTGGCGAATTTTTGAAATAAAATTGAAATATTTTTTTTGAATAAATTTGTTTTTTAATCACACTATAGTCAAGGGGTATTTTTGAAAAAGACTAAAATAAATTGGCTTGAATCGCCTAACGATAAAAAAAGCCTAAAATTAAAATTGGCTTGAATCGCCTAACGATAAAAAAAGCATAAAATTAAAATTGGCTCAAATCGCCTAAGATAGTCAGAGAGGGTATTTTCATTCACAAAATTTTTTTTTAATCACACTATAGTCAGGGGGTATTTTTGAAAAAGACTAAAATAAATTGGCTTGAATTGCCTAACGATAAAAAAAGCATAAAATTAAAATTGGCTTGAATCGCCTAACGATAAAAAAAAATCATAAAATTAAAATTGGCTCAAATCGCCTAAGATGTGATATAGTCAGGGATATTTTTAATTCGTAATAAAAACTAATGCAATATTTGGTCTCAATACTTTCTATGGGTAAATATAGGCATAAAATAAAAATGGCTTGAAACGCCTACTGATAAAATAAAATTGACAGGGGTATTTTATAGGCTTGTTAAAAAAACACTTGAAATATTTGTTCACACAATTTTCATAGGCTAATTTAGGCTCTAGATAAAAATAATTTAAAATACCTAAAGTAAATTAAGATAAATTAAAGTACATTAGGATACATTAGAGTATATTAAAGTAAATTAAGGTAAATTAAAGGGTCTAAAGTAAATTAAAGTACATAAGAGTATATTAAAGTAAATTTAGATAAATTAAAGTAAATTAAAGTACATTAGAATACATTTAAGTATATTAGAGTAAATTAAGGTTCCTCTAGTAAATTAAGATACATTAGAGTACATTAAGGTAAATTAAAGTAAATTAAAGGGTCGAAAGTCAATTTAAGTACATTGGGGTACATTTAAGTAAGTTATGGTTCATAAAGTAAATTAAGGTACATCAGAGTAATTTAAAGTACGTTAGAATAAATTTAAGTAAATTAAGGTTCTTAAAGTAATCTAAGGTGCCTAGAGTAAAGTATGGTTATTTAGGTAAGAATTTTTTAAAATTAAATAGAGAGTCAACAGATAAGTTATATAAGGGTAATTTTTAAAGATGAAAATTTTAAAAGCAGTTATAGTAGGCAAATTACATAAGGTAAGAATTTTTTAAAAGTAAATAGAGGGTCAAAAGGTAAGTTACATAAGGTAAGAATTTTTAAATTTAAAGAGCCGACAATATTGCATGATAAAATTTATTAAATAAAATTTTTAGTATAGTTTTATCGATCAATTTTTATACATATTTTTAAATGATAAAATTTTTAACATAATTTTACAATGGAATATTTTATACATGATTTTTAAATAGAATTTTTAGTATAATTTTATCGATGAATTTTTTATATATAATTTTTAAAGATGAAATTTTTAGGATAATTTTACAATGAAATTTTTATACAGGTTTTTAATTGAAAAATTTTTTAATGTAATTTTACAATCAAATTTTTAGTATAATTTTTACTATGACTTTTTTATACATGTTGACAACGATCAAATTTTCAAAGAATTTTATTAAATTAAATTTTTGAGTTTCAGTGTTACATAGTATTGTCTAAGGTAGGTAGTAGTCATTCGCAAGAGCAACCCATCTCCTCCACTCTGCAGCAACCCATCCTTAATAAAAAAAAATAATAAAATAATAATAATAAATAATTATAATAATAAATAATAATAATAATAATTATATTTATAATAATAATATTCATAATAATAATAATATTAATATTAATAATAATAATAATAATAATAATAATAATAATGATAATATTACTTTCAAAAAACATAAAAGTTAACTTACTTGGTATCAACTTCTGAACACTGATAACCCATACACAGTAAATAATTCATTAATAACTGAACAACAATCACTAGATACAAATAACTGAGTACTGTACAACTCTCTATATACATACTAGGCATTGAATAATTTACTTATTCAATAAAATGCAATATTTAAATAATATTTACTTTTTGAACACAGATATTCAACCAACTTAACTCACTTAAAAATAAAATTTTCTCTCAATCATTTCCCCTTAAAATACTTGGTTATTGACAAAAATCCCAAAATATTACCAATAACTAGTTACTGAATCAATAAATATTAATGATTGGTTATTGACCACCAAATTTTGAAATTAATTACATAAAAGATTAACAAAAAGAAATACAAGTTGAAATTTTATTAACTTTTTCACTGTTTTATCGATCAATGATGTCTCCAAATTGGTAAATATTTTAGATGCTTAGTTATCTTGTTGATATCAGGCGATAAGTAATCAAATTCATTGAAACCAAATCCATTGTTATATTTACTTGGTATCAACTTCTGAATACTGATACACAGTAAATAATTCATTAATAACTGAACAACAATCACTAGATACAAATAACTGAGTACTGTACAACTCTCTATATACATACTAGGCATTGAATAATTTACTTATTCAATAAAATGCAATATTTAAATAATATTTACTTTTTGAACACAGATATTCAACCAACTTAACTCACTTAAAAATAAAATTTTCTCTCAATCATTTCCCCTTAAAATACTTGGTTATTGACAAAAATCCCAAAATATTACCAATAACTAGTTACTGAATCAATAAATATTAATGATTGGTTATTGACCACCAAATTTTGAAATTAATTACATAAAAGGTTAACAAAAAGAAATACAAGTTGAAATTTTATTAACTTTTTCACTGTTTTATCGATCAATGATGTCTCCAAATTGGTAAATATTTTGGATGCTTAGTTATCTTGTTGATATCAGGCGATAAGTAATCAAATTCATTGAAACCAAATCCATTGTTATATTTACTTGGTATCAACTTCTGAATACTGATACACAGTAAATAATTCATTAATAACTGAACAACAATCACTAGATACAAATAACTGAGTACTGTACAACTCTCTATATACATACTAGGCATTGAATAATTTACTTATTCAATAAAATGCAATATTTAAATAATATTTACTTTTTGAACACAGATATTCAACCAACTTAACTCACTTAAAAATAAAATTTTCTCTCAATCATTTCCCCTTAAAATACTTGGTTATTGACAAAAATCCCAAAATATTACCAATAACTAGTTACTGAATCAATAAATATTAATGATTGGTTATTGACCACCAAATTTTGAAATTAATTACATAAAAGATTAACAAAAAGAAATACAAGTTGAAATTTTATTAACTTTTTCACTGTTTTATCGATCAATGATGTCTCCAAATTGGTAAATATTTTGGATGCTTAGTTATCTTGTTGATATCAGGCGATAAGTAATCAAATTCATTGAAACCAAATCCATTGTTATATTTACTTGGTATCAACTTCTGAATACTGATACACAGTAAATAATTCATTAATAACTGAACAACAATCACTAGATACAAATAACTGAGTACTGTACAACTCTCTATATACATACTAGGCATTGAATAATTTACTTATTCAATAAAATGCAATATTTAAATAATATTTACTCTTTGAACAACGATATTCAACCAACTTAACCCACTTAAAAATAAAATTTTCTCTCAATCATTTCCCCTTAAAATACTTGGTTATTCACACACTCACAATATGCTATCAATAACTAGTTACTGAACAAATCATTATCAAAAAAGTTTTACTTATCAAGAAATCTTTAAATAAAAGCACATAAAAATTTGAACAATCCAAAGAAATACAATTTATATTACAAATTTTATTAACTTCTCGACTCTTTTATCGATAATTGATGTCTCCAAATTGTTTGGTTGTTTAGTTACCTGATTGCTATAAAGAAACTATTAATCATTGAAGCTCAATCAATTGTTGTATTTTCTCTGAATAAAAATTTATTTCTTTACAGTCTTGTATGTGATTTATTGAAATTATTTTGTAAAACTTAGTTAAAAAACTTTGAAATTTTTCTACCATTTTTGTAATATTTATAATTGCGTCACACAATTACTAAAAGTTATTTTCAAAGATTAATGTCAACCTTTTCATTTAATTTTCACACGTTCCTAAATAAATTAATTGCTAACTAATCAAATAATTACTTAAATTTATTTTTATAGATTTTCTTTTCACCCCAACTCTTATTTTTTACTGAATGATAAATTAATTAGTAAGTACAAGTAGTGGTTAATCTAATTGTTAGTGAAAAGAAACTTGATTAGAAAAAGATACTTAAATTAATTTCTCAAAACATATATTACTTTCATTGTACTTGGAATAAATTTTCATATATTTATTGAAAATGATTCGACTCTTTAAATTATTAACTCAAAGATGCTAAAGGTTTGAATAAAACTGATAGAAAAAAAAATTAATATCTACAGCATTACTAAAATCAAATAACTATAATTTCTGATACCATGCTTCAATACATACATAGGTTCTTGTGTACTGATATCACTTACTGAAAACCCAAACTTATAGGAAAAATGTATGTGATTGTCTATTAGTCTTTGTAGAAACTATTTTTAGTAAATTGTGGTTAGCTGGTGAATAGAATTTGATTAAAGTAGTGGGAAAGATGTAAATTTTAAATAAATTTGATTAAATTTGTTAATTCTTTAAATAAAATTTTTTAAAGAAAGCTTCAACATAGTAGCAAATTTTAAAGAGAATAGTACTTATCAATTAAAAAATTAACTGAGTTGTAAAATAATTGAAAAATTTCTTAGATCATTTTTTAAAATTTTATAAGATTGTTAGGTAATTGTTCTAGGTACTTGTTGAATGAAAATTAGTATATGTTATCGACTGCTCACAGTATTTAATTCTACAATTTCCGGATAAATAATAATAAATTCATTATTCTTGGAAATAATCGTAAATATTTAAATTATTCAGAAAATTGTCAATAAAAACCTAAATAATGAGTAACAAAAAAGTTTTAAATACTAGTCAATTTTGTTTTTAATTTAATTGAATTACAAATATTTTAATAAAATCAAATAAATAGTAACATGAAACAAACAATTTCTTAGAACTGAAATCTTATCGATATATCCAGATTAACCTTAAATCAATGAAAAAAGTAACAATTTTCCTAAGTATCTTATAAATTCAACCAACTCAATCCCCTTAAAAATACTATAAATTCACCTCTCAACCAATCATTTCTCTTCAAATATCATTTTTCACTCCATTATATCAACTATATTCATACTTTTCATAAAAATCTATCAAGTAGATAATATTTACCCTTTGAACACTAATATTCATTCCAGTGAATTCCTTTAAAAATATTATAAATTCCTCTCTTGACCAATCAATTTCCAACAAATAACAATATTTCAAGCCATATTCAATATTTTTCATAAAAATCATAACAATACCCATTTCTATAATATTTACCCTTTAAATAACAATATTTAACTAACTCAAGCCCCTTAAAAATGACAACAAACTTGTTCTTAATCGACTATTTTTCACTAAAATAAATTCCACTCATGACCAATCGTTTACCATCAAATAACACTTTCCCCTACTCTACCAACTATATTCATTATTTTTATAAAAATCACCTATTAAATAACGGTACTTAACCGACTCAACACCTTAAAAATATCAACAAATTTGCTGTTAATCGATTATTTCCCTTTAAAAGATCATAAATTCTCTTCTTAGCCAATTGTTTTCCCCTAAAATAAAATTTACTCTCAACCAATCATTTCTCTTTAAATGACATTAATCCCAGTTATATTCATTATTTTCATAAAAACACCGATTTATATCGATATTCAACCGAATAAATCTCTTGCAATCATCTTAAAATAAAATTACTTTCTTGACCAATCAAATCCCCTTAAAAATATCATAAATTCGCCTCTCAACCAATCATTTCTCTTTAAATTACAATAATCCCCGCTATATTCATTATTTTCATAAAAATCACCAACATATCGATATTCAACAGAATAAATTTCTTGAAATCCATCTCGTGACCAATTATTTCCCCTATAAAGATCATAAATTCTCTTCTTAAACAATCATTTCTCTTTAAATGACAATATTTTCACTCTCTTAAAAAATTTACACACATATTGATATCTATCTGAACAAAGCCCATAAAAATATTATAAATTCCTCCTCTATATTCTCCATTTAGAAAATATTTATTCTTTGAACACAGATATTCATCCAACTCAACCCCCTTAAAAATGACAACAAACTTGTTCTTAATACATTATTTCCCCTTAAAATTTCCTCTTAACCAATCATTTCCCTTGAAATCACATTTTCCCCCACTGCACCAACAATACACATATTTTTGGTAATAACCTACAAGGTAAAATTTCTTTAGAAATCTATATTTAACCGAATAAGATCTTTAAAAATTCATCATTTGGATCATATTTACTATATGTATTCAACCAATCAAATTCCCTTAAAATAAAAATCTGAATTTTACCAATAAAAATAAATTTTCTTTAAAGTATTACAAAATTGTTATCGATACCCAACATTTTCCGTCGAAAATCACCACAATTTGATTCTGGCAACAAATTCAATCAAATAAAAAATTCATCAAAAATGACTAAAATCGAATAAAGTCTATGTTTCCCACATAAATTTAATTTCACTAAATTAATGTAAAATCATAAAATATATATCATGTTGCTCAAATAATTAAAATTAATCAGTAAATCAAGTATAAATTCAATAAAAATTACCAGTCAACCCATAGATATAATTCAACGATTTTCTTATGTATATTGTTAACCACACTGAGCATCATCTTAAAAATCTCTACAATATACTACTTTTGTGATTGATATCCACGAAATCAATAAATGGAAAATGATAATAATTATTGATCTCCTTTTTTACACTGTATGTATATAGAGAGTTGTACAGTACTCGGTTATTTGTATACAGTACCTAGTGATTGTTGTTCAGTTATTAATGAATTATTTACTGTGTATCAGTATTCAGAAGTTGATACCAAGTAAATATAACAATGGATTTGGTTTCAATGAATTTGATTACTTATCGCCTGATATCAACAAGATAACTAAGCATCCAAAATATTTACCAATTTGGAGACATCATTGATCGATAAAACAGTGAAAAAGTTAATAAAATTTCAACTTGTATTTCTTTTTGTTAACCTTTTATGTAATTAATTTCAAAATTTGGTGGTCAATAACCAATCATTAATATTTATTGATTCAGTAACTAGTTATTGGTAATATTTTGGGATTTTTGTCAATAACCAAGTATTTTAAGGGGAAATGATTGAGAGAAAATTTTATTTTTAAGTGAGTTAAGTTGGTTGAATATCTGTGTTCAAAAAGTAAATATTATTTAAATATTGCATTTTATTGAATAAGTAAATTATTCAATGCCTAGTATGTATATAGAGAGTTGTACAGTACTCAGTTATTTGTATCTAGTGATTGTTGTTCAGTTATTAATGAATTATTTACTGTGTATGGGTTATCAGTGTTCAGAAGTTGATACCAAGTAAGTTAACTTTTATGTTTTTTGAAAGTAATATTATCATTATTATTATTATTATTATTGTTATTATTATTATTATTATTATTATTAATATTAATATTATTATTATTATGAATATTATTATTATAATTATAATAATTATTATTATTTTTATTATTTTTTATTATTTTTATTATTATTATTATTAATATTATTATTATTATTATATTATTATTATTTATTATTATTATTATTATTATTATATTATTATTATTATTATTATTATTTATTATTATTTATTATTATTATTATTATTATTATTATTATTATTTATTATTATAATTATTTATTATTATTATTTTATTATTTTTTTTTATTAAGGATGGGTTGCTGCAGAGTGGAGGAGATGGGTTGCTCTTGCGAATGACTACTACCTACCTTAGACAATACTATGTAACACTGAAACTCAAAAATTTAATTTAATAAAATTCTTTGAAAATTTGATCGTTGTCAATATGTATAAAAAAGTCATAGTAAAAATTATACTAAACATTTGATTGTAAGATTACATTAAAAAATTTTTCAATTAAAAACATGTATAAAAATTTCATCTTTAAAAATTATATATAAAAAATTCATCGATAAAATTATACTAAAAATTCTATTTAAAAATCATGTATAAAAAATTTCATTGTAAAATTATGTTAAAAATTTTATTATTTAAAAATATGTATAAAAAATATCATTGTAAAATTATCCTAAAAATTTCATCTTTAAAAATCATGTATAAAAAATTCCATTGTAAAACTATTCTAAAAAATTCATCTTTAAAGTTCCTGTATAAAAAATTCCATTGTAAAATTATGTTAAAAATTTTATCATTTAAAAATATGTATAAAAATTGATCGATAAAACTATACTAAAAATTTTATTTAATAAATTTTATCATGCAATATTGTCGACTCTAACTTTAAAAATTCTTACCTTATGTAACTTACCTTTTGACCCTCTATTTACTTTTAAAAAATTCTTACCTTATGTAATTTGCCTACTGTAGCTGCTTTTAAAATTTTCAGCTTTAAAAATTACCCTTATGTAACTTAACTGTTGACTCTCTATTTAATTTTAAAAAATTCTTACCTAAATTACCATACTTTACTCTAATTTACTTAAATTTATTCTAACGTACTTTAAATTACTCTGATGTACCTTAATTTACTTTATGAACCACAATTTACTTAAATGTACCCCAATGTACTTAAATTGACTTTCGACCCTTTAATTTACTTTAATTTACCTTAATGTACTCTAATGTATCTTAATTTACTAGAGGAACCTTAATTTACTCTAATATACTTAAATGTATTCTAATGTACTTTAATTTACTTTAATTTATCTAAATTTACTTTAATATACTCTTATGTACTTTAATTTACTTTAGACCCTTTAATTTACCTTAATTTACTTTAATATACTCTAATGTATCCTAATGTACTTTAATTTATCTTAATTTACTTTAGGTATTTTAAATTATTTTTATCTAGAGCCTAAATTTGCCTATGAAAATTGTGTGAACAAATATTTCAAGTGTTTTTTTAACAAGCCTATAAAATACCCCTGTCAATTTTTTATCAGTAGTCGATTCAAGCCATTTTTATTTTATGCCTATATTTACCTATAGAAAGTATTGAGACCAAATATTGCATTAGTTTTTATTACGAGTTAAAATTATCCCTGACTATATCACATCTTAGGCGATTTGAGCCAATTTTAATTTTATGATTTTTTTTATCGTTAGGCAATTCAAACCAATTTATTTTAGTCTTTTTCAAAAATACCCCCTGACTAAAGTGTGATTTAAAAAAAATTTTGTGAATGAAAATACCCTCTCTGACTATCTTAGGCGATTTGAGCCAATTTTAATTTTATGCTTTTTTTATCGTTAGGCGATTCAAGCCAATTTTAATTTTATGCTTTTTTTATCGTTAGGCAATTCAAACCAATTTATTTTAGTCTTTTTCAAAAATACCCCCTGACTAAAGTGTGATTTAAAAAAAATTTTGTGAATGAAAATACCCTCTCTGACTATCTTAGGCGATTTGAGCCAATTTTAATTTTATGCTTTTTTTATCGTTAGGCGATTTAAGCCAATTTTAATTTTATGCTTTTTTTATCGTTAGGCGATTCAAGACAATTTATTTTAGTCTTTTTCAAAAATACCCCCTGACTATAGTGTGATTAAAAAAAAAATTTTGTGAATGAAAATCCCCTCTCTGACTATCTTAGGCGATTTGAGCCAATTTTAATTTTATGCTTTTTTTTATCGTTAGGCAATTCAAGACAATTTATTTTAGTCTTTTTCAAAAAATACCCCCTGACTATAGTGTGATTAAAAAAAAATTTTTGTGAATGAAAATCCCCTCTCTGACTATCTTAGGCGATTTGAGCCAATTTTAATTTTATGCTTTTTTTATCGTTAGGCGATTCAAGCCAATTTTAATTTTATGCTTTTTTTTATCGTTAGGCGATTCAAGCCAATTTTAATTTTAGGCTTTTTTTATCGTTAGGCGATTCAAGCCAATTTATTTTAGTCTTTTTCAAAAAAAATATTTCAATTTTATTTCAAAAATTCGCCAAAATTTGAATTAAAAAAAATCTCCCAAAAATTTGAATTAAAAAAAAATCGCGCCAAAAACTCAAATAAGTTTCGAAAAAAAATACACACAAAAATTAATTAAAATACACACAAAATTAATTAAGTTGATTACATCATTATGTAATCAAGATAATCCGAAATTATTCTGTAATTTAATCCCCCTCTCCCCTTCCCCTTTTATGGGGCAGTGTGCTACTAACTACCTACTAACATTATTATAATAATAACATAAAAATAAAGTATAATAACAAATTTTACTTTTGCTTTTACGAGAGTTGCACAACTTTCACAATAAAATATCGATAGTGCGTAAAAATAGAGTAAGAAATAAATGCACTGTACTAGAAATGTTCTAAAGGAATAATACTGATAGAAAATTCTGAGAAAAATTCTAAAAATTCTGAAATTTGTCTATTCAGCACTGCCTTATATACCTCGATTTTTCGTGTGTGTTTTTTGATACGGTAAACAAGGAATTTTTGAGAATATTCTTAAAATATAATTTTTTAATTCATTTTGATTTATTATTAAATTTTAACATTTTTTTGTATAAACATTTTATTTAAATTTTTTAATTATTTTGTTTTTCTTTTAATTTCACATTTTTCCTTTTAAATTTAGGTTTCCCGCTCAAAGACACAGGCATTATCGTGCTGGTTAAACAAATATGGGCTTAATTAGATTTTGCCCAACATAATTAATGTTTCTAATTATATTTCAGGCTTAATTGTCATAGTTATTTTCTAGAATATAAGCGTTTTCGATGAATTTGGAGCTAAGGTGATGAAATTGGTTAATTTTTATTAGTTTTTAATGATTTTCAATTCTTTTTATTTTTATTTATTTTTTACATATTTTTTCCATTTTTTCACCCTTTTTTATATTTTTTGTCTTATTTAACGCTAAATAGTCTATATTTGATGATTTTTTTCCATTTGGACTTTGCGCTCCCAAAATTATCGGATGTCGTTCCAGATAAACAAAAAAATTTTAAAACTGTTGGGCCAGAACGTAAACGGCCTTGAAAAATGTTTAAATGGATCAGAAACACACACGCAAAAATAACATGCAATTTAAATAAACCTGGAAACACCAATTAAACCACATAAAATCTGAGAAATAAAAGAATTAAATATAAAATAATAAACATAAAAATAAATTAAAATATTAACAAAATGCACCAAGATCCGCACGATACCTACACAAATACAACAAGAAAACACAACAAATTCGACGAAATTGAAAAAAATCAATTAAAGTTCATTAAAATGAAATTTAAATCGAAAATTTTGAATTAGTAATAATTCAATAAAAATTCAAAATAAAAAATTATAAAAATAAATCAAAAAATATCAAAATTAAAGAATAGAATTTGCTAGAAAATAACAAGGTCGAATTTTGTTTTACTGCATCAAATATTTCACGTCATAAAATTAGGTATATATACTGATCCATTTTCACATTTAACTTAACCATTTTTCAAACTGATTAAAACCATTTTTAGAAACCATTTTCAAACCATTTGAAATCGTTTGTAGACTATTTTGAAATCTTATTTTCAAATCGTGGTGAAACTATTTTAAAACCTTATTTTCAAGCTATTTGAACTAATTCAACTGATTTTAGGTGAGAAATATTTTGGTTGGAGCCCTCTTTCCACGTCACGCTCATAGCATCTCTGTAGAGCTCTGCTTGACGGCGACGTGGGGAGAGAGGCATTTATGCTTTCTGTTATGATATTTTATGCTATTGTATGAAAACTTTTGGAATGGTTATGAAGGGTAATTCTGTTATTTTGTCCTAACTAATAAATATTATTAATATACATAAATTGTTTGATATATATTTTTTTATAAACTAAATTTAAATGTCGAAATTTTTCCGGCCCACAGCCGACACATAACGCAAGTAAATAAAATCTACATAGTACAGAGGCATGTAAGTGCGTGGAAAATCGCCAATGATATGTACCCGTGAAGACTCAGCGTGCGCAACGCAGCGGTCGTAACGTCAATATTATCCCTATAGCTGAAGCGAGAAATAAGGAAGAAGTCTCTGGCTGCTTCCTCGTTTCTCGGTTCTGTAAAATCGACCTAAAATTATGTTACATACGGCTTAAAATTATCACACCGAGTAGTCCAGTGGGCACTCAATAAATATAATATGAACACAATATGCGTCTAAGGCCTATTAAAGGGAAAGGGTACTTGGGTTAAATTAACTGAAATCGTTGTTATAACTATTTTGGATTAACATTTTGAAATAAATAAAATTTATTGGGAATCATTGAATTCGATTAATTTGAGATTATTGATAAAAATTAAAATAACCATTGAGTGTAAAAGTAAAGTGTTTTATGGCTAAAAATTAAAGTAAATATTGGGTAAAGATAATTTAAATGCTCGTAAATTATTGATTAGGGTAATGACAAATGATTTCATCAATTAAATTATTATAATTCATTTCAATAAAAGTAATCTGATCTTTGAGTAAGAACGAGTAATGTATTGATCTAATCAACCCCCGATAGAATGAAATCAATTAAGAATCGAATTCATTGATTTCAAATAAAGATATGTATCAATTAAAAGTAAAATGATTCTCGAATAAAAGTATGGAATCCTTAATCAAAATTACTGATTCAAATTGATGTAACGACACGTAGTTCACTAATAATTCATTTTGATAAAATTGAGGAAGTGATTGAGAAAATCAAGCGTTAGATTAAATCATCGATTAAAATTAAAATGAACAAGAATAAAAATATCGTTGATTAAATTGAATCAATTTATTGGTAACAATAAAAATGATTAAATTAGTTCAGATAATTATTGAGTAAAACCCACGTAAACTAGTTTTGGTAAAGTAAAGTATCAAATAAGAATAAATAATATAAGCTCCTTAATGAACTAGGATTAGAGGATTAAAGATTAGAATTACAGATGGATTGAATAACCGTAAGACAGTTTCTTTAGTAAAAATCAAGTAATTTTCGATGTAAATTAAAGTAAAACTGGATGCACGGATTTAAAACTATTAGCATTAAAATAACTTTGTGGGCTAAAGTAATAGTTGATCCAAATAGCCTTAGGGAAGACTATTAGAAACTGGAATAACAGATGTCGATATTTATTACTGATAATACAATCTCTTAATTAGAACTAGAATAGTTTATAAATTTCTAATTATCATAAATTCAGGATGTACAGTAAATTAAGTAGCAGTAAAATGAACGAATTATTACGTAAATTAAATTAGTAAAATTGGAAAAATCAAGGTTTAAGACAAGAGTGAATTTATATTAATATCACATTAAATTCCACATAGCGAAGTTATTCCAACAGAAGGGTATCGCATCTATTTAGAAAACTCGGTAAGCGTAGAAGTCTTCCTAAAATTTGCTAATAAAGTACATTTAAACTAGTCAACGAAATAACTTACCGGAAATCGAGATAATCGAGTGTAGGCGAACATTTGACCAGTAATTCTGAAAATATGACACGAATAATACAATCACCGGATGTAAACAACGTAAATCACCTTTAGTCAACCGCTTAAGTTGTAATGGTAAAATCCGCCGGAAATCATTCGCCCACCAGGATACACCCACACGCGACCAAGTTATCTCGGATCAACATCCGGCCTAAATCTTAAAGTTCGAACAACGGTAATTAAAGTTAGTAAACAAACTTTAAGTCAATGTACAAATTCCCTTAAGTCAATGTACGAGTATCCGCCTACATGAAAAAATCTTAATGTTAAGATGCATATATCAAATAAGTTAAACAGCAGGTTATCTCATCCATGTGATTAATTATATATCACCCCATGAAGAAGTACACCCAAGAGCCAGGTCGGTAAAACTTGTAGATAAACCGCTCACCCGTTTCACAAAGTTACGACGGAAAGTGACGCTAATAGAAATCAATAGGATTAATTTGTATAACACCCTTACTAGTAACATAGACACAATCTGCTTGCTAATAACTTAGAATAGTAAATCAATCGAACCTAATAACAGTAATGTTTAGACATGTCGCCCAAACGAACTACCCGTCGAGAGACCGCCAGACAGGAACAGACAGGAGTCCCGCCGACCACGAGGATACTCAACCAGTTACAACTATCATGTCTCTCGGAACGGCAATATCCAGCTGCGGAGACCTACCTGCACGCACAGGAGCTCCTCACCCAATGGGAAAGGGTGCAGGAGCAGGTAGATTTACAGGTGGTTAAGGCAAGGATGTATCTTGCGAACGTGGTGGAAGACATCCTTGCCGGGCGGATTGCAGTCGCCTATCCACCTCACCCAGTTCGAGACACCAGAAGACCCTACACCGTTGAGGCTCTCAAACGGAGCCTGAAGAGATATTGTCCGGACGAGTAAACCAACAACGACAGACTTTATGTAGTAACTGATTGAAAATATTAGAAGATTACGTGTTATTTCTTTTTCTTATAGCTAGAGTTATTCGTGTTTTGTTTAATGAAATAAACAATTATATAACTTGATCAATAATAAATTAACATCATCTATTTGATTGTAGTAATGTCTTCCTTACAAATCTTACAATCTGAATTGAACCACGTGAGACAGACAAACGCGGAATTACACACGCAGATTATTCAACTCACCCGCGAAATACAACAGATTAAAGCCACCTGGAGGGAACCAGAAAAGGTAAAAACACTGTACCACCGCCTGACCGCAGCACAGAAAGGCTGGGCAGAGGAGCGGCAGCTCAACCAGAGCCTGCGCACGCAAATTCGGGGACTCGAAGTCGCCCTAGCAGTCTGCCGGGAAGGGGAAGCGGTAACATATCCGCTCGTCTTCGCCCCAACCCAGATGCCGCAGAAGAACACCCAACCAGTGGAACAATCTACCCTTCCAGTAAACAATCGTCGACCGGGACGTAAGGAACGGGCCCCGACGTCGAGCAATCCAGCTTCAAAATCATTAACCTGCGAACATTGTGCGCGTTGTTAAATAAATAGAGTAGTCGTGTTTTAATTTAATTTGTTACGTTGATATACTTATATGCCAACATTCGTAGGCAGATAAGAACCTAATCTTGAATGATCATGAGGGACAGAGCAAAGCGAGCATAGGTCTTCTATCGACAGCTCGTGAACCCGAGGGTTGTCCGAGCAACTACAGTACTAGCACATGGTACTCAATTTTTGCGGACAATCCACCACTTGAACACATTACCAACGTTGCCTAGCAACGGGTGCCAAGTGGCGATTAGTATCATTTTGTATGGCGTTACCAGGGCAACTAGAAGGATAAGCAAGATGCGGAACCCTGTAACCCACCATACAAATTTGGGGGCTCAGCCGGGATTGAATGATCTTCTTGTACAAAAACCCAAGCAAACAAACTGAGATGAAATTATGTTAAAGTTACATAGATATCAACGTCAAAGCATTCAACATCCATCAATACTTGACGACAAAACACCCTTGTAAGATACCAACGACATTCACAAGACGCATAAGCAAACAACACATAATTAAAAGGGCAAAATGCGGGATAAAATGAAATGGGGTAAGTAAGGGAATAACGATAAACTACGGGGGAAAGCAGTAGAACCAAGTAGAGAAGTCAACGATAATAGAATAAATTACAACGAGTAGTGATTAAAATAGTAGTTGATAAAATGAAGCAAAATATATTAAAAGACTAAAAATTGAATGAAGTTAGCTAATTAGTATTTAAATAAATTTAAAGGGTAATTAAAAGAGATTTAATAATTTTAGATGGAATCAACAAAAATAATAGAAAAACTAAAGAGTATCTTAGACATCGAAAACGATAATCTTGAGGAACTAATGAACAAACAAAGATTAATTAAAAAAGCTAAAGAGGATATAGCAACGATTTCAAACCTGTACTCCGATGAACATTGCATATTAATAAAATTGATCGACATTGATGAAGATGTAACAACCGAAAGAATATATGAAATTCTATCCATGAGATTGGAGATAACCAAATTTGGGAAGAGATGGAATAAGTTAATGAAAAAGGTCGAAAACATCGAAGACGAGATTGCAACAACAATGAAAGAACAAACTAAGGCTTATGTGGAGTGTTATGCGTGCAAAACAGAGAAGCACGAGTAATGGTGATACCTTGCGGACACCTGAGTTATTGTCATGGATGCGCACAAGAGTCGCACTGTATGTTATGCCAGCGAAAGATAAAGGAAAAACTAACGGTTTACTTTCCATGAATTGTTATGATGAAATGAAATAAATGTGTATTATGCATTACTTGAATTATTATTAGATGATAAGACGAATATGAAAGAAATATGCAATGTTTGTAAATAATAAAACCACCCGACAACGATAAATAAAGGTAATAGACCAAAAACATGAAAGCCGAATTAGGGAAATAATTAAAACACACGCACAGAGACACAAAATATTGGACGGAAAAATTTCGACAACCGAGTTTCCTAGTGTATGCTTCTTTTTGTTTTATTGATATTATATTTATTGATATTATATTGAGATAGGACGAGGAAAAATGGTTAACCTGAGCTATCTAATGATAGTACGCTCACCCAAGGGAAACCCTGATCAACCCTACTGAGAAAGGAACTGGTAGGCCAAGTAACCGGCGAGAGATTGATCACCTCTTTTGGGGAGCTTGCTGATGCGATTACCACAAATTTTGAAGGGGGGAGTGAAGAGATAGACCGAGAGGTGAGAGAAAGAGTGTACACGGAACAGAATTAATAGTTTTGATTAAAGGTACCTAGAGATGACTTCTTTTTTCCCTAGCTGGTGGTGAGGCACCAGAGGACAGCTACGGACTGTCGTGCTCAGGTTGTTATCAGCCAAGGGACTGATGGCGCTGAGCCGTTCGATACAAAAACCCGGATCACACACCGAGTATCGAACGATTCTTTTTTCCGCTGGGAGGAACTCGATACAACAACCCGGATCCCACACCGAGTATCGGGGCCAAACGGTAGGTGAGATGTGAACTAACCGGTAAATGGTTCATACTCAAAATGTCCTACTAAAGCCAGATGAGAGCGGCTGAATGGAGCCGAGAAATCTGATGGAAGGAGCGGGCAGAGATTTGATAGTTTATTTTCCGCTCCCACTTTTAATCGCTTCCTTTTCTTTTCACTATTCGGGAAATCAAGTAAACCGCTTTTGGAACTTGATTGAACGTCTAGGCATTTCCATACTTTTATATTCTTCGAGGTACACAACCCGGATCCCACACCGAGTACCGAGGGAATGTTTTTTTATTGCCCAGCGAGGAGTTTGGTACAATAACCCGGATCCCACACCGAGTACCAAATATCCGAATGGCTGTGAGTAAAGCGTAACCGGAAGAATGCGCGGCCAAAAGACGCCATGGCTTGAGAGTTAGTGTGAGGCCTCAAACATACCCAAAAGTCACTGATGAGCTCAAGTCCGATGAAACAATGAGAGATAATACGAATAAGACGAATACGAATATGAGTAAAGATGAAATTGACAGAATATGATTATGATCAGATACTAGAGGCCATAGGGTGCCGGATGATTATGATCAGATACTAGAGGCCATAGGGTGCCGGATGATTATGATCAGATACTAGAGGCCATAGGGTGCCGGATGATTATGATCAGATACTAGAGGCCATAGGGTGCCGGATGATTATGATCAGATACTAGAGGCCATAGGGTGCCGGATGATTATGATCAGATACTAGAGGCCATAGGGTGCCGGATGATTATGATTAGATATTAGAGGCCATAGAGTGCCGGATAATTATGATCAGATACTAGAGGCCATAGGGTGCCGGATGATTATGATCAGATACTAGAGGCCATAGGGTGCCGGATGATTATGATCAGATACTAGAGGCCATAGGGTGCCGGATGATTATGATTAGATATTAGAGACCATAGAGTGCCGGATAATTATGATTAGATATTAGAGGCCATAGAGTGCCGGATAAGATATGATTATGATTAGATATTAAAGGCCATAGAGTGCCAGACAAGATATGATATGAGTAAGGATGAAATATGATTACGGATAGATATTAAGGTCACAGATGACCAGTAAAAGAGTTAAAGCCGAGGGCCGAAGAGCCAACGGAAATTATAGAGGGCATAGAGCGCCAGCGATTGAGGATTAAGCAAATGAATTTTTGGGAGACATAGGAAAAATAATTAATGGAATGAATGAAAGTATGAATATGATGATTTTATATTATTGATATTATGATATAGATAATTGATACGACTATATAGATAACTGATAAGACTATATAGATAATTGATACGAGATTAATAGATAATTATTACGAGGAATAGATAATTAAAAATAGACTTAAAATGAGGGGGGTGAGTCAGATAAAGAAGACCACCACGATAAATGCGAACAAGGGATGATAACGTATATAGTATGGTAAATGGAGGAGAAATTAGTATAGTATAGAATATTGGAGTGTTATTTAATTTTAGGAATCAATAGTCAAACAAAGCAATCCAAGTCAAGTGCAAAGCAAAGCAAAAGAGAAAATATTTCAGAGCAAACGACAAAGCAAAGTGATAACAAAGAAACTTGAATAAACGAGCAGAAAAGAATTTTGGAATAACCGTCAGAGTAGTTACAAGCAGACAAGCAACCAGAAGTTTCAAAGCAACCAAAGCAAGAGAAGAGAAATCAGTCAAGCAGACGAATAACCGTAAACATTGATAACATCAGCAACCACACGAGAAGCAAAAGCAAAGAGAACAACGAAAAGAGTTTATTAAAAGCGGAAGAAAAGAAAAAGGTTCGCAATAGTAGAAGCGTCAAAACCGGAGTATCAACTACAGCAGCAACAGGAACCGGCACAGATAGTGGATTAACCGACGTTGAATTCAACAGTAGCGAAGAAAACGAAATAAACGATATAGAAAACCGGTTGCCAATAATAGAATCAGAGAACGAGGAAGAGAGATTAAAAAACTTAAACATTAACTCAAACATGGCCAATTCCATAAATTCCAACACGACTTCAATTCCGGATCCAAACATGATGATAAATAACAACAATGCAATAGTAGGAGAATTCAGAGAAAAGTTTAGAGGAGAACCGTTCGACGGTAGTCTCAACAAATTAGATACATTTATAAAGGAATTTGAAGTGTATAAAAATATCTGTCACTGGACAGATCAAAAGGTAAAAGAGCGACTACCCTTGTATTTGAAAGGGAGCGCACAAGATGTATTCGTGGAAGAAGCAAGAGACGCTACGAAATTGACAACATGGACAGAAATTAAAGAGTTCTTAATAAAGATATTCGGGATAGAGAAAAAGGGGAATAGGAAGATATTGGACTTCCTACATCGAAAACAAAGACGAGACGAATCAAATGCAGTGTACGCATGTGAATTAAAGAAATTATGTAAAGAAGCCTTCGGAGAAGCAGATTTGCCCGAAGATAAAATGGTAGACGTCTTCATAAGAGGAATCAAAAGAGAAGACATACGAGCCAACCTTGGATGCTTGGCACCAGAAACGTTAGATAAAGCAGTAGCAATCGCAAACAGATGTGAAGCCCATCTGGGACTGGGATATCAAGTGGCAGTCTTGGCCACAGAACCAACAACATCAACAGTCAATGCCAACAATCAAAACAACAATACCAATCCAGCTATGAATCAATTCATTCCAAGAGCACAGCAGATGTTCAAGCCACCAGTAACGAGAAATCCGGAAGATAAAGGTAATAACCAAGTAAGTTATAATAATAATTTCAGTAACAATCCAAATGCAAATGAAAAATGCTCCACATGTCAAAGAATAGGACATCGGTCAGAGAATTGTTTCCGAAATTACAACTGCCAGATATGTGGTAAACGAGGGCATACTGAGAAAATATGTAGACAACCTAATAGCAAAGCATGTTACAATTGTGGACAACAAGGACACCTCGCAAGGCAATGTAACATAAGAAGAGAACCAAACCAGTCAAGATTAAATAACTCTATGGGAAACCCGCAAATTAGCGTGATGCAAGAGATAGACATGCTACGAGAAACACTACAACGAATGCCCATGGAATTAAAAGAGATGATGCAACAGATGCCCACCAATATACAACAACAACGAATCAACGTAATGAGAAGCAATGAGGAGATTCAAGAGCTGCGAACCAGAGAATACCAAGAGCAACAACAAGCTGAATGCAAAGACTACAAACAGAGGGAAAGCTCAGGGAAATCCCAGCAAAGTGGGAGATCAAAACAAACCCCGAAACGAATTAATATTTTGATGAGAATGGCATTCCAGATGAAAAACTCACACTGCGGAGGCTAGTGTGTTGAGACGAAAGGGGAGGAATATTGATAACTGATAACGAAGAAAACAGTTACATTAAATACGATCGGAGAAAATAGGGCCATCCAAAGAATGCAGAGGAAGGAAAAACAAAGACGTCCAGTTAAAAGAAACCGATAATTGGAGAAACCGAATGAACCGGAAACTAAAGAGATTAAACGAGCAGAAATGATGATAACGGAGGAGCAAAACAAGGAAACATTAATGTACGAGATAGATGAACTCGAAAAAGAAATTATGACACAAAAGACAGAGAGTACACCTGGAGAAAATAAAGCAAGAGGAAGCTCTGAACAAGAGTGAAGGATCATTAAAGAAAAAGAAAGCAATCCTGAAACAAGGAGAAAAAAGGAATCATCAAACGAGGAACGTCAAGAAACGAGCAACAGAAATAACGAGGGAAAGCGAAACAAAGGGATGATGTTACTACAACAAAGGAAAAATCAAAACCGACCGACCCTGCTACAAAAAATAATGATATTGATCACGTCCATCAAGTTAACAGAAGCTGAGGAAAACATCACGAAGGAGATAAAATCGTTCAGAATACGAACAATTAAATGCAATAGGAACCGTAAGTAAGGGAATTATGTTACCAATTGACGATGATATACAAGATAAGCTGTCAATTCGACTCAATATGAAAAACCAGAAAGATGGAAATACGATCCGAAACTCATCATATGCCAACCACCAATAGATAGTATTGTTAGAGATTGCTACAAAAAGACAAGGAATGTAAAATCCAAGTAAAGCCAGGAATAGGCAAATTGCGAATAATAAACAGAGGAATAGAAACGATTGAACAAGTATGTATACAAAACAAAATTATCGATTGCTCTGGAAAATTGATATGAAAGCAGGAAAAATGTGGAATGGATAGCCTAAAGGCATGCAGAATATATATATGTGCCAACAGATATAATAATAACTGCAACACTAGCAGAAACTCTGGGAGAGAATTCAACAACACCAAAAGAAAGCCTAAACTCGAGTACGAGAAAATAAAGAAATAAATAATAAAAGTTAAAGCAGACTCCAAAGAGTGGAGAAGAAATAATAGTCGAAAATATGGGCAAAGAACCCATTACAAAAGTTTGTATATTCGAAACTAAAAAGAACGGAACAATGAATGAAAGAATCAAATGCCAGTCAAACGAAGATATCAAAAATCAAAAATACCGCATCCAAACTAAAAGAAAACGTGGAAAGTAATATAGTACACGTTCAGAAAGGAATGATGATTACTGGAAATCAATAACAAGAAAAGTACTAGAAGTAATTACTACAAAACGTCCGGAAAAGAACAAAGAGGAACCGTATCAAGCCAGATCAGAGAAAGTTAAAGCGAGTAATAATAAACATAGAATCAACTGCGGCGAATGAAGAGGAAATAGTAATTGAAACACAGTGAAAACCCTATCACAAAAGTCTGCGTATACGAACTAAAAGAAACGAACAGTAAACAACAAGAATCCAATGATGAAACAAGCAAAAAATATTAAAGAATCAAAAGTATCGCATCCCTACGAAAAAGAAAACTGGGAATAAATTATGTAATAATATCCAAAGGAACTCTTATGAACATTGGAGAACGAATAACAAGGAAACCACTCAAGTCAAATGCGATAGATCAATCAACTGAGAGAAAACAAGTAACGAACATGCGAAAAAAGAAATGTCATGGACGACAGGCCACCTTTTCAATCACGAAGCTTACAACTCCAGAAAGCACTTAAAAAATGTAAACCAAAAGAAGGAATAATGGAGGAAACCAAATGCAAGGGAAGCACAACCATGCACCCTAACGAAAAGAATTACATGATTAAAATGATCTGGATAACAACAGCCAATAGTGAAGCAGCGTAGTAATGCTGATAATATATCAACTAGCAAGAACTTACCAATGCAAAAGAAGCCAGCGAAGAAAACGATTTGGCCAGCAGTTGGAATAAATTCAATCGATTATTGAATATCAGGACAATTACGATGCATAAAAACCGAGGAATATGGAAATCACTAGGAAACTCTAGATACAAGCGGACTCTGGTTAAAAGAACGCCATTCTATCGAAGACAACAATGGTCCAATTAATCTGATCGATATACCAGTAATGAATGAGAAATTACGGGGATATACGAAACATTGCGTTATAGAGTCCCGGAGGACGATGGTGTAAAACGGAAAGAGCGTTGTATGTGTTAAATATTATGTAGTATATTAGTAGTAATATGTATATTCTTATGTAAATTCTTACAAAATGCGTTCAGAGACAATACGGCAAACAGAGGAGAATGGCCCGCATGAATTAATGATGTTGTTATAATCAACAGATGCGATCCGAATAAACGTAAATCACCAAAACCAAGTTAGAATACCACCATTCACAGAAGCGATACAACAACCACAGCTGGCCAATGTACCGATAGAGATTATAGAATTAAATC
This sequence comes from Schmidtea mediterranea, assembly GCA_022537955.1. Taxonomy (NCBI): domain Eukaryota; kingdom Metazoa; phylum Platyhelminthes; order Tricladida; family Dugesiidae; genus Schmidtea; species Schmidtea mediterranea. Next base: position 311,563,571 of record CM039679.1, on the reverse strand, counting down.
AAGGAACTATACCAAGTAAGGAATCGGAAGGTCAACATGGAGACGACCAATGCGAGTTATGACACTAATAACAAACAATGCGCAAAAACCCAGTGGACAAATACTCATCTGTTTAACGAAAGTGTGAACAGAGGACTACAAAACGCCATAGACTAGAAGAGCAACGAGAAACAATTACTGCATTACAAGAATGAATGAACAATTAGCAAGATCAAGTTAGGTGGCAGCTGCGAAATACTTAGAAGACTACGTAGTAATCAACGCACGTAGATCCAGCAAGTTGGGCTGAATGGTAGCATCGATGCCAGAATTACCCCAGAACCGGACATTCAACCAGTAGAGTCAAAATAAAGCGTTACGTTGTAAATATGTAAAAATAAAACGATAGAAGAAAGCAAACGTCAAGTACATTGAAAATTTTGTAGATATGCAGACAATTATCGAGGAATAAGGAGGACAGCGAAATCCATCCGAAACTACGAGACGGAATAATGAAGGAAAAAATCAAAGTGTGTCGAACGTATCAAGAAAGGATTAAGTGTGTAAATGTAAAGAATTAATGATTGGTGAGCGAGACAAACGAAATGTGTGTAGAATATGTACAGATTGTCACGATATGACAGTGATTAGAAACAAATAAACAGAATAAAATGCCCTAGGATGTAACGAAATATTGGGAAAAAGATGAAAGATCCTTACAACAATGGATTAAAGCCACCAACAAAGAAATCAACAATCTATTAAGTCCAATGCCGAGTAAAAGAATGTGAATGGAAAGGGACTTTATGAAGGGAAGCCGAAAGTCCGCAAACGAATGTGAAATAACGAGATACTATGCGAAAATGCCAAACCAATCACAACAAAAGGACGATGAAAAGACATCACAAGGTGTGCACTCAGTAGAGAGGAAAAATGGAATTCTGTGGAGTCATTCGACGAATGAAAAAATAGAATGTAATCGGGAACCAAAAAGCAGAACACATTGGCGGATCTATGATGAGGAATTATGCGCAAACAACTGCGACAGGAGAAAGAATAAAGTCAAACTAATTAATAGGAAATATGGACAAACTGTAGCGGCAACCAGTCAAATTGCCCATTGGAATGTTTAATTGCAGCACAATTACCAATTACGGCAAATGCAAAAGCATATGAAATCGAAAACATCATCGAGCATTACGAAATCATGATTGAAAACAATAAGAATAGTTGGCATGGGAAATAAAAGCCTACGAACGAAAATGATGCACAAAAAGCAAATAAGAGAAATATTAGAATCCAGAAAGAACTTCGAGAGAAGCAAAGAAAATACACTCAGCAAATGGCGAAATAGAAAAGAAAAGCAACAGTGTTACCAACAGTCCCAATAGGAAACTTAGAAACCAAACAGCTTTGATGCCAGAAAACTCCTACACACCATTTATATGGAAATAACCGATTTTGCAGATAAAGCTTCAGAGACACAAAAAGATGGAACACAAAGAATTCTAGCATAGTCCCCACCAATATATAGTTTGGGAGAATGGATAAAATTTGGCATTTTAGACTATATCCAAATGAGATGGAATCGCAACAGCACCCATATCAGTGTCTTCATCAGAGTAGGAGAGGAGATTATGAATGAATTATTAACATGGCCCTTTTTAAACAAAATATGGATCATTTAACAGATGAAAGGACAAGAGGATTATCGCAATCCAATCAGAACAGGAAATGACACAGATGGCAAGACCACAACCGGACTGGATACACGATTTGGCGACAACAGTTTCTATCCACAACAACGATTGGATGAGCGGAAGGATCTTGCGAGAAGATAATCTGTATATAAATTAGAAGTTGGAAGAAGCAGACAAGCGTTTAAAGAGGAAAAGAAAGTGTCATAAAAGTAATAAATAATAAAATCAATAAAAACCAAAAATAAAATAACCAGAAAAATCAGAAAAACAAAAATTTCAAATAATGCGATTATTTAGATGGCAAGCGGATCAGCTCTGGAAGATGATAACAATACAGATTGAGAGCAAGGACCAGATTCGATATTGACGGACTACGGAAAAACAGAGGAGGAAGAGAAAGTTGATACACTAGCAGCAGCACATTATATACTATAAAAGACTATTGAACTATAGACGGCAACGCGAATCAATAAAAGCGATATATCACAAATGAGGTGATAGGCGAGGAGCTGAGAAAAGTAGGAACAGAGATATTTAACGTTTAAAGATAATTAAAGTATACGACCGACAAAGCAAAGAAATGGCCGCCACAAGGATTTTATTTTACGGGAACGCTCGATACTACCAGATCGAAAGGGTAACATGCATTTATTGTAAGGAAAACTCGCAAATGGGAAAAAAGGGGAGACAGCAAACGAGAACACCTGAGGAATTTTCACTGCCATTTAGATTTAATATTGACGTCAGAAACCCAAGCGATAACAGATCAGAGGACTTCGACAATCGGAAATAAGACAGTGATCGAAAAGGGAGGCGAGGAAAAGGTAACGTAATAAAGAAGTTTCGAAGACCAACAGAACTAATATGGGAAAAAGAGACTATAATAGAAACATTCGAGAGAGAATTAAACCTTTTCAAAGGAAACCCAAGAGCAGCAGAATTTGCGAGTCAAGGTACGCAAACAGCCAGGGAATAATGTGCGAAGGATGCAAAATCAACAGCCATACCAGATCAGAATGTCAAAAAACTAAAGCACAAAGAGAAAAATGATAATGTATAAACACAGAAAAAGAGTCAAAGAATATCGAAATAATAATTACGAATCAGCAAATAAGAAGATATCTTTAGATCGACCAAAAACAGGAACCTTAATGCTATTATCAGGAGTAGATACCCAAGAATGAGGAAAATAATTAAAGAAAGAGTTAGGCTAATTAATTTAGATGGTATGGACTCGACACAAGCAATTAATTCCGAGCAATCAACGCGATATCAGAGAACTCCTAAGAGAATCGTGACAAATCAATAATAAAAGAGCTATTTTGAAGCAGTATCAATGTGTGACTGTTGGCAAGAAACATGTCGAACATAATGTTATTATTCCTTGTGAACATGGTCACATGTGAAGCAGCGGGTTAAAGTCGTATATTCCAGATGTTAGAAAGCCGATCAACGGGCCGAGGATTCAAGGATTTCCGTTTTCGCTGATCAATAGATAGAAAAACGAAAACATTGTGTAAAAAGTGTAAATAAAGATAACGTAAAAAACAAAAAATTAAAACTCAAAAACCACAAAATACGAAGATTGATGTAAATTATGATTAATTTTGATATGAGTGAAAGAGAGAATAATCAATTATTAATATTCAGAATTACAATGAACCAAAACGAGATGATAAGCCAAAAGATAGAGGAAAACTGCACAGAGACAAAGAGTCAAAAATCGAAAACCAGATCCGAACAACTAAAAGAGATTAAAGAGGAATGGCACAAAGTCGACGAGATTAAAAAGAATATTAAATCAGTAGAAGGAGACACTACTGAGAGATACGTTAAGATAAAAGATGATAAGAGAAGAATTTGAAACAGACAATGAATCGAAGAAATATAACGAACCATATTCAAGGACGAGAAGAGGAGTTAGTAAAAGAATCCATGCAGACCAAACCAGAATTCACAAACAAAGAAAGAGTCAGAATGTTAGAGCAAGAGAGCAGGCATCAAACAAAGTGAATAGAAAGATTGCGGGAAGTGATAAAAGACAAAGAAGCAGAGATACGAGAAGAAGGAGAAGAACGATTAAAGATTATACAAACAATGCAGGAGGAAATTGGGCAAATTATGACCCATACCGAATCAGAGAAAGACCAAGAGACCATATGGAACAAGCAAAGAGTGGGGCAAAACGACAAGCAAGATACTGGAAATCAAATGGACAGAAGGACAGAGACACTTCAGAAGTAATTTTGGAAGCACGATTAGACATTACATTCAGCAAATAGCCTTAAGGGAAATAGAGCAAGAGCTTACAAAACTAAATGGAAGATGCGAAAAAGGAAGTCAACAAACTAAGAAATCAAGGGCCAAAACCAGCAAAGAAAATTAGAGAGCCCAGAGACGATAGACAAGAAAGAATGCTGATCAGATAACTGATCAAGCAAGAAATGGCGAATAGAATGCAAAATATGGGAGGAACGCCAAACGCAAAACAATTCTAGCTATTAGTTGAATTAGAGCAGGAAATTGCGATAAACAGGACCAGAAATAAGAGATGCAGATCGAGCAGGACGAAGCTCATCGACAAAGACGAATAACAAAACAAATAAAAACGGAAAGAAGAAAGTTGGATTAAATAGAAGCAGGAAAATGGAGGACCAGTATCAGGAAGCCATAAAAAGAATAAGACGATTACCCAAGAAATATGTGAATACCGAAGATTGGGAAGCTAGCGAAGCAGATTGAGAGCAGAACATACACTCGGACGATTACAGTAACCAAATACAAACATGAATTCAAACAACGTAATCAGAGAAGAATACATGACAGGCTCAGAAAAACCGGAAAAGGCCCACAGGACAAAATGGAATTGATCAATTAAATCAGAAGATACTGGAAACCTTAAATGAACAAACTGATGAAAGACGACAAATCCAACAATTAAACGAGAGGATAACAGAACTCCAGCAGGAGGTGAACGGACACCGAGGAGTTGCAGTATTCAAAGAAATTCAGTTGAGACATCAACTCGAAGTCAACGAGCAGTTGAAAGAACAAGTTGAAGCAGAGATAAAAGCGATAAAACAAGGATACGAGGAAAACGAACAGAATTTGAGAAAAGAAATTGAAAAACTAAAAGCGTTAGAAAACACGCATCGGTTGGAAACGCGAGTGGAGGAATTAACCGAAAATACAGAATATCTTGCCTATCTCTTAGACGAAGAGATACAAATATCAAACGCTCTACGAGAAGAGGTAAATACCTTGCAAAACCGGCCACCAATCCTGCTTATGCCGTTATATCCAACGGAAATGCCAACTCAAGTACCCGCCGAACCCGATGAAGGATTCGGGGAGACTGACGAAACGATAGTGTAAATTCCAAGAGAAAATTGTAAAAAGTGTAAAAAGACAATAAAAATAATAAAAACGATAAAAACAAAAATTGTAATCGATGTATATTTAGCATGAATTCGAATGAAGTAGAAATCCGAATGAATCTAGAAGGCGGAGAATACGTACCAAGCCCAATTCAATTAGTAGAACCAATCGAGCAAGACCCACTGAGGTATTATAGTAAAAGATGGAGAACAGAAAGAAAAGAATGGCAAGAATTAGTGGAGGAGCAAGAATCAGAAATCGCCCGGATAAATCAACAGCTAATACAGTCAAAACAGCTAGTCAATATGATAAAACGAAAGCTAACATCCAGCATGGGAGAAAACAGAGATCAAAAGAGAGAAAATGAACGATTAAGACGAGAATTAGCCGAGATAAAAACTCGTGTAATCCTGGAAGATTATTGGAAAACCGAAGCAGAACGAATGAGAGACAGCAGAAAAAGCGAACAGAGATATGTAATACAACTAGAAGACAGTTGTAAAGAAGCCAGAGAGATAAAAGAAAGTCATCAACAAACTCAGGACGAAATTAAAACATTAACAGAACAGCTCCAGGAAGCGAGACGAAAGCTGGAAAAGCAAACAGCTAAACGAATAAATTATAAACGTCAACTTAAGAGAAAACAAGCGAAAGAAAGAAATCTCCAAATGAAAATCTACAATCAACAGAGGGTAATCAAAGAAAACAAAGAACGACTAAAAGAACTCCCGAAAATAACCGAGCGATTAATAAGAGCCCAAGTCCTAATGATGGGATTCTCAGAAAATAAAGCTAAAGAGGAGTGCGAGATACACTCAACCCCAGAAAAAGAGAAAGAGTAAAAAGGGCTAAACTCCACTGTAAATAAACGAAATAACCTTGTAAATAAATAAAAAATTAAATACGTATAAAAAATAGAAGTTATGAACCCAAATCTGTGCATAATGATAATGATAATAATGAGAGAGTGTGACACTGAAAACCCGTTGGAAAAATGCGAGAAAACCAACCCTTCAGAAGAGAAGACAGCACCTGTGCCGATTTCAAAGAAATTTGCAGAAACCCAATAATGAGGAATGTCAGCAGATAAACTTCCAATGTATGCAATGCCCACAAAGAAAACAAGGAACGAACTGAAAACAGAATATCGAGAGAACCCAAGCAATGGTACAAACCCTACTGAAAAATAATGAAGAGATAGCCAATATAAAAAATGAAAACCGAGAGATAAAGAAAACCCTAGAAACCCTCATCAGACAAATTCAAAGAAAAGCCAAAGCAAACCCCAATAATAAACCAATCCAAGAAATCGCCCTATCAATCAAAAGGCAACAAGGAAAACAAATTAAAAATGAACCCAGTACAACAAGTCTATCAATCGAACTTATACTACCGATTAGTATAACCTCTAACATGATACTCCTAATATGTTGTCTCATCTCGGTCTAACGAAAACAAGCAAAAGCAAAATACCCCAATTCAGAAACTCAGAAGAATGTTCAACCCAATCCAAAATACCAATCAAGTTAGCAAAAATTCAAGACTCTCGCAGATTTCCATCAATCACCCTTCAAGATCAACCAGCTCGAAGCGAAACCAAAGTCGTCAGCGATTCATTCGAAAACAAATATAACTGAGTTACAGTAACTGATATTGATTTGAACTGATCTTATAAAACTTGCATTGATATTAAAACTGAACTATCCAATTTTGATTATGTATTGTAGCCGGACCTTAAGTCCATCTTTGCCTTGATGATTTAACCTTACCGTAGAAATTTATTTTTATGAATGTGAATATTGAAAATGAAAATGTAGGTATCATTTTGAAATCAATCGAAATTGCGGGTCGCAATTTTACGGACCCCGAGTGTTTATGTTTGGCCAGAACGTAAACGGCCTTGAAAATGTTTAAATGGATCAGAAACACACACGCAAAATAACATGCAATTTAAATAAACCTGAAAACACCAATTAAACCACATAAAATCTGAGAAATAAAAGAATTAAATATAAAATAATAAACATAAAAATAAATTAAAATATTAACAAAATGCACCAAGATCCGCACGATACCTACACAAATACAACAAGAAAACACAACAAATTCGACGAAATTGAAAAAATCAATTAAAGTTCATTAAAATGAAATTTAAATCGAAAATTTTGAATTAGTAATAATTCAATAAAAATTCAAAATAAAAAATTATAAAAATAAATCAAAAAATATCAAAATTAAAGAATAGAATTTGCTAGAAAATAACAAGGTCGAATTTTGTTTTACTGCATCAAATTTTACACGTCATAAAATTAGGTATATATACTGATCCATTTTCACATTTAACTTAACCATTTTTCAAACTGATTAAAACCATTTTTAGAAACCATTTTCAAACCATTTGAAATCGTTTGTAGACTATTTTGAAATCTTATTTTCAAATCGTGGTGAAACTATTTTAAAACCTTATTTTCAAGCTATTTGAACTAATTCAACTGATTTTAGGTGAGAAATATTTTGGTTGGAGCCCTCTTTCCACGTCACGCTCATAGCATCTCTGTAGAGCTCTGCTTGACGGCGACGTGGGGAGAGAGGCATTTATGCTTTCTGTTATGATATTTTATGCTATTGTATGAAAACTTTTGGAATGGTTATGAAGGGTAATTCTGTTATTTTGTCCTAACTAATAAATATTATTAATATACATAAATTGTTTGATATATATTTTTTTATAAACTAAATTTAAATGTCGAAATTTTTCCGGCCCACAGCCGACACATAACGCAAGTAAATAAAATCCTACATAGTACAGAGGCATGTAAGTGCGTGGAAAATCGCCAATGATATGTACCCGTGAAGACTCAGCGTGCGCAACGCAGCGGTCGTAACGTCAATATTATCCCTATAGCTGAAGCGAGAAATAAGGAAGAAGTCTCTGGCTGCTTCCTCGTTTCTCGGTTCTGTAAATCGACCTAAAATTATGTTACATACGGCTTAAAATTATCACACCGAGTAGTCCAGTGGGCACTCAATAAAATATAATATGAACACAATATGCGTCTAAGGCCTATTAAAGGGAAAGGGTACTTGGGTTTAAATTAACTGAAATCGTTGTTATAACTATTTTGGATTAACATTTTGAAATAAATAAAATTTATTGGGAATCATTGAATTCGATTAATTTGAGATTATTGATAAAAATTAAAATAACCATTGAGTGTAAAAGTAAGTGTTTTATGGCTAAAATTAAAGTAAATATTGGGTAAAGATAATTTAAATGCTCGTAAATTATTGATTAGGGTAATGACAAATGATTTCATCAATTAAATTATTATAATTCATTTCAATAAAAGTAATCTGATCTTTGAGTAAGAACGAGTAATGTATTGATCTAATCAACCCCCGATAGAAATGAAATCAATTAAGAATCGAATTCATTGATTTCAAATAAAGATATGTATCAATTAAAAGTAAAATGATTCTCGAATAAAAGTATGGAATCCCTTAATCAAATTACTGATTCAAATTGATGTAACGACACGTAGTTCACTAATAATTCATTTTGATAAAATTGAGGAAGTGATTGAGAAAAATCAAGCGTTAGATTAAATCATCGATTAAAATTAAAATGAACAAGAATAAAAATATCGTTGATTAAATTGAATCAATTTATTGGTAACAATAAAAATGATTAAATTAGTTCAGATAATTATTGAGTAAAACCCACGTAAACTAGTTTTGGTAAAGTAAAGTATCAAATAAGAATAAATAATATAAGCTCCTTAATGAACTAGGATTAGAGGATTAAAGATTAGAATTACAGATGGATTGAATAACCGTAAGACAGTTTCTTTAGTAAAAATCAAGTAATTTTCGATGTAAATTAAAGTAAAACTGGATGCACGGATTTAAAACTATTAGCATTAAAATAACTTTGTGGGCTAAAGTAATAGTTGATCCAAATAGCCTTAGGGAAGACTATTAGAAACTGGAATAACAGATGTCGATATTTATTACTGATAATACAATCTCTTAATTAGAACTAGAATAGTTTATAAATTTCTAATTATCATAAATTCAGGATGTACAGTAAATTAAGTAGCAGTAAAATGAACGAATTATTACGTAAATTAAATTAGTAAAATTGGAAAAATCAAGGTTTAAGACAAGAGTGAATTTATATTAATATCACATTAAATTCCACATAGCGAAGTTATTCCAACAGAAGGGTATCGCATCTATTTAGAAAACTCGGTAAGCGTAGAAGTCTTCCTAAAATTTGCTAATAAAGTACATTTAAACTAGTCAACGAAATAACTTACCGGAAATCGAGATAATCGAGTGTAGGCGAACATTTGACCAGTAATTCTGAAAATATGACACGAATAATACAATCACCGGATGTAAACAACGTAAATCACCTTTAGTCAACCGCTTAAGTTGTAATGGTAAAATCCGCCGGAAATCATTCGCCCACCAGGATACACCCACACGCGACCAAGTTATCTCGGATCAACATCCGGCCTAAATCTTAAAGTTCGAACAACGGTAATTAAAGTTAGTAAACAAACTTTAAGTCAATGTACAAATTCCCTTAAGTCAATGTACGAGTATCCGCCTACATGAAAAAATCTTAATGTTTAAGATGCATATATCAAATAAGTTAAACAGCAGGTTATCTCATCCATGTGATTAATTATATATCACCCCATGAAGAAGTACACCCAAGAGCCAGGTCGGTAAAACTTGTAGATAAACCGCTCACCCGTTTCACAAAGTTACGACGGAAAGTGACGCTAATAGAAATCAATAGGATTAATTTGTATAACACCCTTACTAGTAACATAGACACAATCTGCTTGCTAATAACTTAGAATAGTAAATCAATCGAACCTAATAACAGTAATGTTTAGACATGTCGCCCAAACGAACTACCCGTCGAGAGACCGCCAGACAGGAACAGACAGGAGTTCCGCCGACCACGAGGATACTCAATCAGTTGCAACTATCATGTCTCTCGGAACGGCAATATCCAGCTGCGGAGACCTACCTGCACGCACAGGAGCTCCTCACCCAATGGGAAAGGGTGCAGGAGCAGGTAGATTTACAGGTGGTTAAGGCAAGGATGTATCTTGCGAACGTGGTGGAAGACATCCTTGCCGGGCGGATTGCAGTCGCCTATCCACCTCACCCAGTTCGAGACACCAGAAGACCCTACACCGTTGAGGCTCTCAAACGGAGCCTGAAGAGATATTGTCCGGACGAGTAAACCAACAACGACAGACTTTATGTAGTAACTGATTGAAAATATTAGAAGATTACGTGTTATTTCTTTTTCTTATAGCTAGAGTTATTCGTGTTTTGTTTAATGAAATAAACAATTATATAACTTGATCAATAATAAATTAACATCATCTATTTGATTGTAGTAATGTCTTCCTTACAAACCTTACAATCTGAATTGAACCACGTGAGACAGACAAACGCGGAATTACACACGCAGATTATTCAACTCACCCGCGAAATACAACAGATTAAAGCCACCTGGAGGGAACCAGAAAAGGTAAAAACACTGTACCACCGCCTGACCGCAGCACAGAAAGGCTGGGCAGAGGAGCGGCAGCTCAACCAGAGCCTGCGCACGCAAATTCGGGGACTCGAAGTCGCCCTAGCAGTCTGCCGGGAAGGGGAAGCGGTAACATATCCGCTCGTCTTCGCCCCAACCCAGATGCCGCAGAAGAACACCCAACCAGTGGAACAATCTACCCTTCCAGTAAACAATCGTCGACCGGGACGTAAGGAACGGGCCCGACGTCGAGCAATCCAGCTTCAAAATCATTAACCTGCGAACATTGTGCGCGTTGTTAAATAAATAGAGTAGTCGTGTTTTAATTTAATTTGTTACGTTGATATACTTATATGCCAACATTCGCATCATGTTGCTCAATCTTAATTTCATCTCTCCGTAGGCAGATAAGAACCTAATCTTGAATGATCATGAGGGACAGAGCAAAGCGAGCATAGGTCTTCTATCGACAGCTCGTGAACCCGAGGGTTGTCCGAGCAACTACAGTACTAGCACATGGTACTCAATTTTTGCGGACAATCCACCACTTGAACACATTACCAACGTTGCCTAGCAACGGGTGCCAAGTGGCGATTAGTATCATTTTGTATGGCGTTACCAGGGCAACTAGAAGGATAAGCAAGATGCGGAACCCTGTAACCCACCAAAACCTTAGTTTTTGCCCAACATGGGATGAAAACACCCTTGGGGTGAGTACTCCTCGAAATCTTCTTTTCATCATGTATCCTCAAAAAAAGAAAACAGATTTTCAATTATGAACACTAAAATATAAGCATTTTCGTATCAGTATTCGTAATGAGTACAAATGTTAAGAAATAATTGAGGCATAAAAATTGCTAACAAATAAAATTGAAGACAAAGACTTCAAAATATAAAATATTAAAAAAATAATTTCGGTTAATATTCTGTTTGTTTGAAAAAAATATTTAAATAGAATTTATTATTTGGTTAAAAAGCTCTAAAATTAATCGCAGAATTAAATCTTTTGTTTAAATATCTAAACAAAGTCTCAATATTTAGAATTTATACTAAATATCTTGTTTTAAATCTCTCTGTGGATTTTTATCTATTATATAAAATTTATAAGCGAAAATGTTTATGTCTAAAAAAGATTGCGGCGATATTTATGACCAACTTAGTTCAAGTCCGCCAGAATATTCTCAACAGCCAACTAATTTATTGATGAATTCCACTGGTATTCATTCTGATCAAGTTCAGGATGGTTCAGTTCGATTGGTACTGCTAGAATCGAAAGAGATTAGAAGTGGTAGTAAATTTATAAACAGTAAATCGCATAGAATATTTGGATATATTCTAATTGCTTGTGGGGTTTTTGTACTTTGTATTGATCCATTATTGCCAATACTTCTCGAATATCCGTTTTCAATTTCAATCGCAGGTGTATTTATGATTATCAGTGGAATTTTCTCAATTCAAGCCGTTAAAAGAAATTTAAAGCTCTATCTAATATTTGCGAAAATATTGAATATTTTGGCATTGATTAATATTGGAATTGGTATACTTGTAGCTATTCTATATGGAACTGCTTTCTATCATAGGCAAAATGGAACACTCATCTTTACCGTATTCTATGGAATTCTAACAATGAGCTTACTAGTTCTGCTCATTTTTAACAGCGCATTAATATGCAAAGAGATTTGTTGCCGACAACAAAGAATGTCCCAAGTCCAATATGTCGCATGTGAACAACCAGTTAATATATGAAAGTGTAAATAAAATTTGTTCCAATTTTACTGTTTCATTAAAAATCAATTAAGAAAACCAAAATTTCAACAGCATTTTTCTTTGAAATTAAATATTTGTTTAAAATAATCAAATTTTTTCCACTGGCTGAGGTTGATTGATTGTTGCAAGTTGAAAACGGATGAAGTTGGCATTGGTTTTCAAATTTATATTTTTGCATTTTTTGAGGTTTTTCCTTGTGAATTTTATAAATTTTGCATTCACAAATATGGGAAAGATCTCAAATTACCATAATCGGGCTTCTGGATTATTTTTATTGACCGCTTGGCGGAAATCTTGAAATATATCGTGATAAAACCTTGAAAATATTGAAAATAAGGAGTTTAAAATGGTCTGTATGTTGGCCAATGTTCCTTCCTTTTATCTGCTGACATGGCATGATTGTCAATGACGCATTCTCATGCACCTTGTGACATCTAGTTTCTTTAATTCTAATTTTATAATGAATAACTGACGCGATTCTTTATTGAAAGATCTACAGATGATTTGTGAATTAATAGATTCATTTTTGAAAATCGCAAGAACTAGTAATGTACACCAAGCCACGCTGAGACAAACCACATATATAAAACAAAATAAATAAACTTATAACATAAACACACCAACTCATCTTGAGGTTGTTTGTAAAATAGTCACTGAGATAAACCTTACTCTATAGAAACACAAAAAGCGACAGAAATAAAATAATGCACATTAACGCAACCCATAATAAAACATGCATGTAAACTTTTACCATGTAGCCATCAGAAGCTGAGACAAACTCCTATAATAAATTAATTTATAGATATTTTAGAAAGAAAAATGGAGGAAAAAATTTTTAATTTAAATTTTGAGGTTTTTGGTAGGAAATTTCGAGTAAATGAGGATGTATCTTCATAAGATTTACCATTAAAACTAAAATTAATTTAATTTTTCAGACATTTCTGTCAAAAAAAAACAAAACCGGAAATCCGAAATAAAGCATATATTGTAAATTTTATAAGTTTTAAAAAATAATCATAAACCCAATTATTATTTTGTGTACATATTTGAAGCTTTTTTTCAAAAGATGTATAAAAAATATAATTATTTAATACAATTGTTGGGCCAGAACACAAACGGCCTTGAGAAATGTTTAAATGGATCGGTAACACACATGCAAACATAACAAGCAAATTTAAAATAAACCTATTAAAACACCAATTAAACCCTACCAAATATGAGGAAAAAGATAATTAAATATAAAACAATAAACATAAAAATAAATTAAAATAATAACAAAACGCAACAAGATCCGCACGATACAAACACAAACATAACATGAAAACCTAACAAATTCGACCGAGAATTAATAAATCAATAAAAGTTCATGAAAATGAAACTTCAATCAAAAAATTTGAATTAGAAATAATTCAATAAAAATTCTAAATAAAAAATTATTAAAATAAATTGAAAAATAATAAAATTAAAGATTAGAATACACTAGAAAATAACAAGGTCGAATTTTGTTTTACTACATCAAATTTAACACGCGAGGTTAGAGACAGAAAACAGGTATAAATACCGATTCATTTTCACATTAAATTTAACCATTTTTAACCTATTTTGGAAACGAAATCTTTGTTATTTTAAACTATTTTTGTTTGAAAATTTTCGATTTTTGAAGACTATTTTTTAGGTGAGAAGTAGTTCTTTTTGGAACTCTCTCTCCACGTCACCTCCTCGCAACCTCGGTAGAGCTCTGCTTGCACGTCGACGTGGGGAGAGAGGTATTTATGTTATTATGAAAATTTTATTTATGGAATGGATTGTATGGTAATTTTATGTTTTACTTGTTATATACATTAATAAATTTTTATAACATCTGTAAATTGTTTTATATATTTAATAAAAATTTTTAATCTGTCAAAATTTTTCCGGCCCACAGCCAGCACACATCGCAAGTTAATAAAATCATTATACAGTACAGACTCGTGTAAGCGCGTGGAAAATCGCCAATGATATGTACCCGTGAAGATCCAGCGTGCGGAACGCAGGGGTCGTAACGTCAATATTATTCCGTATAGAAGAAACGAGAAATAAGGAAGAAGTCTTTGGCTGCTTCCTCGTTTCTCCTTTCTGTAAAATCGACCTAAACTATTTTACACACGGCTCAAAATCATCACACCGAGTAGTCCAGTGGGCACTCATTAATTATAATATAAACATAAAATGCGTCTAAGGCTTATTAAAGGGAAAAGGTACGGGAATAAATTAACTTGAAATCGTTGACATAAATAAATTGATTTGGTATTATGAATTACAATTAAAAGTTTATGGCATACGTGTATTTAATAAATTCAATTTGACTGTAATGTTTAATTAAAAATCGTTATAGCATAAATAAAAATCCCAAAGATGACCCGAGATTTAATACGACTATTGCCTATAAGATCAATAAAAAATCAAAACAGGAGACTATAAGTATATATTGATATTACATAAATCACAAGAAAACGGTCATTAATATTACCAAAATTTTAGAAACGGCAAGAATAAGCTTACTGCTAACATCAAATTAAAATGACTCCAAAAGCGCCTTCCAAATACCATTGTAGTGAACGAGGAGTAGTTGTCACTTGTAAAATCCACTAATTTAAACGCATTCGATCATAAAAGTTTTAAGAAGGATCCCACTCCAAAATTCCCAGTAGATTTTCTAAGTATTTTTCTAAAACGATGAAAAAATTATGTGAAATAGTCAAAATGATAACTTACTAAAACTAATACCGATTACACAAAACCAAATTTTCGTCGAATTTACCTACGCCAAATCTCGTAATTCTCTAAAATCAACCGTAAATAATGTAAACACGGAATATGAACTTACCAGAATTTCATATCATCCGCTCATTTCTAACTGTTGAAAGTCTCATAGAATTGACCAACACTAAAATTAGAAAATCAGTTATTAACAATCAACAATCAAACCATCTAACCTGAAAATCGACGAACCGGAAATCATTCGGATCACTTAGATTGGACTTGAAAATAAACAAATTCATCCAACATTATATTATAACGGGAATATACGCCTCGAATATCTAATTAAGTCATTATCGATTAACCGAAAGTTTATACTAATAACATGGATTTTACCGCTATGAGGAACTTACCAATGGATTCGAGCCTACAAGGTAATATTACATAAATTCCCTTAAGTAATTTAGTTTTCGTAATATCATAGATTTTTAATTGATGACCATTATAGTTGTCACCCGTAAAGTAATCCATAAATAACAATTAGTTAATTAATAATTGTACCCTTACAGATTAAATACGAAAAACCTTTATATTATCAATAAACTCTTGTTAACCTTTAAATTTCTATAACTCGACTAGTCGCGATAACGACGTGTCGCAGTATTTTAAACCTATTCTGATAATTATAAATAAAAAGTAGTTAGAAAATTTCCCTGAGTGAATTTACATTGCAAATTTTATAGGTGATCAGTCATATTTTTCGTAATTTGAAATGTACTTTATTACTTAAAAAATTTAATTAGATTTAATAAAATTTCGGTGGTGAGATTTTAAATTGCAATATTACGTTGACCGCTTGATCCAGTAACCCAAATATTAACATCGAAGTAAAATGAGTAAAGGCCACGTAGATTTCAGGGCATAAATTATCATGGGGAAATTTACCATTGTTGAATAAAGATTCTTGATCCGCGATTGCGATGATTTTTTTTGAATAACTATTAGTAACTATTCCCATTTCACAAATGCTATAAGTATCTCCCCTCAGCAGCTTTTACATTAGGAATTATTTTACTTAAACTCCAAATGAATTTATTATAACATTTCTATAGCAACTAATATCTCTCGTGTAACGAAGTAATGATAAACCCTTTATCTTCCGCGAATCCAAAGTAACCGAACATTAAATCAGGCGGACGATTTAGATAGATTAACTTTTCCTTTATACCCACTATCTAACTACAATGATATTTTCAGAAGAAATCATGCCGCTCGACTGGATCTCCACCCAAGTAGCCGATGAACAGCATCTGGAGAAAGTACCACAGGCCACATCAATTATCAAGGAGCTTCAACCAAAACGGCCGTATCCACTACTTGGCAAATATTGGGCCTGGAAAAGGACCCTTGTTGGCCCAACGAACAACAATACCCGGCCTAAGAAATCCGCAACCACGCCGGAACCTCCTCGCTCAATGGGAAAGGGTGCAGGAGCAAGTGGACCTGAACGTAGTCAAAGCGAGGATGTACCTCGCGAACGTCGAAGAGGACATCCGCGTCGGGCGTATTGCGGAGACTCATCCACCGCGACCGGTCCGCGATACCCGACGGCCATTCCAGGTTTCTCCTCAGAGGAAGGGCTTAAAGAGACAATTCTGCGAAGAACCATGACTCCTCGGACAAGGGACATAAACGATAATTTGTTATGAATGTGCTTGAATTTTAAAAAGATTTTAACGTCGTTCGTCTTAATTTTTTTTAAAGAAAAATGGATTTTTACGAAAGATTATGTTTGAATTAATCAGAGTTTTTTTATTTAATTGAGTCCATAAAGAAATTTAAAGATTTTTGTTTATTATAGCAATGGCAACTATCCAATTTCTGCAAACCGAATTGGATCATGCTAGGAGGGCAAATGCAAACCTCCTTAACCAAATAGTCCAAATGACTCGGGAAGTGCAACAAATCAAGGCAACTTGGTCAGACCCGAAAAAGATGAAAGCTCTGTATCACAGGCTCACAGCAGCTCAAAAGGGTTGGGCGGAAGAGCGACAGCTAAATCAGAGCCTGCACACTCAGATCAGGGGATTGGAGGTCCCCTAGCAGTCTGCCGTGATGGGAAAGCGGTAACGTACCCGCTTGTCTTCGCCCCGTCACAGATGCCGTATAGAGATCCCCACAATAATGCAGCTCAATCTACGAACCAGTCCTCCACTCCATCAAACCATCGTCGGCCAGGACGCAAGGAGCGTGCCCGACGCCGAGCAGCTAGACCACCAAGTCCATCACATTAACTCAGGAATATTATATATCTTTTTCATTACTGATTTGAATAAATAAGTTGCATTCACTGTTAATTTATCTCCAAGTTACGATTTGTATACAATCATCATCATGAATACTCGTACTACGTTTTCAAACCTTCGTTCCATCTCCAACAGTCAACATAAATCCGATCTTGAACTTTCTTACACAAGGGACAGAGCAAAGCGAGCATAGGTCTTCTATCGACAGCTGGCGGACCCGAGGGTTGTCCGAGCAATTACAGTATTGGTAACCATACTCACTTTTTGCGGACAATCCACCCACTCGAACACATTTCCAACGTTGCCTACCAACGGGTGCCGAGTGGTAGCTAGAAGCATTTTGTATGGCGTTACTGGGGAAACCACAAGACAATTTAAACAAATAACGAAACCCTGTAACCCACCACAATTAATAATTTTTTAACTTCAAAAATAATTTAACTCACTTTTTTTGAATAATTTCCGAAAAATAAGTTATAATAAAATAAATCATTTCCTGAATATTTATAATCAGTATTAATAATAATATACATAAGATTGTAGAACAAAATTTATAATTATTAGTTTGAATAATGATTTAATTTCCTTATAAAATCATAATTTAACTCTTAAAACTTCATAACTTTAAGCTTTAAACTTTAAAAAACAACTTACTTGCAGCCATTTCAGAAATGGCTGAAATCCATTGATTTTTCACAAAAAATAAATTCCAGTGAGTTGATTTATGTTTCAACTTGCATTAAAGCGGAATTTATCTGAACTTCACTTGGTGTATTTAGCTGGATGCCTGAATGGGAAGAAAATTATCGACACATCCACTTTAAAGGGTATTCCAATCAGATACGTGCAGAACAAAAATGTTACCAACGAATGATGTTGGTATTGTGTCCTTATGTGTTGTTATCAGTATAATGGTGGGTTTCTGGGTGTTGATATTTTGAAACTATATGGTTGTTACCCAGACAAACCCATACAAATATCTTTCGCTTACCACTCGGCACCCGTTGCTAAGCAACGTTGGAACTGTGTTCGAGTGGGTAGATCGTCCGCAAAAAGTGAGCGCAATTGCTAATGCTATAATTGACCGAACGATCCTTGGGTCCAACGAGCTGCCGATAGAAGGCCTGTGCTCGCTTTCGATTTTTAGGTCCCATTATTTTCCTATCTCTTTCAAAAATTAGTCTATACTGTTATATCATTTATTATTACGTCTATTCGCTTAGTCCTTCTTATTGTTGTCCGTGTTGGTGATTTTTCTATGGCCCGTAAACCATTTGTTATGTTAAATGTACTGAGTATCTTTTTACCCTTATCCCTATTATAACTACTGATGGGTTACTGGGGTTTTGACTTTTGTTTGCATTAAGTTGTGATTGCCCTGATAACGCCATATAAATATTTTCTTTTCTGCTACTCGGCACCCGTTGCTAAGCAACGTTGGAACTGTGTTCGAGTGGGTAGATCGTCCGCAAAATGTGAGCGCTATTGCTAATGCTGTAATTGCCCGAACGATCTCTGGGTTCAACGAGCTGTCATTAGAAGACTTGTGCCCGCTTTAGACTATCCGGTCCCTTGTATGTCATAGATCTTATTATTTTAGCCTATCTCAAAACAAAACACAATCGGCAAATATATATTAAAGATAAAACAAGTGTCTACGTGTGGTAACGATACATTTCAATGTTTTGGTTGCGGATTATTCAATATTTTAGCGGCACGGCGTTTTGCCCGCTCTTTTCGTCCGGGGCGATGGCTTCTCGTCGCTGGCGTCGTTGTTGGAGTTGCTGCCGCCTCTCGGTAGGCTAATTGGGCAGGAGCAAACACGAGGGGATAAGTTACAGCTGTCCCTTCCTGACTGGCGGATAATGCAACCTCCAGTCCCTTGATTTGTACTCTTAGGCTTTGGTTTAGTTGTTTATCTTCTGTCCAGCCCGTCTGCGCTGCCGTGAGCCTTTGATAAATCCGTTTGACTTTCTTTGGTTCTACCCATGTGGCTTTTGTTTGTTGCACTTCTCTAGACAGCTGTAAAATCTGCTCATAGAAGCTTTTATTGACTGCCCTCGCGTGTTCCAATTCCGTTTGCAGAATTTTTCGGGGTTCCATTTCTGCAAATAACATTATCAAAAAATTTTCTACAACTCTTGAGTCATTAAATTATCATACAATTCTACGATATTAACCAAGCGAACAAAGGAAAACTAGAAAACGGCAACTAAGTATTTATTTAATTTGAGTATATACTGTTCATCATAGCCGGATCAATCAATGGGTTGAGTACCGGAGTGGGGACCTTGAATATCATTGTCAGAGTCCGGCTAAGCGGGAGAGGGCTCATAGTATACAAAAACTGGGCGTTTTGTATTTCTGCTTCGCTTGAATCTAGCTGGCGGCAGATGATCGTAGGTGTCGGCGATCCTTCCGGCCGCGATATCTTCTTCCACGTTTGCCAGATATCGTCTGGCATAGGTTACGTGGCGGTCGACTCTGCGTTGGTGGTCTTCGAGGTGAGCCAGAAGTGATCGGGCCCGATCATGGATTTCTTGGGCCGGACTTGGTCCACATTTTTGCCCGTTCTGCATAAATTGCCTCATGGTGTTCTCCACCATGAGTCTAGAGTCTTGTTGACTTTCTCCGGGTTGGGGCACATCGGAGTATCTTTCCTTCCATATGCGTCTCCATTTTTGTCGCCACTGATCCGCAACGCGTGTGGGGATCCGAATAAAAGGTCCTGATTGTTCTAAATAAGATCGTGAATAGTAAAACTCGACATTATAATTAAAAAAAAACAAACAAAGAAAAACTTTTTAAAGGAATATTCCTAAGATATCTCTCTACGTCGATATTTAATAGAGTCTACCTGAATATTTAATTTCATCCTCATTCTAGTAATTCTATTACGTATGCGTCTTACAATCCATATATGTGATTTAATAAAGGGTTTATTATCAAGGAGAAATGGGATTAAATATTGTAATTTCTTGTCGTTTAAAATTTTCAAATAAAAATCTTGCTATGCAATATCATATATACTTCATAAAATGACTTCATAAAAATTACTCAATAACCTTTGGTTTATCGTTTTAATTAAATCAAAAGTTAATCAAGTGTATTTGAAAAATGCTTATATAAGCTATTATTAAAATACCGTGATATTTCTAATTTTTATTTAAATCAAATTAAATGAAACTTGCAGTTACCAGGTATTTTCAGGTCTGACCCAATATCTACTTTGACTGAGGCGGGCTCATGCATGCTATATCGATGAGTTTAGAATCAATTATTTGGTTTTATCTGCTGTCTATTTAGATGGTATTCACTACTTGCGGGGTCGTGTAAGTCATTCTTGTTGTCACTTCCTCACGGTTGCCTTGAAGATAAAAATGTACTCACGGGTCATACGTCGAGGGATTTTCAATTGTTGAAGTGTAAAACAAAATTCCAACAAAATTTTCCAAAATCATGTCTTCAAATTTAATAAAATTCTTGTAATTTGCTACCAAGATGATTTCCAATAATTATCTAAAAATTTCGTCTAGATTAAATTAAAAGGGAATTAATAGAATAGTATTCAATATAACTAGAGATTCTCTTAGATTAAGAATTTCAAAATTAAAAGATCCTATAGTTAATAATCAAAATTTGGTTAGGTGTAAGCATAGGTCGTTGTTCACTACAATAATCTTGTCGGGTTGGGATTTTATATCGTCAGCAAACCATGTTTAAGAAATTTTTACTTCAGTGACATCGGAAAATTACAGTAACGGACTTATTTGGTCATTTTTAAAGTTAACGAATCTAATATTTATCAATTGCAAATCGAAATGCCCTTTTTATTAATTATCAAGCCGTATAAGAAAACATAATAACCTGAATAATTGACGAAATTATTAATAATAAAATTATCCTACTCACATAAATTCAATAAAGGTAATTAAAAATTTTTACAGCATGGTTAACGTATTTGTATCTTAATTAAATCAGTATAACAAATTGAAATCAAAGGTTTATTGGTTAAAAGCGGTTCCCAGCAACTAAATTCGGATTGTTTCATCCTACTCTCACTACTAGGCCTAGCTGCTTTGGCACGGTTGGGTCACAAATTTACTTATAACCTAGGATCTGGGGAATGAGTCGACATGAGAGAAAACTTCCTCGTCCAGATTTTTGGTCATTCGACATCGAATGGTATACTAATTCGGGTATCATTTGGTTGATATTGTAACAATTTTTTCCTAGGCCTCGTACAGGATTAAGAGTGAATTTATGAAGGAAAAAATCTTACCGAACGTTAGAATCCTGGGATTTGAAACAATATCGCCGTCTAAGATCCTGGCTGTTGTGCCTTTATTCACATGGTTTCCTTGTTGAGACATTTTTAATCAATTTTCTTCTATCTAAAACACTAACTGCCAAATCGAACTGTTGATCTCTATTATATGGATCGGTTGTCAGTTACAGAAGGGAGAGAGAGTGTGTGCGCTTGCCATCCGTGGGTGTATATTAGAAAATCCATATTGGCTACACAGCCGAGTGAGTTCACTACACAGTGTGCCTAATTGTGTGTGCGCGTCGTGCCCTACATCCCTGTTAGTGAAGGTGGGAAACAACCATTTCTATCGATTGATTCTATTATAAAGGTCAAAGGAGGAATTATCCATTCATACGGACAGATGCGTTTAGCCGGCTTCCCGATCATTTCAGTTTTAATTTTTGCTGAATCGTTACTATTGTGGGTAAGTATTGAAAATTTGTATTCCACTAAATTTTAATGGTTGATTTCTCAGGGTTCGACTTTTGGATAGACGTTGGAAAAAAAGGAAACAAAGGAAAAGCACAATAACTTTGGTCAGTGGCATAACTCTCAGGTGGTCTCATCGTATCTAGTAAATAATTATTATTTGCCATTAATTTTTAGATCGAGTGATGTCGCCTGAATCCTAGTTGATTATTGGCTAGGGAATATTAAACATGGATGAACGGCTGGGTCGGACGCTTACTCAACTTGGGTCGATGGTTTACTCGTGTGTACTAGTGGATAATTTGGGTTTTCTTAACTCAGGATCGATTCGCAGCGGATGTCGGTGGACCATGGCAAAATTTTTGTTGTACACAATGAGGTGAGTTTTTCAATAAATGATTTTAATTTGTTAGTGTTTACATGTAGGTCTTTACTTATCTAATAGTCGTGCAGGCTTCATTTCTTCAACGATTCCTTAAATTAAACTTCATAAACTTTGTTTGACATCAATCGTACTTATAATCATCCAAGTTATTAGTAGAATTTAACGTTTTTTATTGCAGCAATGGAATCCATACAAACATTACAAACCGAACCCCGGAGAGATGAAATATGTGGAGCTTAAAAATTGTAAAAATCGATGGGAAAATTGTAAAGATCGATGAAAAGCGAACGACCTGACTACAAATTGAAAGAATAAATAATGAAATAGACGACTAGCCCACCATATAAATTTGGGGTCTCAGCCGGGATCTTTACTTATCTAATAGTTATTTTCCTGCCGATTTTGGCTGAAGAGGGTTTTCTACGTTAAATCGATTGATGGAATTTTGGCTATCGGAATTTCCCCTCTATGGATATGGGAGCTAAACATTTTATGATGGTTTAAAGTTTGGCTTTATTTTGTTTTTTCTTTTGATTTTACGCTTTATTATTTTAATTCGTTTGGGGGGTGGACAGTTTCATGGGGAATTAGTCTTGCTCCGGGAGTCTAGTTGAATTTCATTATTATTAGTTTTCGATGTTAACACTTTCACGGGGGGGTTTGTATTTGATAGTTTGTTTCGGCGGTGAAGGCATTTAATAAAGATAGAGGTTTCGGAGCCTAATATCAATTAATCTAAGCGTCTCGAATTTTATTTCCTCTTGGTTCCTTTCATTTTTGGCATGGATAATTCGGCTGGGAGTTTTATTTAACGTCGGCATAATAGATTTACATTTATTTTTATCAACTCCTTATCCTCTAATGCCTTAACTTACTAGTATTGTCTAAACTCTTTGGTCATGGTATTTTTGATGTCAGTGGCGGGTGCGTAGATATCCTTTATGAAGCTTGACAATTTAAAACAATATTTAACCTAGTCTGAGAATTTTGTTTTATCTCCTTCCTATTCAAGCATTACGTTTTCTCTCAGCACCCTGGCTGGATGGTAGTTCGAAACTTTTAACTCAGGTTAGTTCCGGAAGATTTTTGGGGTTTTAACTTTAATTATGATAATATTTAGCAATTATACTTCAATCTATGATATTTTACACGACATTTTACCTAACCCGTTCCCTTTACGACGCCTCCAATTTTATAACGTTTATCTAACAACGATTCAATATTTTAAGGCTTCTTTATATTTATAGTATAGCAACAATTTCGTTATTTAAGATCCCTGTCACCGTCCCTTAATTGATCCTAAGCGCTTTGTGTTTATATTATTGTTAATGAGTGCCCACTGGACTACTTGGTGTGGTGATTTTGAGCCGTATGTAAATATAGTTTAGGTCGAGTTTATGGAAACTGGGAAACGGGGAAACAGTCAAAAGGCTATTTTCCTATTTCCCACTTCCACTATACGGGATAATATTGACGTTCCAGCTCCTGCGTTCCGCACGCCGGACCTTCACGGGCACGAATCATTGGCGATATTCCACGCACTTACACGAATTCGAATAATATGTCTGAATTTAATGACTTGTGATGTGTCTTTGGCTGTGGGCCGGAAAAATGTCGACAATTAAAAAATGATTTAGGCATTATAAATAATTTATTAAAATAATATAAAAAGTTACCAATCCAAGCATATACCAAATACCATAAAAACATCACTCTCTCCACGCCGACACCCAAGCAGAGCTTTATCAAGGTTGCGAGGATGCGACGTGGAGAGAGCTTTCCAATAAAACTCTCATTTACATAGATTTTTAAAGAGTAAAACGATTTTCAAGTTTCATAAAACTGATTTAATGATTAAAATTGTGTAAAAATGAATCGGTATATATACCTATTTTTTGGCCCTAACCTTGCGTGTTCTTTTTGATTTAGTAAAACAAAATTTGACCTTGAAATTTTCTAGTGTATTGTTGGGCCAGAACACATACGGCCTTGGAAAATGTTTAAATGAATCGGTAACACACATGCAAATATAACATGCAAATTTAAACTCAAACCTATTAAAACATCAACTAAACCCTATCAAATATGAGAAAAAGATAATTACATATAAATTAATAAACATAAAAGTAAATTAAAATAATAACAAAATGCAACAAGATCCGCACGATACAAATACAAACATAACATGAAAACCTAACAAATTCGACCGAAATTTGATAATTTAATGAAAAGTTCATGAAAATGGAATTTAAATCAAAGAATTTGAATTAGAAATAATTCAATAAAAATTTCAAATAAAAAATTATCAAAATAAATTAGAAAATAATAAAAATAAAGATTAGAATACACTAGAAAACATCAAGGTCGAATTTTGTTTTACTAAATCAAAAAGAACACGCGCGGTTAGGAACAGAAAATAGATATATATACCGATGCATTTTCACATAAAATTTAACCAATTTTCAAACCGATTTTGAAATCGAATTTTTGACTAATTTTAAAAATCTATTTCGAGACTATTTTTAGGTGAGCAGAAGTTTTATTTGGAAACTCTCTCTCCACGTCCCATCCTCGCAACCTCGGTAGAGCTCTGCTTGGATGTCGGCGTGGGGAGGGATGTATTTGTAAATTTTTTTATGATGATTTTGGCAAGTAATTTTGTTACATTGTTCTAATATATTAATAAATATTTATAATGCATAAAATTAATTTGTTTTTCATGAAATTAATTATTTTATTGTCGAAATTTTTCCGGCCCACAGCCAAAGACACACCGCCAGATATTAAAATCTACATACTATTCAAATTCGTGTAAGTGCGTGGAATATCGCCGATGATCTGTGCCCGTGAAGACCCGGCGTGCGGAACGCAGGGATTGGAACGTCAATATTATTCCGTATAGAAGAAAGGAGAAATAAGGGAGGAGTCTTTTGGCTACTTCCTCGTTTCTAGTTTTCTTTAAATTCGACCTAAAATATTTTACACACGGCTTAAAATCACCACACCGAGTAGTCCAGTGGGCACTCATTAAATATAATATGAACATAAAATGCGCTTAAGGCTTATTAAAGGGAAAGGTTACGGGGAATAAATCAATATGAAATCGCTGCTATGAAAATGAAATAAACTAACAAATCAACTTAACTTTAAATTAAAGATTTTTAATTGTTATTAAACAAATCACCTCAAACTTCTAGTAAAACAGAGAATTTATCCGGACCCTAATCCCTCAGTACAGCTGATAGAGACACCTTCTTTTATAAATGAAAGCCAGCCATAATTTGAGATGGACCCGTCTAAAACTAAATTAGCGTAAATTAATATTAAGCATCGGCAAGATAAGAAAAACATTTTTATTTCATGACCCACTTAAATAGCTAACTTAATCGACCCCTTAGCTGTTTCCACCGTCATATTGCTGTAGTATCAACAAGATAAACTCACGAAATAGGCCATCCGCCATTGATATTCATTCTTCTAAAATATGACAGTTAATTTTGATTCAAATATCCAACAAGTTCTTGATTCATAACCGATTCCCGATCACCAACGCAAACCCGACCACGATCAACTTAAATTTCCCATTATTCCATCACTAAGTATTAAATGACGTAAAATATAACGACTCGACGTTTTCCCAAAAATCGACTGAAAATGGAAAATGATAAAATTGTTACTATCTGTTTTGCTGGAAATTTGTATATTTGATTAGATATAGGGAAATATAGTCGCCTTCTTGAAATGTCAATTTTAGTTGAGAATTAGGAGGTTATTGTGTTACAAAATATTTCGACGGACAAATCTTGTTAATATTTTCTCAACAGCGGTAGATAGTTATTTGTTTTAGGTGTTAAATAAAGGAAAGTCATTTTAATAATCAGCATGGAGATTGATATTTAAAAAATTCAATTAAAAATTTCAAATTGCGAAAAACACCCCAGCAAAGAAAATGGGAATAATTTAACGGCTAAAGTAAAATAACCACGAAACCATAAGACTTGTTTTCGATTTCAATAATGGACTGAGGTAGATTTAAATTTCTAGTAAAGTTTCACTTCCCTATTTCTCCCCATTCTTTTGATAAAATTCGACATATAGTTAACGATTTTCATTTCAGCAACTAGTTCGAAGAATCACATGCCGACTTCTCTCGCAGACCGGTGGAGATGGGCCTGGACACGTTACAGACAAGAGAGATGCCCAGAATTTCCCCGTCGAGATTTCCAATCGAAGATGATTTGGGTCGAGAGCTGGCCGAAGAGTGAAGTCCGGCCGAAGAAATCCACTGGCAAGCTCGGCGCCTTCTTGAGAAATTGGAGACCCATCAAAAACAGGTGGACATACAGGTGGTCCGGGCTCGCCAGTATCTGGCGAACATCGAAGAGGATCTACTGGCGGGTCGGATCGCCAGCAATTACTGGCACCCGCGGCAAGACACTGTCACCCGTGCCTCTCAATCAGCAACGGCCCGAGCCCGTAACACAAAAAAGCCAACAATGTCCATCTCTGGCTATACGCCAGAAGAATGGGTAGAGAAGGGCTTCCCTTGATCCAGTGGAAAGCAGTTGAGAACTCAAATTTGATCAATCTTTGGTTTGATAATAAATAAAATTAATTGTACCTTTTGATGATTAGTTTGGAATTTTTATTCTTTTGTTGTAAATGAGTTTCCATTTGTTTGTTTGGTTTAAACATAGTTCATATAATTATGCTCTATTAGTAATCTGACACCTTTAATCGTTCAATTAATTAGCAATGGAACCTGTTCAAGTACTACAGAAGGAATTGTCCCGCGCCCAGCAATCGAACAAAGCTCTATATGAGCAAATTATTCAACTTACAAAGGAGGTCCAACAGGTAAAATCCACCTGGGTGGACCCAGCGAAACTCAAATCTCTCCATCAACGTCTCACAACTGCTCAAAAGGGTTGGGCCGAGGAGCGGCAATTAAATCAGAACCTCCGGACGCAGATAAAGGGGTTGGAAGTTGCCCTGGCCGCCAGTCGTGAAGGAGAAGCGGTGACTTACCCTCTTATCTTCGCCCCATCCCAATTGGCGTACCGAGATTCAGTCAACAACCCTACGCCAGTGGTGACCCCATCAACAATACCCTCGAACAGTTACAGGCCGGGGCGTAAAGAACGCGCCCGACGCAGAGCCGCACGCCTGGCGAACAACCTCAATTAATGTGTCCTATACTGCTTATAAATTAAATTGAATTGTAAATATTGTCTAATCTACCCTGTTTTGTTTTATGAATTGAATAGAATTATAAGTATTGATAAATTGTTTAAAAGGGATATGTTAAAATGTGAATAATATTAAATTGCCGCAGAAAAGTCATGAGTATTCACATTTCGTCATATGAATGTCGTTCCATTTCTACCTGTCAACATGAGTCTGATCTTGAACCTTCGCACACAGGGGACATTACAAAGCGAGCATAGGTCTTCCATCGACAGCTCATTGAACCCGAGGGTTGTCCGAGCCATTACAGCATTAGTAATTGCGCTCACTTTTTGCGGACAATCCACCCACTCGAACACATTTCCAACGTTGCCTAGCAACGGGTGCCGAGTGGTAGCTAGAAAATATTTATATGACGTTACCAGGGTAACTATAGAAAGATAAAACAAACGTCAAAACCCAGTAACCCACCAGTATTCTAATCTTAATTTTTATTATTTTGCAATTTTATTTGGTAATTTTTCTTTTGAAATTTTTATTGAATTAATTCTTATTCAAATTCTTTGATTTTTATTTGATTTTTATGAAATTTCATATTTTGTTAAATTATCAAATTTCGGTCAAATTTGTTAGGTTTTCGTGTTATGTTTATATTTATATCGTGCGGATCTTGTTGCTTTTTGTTATTATTTTAATTTATTTTTGTGTTTATGATTTTATGTTTTATTGTTCTCTCTCTCATATTTTGATAGGATTAATTGGTGTTTTAATAGGTTTTGAATTTAAATCTGCATGTTATATTTGCATGTGTGTTACCGATTCATTTAAACATTTACAAGGCTGTTTGTGTTCTGGCCAACACTACTATGTCTACTATTAATGTTACTAGCGTTATCATTGTTACTATTATATGCATTGCCTTTATTAATTATTACTACTATTACATTTATTATTATTCTTATTACTATAATTACCATTACATTTATTATTATTACTACTACTATTATTATTATTACTATTATTATTATCACAATTATTATTATCATAATTTTTATCATTAATATTATAAGTACCATGATCATTCTGTAGGGTTAGTAGTGTGGATGACTTTCACCCCAATACATACAAAAATAATTTGACGCCCGCCAATGGTTACCCGTTGCTAAGCAACTTTGGAACTGTTACCACTGGTAACAGGACCTCCAAAGGTGAGTTCCGATATCAGAACTGCTAAGGTTTAGCCCTATGTCGGGTTCAGCGGACTGCCGTTAGAAGGCCTATGTCCGTCTTATCTTTCAGGTCCCTTACTTTTCCTCTTTCTAATTTTATTCGTACACTTAGCTTGCTATTCAGAAAAAAAATCAATAATAGAAAGAAAACATAATTTTGTTTTATTTTAACGTCAGTATATTAAACATTTCGTTTCGCGAAGTTCAGTTGGCCGCTTTTGTACTTTCACCTTGGGCACGTCGGCGCAAACGTTCCGTTCTACCTGGCTTAGCATGCTGATGGAATCGCTTGTTGGATGATTTCTGCTTGTCTTGGTCACGGTAAGCCAGCTGTGCCGGTGCGAAGACGAGGGGGTACGTCACCGCACTATCCTCCTGGCACGCTGACAGGGCAACTTCTAATCCTTTTATCTGTGTTCGTTGGGTCTGATTCAAGGACTTCTCGTCTCTCCAACCTTGCTGGGCCGCAGTCAGGCGTTGATATATACTCTTCATTTTTTCAGGTTCCGCCCAGATGGCTTTTACCCTTTGGAGATCGCGGCTTTGCTACAAAAGTTGTTGATGGAGATGTGCGTTCTCACGCCGGAGCTCCTTCAATTCCTGATTCAGAATTCTCATCGCCTTCATTTCTAAATTTAAAAATCAGTTAAGAGAGGATTATTATCATTATTGCTATCAATATATTTATCAATTTTGTTCCTCTGTGTTTCGCATTTCTATTGGGTATCATTTAACTTTGGTAACTTTACCTTCTCAGTGCGTTTTACTTATTACTTATTCATTTATCTGAGATACTGTTTAAGTGAAGAGGGTCCTTACTCTCGTGGTAGCTATGATCTTTCAGATTTTCTTTTTACGTGATGATACAAAACAAAAACAGTTGAACTACTAAAATTTATTCATTCCCAATACAATAGTGTAGTCAAACATAGGATGTTATTCATTCTGTGAAATCCGTATTACGACGATTTCGACTTGTAAAAGTCCATGTTAGATGTCGGCGAGTATAGGCATGCTCATCCCGTGGCCTTGGTCTGAGTCTGTGGCGAAGTGTTGGGTGAATTAATCCTTCCGGTAGGATCAGAGTTGTCGGAGCAGTCATTCGTCGGAGCCTTGGGTCGTCGAGTTCGAACGAAACTCCGTAATCAGGTGGAGCTCTATCAGTGCTGGGAATAATGCCATTTGCGATATCCTGATTGATTTCTGCTAATCTCTGTCTGGCTATCACCGCCTCCCGATGGTATTTTTTCTCCAGCTCCTCCATCTTCATAGCGCTGTGTTCGGCTCGGTTGCGCGCTTCTTATGCCGGGTTCCTGCCCGGTTCCCGTTTAATAGCAACACTTGGTAGTTCTATTTCATCGCCGCGGTCGTTGTGTCGACGAGGCCAATTGGGTCCTCCAGTTCATACCCCTGGTCCCACAGCGCCTGTCTATACCGAGCGGCAGAGCTACTAGGGACCTGCAGGGTCAATCGGGAGTCGTCGCTCCATCCTTCATGTGAATTTGCATAATCTAGAATAAGCATTAAAATCATATTTCAAGTGGAATAATAAATCGTTGCATTTATGTAGAAAATAAATGGATAACTTAAGGTAAATTTATATGTCAAAGTCGGTTGGGTTGAAGTTTATTTTACGGTTAGATAGTAAGTGGGAAACTTAAGTTTTTAAGGAAGCAAATACCTGGTCGGGCCTCATCTCGCCTGTCTGCATTCCGTACCGTTGATCGATCCTGTCGCCTGTTTGGGTCTGTTATCGAAAGGTATCTGTTGTGAATTAGACATGATTTTATGATGTAGTTACTAGGTTCTGTGCTGTTTTTATAGTAGATTTATCAATGAATGTAGTGCTTGACTAGTGGGCCATCTTTATTATCTTAATTCCAATTTCAGTCAATGTGTAATAATTTTAAATTATTTGCGTCGGAAGAAATAATAATATTTATTTATCAGCAATATTCAATCGTTATCTCATATTTCTCGCTTGACTAGGAAAATCAGTAGTGTAATTACAAGACAGGTCTGCTGTTGATTTAAGCAGATGATTTTCTTTTAATTGTCTTGTTCTACCGTTGCCGGTCGAATGCACAGCTGGCTGGCCCATTAAATTTCTATGGCGTTGATTTGTTAGCTAACTTCCAGTCGATTTGTGTCCCTTATTATATTTAACTGAATTGCGTCAATTCTCTCATTTTGTCACTAGCAACGTGATATCGAGACTCAACATCTTCGCGATAATAATTCTCTTTGGTATTTATTTGGATAATTCACAACCCATTACTTAATAGATTCAAGTAGACAGTACTCGGTTCCAATAATCGACAAATCCCTCAGCCGTGGACGTTCGAATATGCTTATCCTTCCACTACAGGTCCTCAGTGAGTAATTCCCCACCAATTGATACTAGAAAAGTTAACTCCTCAACTATCGATTGTGTTTATCTATTCAAATTTTGGAAACTTTAAATTCAATTTGTATCGTTTTTGTTTGATTATATAATTACTTTGATTGTTGGGTGTTGATTACCCTTCTCTATAAACTAGTTGTTTGATTTTTAGTTATTGCAGTGACATTTGTCCAACTTTTCCTACTGCGGTTTGTTACTTACGGTTTGCGAAGCTTTTATTGGGTTGGCTAGTTTGTCGTTATGCCGATCAATGTATGAAAATCTTACTCTCTCATCCATTATCATTATGTCTCCAATCGTTAAAGTCACGGTGTTAAATGTTGGCCAAGTAGAAGTCTTCTCTTTCGAGTTTCACTATCTTCACTTATTCTCGATGGAATTAATGTGATTACTTTCCTCAATGTTAATTTACTAACTTTTCCATTTAGTTAACATGTTTTAATTTATTCTATCAACTTTAATTCGCTTAATTATCGGTATCTAATCATCTTTATTACATTATTTCCCTCGATTTTAACGTATTTAATTCTCTTTAATAACTTGAATTCATTCAATTATCCTCATTGCCTTTAACACCACTAAATTGTCTTCATCGATCTTAATTCGTTTAATTATGTCTATAAACTTTTAATACATGTTTGCTTATTTTTGGTGCACGCAATTCGTTAATTATCTTGATAACTTTTAGTAAATATTTATTTACTTTAAATAGCCCTAATTCATTTGGCTATTTTCGTACCTTTTGACTCAATTGCTAGTTGTTACCGACTTTAATTTATTCACTTATCTTCCTCACTCGTTCAACGTATTAAATTATCCCTAGCGACTTTAATTCATTTAGTTATTTTCATTATTTTTAATACTATTAATTATCTCTATCAGCTTTGATTCATTCAGTTATCTCATGCCTTTAATACGTTTAATTTTCCTATATCGAGTTCAATTCATGTTATTATATTACTCTTACTACCTTTAATTTTCTCTATCGATTCATTTAGTCATTTTATTGCTTTAATACGTTAAATTTTCTATCAATTTATTTAGTTATTTATTACTTTAATACATTTAATCTTATCTATTAATTCGTTCGGTTAGTATATTACTTTAATACATTTAATTTCCTCCGTCAATGCGTTTAGTTGTTATTACTTTAATACATTTAGTCTTCTCTATCGATTTATTTAGTTATTATATTACTTTAATTTTCCCTATCCATGCGTTTAGTTATTTATTACTTTGATACATTTAATTTTCTCTATCAATTTATTTAATTATTTCATACTTTAAATAATTTCATCACATCGATTTCGAAGTTCCACCTCCTATCCTTCTCAGTTTGATCTTAAGGTAATTGTGTTGATATTAGATTTTACGAGTGCCCACTGGACTACTCGGTGTGATCATTTTAGCCGATGTATAGAATTAATATTTAGGTCGAATTTTCGGGAGATGGGTGAAAGAGACCCAGCCAAAAGACTAGTTCTCGATCTTCCCACCGCCCCTGTAGCGAGCATAATATTTACGTTCGAGACCGTCGTTACGCACGACGGAACTCTCATGGGCACACACTATAGGCGGAGAAACCGCACTTACACAGTTATGTTTCAGTTTACTATCTTGCGTGTTGTGTGGCTGTGGGCCAGAAAAATTTCGACATATGAATCAAATTTGTTTTTCAGAATACATATATTTTGAATACAATCGTATCATGGTTCGTCTATTAGTTCAGATCAGGCATTCATATCACATACAACAAGAAATTCTCACATACACCAGCCAGTAGAGCTTACTTGTAAGATACTTGCTTCGTGATGTGGAAATAGTTGACGAGAGTTGTTGTTACTGATTAAAGTATTCTGCTGTAGAATAATTGTTCACTGAGTGAAAAAGCATTAAAACTTTGTGAAAATGGATTGGTATATATATTTGTTCTGTGACCCTAACCTTGTGTGTTAATTTTTATGCGTTAAAACAAAATTTGACCTCGATATTATGTGTCTACTTTATTTCTAATTTTTATTATTTTTTCGATTTATTTGACAATTTAATCATTAACTTTTAATTTTAATCATTTCTGACTAAAATTATTTTATTTTTTGTTACATTCATTCATGAACTCTTTTTCTTTTTCGTAAATTGTCAATTTTCTGTCAAATCTTTTGTTATTATGTTATTTCTATGTCAATTCGTGCAGATCTTGGTGCATTTGTTAATATTTTAATTTAATTTTATGTTTTCTATTTTCTATTTTTAATTATATGTTTTCTTGTTTTCTCGCACTTTTAGGTGGTTACTTAATGTTTATGGTTCCGATTTTTAAATTTTGCATGTTATGTTTGCGTGCTGTTTCCAATCCATTTAAACAAAATCTTGTACTGGCCCAACAATTCTTATTATTATTGTCATTATTATTATGAAATTTTTGTTCAGGGATTCGTCCTTATTCCTCGGCAAAAAAGGAAAAAATAAATTTTAACAGATCAATTGGGTAAAAGTTTCGATTCATAAATGTTTTATTTGGCATGATACATCTTCCATAGTAATCGGGAGTTCGTTGGCATAAACACTGTTCATTGCTTCATCCTTTAATCAATTTGTCAATAAATTCACAAAACACCCATTCACATATTCTCATAACTGGTCAATAAATTCATAAAGAAATGTACAGCAACTGAAAGTTATCGTGTTCAGGCAAAACACTTTCCAGTGTTAATTGCCTGAATGCACGGCTAACAGTTGCAATGATCATCAACCGATTTGGACTGAAAATCTTTTTCTGAAAAATAAGACTCAAAATTTGTCAAAACACATCAGTATATGTACCTATAGTTTGGCCTTAACCTTGCGTGTTAATCTTATTGCGATTAAACAAAATTCGACCTTGAAATTATTTGTGGTATCTAAATTTAATTTTTATTAATTTTTCAATTTAAATTGGCAATTTATTTTTAACATTTTTAATTAAATTTATTCAGCCAAAAATATTTCATTTTTATTCATTTAATTCATTAATTTTTACTTTTATGTAAATGGTCATTTTACGGTCAAATTTTCTTGTTTTTATGTTATTTTTTATGTAGATTTCGTGCGATTCTTGATGCATTTTGTATTTATTTTATTTTTACTTTTATGTTTTTGATTTTATATTTATTTATATTCTCTCAGATTTTAAAATGTTTAGTTAGTGTTGTATGTTATATTTTAAGTTATCTTGGTGCTGGGTTTTCGTGCTGTATTACTGATGCATTTAAATAATTCTCAAGGCTATTTGTGTCTGG
The DNA here is from genome assembly GCA_022537955.1 of Schmidtea mediterranea. NCBI lineage: Eukaryota > Metazoa > Platyhelminthes > Tricladida > Dugesiidae > Schmidtea > Schmidtea mediterranea. The sequence continues at coordinate 311,528,918 of CM039679.1, read as the reverse complement.
CCCAACTATAATATGAGCCATATCTCCATGATTGCTAATATTCTGTTACACCTATGGGTACCATTGAATGTTTCATGTTAGTGTTATATTAGGTTCCTTAATTTATCAAATTTTAATTGACACAAAATCGAAAACAAAATTTTAATTTAAATTTAGAATATATTAAATTAGTGTTGCTGGTTTTGCTGGGCACCTGATGGGTAAAAGATATACGATTTTCGTGTCCACTTTCAAGGGATTCCCTCCAGATGCGTGCACAAGAGATATAAATTTTGGATACCCGTCAAAATGACGTTGGAAATGTATAACAATACGCGGTTTCTAGTAAAAGGTGAGCCATATTACCATGACTGTTAATACCCTAGAAAACATTTGGGTTCAAGAGCTACCATAGAAGGTATTCGTGTTCATTTTATTTGTGTCCCTCAATCATCAATTTTAGGTTAAAACAATATCGAAGAAGTTAAACGAGGTTGTGCAACGATTTAATTTTATAATTGTTCGAAAAGGTTTGAAAAAAATGTGTTCACTATAAAATAACTTTTTCATGCAGATTCAATGCTGGTAGTGTTATTCATTTGATGTTTTCATTTCACCAGTAATATTGAAATTAACTTTTTATGCATTTATATGTTTGGTTAGTTAAATTTAATTTCAACACTTCTGCATGAGATTTATTTTTTTCTGCTCTTTGGACATTGTTTTCATTGGATTAATATAAGATTATAAATTATTCTGTACAAAAATGCATTATCATGATCTTTTTCCATTGACATATTTGATTTAATTTCTTCTTTCTGGTTTTATTATTTTCCTTTTTCTTTTTAGTAGTAATATATTCTTCTTTTCTTTTGTGTAAGATTTAATCCTTCCTCGTGACCAGTCGCGTTCTACTGAGGGTCTGGCGTCGAGGTTCTTGGAGAGGAGAACTGACCCTGCGAACTGTCATTCGCAAAGGTACCTCACCACCAAAGTACTATCTCGAGACTAGATGGCCAAACTTTTAATTTACTTTCTTGTGTGCATGTGATTATCAAATTGATAAAAATATAAAATAAAATAATAGATATTATAAGAACGATTAGTAAATTAATTGATTTGAATAAGTATGATGGATTCCGATTACATTCTAATTACATTTTAAGCTTAATTCGAATAGTTATTTTCCAAAATATAATCGATTTTGATGAATTTGGAGCTGATTTGATGAAATTTGATAATTTTGCAATTCTTTTTTTTAATGTTTTAATCTGATAAGACTATTATTATCTTTTATTGAATGAGAGATTGCCATTGAGCCAGATGTCTTTATGTCATTGTTGCGCAAATCAAGCCGTATTAACTTTTTTGTGTCGGCCAAATATTCAACAATCGCTACTCCACCTTTACAGGTTATGCGAAAACAAGGCAAATTTAATCGCAATAGAGACCGATTGACTAGAAGACCATGTATACCTTCACTTGAAATCGGATTGTTTCTTAAATTAAGTGACTATCTGCTTCTGTTCACTTTAAGGGCATCCGATAAGATAGGCATCCTATTGTAAGTAATTGAATCACTCCACGATATAATACCTAATAATCCTGGACCCTGATTTTCATTTTATAATTGGCTGAGGCAGAAATTGTTCACAGAGTCCATCACAAATATAACTCAGTCCAATGTTTCCAAGTGAATTATTTCGAACATCGAGTAATTCGATATGCCTATTGACTTTGAGTAATTATCCCAATTGAATTCCATTTGAAGGCACCATTCAATTCCTGGCGAAATGAAGTTCCCTCATATAAGTATTTAATTTAAGTGACAAAGTTAAATTTAATAAATTTTCAATCAAATATTTGAATTTTATAAATGTAGGATTTTCAAATTACTGCCACAGCATAATGCTCGATTTTAAGTCTGTGTTACAGCTTTCGTGAAAATTATTCCTTTTAATTCGATACATTCCAGAGAAGAAGCTTTTTTCAACATTTTGGAACAAGCATTAAATCCATTGTACTGAATTTTTGAGTTAAACGACATGTCCAATTTCGAACAAGATTCAAAGAATTCAATAATATTGGTGGGTTACAGGGTTTCGAATCTTGCTTATCCTTCTAGTTGCCCTCGTAACGCCATACAAAATGATTCTAGCTGCCACTTGGCACCCGTTGCAAGGCAACGTTGGTAATGTGTTCAAGTGGTGGGTTGCCCGCAAAAATTGAGTACCATTTGCTAGTACTATAGTTGCTCGGACAATCCTCGGGTTCACGAGCGGTCGATAGAAGACTTATGCTCGCTTAGCTCTGTCCCACGCGTAAGTATATTTAAGATCGAGTGTGGAGAGATGATTGTAAGTATTCCTATTAACACCTGTGCGCACGCGTATTTAAGAAATAATTCAACTACAATTAATTTATTGGAATCAACACAGTGAAGGTTTAAGGCGAGTTAATGGGGTGGATTTGCTGCTCGGCGTCGAGCACGCTCTTTGCGTCCTGGTCGACGACTATTGGATTGAGTAGTAGGCTGATCCGCTGGCTGAGGGTTCTTCGGCGTCATCTGGGATGGGGCGAAAACGAGCGGGTATGTTACCGCTTCCCCCTCCCGACAGATCGCTAGGGCGACTTCTAACCCTCGTATTTGAGTACGTAGGTTCTGATTGAGCTGACGCTCTTCCATCCAGCCCTTTTGCGCTGCGGTTAGTCTGTGGTACAAAGCTTTTACCTTTTTCGGCTCCGACCAAGTTGCTTTAATCTGTTGAACCTCTCTGGTCATCTGGAGTATTTGGCGAAGGAGGTCTGCATTTACGTTTCTTACACGGTTTAGTTCTGTTTGTAGGATTTGAGTCGCGTCCATAACTATAAGGGATAAATTTGTTAAATAGGGTTCTAATGACTTGTATAATTATTATCTAGGATTATTATAAACATAACGATTAGAAAGGGGTACTCTTAGGCAAATTATCAAACGCAGGAGACATAGTATCAAACATTTTCTTTTTAACAACACAAAAAGAATCAAAAACAAATCACAATTATTGTTAGTGTTTTTGCGACTTCTGCTTTCCGCGAACCGGCTCCTTTCGGCTCTTTTTCGGGGAAACCACAGGATATGGGCGTCGGGTATCCCGGACTGGGCGAGGCGGGTAAGCTTCCGCAATCCGCTCGGCGAGGATGTCTTCTTCTACATTGACAAGATACATCCTCGCCTTGACTACTTGTAGGTCCACCTGTTCCTGCACCCTTTCCCATTGGGTGAGGAGATTCCGAGCGTTGATGTATATTTCCGCCGCTGGGTATTGCTGTCCATCGAGTCCACAAGGGTCACTAGTTAGACCCAGCAACCTCCACGTGGTGGGGTACGGCCACTGCCGTTGGATTTTCTCGAATATCTCTGTCCTTGGGGTTGACTCCTTCCGGTATGGCTCATCGATTAATTGGGTATTCGTCCATTCGCGTGGCATGTTCTTGGCTAAAAGAAAAGGCATCATGATCGGCGAGTTGCGCGTAAGGAACGAACATATGATTTATTTTAAATTGGTCGCTTGGATACAATACTAGGCTCACCAGTGATTAGGCTGTCGCTGTTGGGTATTAAGTATTACTCTAAGGCTATGACAATGAGACGCGTCGAAAATCTATGATTCGTTAATTATTATCGTTGGTCAAGTTAGCGATTGTGAAGGATAATATCGGGGTTGAACAGAACCTATACAGATGTTACTCAATACCTATCGTCAGGTCATCGTCTGGGATACGCCTAGTGCCTATATTCATTGAGGTTTAATAAGAGAAAATTTAATGGGTATACAGGGTTACTATTTATTCGTGAGTATTTCAAATTTGCGGGACATCTAATTTTGGGTAATCTCAAGGTGGGGTTGCATCTAGATGGGGTTGACATAGATTAACACGAGGCTTTAGAGTTTTATTAATACTTAGCATGCATATCTGTTACTTTAACTTCAAAATTCTTACTAATACATAACATGAATATTTGCCAATTTAACTTCAAAGTTTTTCTAATACCTAACATGAACATTTGCTAATTTAACTTTAAAGTTTTACTAATACCTAACCTGAATATTTGCTAATTTAACTTCAAAGTTATTCGTTACGTAATATCAACCTTGATTTGATTAATTTCGAAATTTACCGGATGGAACATTCATCTTTATTTATGCGACTATATTTAATTAGGATGGAGGTAATCATATCCGTTAAGAATTTGTCGGTGTTTACATTAAGGGCATTGGTTCTACCTATTGCGTCGCCGGGAATTCTAAGTGCACATGAATTCGGTTAGTTTAGTGATGCGGTTTCCGGTCGAATCTTATCATCAATAGATCGATCGATTTGTAATTAAATGAAGACATTTCCGTTTGGTAAACTGATGACCGGTGTTTATTTTACCTACTTTTCATATTCAGGATTCGCAATCAATAAGTTCACGATACTTTAAAGCTACTAGGATTTTTCGAGTGGATTCTTTATCTCATGTATTTGGAAATTTTCGATGTGGGACTCAGTTATGCCTTCATGTGTTTCTCAGAGAATTTTGGAATTATTTTATTCGGAGTCAATGGTAGGCATTCATGTGATTTAACGTTTGATGTGATGTCAATATAAATATTTTTTTTAACTGTTGTTTTGATCATTCTTAAATTTTTATATTTCTGTTAAGTTTGTAATTTATATTAACTCTGGGGCAATCGAGACTGGGTTTGGGCTCTTAAATTCGACGTTTCAGTGAAAGTAAATGTCATCGATAATTAATTCACTTTTATTATACAATAATTTCATGTTAATCCTTTTCTCCTCGACAATATTGATTAAATTTTTACCGTAATGATCTCATCTTGGCGAATTACTGTTCTAAATTTGAATAATTGATTTGTACTTAACATTTTTGTAATGGAACTAATTATTTTCGCCTTTAACCCGTCAATTTACTTACTTAATAAACTAATTTATTTTCAATACTTTCCTTTTAATCAATGGATTATCTTATTCCTAAGTCCTTGGATTATTTAGTCAACGATTTGTCTCATTTTTATTAATAGTTATTTTTCCTTTCTCATTCTGTGGATGATGTAAATTTTTTCAATGAATTTCCCAGTTTTACCCTAAAATCTATTGGGTCGATGAATTACTCTAGCTAAGGCACTACTCTACTTTAACAAATTACTTTAAGTTTTTAATCAAAGGGTTAATTTAGTTGAATCCATAAATTACTTTAATTTTTCTTCATAATTATTCTACCTAATTAATCAAGGAGGTATCTCGATAATCATTTTAATTGATGGGTTAATTTAATTCAGTTGACTCAAGGTTTACTGATGATTTTTATCATTTTACTTCGAAAGGTAAATCCAATAATTAATTTAATTTCAAATGATAATTTATTTTAGTTATCAACGATTTCAAATTAATTTATTCCGTACCCTTTCCCTTTAATAGACCTTAGGCGCATCTTGTGTTTATATTATATTTACTGAGTGCCCACTGGACTACTCGGTGTGATGATTTTAAGCCGTGTGTAATATGAATTTAGGTCGATTTTTCAGAATTGAGAAACGAGGAAGCAGCCAGAGACTCCTTCCTTATTTCTCGCTTCTGCTATAGGGATAAATATTGACGTTACGACCGCTGCGTTGCGCACGCTGAGTCTTCACGGGTACATATCATTGGCGATTTTCCACGCTCTTACACGAATCTGTACTATGTAGATTTTACTTTCTTGCGTTATGTGTTGGCTGTGGGCCGGAAAAATTTCGACAAGAATTATTTAATTATTTAAGCATATAAAACATGTTAATATTATCAATAATATTTATTAATTATATAACAATTAAACATAAATTACCATCCATTGACCAAAATAACAAAATAACATAATATTGCATCAAAATAAACCAAAAAATACCTCTCTTCCCACGCCGACGCCAAGCAGAGCTCTACCGAGATGCAATGACGTGACGTGGAAAGAGGGTCCAACATAAATATTTCTCACCTAAATAAAAATTGAAAATAGCCGTAAATTCGAAAATAGTTTCAAAATGGTTGAAAATAAGGTTTTTAAAATAGTTTCACAACGATTTCCAATGGTTTTTTTTTAAATGTGAAAATGGATCAGTATTTATACCTAATTTTCTCGCATGTGAAATTTGATGCAGTAAAACAAAATTCGACCTTGTTATTTTCTAGTAAATTCTATTCTTTGATTTTAATATTTTTTGATTTATTTTTATAATTTTTTATTTAGAATTTTTATTGAATTATTGCTAATTCAAATTTTTCAATTTAAATTTCACTTTAATGAACTTTTATTAATTTTTTCAGTTTTGTCGAATTTGTTGTGTTTTCTTGTTATGTTTGTGTAGGTATCGTGCGAATCTTGGTGCATTTTGTTATTATTTTAATTTATTTTTATGTTTATTAATTTATATTTAATTCTTTTATTTTTTCATATTTTATATGGTTTAATTGATGTTTTCAGGTTTATTTGAAGTGCATGTTATATTTGCGTGTGTGTTACTGATCCATTTAAACATTTCTCAAGGCCGTTTAGGTTCTGGCCCAACAATATTAACTAAAGATGCATAAGAATCATCGTCTAAACTTGTATTTTTAAAATTAAGATTCTTAAATTGGACATGTTTAAAGATTTCTTTCATGCATTTTTCCTTAAATTGCTTAAGATCCAATTTTAAATTCGACAAATTTAGCATATCATATCTTTCATGGCGCAATTTGGCATCAATTTCTTTCAATTTTTCTAATAATATTGGATTTTGTTTTACATGCCTCGGTTCACAAGATTTTTTATAAGAATAGATTAATTCACTTTCCATCTTATTTCGAATCAAAAATTAAATGTGACACTTCTAACTCAGTGTTTTTCAAACTATGTTCCTCGGAACCCTAGGGTTCCGCAAGAAATTCCATTCGAATTTGAATTTTAATGTAAAAATCATTGGAGAAAAACCATAGATTTTTTTTCTGAGAGTTTCAGTTAGAATTTCAATACACTTTAAACATTAGAAAAATTCGGTGGATTTTTTTTAAAATTTCCTTTTAAAAATGTAGCTTCTTTTTAATATCATTCCAAATTGCGAAATCGAAAAAAATTTCACTCTAGGAAAAATCTAATTATGTATTGCATGGTCGAAGCCTGTCAAATAATGTTTGGTGATAAATTTGCAAGCAAAATAAAAACAATAATTCTTCCAAACGACACGATGTTGAACAGACACTAATCAAAAAAATTAAAAAATCTTTGGTAAATCTTTGTTACTTATTTATATTAGATATATAGATTGGGATGAAAGTGAAATTAAGGAAGAGTTTTTAAAATGCTTGGAAATAAAGGGGCATACAGCTGCTCATGAAAATTTTTACAACAATATCAGGTTATTTTTTAAGTATTGATTTAAAAATCGTAGTTTGGATTTCAGTTGGTACTGATGGTGCAGCTAATATGACTGGTAAAAATTTAGGATTAGTCGCAAACATTAAAGAAGTAACTTCGAATGTAAAAGGTACAAAATGTATGATACACCGAGAAGTTCTAGTGAGTAAAATTATTAGTGCTGATTTAAATAATGTATTAAAACAGCTGTTAAAACGGTAAATTATATAAAATCAAGTGCACTAAATTCAAGATAATTCGAAAGGTTGTGTGAGGAAATGGGATCACTTAATAAAACATTAATATCACACGCGGAAGTTTGCTGGTTATCCAGGTGTCGGATATTAAAAAGAATATATGAACGGAGAGAAGAAATAACTGCCTTTCTATCGAGTAAAAATAGTGATATAGTTCAGTCATTCAAGGACACAGAGTAGAACATGAAATTATGCTATTTGCAGATATTTTTCAACTGATGAACGAACCGAACTTTTTAAATAAATACCGAGTATTTTTTAAAAGAACGTTTTGGAAGCTATTGTTTTGTTGGGGTTAACAAAATGCACAAAAGTAAAAATGGAAAATCAATAAAAACATTGATATTCGAAACAATAATTAAAAAGAAAAATCACTTAAAATTTTAAAATAAATATTTATTTGGGGAAACGGGTATGGGCGGTTGTCAAATGACCAGACAAATCCAAATATAATAAAATTAAATCGATTGGGGTCCCCAGAAGGAAATATTTAATAAAAATTGAAATTAATTAAAAATAATTGGGTAATGGGAAACCCGAGCTAATGGGAAGTCCGAGCAAACAGAAAACCCGAATAGTGTGAGAAGCCCGGAACGTCAACAAATTTTCTAATTACGGAAAACGAAATTGGTTGACGAAGAAAACCCGAAATAAAAGAGAAACCCGCGGCCAAAATAATTATTGTAAACAAATGGAAACCACGGGAGCCTAGAAATAACTCATTTGGTTTTGGATAGAGAGATGTCAAAAATGCCAAAACCAATTTAGTTTGCGGGTGACTTTATTTGCGAGATGAGTATAAAAAGAAAAGGTAGATCAACAAAATTGCTAGTTGGTCGAAGAGAATATTTCAGAGAGCGGAGTAAAGGAGGTAATATGCTTAAAGATAAATCAACCAGCCAAACAAATTAAATTCTTGCGCACCAGACAGGGACATCTCCCTTTGGAAGGCGGATCCCTACACATTGAATTATTGTGAAATCGTGCAGAGTAATTGTGTAGAGTATTGTGAATAGAATCGATTTTTGTGAGAGTTGTGAATAAAGTCGTGATATATTAATTGGAAATAAATCTTATTGTGTTGGGTTAATTGAATTCATTAAAGAAGGACATCAAGGAGTCAGACCTAAGCACCGACTTTCTATATAAAAGCCCAAAAGTTTTTTATCTTTTGTTGTCATAAATGATGAAGTTATTGAATGAAAATATTATGTCACTTATAAAGAAATCTGAGGTGAAAAACAAAAGAAGTCCTTATAACGAAAATTATCAGTTGATGATGACCAAAGTAAGTGTTCATCTTAATTTAAATTTGGCGAAAATAGTTATTATGGACTGAAAATATGATACACGAACGAATATTTTTCCCCAGAACCTCGTTTATATCAGGTTGAATACGCAATGGAAGCTGTTTGTTACACTGCTGCTGAACTTATAAGTTGCAATAAGTTGATAAATGAAACAATTTTCTCTGAAAGGATTAACAAAATTAATGAAGGCATTTCAAGTGGGTAGTGAGTATTACGTCAAATGATAATATTTGGTTAGAGCAAATGCAATTAAATTAAATGTCCAAAGTAATTTACTAATTTTGCAAAAGCCAATTCCAGTTAATTAGTTAGTTACACAGGTCAATACTATGTACAGTATACTATGTACAGTGGCAGTCGGCCATATGAAGTTCCCATGCTTTTTACATAGATAAAGTATATATAAACTTAAAAATACTTTTTTGTCGATGACGGAATCATTTATATAAACATAAATTGAATAAAGAATGGTGTAAGCAACTTCCGCAAATTTCTTCATAAAATATGAAATATTTCGATCTTAACAAGATCCTGATCACTCATAATACAAAATTCACAAAGTCTTTCTCTTTTTGCTCAGACTTTGTGAATTTTGTATTATGAGTGATCAGGATCTTGTTAAGTTCGAAATATCTCATATTTTATGAAGAAGTTTGCCGAAATTACTTACACAGTTATTTATTAAATTTATGTTTAGATAAAGGATATAGTTATCAATTTTTCCATTCAGACCCAATCGCCTCTTCAATGTTGAGCAAGAAGTGCAAAATATTACTTTTTCATTGCTATCTGAAAAGAGTTATCAATTACCAGATGGTCAAGTTACTACGATTGGAAATGAAGGATTCAAAAATGACAGATTCTGCCTTCATGTTAGAAAATGAAAACAAACATTGATTATTATGAAAAGTGCACCGAGCCAGACAATCGCAACGGGACTCATTGAGCAATTAAAACGCATATTGTTTTGCTGTCATAATTTTGATATATACCTTATAATAACGATAAATATATGTTGGAAATGTTGTGTCTTGTTTTTAACGAGTACGTGGACTCAGAATTATTGATAATAAGTATTTTATCTATTAAAACCTAATTAATATAAATGTAATATAATAACTTCATTTCATTTTCAATTGACATTATATTTACTAAAAAATATTTGACTGTAAATCAGTAAAGAATCGATGTTTTTTGATATTCACGAATTTTCAGTACAGGCCTTTTCAAGTGATTAGGAGTTCGCTTGTTTATTTTACTCTTTCTATGTCGGTCAGATATAAGGGTACATCCAGTTGTTTCCTATTTTTGGCCTTTAAGTTTCTTTACTTTTCTGATGGTGATGAATCTTCTGATTCTTTTTGGACTCTGAGAGTGGCAGATCATTATAGTCCGACACATAGGCTTCATAATCAATATCTGCGTGCATTGGTGCTATTTCTTCAAAATCGGTATATTCAGCTATTAATTCTGAAGATAATATATTTGGAGGTTGAGTTTCTATTTGGAGTTGTGGTTCTTTGTTTAATGGTTGTTATTGATTTTTGAAGTTTTGGGTCCTTGGGTAGTCAATTATGTTGCTTGAAGAAATTGACTACTGCTGTTTTTTGTTATTAATCTTTGGATCATGTACCATTTCATTATTGTTTATAATACCTTGGGTTCTCTTGGGTTTCCTTAGAGATTTTTCAACCAATCTTGCTAGGCCAGCATGGTTTTTGATAGATACTTCCTTTTGAGAGTTTTTGGTTCTTACAATACGTTTTTAAGGTATTGATCGACGACCTTATAGGTCTCTATTTTGTCACTAAAACTTTTGAAGTTTTATTTAACAACTGATAGAACAAGTCCTCTAGCAGTATTAAATAGTACGTTTGATATCAGTATCCATAGAGGTTTTTCTAAGTTTGGTGTGTTGAATTGGTATTTCTGCTCTTACTTTGGACTTGTATTTAATTAAATGATAATTATTTTTAAATTTGTTCTATTTTTTATTAATTTTTAAAAATTTCGAAAGGTATAGTATGTATATTTATTAAGTATGTACATTTTCTTTTTGAAGTAACTTTAAAGAAAATCCAAGAACTTTATCCAAGAATTAAAAATACATTGGATTATCGAGTATATGAGTTACTCGCTTGTACCATTTCAACTTTATCAATATAACAGAACTTTTAGAAATATAATAGAGATATAATTTAACGTCTATCTAAAGTCAGAAAAAATGGTTTTAAAAATAATCCGAAAATGCAGTAAATAAAAGCCGTCGTTGCTACACTTAGGTTGAGAACTAAAAATCCGAATCTATTTACAATGGAACCGGCAGCAAAAAATGAAAACGCAGCACCAATATGCATACTTTCATTGATGATTGCCGCAACGGATCCATGAACAGAATTGTGCCGGAGGTCACTTATCATTACCACTAAGGGTAGAAGGAGAAATTTGACTAATGTTAAATTCAACGCAAAGTTACTCAACACTATCATGACCAACCACCAACTCGGGAGGAATGGAAGAGCGATGTTGCTGGCTCCGCTAATAATAAAGGATATAATGACAAATATATAACCCTGATGGGGAACATATTTTACTAATACTAAACCTAAAAGGTATGTGAAAATATTGAAAATAAACGATGGGACCCACACAAGACCTTGTATTGTTTCATTTACTCCAAATCTCTCGTGTAACCAAATTGAAAGAGTTGTTAAAAGTGAGTAATGAGGCAAATGACAAGCAATTATTCCTAAAATGCAAATGGCTATGTACGGATCTATTAGCAACTTGTATATAGGGGTAGTTTCTGTAACATGTGTAATAAATTCCGATTCCATCATCATTCCAAGACTTTCTCCGGAACCGATTTTCTCTAAAAGATGATAAGTACCTTTCAGTGATGAACTCCTCCGATCAGGTTCAATTGAATTGTTTCGATTAATTATTGAATCTTTAAAGTCTTCTACTTCAACAGATTTTTTGTTGATTACTACATAAATCAAAATGTTAATGAATTTACAAAACACCATGCTCAAATAAACTGCCATCTGTCCGTCTAACTTAAAGTTTTCATATAAAATCCCAGCTACAAATGGACTGACATAGTTTCCCAAAACTATTGAGATCGACGTCAAACCCATTATGCAACTTTTCTCTTCATAATCATGAAACTTTAAAGAAATTATAGTCAAAGCCGCGACAGTTACAAGACTTGATCCGAAACCTTCAATACATTTTCCAATTATCAACATGATGTAAGTGTTGGCAAACCCAAGCATGAGACAACCAAATATTTCTGTTGTCAGTCCGATATATCCGAATTGGATCGGACCAAATATATTAATCAGTATGCCCCATATTGGAGTAAATATTAAATGCACAAGACTTCGTGAGCCCATGATGAAACTGATTCGTACATTCACCAAATAAATGACATTGGTATTGTTCGGATCCATCTTGAGAATTTCATACTGCAAAAGTGAGGGGAAAATTGAGACCCCGATCATATTTATAAAACCAACAGTAAAAAATAATACAATCATATAGGAAACTATAAGGAAACACGTAGAATTAAATTGCATGCACATAATAAATTATTCCAAAATTTGAATAATTTTCCAAATTTATTATTAAATCAATAATAAATTTAAATAATTATTTATTATAATAATATATTAAAATTCGTTTTTCTTTATAACTAAATGTTAGAGATTTTCTAAGCTGGAAAATCTAGAATTTAAAACTAATTTAAACGATTAATACTGAAATTTTGATATTTATAAATTTAAATTCAAGTAATTTATTTTTATTATTAATTTATTATTGTTTTTCCTATCATAACATTTATCATTATAATTTATAACGTTTATTACTATAGGTATTTGTTAGATAACTAAATGATAAGATAATCTTTTGCTGAAAAATTTATATGAAATGAGAAGAAATTTGATGTACTGCAATTGAAACGATGTTATTCATCGATGTATAAATAGTCGTTTCGAGTCTACTACCCCTTCCATCAAGGTCACTTGAAAGCCATGCTGTATAAAAGCCGTATTCGTCTTTTTGTTTAAATGATCAAAACCCACGATTTAAGGGTACTTCGGTCTAGAGTACCGTTGCAAAAGGTGAAAATTTATGAATTATATAAAGTACTTACTGTGTCAGGGTGGATTGTAAGAGTTGGCATGAAAGAGTGTTGATGTTTTAATAATGAGAACACGGTTTCTTGACTTGATTAACAGGTCAGGATGGGTTGAAAAGGATGCACGTGAGTAAGTCATGGACAAGACGTACAATCTTGTACATGACTTACACACACAAGTCCCCTTCCAAGCCATCCAGTGAAAATCAATCCATTACATTGTCATAATTTTTACTATTGAAACATCAATTCATGACTTGCTCCCTTCCAAACCATCTTGACACAGTATACACATTTTTAATTCATAATGTTTAACCCTAAAATTTCCTTTTTCATCAAACTTTAAACGTAAATTAATGTTTTTGATCGAGTAACGTTAAAGCAAAAATTCAAAATGACGATTGCATTATATAACCTTGGCATGTTATGTAATATAACCTTCAAATGACATTTGACTTTGAGAGGGGAAAGTGGCTAGGTAGGCCTTAGTATACTTCTTAATAGTGCGAATTTCCAACCATTCTATTTCCAAAATAAATTACTTTTTAAAAAATATGTTGATATTTTTTAGAGCATACAATTATTTTATTAAACAAAAAAGATGCGCAACTTTCTAACAAAAAAAAACAAAAGAATATTAAGCCAATGTCCAAAAATAACCTGTTAAAGTTGGGAATATTTAATATTAAATATTATTAACTACAAGTTTCATCCTTGACAACCTTATACTATAAATTTATAATATAATTTGCAGGAATGCAAAGTAAGTAAAATTATTTTCTGACTCAAGTCAAAAATTTCTTATTTCTATCGATACTAATAAAAAATAATAAAAAGTTAAAAATGCTGGAAATTCCATATCAAAAGAAAACGAGTCGGATATAGAGAATGATTCTAGTTAAAAGATGGATGTTACATTTAAATAATAATAAAAATTGTTTAAATAATATCCGAAAACATCAGATTTTAATTATTTATTATGATAAATTAATGTTTGAATTAGTAAAATTAGCAAAAACCTGTAAACTTTCTTTTTTTGATTAATTAATATTTTTCTTTTCATTATAAACAATAAATTCTATTTGTTTAGATATAATTAAATAATAATGTATTATTCTTTTATTTGAAAATATTTTCTCAATTATTTTCACTCGTAGCTTTTGGGTTGACAGAAGAACAAAAAATAATTTCGAATTCTACTTGCAATGCTATTGTAATAACTAAAATTCGGTTATATAGCGATTATTATTTCTTTTTCTTGGATCTCACCCCTCCCCCCACATCTCACTTCCTTACATCGCGCACTAATTTTTTGCTGTCAAATAACAACTGACAGCAAAGAATTGAAATTTGTTTATACTACATTGTTCAAATCATTGAAATAGATTAACTCGTAAGAAAATATTCGATTTTCATAAATTTACATGGTTAAACAGTAATACGTAAGAAAGATAAGCGATGAAATTTGCCACTGAGGGTTAAAACAAAATGAGCACGTATTATCCACCAGAACAAAACTAAAGCAAATAACCGACCATAATATTAAAGATTTGTTTTAGACGATGTGAAATCAGGCTTGACAGACCTCCCGATTTCGGCAGGAGTCTCCCGATATGGAACGCATATTCCCGTCTCCTGATATATGAACCGTAACTCCCGATATTGAACAGTTTTAGATTTTGAATAGATTCTACCCATCTTGAAAGGATTTTTTTGTAAAAAAACCATAAAATTAAACGAAACTAAGAAAAATAGAGGAATTATATATCTATCTTACTTATTTTTTTACGTTAACAAAACGGAAGACTTATTTTTTTGTTATTTTTTCTAACATATTTTATTTCTAAATGCATATAATAAATATGAATTAATTTATATTTTATCACAAAATATAATTGATTTTTTTTGTTTTTTATTTCCGATATGATTTTTCGAAAATCTGGCATTCCTGGGTGAAATCCGTTTTAAGTTTATTCTAAGTGTATACTCTGAAAATGACTGTAAACCAAGTGTGTTTTCTTGTGATCAATAAATAAAATCTATTTTTATTGGGTTTTCTCTGATATTTATACTGAACATGTGGATTGAGATTCAGAGCTAATTCCTGCCGATACTTTAATAATATAAAACCATTATTACTTTTATTTACTATTACTCATATTTTAGCTAATGCTCTATTACTTTGGTTTATTTGTAATCTTGAAAACAGAAATTTATTTAAATGAAGCAAAAATGGAAAATTGTTTGATGCATTATGTCGTTGTTTGTTTTAAAAGTGACTTTTACAGGTTTGCAAGCTGAAATGGAAGTCTACAACGATGGGAATGGATATTACTATTGTTTTGAATGTTGTACCAGACTTTGCAATTATAATCAAATTTCCGATAAAGTTATTTGTTCAAAAGACATCAAATACGAGGATTAAATAAATGCTTTTACTATTTACTTGATCGTATGGATGAATATTATTAATACAAATCATTTTGCATATATTTACAGTGTAGTTACGGCATAATAACTTTGCATTTTTGGGTTTATAACAAATTTTTATTTAATATATTGTTAGGATTATTGTTGAGGATACCCAAATAACAAAACAAAAATAATTATTAAATGCTTAAAATGATTTGGGGTGATGATGATAAATGAATGAGGTGTTGTTCTGGAACTCAGTTTAACAAAAGTGGAAAAATATATCGAAAAATGAGAAGAGAACAAAAAAAATCAATAAAAACTGACAATTGAATTAAGGATGGTGATTCATAATTAATAAGTACAAGTGCAAAGGAAAGAAAACAAAAACAAAGTTAAAATTATCGTGTTATCACAGGAGAAAGAAAAAGATATCACATGGCGAAGCCGAGGAATGGTATTTTCAAAAAATTGTTTATCTCCACAACTGTCAGAAATCACAGAGTGCACAGTGAAACAGTTTTAAAAAATCTATTAACAGTAAGTGCCATTGGGTTATGGAGTATAAAAAGAAAACGCAACTGGAATCAGTAGAGAATTTGAACTCGAGAAAACAGAAGCAAAAAGCAGAAACCTAGTTGTAATTGTAACAGATAATTCTTTGTATGATTTTAAAGTGGTGATAAAGTGTGTTAATCAATAAAGTCTATATATTTTGGAGTTCATTATTGTTGTTTAAAAGCACGCTGTGAATCTGATTAATTACTGATAATATTTAACTTCACCGACAACCCCAACATTATTAACTATTTGTCGATAGGAATTGGCTTTCAATCTAGTGGTGGGTTACTGGGTATTGTTGTTTGTTTGAATCTTCTTATAGTTGCCCCGGTAACACCATATAAATATTTCTAGCTACCACTCGGCACCCGTTGCTAGGCAACGTTGGAAATGTGTTCGAGTGGGTGGATTGTCCGCAAAAAGTGAGCGCTATTACTAATACTGTAATTGCTCGGACAACCCTTGGGTTCAACGAGCTGTCGATGGAAGACTTATGCTCGCTTTGAAAGTCCCTTGTATGTGATGGGTTTCAAGATCAGAGTCATTATAGTGAAAACTGAATTCGATGATGATCTCGATTGTTCTGAAACGAGACAATAAATTAATATGGATTACTCTAATGGACGTTTTATTAACATCCGTCTGTTCGGATATAGTTGAGAGTGTTACGGTCTAGGTCTGAATCAAGTAGACGGAAAACCCTATCCTCATAGACGGGAAGGATCTTTCAAATAGCGTAGGGTCGGTGTCTAGCTGGGGAAAAACTTGACTGGGCCACTCCGAACATTAAAAGTATCGCGATAATGGGAGTCGATTACAAGGGACTAACCTAGTACAAATATGGCATGGCTCTAATTTCAAACAACGACTTAAAATAGCTGGGCTATTCAGGGTTCTTGTGAGTTCAAAGGACATGCCTGCCGTACTACGATCTAAACTCACTTCGTGTAGCAGAGCTAGGGAGTTATCTTTGGAAAGATTTGACCGGGTATCACCGACAAAATCTTTAGGACTGAAATATTTACCAAAAAAAAATCTTTAAATGATTTGGCCGGTTGTAGGTGAAACAGTCGTACTGAATATAATTCCAAATGTAACATTTAAGATACGTGATACAGCGTAATTGGTTCAAAAAAACGGTAAATACCTAAAATACATAATTTAAGGATTGATTTATGATAAAAATATAACATTAGAACCACGTAAAATAATGTAATGATTTCTAAAAAGTTAATACCTAAAATGCATAATTTAATGATTGATTTAGAATAAAAAATTTGCAAATACGCGACATAATGTAATCGATTCTAATTGGGACCCATTTAAAATGTACAATCGAGTAATGGATTTATAATTACAATGTAACTGTTAAAATGCCTGATGCGACGTACTTGACCCATAATTTCTAGAATGGACGGGGGCCGAATAGAAAATATAGTCTCGTCAATTCGGGAAAATTTTGTAATCTTGGAAAATAGTTCCGCTGCATCAATCGACTAATTCCAACTTTCCGGGTTTCTCAATGGCAACAACGGAGTTTCAATGATGGGGTCAAATGGATAAGGGCAATTGTGCGACTTCGGCTTCTAATTCCATAATTATCTACTCCTGAGTTACATATCTTAGGAATTGGGTTTTGTCGGGGTTCAAGCATCCTTATTCCGGGGATTGCCTGAGTGAAAATGAGGTCAGAGGTACTGTCCTGAATTAAGGCTCTTGGTCTCGAAACTTGGCTGGCTTATAGGCAGAAGTATTATGGGTTTTCTACGGCTCATTCAAAAAATCGTCAAACTTTAATAACATACAATAAATGATTTACTTATGGGTTGTTCCTCGGCCGCGATGCCTCCCACTGGGGTCCCGACTGTAGTGCATTTTCCTGTTGGATCTCCTCGTAGGTTCATTTAAAAAAAATTATTCTGCTTGCAATTTCAGTTGACTAAAATGAAATCCATTAGTCCGGCTCGCCACTATATGTCATATTGGTGTGCCATATTGATTTACGAAAAGGTGTGTACACTGATTAGCGGCGAGTGTGTGCGGTGAATATCACACCCGATTACAATTTCTGTTCGTCGAGGTGTGCCATTGGCATAGAGTGCCTATGCTTGACTGGTTCATTAAGGCCATGCATGCACATTATTGATTTTTTGCAATTGAATGTCGAACACGACATGTGTGGTAAGCGCTGGGAATTTTTTATTACCAACTTATTTATTGATTTCAGGAAAATTTGTATATTATCCCGGAGAAATTGCCACGTCCTCAAAAAGATTCGTCGCTAACACTTGGACTCCCTTTTTTTTATATCGTAAGGAGTTTTACTGCGGCATGAAGGGATTGAATTTCTTGAAGTAAATTTTATATATTCATTTGTGATAGTTTTTACTTCTTGGGTTGGTAGACCACTGGCATGATGTTATTTCAGTGTAAGTCGAATCGAAAAAGGAGAATTATGCAAACCAAAATTGGGAAAATCCGCTGGGGTGGTTGGGAGGAGGTCGCTACAGGTATTTGTTTCACATTTCTTTTGCTTAAATTTACAATCGGTGCAGGGAAAAATTGATACTTACTGATCGAGGATTTAATATGTATTCCCTCATTCTACAGCACTATTTCGGTTGTGGAATATTCTCCAAAAAAATATTTCCCGGAATCTGGTTTAAAATGGAAATCGTTCCGGTCTGTTTGCTCGTGGAATTATGTATATTTATTTATTTAGATGGCCAGTTAATTATATTCTTCTTATGCTTTGTTCTATTTGATAGTAGTTTTAATTTTATTCAGATCATTTTATTAATTGGGGTCTATTTTGATAGTCAGGTAAAACGATTTTTAATTTATGTCAAAAATAAAGTCCTAGTATTGCCTCGATGGCGGAAGGGGTTTTAAATTTTTCGCAAATATTAGTTTCAAAGTTATCGCTATCCTTTATTCTATTCTCTAATTAACAAGGTACATTAAGTTCACAATAGTTACTTAGATCTATAATTTACTTAAAATTATTAATCATCGTAGGTTTATGATAACTATTCCATTTTATAACTAATTTAACTCCGCCTCTATGGCTTGAAAATTTATAGTCGTATTTAATTTAGAATTGATTTAAATTTTAATCCAACGATTTCAATATATTAGTTCCCCGTTACCTTCCTTTAATTGACCTTAGGCGCATTGTGTTCATATTATATTTAATGAGTGCCCACTGGACTACTCGGTGTGGTGATTTTGAGCCGTATGTAGATTAATTTAGGTCGAATTTACAGAAATCGAGAAACGAGGAAGTAGCCAAAAGACCCCTTCCTTATTTCTCTTTTCTTCTATACGTGAAAATATTGACGTTCTGATCCCTGCATTCCGCACGCCGGGTCTTCATGGGCACAGATCATCGGCGATATTCCACGCACTTACACGAATCTGAATAACATGTTGATTTTACTATCTTATGGTGTGTCTTTGGCTGTGGGCCGGAAAAATTTCGACAAATTTTTAAGTAAAAATAGAATTTATATATTATGAATAGTTTATTAAAATCAAAATGAAATTACCAACATGATCCAAACCATAAATTCAAAAAACATTATAACATATCGCTCTCCCCACGCCGACACCCAAGCAGAGCTCTGTCGAGGTTGCGAGAGTGCGACGTGGAGAGAGTCCCAAATAAAACTCTCACTTACGTAGTAATATAGATTTTCAAAAACTGTTTAAGGATTTCAAAAAACGATTTTTTTTTTGGTGAAAATGCATCGGTATATATACCTATTTTTTGTCCCTAATCTTGCGTGTTCTTTTTGATTTAGTAAAACAAATTTTGACCTTGGATTTTTCTAGTGTATTCTAATCTTAATTTTTATTATTTTGAAATTTTATTTGACAATTTTTCTTTAGATTTTTAATTGAATTATTTCTAATTCAAATTATTTGATTTTTTTATTTCATTTTCATGAAATTTGATATTTTAATAAATTGTCAAATTTTTGGTCAAAATCATTTGGTTTTCGTGTTATGTTTATATTTAATTCGTGCGGATCTTGGTGCTTTTTGTTATTATTTTAATTTATTTTTATGTTTATTATTTTATATGTAATTGTCGTTTTCCTCATATTTTGATAGGGTTTAATTGATGCTTGTATAGGTTTGAATTTAAATTTGCATTTTATATTTGCATGTGTGTTACCGATTCATTTAAACATTTACAAGGCCGTTTGTGTTCTGGCCCAACACTAGTTTCTCGCGTTCACACACAATTAATAATATCGATTCTCAACAAAATAATTATCGATATTACAATCTATAAAACAAAGATATCACTGGGTTAAATACACTATTATTTCTTTATAATCATAATACAATCTACTTGGACACGAATACATTTTATTTTCCATTGTTAGTATAGTAGGCAGTTAGGAGGATTAAATTACATAATGACGTAATTAATCTCATAATTTAGGTAATCTCGTAATTAAGGTATTTGATTTTGTGTGTATTTTTTTTGAATTTTTTGGCGCATTTTTAAAATTCAAATTTTGAAGCATTTTTTAATATATATTTTCTATAGTAAAATTTTTAATGTTAATTTTTAATTGTAATTTTTTAAATGTAATGTATTTTTTTAAATCTATTTTTATTGTAGTTTTAAGTTATAATTTTACAGTAAAATTTTAAGTGTAAATTTTTAAGATGAAATATTTAAAGTTATAATTTTTCTTGTAATTTTAAGTGTTATTTTTTTTAAGTCAAATTTTTATCCATGTTTTTTAAAGTAAATTTTTGTATTTTAAATTTTAATGTAAAAGTTTTGTAGTATACTTTTTGTAGTATAATTTTAAAAGTCAAATTTTTATACATTTTTTAAAAGTTGAAATTTTTCAAAGCAATTTAGAGTTAACAAAATAAATTAATATAAAATTTTCAAAATAATAATAATAATAATAATAATAATAATAATAATAATAATAAAATGATTTCAACAACATTAATACAACCTAGTAAATACTTAAGGAAAAAAATTGATACTCAACAAATAAACACATAAAAATAAACTCGTTAAAAGATCAAATTAAAAATTTATTTAATTTACACTGTTACAAATCATCTTATAATAGGCTCTTCTTAGTTCTGCCAACAAAATATGGATAACTTCTTTCTTCTTGCAATCCCTGCAGCATCTGCATCTAAATGGACAAGTCAACATTGAGGGATCTGCACAAACAATGCAGTCATCTAGACATTTTAAACCAGATCCTTGAACCTATTCATTATACATCCGTACAATTTCTTCGATGTTTATTCCTGTCATTTGATAAATCCGTGTTGCCAAAAGTTCAGGAGCACAATACGAAAGTTGTTTTTCATATTCAAAATAGCTCTTCCATCTTCATCAGAATTGTTTCGAATACATTTGCTTCTTGCTCGTCGATCATTTTGAATTTTTACAATCATCAGAAATCTATCTATTTAAACACAATCGGTGCTTAACCATATATATTTTAACCAATAACCAAAAATAAACTCAAAACAATATGGACGAACCGAAAAGATCCAGATGGTTTTAGCGGTGTAGAAAAATTAACAAAAAGAATGATTAATTCTAAAAAAGAGACTCAAAAATGGTTATCTGATTAATTAGGGTGCAGTTTAAATAAACCAATGTTGAAAAGATTCCCAACCAGACTATACAAAACAAGGGGAATCAATGATTTGTGGCAAATCGACTTGAGGGAAATGATAGCTTTTTTCGAGAATCAACAAGGGGTACAAATATATTTTAACTTGTATTGATGTTTTCAGTAGATATGCCCGTGCTATTCCAACAAAAACTAAATCTGCTAATGAAATGGCCATTACAATTAAAAAATTGTTTCAAGATGATCAACCTGGTAATTTACAAACGGATTTGGGTAAGAAATGTAATTAATTTATATAAATCTAATTTATTTTAGGTAAAGAATTTTATAACAGCAAAGTAAAAGAAGTTATCAAAGCCAATCATTACTCTGTATTCTCTCAATTCAAAGCTTGTTATGTGGAAAGATTTAATCGAACTTTGAGAGAAAGATTGAAAAAATACTTTGTGCATCAAGGTAATAAAACTTGGATACATGTTTTACCGAAAATTATTTTTAGTTACAATCATTCGCCACTTAAAGGATTAAAAGACTCAGACCAGTTGACATTACCGACAAAGTAGAAATTACCAACAAAGACCAAGTATTAAAGAAAGAAAAATCAATAAGCCAAAATAAAAGGTTGGTGATCATGTAAGAATAAGTAAAATCAGTACTTCTCGGTTTATCAAAAATTTTGACAACAATTGGAGAGACGACGTAATTGAAATCAAGAAAATAAATACAAAACATAATCCTGTAATGCATTTAATAGCAGATCATGAGAATAAAAAAATCAGCGGAAAATTCTACGAAAAAGAACTCCAATTAATTCCAATCCCTACAATATTTGGAATTCAAAAGATTTTAAAATCCAAAAATGTTGGTAAATATAAACAATACTACGTTAAGTGGCATGGATACGAAACTCTAACTTGAATATCCTCATCTCAATTGATTAAATAAATATTATGAAAGAAAACCAGTTTTATATGATTTTACCTAGTAATTGTTAGCCTCTTATTTATCCTAATAATGAGACTAGTAATTTTAATGTACAAGTAAATTCTGTGTACTTGGATGGTGAATGGGAAGTTGCTTTGATTGATTTCACTTTTGTGTATAATCCTTTTCCGTATTATAGTAATTCTTGTATACGTTATGAATAGATAAAGAGTGGTAGTGAAATAAAATATTTGAAAATAAATGATCAAAATCATACTTATGAATTAATAAATCCAAAATATACTCCAGATGTTGACGTGTTTTTTGAAAAATATGAGAATTTGGTTATTGTCTCTCCACATGTTCCATTTAAAGTAACATTTCCCGATATTCAACGTGCATTTAATTTCGGATTAAAATCTACATCTATCAATAGTGAAAAGGATCATTATCGAATAAAATTAAGAAAATTTACAGACTATGATGTTATGGAACAGTTTGGAATAATTATAAGTTATGAAGAAAAATCAAAATTTGAAAAATATTTTGAAGATAATTTATTCATAAACACTTTATTTGAATTACAAGGATATTTATTGGCATTTTATCCTTTTCCTTTTAAAGAATTGATAATTCAAAATAATGAATTGGTCAAAATAATTCTTGAAGATGACATTTAAAATATATTTTTTGACATAAATTTAGCTAAATCATTGGGATTAAAATTATCTAACTTTACATATAAAAAGATAGTAAAATTCCAAAATTATTACATCATCAACAAATGTTCATTTATTCAAATATTATTGAGCCAATAAATGTTGGAGATGTTAGAGTTCCACTATTAAAATCTATTTGGATTAAAAAATAGGATCAAGGAGAAATTGTTCAATTAGAAATGAAGAATCCAATCTACCTTCCAGTATCGCATTCAACTATAAACATCATTGAAATTAATATTTTAGATGATAGTGGGAAATTAATTAAATTTAGCAAAGATACCAAAACAAATTTATCGCTACATTTTAGAGAAAATCAATGAATATGTGTCCACTTACATTTCCAAATAATGAATCTGGAAAGTTTATTGTTGAATTCCCAAATCAAATTTACTTGGAAAGGGATTGGGAAGTTGCTTTAACTGAATTCACTTTTGTGTACAATAAGTTTCCGTTTTATAACAACTCTTATATTAAATATAGTAAAAGTACTTTGAAGGAAACTATACAATTAGTCACAACTCTACATTTTATCTGATATATATTGACAATAAAATTTTAAATATTAATTATAAATATTTTCCATTCAAAGTTGCATTTGAGAGTATTGAAGAAGCTAACTGCTTGGGATTTAATAAAAAGAAGTAGATTTTAATGATACCAAATAAGAAAAAAAAATTTGAAACGATACGATTAACTATAACTTTTTATTATTATGATGTCAAGTATACTGATACATTTAAAGAAAATTTATTCATTACTGAATTTTTACAAGTCATCATCAGTTATTGACATCTTATCCCCATCCGTTAAAATCTTGTGAAATTAAACAAAGTCAACTTGTTAAAATTGAAGTAGTGTTAAAATTGTTAGTAGTGTTAAATTTAGTAAACGTTTGGCTCTTAGTTTGGGATTAAGTGAAAAATCATATAATGAAAAGACCATTGTTGGATGTAGTTTACCAACTTTAATGCAAAGAAATATACAAATGATGATTTATATAAATATTATGGAACCAATTCTTGTGGGTGAATTAAGTGTTTCTCTTCTAAAATGTGTTTGGATAGAAAAAGCATAAAAAAGACGATCTTGTTCAATTCAATGAGAAAAATCCAATGTACTTGCCAGTATCATCCTCATATATAAGCAATATAAAAATCAATATTCGTGATGACAGTGGAAAATAAATATATTTGGTAAACAAGAGAAAACTTACGTGACATTACATTTCCGTAAAATCAATGAGTAATCCAGACATTGTAAACTTTTATAGCACCCATCAAAATGGTGGGGATTTACAATATTTTGTAGGTAAACAGTATGGATCTGGTTGGTTAAAAACAATTGGGCGATTTGCACTACCTATTCTTAAACGTATTGGAAATTTTGGTATGAAAACTGCTAATGACGTAATAAATAATAATGCTCAAATTTTACCTGCTTTAAAATCCAACGCAATATCTGAAATTATATATTCTATGCCTGCTGTAATGGAATACTTGACTTCTGTTATTAACAAAGTATCTAATGTATTTAATAAATAGCAAAAAGAAGTAACAATTCAACGTCGAAAAATTAACAAAAACATTTAAACAAAAGAATGAAAGGATACGGAACTATCTTCTAGTCATGATTAGCGCAAAATCTGAATTATGAATCTTTGATAGAACATCTCCTCAAGCTGAAATTCAAAATGGTTCTTTTGAAGATATTTATCCGGTGAATTCATTTACAGACCCAGGAAACACTTTAATTTAATTTTATATTAATAGCTCTCAAATAGAATACTTGGATTTGAACGATGCATTACTCTACCTTCAAATGAAAGTTGTAAATAGTAATGTGGACAATTTATTTAATGAATCAGATGTTACTGCAAACAATTTCTTTTTCCAAACTCTTTTTAAGGATGTTGAAGTAATTTTTAATTCTACTAAAATTGAAGGAAGTAACGATGTATTTGCACACAAGGCAATGATTGAAACTATTATTAATTACAATCACGATACAAAACATACTTGTTTAGATGAGATGGGTTATGAAGAAAATGACGCAAAAAAAATCAGTTTTTGTTCCCCACTTCAATAAAATTTCTTTGATTAACCAAAATATTTATTACCCGGTGTTTGGTTTCAAATTAAATTGACAAGATCAGTAGTGGAATGAAGGCCCGCTAGACCACCGACCCGCTAGGACAAAGAAATATAACCCTTCCCCGGTAAATTTTTTTAGAAGTCTAAAAGTACAAAATTTTATAGGACAAAGACAATGACTCATCAAAAAAATTTCAAGATCATTTGAACAAAGACTACGACTTATTCAAGGGCATTGGATGTGTCATCATAATTTTCAAGGTCATTCAAAATTTCACAAGGTAATTTAAACAAAGACTTTGACTCATTCAAGGTCATTCGATGAGTCATCATAATTTTCAAAGTCATTATAAATACACGCATAATAAAGAACCATAATGACATTAATAATTAATATAAATAACATAGTAAAACTAAATAAAACAATATTATGTTCAATTTCAAAACAAAGACACTGTAATTCAGGTGCAACGGACATATACTAATCTGATTGGACAAAGTCGCTTTAAAAACAATAATATAACAGTTTAACCTAATTTTTCTTTGTGTTATAAGTTTTGTCTATGAAACCGGTTTAAATAGATTTTTAAATGTTTTGGCTGGAAAATGTTTGCAAGAGAAAATATTTGAGACTGGCACATAGCTAGTACATAGATATTGATAATTTATATGTTTTCTTACCAATATATCCATTAAATATATATATAAATTTATAAAAATAAACATTATTTCTAAGCATATATAGAGGTTTGGTTTGATATTTATTGAATAAACTAAATATTTAAATTAAGGTTACAAAATTAGTTGTTATATGGGGTCGGACCTTTTCAATAATTGATATGCTTTTGATATCAAATTTGATGATATATTTCTAGCAAAATTGGAAAAATCCTTTAAACATGAATTAGTTGAATGTTTTTTAGACTTGTTTGGATTCAACAAAATCTCGATAATATTTTTAAATGATATTGATCCTACGGAATTTTATATACTGAGTGTTTTCTGGTCATGCATTTTAGATTTGGAGAATATCACAACCTTATTTGCTCTTTCATGGATAATGTCGATAAAATAGAAATACAAACAATCGAAAAACTGTCCGATTCAAGAAAAGAGTTTTTGACATGTTCAATTTACCAGATTAACAAAGTATCCATCATTTATTTACCTTGTGGATATATAATTATTTGTTCTTCTTGTTTCAAAACCACTACTCGTAAATGTGAAATTTTTAAAATTTAAATATTGAACTATTTTGTATATATCTAATGTAGTAAAAATATATTTTTCTGTTTTACCAATTGAATTTGATGAAAGTTACGACAGTTTTTTATAGAATAAAGTTCAACCTCCAATAATTCTAAAATAAAAGTTTTGATGGTTTATGTTTAACTTAATATAATTCTCAACAATGACTGATATATTTCATTGAAACACCCAAAATATACCCATGTTTTCATAATCAAACTTATGAAGACTGTTGAATTGTATCAAATAGGTTAGATTTTATATGTGATAAATACCTCACATTGATTAAAATTAATAACCTCAATGTATGATTATCGTGTTTTTATTTTTTTTTTTGCCCATTTCTGTTATTTGATTGATTTTATTACTCATCTGCGACCCAAATGCAATAATAATGCATGTTTTTAAATTGGTAGATGTGTGAATGTTACATCATGTGAATGCAGATGTGTCAACTTTGTATCGATACCTTTATCAACCCTTTAAAGTAATTTTGTTCCCGATTTATTTAATACCACAATGATGTGTAACCCATTCATCGAACAGTGAGTACATCTTTGAATGTATGTTTCTTGGTAATTAGATTCAAAATCTACGACAAATCAATGGAAATTCGATTGAATCAGATATTTAAAACAAGCTATGATATCTTTATTGGACAGCAATTATTTGATAATAATTGACTCATTTTCAAGTATTTTTACATAAAAAGCCGTGAATCGTATGTGATTAACAAAACGTTATTTATCATTTGAATATTACATAAAGTACTCAAGTTATGTATCCCCATTAAAATATTTTGTTAATATTTAGTTAGCATCCTATATCAGAACTATTTTATCTGTCAAATTATTAAAATATATGGTTATAATTATTTTTATTATTATTATTATTATTATTATTATTATTATTATTATTATTATTATTATTATTATTAACTATTTTGTTGAAATTATTTATTGCAGTATTTGCAAGTTGTGTTATTTTATGATTTTGTAATAATTTACTTAAAACATTTATTATCTTTACCATAATTAACATAAATGATTTATTACTTGATGGTAATATTTAAATATTTTTTGCTGGTTCATTACTTCAATTCAATATAAAGTTGATACAACATATACATAAAACGTTTTTATATTGTTTTACTTAAATATTTTAATGAATTATGATAAAATTTATTAGTTTATATCAAAAACATGTATGAATATTCAATTTGTTTTAGAATTACTTGATTACAAAAAAAACTTTACATAGATCCTAAGAGCCCCAACTGCTATTATTCCATCATAAAAAATAAATAAACTTTGGTTTAATATTGTTTTGATCAGTTGTTTCTGTATGATTTTTATTATGTTTTATTGCAATATCCATTCATTTAAAATGCAATATCGATGCAATTTATTACTCAAACATCGAGATTATGAAGAGGTCATGCACACATTAAGATTATGTACATAATAGCTAATTTTTCAGCTTCCTGAGTATTTTTAGTTTTCAAATTTTTAATTTCAACATATTTTTAGAATCTTTATAGCAAAATTATCCATTGTCATTGCATTGGTTACATACATAGTATAAATACTATGACAACTATAATCATTATTTCGACATGCAAACCAAATTTATGATAGTGAAGGATTATATTCATACTTTACATTTTCTCAGATTTTCTATCACTTACAAACTTTTCAATGCCAATCAAATTAATCAATACCGAATTTTCATATTTTCTCGCAATAATATCGGATGAAGATTGTAATTTAGTAAACGAAATTCTAAATACAATGAAAATCAAGTTAAGAAGCAATAACCAAATATATCTTGGTCACGAGAATATAAAGTTTTTATTGCTAATAAAGAAGTACATTTTATTGAAAACTTTTATTGGTATACAATTATCATTATCCAAGGATACAAGATCAATTCAGATGATGTCATGACTCCAATTTGGAAAGTTAATAGTGCTAGAATGTTATTTTAATAAATATTTTCATAAAATATCTGAGTTTTTATTGTGTAAATTAGTTTTCGTCTGCATTTTTATTGATTTTTTTAGGCGAATTAGTTTTCTTTTTATTGATCTATTATGTGTTGACCCCCTCTTTACTCACATTGTACCCACATAATATCCATCTGTTACTAATTTACACATGGTGCATCAATTTACTCACTCGAACCACAATTAGATATTTACACATAAAATATATACTTTAAGTTAAAATTAGCTTATAAAATATATTTGAGTCCAAAATTTAAGTAAAACCTTTAAATTAACTTAATATTATCATTAATTAGTTTATGTTATCTATTTTTGATAATTTAATAGTAAACATTTTAATATTCTTCAGTTATAAATTTTAGATCTTTAAATATAAATGTTGATGATACACATGATGACAAAATTGTTGATAATAAAATTATAATAGACAAAAATAATGTTAATGAAATGGTAATAATAATAAAAAGTTAAAGTATAATAATAATAATAATAATAATAGTATTAATTAATAATATTAATAGAAATCTGTTGAATATTACAGATTTTTATTTTACAGTTGTTGTATTACTTATAAAATATATCTTATTACAAATAGATTTGATAAACACAGAACTACCAATATAAATTATAATTTTTCTGCTTTCTTAGTATCTTCAGTTTTCACATTTTTAATTTCAACATATTTTTAGACTATAGCAAATTTCTGAGATGCATGGATAAAGTTATGATTACAAACAAGTGGTCAATTAACAAAGTCATTGCAATATACATGCATAGTTAACAAAGATTGATCATCATCAATAAAAGGTTTTATCAGACGATTTCGAACAATTATGTGATAAAAATTTGTATATTGTAGAAAATTAAACTTGTACATTTTCATTTACTTATTTTATTATGTTTTGATTATGTTATAAATTATGGTTTGAGATCATATTCACAATAGTTAAAAGCAACTTGAAAAATATTTCTTCAGAAACAAAATAACATTTATTACATATACACAGAATGGCACTCATCAATAATTATACCACAACTTTCACATCTATTAGAGTTTTTAAAAAACGATGAACAAATAATGATATGTCCACATGGCAAATATAAAATATTGACTTTATAAATTAAACAACTTGAACATCTAAGATATTGTTTTTTTAAACTTCATCCAGTTTATCCTTGATTTATATTTCGATTTTATCAGCATTATCAATGCAGGATTGAATAAAATCTCGATATTTGCCAAACCTGAAATCCATGCATATCCAGAATATATTAAGCATATTAATTTCCATGGGATTTATATTATTTAAAAATATTATACAACTAGATAATTTCATTAGTGACTTGTTGATGTATATTGTCGATGTTTATTGTGATGTTTAAAAGATTTATTTATGTTTGATAGAAATAAATAATCAGAGGTTTCTGTCAACAGTCTATCGATTATTAAAAAGGTCTGATTCCATTCAATACTGAATTCCGGTATCTTAATTTAGAAGATTAATACAATTAATAAAAATAAAATAAAACCTCTATTGGATTTAAGGGTGATTCTGAAATATCTAATGCCATTTTATGAGAGTAAATATTATTTAACACTATTTATATATATATATATATATATATATATATATATGTTTTCAATGTTTTTGTTATACATCAATAATACTATTAAACATTACACGCACATGACTTATAAAGATATGATCAATAGGAATGCATTAATAATAAGGAAATGATCAATAGTAGCGCATGAGTAATTATCTTCAATTTGTAGATGGATATCAATTTCGAAATAACAATCTAAGTAAGATTTTCATTTTTATTAAACTAATTTACTATACTTTTAGATTATCCCAATTATCCTTAATTTATTGAAGGTCCTGTCCAAATTTTCGGGTGTCATAATCAAAATTATACACAAAATATTGATAATAATGTCATAACAAATGAAGATGTTAACCATAAATGTTAGTTTTTTATTGAATTTTCTTAATAATATTTTAAATTATTTTATATGATAAATAAGGGCCAACCGCTTGATAAATTTTTTTTAATTGAATTTGCTAAATAAATATATTGTGCATTTCAATATGTTTTTTATATGAAATAAGGATAGATCCCTGCTCAAATTTCTTTTTATAAAGCTCAACAAAATGAAACTTACATAAAACAAATTTTATAAAAACTACACACAAGATAATTTTTAAAAACATTTTTCAACAACATTTTTGATTTTCCAAATAGGCTTCATTATAGAATTGTTAATCTTAACTCCTTGAATAATTATCTGAATTTTATATTTTTTATTATCCTGTACTTGTTTCTTATATTTACTTTCACAATTAATAAATGAAAATTTCCCATTAGAAATGTCCTCGTTCATCAAATGAAGAATATCTGCAATATTTTTTCTATATTCATCTTCGATATTTCCAACCTGAATGTTGTATTCATATGCTTTTAAATTAACTGATTCCTAAAAAACATTTAATCAAGTTAAATTGAATTAAAAATTTACCTTGAATGTATATGTAATAGAAAAATTTAAATAGTTCATACTGTATTGAAGGTATTGAACAGTAGACTTGCATGTCACCCTAATAAAAGCTGTACTATTTTTTTCTAGGAGTACTTCATATATTTTAGACATTCTTGCTTTTTAATCCAAAATCTAATTTTCATTTATAGTTAATAAACAATTTTGATTAGATGCACACTAATTATGGATTTATTTTTAATAAATCCTTTAATAAAAATTAAATAATTTTTATTACTAGGTAAATTATACCCCAACTATTGTAAAGTTAAAGATCATAATGAAAAATGTCACAAAAATAGAAGAGTATCATAGTCAAAAATACCATAATTCTATTTACTTTATATGCCCGGTATGTATAACTTCCCAGCCTATTCCCTATTTAGACTTTTATAATCATTATAAAAATCATTTGTTCTAATTTCATGTTTAAAAATTAAAACTATTTAAAAGACTTGCAACTATTGAAATCCCAGCATCAATTATAAAAATTAAATTAAGCCGCACCAAAATTACCTCATTAAGTAATCCTATAAGCAAACCCATTAGGAAACCTGCAACAGATCCTATAGATAGTATTTGGGATAACCTAAATGAAGATATCGGATCGATAGATTCATGAGTGTAAGCGAACGAAGCGGTGGAAGATATCGGATTGATGGATTCATGGGTTGGAGCGGTGGAAGAGGTGGAAGATATTGAATCATTGGATTCGTGGGATGGAACAATGGAAGGGGTTAAAAACATATGGTAAAAATATATACAAATAGATGGAAATGTACCAATAATTCAAAGTGATTTACAAGGGACTCATCAAATACTTAGTATAGATACTACCAACTTGAACATCAAGGAAATTATTTTTCCAGTAGAGTTAATTAATAAGTTAAGAGAAACAATAGATGAACTAGGATATGTGAAAATTCAATTCAAAATTGAAATTTAATTTGAGATCGACGGAGAGATAAAATTAAATAATATTAGTAACAGTGCAAGACCACTTACCCAATCATTCTACGAGGAAGGAATAAAAAAGCTAAATGACAAAATATCTTCAATAACTGAGTTAGGCAGCAGTTGGATTATTAGAAGAATAACTCAAATTCACTTTACAGTAACAAAAATAAGTAATATGAGTAGATTAAGTGGTAATAGTTACATACAAATACCTAAAATATTGGCAAACAAAAAGTGTTTAATAAATGTGAAAAATACCGATAATCTATGTTTCATTTACAGTGTGTTGTCAATAATTAAAAAAGATGAGATTGTTAATGGACAAAGAAAAGATAGTTATAGTTAAACTAAATATCTAAATGAATTAAATTATGACACGAATGATATGCCCATGAAAATGAATGGTATTAGAAAATTTGAAACAAATAACGAAGGTCTTATAATTAATGTATTTAGTTATGACGAAACGGGAAAACCTGAACGCGATGACTTTGTTTTAAAACATCTGTTTTTAAACATAATTCACAGGTCCATAGTAACAGAAGGAACAATTATTAATTTATTACTATTAAATAAAGGAGAAAATTATCAATAAGTAGAAATAACATCGCTTAATAGGTTAATGAATTGTCGAAGTAAAAATAATAATATATTTAGAATTCAATCTTTATGGTGTAATGGATGTCTGAACGGTTTAAAATATAAAGATGCATTGGAAAAACATGAGATATTATGGATGAGAAACCAGTTAGAACAACTTTATATACTTTCCCAGAAAATAAGTTCATTAAATTCACCAACTGGTCCAAAACCGTAACTGCACCATATGTTATATATGCAGATTTCGAATCTGTTTTGACAAAAGACGATGTGCACCACCAAATACATTTACCCATTTTTTCTGGTCTTTTATTAATAAATAATTTTGATGGGAGTACAATATATAAAGAATTTATAGGTGAAGATTGTGTTGAACAATTTTTAAATGCAGTAGAAAAAATAGTAAAATATACAGTATTACCATGTTATTATAAAATGTGAAGACAATCAATTAAACAATTAACAAACCTACAACAGAATCAATTTGACATTTGTATACAATGTTACCTTTGTTTGAAAGACATTGTTGATCCAGTGAGAGATCATGATCATTTTACTGGGGAATACTTGGGTGCTGCTTGCAACGACTGTAATATTAATAGAAAAATAAACAAAGTTTTACCCATTGTTTTTCACAACTTAAAGGGATACAATATGCATCACATATTAAAATATGGATTGAGTAAATTTAAAAATTGGGCTTTAGGAACTATCCCAATAACAACTGAAAACTTTATTTCATTAATTGCTCACTTGGGAAAAATTAGTGTGAGATTTATTGATTCTTATCAATTTGTGAGAGATCATGATCATTTTACTGGGGAATACTTGGGTGCTGCTTGCAATGACTGTAATATTAATATAAAAATAAACAAAGTATTACCAATTGTTTTCCATAACTTGAAGGGATATGATATGCACCATATATTAAAATATGGATTGAATAAATTTAAAAATTGGGCTTTAGGAACTATCCCAATAACAACTGAAAAATTTATTTCATTAATTGCCCACTTGGAAAAAATCAGCGTGAGATTTATTGATTCTTATCAATTTGTAAACGACCTTTTAGCAAAAGCGGTTAAAACCTTGACTACATTACCTTTGACTCGATCAGTTTTTACGGGAACTATAGTTGATGAAAAAGGGATCTTTCCTTACAATTTTCAACTAGTTTAGATGTTCTTCACGATACTTATGAGTTATCACCGATTTGGAAAGGTGTCACTTAGGCTGAATATGAAAAAGCTCAGATAATTTGGGATTAAACTAATTGTAGGACTTTACTTGATTACATGAAAGTTTATATGAAACTCGATTGTTTTCTTTTGGCAGACTTTTTCCAACAATTTCAAGCAAAATCGATAGCACAGAATAGATTAGAGCCTTTAAATTATTTTGGTATTCCTGGAATGTCTTGGTCTTCTGCTTTAATGTCGTTGGATGATCCTATTGAATTAATAACTGAAAATGAAATGTTTAGCTTTTATTAGGGAGGTATTAGAGAAGGTCTTACTTTTGTTAATAAACACTATGTTAAAACTGAAGAAAACACAGAGTTGCTCCACATAGATATTAATAATTTATATACTTGGGCTTTAAGTCAACCTTTACCTTGTAGTGAATTTAGTTGGATACTTGATGGATTTGATTCAATAATATCTGATTATTAGACGACTTTCCTATTGCTGCTGAAAAAATGAAACCTGAGGGTTCAAAGGTTGAAAAGTTGTTGCTGACTCACTATCCTAAAAATAACTATGTAATTATTTGGCGATTATTAAAATTATACTTGTCTCTTGGTGTTAAGGTTACTCATGTTAATCGAGCAGGAAAATTCAAACAGTCTACTATTTTTAAAAAGTATATGGACATAAACACTGAACTTCGAGCTTAAAGTATGAATACATTAGATAAAAATTATTATAAACTCTTAAATAACAGTTTATATGGAAAAGCTGTTGAAAATATAAAAATAAGAATGAATTTGCGTCTTTGCACAACAGATAAAAAACTAGTGACTTATATTTCGAAACCCACCTTTAAAAAATCGATAAAAATTGACGATGATCTTATAGCTGCGTTGTTAAATCTGGATTCAATATGTTTAGATCGACCAAGTTATATAAGGCAATCGGTGCTTGACTTGTTGAAACTTAGAATGTATGAGCTTTAGTATAAGGACTTGGAAAAATATCGACGACAATTTAATTGTGAGATTAATGTAGTTACTAGAGATATGGACTCTTTCTTCTTGGCAATTAAAAATTGTAAACTGGATATTCTTTTGTCTGAAATGGTTAAGGATAATCTTTTGGATACAGTTAATTATCCCGCTACTCATCCACTTTATTCTAAAAACTTGATTCGGTCATTGACAAATTTAAGGACGAAAGTAAGGGAGAAGGTTATGACGAATGGGTATTCCTCCGACCTAAATGTTACAGCTTGTTAGGTAAATCTTCTTGTCTAAAAGCTAAGGGAGTGACATTAAAGGATACTGAGCTAACCCATAAATCTTATAAGGAGTGTTAGGAGAAAAACTCCACCTTTTCTGTACCACAATAGGAACAAAAAAGCAATAACTTTATAGTTTTAAATATAGCAAAGTACTACTTACAAATAGGGATGATAAAAGGTTTGGGTAGGTAAAAATAAAAGTTTTGTGTACGGGCATAAAAAAGTATCTGGAGATTTAATTACTGATGAAGAAATTGTTGGAGAAATTGCAGCTGATGAAATTCTACAAATGATTATTGAGGAAGAACTCATAGACATAGATGATGTTCAGTTCTCCGACGATGATGAAGAATATTTTTATTAATAAATTTTGTAGTTGAAAAATGATCTTGTTTTTGTCTTTATTTTTATGTTTTTTTGTTGATTTTTATGTGTATCATTTTACTATTCAGTGGATAATAGATTTTGAATTAAAAAGTTGTATTAAATATTAAATAACAATTAAATTTTATTTAAATAAAATTAATTTATTAATTTTTCTTGATTGTTTTCTTGATTGTTATTATTATTAATATACATGATCGAAACAATTCTGATGAAGATGGAAGAGCTCTTTCCGAATATGAAGAACAACTTTCGTATTTGTCTCCTGAACCTTTGGCAACACGGATTTATATAATAATAGAAATAAACATCGTAGAAATTGTACGTCTGGTTTGAAATCTCAAGATGACTGCATTGTTTGTGCAGATCTCTCAATGTTGACTTGCCCATTTAGATGCAGATGCTGCAAGGACTACAAGAAGAAAGAAGTTATCCATATTTTGTTGGCAGAACTAAGAAGAGTTATTATAAGATGATTCGTGACGATGTAAATTAAATAAATTTTTAATTTGATCTTTTAACGAGTTTATTTTTATGTGTTTATTTGTTGAGTATCAATTTTTTCTTAAGTATTTACTAGGTTGTATTAATGTTGTTGAAATAATTTTATTATTATTATTATTGTTATTATTATTTTGAAAATTTTATATTAATTTATTTTGTTAAATTTCAACTTTTAAAACATGTATAAAAATTTGACTTGAAAAATATAACACTTAAAATTACTTGAAAAATTATAACTTATAAAATTTCATCTTAAAAAACTACAATAAAAATTACATTGAAAAAAATAAAATACATTTAAGAAATTAGAATAAAAGTTAACATTAAAAATTTTAAAAAATTCGCCAAAAATTTGAATTTAAAAAAAATGCGCCAAAAAATTTAGAAAAAAATACACACAAAATCAATTATTTTAATTAGGTAATTACACAATAGGGATTAAATACGTCATCACGTAATTTAATCCGTAGTGAACTCCTCCCCTATTTTTATTATGCAATGGTGTGTGGGCGCAGTCTCCTCCTAACTACCTACTTAGTATCAATTTTTTCTCTGATCAACTTGCTCTTTTATAGTTATTAAAAATGGGCGAATAATTTATTGACTCATTAATAGGGTGACCAGACCTCCGTTTTTCCAATTCTATAACTCAACAAGTCGACCGGAGCGTCAGCGACTGCCTTCGGAGGTCTCTGCTCAAAAACTCGATGTATCAATGAGTAATAAATATCATTAAATAATTCCATGTGAAAAATAAGATCTAGTGAAGAAGAATTTAATAATTTTTGATGATTGTGTCAACATGAGAAATCAAAAAATTGTGAAATCTTATTTTACTCGAGGTAGACATAATAATTGTAATGTAATTTAATTAGCTCAAAATTATTATGATTTACCATCTAAAAGTATTTGTGGTAATTCTAATTTTTTCATATTCTTTAAATTAAGAAAAAGAAATAAAGATAGTATTTTTAATAATTTGTCTAGTGATACTTTAGACAAGGAAGAATTTAATAGTTTTGAAAATCACCTATCTCTAAAATAAATTTATATTGCATTGGATAAAGAAAAAAATAATTATTTAATTTTCTTGAATAAAAATGACTAGAAATGTAAATGATTTTAATATTAATAAATAATTTCAAGATTGTAAATTATTAAATATTCAACAAAATATTTGGAATGAAAATTTAATGTTTTGAAAACTTCAAGATCAAAACTTTAATTTCATGGCTATAAAAATTGAAAACCAATAATTGATGTTATTAAAGAAGCAAAAACTGAATTAATTTCAAATCAAAATAAACATTCTCGAGAATTAAACATCTTTCAAGAAGCAAACACTTTCCAAGAAGAAAATCCTTTAAAAAATATAAATATTTTATGGGATGAAGATCCCGAGTTGATTAAGGATGCAAAGCTCTTTAAGGATAAAAAACACAGATAAATCAAGAAATCATAAAACAAGTTCATCCAATAAAATTAGACTTTAAAGTAAACTATGATGTTATATAAGGTAAACAACAATCACACCCTATATTACTACTATAATTATTTTAGAAAAAGAAGGAACTATATTATTTATTGGTGATAATAAATTTGTATTAACCAAGGAAGGGAAGAATATATACATAACATCAAATAATAATGAGAAAAAACATTTTACTGATGGATTAAATAAAACAATTGAAGGAAATGCATTTAATTCGGAAGGGGAATTAAATGTTCCAATAATTGATATTGAAACATATGAGAATATAACAAAAGATATTAATTCTATTTCATCAAATAATTATTATAAAAAAATAAAATCAAAAACCACAAACATATGAAGAAGAAGTTGAAAAAGTTAAAGTGGAAAATGTTAAAGAATTTGATGATGAATCCGAAGGCAGTTGCTTGCGCTCCATTTATGAATTCAGTGATAAACTAAAAGAACGGTTAAATAAAAAATTAGCTAAAGAAAATCTAATCACAGAATGAAACAAAGAACCAATCAAGGAACCAATCAAGAAAAGAACAGGTGAAGGATTTTATTTTCAATCCTTGTGAATTATTTTATGAATTAAGAAAATATTTAGCTTCTAGAAAAGCAGAAAATAATAATTGTGAAAATCATATAAATGCAATTTTGTCAAGATTATTAACCAAGATATTGATTGATAAAAAACAATATCTTCAGTTTTAAAATTAAAAAAAAATAATATCTTAAATTTTTGAATAATAAATAGAATGTCGATTTTCAATTTGGATAAAATTACTAAATTTAATCATTTATTAAAAATGAAAGATTATTTAAAAGTTTTACCATCAACGTTATCTGCAGAAGCATTAAATTCACCTGGAAATTTATTGTTCCAAATTCAACAATCATCAAATCCACTTGATATTTGTAATTCATGGTTATTTTATAAATTTGAAATTTCAGGTGTTGATGCAGCCGATGACGTAACTCTTGAACATAATTGATTTTTAAATTTATTTAACGAGATATCAATAACTTTAGAATCAACAGAAATTGAAAATATAAGATATCTTGGTGAAATGAGTTCATTATTACAATTTGTTATGACTGATGCTAATTTTAAAAAGCAATATGGTCAAGCAAGTGGATGGATTCAAGATACTGGAGATGGTGATGAAAAAATAAAGGATACAAAACTAAAAAAAGTTTGTATTCAACCAAATAAATTTGAAGGAAAGTATCCCTTAAAAAATATATTTGGATTCTTTTAACAATATAATAGAATAACTTATTTAATACCATTTGAATCGAAAATGGAAAGGAATAATAATTATGAAAAATGTTTTTATGGAAAAATTTTAAAAAGAGATTCCAAACCACAAATAAAATTTGAAAGAATGATGTTAATCGTTCCATCAATAACTTGTTACCCACATTTAGAAACTCAACTTCTTGAATTAATATGATTTCGAAACCAATCAATGTAAATTTTATTCAAAGAATACCAGCTTGCGTAGATATTTTAGAAGGAAGTACATTTTCAAGGAAACCAATAATGTTATATACAAAACCTCTATTTATTTTGATTCGAATTAAAGCTAATTAAAAATAATGGAATTGATTAAAAAGAAATATACTGAAGAAAATATTGTTACTTTTTCATTAAATATTTCAACAGTAAAAATAAACATGTTGATTAAAAAAGGACATGATGTTCTTTTTCCAGATAATAAAAAATTTGGTAATTCTTTAGGATTCGCTGGTAAAATCTATGAAAATAATACAATTGATGAATTATTTATTGGTGAAAAGATTGTAGATATTTCAAACATAACCTCAATAAGATTATTATGTGATTTGGTTGAAGGAACATATCACAAAGGAAGAAGAAAAAATTGTATATATAGTTTTCCATATGGAACTGTTCCTCGTGGATATAGAATTGTACAACAAATATCAACACCAAGATATTTTCCATTGATTAGAAAAACTATTTCAAGTATAAAGTTTGAAATTGTTGATTAAAATGATAATTAAATTAATTTTAATAATGAAAATAATGAAACGCAAACCATCATTAAAGAAAGTTCCGACTAACATTTTCCTACAGTCAAAGTAAAACAAGCCTTACAAGAGAAAAAGGATGAAATATCGCAATCTATGTTGTCTAAATATAATCATGAAATTGATGATTTTACAAAACAGTGTACCAATACCTTTTTATGGTGAAAGAAACAATTGCTAGTGTATCCGTATTTTCTTGCATGTTACTTTTAGAAATACCTTGTTCGAAAAAAGTTGAGACCAACTGTTTGTACTTCAAAGAAAGAGGAGTTGAATTAAATGATTTACTACTCTTTAATCAAATGTGTAACGTTCAGAGAATAATGATTGAAAAATCCACAGAATGGAAGAATGAAAATATACTGTTACGAGAAATGGGTAGATTTTTTAAATGTAGTGAAGTCGCTGATGAATATTCCGAAAGTTGGAAAATATTTCAGTATGGTTTCGATTCACCTCATAAC
The DNA here is from genome assembly GCA_022537955.1 of Schmidtea mediterranea. Taxonomy (NCBI): domain Eukaryota; kingdom Metazoa; phylum Platyhelminthes; order Tricladida; family Dugesiidae; genus Schmidtea; species Schmidtea mediterranea. The sequence goes on along the minus strand of CM039679.1, from coordinate 311,488,782 downwards.
GCTAATTTTGAACGGATTTTTCTCTAATGAATGTACAGTGGACAGACGAGCAAAATCGGCTGGACCCTTCAACCATAGAGTCCATTCTTCAAGTGATGACGAATTATGATTTAAACTGCCAAGAATTTTATGATTACACTATCTCCAAACAAAAAATATTAAATTAAGTCGGGTCAAATAAAAAATATGAATAAGTGACACATTATAGTAAATCAAATGATTCTGATCCAATCTGTGCTTTAAAGGTTTTGTTTTGCATAAATAATTAGAACATAATAATTCTAACTATTTGTGTAGTTATTAAATGTGTATATAATATTTATGTTTAGATTTGTAATTGTACTATATTGTTAAAATAAATGAGATTGAGACCTTTTTAGTGTGTCCCATCAACTATATTCCCGCAATTAAATAAAATGTGAAAAACAATTAAGCTGACATTCATCTGGATATTCTCTGAATTATGTACTTACATAAAAAAGTAGGTAGTTAGGAGCTTTCTGCGCCCACACACCATTGCATAATAAGTAGGGGGGTTTAATTTCTGATTAATTATGGCGTGTCTTGATTATATAATGACGTAATCAAGATAATTATTGTGTGTATTTTTTTACTAAAATTTTTGTGTGTATTTAATAAATTTTTCTGTATATTTTTTTTTCGAATTTTCGCGCGATTCTTTATGTAATTAATTTTTGAAATTTAAAATATTTCATATGTAAATTTTTTAAGATAAAGTTTAAACTACAAATATAATTTCTAATTAAAATTTTCAGTATAATCGATGAATTTTTTATACATGATTTTTAAATAGAATTTTCAGTATAATTTTATCAACGAATTTTTTTATATGATTTTTTAAGATGAAATTTTTAGGATAATTTTACAATGAAATCTTTATACATGTTGATAACGATCAAAGAAATTTCGTGTTAACATAATAATGATAATAATAATAATAATAATAATAATAATAATAATAATAATAATTCAACCAATTCTCAACAGATAAAATAAACATGTAAAATGATCAAAAATTTATTTAATTTACATCATCACAAATTTGCTTATAATAAGCTCTTCTTAGATCAGCCAACAAAATATGTACAACTTCTTTCTTCTTGTAATCCCTGCAGCATCTGCATCTAAATGGACATGTCAACATTGAGGGATCTGCACAAAGAATGCAGTCATCTAAACATTTCAAAACAGATCCTTGAACTGATTCATAGTGCATCCGTACAATTTCTTCGATGTTGATTCCTGTCATTTCATAGATCCGTGTAGCCAAATATTTAGGAGAACAATACGAAAGCTTGTTTTTCATATTCGGAAAGAGTTCTTCCATTTTCATCAGAATTGTTTAGAATTCGTATGCTTCTTGCTCGTCGATCATTTTGAATTTTTACAATCGTCTGAATTCAATCTATTTAAATACAATCAGTGCTTAATAAATAATCTAGCATTTCTTATATAATTTAATGATATTATTGGAATCTGAATAAAATATAGTATACGTGTTCGGTTCTAAAAAATATTTTTATTCATTTAATTATTTGTATTCAAGTATTTATTTGATTTTATTATTTGTAATTTAATTAAAAATTAAAATTGACTAGCATTCAAAAAATTTATGTTACCTATTACTTATGTTGTTATTGACAATTTTCTGAATAATTTAAATATATATGATTATTTCTACGAATGAAGAGAAATTGTACAATTAATTTTCATTCAACAAGTATCTAGAACAAACTTATAAAATTTAAAAAAATGATGTAACAAAATTTTTCAATTATTTTACAACTTAGTTAATTTAATTAATTTTTTTTACATTGATAAGTACTATTTTCTTTACAATTTGCTACTATGTTGAAACTTTTTTAAAAATTTTTATTCAAAGTACTAACAAATTTTATTAAAGATCTATCAAAACTTGTCAAAAATTATAAAACTTTAGTAATTTTAATAAGTATTATTCAATAATTCTTTTACTAAATTATTTTTTTTATATCAGTTTTATTCAAACCTTTAGCCTCTTTGAGTTAATAATTTTAAGAGTTGAATCATTTTCAATAAATATATGAAAATTTATTCCAAGTACAATGAAAGTAATATATGTTTTGAGAAATTAATATAAGAATATTTTTCTAATCAAGTTTCTTTTCACTAGCAATTAGATTAACCACTACTTGTAGTTACTAATTAATTTATCATTTAGTAAACAATAAGAGTTGGGGGGTGAAAAGATCAGAAAATCTATAAAAATAAATTTAAGTAATTTTTTGATGAGTTAGCAATTAATTTATTTAGGGGCATGTGAAAATTAAATGAAAAGGTTGACATTAATATTTGAAAATAACTAATTGAAAATAAGTAATTGTTCATTGTTGGACGCAATTAAAAATAATACAAAAATAGTAGAAAAATTTCAAAGTCTGTTAACTAAATTTTACAAACTAATTTCAATAAATCACATATAAGACTGTAAAGCAATAAATTGATTCGGAAAATTTGAGCAGCGTTCCGCCGTTATCTTACGGTTTTACCGGATATTATACTAACAATTGAACAACATTCCACTTTTGCTTTACTATTTTCCTAAAGTATTTTAATCAATTCGAAAAATTTGAGCAACGTTCCGCCCTTATTTTAGAGTTTAACGATAACTGTTTTAACTATTTCCGAAAATTTGCGCAGCGTTCTGCCCATATTTTTCGTCTCAATTCAACATAATTTATTTAATTCTTCTATATTATTTAAAACATTATTTTTCCTGATTTTGGTCGTTCGGATTAATCTTTTTCCGATGGCTATTCATTTTAACTGTTGCAACGATTTCGCTATTTCCCCCGCTACCTTTTCCCTCTCTTTGTCTTTATGATCTATTTATGTTCATATCATATTTAATGAGTGCCCACTGGACTACTCAGTGTTAGTGATTTTGAGTCGATTGTTGTTAAAGAGTTTTGTCAATTTTATCGAAATTAAGTGCAAAGAAGTTGAGCCAAAAGACCCACTCTCAAGCTACTCTCTTTCGCGATTTAGTTCAATAATTTGAAGTTCGGGCTCCTGCGTTACCCACGCCGGAGCCTTCACCGGCACGAACTATTGTCGGCCTTACACCGCACTTACACAGTTTGATATTTACGTATAAGTTTAATAACTTGCAATTTGTTTTGGCTGTGGGCCGAAAAAGGAATGAATGAAAATTACCAGATCAATTGGGTAAAAGCCTCGAATGCATGAAATAATCGTCGGAAGTTTGCGTGCATATAATAGAAATTCGTAGTAGCATAATTCACAATTTTTGTCATTTACAGCACTAATCTACCAATCAACAAGTTTGCAGTCATCCATGCAGATAGCTGCAGCGCACACTACTACGATCAATCTCCAGGTAAGACTGAAAATCAATATTCCAATCCAGTTGAAAATAATACTGCAAAGTAGTTGTGTTAATTTGTGAAAACACATCAGTATATATACCTATAATTTGGCCTTAACCTTGCATGTTAATTTTATTGCGATTAAACAAAATTCGACCTTAAAATTATTTGTGTTATCTAAATTAAATTTTTATTAATTTCTTAATTTAAATTGGTAATTTATTTTTAACATTTTTAAATAAATTTATTCAGCCAAAAATATTTTATTTTTATTCATTTAATTCATTAATTTTTACTTTTATATAAATGGTCATTTTACGGTCAAATTTTATTGTTATTATGTTATTTTTTATGTAGATTTCGTGCGGTTCTTAATGCATTTTGTATTTATTTTATTTTACTTTTATGTTTTTAGATTTTATATTTATTTATATTCTCTCAGATTTTAAAGTGTTTAGTTGGTGTTGTATATTGTATTTTAAGTTATCTTGGTGCTGGGTTTTTATGCTGTATTACTGATGCATTTAAACAATTCTCAACGCTATTTGTGTTCTGGCCCAACAGTATGTATATAGTGAGTTGTACAGTACTCAGTTATTTGTATACAGTACCTAGTGATTGTTGTTCAGTTATTAATCAATGAATTATTTACTGTGTATGGGTTATCAGTGTTCAGAAGTTGATACCAAGTAAATATAACAATGGATTTGGTTTCAATGAATTTGATTAATTATCGCTTGATAATAACAAGGTAACTAACCAACCAAAATATTTACCGATTTGAAGACATCAATGATCGATAAAAGAGAGAAGATGTTAATAAAATTTCAACTTGTATTTCTTTTGTTCAACCTTTTATGTGATTTATTTCAAAATTTGTTGGTCAGTAACCTATCATTAATATTATTGGTTCAGTAACTAGTTATTGGTAACATTTTGGGTTTATAGTCAATAACCATGTATTTTAAGGGGAAATTATCAATGAGGAACAAGGTTATTGATATTTTTAAGGGGTTGAGTCAGTTGAATATTTTTATTTAAAGGGTAAATACTATCTAAATGAATATTTTTATGAAAAATAACATTTAATAGAAGAATAATTGTTGAAAATTGGATAAATTTTTAAAAAGATAGTTGAAAAGTGTTTGACAAAACGTATTGACTTATACAAAATAATTTCGATGATTTCAATGAAATACAATAATAAAATACAAAATTTTATTCAGAAAAGATAGTTTTATGCTAACTACTCAGTAACTAAACAACCAAGTGATTTACAGATATAGAGGCCTTAATTATGTGAAAGAGAGTGAAGAAGATTTTATTAATAAATTTGTATTTTTACTTGTATTTCTTGTTATTGATTTACTTTTATTTAAAGTTTTGTTGGTAAGTAACCAAATATCTATTTGTTCAGAAACTAGTTATCGGTTACCTAATATGTATAAAAGTAGTCGGAATAAAGTTCCCGACTGGAAAACATCAACATGTAGTGAATAGAAGTGGAAAATATCCAATCTTTTTCTTCAAGAGCGGAAAATGCAGGATAATGGGATGCAAGAGACCATTATAGGAAGGAGATCTCAAATATTAGATTCAAGATTTTTAAAATTCAATCATTATCTTTGAATATTGACATGGGTTGTCGAATCAACTTGGATGATTTGTCTACCAAAACAGAAAACATTTACGAACCGGAACTGTTTCCAGCATTAAGACTTGTCAAGTATAATCAATTTTATGTGAATGTATTTTTAAGCGGACAATTCGTTGTCATGGGGATAAAAACACTGGAATACAACAGTCTAGTACAAGAAATATTTAATTTTATAAAACATTTAATTAATAATCTTAATGCCGACAAAGAAATACTAGATTATTTATTAAGTACTGATTGTATTTAAATAGATTGAATTCAGACGATTGTACAAATTAAAAATGATTGACGACCAAGAAGCATTTGTATTCGAAACAATTCTGATGAAAATGGAAGAACTCTTTCCGAAATTTTTACATTCAGTTTATTGTTCTTGTCTTTAAATTATGTATATTTCTAAAAATATCTACAGAAATTAATCAATTGGATGTTCAATCAAGTACCACATCTTCCAAGTTCATCTACGCCTGAGGTTGATCAAAGTTTTTACAAGTATATTGCCGATCATCAAAATAATATCTGTACAAATAAACTTTGGAGATTTATATTATTTAAAAATCGCTTGTTTATCATTATTTTATTGTGAGATTTTTATCTTTATTAGAAATCTCTACTCTTCGGTAAATAATCAGTTTTTATTTATTAATTTTTATAATTTAATTTTATGAAAATCAATTTAAAAAATTAAAATTCATTTTTGATGTAATGCTATGATTTTCAAAGAGTCTTTGATTATCAACAAAAAAGAAAGAGGTCTTATAAAGTTGCCTGATATTATACCAGAATACGCAAAATGCTCAAATCAAACTTACATCCATCAACGATATTCTGGTACTTATGATGGATTGTATGGGACAACGAATTCTAAAGTTTCGGACTTGAATCAAACTTACCTCTTAACAGCTATTCGCGCGTATTCTTTCATGAAAGGTACAATTATCAAGTCATTCATTACTATGCATTTATCACTGGAGATATTCAGGTATACAAAAATTGAAACGATTTTCACAAGGTTCGGAATAGACTATTTAAGTTTTATTGGCATTCACACGAACACGTTTCAAAACTTTGCTCAAAAACGGACAATGATATCCGACAATTTGTATGTCAATATCTTTTTACCAGAACTATGCAAATGCATTTTCAAAGAGTTTTATTATCTTTCTATTAACCAAAATAGATTTAGAAACTGGAATGATATTTTCCAATGGATTCGAAACAGAATTATTTCTAAAACAAAAGTCAATAAGAAAACGTGTTCCACAAAAGACTATCTTGTAGCCACTGAAAGCGATCCAAGAAAGGTTTACCAATGACTATATGTAATGAAACTGAACGTTTTCCTTAACATGAATATTTGATGTTAAATATGCAATAAATATGTTACCTATACAGTTATTTAAACTGATTAAAACTCTATAATAAAATGAAAAAATAAATAGACCTATATTATAAGACTTCACTGTGTTGTGATGTTATGTTTGAATGAAAGTCAGAAAATGAAAGAAAAAAATTAATTTTACAGAAAAACGCAACACAGTAAAAAATACAGACAGACTTTCAAATGCGAAAATGTTCTGATCAATATGCACCGTTTTCACTCATTCAAAACAATTTATGCAATAATAAAACCAATAATTGTATATTATTACATATTGAATTTTAATTTTACAATGAATAAATATATTTATTATAGAAAGTGATAGAAAAAATAAAAATCACACAAATATAGCACATCTTAAAATATCCGTGTAAACTTTCGACATTTATAATCAGTAATTTCAGTTAAGGTTAATTTTACTGTTACGTTTGTACTTACAGTACAAACTTGAAAAATATTGTAATGTTTTCATTTGAAAATAATACTATTTTGAAAATTAATCATTCAAACAAAATATATTTGAATAACTTAACTGTTTTTTGTAGAGCTCATAATAGCCCTCACATTTACATGCTTTGTATTACTTTTATCGTTAAAAATTTTGTAAACATAATTAAAGAATTACAAAATCTGAAAACCAATATTTTTAATGATAAAAATGAAAACATGACAATTAAAAGATAAAAATAACGAAAACATTTTAATAGCTCTATATGTTTATTGTTTATATTTAAAAGAAATATATTATATTCTAATGATATCACATCAATAGTGGGATGTCTCACCGTGGGCACACATCCCCACCCCCCGCTGAGAGAAAAAGTACAAGTTTTCTGAGACAAAGACAATGACTCATTCAAGATCATTGAAACAAAAACAGTGAGTCATCAAAAAATTTTCAAGGTCATTTAAACAAAGACATGACTTATTCAAGGCCATTGGATGACTCATAATAACTTCTCAAGGTCATTCAAAAATAGGTCAAGGTCATTGGATGACTCAATAATTTTCTCAAGGTCATTCAAAAGTAGGTCAAACTCATTGGATGACTCATCATATATTCTCAAGGTCATTCAAAATTAGGTCAAGGTCATTGAATGACTCATTAAAAATTTTTCAAGGTAATTCAAATTTTCTCATGGTCATAGTATTTTTAAACATTTTAAAATTTTAATTTACTACTTATTTTTATAAGTAGTATATATATATATATATATATATATATATATATATATATATTGGTGGGTTACTGGGTGTTGATGTTTTTTAAATATTCTTATGATTACCCCGGTAACGCCATATAAATATTTTCTAGCTACCACTCGGCACCCGTTGCTTGTCAACGTTGGGAATGTGTTCAAGTGGGTGGATTGTCCGCAAAAAAAGAGCGCTATTACTAATGCTGTAATTGCTCGGACAATCCCAGGGTCCAACGAGCCATCGTTAGAAGACTCATGCTCGTTTTAAATTATTGGGTCCAATGTATCTCGTATATTCTATCGTTGACGTTCATCATAGAATAAAAGAAATTTGACAATAATATTTTAGAAACACGAGCGGCTGCCTATCGTAACGATGTGTTTTCGTGTTTTGGTTGTGAGGTCATAGATACTTGGAATAACCTTTCAAAATATCGTTTTAAATGAACAACAAAAAAATAATATATAATTATAAGTTAAACATATACAATTTACAACTAAAATACACTCCATAAGTTCTTTAGGCCTTATTTAACAACCGAGCAGCTCGATGTCTAGCCCGCTCCTTCCGTCCGGGCCGATAGCTGTTCGTTCCTGTTGTGATTGGAGTGGTGGTCGTTGCTGGAGTTGTTGTTGGGACTGCTGGTGGGGTTGCCATTGCTTCGCGGCAAGCCAATTGCGCGGGAGCGAAGATGAGGGGATAAGTTACAGCTGCCTCCTCTTGACAGGCGGACAGTGCAACCTCCAGCCCATTTATTTGAATCTTTAAACTTTGAATCAATTGTCTTTCATCTGCCCATCCCTTTTGGGCTGCAGTAAGTCTTTGGTACAGGGATCTGGCCTTCCTGGGGTCTATCCATGTGACCATGACTTGTTGGACCTCCCGGGTTAGTTGGATAACCTGGTCGAGGAGATTCTTATTGGCTCGTCTGGCGTGGGCCAGTTCTGTTTGCAATGGTTGTGAAGGCTCCATTACTACAATAAGGAACGTTAAAGTTGTCTTCATTAGTCGATTTAAAATTTGCTATCATTTAGTTAATTTAAACACATATTATGAAAACTACTCTAAGAAAAGAAATTTTAACACGTGTTTTCAGACATCAAATATGTATTAACAAAAATTGTAGTTAGGTAGGATTGAGTGGTCAAGGCTCATGAATCATTAGGACCCCGAATTTTAGAAGAACCGCTTTATCCCTTCTTTAGGGGAGTAGTCCGGCATTGCGAATACGGGCCGCTTCGTGTTGCGGGCCGGCCTTGGGCTGGGTGGGTAGACGTCTGCCAATCGTCCGCATGCGAGATCGTCCTCTACGTTGGCCAGATAGCTGCTGGCTCGGTCTACCAAAGAGTTGAACCGGCGCTGGTGTTCCTTGAGATGGGCCAGGAGTGCGTGGGCCCTCACATGGATGTTGTGGGCTGGACTGGGATCACTCGGTTGTCTTTTCTTCCGAAGTTGTTCCATGGTGTTTACTATGAACAGCGTATCCTCCCACCTGTTCTCTCCCGGTTGAGTTACGTCTGGGTACCGCTCTTTGCAGGTACGCCTCCAGACTTGACGCCACTGGTCAGCTACTGGTGTAGGAACGAAAATGAAGGGTCCGGATCGTTCTAAAACATTATTAAGAAGATATAGATTAATTGGTTTGAAATGCATAATGACAGCAATGAACATCGTTAAATCCGGGTGGTATATTCTCAAACAGTTTTATTATGTGGCACAAAATGAAATAAAGGAAAATAAGGCAGATTCGTTTCCAAAGCTGCTACCCTCATAATACAATGTTGCGTATCAAAGAAATTCGATTTTATTGAAACTCAGATCGACACCCCTTTTTATTCTTAAAAACAAAATTGATTCCCTCCGACAGGCGAGGCTTGCTTAGACTCGTAATAATGAGTACTTATTCAACGAATATTATAATCAACAAAAAAGAAAAAAACGTTTTCATTAAGCTTTCTTGTTTTACACAACCCAATTTATTACCTTAGTTATTTTAATTATGAAATTTGATTCAAGTGCAAAAATCCAAGTAAAATCTTTATCGTAACAATTTTACGTTCGTGATTTTTTCTGCGAAACTCTAACGGATTTGGGAAAACAAGGGATATGATCGTCGACACTACTAGTTACTGAATATGAAGAAAAAACTTAATACTACGGTATATTACCTTAATTATTAAAATGATTTTTTAAATGTACACTAACAGTTACTCGTGTTTACCTGCTACAATTTCCTTAGTAAACTTTAACAGAAGATAAAATGATATCTTAATGAACCCTCTATTCCCTGGTGGACAACGTTGAATGAGCATAACGAGGAGCTCAGGAGTATCGAGTTGTGGGTTATTATTATTATTATCTTAATTAATGGAAAATTACTATTATTATTTTGACTAGTGAAAAACTATTATTATTATTTTCATTAATGGAAAATTATTATTATTATTTTGACTAGAGAAAAAACCATTATTATTATTTTAATTAATGAACGAAAAACAAAATTTCAAAATTACGCATAGTATTTTATTTCATCGAATTTCGACATTATAATATAAGAAAATGTTACCATATTCTTCATGGAAAAATTAAACCTTCGTATAATTTTGCCGAAGAGATGTGAAAGTTAGAAAAAACAGACAATTAAGCTCGATTTAGATCATCGAAAATGTCATTCTTCGGATACATTACTTAATTGCCTACAAAATTAATAGCAAATTAACAGAAACCTTTGGAACTCCATTTCCGAAATATAATTAACCAATTGGCTGTGAAAAATGTCGAATCTGTAGGGTCCTGGAAAGTTTTACTAAATTATGTCGTAGAGTGTTTGAAAATTTAATGTGAAGTTGGCGAATTGGAAATTTTATTCTCTAAATAGGCTAAATAAATGTAGTGCAAGACGGTTGATCGTATGGAAAAATTTATCTATAATAAAATGGTAAGGGTTTTTTGTTTTAAAATATAAATTTAGTGCTTACTCCAAGATTGGGGATCGTGGTTCAGAGCTGCCCCATTGATTTTTTCTCGGCTCGCCGTGTCTCCGAATTCTCGTGGTTGTTGCATCATAAATTTTTTATTTTGTACGGTTTGGCTTGTCTGCAAGTCTATTTATGGAAATTAACGGTGGGTGTATGCACACCACACCTCGCTCGGCGATGTGTTGGAATATAGGTATGCACACTCGACTTGGTGAGGGAAATTTGTGGGATCGATATTTCTTAAATGTCAATTTCAGGTCAGTTTTTCTTTTACTATCTATCTATGTAGTTTGATATATTGATTTTCCAGGTGAACTATCTGAGGAAATTAAATTTTTGGTTTTGATTGCTGGAGCGTTATGATGTGGGTGTAGTTACGACGAAAATTTGGTTAATATTGATTACCTTCCATATTATCATTAGAAAAACAATTTGGTAATTTCACTTGGCAAGCCTCAGCAATTCTGGGTAGGTGACTGATTTTCTTATTTTAATTAATTTAATTGTAAAAGTCTTTAGCAAAGTAACGGTAACTCTTGGTCTAACAGTTCTTATGGCTTTTGATTGCTGGTGATAACAATTGGGTCCTGTCGTTACGGCCACAAAGTCAGTTTTCGAGATGGTGATATCATGGCCGAGATAAGTTGGGAAATAATGAATGAGTGGAAATTTGGGTTGAGGTAGGCTGATTTTCTCCTCCCCTAGAAGGTACGTTGGGTCAATTTAGGATTTTCAATACTTGGGTCAAGTCTCAGTGAGCCTACTGCTTGTGGCTTTAATCGATCTTAGTTTTTTGCGGAATGGTTTTCAATGAAGCAAGCGGGTGAGGATTGTCAGGATCTTTCCACTGGGTAATTCTCAAACTTGTATTATCTAATCGGTATTGATTGAATAGGTAGAAAAGTAGATGTGGGTGTCGGATAGCTACAATCCACGGCGGCCGTGGGGTTCTGGGGTTTCAATGTTACATATGGTGGATTATCTAGTTGCCTCGTTCGAGACTATTGTGATTTGTATTTGTTGTTATAATTAGTTCTAATTATACCTTTGCAATTATGATGTTCATGGGTCAAAATTTTATTCTTGGATTTCATTATGTAATCACAGTTTGGGAGTTCTATCTGTAAGTACATCACGTTTAATTATATTCCATTTTATTGGTGATCTCATTTACTGGTAGTCTTCCGAATTTATCGTTACTTATAAGTCTGCGTTCAATTGTATCATTTGTTTTATTTTGTCCACCATTTTGTTTCTCAAATTATTTTTAATTAGGCTAACATTATCTTTATAAGTGGATTTTATAATATAAAAAAATAAGTAAGAAGTAACGAATATTTTACGTTGTTAATTAAGCTATGGATAATTTAAGTTCACCGGGATTGCCTATGGTTTAGTTAAGCTCCTAATTCCAACTCAAATTTATTATTTTATCACCGGCTCGCGGCAACTACATCATAGCATGGTTACCTTCATTCTACGGTTATGGTTACATTGAATTTGTAGTATTAATTTGTCTTAAATTCACAGCAATAATTTCAGTTTATTTCCCCGTTCCTTTCCCCTTGATTGACCTTAGTCGCATTATGTTCATATTACAAGTTAATGAGTGCCCACTGGACTACTCGGTGTGGTGATTTTGAGCCGTATGTAGAATAATTTAGATCGAGTTTAAAGAAAAACGAGAGACGAGGAAGCAGCCAGAAGACCACTTCCTTATTTCTCCTTTCTTCTATACGGGATAATATTGACGTTCCGATCCCTGCGTTCTGCACGCCGGGTCTTCACGGCACAGATCATCGGCGGTATTCCACGCACTTACACGAATCTGAATAATATTTATGATTTTACTAACTTGTGATGTGTCTTGACTGTGGGCCGGAAAAATTTCGACATGAAATAATTTTTTGAAAAAGGATTTTATATATTATAAATAGTTTATTAATATTAACAAAACAACATAATAAGTACTTGATCCAACGACAAATCATACAAAATACTACTCTCCCCACGCCGACATCCAAGCAGAGCTCCATCGAGATTGCGAGGAGGCGACGTGGAGAGAGAGTTCCAAAATAAAACTCACCCTAAAATAGATTTTTAAGAAAAACTAAGTTAACGATTTTCAAAAAACGATTAAAATTATGTGAAAATGAGTCGGTATATATACCTATTTTTGTCCCTAACCTTGCGTGTTCTTTTTGATTTAGTAAAACAAAATTCGACCTTGGGATTTTCTAGTGTATTCTAATCTTAATTTTTATTATTTTTTAATTTCGTTTGATAATTTTTTATTTGAATTTTTTATTGAATTATTTCTAATTCAAATTTTTTGATTTAAATTTCATTTTCATATTTATTCCAATTTCGGTCGAATTCGCTAGGTTTTCGTGTTATGTTTATATTTATATCGTGCGGATCTTGTTGCTTTTTGTTATTATTTTAATTTATTTTTATGTTTATTATTTTATATGTAATTGTCTTTTTCTCATATTTTGATAGGGTTAATTGGTGTTTTCATAGGTTTTGAATTTAAAGTTGCATGTTATATTTGCGTGTGTGTTACCGATTCATTTAAACATTCACAAGGCCGTTTATGTTCTGGCCCAACAATATTTTTAAAAAAAAAATTTTATTCGATTAATTATTTTTATAAGTAATGTTTTAATATTACTATTATTATTATTTTTATTATTATTATTATTAATATTATTACTTAATATTATTATTATTTATTATTATTATTATTATTACTATTATTATTATATAATAAAAATCAAGACATATACAGCAAAAACTTTTATTATAAAGAAATAATTCTACTAAAGTGTTGGGCCAGAACACAAACAGCCTTGTAAATGTTTAAATGAATCGGTAACATACATGCAAACACAACATGCAGATTTAAACTCAAACCTATTAAAACACCAATTAACCCTATCAAAATGCGAGGAAGAAAATAATTAAATATAAAATTACAAACATAAAAATAAATTAAAATAATAACAAAAAAGCAACAAGATCCGCACGATATAAATATAAACATAACACGAAAACCTAACAAATTTGACCGAAATTTGATGATTTGAAATTTGATGAAAATGAAATAAAAAATCAAAGAATTTGAATTATAAATAATTCAATAAAAATTTCAAAAGAAAAATTATCAAATAAAATTGCAAAATAAAAAAAAATTAAGATTAGAATACACTAGAAAATCCCAAGGTCAAATTTTGTTTTACTAAACCAAAAAGAACACGCAAGGTTAGGGTCAAAAAATAGGTATATATACCGATTCATTTTTACAGAATTTTAATCATTAAATCAGTTTTTGAAACTTGAAAAATATTCTTATTACGAAGTGAGTGAGAGTTTTGTTTATTTCAAAGCTCTCTCCACGTCGCATCCTCGCAACCTCGATTGAGCTCTGCTTGGGTGTCGGCGTGGGGAGAGTGATGTTTTTATGATATTTTTGTGTATGCTTGGATCAGTAATTTTATTTTATTATTTTAATAAATTATTTATAATGCCTAAATCGTTTTTTAATTGTCGAAATTTTTCCGGCCCCCAGCCAAAGACACATCACAAGTCATTAAAATCAGACATATTATTCGAATTTGTGTAAGTGCGTGGAATATCGCCAATGATTCGTGCCCGTGAAGGCCCGGCGTGCGGAACGCAGGAGCTGGAACGTCAATATTACCCCGTATAGAAGAAAGGAGAAATAAGGAAGCGGTCTTTTGGCTACTTCCTCGTCTCTCGGTTTTTCTAAACTCGACCTAAATTATTCTACACACGGCTCAAAATCATCACACGAGTAGTCCAGTGGGCACTCATTAAATATAATATGAACACAGTGCGTCTAAGGTCAATTAAGGGAAGGTAACGGGGAATTATAAACCAAATCGTTGTTATAACTCTTAAAATCAACTATAGATTCAAACTATTACTATAAATCCGACTAGTCACGAATTTTAAATGGTGGATAATAATTTAAATAATCATAAATATTAAGCGGTTACCCTAAACTCTTAATAATTAATAATTCCAAGTTAAGATCACGGATTTAATAAAATTATAGGTTCAAGTAGTCGTCATAACCTCAACACTCTTAGCAAAAATGAAAACCAATTTTTTTTTCTTCGTACAAAAATCAATGATGTAACCGTGATGAACTTTTGATACGGTAAGACTTTAATTCGATATAGATAGCCAAATTGCTCAAACTAATTCCCGCAATAGTTACAAAATACTAACGTCATATTGAGAGTCAATAGAAATCCTTTGGATGAACATAAACGCCAGGCAAATCGATGAACACTCATTGAGGGAAACTCATAAGTGAAGATGTAGTAACACCGTCATTATAAATCCAACGTTTCTACATAAAAGACAATGAAAACCTCTTAAATATGAAAGTCATTCCCGATAAAATAGAGTCAAGAGAGGAGCCATAGAATAATGTTTGATGGAAAAACTGTCCATGAGAGGTTTGGAACTAAACTGAATTAATAATTTAAAAATATACCGAACCCTTAATAAGAAATCAATCAATTTAAGTATCCTCGATACTTAACTATTAAAAACCCCGCAAGGTTCCATAAATCAGAGTGAATGAGTAAGATATATGATATTGTGCCTGGGGAAAACTAAAATCAATAAAATCCAAGGGAAGGGTAGTATATCTGAGGATTAGGGAGTACCTTAAATTAATTTTGTTAAAAAATTCATTTAATATAAAACGAAAAGTCCAATAGAGGTGACGAACTTACATTAGACTCTATTGATAAATTGAAACTGCAAATAAATATTGTAGTAGTAACTGCCCTATCATGGTCTTAGGTAAGGAATAAACCCCAGATTACATCAACTATTCCTTCAATCATTTCCTAGAAAAATCAAGAACTAATAATATCCGTGAAAGTTTTATTAAAATAATAAATAAGCTGAAATCGCCGGCAAGAATCTTGTTGGGGATCCCACTTCAATAGCTAGAAAATAATACTAAAGGATTCAACATCCGTAATTTAATAAAATCAAATCATACCATTTATTGAATATAGTGCAACTGAAAATATTATATGACCGACCCAACCCGTTGCAGGACGACCCTAGTGGAAAAGGAAAATATATAGATCATGAAAATAAACAAACCTGATTATTCGTCCACCCGATTAAACTACTGATGCAAAAATGCGAACATATAAACGAAATCAATAAAATAAATATAATTAAAATAAACGAACCTGATTATTCGTCCACCCGATTAAACTGCTAACCCAAAATCTAACAAATGCGACCATATAAATAAAATCAATAAAATAAGTATTACCAACAGATAAAATGCATGCTAGGTATTAACACATGACGTCTGACACCACGCAAATCAATACCTCCGTCATTCGCTGATGACTTAATGTTATGAGATAAACTCCTGGGAGAGCGAGAATTAAAATTAATTGGTAGAAGTAGAAGTTCAATCCATACCAGCAGCTAATACAATTTAACTGGAATAAATTGTCCCCGAACAGCTAGCGTGCCTGAATAGGTAGGAAAAATATTCGCAAAATAAAATTAGAGAAAGGTTGTAAACTTACTACGCGCAACTGCCTGGACTCGCACCACATCACCAATAGGCACAATCACTCAGGTCCAACGCGTTACTACCGAGATTGACAGGCACGCAAGAATTAAATATCATGCACACCCATCCTACGGCAGATTTCTCAGGCATGACGATTCTCACAGTAATACACAAAATCGATATAACACATGCAGGTTATAATGACAGACCTAATTACTGTAGTAATCGATTCCCCCAGCGGTGCAAGTAGACACGTCTACATGTTCTTCCCCATCGACACACCACACCAGATAGATAATACCAACAAACCAGAATAATAGCATAATTATAGAAATACAAAATGAGTAGAATGAACCAAGCATCAGCAGTTCAGGGTCCAGACAATGACCTAAGACCAAGATCAAGAATCCATTCTTCAGGTAATAATTTATTTAATAAATTTCATAGTTAATCGAGTTGAGTTCCAAGAGTAATCTCGCAACGCCTCTTCCCACGTTAATTCTCGATGCATAGATGTCCTGGCAGAATCGAAATTAATTATCACAAACGCAAGATTACCCTGACCAATACTGTAGTTGGATAAATCCTTATTGAGTCAACATCCCCATATAGCCCATGTACCTGGTAGCTAGGACCTAAAGGAAAATGAAGCCATTCTCGTCTACAAATTTGCTAAGACTTTTAGAGATCCCACAAGATCCAGTAGGCCGGGATAGACGCTCCAAATGATAAAATGACTTTATGAGGAAATCTTTGTTCGTGGAATCGACTACTCAAATACCAGTATCCAACGGCATCCCAGCAAACACGTACCGCCACTCGTAGCGTAGATTCTTTGTCTCCAAATCAGGCTCCTAAAATAGAATAATTTAAGTGGTTTTAAACTAATGAAGATTAACTTACATTGATTTTGCGTTTAGTTTAATTTAATGTCCATTAAGTGATTTTTAATGTAAGGTATTATTTTGATATCCATTCATTGATTTTGACTTAGAATGATTTAATATGTTATTTTTATATCCAATAATTGATTTTTGATTTAGTTTGATTTAATATATATTATATCCATTAATTAATTTTGATTTAGCTTGATTTGATGTACTTATCTTAATGTCCCCTAGTTGACCTTTGATTAATCTAATGGAATGATATATAACATTTAAGCGCCCTTTAATTCTTTGGATAAATCATTATTTGGATTAAAATTCCTTTTCCCCTTTTCTTATTATTGTGTTTATCGTTTTGTTTAATTCGATGAACCTTAAAAGTGATACTTTTCGATCTAATTTCAATGGATAAACGCTGATTGCTAACTTTGATTTTTCGCGTTCATGAATTTTGGGGTATTTCTATGAATGATGACGATTATTTTTGTTGTTTTTTGAACATTGTTCGTCACAGAAGGATAAATTTCAAACGATTACCCATTAAGTTTCCCGTAATAACCTAAAAGGGATAGCTAAAAGGGAACCTAACAAATAAATAAAATATGATATAATCTAACTACCTTTGATCAGAATTCCTGTAAAATAAGGTGAATCTTTAAATGAGTTAGGAGTAGTGATTCCACTGCCTAGGACACAAAAAATAATTGACTACTTTAAACAAAATATTTTTTTTTTGAATATATTTTTTTAAAAATAATGTATTGGTTTAATAAAAATATATTCAATACCTCCCCCCCCCACTGCAATTAACAGTTAACTCCAGTTTATTCCAGTCTAAACGGTATTTAGTTCACGCTCATAATGTTAATTAGGTACCTTAAATTAGATTTCAAGTAAAAGGACCCGACAGACGGGTTATCAACCGTATCAAACTTCGCTTACCCATAGACTATTCCAAGAACGCTTTAACCATTTTGCTAAATAGTCGGAGATTTTATTAATGTGATCAAATTGTAGATACATCAGGACCCTTTATCTGTGTTCCCACGCACGTTGCCAATCAGTGGAAGCAAGTCTGGTGCCAAATTAAGCGAGCGAGAGGCGACGAGGAGCCCAAACCAAGAGGACCCAGACAGACAATCGGGCAATTATTGGGAATAAACGGGAGAGCAGGCATGCCAAACGGTCAAAGAGGCGATCAGAATCCGATTCAGGAAATACGGGATCACGCCCGCTATCTTCTCACGCGCCTAGAGAACCACCAGCGGCAGGTCGATTTTCAAGTGGTCAGGGCCAGACAATACCTGGCCAACGTAGAAGATGACATCGCGGCCGGAAGGATCGCGCACTTCTAAAATGACAAGTCGTTGTCCAGCTCCAGACCTGTACGCAACACGAAACGGCCCGTTTTCGTGCATCAGGGCTACTCAGCTGAGGAAGGGGTGAAGAAAGTTTTCGAAGAACCCTGACACCGCCGATCTGTGGGATATGGATCTTCTAGTTTTGCATGAATGTTATTACAATAAATAATGCTTAGTAATTTGGTTTAGAAAAGGAATTTAAATTTTTATTATTATAGAAATGGAACCCCTACAAATACTACAAACAGAACTCGCACACGCACGGAAAATTAACAAAAGTCTTCACGATAAGATCATTCAGCTGACAGCGGAAATACAACAGACGAAGGCCGTCTGGGTAGCGCCCAGAAAAGCAAAATTGCTTTACCAGAGCCTCACCACTGCCCAAAAGGGATGGGCAGACGAAAAGAAACTTAACCAAAGCCTGAGCACTCAGGTGAAGGGGTTAGAAGTGGCCTTATCCTCTTGCCAAGAAGGAGCTGCAGTAACTTACCCTCTCGTCTTTGCTCCTGCCCAATTGGCCTATCGAGATACGATAGCAACTCCAATAACCCCAATAACGAACAGTTATCGTCCTGGACGCAAGGAGCGGGCCAAACGCCGAGCCGCTCGTCTACTAAATGCGACTCAGCCGATTAACTGAAATTATATTACTTCTTTTATGAAATATGTATTCAATAGTTTTGTCTTAATATACATTCATTAATAGTTTTTAATCGTTGACTAAAAAGTTCAATGTATTCGATTGATCAAATTTACGGCATAAAGGGGAACTAATAAGCTAAAGCGAGCACAAGTCTTCTAACGACGGCTCGTTGGACCCGGAGGTCGTTCGGTCAATTACAGCATTAGTAATAACGCTCACTTTTTGCGGACGATCTACCCACTCGAACACAGTTCCAACGTTGCTTAGCAACGATTGCCGAGTGGCAGTAAAGAAATATTTATATGGCGTTACCTGGGTAACCACAGTAATATTAAAACAAACCATAGTACCCGGTAACCCACCAAAAGTAATATTGTTGAAGAGCTTTATTCAAAGCCCATTCCACATACCTTCAATATCGGGCAGCATAGCAATGACATCAATAACTACATGGATATTCAGGTTCCATATCTTTTGTCTCATAGGAACTCGTCGATTACGAAAAATATCCATATTGATGTATGATTGAAGATCAAGTCTGGAATTATTGATGCTGGCTTATCTATAATTTCATTTATTTCTGCATAATAGAATTCCAGACGTTCTTTAATAACATTAAATTATTCATCTAAAAAACAAGTAATAATAATAATAATAGTAATAATAAATTACCATAATGTTTAGTTTCATTCATAGCTTGAAACGCGCTCGGTACATCCATTATAATGATAAAAATTGAAATAACAATTACTTTTATACTAATTTAAACAAATGAGAAGGTAAACACACACACACAAATGTTTAGCTATAAACAATAATTATTAATTTATATAGATTTGAAAATGATTAAAGAAATTTTAATAATATTATTAGTTTTTAATATGGTCAACTCAATTGTTGTAACCGTTACAAGGTAAAAATTCAACAAGATGTGTATGTCCTGATACAACAGTATTGATGGATATTTTGTATATGATAGATAGGCCTAGATATTTGAAAACTCCAGTCAAAAGATTATCTGAAAGAACATACATATGAGACTTTAAAAAGAGCTAAAAACAAATTATATGATGATATTATATATCTAAATAAGACAATTGGTATTATCAAAAATAAATTAAGAAAATCAATATTAGAATTGAAAGAAAATCGGAAACTTAATGAACAAATGATGAATCAAGTTCAATATAGTATAAAATTTTATTCTAATAAAACAACTGATCAGTTCAATCGTATAATTGAAAGAAGTTCAACAACCGGTTACCAAATTAAACGAAATGTTAAAAAAAATGTTAACAGGGCCAAGAAATCATCATTGCCATTTCCATTATATATTTTTACATACTTTCTTAGTATTACAACTTAAAAGCCTGATTCTGATTGGTTGAATATAGTATAAATAAGCTTACACTTTCAAATATTTTTATAAAATGCCAGAAACTAAATTTTATATAACTTTGTTGAATGAGATGGTTTTTAATAATAGAGAAGAAGATGATATCATTAAAAACAAAAAATTCATGGTAAACCGTACCGAGAAAATCGTTGAAGATATCCCATTTGATTATGAAAAAATTCTCAATTTGCCAACATTGGAGAGAAAGAAGTCATTCCAATCAATATTTAGTTACATGTTCGATGAAAATAATAAATGTATGCGAATAATAGTAGGATAATTGTATATGAAACACATGATATTAAAATCTGGATCCGACTATAAAAATTATTTCCAATAGTCTATAGAGGTAAGTTACTTTATATTGTTATTAATTTATCATTATTTAGGTGATAGAAACAAAAATTGATCCGTGGGTAGAAACAAACGGTGGATGGATAGCAATTATTCAAGTTGCCGCAGAAGCCAAACGTTCAGATATTTATATCGCAAATTGCAAATTTTTATTAAAACTATTAACTGGAGCATCGGTTTTAGATTAATGTAATAAAGTTTATCATAGATTTTAATAAATATTTCTTTGTTATTATTATTATTAATAAAAAACTACATTTTTAAAGATTTATTGATTATTACATGTACATTCTTCATCACCACAATATTCTGTCATTATATATTTTCTATAACATGATCAACACAAGTCTTAAATTCGGTAGGCTCAACTTCATCATTAATAATTTCGGTATTAATTTCAGTATCTTCAGTATCATTATTAATTTAAGTATAATTATTAATTTCATTATCATTTTCTCCATCGCCACTCTGACATTCAGAATCACAACATGAATCTTCTTTACTCAATGCTTCAACTAGAATCAACATATATCTCTAATTTTTACACCGGTTATTTCTTCGAGTTTATCAAACAAAAAGTTTATTAAATATTCTAAACGAAATTAATAAATTATTTTATAATTTATATTTTACCTTTTTCAGACATGATTTTTAAAACTATTTTAAAATTAATTATAATTTTGTTTATAGAATAACAAAGAAACATTAATACATTTATTAAACACTAAACATTAAAATATACATTAAAATAATTGTGAAAGTCTAGCAGTAACAATTTTCCAGATTGAAGAAAGCACATCATTTTGATCAGCTTTATATCCTTTAATTGCTATTGTTACATACCAGTTTTCTAGTTCTTTGAAACCTATTTCAGTAAATGCATCATAATATCTGGTATATTGACTGGTAAAGAATGCATTTTCATTGCATTTTAAATTGGAATTGATCTTTTTGAACATATTATCAATATCCTTCATATCTATTATTGAAAGAGTCTCAGCGAGAGATTGAAATTGCGTTTTATTGAGTTTGACTGAATTTGCATATTGTATATTGATAGGTTTGTTTAAAAAATACATATTATAATTGTGGAACATCTGAACTGGTTGGACACTGATAGGATTGATTTTCTTGGTCATGTTTGATTTATTGAATTTATAAGGTAGTGAAGAGCTTTTATACTCTTGACAGATACTGATTAACCAATCAGAATCATGCATATTTCTATTATTAATTATAACAAATACAGTGCATGATAAGTGCATGCATACACAAAACTGAATAAAGAAAACCCACACATTGAGTTTGTATATGATTTTACATACATCAAAATTTCTCATCTATATAAAATTTCTTTATATGATTATTATTAATATCATGTTTTATTATTATTATTATTATATTATTATTGCTACCACCAAATAAAACTATAATAAATAAAAATATTATCAATAAATAAAACAAAACAAAAATCAAAATTCTAAACATTTATTTTCGTAAAAGTGTCATTTTTTGTAAGTTTCTTATCGAGTTTGTTATATTTCAATCAACATATCGCTGATACCGGAAATCGCAGAAACTGCAACCCAGAATACATGGGTATTCTGTTTCCATTTCCTTTATCTTATGGTTGATTTTATATTCCCAAAGAGCTTGCTTAATCAGCTCGGAAATCATAATTCGTGTTTCTTCATATATTGCCGGTTCGATCATTGATGGCTCCTTGATATTCAAAATTTCCTTCATTTGAGAATAATAATAAATAATTCTGTCAATTATCATAGGGGCATATGTGTCTAAATAAATAATAATAAAAGAAAATAAATAAATAATAAATTTACAATATTGACTGGTATTTTTCTTCTACATATTTTTCTTCGGTGAAGTATTTTCCATTTTAAAAATGAAATGAAATGAATAACCAAGTTGTTTTAATCACTCATTAGCCAATCAGATGTCGACCAATCCATTGATTTCATTTTGTATGTCTGTAAAAATATTTTTGTACTTTAGATTTCGCAACCCTAATATGACTATTTTCCCACTGGCAAACACATTAACACACATTGGGTTGTATTTTAAAAGCCTCAGTGCAGGAAATAATTCTGGCTCGAACATACAAAGACATTTTGTTGACATGTTGTATAGATTGATAGATTTTCCCATATCCATGGTAACCGTAATTGACTGTATTTTAATATCCTTTATTCTATATTGTAGTTTATTGACATCTAAAGGTTTCTTGCATCCCATGATTCTGCATTTGCTGGATTTGAAAAATATTATAGGGTATTTTCCACTCCTATCTATAATTTGCTAGGGTTTACCAATCGAAAATGTCATTTTTGATGCATCGAAAGTTCCTTTATAATTTATATTTGATAACATAATTAAACAATAAAGAAATATTAATCTATATATATATGATTTTTAGAAAGAGTTCAATAAATCATATAATATAAACAAAAACCTATAATTATATAAATTAATAGTGGAATTAAGAAATGATGCGGTATATCAAATCGTCGGCCAAAGTGGTAGTGGTAAAACTATGTTTGTGTGTAAATTACTGAAATCTAATTTATTTCAAATAAAATTCAACAAGATTAATTGGAATAGGGATGCAGATGAAGAACATGGATTAACTCAAGATAATTTCTGTAAATTGAAAAACATGAAAATAGTAAAGGGTTTCGATAAAAACTGGTCAATTCGTTTAAGGAAAGGGATGTCATTATTATCGATGATATGTATCAGGAAGCTAATAAAGAAAAGGATTTTAATAATTTATTCACAAAAATCAGTAGACATGTTGGTGGTACTGTGATCTTTATTACTCAAAATCTATTTCATCAGGGTGGCGCACATCGAACAAGGAGTTAAAATGTTCAATAATTAGTTATTTTCAAGAATCTTAGAGATGCAACAGTTATTGATTTTCTTGCTCGACAAGCATACCCTAATAATCGTAATTTTCTCATCAGTGCATTTCAAGATGCTACAAAATCACCACATGGATATATATTTCTTGATTTCACACAACAATGCAATGACTATTTACGGGTAAAAACAGATATTTTCAATAAAGAAGGTGCCATAGTTTATAAACAAAGTTGAAAACATTAACATTTAAACAATGTTTATGAAATCCAGGTTTAAAAATGTCAGAAAACTTTGATAAAGTATTAAAAAGAAAATTAAAGAACACAGTTCCACCAAAAACCAATTATACATCATCTAAATAACTAATAACCGAGAATTATCCTGCAATGAATCTAATTTCGAAAAACATTATTAAAAACAGTAAAAAAACAGTTAAATTGTTAAAAATCATAGGAGTTTCCCATATTTTATTGCATTGTTAAAGGCATCGAGTATGAAAATAATGTCTATTTTACAATCATTTCCAAATTTTGTTGTTGATGATTTACTCAAAATTCTACTAAAAGTAGTCAGAGGTAAAATTAAAATCAGTAAATCTAAAAATCTAGTATTAAATAAAAATCGTAAGCCTTTGTTATCGCTAGTAAATAATAAAAATCGTAAGCAAATGAGAAAAATCATATATAAACAACAAGGTGGTTTTATCGGAGCAATGTTACCATTAGCAATATCATTATTATCACAATAAACGATGGGGCAATCATAAACCTAATGTTAAATTAAAATTTAAATCATCTTATTGTAATGGAGAAGATTTGGACGAACCCAGAAGACGAACCCAGAAGACGAAGCAGGTTTCGGTTGAGTGGCAAAGTTAAAGAAAAGAGTCCCAAAGTTGAAAAAGGAAACGCAAAAGTGGTTGTCAGATCAGCTTGCGTGCAGTTTAAATAAACCAATGCTGAAAATATTTCCAACAAGAGCTTATAAGACAGTCGGTATTAATGATTTTGGCAAATGGATTTGATGGAGATGATACCGTATTCGAAGATTAACAAGGGTTATAAATATATTTTAACATATATTGATGTTTTCAGTCGTTTTGCCCGCGGTGTACCAACAAAGACAAAATTTGCAGAGGAAATATCTAAAGCAATTAATAATTTATTTAAAAATGGGCATCCAGACAATTTGCAAACCGATTTAGGTATTATTATTATTATTATTATTATTATTATTATTATTATTATTATTATTATTATTATTATTATATTATTATTATTATTATTATTATTATTATTATTATTATTATTATTATTATAGGCAAGGAGTTTTACAATATTAAGGTTAAGCAAATCCTGGATCGTCTCAAAATAAATCATTACTCTGTACATTCTCAATACTAAGCCACACATGTTGAAAGACTTAACCGGACACTGAGGGATAGATTGAAAAAATATTTCGTGCATCAAGGTAATAAAATATGGATAAATGTATTACCGAAAATACTTGTTAGCTATAAGTTATAATAATTCATCACATCGAGGTCTGAATGGTTTGAGACCCATAGATATCAGCTCGAAAACATTAGCTAAATCAGTACGGTCTAAAAAAGTTGTAAAAATTACAAAACCAAATATAAAGTTGGTGACCACGTTAGAATTAGTAAAATATCTGCTTCACCTTTCATCAAAAATTTCGATAGTAATTGAAGTGATGAGGTATTTCAAATTATTAAAATTAATACTAAAAAGAGTCCAGTAATGTATGTTATTAAAGATAGTGATAACAATCTAATACAAGGGAAATTCTTTGAACAGGAATTACAAGTTATTTCCAAACCTATATTGTTCAGAATTCAGAAAATATTGAAAAATAAAATGGTGGGTAAGGATAAACAATACTATGTCAAATGGCATAGATATCAAAAACCCTCATGGATATCATCAAAACACCTAGTAAAATGAGTTTCTATACAATTTTACCGAGCAATAGTTGCCCACTAATCCATCCAGAAAATCAAGCAAGTAAATTTATGGTTGATCTTCAAAATCCCATTTATTTACATGGAAATTGGGAAGTTGCTTTGCAAGACTTTACATTTGTGTACAATACATTCCCATTTCATAGTCATTGTAAAATCGGTTACAAGAAACGTGTTCCCAAAACCTGTAGTGGTATTTTCTCAATCAATAATTTTGACGATATTGTCATATTCCGAATCACATTTTAGATGAAAATAGTGGCATGTTTTTCAAAGATGGATTGAATATTAGTTATGATCTTAGTCCATTTACAATAAAGTTTGAAAGTATTGAGGATGCCAAGCGAATGGTAGTGATAAGCTTAACATTGTTGTTCCTGGTACTGAATACCTAATACGTTTCAAAACATTTATTGATGTAGGCCCTGTAAATGAACACATCAAAATAACTGTATCATATATTAATGAGGTGGAAGATACATTTACATTTACTAAAGATTTATATATTGAAACACTTGAAGAATTACATAAATATATTTCATTCAATTGTTTACATATATTTAAAACTATTGAATTTGTTAAAGATGGAATATGCAAATTCAGTTTGAATAATAACATTTGTGAAGTTACATTTGATAAAAATTTGGCTAATACATTGGGATTAGATAAGCAAACATATAGGGCAAGTGCTTTTGGTGTATTCAAACCAAAAATAATAAAACTTCATAGACAAATGTTCATATATACTAACATGATCGATCCTATAATTGTTGATGATTCTTTGGTTCCTCTAGTAAAATGTGTTTGGGTTGATAAACATGACCAGGATGAAGTTGTCAATATAAATATCGATAATCCCAATTACTTACCGGTATCAACATCATGTATAAACAATATAGAAATAAATATTCGTCATGATAGCGGTAAATTTATTGAATTTAGTAAAGATACAAAAACTCATTTGACATTACATTTTCGTAAATTAGATGGCCAATAACGATATTATTAGTATGTATAGTGGTAGCCAAAGTGGTGGCGAATTACCATATTTTATTGGTAAACAGTATGGATCAGGTTGGTTGAGAACAATTGGTAGATTTGCACTAACTATTCTTAAACGCCTTGGTAGTTTTGGTATGAAAACCGCTAACGATATGATAATGAATGAGCAGAAAATATTACCATCGCTGAAATCAAATGCATTATTCGAGTTAGGGAAAGTTCTACCTAGTGTTGCAGGTATGTTTCAAAAACAAGAACCTGCACCAACACCGGCTCAAAAACGTAAAAGACATCATAAACATATAAATAAACGAATGAAAGGACATGGAACTATATTTCAAAAATGATTTGTAGTAAATCTGAATTGTGTTTATTTGATAGACCATCTCCCCAGGCGGTAATTGAAATGGGGGCCTTTGAAGATGTATTCCAGATGAATTCTATTATTGATAGTAGAACTGATATTGAATGTTTTATTAATGGTTCCTAAACTGAATATCTAGATTTGAACGATACATTGTTAACTGTTCAGATCAAAGTTGTTGATAAAGATAGAAAACCGTTGGGTGAACCTAGTGATGTTATACCAAATAATTTCTTGTTTCATACACTTTTTAAAGATGCAGTTCTCGGATTTAATAACATCAAGATTGAGGATAGTAACAGTACATATATTCACAAAGCTCTAATAGAAACATGTTTAACTCCTATGGGTTATGGTAGTGATGACGATAGAAAAAAGTGGATTAAAGGCTCGAAATTATTTACCATGTGCTCATCATTACAACTCGATTTTATGGATCAACCGAAATATTTACTCCCAGGTGTTAATGTACACATTAGATTGAAAAAATCAGAGTCTGCATTATCACTAACAAGTGCTACCATATCACCAATTCTTCAATTAGTTGATGAAAAATTATTGGTGAGAAGAATTCGTGTTGAACCCTCTGTATTAGCAAGTCATCAACTGGGCTTAATTCTAAGCATGCAATATATCCATTGAAAACAAAGGAAATTGTTCAATTTTCTATTGCTAAAGGTTCAGCTTCTTTCTATAACGAACAAATATTTGGAGATAGAAGAATGCCCAACTTTATATTGGTAACATTTCAAAGTGAATCTCAATAAAGTGGATCATACTTAACATCGAGCTCAATTTTCAAATAGTTTGGTGTACCATTGCTAACTTTATCGAAAAATAGTGATTATAGAGAAACATATACTTAAGATTTCGATAATGATAATTATTGTGCTACATATATGCAGAGTATAGTTAGAAATATGGGCTATTTAGATAACAACCTTAATTGTGGTATAACTCTTGAAGATTTTAAAAACAAATATCCATTCTTCACATTTGTTTTGGCACCCGATTTTGATTTAAATCAGAGTCTATTACTTTAAAATAAAAATTTGAGATTAAATATAAAGTTTGCTAAAGCTACAACTGAACCGGTGCATGTTGTAATATATGAAATATTTGAAAATGAGGTTCAAATAAGTGCAAACAGAACAGTGTTGGTTTGAACAGTGTTGAAACATTATTGGTTTGAATGATATAAATGTATAGATAATTTATGAAAATTTGCCATGGAGTAAGTTTTTAATGTATTATTAATATTATTGATGTAGTTCTGTTCAGGTCTATCGAATTGGAAAACAAATACTATGAGATGAATTTTTACGGGTTTTTCCTCTTGATAAAATTCTATATTTACGTGATAATCAAGCCATAATTGTAAATACTCAATCGTCTCATCTCGGTGGAGAACATTGATTAGCAATATATATGAAACCTAGCAAGATATTTGTATTTGATCCTATGGGTTTCTAGTATCCGGCTTTAATGGTTTCGAAACTGCAAACAATGGGTAAACCTATTGTGTATAATAAAACTATGTATCCAAAACCATGGACCATAACATGTGGTAAACATTGTTTAGCTTGGTTATTATCCAAGCGATTTGATTTTTAATAAATGTATTAATGTTTGTGTTGTTATTATTATTATTATTATTAATATTATTATTATTATTTTTATTATTATTATTATGTGTTTAATTAATGTTAATAAATCTAATGCGTGATCACAAAGACAGTGCATGATCATCACATGATAAGTGTGAGATTAGTAACAAGGAACACATGCCTAAACAGTGTAGACTGCATGTGTTTTACAAAGGAAACATGCCTAAAAATCTCTTACCTATATGTGTGTATTGCTAAAATGTGATTGGATAAATCCTGAAAATTTGATTCTCTTTATAAACATTGACAAATTACAAATTTGTCACAATTATTTCAATAATTTCAAAGTGAATAACAAGAATATTTTAAGAGCCCCTTTGATGAATGAGACAGGTAAATTATTTTTTTATTTTATTTATTATTATTATTATTATTTTAGATTGGTTTACAATAACCTAAATCCAAAATGAAATTGACGGAGTTAATGAATTTGTCCCTGATAATTTTAAATTTTATTATTATTTATTTTAATATAATTTTAGAGAATGTTTCAAATGAGGAAATTGATAATAAGGAAATTTTTATTAAATTAATAAATTATTAAATGTTTTTCAGAAATTATTAATGAAACGGTTGATCTCGACGAAATTATTGATATGCCAGCCACAGTAGATTTGGATGAGACCTACATTTCTGGGACTGATGCCCACATTTCTGTGGATGCCCCCGTTTCTGGGGAAGATATGTTGGTGCACGAGATGTCTTATGAAAAATGTAAGATTTTTATTATTTTTTAAATATTTTTAATGAAAACTTTATGATATAAGTTAATAATATGTAAAGCATTATCATATAATTAATATAATACTTTAAATATCATTAATTTATAATAAGATTAGAAGTATTACTAGATCTATTGAAATATCTGAATTATTTTTATGAATTGTATTATTTAAAGAAATCTATCGAATTATTTTACGAAATGTTTTATTGAATTGAAATATCTGATTTATTGAATTATTTTTATGAATTATTTAAAGAAATCTATTGAATTGAAATATATGATTTTATTGAATTATTTTTATGAATTATTTAAAGAAATCTATAGAATTGAAATATCTGATTTGTTTTTATGATATGCTTTATAAATTGAAATATTAATTTTTATTAAAATATTCAAATAGTTAATAATTATAATCATTTATATATCATTATTTGAGTCATATATGATTTAAATAATAATAAATATTTGATAATAATTTATATATTCTTCAGGTCGATTATATAAAAACTATTGCCAATCTGCAATTGGGCATAATTCGAAATTTCATAAGACTATGAAACGTTACTATGGTCATAGATTCTATGGCACCGAATTTTTTATTTGCGCTAAATGCAATACCGCCCATGATATTGAATATCTAGAGTTTTATAAGGAACACTCTAATTATTTAAATCAATTTAAAATTAATAAAAAGATATTATTTCAAATGATTAATGAGAAAAATGTTAATAATATTAATAATAACACAAATAATAATAACACGAATAATAATATTAATAATACAAATGTCACTAAAAATATAAATAATAAAACAAATAATACAAATGTTACTAAAAACATAAATATTAAAAAAATAATAAAAAATCAAAAAGACCTGCTGATAAAATCGTGTCGTTTATCCCTGCTAAAATTAAAAATATTGAAATAATCATTAGTGATGACGAATCTGAAAATAATCAAATAGGGGGTTCGGTAAATAATGAAATAAATGTAAACGTAAAACCTGAAATAGAGGTTGACTTAAGGGGTTCCCATAAAAATATTCGATTTGATTTAGAAAATCAAAACCTTAATCACATTGCCCTAACAGATAAACTTATAAATAAATTAAAAAATGAAATAAAGAAAATGGGATCTGTAAAAGTCCAGTTTACAGCTCTCATTCAATTCGAAAAAGATGGTGAAATAAAAGATAATTTCTTTTCTAATAGCGCGAGTGTCTTCTCCGATAGTTTTCTTGCTGATGGGGTGAGTCGATTAAATGAGAAAATCGAAAAATTCACATATTTGGGAAGTAGGTGGCGGGTAGTTAAGATTTGTGAAATCGATTTTATTTTAACCACATTTTATCCGATAAGTCGATTA
Source organism: Schmidtea mediterranea (assembly GCA_022537955.1). NCBI lineage: Eukaryota > Metazoa > Platyhelminthes > Tricladida > Dugesiidae > Schmidtea > Schmidtea mediterranea. Next base: position 311,457,963 of record CM039679.1, on the reverse strand, counting down.
GCTGGACATAGTTTTATCCCTACACCTGAATCTTTAGTAGGTATAAAGGTTATTGTAAATGTTAAAAACACAGATCATTCGTGTTTTATATATAGTGTTTTAGCGATTTTAAAGTGTGATATAGTTTTAATGCATAGGGAGCGCGTTGCTTCATACATTACTTTTATGGATGAATTAAATTACGATCCAATTACTGATTGTCAAATGAGACTCTGTAACATCCCGAAATTTGAGAGAAACAATAGCGATTTAAATTTGGCAATCAATGTCTTTGAAAATAACACCACTCCTTCTAAACAATTGAATGATATTGATTACGTACCTCACCATCCTCACCTCGTCTTAATTCATCGAACAAAGGTTATCGGCAATAACCCAATTAATCTTTTATTATTACAGGACGGTGATAATTATCATTATACCGCAATTTTTAATTTGAATAAACTAATGAATTGCCATTATAGTAGTAAATGTAACACCAGAATTCGCGTAAAATGGTGTCCCCATTGTTTAAACGGTTTTTGTTATGATAAAACCTTTAAGCATGTTGATTTGTGCGCTAAAAATCAAATAGGAACAACCCTATACACGCTCCCTGAAAATAAAAACTTGATATTTAAAAACTATTCTAAAATGATTACCCCGCCATTCGTAATTTATGTGGAATTTGAGGCTGTTTGCCTAAAGATATAAAACATCACCAAATACACATGCCGATATCAACAGGCTTGTTATTAATAAATAATTATACAAACACAACTCAATATTTCAATTTTATAGGCTTGGAATGTGTTTTGAAATTTTAAAGAAAGTAGAGGAAATTGCTGTCACAATTGTCCTACCATATTAAGAAAATCATGGTAAAAAACCTATGAATAATCTTACTTCTAATGAGGAACAGCCGTTCATCGCATGTAGAACTTGCTATCTTTGTAAAAATTTAATTAGAAATAAGGTTAAGGACCATGATCATTTTACAGGTCAGTATCTTAGTGCTGGCTTTCGTAACTGTAATATTAATAGGAAAATAAGTAAACAATTACCCATTGCCTTTCATAATTTGAGAGGGTATGACCTTCATCACATTTTAAAGTATGGTTTGAATGAATTTCCATCTTGGAAATTAAATATCATTCCTACCACCACTGAGAAATTCATCTCGCTAATTGTAAATATAAAGAAATTGGATGTTAGATTTATAGATATTATGCAATTTGTAAATTGCTCTTTAGCCAAGGCTGTGAAAACTCTAACTGATCTACCTCTTTGTTCTTCTTTTGATGGTCTTATTGTTAAGGCAAAGGTTATCTTTCCTTATGATTTTGTAATATCACTAAAGGTCCTTGAATCGACTTAAGAATTACCTCCGAAATGGGATTCTGTATCTGATGATGAATACGCCACCGCCCAACTAATTTGGACACAGCAAAATTGCACTACAATGTTAGACTATATGTTAACTTACCTAAAATTAGACGTATTCCTTCTTGCAGACTATTTTCAGCAATTTCGCGCAAAGGCTATTGCTTACAATGGTTTAGAACCTCTGAATTTTTATGGAATTCCTAGTATGTCATGGGCGTTCGCTCTCATGACATTAAAGGAACACATAGAACTTCTGCAGGACATGGAAATGTTTAATTTCTATGAAGGTGGAATACGGGGGGGGTTGACATTTGTTAACAAACATTATGTTGCAAGTTCTGAAGATACAGAACTCTTATATATTGATATTAATAATTTATATAGTTGGGCACTTAGCCACAACCTTCCGTATGGTGATTTTGTTTGGGTACATGATAATCTGAATGATGTGCTAAGTGAATGTGTGAATGCGAATATTGAATTCCTTCTGTATGGTTATACAATGGAAGTTGACATCAATGTCCCTGAGCGTATGCATCAGTATTTGAATGACTTTCCGCTTGCTCCGGAAAAAATGTGTCCGCCCAATTCAAAAGTTGAGAAGTTAATGCTCACGCATTACAGTAAGAAGAACCATGTTCTTCACTAGAGACTTCTCAAGCTGTATATAGAATTGGGTGTGGAAGTTGAGTGTATTCATAGAGCAATTAAATTAAGGCAAGCACTTATTTTTAAAGATTATATATAGAGAAATACAGATTTACGCTCAAACTCAAAGTGCGAGCTTCATAGAGATTTATACAAATTATTTAATAATAGTCTACATGGGAAGTCCGTTGAGAATTTGAAAAAAAGGATGAATTTGTGGCTATGCAATTCAGCTGAAAAGATGATTGTATATGCCTCAAAACCGACTTTCAAAAAGTCCATTAAAGTAGTGGATGATTTGATTGCTGCTCACCTGAACAAAGACTCTATATGTCTAGACAGGCCTAGCTACATCGGTCAATCAGTGCTAGACCTGTCTAAGCTGCGGATGTACCAATTACAATATAATGAATTGGCAAAATATAGATCCGAATTTGACTGTGATATTAATATCGTTACCGGCGACACTGATTCGTTTTTCCTTGAGGTTAAGCACTGTAAGCTTGACATTCTTTTGCCGGCAATGATAAGAAACAACCTTTTAGATACCTCAAATTACGACCCGGTACATCCTTTATACTCGAGGAAACTAGATTCAATTATAGGAAAATTTAAAGATGAAAGTAAAGGTCTCGGGTATAAGGAGTGGGTTTTCTTAAAACCCAAGTGCTTTAGTTTATTAGGTCAATCCGACACAATGATGGCTGAAGGGGTGAAGTTGTTGAGGACTGACATCAAATATCAGTCGTATTTTGATTGCTACAATAAGAACGTAGTATTCACAGTGCCTCAAAGTAAGATAGAGACGCAGAACCACCAGCTGTATACATTTAAAAATAGTAAAATCGCTTTGAGTAATAACGATGATAAGCGAGAATGGGTGGGGAAAAATACTAGTATCGCATTTGGGCATTATTTTAAGGTTGCTGCCATAGGTAGTGACCAAGTAAAAGTTAATAGACAAGATTTATTGGATGAGCCGCTTTTCGGTGGTTCGAGCACCAGTTTTGATGACTCAACAGAATTCAGTGAAGATTATGATGGGCAGCTTTTCGGTGGTTTAAGTCCCATTTTTAACGATCAGAACATTGATATTGATGACGTGTTGTTGTCTGATTGAATTAAATAAATATTTTTAAAAATCAGTCTTTTGTTAACTTTTTAATTTATTTATAACGAAATTTGTTATAATTTTTATTAATATTATTGTTATAATTTTCATTTTTATAATATTGTTATTATTATTAATATAATATTATATTTTATGGTAAAGTCCCAGCGTGAAGAAACGCTAAATATAAATTTACATTTGTTTTTTATATTTGAAAATATATTTTATGTGTATTTATTATTAGTAATAAGTTATTTTTATTAAAAGTAGTGATATTAATAATAATAAGTAATAACAATAATAATAATAATAATAAAAATAATAATAATAATAATAATTATAAGTAATAATAATAATAAGTAATAATAATAATAATGATAATAACCCAATAAGTAATAATAAAAAGTAATAATAAAAGTTTATGTAGTTGTTTTTATTATATATATATATATATATATATATATATATATATATATATATTAATTATAATAATAATAACAATGTGGTGGGTTACAGGATTTCGTTATTTGTTTAAATTACCCTGTGGTTGCCCCCGTAACGCCATACAAAAAGATGCTAACTGCCACTTGGCACCCGTTGCTAGGCAACGTTGGTAATGTGTTCAAGTGGTGGATTGCCCGCAAAAAGTGAGTGTTATTGCTAATACTATAATTGCTCGGACAATCCTCGGGTTCACGAGCTGTCGATAGAAGACCTGTGCTCACTTTTAATTGTTTGGTCCCCTTGCGTTTAAATTTCTATCGTCTATCTAGCTGTTTTACTGGCGTTAGTTTGAGAAAACGGAAAGAATAACTGGTGGTTGTTATGTAGCCCTTCATAACGTTGTTTCAATACCTTACGAGGACATAAATACAATATGAGATATGCGGAATTACAATATAACTAAATGATGATTTATTTGTCCATTAAATGCATTGGTTAGAAGATCGAGCGGCTCGGCGCTTAGCCCGCTCCTTGCGACCAGGTCGTCGACTAGATGTTGAGGGGGTTATTGGAGTAGGGGTTTCGACGGTGATCGGTGTTGTAGATGAGATTGGATTCGCTTCACGATAGGCCAGTTGAGCTGGGGCGAAAACTAGAGGGTAGGTTACCGCTGCTCCCTCTTGACAGGCGGACAACGCTACCTCTAGCCCCCTGATTTGAGTCTTCAGGCTTTTCACTAATTGTCTTTCTTCGGCCCACCCCTTCTGGGCCGCAGCTAGTTTTTGATATAATGGCTTGACTCTCGTGGGGTTTATCCACGTCGCCTTGAGTTGTTGCGTTTCTCGGGCCATCTGTACAAGTTGGTCGTGAAGATCCTTATTTGTCTGTCGTGCTCGGTTTAATTCGTTTTGAAGTGACTTCACGGGATCCATCTAAAATAGTAAGGGTGAATTTGATGACGACTAATACAAATATGAGCAGTTTTACTTAAACATATTTAGAAAATGAGGGCTATAATAATAAAGAAAACGAGACAGAAGAAATTTTGTTTAAAATCGATCATAATGTTACTATAACAACGATAAAATGTTCAAATCAATAATGTTTATTCCTCTGCGAAGAATCGTTTGATCCCCTCTTCAGAAGAATATCCCGGGATCACGAATACCGGCCGCTTGAGATTTCGGATCGGTCTTGGAGAAGGCGGATAGTTGTCAGCCAGTCGTCCGGCCGCCAGGTCATCTTTGACATTGGCCAGGTATTCTGTGGCCCATGCTACATCAGCCTTGACTTGTCGCTGATGCTGTAAAAGGCCTTCCAGAAGCTCTTGGGCCTGCATTAGAATATCTCGTGACGGATTGGGTTCGTCCGCCGCCTTCCGGAATCGCTTCATGAATTCCTCCGGCGATATTTCCTCTGGTTGGTTGTCTTCAGGCACATCAGGGTATCGTTCTTGATATACCCGACTCCAGGCCTGCCTCCATTGTTCCACATTGTGAGCGGGCATATCGACCATGGTTCCAGTGTGTCCTGAATAGAAAAAATATGTTTTCACTCAATATCTCTCCTACTGTTTTGATGGGGACGGTGATTTAAGGGTTCGCTAAAAAACACAATCTCTCACGTCTTGTAAAAGAGAAACTCACTAGCTTGATCTTACATGCGTTACAATTCATGGGATGTTGGACATATTTTGTGAGTACGGTATTTGGTAATGCAGATATTCTCGGGTCGTAAGGGTGCGTTAAGCAAAAATATCTTTGGTACTCGGCAAAATAATATTGTATTTCATTCATGATTGTGTTTACTTCGTATATGCCGGTTCATCAATAGTATTAGAATTATAATATGTACCTGTTAATTTACTAAGCATAATAAAAATGAATAAATAATTCTATGACGTCAACCTAAAATACATTTAAAGAAAACAAAAATAAAATGAACCATTTATCAAAATACTTTCTAGTTAGTTATTATGTTTCGGCCAGAACTAAGTTTCATGGGTCCTCTTTGATAAACATGGTTTTGGTAGATATTTGACAGATTCATCTAACAAGAATTGTAAGTTGTTGGCGACTTTGAATGGAATTAAGATATAATCATCACGTAATAATTTTCAACTCAACTAGTCGTAGCGAGGTAGACCTATAGCGATCATCTAAAGTAAAGGGTCCAACTTGTCATGTTTAGTGAGAGAGCGGTTGGATTTGGGTTGTCTGAGTAAGAATATGTGTTGCCAGGTCTGCTTTTTTGGGGTTGCTCCTATAACTCGAATGCATACGTAAAGTCATGATAATAGTAATTAATTAGAATTTACCTAAAAGATCTTCCGTGATGTTTGAGTATTCGAGCTCTAGCTCCTCGTCGAAAATATTCGCGGAATTCATGGCTGGTGAATTGCGAAAAATTGGAAAAATGAAGTGATTCGGTTATCGACGATACATATAGTGTAAATCGATGAATTAAAGTTAGGCGACAGGAACTGAATGTCAATTATGATTCGATTATTATGGCGAATTGCCGGATGTGTCAACGGTTTGTTTATTTACCATACCATTTATAATCCATTATATTTATTTTAGGCGGATAGATTTGTTTATCCGGTCTGTTCGAATCTGGCGAAGTTTATTATATGAATTTTCGTATTCACATGGTCAGGAATTTTCAAGTGAGTGAGATATTTTATTATATTTGAATATTATCGAACTTTGTTGTTTGAGGGACAATAGCTATATCGTGGTTTCTAATTGGAATTTTTGTGTCTGGGAACTATATTCTGGGAACTCTCTCATCAATCTTGGGGAAGTCAGGTCATCTTGTCACAATGGTCGAGAAAAAATCAGTGGTAAGTATTTCTCACTGTTCGATGTTTGGTGGTGTTAACACTCACGTCGTATTGATATTTAGAGTTGCTTAATTTTGCATGGCTAGCTATTAATCTTTACATTTTTAGGGTTCGGTTTTATTGTCGCAAATTTACTGGGATGATTTTTCGATGCAACTTGGTTAATGCTGAATTCTACGCAACTCTTACCATCGCTTCGCTCAACTCTTCGACGATGATTTTTAATGTTTTGCGTGAGGAAAGGTGATCGTTACGTAATGGTTTTCCATTTACTGATTTTGTTTTTATTTTTGTTAATCAATAAATTCCTTAGATTATTTTATTTCAAAGTGGTCAATTGTGGTAATTTTAGTCAATTGCTTATTTAGCTAAACAAATGATATAATTTTTCAATTTATTTGGTCACCCATTTTATTCGATCCATGACTCTATTCCCTGATCAACAAGTCAAAGTTCTTCTTTCACTCAATGGATTTGTTGGATTTTTATTGAAGCATGATTTTACTGTTATTCAAGGGATTGGATGTTCATCGAGGAATTACTTGGTTCCACTCACAACTCTCTGTATTTCACTCCACGAACTTACGATAGTCGCAAATTCACATTGATTGGTTTTAATTCTGAAGTTACATCAAGGAGGACTTTGTTTGTTGATCAAGAAATTGCATCGATTCTATTTAGTAACTATTTTATTTAATGGAGTTTAATAAATACGATACGCATTGTTACTTGATAATTAATTTTCCGGTAATTCATAATTTATAACTACTTATTTTTACTCAAATATTTATCTTTACGGTATAATGATTTAATGAGTTGAATTTCCTTTACTTTAAGCAATAGTCACTTTAATTAAAATCAATGAATTATTTATTAATGATTTCTATCAATTTATTTGACTCGTAAATTTTATTTAGTTCGGAATATTAATTCGAATTAGTTATAACAACGATTTCCATTTAATTTAATCCCAGTTCCATTCCCCTTTAATAAGCCTTAAGCGCATTTTGTGTTTACATTATATTTACTGAGTGCCCACTGGACTACTCGGTGTGATAATTTTAAGCCGTGTGTAGTATGAGTTTAGGTCGATTTTATAGAAACGAAGAACGAGGAAGCAGCCAATAGACTTCTTCCTTATTCCTCCTTTCATCTATAGGGGTAATGTTGACGTTCCAACCCTGCGTTCCGCACGCCGGGTCTTCACGGGCACAGATCATTGGCGATATTCCACGCACTTACACGAATCTGACTTGTATGTAGATTTTATTTACTTGCGTTAGATGTCGGCTGTGGGCCGGAAAAATTTCGACATTTTAATTTATAGAAACATATAAAATAATTTATGTAAATAATATTTATTAATTATAAATGACAATAACATAATTACCCATTTTCACCATTCCAAAATTTGTAAAAATCAACATAATATAACATAAATACCACTCTCCCCACGCCGACGCCGAGCAGAGCTCTATTGAGATGCAGGGAACGTGACGTGAAAAGAGGGTTCCACCATAAATATTTCTCACCTAAATGTTCTGAAAGAAAATTCTGAATAAAACTAAACGCTTTCAAAAATAGTCTCGAAAATAGTTTAAGATTTTTAAGAACTAGTTAAAATGGTTAGTTTCGAAAAACGGTTAAAATTAATGTGAAAATGGATCAGTATATATACTTAATTTTCTCGTATGTGAAATTTGATGCAGTAAAACAAAATTCGACCTTGTTATTTTCTAGTAAATTCTATTATTTAATTTTATTATTTTTTGATTTATTTTTATAATTTTTTATTTAGAACTTTTATTGAATTATTACTAATTCAAAATTTTCGATTTAATTGTCATTTTAATGAACTTTTATTAATTTTTTCAGTTTGGTCGAATTTGTTGTGTTTTCTTGTTATATTTGTGTAGGTATCGTGCGGATCTTGGTGCATTTTGTTATTATTTTAATTTATTTTTATGTTTGTTAATTTATATTTAATTCTTTTATTTCTCAGATTTTATATGGTTTAATTGGTGTTTTCGGGTTTATTTAAATTGCATGTTATTTTTGCATGTGTGTTTCTGATCCATTTAAACATTTCTCAAGGCCGTATACGTTCTGGCCCAACAAATGGAATAATGGATGATCTATTTGATGGTCTTGTTTGGGGTATTTGATGGCAGCGTTGGGTTCAGGTCATAGTGAGCAATCAAATGGAGAAGCCTGGACAAATTCTGACGCAAACATTCTAATCTTCAATCAAGTAGCATCAACCCATCTGAATCAATTCAATAAAAAATCACAATTGGATATGTCGATCGGGGTTCTTCCACAGCTGCGATGTCTCGGTATCCTCGTGGGCCTTGTTGTAATCGATAATAAATTAATTAAAAAGATGATGGAATTCACCAAAAATTAAAAGGTAAATCAAACCATAAAGATATTGGGGTGTTACGAAAATGCACGATAAAATAAATAAAACACCAAAATGATAAAAGTGCAACATTAATTAAAAAAAATTACAAAAACTCGAAAGTAGTATTGATCGGAGAAATCGATATGGTTGAACGCCAAATGAAGAGACGAGTTTAGAAATAATAATAAAAATTTAGTGATTGGTCCTTATAAAATGATAGAATACAAAAAACAAATTCATTAAAAAAATTAATAACTAATGAGAATCCTGAGTCAATTGGAAGTTTGAGGCAATGGGAAACCTGAGAGATGAGAAAAGCCGGCGTGTAGACGGAATAATAGAAAAGGGTAAATTAGCCTAAACAATATTAAATAGGAGTAGTGGGATTGTGGCCCACTAAACCAGTGGGCCGCTAGGACAAAGACATATACCCCCCCGGGAAATTTTTTTTTCTAAGTTTAAAAGTACAAATTTTTGTAGGAAAAAGACAATGACCCATAAAAAAAATTCAAGGTTATTTAAACAAAGACCATGACTCATTCAAGGTCATTGGATGACTCATCATAATTTCTCAAGGTCATTTAATTAAAGAACGTGACTCATTCAAGGTCATTGGATGACTCATCTTAATTTCTCAAGGTCATTCATGTTTTTGTAGGACAAAGACGATGACTCATCATATTTTTCAAGGAATTGGGGGGCTCATCATATATTTTCAAGGTCATTCAAAATTAGGTCAAGGTCATTGTTTAGTCATCATAATTTTTCAAGGTCATTCAAAAGTAGGTCAAAGTCATTTAAAATTTCTCAAGGTCATATTATTTTTAAAAAATTTTTAATTTAAAATTACTACTAATAAAAATAAGTAGAGTTTTAATTATATATTTTTTTTTAAAATTTTTAATTCTATTACTTATTTTTATAAGTAATGTTTTACCTATTAATATTGTTCAATTATTATTATTATTATTAATATTAATATTATTATTATTATTATTATTATTATTATTATTATTATTATTATTATTATTATTATTATTATTATTATTATTATTATTATTAAAGCCAAATCTAATTTTATATTAGCATAATGATAACATGATATTTGTTGTTAAACACATTCTAGTCATATATGATAATATTATTATTATAACTTCCTGTGACTTCTACATATTTATAAGGTTTTGAGTAAAGCCCGTAAGATGCGGCCGTCCCGGCACTATTTGTAGTGTAAACTAGTGAATTAGATGATCCATTTGGAAAAAAACTAAGGCACGAGCTTATAATAACTCCAATTATTCTCAAACTCGACGTACATGTTCCATAATTTAGAGTAATTAAAAACGGAACAAATTCTTGAAAAGTATTAATTTTGATATAATTCAGGTTCCAGGGGAAAGAGCTTACTAGATTTTGTTTACTGAACCATGTAATAATGCTATCAGTTTTTGTCACATTGAAAATGAACTGACCTACGACTTGATCAGAATAGTCAACTAATGTGACATTCATTGTTGACGGCCTTAAGGTCATCCATTCGTCTAATAAGTTACTGCGGAAAGAGTTCGAATCGTTTCTTTTAATTTCTTCAACCGTTCCGTTTTCATTGTTTTCGTTTATGAGAAAAGTTTGCATATTAATTTGCATTCCTGATAGATATCGATACAAAAGTAGAGAATTGCTCAATTTCCTATAAAAGCGGTAAGATGATGCCATTTGACTAATAGAGGACTTGGCGCTAGGAACATAGCAGATATTGTTATATTTTGCAAAATATTTCCGTTTGTTTAAAACTAACAGTCCACATTGTATCGAACCGTCTTCAGCTTCAACTGAACTAAAATAATATACAAATGAACAAAAAAAAGTTAGAATTAACATCTTAGTGAGGCCTAAGTAAGTTGCCATTGAATAAGTAGGGAAATTATGTAGATTTGTATTATATTCTTTATTATCGAATAGGAACAAATCTTTCATAATACTCTCATTGGATTTTTCAGTTTTTGCATCTGTATCATTTTGATCTAACAATAAAATATTAGTATTAATAAAAATAATAATAATAATGATAATAATAATAATAATAAAAATAATAATAATAATAAAAATAATAATAATAATAAAAATAATAATAATAATAATAATAATAATAATAATAATAATAATAATAATAATAATAATCATTAGGGTCGTTTATCGGTCGAAATATTTCATATTTTATGAAAAAAAATTGCGGAAATTGGCTAAAGTTGTTACTTATTTAAATTTTATTATAAGGACCTTTTTAGTTTTTTACCTTTGATTTCTTTATAAGTGACATAATATTTTCTACAAAATTTGACTTTGAATCAGATTTATTAAAGTTATCAGATTTATTACAAGTGATTTCAAGTAATATATGGAAATAAGTTAGAATGTTTATTATTCAAATAAATTAACCTTGGTTCATGCATAAAAAAATCTTTATTGATATCGCAGAACAGAAAGATATCTTTGCGCTGCTTTTTTATTTTCCAAATTATTCTCAATCTTAAATATTATAACATTTTAGTTAGGTTTTCAAAATTTAATCACTGATTTTACCTATCTTTGTTGTAGTTCAACTCGATTTATAAATGTTTTTATAAATTTTTCAAACGTCTTATACAGGTCACACACACATTCACCCAAAAAACATGTCCTCCTAAATTTGGCAAACAACCATCGGTTTCTTCTCCAAAGATTTAAGAACACATCAACTTTCGATTGGGAACTACTGGCAGCACACGACGCAGTAAAACACTTCCGACATTTAATAAATGCCAGAAATTTCAAAATACTGACCACAAATCACTAAATCAAGAACTACTTAAAAAGATACAAAAATTACAAAATCAAAAATACAGCGAAAATGATATTAACACAAAAAATAACTTTCCAAACAGTCAGCCATTCGATATAATTCATACAGACATTGTTGGACCATTAGCTTTAAACAATGGCTACAAATATTATTTATTAACAATAATCGACAGAAAAACGAATTGGTTCTAGGTAATACCAATAAAAGATATTTAAGCTAAAAACATCTGCAATAAAATAGAGTTAAATTGGATTGCCCAATACGGCCAACTCAAAACAATATTCACTGACCAGGGAAGATAATTTGAATCCCAAGTATTCGACTGCTTTTAACCCACAAGCAAACGGCAAAATAGAATGATTACACAGAACAATCAAAGAAAGCATACGAACAAAAGTCAAAGACAGAAGTTGGTTAAAGTCCTTTAAATCCTTTTATAGGTATAAATATTTCATATTTCATTTTATGAATAAACATTGCGGAAATTAGCTAACATTGTTATTTATTTAAATTTTATATATTATATATATATATATATATAAATGATTCTGCTATCGACAAAAAAAGATTTTAAAGTTTATCTAAACAAACTCAAGCCAGATAAATGTCAGAAATACTATAAATCATTCAAGGTCATTAGAAAAGTTTTAATTTTTTTCAAGATAATTTAAACAAAAGCAATGACTCATTTAAGGTCATTTCACTGCTGGACCAGTAAATAATATTTTCTCAAGGTCATAATTTACTCATTCATAATTTCAAACCTACTTATTTGGTTCCTTTTTTGGATCCTTAAAGCTTTCCTCTTAAAAACGCAAAAAAAAGACTTCAAATAATCCTCTACAAACCACTTCAATACAATTCTACTCTGATTTTCATTCCTGAAAGTTCTCTTTTTTTGTTATAAAATTGTTTTAATCTTTAAGTAAAAGTATCAGAGTTAACAACAAATCCCATTGACAATTTCACTGATTTCTTCTTTGATGTTTATTGATGGATGCCTATCTAAAATAAGAATTGCCTCTTTGAATCTGAGATATTTTGAATATAATCTTTGGGCAAGATTTTGATTGAAATACTTTTTCTTTCTTTCCTTGGTTGGCATATTTTTTAGCATATATTCTATTTCAAACTTTATATCCGAACGAAAATGGATTTCTTAATCTACTAGATTTAAGAATCAAAATAGATGTAGACTCACCAGCCTTCGGATTCTACAAGAAATCAGCTCATTGTATATAGTAGTTTGAAAAGAAACTAAAGAGGATTATTTAATAATCGAAACTTTATAACAATATAATTATTACTTCACAGCAAGGGCTTATTTTGTCATTCACTTATCTGATATATTGTTATTATTATTATTTTTATTATTATTATTATTATTATTATTATCACTATCGTTATTTTTAGTAATAAAACACAAGAAAGCCAAATAAAATAAATATATTTCAAAGAAATTATCTTCACCATCAGTCCGCCATAATAATCTTTTATTAATGTTATATATGAAACCAATAATGATGTAATATTTAATGATTTAATTTAATAATCTCAATATTTTAATAATCTCAATTTGTTACTGATCAAATGTTTATTTTTGCGGATTGTGATTAATTCATCAAAGTCTCATATAAATTCTTTCCACACTCATTATTGAAGTTTTTACATAAAATTTCACACTTATTATTGAAGTTTTATTATAGAATTTTACAATATTTTAAATAAGTTGTTCGTTTGAACATTTTGTTATGCTCAATAGTATTAGTCACGCCTCTTAATCTGCTTTATTCTCAACCTAAAGGCAAGAAAACAGGAAGTCTCTCAGAAATCTCTCAGATGTTTCTCAAAATTTATACACTAAATCAGAAACCAAACACATCTGGGTTTTAGATTAATTACAAACATATTTAATGATTTCAACAATTTCCATAATAGATTTTACAAAATTTAATTATGAATCAGATTTATTTTAGGTATTCACGAATTTTCGGCACAGCCTTTTTCAAATAAAATCTGATTCATAGTCAAATTTTGTAGAAAATATTATGTCACTTATATAGATATCAGAAGTGAAAAACAAAAAAGTCCTTATAAATAATTTCGATACTATTTTAAATAAATTTGAATTGCCTAACTATTTTATAACAGGCAATTTAAAATTTCTAAAACCTTTGTAATTTGTAATTACCAAAACATGAGATTTTATAGGTTCACCATCATTTGGCGTACTAAAATTGTTTTCATCGGATGCAATCAAAAAGCGATGAAAGTTAAAACAGAATCAGAAGGCTGGATTTTAATTGACAGATGCGGAAAGCATTTTAATCTTATTTTAAGTTTTTTGGTGAAATTCCATTGTTCGATAATAGAAACGAGCTATCTGAATTATTAGAGGAGGCAAAATTTAATTCTTTGGAAAACCTAGTCAAATCTATTGAAGCTAAAATCACCCGTTTACATTGTGAGGAGGAAAATTTAACTAGTTTTCAAGTAACAATCATTATTGTGAAAGATAATCCAGATGACATGAAGATGGCGGACTCCAATGAGAATGCAGTTATTTTCGATGAATGTTGCAGGAAGCACCATTGCGCAACAGTTTGCAGATGTTACATGGAAATTAATAATATGATGATAAATATAATAATAATAATCTGGTGAATTTAAACATTGAATGATTATCACATAGTTGACATGTTTTATTTAAACAAATTTAAATAATATTTTTTTGATTTAATAAAGAGATAAATTCTTCAAAATAAATAATTGTTTTCTTGAAATATTTCTATTAATTTTTCGATATATTTAAAAATGGTGACAATTTAATTTATAAAAGTTGCTATTCATTTAATAAATGATAATGCTTCATTTGTTCTTAAGGATTAATTGAAACTTTTTTTAATTGTTTAAATTGAAAGTTTCAAACTTTCACGCAGCTATAAAATATATTTTTGAGGCAAATAAGTTGCTAAGTATTTTTCATGAATGGAGGTCTTCATTTTGTGAGAGGTGAAAATTTCTCTAATGGGAAAATTGTTGTGTAAAAATGTTAATATTAAAACAAACATATTTAGCGAAATAAAAATTGTTAAAAATTGCTAAAATTGTTAAAATTGTTAAAATTGTTAAAATTGTTAAAAATTGTTTACTTTTGATTTTGAAAGAAATTTATTGAAAATCATTTTGAAAAATGCCTGTCGCTTGAAGTTCTCAACTCTTTGACGCATGTGAGGTCTTCGATTCTCATTTGGTTAGCTAATATTGTGAGCTTCATTGAATCATTTCCGAGAATTTGATGAGGTGAGATGATATATACGTTATGGCCGATTTGAGATCGGTATATTTCTCTTGAGCTCTGTTTCTGTATATATGAGCATTAGCGCTTTACTTTGATCGTAAACCTTTTCTGCGTTTTAACTTTAACGGTTAGATTGTCTCTGAACTAAGACAATTGAAAACCTCTTTACGTCCACTCTTTATTCTTGTGACGAGCTAAACTAGATGATTTGTTACTTTTCGAGTTCTTTTCGATTGGTTTCCAATTCATTAAAAAAAATCTTATCTCCCTGTTTCCTGAACCTGGAACACTTGCAATTAGGCAATTTGAATTTATTTAAGGTCCAGTTTGCAGAACAACATCAAGTCTCTCTACTATTTATTTGTGATAACCAGAAAAAAGAGTTGAGTAAAATTGAAACGTTTTATACTATAATTGTATATTGTAGAGTGATTGGATCATTATTATTAAAATGTCTTTCTTAGAAAAAATTGTCTTGTTTTCAATTATCTAAATTGTCGGATTGAATTTCGTGGTTGGGTCATATTGCTTTAGAACTTATTTGTCGGTTTCACATTACTTCTGTTCAAAATCTGAAAGATAAATAATTGCAAAGTTCAATGTGTTAGATGATCGGGATTCTCTGTCAATCCAATCACTAAGTTTTTTCTCCAAACCATAGATCAAAATATGTCCATTGCCCTACCGTTCTATCAATTCGTAATTGAGCACATTTGAAAAAAGATCTAAATTTCATGTCTATAGTCATATTATTTGGCAATTTCTAATATTTCATTGCTAGATATTGATACTGTGTCATACTCGTCTCTCTTCTTTAAAAAATTAAAAGACATCCAAACATTCGAAGCCTAAAATCATGGTATTGTCATAAACGTTCTTTCATATGACCCAAATAACTTCTTATTAGAAGAAGATGTGAATATGAAACATCTGCATCTGGATATCATACAAAGAACAAAAGGAAAGAATGTTACGCCTATATATTTACTTCTGTTGCAAAAGAGAAATTTTATTATGCCACGGTTCCAAATCTCAACAGATTAATGAACTGTCACATATCAGGAGATATTTCAGTAAGAATACTGTGTACATGGTGTCCAAATTGTTTAAACGGTTTTCTAAGAAATTAACTTACGAAAAACATGTAGATTTATATAAACAAAATCAATTAGGAACTACTTTATTTGTATAAAACGGTGATTCCTTGGTAGTAGCATAAATTAGAATATCAAGTAAATGAATAATCAAATAAGCCATTGTTGCAAAGTTATAATTATATTGAAAAAAGTTTCGATTATTAAATAATGCTCTTCAGTTTCTTTTTTGCAGAAAAAAATCAATTCTTGATTACAAAGCCTAAAATTATTTCCTCTATAACAATCCTAAAAATAAATTCTTGATTAAAAAGAATAAATATTTTTCTCTAATAAAAACACAAAGAAGTTTTTGTAGTCAGAAACATTGACTCATAGGCCAAATGACTTAAAAAATAGAAAATATACCCTATCTCCACAGCGGTAAAAATATTTTTTCTAGGTGGAGAGATTTTAAAATTTTTATTAATGTTAATTTTTTATTATTATAATTAATTTTAATAACAATTTATAAAAAGATTTACTTAAAAAAATAAAGTCTCGATAAAATAGCCTAAGAATAAATTTTCACGACTATATTGTTTTATTAATTATGTGTCGAACCTATATGTGCACTGAATTTTTATTTTGTAATGAATAAATTCATTTATTATAGAAAAAGATAGAAAAAATCAAAACCACACAAACATCATAAAATATCGTGTAAACTTTCGACATGTAGAATCAGTAATTTTAGTTCATGTTAATCTCCAGTACAAACGTGAATAATTTTGTAATGTTTTAATTTGAAAATAGGATAATTTCTAGGGTTATTAATATTCTATGTCGGTTTCCTCTGACTCCTCGTGTCCTTTTCGAATCAAATAAGGAAACCAAACACAGAATAATTTTATTTGCACTTTACCACAATTACAACTCAATCAGATTTATTTCAATGTTTTGTAATTACAGTTTTGTGATTTATTTGCACCCTTCAACCACCGAATAAATTTATTACCTTAAAGGATAATCAAATTTTCTGATAGCTAACCTTTGACTTTAATTGGGTTTAGATTCTTTTAATGACCTGACTAGATTACTCGTTTGCTTCGACCACTTGCCATTTCGTGTTTTTCCAATTTCCTTTTATACCCTTACTCAGACTGTTTTCAGACAATCGCCAACAACGTTTGCTACAATACTTAATTATTCAATAAAAATAATTACTTCTTCATAGATCACTTTTACCATTGCTTTTTACTTTTAGATTGCACTTTTACCCTTTTGGTGTTTAATTGATTTTACCATGCTTTTTTTGAAAATTATTCATTCAAACAAAAAATATTTGAATAACTTAACTGTTGTTTTGTAGAGCTCATAAGAGCCCTCACATTTACACGCTTTCTACTACTTTTATCGGTAAAAATTTTGTAAACTTAATTGAGGAATCACAGAAATCTGAAAAAGAATATTTTTTAAGATAAAAATAACTAAAACATTTTAATAACACTATATGTTTAATGTCATTATTTAAAAAAATATATTATTTTCTAATAAAATCACGTCTCATTATTCGTCAAGGAATCTTTTCAGATTAACACAATCTTGCCTCTTTGAAGTATTTGGTGATATTTTTGATATTTAGCATTTGCCGAGTTTTTGAATCTTTATTCAAAATACTTAATTCTAGACCAATTTGCTGATTTGCTCTTATCATCGAACTACGAAAATATATATATATATATATATATATATATATATATTGTCATCTTATAATACACACATAATTGATGATTTTTAAATATTTATTTATTACAAATTTCTCTATATTTAAACAACATATTTTCATTAAATTGAATAATTTTAAAACTACGTATTATTTATTGTTATTACAATATGTTTCTTCGACATAAGCATAATGTGATTGTAATTTATCTTTATGTTTTGATTTACCTTTTCATTATGCATCAATTATGTTAATTTTCCTAAAACCTTTATTATTGTAAACGGACCTATGTACCTTTTACTAATGAAAGGCAATAAAATAAATTTTTGACTGTCATAATATGTAAAATATACAACATAATTTTTATAAATATACATAAATAACCACAGTTTGAAATGTATTTTTAAACCATTTTGTCATCATGTTATAGATAATATTGACTGCTTGTCAGATAATAATTTATTGATTTTTACTTTTTTAAGATGCAACACATAATTATGTCAATGAAAGTGGAAGTTGTGGATAACGCTGAGTATCCAAGTGTCACTTAAATATTTCCTTCTTTTTTTTACCAAGGCAGCGAGAAAAGTATTAAAAATATGACATGAGTCTATCGAGATAAATACATCTCACTACTTCTTTTGATTATTACCCTTTTAGTGAATTAAAAAAGGCTAATAGGATAACATTTCATGGATGTAGATAGTTTATAAGAGACTACCAAGAGCATTTTTGAAAGTTTTTCACCGTCATTTTACCATGGTGATTTTGAGAGCTTACCCGTACTCTGTGAGAAGTATTTGGATTTAAATGGCAATTGGCTTAAGAATCAGTGATTTTATACTAATGAAAAAGATATTGTCTTTAAGTTTATAGCTTTACAACTCGTTTCCGAGTACTTTTTATGATTGAACAAAAAGTATTCAATTGCAATTAATCAAAAGAGTTGTGTTTGCAAATAACAAAGTAATCAGTGATAATACTTTGAAGACTTTAAATATTGAATGTAATGAATGTTTGCCTGATGGTATGATAATTATAGCACAGCTATCGACCAATTTCATAATAAACAATTTGATAATATATTACTTTTATACAAATATGTTAACGACCAAATTAAAAACAATCATATAATTTTTTCTAATAATGACAAAAATGGTCGATCAATTATATTTAAGGTTCCAAGTGATATTAAGTTGATATATAAATTAGTCCGGTTTTTAGTGCAAAATGAAACTTAAACATTATTAGAAATCTCATTTAATCAAAGTATTTCCGATTCAGCTCTATCGCCTTTATCCATCTCTCCGAGATTTGCATAATCCCAGGCTCCTAGAAACTCTGGGGTTTCTGGCTGAAGAAGTGATTAAGGCAACTTTTCAACTCTTTCAAGGAACAAAATCTCGTACCAACTGATATATTCTGAAGTCATTTAAATAGGTGGATGGATCAAAACATCGATATTAAGTTTAGTAACTTGTTCTGGTTGATTAAAGACACGTGTGGTCTGACATTGTCTTGTGGTCAAGCGCTTTAAAAATTGATCTATATTTACCCTATTCAATAGAATTTTGTAAGTATATAACAGCTCTTTCATATTTCTATCCGTTATGTCATGTTGCACCAAGACATCGACCTTTCTGACAATTGCAAGTTTGCGCATTCATCAAAAAACTGTAGAATAATTTATTCAAAGAATTTCACTATTCTCTCGAGTTGTCTTATGTCGTTCAGCTTCGATTAGTACCATTATTTTGTTGTTCGGAATCTCAAACTGTCTCCCAAAACGTGCTGCATCAGTATAATCAAACTTTCCATCATTAAAATGTCGAAACCACTTACGACATGTGAAATCACTATATACATCGCAGATTTTTTTATCTTGGCAGTACGTTTTTCTCTCCGGAAGGAAAACAACATAAAGTGACGAAAATTCTCCTTTTGTTCAGATATTTAATTTGTTTTTAATTTTTAAAAAACACGACTTTTTAGGCAATTTATATTAAAAACTGGTTTACATGAAAATTTATCACATGGAAATATATATTTAATGTGAATTTATTTCATATCTTAGTGCAAATAGCAGATTCATACTAAAATCAGGACGAATGGATTTCCAATGGAAAAGCAAGACAAATAAACTACAAAAAATCACATATACTACACAAATCAAACATACAATAAAAAATACACAAATTTTCAAAATATTAAAAGATCATTATAATATAATTAGGAGCAAACACTAGTTAAAAATTTTATGTAATATAACAAAAATAAAAAAAAATTTCATAATAACTCTGGTAAGCTGCTAAAAGAATTTATCGAAATCTAAATAAATCTCATACGGAGTGTGGGACACTGGAAGTTTTATTCACAGCAAAATATAAATTTACATTTTCAGTATTTCACTGCCAGCCATATCACGATGAAGTTGTTGTAAATGGTAAAACTGGATTCCTCTCATGCAAAACCCAAAATGCCATTCAATGTTCTGGATCGACTTCATTGTTATAATTTCAACATTCATTTGTCATATACTTTCTCAGCAGACGTCGAAATCAAGATCAAAGTAGCAATGAGCAAACATTACTAAAAATGATATTCGGCGAATCATTATAATTTTAAAACTATTAAATTTTTAACTTACCGAAAAAATTAACCGGATGTGTCATTAAACAAATATAAACGGGAACATTTACTGAATTCAGAAAATGAGACAAACATAACGAAAATTAATACAATTAAACAATGAAACACGAAACAGTTTCAAAAGAAAATGAAAATAAAATTATCGTATCTCAAGATAACGAATGAAAAGAAGTCGGAAAGAAAATAAAAAAGGAGGCAACAAAATAAAATTCTATATTTCTACAGCTGTCTGGGATAATAGAGGAATTAGAATGACAAAATAAGTGAGATGGAATCAGAAATTAAAAATCAAAAGAGTTAACTGTAAATTCCTTTATATGAGAGTAAAAAAGTAAGAAAAGGTAGCAAAATTTGCCTAAATTAAATTATTAGAAAAAGCATTGCGAAATCAGAGAAGCAATTTTAATTAGGTAGTTAGGAGCACACTTCGCCCACACACCATAAGTGGGGGAGGGGTGGAGGGTTTCAAGTCATTAAATTACGTAATTACACAATTAACCACAGTGTGTCTTGATTACATAATTATGTAATCAAGATAACTAATTTTGTGTGCGACAATTTTTTTTAGAATTTTGGCGCGATATTTTGAACTTCAAATTGTTGTATTTAAATGTCAAATTTTTGGTGTATTTTTTTATGTAATTATTATTTTAAGTTAAATTTTTAAAATAA
The DNA here is from genome assembly GCA_022537955.1 of Schmidtea mediterranea. Lineage (NCBI taxonomy): Eukaryota > Metazoa > Platyhelminthes > Tricladida > Dugesiidae > Schmidtea > Schmidtea mediterranea. Next base: position 311,436,883 of record CM039679.1, on the reverse strand, counting down.
ATTTTTAAATAGAGTTTTTACGATGAATTTTTTATACATGATTTTAAAATGAAATTTTTTAACAAAATTTTTTTAAATTAAATTTTAAACATAATTTTATCGACGAAATTTTTAACATGATTATTAATATATAATTTTAAATATAATTTTGAAAGTAAAATTATAAAGTAAATTTTTAAAATATAATTTTTCAAAGAAATTTAGTGTTAACAAAATAATAATAATAACAACAATAATAATAATAATAATAATAATAATAATAATAATAACAACAACAACAATAATAATAATAATAATAATAATAATAATAATAATTAATAATAAAAATAATAATTCAACCAATTCTCAACAGATAAAATAAACATGTAAAATGATGAAAAATTTATTTAATTTACATCATCACAAATCTGCTTATAATAAACTCTTCTTAGGTCAGCCAACAAAATATGTACAACTTCTTTCTTCTTGTAGTCCCTGCAGCATCTGCATCTAAATGGACAAGTCAACATTGAGGGATCTGCACAAAGAATGCAGTCATCTAAACATTTCAAACCGGTTCCTTAAACTGATTTGTAGTGTATCTGTACGATTTCTTCGATGTTGATTCCTGTCATTTCATAGATCCGTGTAGCCAAATATTCAGGAGCACAATACGAAAGATTGTTCTTCATATTCGGAAAGAGCTCTTCCATCTTCATCAGAATTGTTTAGAATACGTATGCTTCTTGCTCGTCGATCATTTTGAATTTTTACAATCGTCAGAATTCAATCTATTTAAATACAATCAGTGCTTAATAAATAATCTAGTATTTTTTCGTCGGTATTAAGATTATTAATTAAATGTTTTATAAAATTAAATATTTCTTGTACTAGACTGTTGTATTCCAGTGTTTTAATCCGCATGACAACGACTTGTCTACTTGCAAATACATTCACACAAAGTGGATTATACTTGACAAGTCTTAATGCTGGAAACAGTTCCGGTTCGTAAATGTTTTCTGTTTTGGTAGACAAATCACACAAGTTGATTCGACAACCATGTCAATGTTCAAAGATAATGATTGAATTTGAAAAATCTTGAATCTGATATTTGAGATCCCCTTGGTGTAATGGTCTCTTGCAACCCATTATCCTACATTTACTGCTCTTGAAGAATAAGATTGGATATTTTCCACTTCTATCCATTGCATGTTGATGTTTCCCGGTTGGGAACTTCAATTCGGTTACTTGTATACATATTAGGTAACAGATAACTAGTTACTGAACAAATAAATATTTGGTTACTTACCAACAAAACTTTAAATAAAAGTAAATCAATAACAAGAAATAACAAATGTATTAATAAAATCTTCTTCACTCTCTTTCACATCATTAATGCCTCTATATCTGTAAATCACTTGGTTGTTTAATTACTGAGTAGTTAGCATGAAAATCTATCTTTTCCTAATAAAAGTTTGTATTTGATTATTGTATTTTATTGAAATCATTGAAATTATTTTGTATAAGTCAATACGTTTTGTCAAACACTTTTCAACTATTCTTTAAAAACTTATCCAATGTTGAACAATTATTCTTCTATTAAATATTATTTTTCATAAAAATATTCATTTAGATAGTATTCACCCTTTAAATAACAATAGTCAACCCTTAAACATATCAATAAACTGTTCCTCATCCATAATTTCCCATTAAAATACATGGGTATTGACTATAAACACAAAATGTTACCAATAACTAGTTACTGAACCAATAAATATTAATGATAGGTTACTGACAAACCAATTTTACAATAAATCACATAAAAGGTTGATCAAAAGAAATACAAGTTGAAATTTTATTAACTTCTTCACTCTTTTATCGATGTATCATTGATGTCTCTAAATTGGTAAATTTTTTGGTTGGTTAGTTACCTTGTTGTTATCAAGCGATAATTAATCAAATTCATTGAAACCAAATCCATTGTTATATTTACTTTGTGGTGAGTTACTGGGTTTTGTTATTTGTTTTAAACGTCCTGGTGTTTACCCTGGTAACGCCATACAAATATTCTCTAATTACCACTCGGCACCCGTTGTTACACAACGTTGGAAATGTGTTCAAGTGGGTGGATTATCCACAAAAAGTGAGTGTTACTGCTAATGCTGTAATTGCTCGGACAATTCCTGGGTTCAACGACCTGTCGATGGAAGACCTATGCTCGCTTTGAAAGTCCCCTGTGTGTGTTAACTACTAAGATTGAAGTTCATCGGGAGAGAATCTGAAAATGTCGTACTGGAAAATGAGGAATCAACTAAGGGCATCTGTGTGTGGACGGTGAGGTTTTCGAGGTTTATTAAGTTTTTAACTCGTCACTTTGAATAAAACAACCGGAAATTATATTTTATACACAGGCCTATGAACTGCATCGTTCAGGTCACACTTAAGGTCATTGAGTCTGATTGGATAATCGAGCGGCTCTGCGCTTGGCTCGTTCCTTTCGCCCCGGCTTATAGCTGTTGGAAGGCATTGTGGTTGGGGTCACGGCTGTTGTTGGATTGGTTATTGATTCTCGATAGGCCAACTGGGATGGGGCGAAGACAAGAGGGTAGGTCACTGCCGCCCCTTCCTGGCTGGCGGACAAGGCAACTTCCAACCTCCTTATCTGTGTTCGAAGATTTTGATTCAATTGTCGCTCATCGGGCCAGCCCTTTTGAGCAGCGGTGAGCCTGTGGCGTAGGGGGTTGACCTTAGCTGGGTCCATCCATGTGGTTTTTATTTGCTGCATCTCTCGAGTGAGTTGGATAATCTGTTCATACAGCGCTTGGTTGGCTTGCTGAGCACGGGTTAGCTCTTTCTGCAGAATTTGGATGGGTTCCATTACTATTATTAAAGACAGTTAACGATTAGTTGTTAAAAATTTTTAGTATGCATTACGTTAAACAAAGAAGGAATTTTCCCATTAAAGCAATCACGCAAAATAAAGTAGTCATCAAAAATAACAAACTATTTATTTAAGAAACCTTTAACCAAATTGACTGTGTTAAGTCGGATCAGAGAGTATCTACCATGGGGTGGCAGCTCAGGAGGTTGGAAACCCCCTTTCCACCCATTCCTCTGGAGAGTAGCCGGATATGATCATCACGGGTCGCTTGGTGTTGCGAGCCCGCGTAGTTTTCGGCCGGTTGCTGAGTGAAGCCTTGGATTGTGGTGGGTGTCGGTAGATGCTGGCGATTCGACCAGCTAATAGGTCATCTTCAACGTTCGCCAAGTATTGGAGAGCTCTAACCACTTGTTCGAGGAGATGACGGGCCTGCTCGAGGATCTCCCAGGCCGGGCTCCAATCTTCCCATGGTCGATCGGCCAGCCATAAGTCGTGGTCGTCTTCTGTCGATTGTCTGTCGACTTATCGAGGCTCCGGTTGGAGAAACTCGGGGCATCTCTCTGCCGAAATTGTTCCCATGACAACCTCCATCGATCAACAACATGTGTTGGAATATGGGTCATTAAACTGAAATTCTCTAAATAAGGAAGAGCCATTAATCTCGCTGTACATTTACTTTTAACCTAACAGCTTTTATGGTAAAAACAAATTCAAGCTAAACCATTTGGGCAAACTATAACTTTTTGATTTAGTAAAACAAAATTCGACCTTGGTATTTTCTAGTGTATTATAATCTTAATTTTTATTATTTTTTGATTTAATTTGATAATTTTTTATTTGAAATTTTTATTGAATTATTTCTAATTCAAATTCTTTGATTTTTATTCCATTTTCATGAAATTTTTATTTTTTGTTTAATTATCAAATTTCGGTCGAATTTGTTGGGTTTTCGTGTTATGTTTATATTTATATCGTGTGGATCTTGTTGCTTTTTGTTATTATTTTAATTTATTTTTATGTTTATTATTTTATATGTAATTGTCTTTTTCCTCATATTTGATAGGGTTTAATTGATGTTTTAATAGGTTTTGAATTTAAATTTGCATGTTATATTTGCGTGTGTGTTACCGATTCATTTAAACATTTACAAGGCCATTTGTGTTCTGGCTCAACATTTGTATCAATTTCTGAATACTGATAACCCATACACAGTGAATAATTCATTGATTAATAACTGAACAATAATCTCTGGGTACTGTATACAAATAACTGAGTACTGTACAACTCACTAGATACATGCTAGGCATTGAATAATTTACTTTTTCATTAAAATGCCATATTTAAATAATATTTACTCTTTGAACACCGGTATTCAACTAACTTAACCCACTTAAAAATAAAATAAAATTTTCTCTCAATCATTTCCCCTTAAAATACTTGGTTATTCACTATACACACACTCACAAATGTTATCAATAACTAGTTACTGAAATTTTTTACTGACCAAGAAATCTTTAAATAAAAGCACATAAAAATTTGAACAATCAAAAGAAATACAATTTCAATTACAATTTTATTTAATTTCTCCTTTTTTTTATCGATCCTTGATGTCTCCAAATTGTTTGGTTGCTTAGTTACCTGATTGCTATCAAGAAACTATTAATCATTGAAGGAACCAATTTGGAATCAATAAGTTGTTTTCGATCGAAAATGTTTTTGGCTCTCCATATATTTTCTTTAACCGATGAAAATTGTCGTACGTCATCCTTGTGCTGTTTTCCCATCGCTTCATTTTCTCTAAATACATTAGAAATTTTATATTTTTGTGTGATCGGAGACCGTTGGTAAGCACCCAAAGGGTACCGCCTTCGATCCCTTATAAATAATAATATTTAATAATAAATTCTTACCGTTTTAAATTATTTAAATTATAATAATTTATTTTTTTCATTTCACTTTTAAAGATATGAAAGATATAATATCAATATAAAATAGGTATGCGATAATCAATGGTATCTCACCAGACGAATTTTTCCTCGTACACGACCCATGCAAGTTTCGGTCGGTCGATACGATCGCGATGTTTATTTGTTCGAATTAATTTTGAAAATGTTATTATGGATATGACAAGAATGATAATAATTATGATCACGATCACAATTATGAAAGATGTTCCAGCATTACCGATTTGTAATGTGGTTTGTTTGAATACTGTTTCGGAATCATTAGCTCGAAATATAGTTGTGTTATACACAATTCTATAGGATTTTTTATCGTCTGTTTGGCTTATTTATGCTTTGGTTGATTTGCATTGGTAGATTGGATCTTTTGTTTGGTTAATTTACTGAAACTTGAACATCTTTGTTTTCGACGAATGTTTTTTGCCAATTGCTAGTCTGATTTGTATATTGATAGTTTTTAATTTTCATGTGCACCATTTTAATTTTGGATGCTGATCTTGGCTGAAAGAAATTAAGAGTTTTCCAGTTTTGTTTGTCGTTCAGTAAAGCCTGAATTTTCCGATAATAGTATATCATTATTTGCTGATTAATGTCTAGATTGGAGAAAGCCATAATCGTTTTATTGAGGTAATGGAATACAACTCTATTGGTTTCGTTTATCAAATGAATTGACTGTTGATCGACATTTGCCATTTGCATGAAGTAATTTCTCATAATAATGAATCACGATATTATAAGTTTTATTTTATTTCAAATTAAAGTAATTTACCAATGGTTTTCTCAGATTGAGGGTATCGACTGAATAGCTATGAAAAATCACTTTGACTTGTTGGGTTTCATCTGGTTGCCAATATATGTTAATTCCATTTATAAAAGGTTCCACTTCAACGTGGTTTTTTAAATTTTTTGTCCACGCGTTCAATCTAATTAAACTATGCAGTTTTCTTACAGAATCCTTTTGAGGTTCATATTGTTTTATCAGCCAAGGATATTTAAAATTCATAGTTAAATCTCGTGCAATCAACATATTTTGATGATAACCTAGTTTTTTCGGGGGTTCAAAATAACTCACAAGATTATCAATTTCGATTTCCTCTGATTCTTTACAAAGATATAACCATACAATTTGAGTAAGAATTGAATATGTATGAATATTTTCAAGCACCTCAATCTATGTTTTAGCATACCTTGGCATGACTTCTGCCTCTGTTTGAACAGAATAGATTAAATATTATTAATGTCACGAACAATACTTTATTCATATAATTCAATGGGGTGGGGTTTTTTGTAAAGTTTTGTATATATTCAGCCCATCATTTATTTGATCTTGGTTTGATCTCAACGAATATTTCCTTTATCCTCTGATTGAATCTTTTTATAACGATTCGCATGCACCACTATAGTTTCTGTATTTTTGTTTCTGATCAGTTGGTTTCTGTTGTATCACATGTAGTATACGGTCCTTTGAATGGTCTTTGTAATTTTGTTGACAGTCCTTTTGTTGGTTCAGGTTTGTTTAAATATACTAAATCTCCCACTTTTATGCCATTTTCATGCGCTCGTTGATCATACTGGTCTTTGTAACTCACCTGATTGTATTTGATTTTGAGTCCTGCTTGTTTCCACACTGATTGCAGTCTCTCTTGATAACAGCTTTATAGTTTGGAACTTCCATATATTGTGTGACTGGAGGTTGATATTCCAAATCAATAGGCATGTTATTTCTTCTTAGATACATCAGATAAAACGGTGTTTCTCCAGTACTTTTGTTTACGGAATTTTTGTATGCGAACAGACATGGTTTTATAAATAGGTCCCAATCCTTTTGGTTTCGATTTACATAGGATGATATCATACTAATTTAAGTACCATTAAACTTCTCGACTAGTCCGTCTGTTTGCGGGTGATACGGTGACGTACTAAGTTTTAAAATCCCAAATAATTCCGTAATTGATTTAAATAAATCGCTATGAAAATTTGTACCTTGATCAGTTAATAATTTCTTTGGTGAGCCATATCTAAAAATAATATTATTAACAAATATTCTAGCAACTGTTTCTGCTTTCCGGTCATTTTGTTAAATAATCACAGAAGACTACAATAAATTTATTCCCATTTATTGTTTCTGGCAATGGTCCGATGATATCCATTGCTGTCATTTCCATTGGTGCCGACGGAATTGGCATTGGTTTCAAGGGAACCTTGATTTTCTTTCCCGTATTTCTACGAGTTAGGCATATTTTGAAAGTATTGCACCACTGCTTTACATCTCGCTCCACTGTTTCCCAATGATATTTTAATCTCAGTCTAGAATATGTTTTTCTGGACGATAGATGTCCACCAAGCGTTCTATCGTGGTATGCCAATAACAGTGTTTCTCGATTTTTCGTCGGTACTACTATTAATAAGTTACCGTTTTTTACACATTTGAGCAGTCTTTCATGAATAACATATTTATGAATCTCTTCTATCACATACTTTCAATCACTCTCTTTTTTGATCGTAACCACGTGCTTCCGTAATTGATATACTTCCTCGTTTTTTTCTTGATTAGCTTGCAGTTCTTTCATATTACATGCCGCTCTCATTACAGCGAATATTGTATTTTCGCACTTTGTTTCTTCCTCAACTGGATTACGTGACATGGAATTCGCGTTTGCAATAGCTTTTCCTGTCCGATATTTAATTTCAAAATCGTATTCTTGTAAGGCTATAGACCATCTTATTAATTTACTCGCCGAATCTCTATCTTCATGAGCCACTGCAATGGATTATGATCTGTCAACACTAAAAACTTTCTGCCAACTAAATATTGTCGAATTGTAGTTATGCCATATACTAACGCTAAAGTTTCTTTTTCTATTGTAGAGTAATTCTTTTCGTGAGGTTTCAATGTTCTACTCACATAAGTAATTACGTAACCTTTTTCGCCTTCAACTTGTTGCCCTAAAACTGCACCCAATGCAAAATTATTGGCATCAGTCATGAGAATAAAAGGCTTTTTAAAATCTGGGCATCTCGAAATTGGCTGCATTGTCAGACTCTCTTTCAATACATCAAATGCTTCTTTTTGGGGCTTTTTCCATACAAATTTACTTTGTTTCTTCAGTAGCACGTTAAGAGGTTGTGCAATATGAGAAAAATCTTTAATAAAATTTCGGTTAAAGCTTGTCAATCCCAGAAATTGTCTAATTTGATCTATATTCTTTGGGACTGGGTAATATCTGATTTTTATTACATTATCTGGGTTGGGCTGCAATCCTTTACGAGAAATAATATGTCCCACATAAACGACTTCCGATTTCCCCCACTCACGTTTTGAGGGTTTTATTTTTAGATTGGCTTTTCGCAGTTTTTTAAATACTACTTCAACGTCTATTAGATGTTCGTCGAAACACGTTGAAAATACAATTATATCGTCAATATATACCAGTGCGTGTGGCAAGTCTCGTAGAATGAAATTCATACCTCGTTGAAATGTAGCTGGTGCTCCCGTTTACCCAAATGGTAATACGTTAAATTTATAGAGTCCTTTGCCATATGAAAAATCAGTTTTTCGTTTATCTTCCTCCTTCACTTTAAATTGATTGTACCCTTTATTTAAATCAATAACGGTAAACAAATTTGTCTCTTCCATTTGATCAAACATTTCCTGCGGGACTGGCATTGGATACGTATCTTTTCTTGTTACCTGATTTAACTTTCTATAATCCACACAAAATCGCAATTCGCCATCTTTCTTTTTAACGACCACAATCGATGATGAAAATAGTGATGAACTATCTCGTATCAATCCGAAATCTTTCATTGCTTTTATTTGCCTGTTACTCTCCTCTAGATGTACAAATGGTATTCTGTATGGTCTCAATTCTATTGGTGTTTTGCCTATTAAAGGAATTTCGTGCTCAATGATTTGAGTTAAACCCAAATCGTATTCGTGCCTTGCAAATACTTCTCGATATTTATGCAGTAATTCCATTATTCTTAGTCTTTGACTTTCTGTTTATTTTTCTGTTAATTAATTTCTAACTTCATCAACAATCCTTGATTCATCGTTTTCGTTAACTACACTTAATTCCATTATTTTAACAACCTCATTAACTTCTAATTCGTCTAAAATTTGTACCACTCTTAACTCATCAATTTCTGTTTCCTTGTGTTCCTCATTTTTAACTGCCTTTTTCTTTTTGTTCCTCTCATTTTCCATATATCAACTATTTATACTTGTACTACATTTCTTTGGCGCGATTATATGATTCACGAAGTTCACTCTTGTACTTAAATATCCGTCCTCATCTAGTTCATGTGGATACATCCGCAATCAAATAAATATTCGTCATCATCGAGTTCCTCTCCTTTATATTTTAATATTATAATTCCATCACTACCCATAACTTCAACAGCTCGTTTTCTTAATTTCAAACCTTTTTCACACCAATGTTCCTGAGTATACTTTATTTATCTATAACCTTCAAATTCTAGTGCAATTTCCATCGGTTACATTTCTACTCTTGCCTCTCTGAGCTCGTGGCCCATTTCTTGTAACATCTTTTTCAATTTTTCACTACATCTGGTTTTATCATATAAGTATGGTCGTATACAATCAACAATTTTTGTTTTATTTTATACTTTGAATTCAGAATTATTAATTACACCTACTTCTTCATTAATCTTACCTTCATCACCTTATAATAACGCATCTGTAGAATCATTTATAATTCTTCTTACATTGTCTTCCATATCTTCTGACACGCTAGTTATAACCATCATTTTTAACTCATTTTTAACACCTGGAATTAATCCACAATCATGTTGGGGTTGACGATGAATTCGAATAGGAATTATTGTCAATCTGACTCCAAGCGTGCTTTTAAACAACAATAATGAACTCCAAACGATATAAACTTTATTAATTAATACAATTGGATTTCACAATCACTTTACTACTGTGGTGGGTTTCTGAGATCGGTAACTCTGATGCTTTTCTTTGCTTTGACCTTGCTTAATTTCTGTTTCAAATTTCTGTTTAATTTCTTTCTGTCTTTCTTTGTCTTTTTGCAATTTTGCCTTTTTGATTACAATTGCGCTTCCTTTTTATACTACGTCATCCAATAATACTTACTGGTGTCAAAAAGAATTTCTGATAGCTTTTAACGCTAATTAACTTTGAGCCTATATAATCACTGACAGCTGTCCAGATAAATAATTTTTTAGAGGTACCCTTTCCCGGATTCCCAAACAACATTTCTTCCCTTATCTTGAAAGAGCTTTCGAAATAACGTGCAAATTTTGCTTTTGTATTTGTTTTCCTAAATTTGCACTTGTTAATTATAAATGACCTTTTTTTATTTAATTGTCTGTTTTTATTGATTTTCTCTTAATCCCTTCTCATTATTCGACATTTCTTTTTCATTCCCTTTTTATTAAGCTCCAGAACCACATCTTAATCACTTATCATTGTTTCCCCCAATCATTTTACATGTTTATTAATTACTTTACTCTATTATTTAGGTATCCTCAACAATCAACTAAAAATTCATCATCTTTCAATTATCTCCTTTTAAATTCTAACTCAATCATTGTCTCTTTTATTTCTTGTTGCAATTCTTGTTTTAAATCTTTTACTCTGCCATATGCTGCACACCGTACACATTTTTTAAATTCATTGTCTTTATCTGAAATATCAATAAAAATAAAATCTAACCATTCTTTTGCTCGAAATTCTCTACCAAATTTTACCATTAAAACTTCGATCTCGTCCTTCACCGGTAGGTCCAATTCATACCAATCGGCGCACAATTTAATCACTGTTTTAAGTTTTCTAATACTCAACGACATCTCGCATAGCTTTTGCATTCCTTGCATCAATTTTGGAGCATTAACATATCTGTTTTCCCAACAACTTTTCTATCCTCATGAGCAACATTGCAGCTTTTTCATTTCTAACTGATCCTTTATTGAACTACTGTCGCTTTCCGTTCCTGGAGATTTTATAGCTGCTTCGGATATCATATGGCCTTCAAGCTCGTCGTCAGACTCAAATTTAGACATTAGCAAATTTAATTTTCTACTCATATTTCTCAGCTCATTTTCCATCTTCTCTTTATAATCGTCATCTAGTACATAGGTCAACGCCCATTAGAAATTAATTTTGTAGCAACTCTCTGATTTGTTTTACAGTATCGGGTTGTTCCTTTTATACTTCAAACATTTATTTGCAAGTGTTGTTAAGTAATGAGCAAATTCACTTACCGATTCGTCTGATCTTTGAACTCTGTTGCCGTTGGATACATGTAAAATTCGCTCATGAAGTCAGGAAATTCTACAGGATCTCCTCCGTACCGGTTTACTGGTAACTTTTGACAACTTGTATAATCATTTGTATCTCTGACGGTCGCTGCTGATGTTGAAACTATTGTTGATGTAGTTGTCAACGTAGTTGAATTATTATCTCTATTCGTTGCTTGCTTCGTAAATTGTAAGGTTCTCGTTTATTTTTCAATTTAGAACGTCTGATATTAACACTTTTAAAAGTTTCGATTTCTTTTTCTCAATATACTACAGTTTTCACAAAGCTTTGGTTGCTCTTTAGATGCTTTTCACCGACGACTCAGATCACGTCGGGCTCACAAAATTGTTGAGATATTAAATATTCGTCGATGAATAGGTCGCTCGATCCGACTCCTCGTGTTCAATAATCAATAAAACAAAATCCCAACAAAGGAATCTTTATTGACAAATATTCACCACGATACACAATAATTTATTTATCGTATAAATCCTAAGGGTATCACGATGTAAATTCAACTGCAATCTGATTAACATTATCGATTTATGAATATTCGTTCGTTTCCTTCGACTCGTTATTTTTGCGTTCCGACCAACTGTCAACTTATTTTGTTGTCAGTTGCTTTTATAATTTTTGGATTCCCATAAATCTGGATTACCATTGAAAAACAATTTTCCATTTCGGACAATTTATTGCCCGTTTCACTAATGCCGGGAAACACATTAAGCTGACTCTATTTGTCAGCTCGGCAGCCCTTGATTAATGGGTTCGTCAGTAAATAATTTAATTAATTTTTTTTGGTCTCCCGACCCTTGAAATATACCTTATCTCAGTCTAATAACATTATATTCGTCTTCACAATCAAATTTGTTACCGGTTACCACTTTTTCTTCCGAAAAATATTTATTTTTACTTTTTCCAAAATTTTAATTAATTTTAATTGATCTTGATAATTTTAAAATTTTATTATTTTTATTCATGTTTTGTTATAACTCCAACAATAGTTTTATTATTTTATATAGGTCAAACCTATATGTGCATTGAATTTTAATTTTGTAATGAATAAATTCATTTATTACAGAAAGTGATAGAAAAAATAAAAACCACACAAATATAACACATCATAAAATATCGTGTAAACTTTCGACATTTAGAATCAGTAATTTCAGTTCAGGTTAATCTCCAGTACAAATGTGAATAATTTTGTTATGTTTTAATTTGAAAATAATACATTATTGAAAATTATTCATTCAAACAAAAAATATTTGAATAATTTAACTGTTTTTTGTAGGGTTCATAATAGCCCTCACATTTAAAGGCGTTGTACTACTTTTATCGGTAAAAATTTTTAAACTCAATTAAAAATATTTATTTACTGGTCCAGCAGTGACATGACCTTAAATGAGTTGTTGTCTTTGTTTAAATGATCTTGAAAAAAATTAAGACTTATCCAATGATCTTGAATGACATATGGTCTTTCCGACATTTATCTGGCTGTAGTTTTTTTAGATTTGTTATAAAAGGGCCTGAAGAACTTTAACCAATTTTTGTCTTTGGCTTTTGTTCGTATGCTTTCCTTGATTGTTCTGTGTAATCATTCTATTTGTTCGTTTGCTTGTGGGTTAAAAGCAGTCGAATAATTTGGATTCAAATTATCTTCCCTGGTTCGTGAATATTGTTTTGAGTTGGCCGTATTGGGCAATCCAATTTAACTCTATTTTATTGCAGATGTTTTTAGCTTAAATTTCTCTTAGTGGTATTACTTTGAACCAATTCGTTTTTCTGTCGATTATTGTTAATAAATAATATTTGTAGCCATTGTTTAAAGCTAATGGTCCAACAATGTCTGTATGAATTATATCGAATGGCTGACTGTTTGGAAAGTTATTTTTTGTGTTAATATCGTTTTCGCTGTATTTTTGATTTGGCAATTTTTGCATCTTTTTACTTAGTTTTTGATTAAGTTGTTTGTCGTCAGTATTTTGAAATTTCTGGCATTTAATAAATGTTGGAAGTGTTTTACCGCGTCGTGTGTTGCTAGTAGTTCCCAATCGAAAGTTGATGTGTCCTTAAATGTTTGGAGAAGATACCGATTGGTTGTTTGCCAAATTTAGGAGGACATGTTTTTTGGGTGAATGTGTGTTTGATCTGTATAAAACGTTTGAAAAATTTATAAAAACATTTATAAATCAAGTTGAACTACAAAAATGAAAGGTAAAATCAGTGAATAACCATTGAAAATCGTAAAATAATCTAATGTTCTTGACAACCATGGTAATTTGACTTACCGTTCGTGTCTTACATAAAAATACTAGTTGACTTACATAAAAATCCTCAGATCATCAACAAGGGAGGTAGGCGAGGAGGGTGTCCTGCAGGTAACATATCCTACTTATGACAGATATGCGACTAATTGGAGTGAATTTGGTATAAATAAAATCAATTTTTAAAATTTTGACAACTCTTCAACTTGAAATCACTTGAAAAAAGCTGTGCCGAAAATTCGTAAATACCTTAAATAAATCTGATTCATAATCAAATTTTGTAGAAAATATTATGTCACTTATAAAGAAATCTGAGTAAAAAATCAAAAAAATTACTTATAATAAAATTTAAATAAATAACAATGTTAGCCAATTTCGGCAGTGTTTTTTCATAAAATATGAAATATTTCGACCGATAAACGGCCCTAATCACTCATAAACAAAATTAAACCAGACTTTTGCTTTCGTCTTTTCTTCTCTGGTTGATATTTTCTTTCACTCAACTGTAGTCAACAAATATATTTATTTAAACAAATTTCTAAAATATTTTTCAAATTAGATTAACAAATATTATAAATTTATTAAATTAGAATAAACACTTAAATTATTTTAAAAAAAATAAAATTTATTCAAAAAATTCAAATAAATGTTTTAACATTTTAAAATCTAATTTGTATTTTAGAAAATAATATTAATAAATTTAAGAATTACAAGAATTCCATTTTATTTTCTGTAGTACAATTAATATTCCACAATTGTATCGTTCCATTCACTGCTGAACTAAGTAATACACCAGCGTTTTTGAAATTCCAAGAAAATCTAAAACCTTCCTGAGAATGTCCTTGAAGAACGAGATCGAGCTTACATTTGCCATTTTGATCTGGCCTGCTGGGATGTCTCGTATAGTCAAACAAATATACAATAATATCTGTATGGGCAGTGACTAAACCATATCCTTTAAATTCATCTTTCTCAGCATCATATTGTCTGGATTCGAAACATTTATATTCATTTAATACAATCACTGATGCAATGAGAAGATAATCTTGTTCATCAGTTTTTGTACCAACTATAATTCGTCGAGTGAGAATGTCGATTATTTCCTTGGGTAGTTTTGGAAATTTTAATCGTAATTTATGGCGAATCCAATGAAGCCAGTTTTCAATGTTTTCCTTAATCCATTTGAGATAATCATATTGAAATTTAAATATATTTCTTGTTTCCTTAATAAATTTGATGTCTTTCTGATCCAAATCGCAGTTCCGATTCTTTTCTTGAAGATTTTTACAAAGTTCTGGTGAGTTCGCAATTGTAATACAGGTTTTGTTTCGACAACGGGTACCACATTTTTGTTATTAATTGATATTCTGTTACTGTAAGGAAGATCATTAGTTTCAATATTTAAATGACTGTCATGTAACGAAAATGATTTGCGGTATTTGTCATAAATACTGCTTTCCAAACTTTGCATAATTAAAATAAAATTCAAAAGATTGACTAATTCTTTAATCACTTTATTGTCATATATATTAATAATGATTTCCATACTATTAACCCTCGAAGATATATCATCGACATTATTTTCCAATTGATCAATTATTGTCATTATATTTGAAATTTATGATAAAAGTTATTACCATTGACTAAAGAAGCTTCATCACAATCTTTCTTTAGCCACAAATTGTGCAAACTTTGCCAGAAACTTTCATTTTTATCATTAGATGCATTTAAGAGACTTTCTTGAGAAAATAAATTTGAATCATTACTGTATTTCTGCACATTATGGCTAGACGAAGATTTTTTTACCTTTTTTATTAGGATTTTCATAAAGACG
This sequence comes from Schmidtea mediterranea, assembly GCA_022537955.1. Lineage (NCBI taxonomy): Eukaryota > Metazoa > Platyhelminthes > Tricladida > Dugesiidae > Schmidtea > Schmidtea mediterranea. The sequence continues at coordinate 311,421,675 of CM039679.1, read as the reverse complement.
AAAAGAATTTTGTGCAAAACAAACTTATAAATAGGAACATCCATTATTAATTGAAATTTTTAAATTAAATTTTCAAATTTCTCTAATTGACCGAGTTACTTAAAACAATCAAAATTATTACAATTATAAAAAAGAGTTTGTTACATATTTCAATTAAAAAAAAACTCACTCCAAGAAAAGTCTGTTTTTTCCCTTTTTAAGATATTTTCTTATTATTTTCTTGTATTAATTTCCATTATTGTTGTTACTTGGAGAAAAGACCCAAATTTTGAATCCATTCTCCAAGTTACTAAACTACATGGGGGCTAGAGGAACAAACTAACCATATTCTCAACAAATAAATAAAAACTTAATTATTAAATTTTGGATTTCCGACATTTCACCTTAGCCGAGGTTTGTTTTGATAAACTTTAAAATCTTTTTTTTATAGATGGTGAAATCATTTATATAAATAAAATTTAAATAAATAACAATGTTAGCCAATTTCCACAATTTTTATTGATAAAATATGATATATTTCAACTGATAAACGGCCCTAATTATTATTATTAATATTATTATTATTATTATTATTATTATTATTATTATTATTATTATTATTATTATTATTAATACTAATTTTTTATTGTTATATCAAAATGATACAAGTGCAAAAACTTAAGTGAAAAATCCAATGAGAATATTATGAAAGATTTGTTCCTATTCGATAATTAAGAATATAATATAAATCTACATAATTTCCTTACTTATTCAATGGCAACTTACTTAGGCCCCACTAAGATGTTAATTCTAACTTTTTTTTGTTCATTTGTATATTATTTTAGTTTAGTTCAAGCTGAAGACGGTTTGATACAATGTGGACTGTTAGTTTTAAACAAACGGAAATATTTTGCAAAATATAACAATATCTGCTATGTTCCTAGCGCCAAGTCCTCTATTAGTCAAATGGCATCATCTTACCGCTTTTATAGGAAATTGAGCAATTCTCTACTTTTGTATCGATATCTATCAGGAATGCAAATTAATATGCAAATTTTTCTCATAAACGAAAACAATGAAAACGGAACGGTTGAAGAAATTAAAAGAAACGATTCGAACTCTTTCCGCAGTAACTTATTAGACGAATGGATGACCTTAAGGCCGTCAACAATGAATGTCACATTAGTTGACTATTCTGATCAAGTCGTAGGTCAGTTCATTTTCAATGTGACAAAAACTGATAGCATTATTACATGGTTCAGTAAACAAAATCTAGTAAGCTCTTTCCCCTGGAACCTGAATTATATAAAAAAAAATACTTTTCAAGAATTCGAACCGTTTCTAATTACTCTAACTTATGGAACATGTACGTCGAGTTTGAGAATTATTGGATTTATTATAAGCTCGTGCCTTAGTTATTTTCCTAATGGATCAATTAATTCTCTTGTTTACACTAAAAATAGTGCCGGGACGGCCGCATCTTACGGGCTTTACTCAAAACCTTATAAATATGTAGAAGTCACAGGAAGTTATAATAATAATATTATAATATATGACTAGAATGTGTTTAACAACAAATATCATGTTATTATTATGCTAATATAAAATTAGATTTGGCTTTAATAATAATAATAATAATAATAATAATAATAATAATAATAATAATAATAATAATAATAACAATAATAATAATAATAATAATAATAATAATAACAATAATAATAATAATAATAATAATAATAATAATAATAATAGTATTAATAAATATAATTTAAATAAATAACAATGTTAGCCAAATTCCGCAATGTTTATTCATAAAATATGAAATATTTCGACCGATAAAACTTTTCCACAAAATTTTAAAATCAGACATTCAGATTTTACTTTTACAGCCTCTATTGTGCTCACTAATATTAGTCAAACCCTTTGATTGACAATGGTCTAGAACTCGAGTACAGAGATGACGGGAAGTCTCTTCAATGTATGTGGCATTACACCCATTACATGTAAATTGATAAACGAGATCAGAACACAATCCGGCTGGAGTTTTTGATTTATTAATAAACATATTGCGTACCTTACACGAATTAGAGACGATTTTATACTCTAAATTTCCCATCTGTTTACTTTACTTCCAATTATAATTTGTAAAACCTTCCGAGTATTGCAATACTAACTCATATTTAGGCTCATTCTTTTTACATCCATTTTTACTAATATTTAGATCAACACTCAATTCGCAGACTTTCCTAAACATAAATCCTTAGGATTTTTAATCAATTTGTCAAAAGTTTCGTTTACCAGCGATATAGAATCATGGCAACAAAATTATTATAGTAGCTTTTGTAAAAGAAATAAGCCTGAATTCGTCGATAGTAGTGATAGTGGAACAATATTTAGTAAATTTGATGAAGATCATTAATATAGAACTTTCATTTATGAATAGAATTCACACTGATGAAGAAAAATGAACAAAGCTCTGATGACGTTGCTAATGAGAACAGCAAAGACATTGAAAGAATGATCAGGAACTAACTGTGGAGTTTTAATGACGTCGAAATTTAATTTGGGATTTCCTAATTATGTACAAAACTAGATGCAGTCATCCGGTGATCCCATAATGCTCCAGGTATTCAAAAAATGACTGCATTTAGTACAATCGAAGGACAATTCTGTTTCAATTCGCTATTGTCTGGATTAGCAAAAGCTCCTACGAATTTCAGCAGAAATTGCACACAGTATTTAAAAGAATGATATTAGAAGGAGTAGGGAAGGCAAAAAAGATTCCGATTAGCTGCTAGAATAAATATTTCAAAGAACTTAAATGATAAGATTGAAAAAATCCAGAAAATGGTATTCAATGAAACAAAACTGTGCTTCCTTGGGCAATATGGTAATGGGAAGAGTAATCAAACAAGCAGAAAGAAAGTTAAAGAAATTGAGAAGCAGAAGTACCAAAATATTAAGATATATTTTATACTTCGTCAACTATTTAACTTGAATTTTTTTTGTTAACCCCTACCCTCTTTTCCGAAGCATTTTAGAAGAATTGGGTTAAAGAATTGTTTATTATTTTTGAATGAAGTGATTTTTATTTTTTAATTATTAAAATTAAATTTATAATTTTCAGTTGCAATTTCAAGTTTACAACAATTAAAATTCTTTTAATCAGACGCAATTACTTTTCTTCAATGAAAAACAAAAACCATTAAAACCTAAATTCTTTAATGAAAAATAATTTATTTTTCGCTACTTAAAAAGATTTTAAAAAGAAAACTTTATTAAGTTTATGTGATTAAATAAAATAAATAAAACTTTTTTGAAAATTAATTTTTCAAAAAAAGTCTAAGTAATATTATCTAAGTATTATTCATGGGCGCACAACTTATATTTATGTTTATTTATAATATTATAAGGACTTTTTTTGTTTTCACCTCTGATTTCTCTATAAGTGACATAATATTTTCTATAAAATTTGACTATGAATCAGATTTATTTAAGGTATTCACGAATTTTCGGCACAGCCTTTTTCAAGTGATTTCACTTGTTATGCATTAATTACATATTTTTAGAAGTATTTCACTTTCATTTTTTTATTTATTTAATTCAAGAAAATTCGTAAAACACTGTAAATGTTTTCGAAAACAATGTATGCATAAACAAAACAGACTTCATATTATGACAGTCAAAAATTTATTTTATTTTCCTTTATTAGTAAAAGGTTTACAATAATAAACCTTTAAGGAAAGTCAACGTAATTGATGCATAATTAAAAGATAAATCAAACCATTAAGATAAATTACAATCACATTATGTTTATGTCGAAGAAAATATGTAAATATCAACAAATACTTCAAAGAGTTAAGTTTGTTTTAACCAGCACATTAAACGGAAAAGATTCCTTGACTAACAAGAGGATGTGATATCATTAGAATATTATATTTTTTTAAAATATAGACAATAAACATATAGAGCTTCATATAGGTTTTCAGATTTTGTAATTCTTTAATTATGTTTACAAAATTTTTAACGATAAAAGTAACACAAAGCATGTAAATGTGAGGGCTATTATGAGCTCTACAAAAAAAGTTAAGTTATTCAATTATATTTTGTTTGAATGACTAATTTTCAAAATTGTATTATTTTCAAATGAAAACATTACAAAATCATTCAAGTTTGTACTGTAAGTACAAACTTATAAGTAAAATTAACCTTAACTGAAATTACTGATTATAAATGTCGAAAGTTTACACGGATATTTTAAGATGTGCTATATTTGTGTGGTTTTTATTTTTTCTATCACTTTCTATAATAAATGTATTTATTCATTGTAAAATTAAAATTCAATATGTAATAATATACAATTATTGATTTTATTATTGCATAAATTGTTTTGAATGAGTGAAAACGGTGCATATTGATCAGAACATTTCCGCATTTGAAAGTCTGTCTGTATTTTTTACTGTGTTGCGTTTTTCTGTTAAATTTATTTTTTTCTTTCCTTTTCTGACTTTCATTCAAACATTACATCACAACACAGGTAAGTCATATTATATAGGTCTATTTATTTTTTCATTTTATTATAGAGTTTAAATCAGTTGAAACAACTGTAGAGGTAACATATTTATTGCATATTTAACACCAAATATACATGTTAAGGAAAACGTTTCAGTACATGCCAATAAAACTTAAATAGTCTATTCCGAACCTTGTGAAAATCGTTTCAATTTTTGTATACCTGAATATCTCCAGTGATAAATGCATAGTAATGAATGACTTGATAATTGTACCTTTCATGAAAAGATACGCGCGAATAGCTGTTAGGAGGTAAGTTTGATTCAAGTCCGAAACTTTAGAATTCGTTGTCCCATACAATCCATCATAAGTACCAGAATATCTTTGATGGATGTAAGTTTGATTTGAGCATTTTGCGTATTCCGGTATAATATCAGGCAACTTTATAAGACCTCTTTCTTTTTTGTTGATAATCAAAGACTCTTTGAAAATCATAGCATTACATCACATATGAATTTTAATTTTGTAAATTGATATTCATAAATTTAAATTATAAAACTTAATGAATTAAAACTAATTACATACCGAAGAGTAGAGATTTCTAATAAAGATAAAAATCTAAATAATTTAAATCTCAAAAGTTTATCTGTACAGATATTATTTTGATGATCGGCAATATACTTGTAAAAACTTTGATCAAACTCAGGCGTAGATGAACTTGGAAGATGTGGTACTTGATTGAACAATTGATTAATTTCTATAGATACTTTGAGAAATATACATAATTTGAAGACAAAAAGAATAATAAACTGAATGCAAAAATTTCCAAACACGCATAAGTTGAATCTGGAGTAGCGTTGCCAGACGTCCAGATTAATCGGGATTGTCCCGTTTTTAGAGATGTTTTCGAGTGTCCTCAAAAAAAGTCTTGGGGACGGCCAAACGTCCCGATTTATATTTATCATAAAAATCAAATTTAATTTATGAAATACATAATTAAATAATTATTGACCGGCCCAAAATTAAAAATCTGAACGTACCCTGCTCAAATACGATACATTTTAACTTGGTACATTTTAGATGCCGACAAGTGGTAACACTGCTCAGTGATACAAATTTTATTTTTAATCAATGTCAATGGTAGCTGTCAAAATAAATTATAATATCATTGAAGTTAGTGGTGTTTGTTTTATGCACGTGTTGCGTTGCTAGTTCGGATAATTAAATTTTTTACAGTGGTTGGTAAATTTGGATCAAAATTGTAGCGAAATGTACCATTATATTTCAAATAATAAAGATATTTTAAAAGCTGCTAAAAGTAGCAATAAATACTGACTTTGTACACTAACAAGCTTTAGTATTCAATACTAATATTATATTTTTAAATTTATTATTTATTCATTAGCTTAACTGAATTTTTATAAAAAGTTAATGAAATGAATGTTAATTTTTGTGTTCCTATTAAATTAAGTTTATTTTTAAAAGCTTAATAAATTAATACATAGAAAATAAAAAAAATTTTTGTACTGTCCCGATTTGAGTTTTGAAAATTCTGGCAAGCCTAATCTGGAGATGTCTTAGAACGATTTAATAACATAGATTTGCAATCTGTTTTTCTCACGAAAAACCATGATTAGTAGTGTTGATATATAAGTACTCCTCTCAACAACTAATTAGGCAATATTCATTAATACAAGTTAATGGATGTGGCTTAGCCATATATTTAAACACTAACCAGACTATGAAAACAGTTTGGATATTTCAATTATTTTAAATGATTGGCATTAAATCGTTTGTAGACGACTTATTTTACTGTTGGGGAAGCGTAAGAATTCGGGCAGTTTATACTGCGATGTTTTGAACTTCATCCCCATTCACTCAATATTTTTCCTTTCCAGCTTGCGGACTTAGAACTGAGTACCTATATATCCACACTACTCAAAAATATATTTCCATCTAAATCTAACTTTATTATCTATATAATAATAAAAATAATAATAATAATATAAAGGAATCTGTACAATAGGAAAAAACTAATATGTGAAACAATGAACAAGTGTAATAGTGAGGTGTGCGAGTCTTTATGATAATATTTATACACTACTATATTTACAATTTAATTATTTTATAAATTTATTATTTAGTAAATTTATCATTTTAAAATTTATTCTTTTGTAAATTTATTATTTTTAAATTTTTAATTTAAAATTTTTATTCTGAGATTAATGTTTTTAAATTTTTTATGTGAGGTCAATTTAATTATTTAACAAAATTTATTTATATTTTATTTAACCGAAATATAAACTGACCAATCATAGAAGAAAAATGACTTACGCCATATTTATTTTTAGTTACAGATTAAGATTTTTTGTACTTTTATTTATTTTCAAATATTTTTGCCGGGGGACGGAGGTTAGGCGAGTCAGCAGAGTCATGATCTAGTGGAGTCCTTTCTATCTACTGTACGGGTAATATTTCTGACTAAAAAAAAAATATTTGGTTTTTAGTTCGAGAAAACATATTTTGACATTTTTAACGAGAAAACATACTTAAGTTTTTTAATCGATGATTTATTTTTAGGCGTTTTCTTTGATGAAAAAAATACTTAGTATTGGCTTATTAATTTTACAAGGCTCCCCTGACACCTAGTGTCCTTTTCTAATTATATAAACTCAATATAGAATAATTTGATTCAAAATGTAACACAAATACATATCAATTGATTATTTCAATATTATTTCTTTTCTTTTGCAATTAGATTAACAACCACTTTTACTTAATAATTAATTTATAATTCGTAAACAATTAGAGATGGAATGAAAAGAATAGAAAATATGTTTATTCGACCTTTATTCACCAGACAATTATTTAATCACAATTTAATGAAAAATAATGTCTATAAAACCTAATAGATTGTCATCTATCACATATATTTGTTGTATAAATTTGGATTTTCGGTACATGTCATCAGTACCTAACAATCATAACAATGGTATTGCACTGTCAGAAATTATTCTTATTTAGTTGTTGGTAATTATTTGATTTGTAATGTGGTAGATATTAATTATTTTATCTAACAATTTTATTCAAGAGCTTTAGCATCTTTGGGGTTATAATTTTGAAAGTCTAATAATTTTAAATAAATTTGTGAAAATCTATTCCGAGTACTATGAACGTAATATATATTTTCAAGTTTTGTGAAATTAATTTAGGGATATTTTTAAACTTATTTAATTAAATTAATTTTTTTAATTGATAAGTACTATTTTATTTACAATTTGTTTCTATGTTAAGACTTTCTTTAAAGATTTATTCAAAGTACTACAAAACTTAATCAACAATCAATCAAATATTTAACAACTTATTTAATTTTTTTATTCGATAAGTACTATTTAATAAAAAAATACTTTATTAAAACAAATAATTAATTAAAAGCACTTTGTAAACAAATAAATTCAGTTAATTTAAACAAAATTAAAATATTTTAACCCCCCAAAGATTAATGTGCAGAGTCCTGTGACTACGAATGTTTTGAATGTTTTTAAATAGTTTACGTATGTTAAATCATGTTTGTTTTTTTAATATTATTAAAATAATTGAAAATTTTAAATTGCATTAATTTTTAAAAAATTAGAATATAAGTAAAAATTTTTTAAAATTTAAAATTAATTTAAAATATATTTTTAAAAAATATTTATTTATTAAAAAATTAAATTAATAAAAAATAATTTGTTTAAATTAAATGTTAATTCATAATATTTTTAGTTGGTTTTGAGTACCTGAAGATGATAGCTGTGCTATCGAAATATATCGTAAGAAAGGTTATTTAGTAATATAAGTTTTAAATTATTAAATGTTTTATTTTTGAATTTATTTTAAATAATTGCCGCTTATGGTAAATTAAATATTTAACCAAAATTAATTTGTAAATAATTTTATAAATAAGTTAAATTAATTTTGTTATTACTTAGTTTTGTTTATGAATTATTAATTTTCAAATATTCATGCTTAAGGTATAGTAATTATTTAAACAAATTTAATTAAATAATGTTTTTGTAAATAATTTTAATTAATTTTAGTTTTATTTTTGAAGTACTAATTTTAAATAATTGCGACAAATTTAATAAATAAATGTTATAAATTAAATTTATTTTAGATTGTTCAAGAAGTTATTTTTCCAGTTACCGATGAACTTTTACTGGAAATTATAAAGTAATTGATTTGATGTAATTTTATATTAGGGTGCGGGCGTCTTTAACCCTTTATTTTGTATGATATTTAAAAAATTTTAATATAATATTAATTTGATAATAAATAGAGTTTTGTATGCCGTATACAGTGGTAGGCATCTGTAATCCAATCTAATGAAAGGCCTCTACAAAATTATATTATAAGTAAACACAACAATAATCATAGAGCCTATGGCATAGAAATTTGTCCAGTGTGTGTATACCACTACATGTTTGCGTGAATAGTTCTTTTCCGGTAATGGTTCTTTTCAATGTAGGACCATGACGCACCAGGTATAATTATTCACATAAGATCACACAGTTTAAATGACATCATGCTTCAATGATGTAGCTACGTGATGTTACAACGAAAACTATTATCATTTTGGGGTGGCATAGTCATTCTATCTCACGAATAAACACAGGCTATGTTCACCGTTCATTGTGTCTGGTTTAACATAAATGCATTCTTCATCTTGTCTCATCTTTTCTTCATAGGATTAATAATAATAATGATAATAATATAAAAACTAAAACCCAATTAACCCAACATATAAAATTTTTGAATGATATTTAAGTTGACATAAATCTATATGTATATTATCATAATTTTTTGATATTCGATCCTGATCCTAATTTTAGGGATTTAAAATTTTTGGATAATTTTGAAATGGGATATTTTTCCCATGTGAAAATTGTTGAATAATAATAACACATGTATAAATCAAAGTCTATTTGTTGATGACTTTTCAAAAATTGGGCTGTTTTTAAATACTTGAAAAACTTTTGAAAATATTTCGTGAACTACTTAATTTTGATCGACTTCCTAGAGAAAAGTATGTGTGTTAAAAATTTTATATATTTATTTTCATGATTTATATAAAATTTGGATTTAATTTTCAACCAAGCCATAAAATCGTATTCGACCTAAAATCTTTTCCGATAATACTGAATCCAAATTCCAGATACTCTTTAGTATCGGTGAAATCTTTCTCATCGAAATTCTCTTAGGTAAAATAACTTATTTGTGGTGACGGAATAATCGTGAAACTACAAGTCGAATTTGAGTCGGTAATTGTACAAAGGGAAACTGAACTGGGTAAAACTTTCATAATAAGTATCAAAAAATTAAACGAAATTTGGATGGAAACTTCGTTAGGGAAATAGATGTAGAAGAAAAATATTTGTAATGTCACTAGGGAAATCACTACAAAGAAACATTACACGTTTTTTGATCAAAGGGAATAATTCATTTTTCAGGAATCGCAATACTGTTAATTTCCCTAATTTCACTTCTTGCGTGATACTCTATATATTGTTATTCTTTTACCAGTGTGATTTATTTCAATGAATTTACATTTTGAAATTTTCATTGGTGATTTTTTCAAATGCCGCTTTTATATTTTTATAAATATTATTTATATATTATTAATATTCAAATTGATTATGTTATTAAATTTATTTGTTGTAATTTCACGTTTTTTCTATTATTATTATTATAATTATAATAATAATTATTATTATTATTATTACTATTATTATTAATATTATTATTATTATTATTATTATTTTTATTATTATTATTTTTAGTATTATTATTATTATTATTATTATTATTATTATTATTATTATTATTATTATTATTATAATTATTATCACTATTATTTTACGACCCAAACAAAACATAATCAACTAAACTCAATGTATACATATAATAAAAAAAATCAATGTAAAAAACAGGATTAACATACCATAATCAAATTTATAAACTAAGACAATAAAATATTTACAAAATTTATTTTTTTAATATTCACAAAGATGTCAATAAATATCAATAAAATTGTCAAATATATCATTGAATTGTTGATCTCGATCTGCTGGATCGGTTTCAGGCATTATTATATTACCGCCAACATCAAGGACATCAACCCCTATATAATGAGCATATACAAAACTTGAGTTTTTCTTAACCCAATCTCTCTTATCATCATGATTATTTAACGCTATTTTTAAATTTTTAAAGGTAAACAACTGATGATTTCGGGTCCCTATACTAGTTTTAGCTACTGACATAATAGTATTGTTATTATAACAATGTAAATAAGATTGATGTTTAATGTCGTTACTCAGTAATTTTACACCTTTAGCTCGCTTTGTTGACTTATATAACATTTAGGGCGCAAGAAAACCCACTCATTGTATCCTAACCCTTTACTCTCATCCTTGAACTTGCCTTTACCTGAGTCAAGTCGCTTAGAATATAAAGGATGAGTGGGATCATACTTTAAGATGCCTAATAGGTCATCTGAAAACATCGCTGGTAATAATACATATAATTTAAAATTTTTTTTTAAAAAGAAACTATAGGTATCACCCGCTACTAAATTAAAGTCACAGTTATAAATATCACGATATGTTTGTAATTCAATATACTGTAACTAGTACATCCGTAATTTGGATAGATCTAGTACTCTTTGACCAATATAGCTAGGTCTATCCAAACATATTGAGTCCTTATTAAGATGAGCAGCAAAAAGGTCATCAGTAACCTTTATTGTGTTTCTAAATGCCGGTTTTGACGAATATGTAATTAACTTTTCAGCTGAATTACATAGTTACAAATTCATCGGAATACGTCAAATTTAAGGTAAATTAACATATAATCAAGCAAAGTCCTACAGTTTTGCTGAGTCCAGATTAGTTGTGCCCTATTGTACTCATTTTCACTTACCCCCTCCCAAATTGGAGGCAACTCATAAGTAGTATCAAGAACTTCCTCAGAAATAGCGAAGTTATACGGAAAGATACCTTTAGAGTCAACTATAGAACTTTGAAATACAGATGAAGTCAATGGAAGAGAAGTTAGTGTTTTCACAGTCTTAGCTAATGAACAATTAAAAAATTGCATACTGTCGATAAAAGAACATGTAATTTGTTAATGTGAACAATTAAAGAAATAAATGTTTCTGTAGAAGTAGGTATGATGTTTAAATTCCATAAAGGAAAGATATCGAGACCATATTTTAAAATATTGTGAAGCTGCCCCTAGATAATTACCTGTAAAATGGCAATGATCTCTAACAGGAATTACAAAATGTGTTTTACATAAATAACAGTTTTGCCATGAATTAATCTGTCGCTCCTTATTATTTTTAATAATACGAAATAACAATTTCGGTCGCAATTTCCTAAATTTTCTTAAGAAAATCAGGAATGCAATCGAGACCATAAAAATACAAATAAGATTTTGTGTTGGTATAATTATTAATTAATAAAAGGCCTGCTGTAATAGGCATATGAATTTGATGATGTAAAACCGATTCAAAATCGATATAAATCACAAAAGGTTGTTGATATGTTTGGAATAATTTACGAATTCTAAGTTTTTATTTTCGGGTAATGTAAAAAAGGTAGTGCCAGTCTGATTTTTGGCACATAATGCAACATACCTATTGAATACATTATCTAATCGAGACCTAATAAGGCAATGTAGACACCAATGACACCAATCTAACTTGTATATTACAGTAAGGGTTTTGATGACAATTCATTAACTTATCATTTAAGTTTAATACATAGAACCAAGGTCACTGACAGAAACCCAATTTATTTATTATTGCTGGAAAATAAATAAATATGGTTTCCGTCAGTGACGTTGGTTCTATGTATTAAACTTAAATGAGAATGGTGAAAAACATAATTGTCTGGAACCTCATTGTCATTAATTATCACAGTTGGTGTGTACGAAAACACGTTAATTGCTAGGTTTAAATTAGAGTTTTTCTTTTCAAACTTTGGGATGTTGCAAATTTTCATGGGACAATACATGACATCATCATATTCTAACTCATTTAAAAACTCTGTATATTTAGAAAATCTTTGGGGATTTTCACCAATTATATCTTTCTTTAATAAAAAAAATTGTTGGGTTATTATTATTGAAAGTCGGTTTCCTCTGACTCCTCGTGTCCTTTTTCAATCAAATAAGCAAACCCAACACAGAATAATTTTATTTGCACTTTATCACAATGACAGATCAATCCGTTTTATTTCAATGTTTGTAATCACAATTTCACTAATTGATTTGCACCTTTTAACCACTGTATGACTCTGATTATCTTAGGGTAGGTTGTCCAAGGGAGAACCACCCTTTCTGATAGATAACTTTGACGTTTTACTTGGATTTGGATTCCTCTACTAACCTAGTTACTGCTCGTTCACGTCGATTCACTCTAGTTAATAATATCTGCTCTTCGTGCCTGGTTAATAATGTCTGTCCTTTCGTGTTTTTCCCTCTTTCTTTTATACTCCTGCTCAGACTGTTTTCCGACGATTGTCAACAATATTTTCTACATTATTAAATTATCAATAATAATTACTTTCCAGACCGACATTTGTCGACATTGTTTGGTCCATTACTAAATTACTAATTACGAATTAAATACCTCTTCGTAACTTAGTGGCGCCCATTTAATGTTGTTTAGGCTACTTTATCCTGCTATATTATTCCGTCTATGCACCGGGTTTTCCTCATCTCTCGGGTTTTTCTCAGCTCTTGGATTTTCCACATCTCTCGGGTTTCCCATTGCCTCGGGCTTCCCATTAGTAATTAATTTTTCTTAATAAATTTCCTTTTTTATCTTATATTGTTTTCTAGGGACCCTTCACTAAGTTTTTATTATTATTTCTGGACTTGTCTCTCAATTTGGCGTTCAACCATACCAATTTCCCCCGATCAATATTACTTTAGAATTTTTATAAATTTTTTAATTAATATTGCACCTTTATCATTTTTGTGTTTTATCGATTTTACTGTGCTTTTTCGTGATACCCCAACAAAATGTAGTAAAGGTAACATTTCTTATCATTATTTTTTATATTTTCCTTAGCTACTTTATTTTTAAATCCAGAAAGGGTTTTAATGGGTTAGAAAGTTGTCCGAAAATGTCTCCGCATTATTAAAAAAATAATTGTCACTGATCTCACCATATTTTTCAAATTTAATTAATATCGCGAATTGAATTTCAACGCTCCCCATTTTATTTATCAATTTATTACTGATTGCTCAGTTAAAGTTAATTTAATTAGTTGTGCATCAGATATATCAAAACTTAAATTTTTGATAGCGCCATTTAAATTTACAAATATTTTCGGCTCATTCTTTAATGAAGAACCTCCGAATTGTATACTATCATTATTTATAATAGGTATAATATTTACATTATTTATAATAAGTATATAATTTTCATTAATAATATCTTCATTATTTACAAATTTCTTAAAATACTTGTTAGATTCATATTTTGAGCATCTAAAGTTTTTGAAATAATTGTGACAATTTTATAAATTGTCGATGTTTATAAGGAGAATATCATTTTTAGGATTTAGCCAATCACATTGTAGTAATACACACATATAGGTGAGAGATTTTTACGCATGCAGTCACAGCTGTATAGGCATGTATTTTTTGTAAATCACGTAGTCTAGAGTAGTCCATTCATTATTTTCATGAAACATATAGCTAAATATAGATTAGAATGAAATTTTCTTTTCTCCAATGTTGGCAAATAGAGAATGGGATCAAATGGGATGTCTTCTACGATTTTCTCGGTACGGTTTACTACCTGTTTAGCAACCTGTTCATTCAACATGGTTACAAAACATTGAGTTTTTGGCATTTTATAAAAATGTTTGGATTTGTAGACTATTTATAGTATATTTGACCAAACAGCATCGTGCATTGATGTTGCATTTATGTTGTAATGTCTTTGTTTAAGATAAATATTTTAAAATGGAAATATTGAGGATTTTTTTAGTGGACTTTTTTCATTATAAGATTGAACTGATCGTTTGTTTTATTGGAATAAGCTTTTATATTATATTAAAGCTCATTTATTATTTCTTCATAAAGCTTTTCATTTTCATCCAATTTGAATAATGATGTATTTAATTCATTTTTGATAATACCAATTTTCGTATTTAAATATAGAATATCGTAATATATTTTCTTTTGAGCGTTTTTAAAAGTCTCATATTTCACTTGAAATCTGTAACCTAAATTTTAAATTTTTTCAGCTAATCTTTTTACGGGAATTTTCATAATGTATCGGTGTATCTATCATATATAATATATCATTTAATATAGCGATATCTGGACACGTATATCTAGTTTTATTTCAACCTTCCACAGTTATACATAATTGAGTTGTTTGCATTAGTCACTTGAAAATAACTAGCAATTAATATTATTAATAAAATCTCTTTAATCATTTCAAATATCTCTAAATTAATATTCATTGTTTATAGCTAATTATTATTTAAAAATAAATAACATCCATAACACATTTATTTAAGAAAATAGGTAATAATAAATAATAAAAATGTGAATATTGATGATTTTTTGCCACTGTTTTGCATAACTGGTTGATTGGTTTCATCGGTTGTTGGAATTCATTCATTATACGATTGAACAGATCAGTTGTTTTATTGGAATAAACTTTTTTATTATATTGAACTTGATTTATCATTTATTGATTGAGTTTTCGATTTTCATTTAATTTCAATATTGATTTTCTTAATTCATTTTTGATAATACCAACGGTCTTTTTTAGATATAGAATATCATCAGGTAATTCGTTTTGAGCTCTTTTTAAAGTCTCATAGGTCAGTTCAAATCGGATTTCTAAATCACTCATTCTTTCCGATAATTTTTCCTTGGAGTTTGCTTATTTTTCATATATAATATATCCATCAAAACTGCAGTATCAAGGCATTCATATCTTGTTAAATTTTTACCTTGAACAGTTACAACAATTGAGTTAGCCATTTTAAAATAACTAACAACTAATATTATTATTAAAATTTGTTTAATCATTTTCAAATCTATATAAATTAATATTTATTATTTACAGCTAAAGGTTTGTGTTGTACGTGTTTAACTTCTCATTGGCTAAAATTAGTATAAAACAAATTGTTATTTCCATTTTTTTCATTATAATGGATGTTATGATACAAAATAACGCAATTGAACACCTAAGTAAATATTTATAATTTACTTATTTATTATTTACTTGTTTTCTAGAAGAGTATTTTACAATTAATAAAGAACATCTCGAGTTATATTATCCTACTTTACAAGAAATCTTGAAGGATGTACCAACATCATTGATTTCAGACGATGTCTTCAATCATACAAAGATATGGATATTCGATCAAACCCATGAATATTATCCTACTTTACAAGAAATCTTGAAGGATGTACCAACATCATTGATTTCAGACGATGTCTTCGATCATACAAAGATATGGATATTCGATCAAACCCATGAATATTTATTGAACATTCATTTAAACAGGACGTAAAAGGATATGGAACCCAAATATCTATGTGGTGATGAATGCCTTTGCTGCGCTGCCCGATATCGGAAGCATGTAGAATGGTCTTTGATGAAATCTATTCGATAATATTATTTAATGCTAAATAGTATATGTTTGATGATTTTTCGTCCATTTGGACTTTGAACGTTTATCATAAGTTGACCTAGATAAACAAAAATTTATAACCTTAGTTTTAGTTCAACTTAAACACTCCGAGTCCAGTTGAATGGCGACCCGCAATTTTAATGATCCCTCAAGATCGAATAAAACTTAATAAGGTCATAAAATTAACTTTTATATACGATTATAGTCGTGACTTATGTTGGGGTTATAACAAAATATGAATAAAAATACTAAATTTTAAAATCATCAAAATCAATTAAAATTAATTAAAATTTTGGAAAAAGTAAAAATCAATATTTTTCGGAAGAAAAAGTGGTAACCGTTAACAAATTTGATTGTGAAGACGAATAAAATATTATAAGACTGAGATAAGGTATATTGAAGGGTCGAGAGCCCAAAAACAAAATTAATTAAGTAATTAAATTATTTACCGACGAACCCATTAATCAAGGGCCGCCGAGCTGAACGTCAGCTTAATGTGGTTCCCGGCATTAGTGAAACGGGCAATAAATTGTCCGAAATGGAAAATTGTTTTTCAATGGTAATCCAGATTTATGGGAATCCAAAAATTATAAAAGATACTGACAACAAATTAAGTTAACAGTTGGTCGGAGCGCGAAAAAAAACGAGTCGAAGGAAACGAGCGAATAGTCGTAAATCGATAAAGTTAATCAGATTGCAGTTGAATTTACATCGTGATACCCTTAGGATTTATACGATAAATAAATTATTGTGTATCGTGGTGAATATTTGTCAATAAAGATTCCTTTGTTGGGATTTTGCTTTATTGATTATTGAACACGAGGAGTCGGATTGAGAGACTTAGTTCTCGACGAATATTTAATATCACAACAATTTTGTGAGCCCATACGTGATCTGAGTCGTCGGTGAGAAGCATCTAAAGAGCAACCAAAGCTTTGTGAAAACTGTAGTATATTGAGAAAAAGAAATCGAAACTTTTAAAAGTGTTAATATCAGACGTTCTAAATTGGAAAATAAACTAGAACCTTACAATTTACGAAGCAAGCAACGAATAGAGATTACTATGAGCAGCAATAATTCAACTATGTCAACAACTACATCAACAATAGTTTCAACATCAGCAGCGACCGTCAGAGATACAAATGATTATACAAGTTGTCAAAAGTTACCAGTAAACCGGTACGGAGGAGACCCTGTAGAATTTCCTGACTTCATGAGCGAATATTATATGTATGCAACGGCAACAGAGTTCAAAGATCAGACGAATCGGTACGTGAATTTGCTCATTACTTAACAACACTTGCAAATAAAGCGTTTGAAGTCAAACATGAACAACCCGATACTGTAAAACAAATCAGAGAGTTGCTACAAGGCCAATTTCTAATGGGCGTTGAAAAGGAGATCCGAAAAGCTCTATGCTACGTTGATTTCAATAATTTCGATGAATTAGTGAAAAAGCCATTGCGAATCGAAATAAATCTAAGGAGCACCGAATAGATAGCAAAATCTTTCGCAGTGATTTCTGAAAAACGAGACAGATCATTAACGCCAGTGAAAAATGACCAATTTCATAGAACTATCAGTCCATCGCCCAAGTTCAGAAATACATTTGACTTCAATAGAGCAATAGCTAATGTTCAGAGTTAAAACAATGGAAAAATAATTCAATTCGATATCTGTCGAAAGATGGGACATTATGCTGTGCGAGATGTCGTTGAATATTAGAAAACGTAAAACAGTGATTAAATTGTTCCCCGATTGGTATGAACTGGATCCGCCGGTGAAGGACGAGATCGAAGTTTTGATGGTAAAATTTCGATCAAAAAGATGGTTAGATTTTATTTTTATTGATATTTCAGATAAAGACAATGAATTTAAAAAAATGTGTACGTGTGCATCATATGGCATAGTAAAAGATTATAAACTAGAATTGCAACAAGAAATAAAATGGACAATGATTGAGTTAGAATTTAAAAGGAGATATTTAAAAGACGATGAATTTTTAATTGATTGTGGATTCATTCCAGGTGTTAAAAATGAGTTTAAAATGATGATTATAACTAGCGTGTCAGAAGATTTGAAAGACAATGTAAGAAGAATTATAAATGATTTTACAGATGCGTTATTATTAGGTGATGAAGATAAGATTAATGAAGAAGTAGATGTAATTAATAATTCTGGTGAAGATGGGAATAACTTCATAACTCCGGTTATGATTTAAAGGTCAGTTTAGGATTGGGTCTGATCGGCTAATCAAGGTAGTGAGGAACTTCCAATAGGGGTCTAAAGGGAGGAGCACTTGATAAGGTAATTCACGATAAGATGGTTAGTAAAAACTCGCGATCTCTGCGTTGGAAGGTTTTGGAGTGCTGAATCTAAATGGTGCAGCATCTAATCTAAAAGTGCAGCATCTGCTTCTAAATGGGCAAGTCAACATTGAGGGATCTAAATTTTTTTTCTAAATTTTGTTTCTAAATATCTACGCTTATAAAGTCTTTGTATATTTTACTCACATCAAAATTATTTATTAATTTAAACCCAGTAGAAATGAGTAAATATATTTAGTAGTGCACGTCGTCCTTTTGCAAAACAGATTCGAAATCTGCATATATAACATATGGTGGAGTTACAGTTTTGGATCAGTCGGTAATTTTAATGAACTAATTTTCTGGAAAAGCATATAAAGTTGTCTCTAACTGGTTTCTCATACATAATATTTCATGTTTTTCTAATGCACTTTATCTCTAAAATCGTTCAGACATCTATGATACCATAAAAATCGAATTCTTTCTATTTTTTTCTTTTCATATCACAATTAATTAATCTGTTGAGTGATGTTATGCTGGTTTAGTGATAATTTTCTCCTGATAATTTTCCTTCTGTAACTTTGGACCTGTGAATTAGTTGGACCTGTGAAAACAAAGTCGTCGTGTTCAGGTTTTCCGTTTCGTCATAAGTAAATACGTTTATTATAAGTCCTTCGTTGTTTACTTCAAATTTTCTAATACCATTTAATTTTATGAGCATTTCGCTAATGTCATAATTTAAATCCTTTAAATAATGAGTGTAACTACTACATCTATTACCGGTGTCTTTAACAATCCCATCTTTTTTAATTATTGACAACACACTGTAAATAAAACATAGATTATCGGTATTTTTCATATTTATTAAACATTTTTTGTTTGCCAATTGTTTTGGAGTTTTGACGAAGCTTCTATCGCTCAATCTACTTATATTACTTATTTTTGTTACAGTAAAGAGAATTTCTGTTATTCTTCTAATAACCCAACTACTACCTAATTCAGTTATTGAAGATATTTTTTCATTTAACTTTTGTATTCCTTCGTTAAAGAATGATTGGGTAAGTGGTCTTGCACTGTTACTGATGTTATTTAATTTTATCTCTCAGTCTTTCTCGAATTCAATTTCAGTTCCGAATTGAATTTTCACATATCCTAGTTCCTCTATTATTTCTCTTAACTTATTAATTAACTCTACTGGAAAAATAATTTGCTTAATGTTCAAGTCGGTAGTGTCAATACTAAGTATTTACTCATTTATTTTACGGAAACGTAGTGTCAAGTAAAATTTATTTTGTTTGCCAAATATATATTTTCCATTGTCGTCACGATTATTGATTTCTATATTGTTTATATATGGGAATGATACAGGCAAATATATTGGATTTTTCTCAATGATTTGAACAAGATCGTCTTTTTTTATGTTTTTCTATCCAAACACACTTTAGAAGAGGAACACTTAATTCACCCACAAGAACAGGTTCAATAATATTTGTATAAATAATCGTTTGCTTATTTCTTTGGATTATAGTTGATAAACTGAATCCAACAATGACCTTTTCACTAAATCATTCTTCAAAAAGTTCCAAACTAAGAGCCAAAAGTTTACTAAATTTAACACTACTGACATCATCTCCCAAATCAATTTTTACAAGTTTTCCTTGTTTAGTTTCACAAGATTTGAATGGATGGGGATAAAATGGCATTAACTGATCAATAACTTGTGAAAATTCAGTAATGAATAAATTTTCTTTAAATGTATCAGTATACTCGACATCATAATAATAAGTTATGGTTAATCGTATCGTATCAAACTTGTTTTTCTTATTTGGTATACGTATCTGATTCAATTCATCATTAAAATCTATTTTTTTTATTAAATACCAAGCAGTTAGCTTCTTTAATACTGTGAAATGCAACTTTGAATGGAAAATATTTACAATTAATATTTAAAATTTTATTGTCAATATATATCAGATAAAATGTAGAGTTGTGACTAATTGTATAGTTTCCTTCAATATAATAAAAATATTGATAACTAGTATGTAATGTACTTTTATTATATTTAATATGAGAGTTGTTAAAAACAGGAAAATTATTGTACACAAAAGTGAATTCAGTTAAAGCAACTTCCCAATCATCATCCAAGTAAATTTTATTTGGAAATTCAACATTAAACTTTCCAGCTTCATTATTTGGTAATGTAAGTGGATAACTATTACTGGGTAAATTCAAGTAAAAATATTTTTTATTCATTGATTTTTTCTAAAATGTAACGATAAATGTGTTTTGGTATCTTTGCTAAATTTGATTAATTTCCCACTATTATCTAGAATATTAATTTCAATGATGTTTATAGTTGAATACGAAACTGGAAGGTACGTTGGATTTTTCATTTCTAATTGAACAATTTTCCTTGATTATATTTTTAATCCTAATGGATGCTAATAGTAGAACTTTTACATCCCGAAGATTTATTATCTTAATAATATTTGAATAAATGAACATGATGTAATAATTTTAAATTTTAGTGCCTACTATATTTTTATCTGTAAAGTTATATAATTTTAATCCCCAATGATTTAGCTAAATTTGTGTCAAAAATATATTTGAAATGTCATCTTCGAGTGTTATTTTGACCAAGTCATTATTTTGAATTATCAATTCTTTAAAAGGAGATGGATTAAATGCCAACAAATATCCTTGCAATTCAGATAAAGTGTTTATGAATAAATTATCTTCAAAATATTTTTCAAATTTTGATTTTTCTTCATAACTTATAATTATTCCAAACTGTTCCATAACACATTAGTATGTAAATTTTGGTAATTTTATTCAATAATGATCCTGTTCACTAGTGATAAATGTAGATTTTAATCCGAAACTAAATGCATGTTGAATATCGGGGAATGTTACATTAAATGGAACGTGTGGACAGACAATTACCAAATTCTCATATTTTTCAATAAACATGTCAACATCGGGAGTATATTTTAGATTTATTAATTCGTTAGTATGATTTTGATTATTTATTTTTAAATACTTTATTTCAGAATTGTAATGATTATTAATATTAAATCAATTATTAAATAAATTAAAAATTAAATATTAAAAAAATAAGTAGATAATTTAATGTAGTAATAAAATTTTATATATATATATATATATACAGTTATTATATCAATTCAGCCATGTTTCAGAAAATACCAAATTCGTCGAAAATTAAGAAACGTTGTTTAAATAATGAATTGAACGACAAGTTTTTTGAAATAAATATTAATGTCGAATTTGAACTCTTACATGGTGACCATGCCGATTACGAATAATATGGTACCAGCGACCTATGATGGATCTGGGGATTTAGAATTGTTTATCGAAGAAACCAAACTATGTGTGTTATTTTGACCAATTAATTATTTTAAAAGGAGAAGGATTAAATTCCAACAAATTTCCTTGTAATTCAGATAAAGTGTTTATGAATAAATTATGTTCAAAATATTTTTCAAATTTTGATTTCTCTTCATAACTTATAATTATTTTAAACTGTTCCATAACACCATCGTCTGTAAATTTTGGTAATAGGAACTAAAAATAATTTTCGGCAAAACATTTATCCAAGTTTTATTACCTTGATGCACAAAATATTTTTTAAATCTTTCTCCCAAAGTTCGATTAAATCTTTTCACATAACAAGCTTTGAATTGAGAGAATACAGAGTAATGATTGACTTTGATAACTTCTTTTACTTTTCTATTATAAAATTATTTAACTAAATTAAATTTAATTTATTTAAATTAGTTAAATTTCTTACCCAAATCAGTTTGCAAATTACGAGCTTGTCCATCAGTAAACTACTTTTTAATTAAAATAGCCATTTTATTAGCAGATTTAGTTTTGGTTGGAATGTCATGGGCACATCTACTGAAAACATCAATACACGGTGAAATATATTTGTATTCCTTGTTGATTCTTGAATAAGGTATCATTTCCATCAAGTCCATTTGCCACAAATCATTGATTCCCCTTGTTTTATACTGTATGGTTGGGAATCTTTTCATCATTGGTTTTTTTAAACTGTACCCTTATTGATCAGATAACCATTTTGGAGTCTCTTTTAGAATTATATACTCTTGTTAATTTTTCTACACCACAAAATTCGTCTGAATCTTTTGGGTTTGTCCATATTGTTTTGAGTTGATTTTTGGTTAATGGTTCCTTCATTATTACAACAAGACGTTAAAATATTTAAATCGACTATATCAGGTTTAGAGTGATGTAAACCCATTAAGATATTAATAATGAAGTTGCACTAATTGCAAATAAAACTATTGGAATTAATGTACCCAAGTACCCACCCTTTTGTTTATACATTATTCTTTACATTAAATGTCTATTTTTTGTGTTTACTACATGTGTTTATTACATGTCTTTGTAATACCACTCATTTAGCTTTACTAATATTTACATTACCTCGAACTATATTTACAATAACTTCAACCAAATCGTCAATAACAAAAGGAGGGAAAGCTTATAAAATCGACATTCTTTTATTATTTTGAGCTTTTACCAAGGTATTGAAATATGGTAAATTGCGTTCAAGTTTCATGTTTACTATTTTCAATCAATTATTATTGTTTATAATTTTATACACTTCTTTAGATACTTCTTTAGAATATTCTTTACTTTCGGTTTAAGCTTACGAATAACTTTTTTGGTTTCAATTTCGTTTTTGACAATTACTTTTTTAAATGCCATGATTGGAAAAATAGCAATGGAAAAATAGCAAAACAATTATTTTCCGTATCCTTAAGAGAATAATGTTGGGCCAGCACACAAATAGCCTTGAGAATTGTTTAAATGCATCAGTAATACAGCACGAAAACCCAGCACAAAGATAACTTAAAATACAATAGACAACACCAACTAAACACTTTAAAATCTGAGAAAATATAAATAAATATAAAATCAAAAAACATAAAAAGTAAAATAAAATAAATACAAAATGCATCAAGAACCGCACGAAATTTACATAAAAAATAACATAATAACAAGAAAATTCGACCGTAAAATGACCATTTATATAAAATTAAAAATTAATGAATTTAATGAATAAAAATAAAATATTTTTGGATGAATAAATTTAATTAAAAATGTTAAAAATAAATTACCAATTTAAATTAAGAAATAAATAAAAATTTAATGTAGATAACATAAATAATTTCAAAGTCGAATTTTGTATAATCACAGTAAAACTAACACGCAAGGTTAAGGCCAAATTATAGGTATAAATACCGGTGTGTTTTCACAAATTTTCAGTCTTATTTTTCGGAGAAAAAATTTCATTACAGAACTGTATAACTGGTTGTATAACTGGTTGAGAGCCGTGCATTCAGGCAATTAACACGGGTAAGTGTTTTGCCTGAACACGATCACTCTCAACTGGTGCAATATTATTAATTGATTTTTTCGAAGGGAATTGATGGGTAATTTTTCAATTGAAATTATGGATGACTTTTCAGATCGAATTTATGGATGATTTTTGTTTTTCAAATTGAATTTATGGATGATTTTTGTTTTTCCATTTGAATTTATGGATGATTTTTCGAATCGAATTTATGGGTGATTTTTTCAATTGAATTTATGGATGATTTTTCAGATCAAATTTATGGATAATTTTGTTTTTCCAATCGAATTTATATATGATTTATCGAATTAAATTTATGGGATTTTCGAAGTAAATTTTATGGAATGGATACAATGAATTTCAAATGTATGTGGCCGATGTAATATGCTGAATAAATATTTTCTATCTATAGCCTTAGTGCATCGAAACTTTTATTCCGAATGCTATGGTAAAATATTATTTGTTATTCTTTTTCCGGCCCACAGCCAAAGACACATAACAAGTTAATAAAATCATATACAGTATTCAGATTCGTGTAAGTGCGTGGAATACCGCCGATGATCTGTGCCCGTGAAGACCCGGCGTGCGGAACGCAGGGATCGGAACGTCAATATTATCCGTACATAGGGGAAATTGGAGGGTAAATGAGTAGTCCCTTGGCTACTCCTTCACCATCCGTTTCCTGTAAAATTGACATAAATTTTTAACAACAATCGGCTCAAAATATCTAACACCGAGTAGTCCAGTGAGCACTCATTAAATACAATATGAACATACATAGATCTTAAGGATAAAGAGAGGGAAATGGTAGCGGGGAAATATTGCTAAATCGATGCAACAGTTAAAATGAATAGCCATCGGAAAAAGATTAATCCGAACGACCAAAATCATGAAAAATAATGTTTTTAAATAAGAATTAAATAAGTTAATTTGAGTTGAGGCGGAAAATATGGGCGGGACGCTGCTCAAATTTTCCGAATTAATTCAAATACTTAACAAAATAGTAAAGTGAAAATGAAACTGTAAAATAAGGGCGGATCGCTGCTCAAATTTTCGAAGTAATTAAAATACTTATTGAAAATAGTAAAGTAAAAGTGGAACGCGTAAAATAAGGGCGGAACGCTGCTCAAAATTTTCGAATCAACAAAAATACTTTATTGAAAACTGACAAATACAGATGGATTACGGCTAATGTTGTATATCAATAAAAAAAATTTTTCGCTTAGGAATAAGGACGGATCCCTACAAAATCTTAATAATAAAAACGATAATGATAAGGGTAATGGTAATTATAATAATAATAATAATAATAATAATAATAATAATAATAATAATAATAATAATAATAATAATAATAATAATAATAATAATAATAATAATAATAATAATAATAATAATAATAATAATAACAATGATAATGATAATAATAATTATGGTATTTGTAGTAATGATGATAATAATTATGATAATAATAATAGTAGTAAAAATCATAGTTGTAATAACAATAATGGTAGTTATAAAGATAATAATAAAGGTAATAGTACTAACAATTAATAAAGTTAATACAAATAATAGTAACAATGACAATACTAGTATTAATAATAGGGAACATTGTAGTTATAATAGGGATAAGGGTAAGAGATGTACTGTGTTACTTAACATAACCAAGGGTTTACAGGCCATAAAAAATCATCAAAACGGACAACGATAAGAAGGACTAAGCGAATAAACATAACAATGAATGATATGAGAGTATAGGTTAACATTTGACAGAGATAGGAGAATAATGGGACCTAAAAAATCGAAATCGAGCACAGGTCTTCTATCGACAGCTCTTTGAACCCATGGATCGTTCGGTCAATTATAGCATTAGCAATAACGCTCACTTTTTGCGGACGATCTACCCACTCGAACACAGTTCCAACGTTGCTTAGCAACGGGTGCCGAGTGGTAAGCGAAGAATATTTTTATGGGGTTGTCTGGGTAACAACCATATAGTTTCAAAATATCAAAACCCAGAAACCCACCATACAAATTTGGGGGCTCAGCCGGGATCGAAATGATTGTTTTTGCAAAGAACCCAAGGAAATAAAAGCAAATGTTTAATTATTAAATACAAAATGTCGGGACGACATTTTGTCGAACCCCAGAGAGATGAGAACGACATGAAACAAAACCCAGAGAACGATTGATGGAAAACGAACAACCTGACTACAAGATAAGAAGAAATGTCAAGGAAATAAACGACTAGCCCACCATATAAAAGTGGTTTTCTTGGTAAAATCAAACGACACGAAAAATTAACAGGAAGCAAAAGCCAATTGAAAAGAAGAAATAACAAATACTTTGTTGGAACACCCTCTGCCGGGAATAAAAATCATTTCTTAGCTAGACAACCAGAAGAAACCAGAGTAAGAATCTTCTTATTAAACAGAAATGTCGGAAAAACCCAGAAACCCACCAATAATAAAATAATAATAAAATAATAGTTATTATAATATTAAATAATTTAGAGTTTGTAAATTTTTGAAATACGTAATACAATTAATATCTAACAAAACAATTAGTTTTTAATTTTCAATATAAATATTAGATTAAAATAAATATTTTTGTTTTATTCAATAAAACACCAAAAATTCTGATCCGTTTGAAGCCATGAAATAATTTTTAACGAGACACAATTTTATGCTTCCCTTTTTCGTGGAATAATTATTATATATTTCATAACAGATTACAAGAAAAACAGAAAAATTAATCTTTATTGAATTATTTATTTTGATAAAATTATTTTTTGGAATATTATTATTTTTTGTAACAATTTAAATTCATTTTTTTCAATTTCCTTTGATGACAATCGTAAATGTTATATTAAAATTAGTACAAAATTAAAGTATTTTTAATTCAATTTATTATATACAATTTGAAAATCTAATATTTATTGATATTATTTAAACAACTTTTAATGAACTTAGATGTGATCTATGCTGTTTAAATACACGTTAAGATAAAGTGATAATAATGGAAAAATTATAAAACAGTTAAAATATATAGAAAAATAAATAAATATAAATTCATGAAAATCTTATAATGAAAAGGTTGTTTTTATATTTATTTGTTGATTTTTTAATAAAATTAATCTATAAAATATAAAAAATTTAATCACAAATATTATTTCCTATGTCATGCTAATGTATTAATCATTTCGATGCGTTAAACATAAAAATATTATTGGCCATGGGTGACATTAGTCGACTTATGCGTCCAAAAGGCTAAGCACCATTTGCATATGTATTTTTTTAAACTTTCAACTCTATGTTCCAGTAATGTTCAATCGTAACTGAAAAAAACATCATGTTTTCTAAATACAATGTACCAAAGTTGATGGATAAAATAAAATTCTTTAAGTTTTAATATAAAAGAAAGTTATGTAAGTTAAACTAAAAAAACTAAGAAAAAAGTATAAAATGACTACAATTCATCTTAAGCGAAAAGTTTACACGTTTCGGAGAATTGTTTATGTGAAATAGGTGATTCTAGAAAGCATAATAAATATTTATATTTATTAAAATATATTTCTCTCAACAATTCGTATAACGCCACTAAAGGTTGAAAATTCGTTATCAGTTACATCACTTATAATATTGCATTAAAAGTCAAAAACCGAATGTCAATCAGATTTATTATACAATTTGTAATGCTAATTCTACTATTTAAAGAGTTTTATTATTATTTTATTAAATCATTAATTCTTAGGGTATGCTCAAGCGTTTTAACAAGCAACTTCGTCAAAAATGTCCACACAGTGATCAACTAAAAAGATGGGAAGAATCGGCAATGAAATATCAAGAACTCTTGGACATAGACATTAGAGGTGGTATTGCTTAAACAAGTTGCGAATATAGTGAAATATCAAGAAAAAGTCAATTTAATTTTTTTTGCTTTTAAATATATAGGAATTCCATCGAAAATATAAATGTTTAGAAAGAGGACATAATTTTCATGATTAATATTTAATAATCTTTATTTATTTAAAGAAACTCATAGGTATGAGAACAAGATAATTGTAGATTGTGTGCATGATAAAGAAAATGAAAAATATTACCCATTTTCCCTGGAAATAAGACCTTGATCTTTTAATAAATTTTAAAAAAATATTTTTATTGTTTTATATTTTGCTTCACTTCTGTTTCGCTGGCTAGAAATTTTGAAATAGATTTTTCACCGACCTCTCACTAGTTAGATCACTGAAAATTTCAGTATTAACCTTGTTAGATGAGATACTTTTTGTATTTAGAATATCCATAATTGGCGGCATATTTATTAAATCCAAATCAATTTGTTTCTAATATTCAAACAAATTTTATTCAACGTAAAGTAATGAAAATATAACGAATTTACATACCACATTGAATCTACAACATACATTTATTTATTCATTTATATAATTATGATTTATTTAATTAATTAATTTAATTATATTCTCACATGTCCCTCGCTTAAATGACTTTAACCACTCAACGTTTCTTATCAATTTCGATACTATTTAAACACAACATTTTTAAGAGATGTTCTTAACCTATATAATAATGATATTTTCAGAAGGACAGATTTAATTCTTTATACATTCCATTCACATTAACATGATAAATTTATAAAACATTTAACATCATGCATTTAATGTGTTATTTTGAAAATACTATTTTAATAATACTTTACATAATTAATCTTTACAGTTATTATTTAAATTTTAAATATATATTTATACTTACCATTAATTATAGCTAAATAACGGGTCAATAAGAAGTGCGTAGACTATCCAAAGTTTAATAAGATGACAAAAACATATCGTAGCTTATATGGAATATATTTTTTATGTATGTATAGAAAAAATATGAACATAATGAACAAAAACGAGAGGTTTTTATTAAAATACAAAACATATGATTAAGAATAAATATAGAAAAGTTCGAAATTTATAAAACCAAATCAAAATTTCATGGTTATGATTTAAGATTGGTTACAGGAATGTTTGGAAGTGAAACCGCTAAACAACTTCGATCATGTTTTGGTCTGACGAATAACTAATGACGATTTGCAAGGATTATGCTAATATAGCAACATCTCAAGACACAGAAGCTTTGAGTTGTGATAAATCAATCATTTGGTTAGAAAATTGTAAAAGAGAGTTTGATCAACTTTTAAAAGCCTTGCCGAAAACATTTATTCTTGATTTCTCTTGGATGAGTCAAACGTTTATTTTGGAAGCAGCTTTGAGCATTTTGTATTTTGCTTGGAGTATAATTGGTACTCCAACATATGGTTGCCAAGGTTTATTAATATATCTGCTGAGCATAATGATTAATAAAAAAATATTAATGTTAGTAAAAATCGAAATAAAAATATAATGTAAAATATTTATTATATTCATAAATCTGATTATTTAAACAAGTTTTTATTGGAGATTTATTTCCAGCATTTCTAATTATAATTAATTATTAAATTTTAATTCTGTTAATCACTACAAGTCAAATAAAAGAAAATGGTTAAGAATTAGTTGTTACATACAGGTCCAGACACCTGACCGCTTTTGAATATGGATGCTGCGTAACCAAGAAAGAGCTATTGGCGTTAGATAATATGATTTATTTTTTAGGAAGTATTTATATGGAAATGAATTCGTGTCTAGGATAGATCATAAGGTTTTAGTATTTATAAACACAAAAAGAAGCAGTAAGTTCATAACTATGAAATTGCTTTGTCGATTCTTGCACGTTGCTGGACTTGTTTTGAAACTTTTCCTGTTGATTGGACTTATACGATAACTTCATTGACGTTGTTAGACATATAGAAATTTAATTTTTGAATTTAGAAAACGAAAATTAAGATTATATAAAAGATATATTTGATTTTTTTATTTAATTTTTATATAATTCAATTTATATTTAATTTAAATTGAAAATATATGTTTTAATTATATTGATAAGTTTGTAAAATAATGATAAAAGTGTGACCAGCACCTAGATAGTGAAACGATGTGTAACCTGTGGAAAACGGAAAACCGACCGAGAAAAAACAGGGAATGTAAATTCTACGCGATAGTTCTGAGTCTGTCAGAGAGAGAACTCAACCGACCAAAGATATGTTACTGTTATTATTGATAAAATGAAACCTACGTAGAAATATTTAAAACTGACTATTATGATAATTTCTAAAAAAATAGAAAGATACAATTTTACATAATTTATAATTCAAAAATTTAATTTATTTTCGAACATCACAATTAACAAAGGTAAGCAATGAAATCCACTGAAATTGGCAAAGATCTTTATTATTAAAAATAACAAAAAAAATTCTTTTTATAATATTCATTATTAATTTGATGATTTAGAATTATTATTAAAATCTTTTAACTTTTTGATCTGTTTCCAAATAAAATTTCGTTTATTTTTATTACTGTCCGTTTCAAATATCAAATTTTTCTAATCAAAATAGAAAAAAATATTAATGAAATTCAGCACTATTTTTGTAATGTGAAAATTTATAAATAAATAATTAATTATTTTTATATTTCAATAATTTAATAATACTATTTAAAAATAATACTATTTAATACTATTTAAAAATTAAAATGAAAAATCACAAAGGAATAAGTCACTAAATAGAATGAATAAAACTGGTGAAACAGAAAAATGTGAATGCTTGTAATAAAAATTGCACAAATCGTCGCTAAAACAATTTTTAATTTTATAATCTTTGACAAGAAATTGCCATTACGTTTGTAATATTTCTTACAATTTTTTAAGAATTTTATTTCATTTATCTGCCGATTATTTAAAAAGAAGTTAAGATGGAGTCCACTGATAGTGTCGATTTTGGTATAAGATTAATGAATTTATTTGATTTGTCGATATTTTTATTTTATTATTTTCTATACTGTAATGAAATTAATAAATAATTTTATTATAGTAAATAAATAAATTACACAATTTATTGACAGTTTTCAAGCACATCCTTTTCTTTGATATTACTAATGGCAAGTATTGCGTTAAGTTTTGTGTTCATTGATTATTTTGATTGTTTATAAAAAACAATTTGAACATATAAAAAGTGTAAATCTGCTGTATCCATACAATAGAAATATGTTAAACCATATTACGTGGAACAAATCTTCAATAATATAATATTATAGAAACACACAAAGTTACCTGGGCGTTGAGTTTTGTTATTGCATGCAGAATCGTAACTAGATTTTCTAGTGCCCTGTGTAAGATTTCAATTTTTGAGCCCTATCTTAATTTTATTGTTTTTTACCTACAAGTGTAAATTTTCCCCTAGATTCGAATTGTAATTTTTTTATATAAAAATTTTTATTTTCTAATAATTCCTTTTGGTTTACCATTTCACAGCCCCTCAGATTTCTGTGTCTTTCGGGTCCTGTGAGCGGCACCTGAGCACCTGCCTAGTTACGGGGCTGATTATACGCAACGTATTAAAGGTGCTACAATGGATACCATCATCTACAATAGTAGTTGGCGTGTAAACCCACTCACGAATCATCCATTTTGAGAAATGATAATGAAATCAACCATTTTAGAAATTGTTTTCAAGTTAATTTAATGGAAAATTTTAAGTTTTGTATTTTGAATTTACTAAGATATGTTATCATTATTTAGCCTCTAGTTTTGATTTTATATTTTATATTTCTATACTTCATTTATATTTTAATTTCTATTACACATTAATAGAAATATTTTATATTTTTTAAACATTCGTCTGATTTTTCTCATGCTTTCTTATATGTAAAGATTAGAGTTCGAACTGAATTTTTCAGTGTTCCTTAAACTAGAATCAGCGTTTTTCTTTACTTTCACATAATTGTTCCAAAAGAGTTTTATCTTCTGTAGAGTCTTTAATAAATTTTCTACAGTAGTGATTAACCCTAAGAAAGATCTGAATTTTTATTAAACCTCGGTTTTTTAAATACTTTTAATGCTTTGATTTTCTTTTCATCGTTTAACCTTATTTTAATGATAAGGTTCCCGAAACTTTACTTTGTCTTTTCATAATTTACACTTAGATGGGTTGTAATCTTTAACCCAGATTGTTTTAATTTCACTAAGATGCATGCAATATTTTTATGTTTTTTCAATTTATTTTTTGATATTATCTAGATATAACATTGCTGTTTTCCAATTGAGTTTATCTAGAACTGTTTTCATTAGCTTTAAAATGGTTGTTGGAGCTGTAGCTATTCCAAATCGCTTTAAGCTGAAGAAATATTATTTATTTATTTTGAACAATGCAGTATTAAATTTCGATCCTTTACACAGGTCAAGCTGACAGTATGCATTCCCAAAATGAATGGTACTAAAGTATGTAGTTTCGACAGTAGTGACATTTGAGGACTGTGCCCCGTGGATATTTGGTACTAAAGTATGTAGTTTCGACTAACAATTCTATCTAATAATTTGTAGCGCACAAAACCACTACCCCACACCACTTCAAGATCAAGGTTATATTACATTATAGATCAATTCCATATTACGTTATAGGTCAATATCCTATAACATAACCATCATTTGAATTTTTTAATGAATTTACCGCCATTTATAATTTTTATCGAATTTAAATAAAAAAAATTAGATAAAAATTTTGTTAACAATGCCTATTTTTAGATTTAAAAAATAAAAAAAAGCATGATTTTAAGGTACAAATTGTTGAAAAGGGTCATATTCTGTCAGTTTATGAACAAAAAACTTCAATTTTAAGTTAATTTAATAACAAAGTCAATTTTTGTGTCAAAAATATAGGAGAAAAGTATTATTTAAAGATATTTCAGTATAAAGTTTCATTAGGAGGTAAAGAAGTGGTTCAAAAATATGTCTAATGGGTCTGGTCTCAATGGGCATGTTGGATTGCTACAAATTTACTGAGTTAGCTGGGTTAAAAAGACTGGTATTATTTAAGATATGAGTTTAGGACAAGGAGAATCGGTAAAATTTAATTGGATTAAAATTCAAGTTGGCAACAAAGAGCATAATGCACATCAAAATATATTTAAATAGCATGATTAAAATTCAACGGGTCTGGATTCTATGAATTAAGGATGATTAGAAAGACATGGATTAGAAAGTTCATGATGGATTTACCTATTTAATGGGTAAGAACAATAAAATTAATTAAACGGGTCACCAAAATAGTAATAATGATAATAATAATAAACACTAAAACACAGTAACAATAAAAATTCAAGAGATGACTATTATAAAGTGAATGCTTTTAATATTGCCAGGTCCATTGAGCAGTGACCAAATACATGTCCTAATAGACACTCTGATTATTTGTTCACGTTTTAACGGGTCATCTGTGCTTGGTTAAGCGGAGCCAAAATATACCTGGGTATCATAGCACAAACTAAGCTTAACTTGATAAGATGTAGTTAATTACTGGTACATTAAACAACCTTCATACTAAACACACGGTCACAACAAGCATCATCGGCACCATGACCAAATTATTAAGAATTACAGTTATACATTTTCGCAAACTCACTTGCAATTAAATATAAAAGTGATAAAACAGACCCACCCAACTCCATAATGATACTCACAAAATAATTGTCATCATTCATTTTGTCGCCTTTCAGGTTCCAATGTATAGATGTCGCTAAATTACGAAAATTGTACATTAGAAAATTTTATTTACAATTTAAGTTAAATCGATTTAATATACTGTAAAATATTTAATTTATAATTAATTACTTTTAAATTTTCATTAAGGTAAAATGTTTTTCATGTAATCTAATATTTTTAATCAAAACGATGTCGATTAATAACAAAAGATTTCTATTATATAATTACTTTTACAGCATTTACAGTTAAAAATAGAACGTTAATTTAAGGTTAAATAATTAATTTCTAATATAAATTTACAAAATTTAAAGTTAATAATAGAACTTTCATTTAAAAATACTTTTACAAATGAAAATACAACTAAAAATTAATTTGACCATCATTCATTTTAATTTATATTTCCATTACCAAAAATATCTTCACCTTCGCCATAGTTTTCATAATCAAAAATTTGAATCTATTGTGTCATAACTTTCTGTCATTTTGTCATTTATCATCATTTTCTTTTAAATTTATTTATCATTGTAATAATTATCATCTATCTTTTATACATTGTGATCTTTGTCTTATAGCCATTTTCATCTAATAAGCAAAAATAATTTTCATTCAAATAAATGTTTTATTTACAAAATTGTTTTCAATGAAATACAATTATCAAGCATCAAATTATCTTCATTTAAATTTGTAATCAAAATAATTTCATAAGATTAGCTAAAATTTATAAATAGAATCCAAAATTGATATATATTAAACAAAATGTGAATATTTTAAACAATTCGTAATTTATGTTAATTCAATTTTAATTCAATCATTTTAATTTTAAGTTTTGATGTTAATTTAGATTAGTTTAAATTAATTTATATTTTAAATTAAATTTTGACTTACTGTAAATTGGTCAATATGTGTAAATAAATGTGTTGGGTTATTATTATTGAAAGTCGGTTACCTCTGACTCCTCATGTCATTTTCAAATCAAATAAGTAAACCCAACACAGAATACTTTTATTTGACCTTTACCACAGTTACAACTCAATCCAATTTATTTCAATGTTTTGTAATTACAATTGGTGGGTTACAGGGTTTCAAATCTTGCTTATCTTCCTGGCGACCCTATTAACGCCATACAAAATGATACTAACCCACTTGGCACCCGTTGCTAAGCAACGTTGGAAATGTGTTCAAGTGGTGGATTGTCCGCAAAAATTGAATACCATTGGCTAGTACTGTAATTGCTCGGACAAACCTCGGGTTCACGAGCTGTCGATAGAAGACCTATGCTCGCTTTGCTTTGTCCCTCATAAATAATTGTTCATGGTTAGTGCTTAATTCCTGGCGAAAAACTGAGACGTAATAGGGTTACTTATGACCGTATTGGTATGTAATTTCAAAAGAAAACGACTCAACTAAGGCTAACTACTCTATTAAATCAAATCACATGATAAATATCTACGGTTTGGCATTTTGGAGTTGGGTTGCTCGACGTCGGGCACGCTCCTTACGTCCCGGTCGACGATTGTTGGTGGCGGTGGGTTGCTCTGCTGTCTTAACTGCTGGTTGCGGCATTTGAGTTGGGGCGAAGATGAGCGGGTAGGTGACCGCTTCACCTTCTCGGCATACAGCTAGCGCGACTTCTAGCCCCCCGGACCTGCGTTCGCAAACTCCGATTGAGCTGACGTTCTTCGGCCCAGCCTTTTTGAGCTGCAGTAAGTCGTTGGTATAGGACTTTGGTTCGTTTAGGATCTAAGCACGTCGCTTTGATCTGCTGCATCTCACGGGTTAGTTGCAGGACTTGACTAAGTAATTCGGCATTCGCCTGCCTCGCGCGATCTAACTCCGTCTGCAGGATCCGTAGGGAAGCCATTGCTGAAATTAAATGGATTTTTACTCGTCGATTTACTGTCAGCTTAAATATTTTAACTCTTTCAAACAACTCAACATTCATTTTCAGTTAGATAAGAAAGGAAATACACACGGTTCTAATTTTTATTGCTATTTAATCACTATGATGTCTCGTTCGTCAGTTTATTCATCCGGGCAGAATCTTTCTAGGCTTCTTTTGAGAGCCTCTACTGTGTATGGACGCCTAGTGTCCCGAACCGGACGAGGTGGATGGGCGACGGCGATCCGCCCAGCAAGGATGTCATCCAGCACATTTGCAAGGTACATCCTTGCCTTGACTACTTGTAAGTCCACCTGCTCCTGCACCCGCTCCCAATGGGTGAGGAGGTCCTGCGCATTTACAAAGATTTCAGCGGCTGGGTATTCTTGTCTCACTGGTTCGAGAGGGTCGCTACTCGGATCCCGTGCTTTTCGAGGGATAGAATAAGGCCACTGTGACCGGGGTCTTCCTATTGCGTCGGTGGTTCGTAATCTCAATTCCGAGCGTTTCTTCTGAGTAGTAATCTGATTGTTGGACATACTCTGTAACGATTGAAATTTAAATCATGAAAAATGATAGTGTGGGGAATAGGGTCTTTACTATATTAGTTAAAGAGAGTTTAGGTGGGTCAAGATTTGGTGCATTTAGCGACTAACATTGAGGTTTTCCTAGACTCGATTTATCTGCAATGAATAAACCAGCATACAAAGCGTTTTAGTGTAAAGAAGGGTCAACTATTTTGTGAGATTCATAAGATTATCATTTTGGCAATAGGTATTTGGGAGGCATTAGTTTTAAAGCTTGGCACTTGGATGCTAATTTCAATTATAATTTGTTTCTGATTAAAGTTTTTTAAGGAATCTGATGGGTTTATAATTTATGGATTTATTTCGAGTTTAAAAAAAACAAATTGATGACAACGGCTTAAGCTTAAAATTAGATTTCAAAATTGGTCACTTCTATGTTCGAGACCAATACTTTCTTGCTATGTTTATGTTATCGACCAGACGGCGTGCATTAATTAATTCTAGATGTTAATTGAGTCGCCTAATGAATTCCATTGTCTCGAAATTTTTAACTGTCTCTCTCAGAATATTCGGTTACGGACATATTTGCCATTTTGGGGATCCCGAAATTTTTGGAATTTATTAACCTTCTCGGATGGGGGTTTTCTCCGATCTCAAGTAATCGTGATATCATTTTATCCTCCTCGGAATTCAGCATAGAAGAATGGATGGGGGAAAACTATTCGTATTGTTTCAAAACACAATCACTCGGGTCGAGTCTTATCTATTCATTCTCAGACATCCAGTGTTATTACATTCGTCTTGCTACTCAATTCGATCGTATTTTGGTTCAATCCCCATTCTATTCATTCGATTTATGTTAACACTCTCTGTCAAATTCCTCATTTATTAGTCGTTAAAGATTTCAATTAATTTATGATTCTGATTTTTTGGTAAATTTTTAATCTTTGCACAACTACAACACAGCCCTAACTTGTCGAACACTATCCAAATAATGTTCCAATTTTATTGTTAATCCTAAATTTTCGAACTGAATGTTCTTCATTTATTCCACTGTACTATTGGATTTTAATTTATTACGGATCGCAATATTTGCTTACCTCACCGATATGGTCTCGGTTTGTGATTAATCCTATATCCTAGTAGGTACGATTTTTATTTTCCATGATTGTTAATTGTATCAGAGTTAACAAATAAAATTTGACTTTCGTCTCAGTTATCTACTTCACTTACTTTATCAACAAGATTTTATTTTCATTAATCGAAGATTTTATTTAATTTTTTCTTACAAACAAGATTTTATTCCTTATGAAACTTTGCCAATTTTTTGTTACAATTAAGATTTTCTTTTATATCATATTAAATCGCTTTACCGTTGAGATTCTATTTCATATTAACCATAATTTTATTAAATTCCTTTTATTTCTTATTAATCATAATTTCATTAAATTCATTTTCCATAATTTCATTTTATTCTGTACTAATCATAACTTTATTTGATTTCTTTCATTTCCTATTGATCAGAACTCTATTGAATTCGTTTTATATCTTTATGAAATTTCTTTCATTTCCTTTCAATCATAACCTTATTCGTTTTATTTCATATGAATCATAACTTTATTGAATTCATTTTATCAATCATGACTTCATTAAATTCATTTTACTTCATCTTAATCATAACTTTATTCGTTTTATTTCATCCTAACTTTGTTAAATTTACTTTACTTCTATTAACCATATCTTTATAAAACTCATTTTATGGCATTGACACGGAAGTGGTTATATCAGCAATTTCAATCTACGTTACCCCCGTACCCTTTTCCTTTAATTGATCTTAAGGCATAGTATGTTTATATTATAGTTATTGAGTGCCCACTGGACTACTCGGTGTGGTGATTTTAAGCCGTTTGTATGATAATTTTTGGTCGATTTTACAGAATTGAGAAACGAGGAAGGAGCCAGAGACTTCTTCCTTATTTCTCGCTTCAGCTATAGGGATAAATATTTACGATCCGACCGCTGCGTTGCGCACGCTGAGTCTTCACGGGTGCATATCATTGGCGATCTTCCACGCACTTACATGCATCTGCACTATGTTGATTTTACTAACTTGCGTGATGTGTCGGCTGTGGGCCGGAAAAATTTCGACAGTTAAGATGTTAATTTTATAAATTTATGAAAACATATAAATACATATTAATGAAATTTATTAATCATGAAACAAATAAAGTTACCCATTAACCATTCCAAAATCAAACATGAAATAAGGCATAAAATAGCATAACAGCATAAATACCTCTCCTCCCACATCAACGCCGAGCAGAGCTCCATTGAGATGCAAGGTCGTGATGTGGAAAGAGGGTTCCAATATAAATGATTCTCACCTAAAAATTTAAAATAGATTCGAAGTATTTGAGTTTCCAAAAATGGTCTAACAATTTAACAGAAATTGGTTAGTTTTCAAAAATGGTCTTTAAGAAAAATTTCACAATTTTCGAAACAATGGTTGCTAAATGTGAAAATGGATCAGTATTTATACCTAATTGTGTGACGTGTAAAATTTGATGCAGTAAAACAAAATTCGACCTTGTTCTTTTCTAGCAAATTCTATTTTTTAATTTTTATATTTCTTGATTTATTTTTATAATTTTTTATTTAAAGTTTTTTATTGAATTATTGCTAATTCAATTTTTCAATTTAAATTCCACTTTAATGAACTTTAATTGATTTTCCTAATTTCGTCGAATTTGTCGTGTTTTCTTGTTGTATTTGTGTAGGTATCGTGCAGATCTTGGTGCATTTTGTTATTATTTTATTTTATTTTTAGGTTTATTATTTTATATTTAATTCTTTTATTTCCTAGATTTTATAGGGTTTATTTGGTGTTTTTCAGGTTTATTTTAAATTGCGTGTTGTATCTGCGTGTGTGTTTCTGATCCATTTAAACATTTATCAAGGCCGTTTACGTTCTGGCCCAACATAAACACTCGGGGGTCCGTAAAATTGCGACCGCAATTTCAATTGATAATACATACAATTTCGTTTTCAATATTCACATTCATAAAAATGTCTACTGTAAGGTTAATTATCAAGAGAAAGATGGACTTAAGGTCCGGCTACAGTACATAATCAAAAAAATTGGATAGTTCAATATCAATGTAGATCAATATTAGTTCGAATCACTGTAGATCAGTATGAGTTAGTAAATTCAGTTCAAATCAATGTAAATTAGTTCGAGTTAGAAGAATCAGTTCAAATCAATATCAGTTACTGTAACTCAGTTGTACTTGTTTTCGAATGAATCGCTGACGGCTTGGGTTTCACTTTCGAGCTGGGTTGATCTTGAAGGGTGATTGATGGAAATCTGCGAGAGTCTTGTCATTTCGTTGGGTTTGGTAGTTTTTCGAATTTGGGTGAACATTCTTCTGACCTTTTGGATTTGGGGATTCTGCCTTTGCTTGTTGTTTGTTAGGCCGAGGATAAGACAACATATTAGGAGTATTATGTTGGATGTTACACTAATCGGTAGTATAAGTTCGATTGATAGACTTGTCATTGCATGGGGTTCACTTTTCTGTTTGATTTGTTTTCCTTGTTGCTTTTTGATTGATAGGACGATCTTTTGAATTTCTTGAATTATTTTATTATTGGGATTTGCTTTGGCTTTTCTTTGAATTTGTTTGATGATATTCTCTAGGGTTTTCTTTATCTCTCGGTTCTCATTTTTTATATTGGCTATCTCTTCATTATTTTTCAATAGGGTTTGTACCCTTATTTGGGTTTTCTCGATATTCAGTTTTAACTCGTCCTTGTTTTCTTTTGTGGGGCATTGCATACATTGGAGGTTTATTTGTTGACATTCCTCATTATTGGGGTTACTACAAATTTCTTTAAAATCGGCACAGGTGCTGTCCTCTCTTCTGAAGGGTTGGGATTTCTCGCATTTTTCTAACGGGTTCTCAGTATTGCATTTTCTCATTATTATCATCATTATTATCCACAGGTTTGGGTTCATAACTTCTATTTTCGAATACATACTCAATTTTATATTTATTTACAAGATTATTTTATTTATTTACAGTGGAGTTTAGCCCTTTTCTACTCTTTCTCTTTTTCTGGAGTTGAGTGTATCGCGCACTCCTCTTTAGTTTTATTTTCTGAGAATCTCATTATCAGGACTTGGGCTTTTATCAATCGCTCGGTTAGTTTTGGGAGTTCTTTTATTCGCTCTTGGTTTTCTTTGATTAGTCTTTGTTGCTTTTTTATTTTTATCTGAAGATTTATTTCTTTCGCTTGCTTTCTTTTAAGTTGACGTTTACTATTTATTCGTTTAGCTGTTTGCTTTTCCAGCTTTCGTCTCGCTTCCTGGAGCTGTTCTGTTAGCGTTTTAATCTCATCTTGAGCTTGTTGATGGCTCTCTTTTATCTCTCTGGCTTCTTTACAACTGTCTTCTAGTTGTATTACATATCTCTGTTCGCTCTTTCTACTATCTCTCATTCGTTCCGCTTCGGTTTTCCAATAATCTTCCAGGATTACGCGAGTCTTTATTTCGGCCAATTCTCGCCTCAATCGTTCATTTTCTCTCTTTTGATTTCTGTTCTCTCCCATGCTGGATGTTAGTTTTCGTTTTATCATATTGGTTAGTTGTTTAGATTGTATTAACTGATGATTTATCCGGGCGATTTCTGAATCTTGTTCCTCCACTAATTCTTGCCATTCTTTTCTTTCGGCTCTCCATCTTTTACTGTAATATCTCAGTGGGTCTTGCTCGATTGGTTCTACTAATTGAACTGGGCTTGGTACATATTCTCCGTCTTCTAGATTCATTCGGATTTCTACTTCGTTCAAATTCATGCTAAATATACATCGATTACAATTTTTTGTTTTTTGTCATTTTTATTATTTTTCTTTATTTTTTATTATTTTACACTTTTTACAATTTTTCTCTTTTAGATTTACACTATCGTTTCGTCCGTCTCCCCGAATCCTTCATCGGGTTCGGCGGGTACTTGGTTTATAATTTCAGTTGGGTATAACGGCATAAGCAGGATTGGTGGTCGGCTCCGCAAGGTATTTATTTCTGCACGTAAAGCGTTTGATATTTGTATCTCTTCGTCTAAGAGATAGGCAAGATATTCCGTATTTTCTGTTAACTCTTCTACTTGTATTTCTAATCGATGCGTGTTTTCCAACGCTTTTAACTTTCCGATCTCTGTCCTCAAGTTCTGTTCATTTTCCTCATATCCTTGCTTTATCGTTTTGATCTCTGCTTCAACTTGTTCTTTCAGCTGCTCGTTGACTTCATGTTGATGTCTCAACTGAATTTCTTTGAACACTGCAATTCCTCGGTGTCCATTCACCTCCTGCTGGAGTTCTGTTATCCTTTCGTTTAATTGTTGGATTTGTCGTCTTTCATCGGTTTGTTCGTGTAGGGTTTCCGTTATCTTTTGATTTAGCTGATCAATCCATTTTCTGAGGTCCTTGTCAGTTTTCCTGAGCCTTCTTATTGTATTTTGTCTGGCTCGTTCATGGTATTCCATTGTTTGGATTTCCTCGTTCAGTTCCTCAATTGTTTCTTTCTGCACTTCGACTTGTTCCCATAGCTCCCAATCTTCCATATTCAATATCTTTTTGGGTAACAGCCTTATCTCTTTCTTGGCTTCTTGGTACTGGTTCTTCCATCTTCTTGCTTCTAGTTTAATCCAACTTTCTTTCTTTTCCGTTTTTATTTGTTGTATTCCGTCTTTTTTCTTTACCATGACCACTGGGAATTGCCATGGCGAGCAACTTGGTTCGATTACTCCTGCGTCTAACATCTTTTGCACTTCTTTTTCTGCTTCTGATTTTTGAGCTTCTGCCAATCGATATGGCCGTAGTGTTATTGGGGTATCATCTGTTAGTGGTATTGTATGTTGCGTTACGTCGCTTGTACCTAGATCTAAGTCAGATGCTGCAAATATATCCTTAAATTCCGTTAGCAGTTTTTGTAGTTGCTCTTTCTCGTTTTCGTTTAGTAGCTGACTGTCGATTGTCCATAATTCTTCCTCAGTTCCTTCGGTTTTTGTTGTTGGAAGTTCAATGTCCATCATCGGTGTTAATTTTCCCAATCGCTCGTTTTCGTAAATGACTTTGTCTTCCTCGTCAAAATTTGTAATGTTGATCGGAATTTCACTGTTATCGTTTACATACACTATTTCTCTGGCTAATGGCAGTTCCTTCTTTTTCTCGAATTTGTGATTAGGTTCGAAAATCATTTCACCTCTAGTTTCCTCGTTTACTTTTACGTAACAGATCATTTGTGTGCGTCCTGGCACTACGATTTTCTCTGAGCATCTCACTTCTGATTCAACGTACATATTCGTCCGGTTTTATCTCTCAGCTCCATTGATCCTAGATCTATTATTATCTCTTTTAGTAATTCTGGCATGAGATCAGTTCCAATTATACAATCTGCGCTCAGTTTCCTGATAACTGCTAAATACGTATTGATCTTTACGTTTTTATATTCTATTATCGAC
The DNA here is from genome assembly GCA_022537955.1 of Schmidtea mediterranea. Taxonomy (NCBI): domain Eukaryota; kingdom Metazoa; phylum Platyhelminthes; order Tricladida; family Dugesiidae; genus Schmidtea; species Schmidtea mediterranea. The sequence goes on along the minus strand of CM039679.1, from coordinate 311,379,207 downwards.
CAGATTTTTCCGATGACTGCTACCGATTCTTTGCTGCAAGTTATTACATCCATGTTGGCTTCTTCTATACATGGCCACAATCTTCCTGGTATTTTATCCATTTTTATCGCTGAGATGTTTGCTCCCGTATCAATCATTGCTTTTATTTCTACCCCATTTATTTCTATTGGTACCGTTAATGTTGGTCCAGCTAATGTTTGTAACATGGCTATAGTTCGAGTTTCTGGGTCCTGATCTACACTTCTTGACCTTTGGCTAGTTCTTGGCACTAAGTCTGCCCAATTTGGTTCGTATGGTACTGGATAAATATTTCGTAATGTTGTTGATCTTGGTATTGGTACGTGTCTTTCTACTGGCATGTTTCTCTCTACCGATGATGTTGCTTTCTTTAAACATTCATATACTGGTGGTGGATGATTATAATGTCCACTATGTCTTATCTTTCGATTTTCCCATCGTTTGAGTTGTTCTTGAGTTAGCATCTGTGTTCCTCCTTGGTTTTTCGTCGTTGTCGCTGTTACTATCATCTCTGAAATTTATCCATCGTTTCCAATTACTCGTTTTTTGTCGCTTCATTCTGGTTTTCTCGGCTTCTAGTCTCATTATTGCTTTAAATTTTCGTCCGACTTCTTCATCGGTACCATTCATTTTCGTTAGAATTCCTACTAGTCTTTTTATCTTGTGAATATCTTTTGAGTGTCCATGTAATACCATTGTCTTTGCTAAAAACGGCAAAAATCCAATTGCCATTTTCCAGTTAATTTTCCTCTCTCTTTTATAAATATCGAAACATGCTAACATTTGTGTTATGATTACTCTTACGATTTGAATGATAAGTATTATTCCCAAAATTCCTGCCATCATCTGTCCGAAGATTAAGAATCTTCCCCACATGGCTTTCATCATATTTGCTGTAGCGTGTTGAAAATGATCCGGCGATAGTAACAATTCGTAGTTGGGTTTCTCTCCATAGTTGTTACCTCCCGTTATAGTTACAATGTTGGATAATATTGCTTGCCTTTGTGCTGGAAATAATAGATGTTCTCTGGCTCGTTCCAGATCTTTCGTTTGGTATATTCCACTCTGTGATATATCGACTGGTTTGAATTCTGCTTCGCTGGCCAATTCGGTTAATCCAAATATTTTTGGTGGTGCTACAATTACTCGGGTTGGGGAACTGTAACCAACTTCCATCTCTTATTTCAAATAATGGTCCATATACATTACTGCAACTGAACATGTTGGGTACGAATTTTTCTGGATTTATCATCCTTGTTACTGGTTGAGCGAATCTGATTTTTCCTTTATGCATTATCTCTAATTCGTTTATGCATTTATCTCTCGGGATTGTTGAATTCTCTGGTAGTTTCGCAATTGTCTTTTCGCATTTATACGTATACATAACTTCTCCAACGATTCTTCCAAAATATCCCTCTTGGAGTGGTAATAATGGAATTGCATTATCCCGGATTTGTGATTGCCATTGCCAATTTTGTTTTTAATATTTCTCTGTTCAAGATACAGTCATTTTTAACTAAATCGTAGTATATTTTCTCTGTTGATGCCAATCCTTTGTGATATAGGAAATCCATCTTGTTATTTATATAGAGATATAGTTTTACATCCTTGGGGTCTATTTGCGCTTTTGCATTTGGTATTGCCGTTCGCGATAAAAATATTCCTTTATAATTGGTACTGGCTACCATTTCGTCACATTTGCTCACCATTCGTCCTTTTATAAATCTCATTCCGATTGTAGTATCTGTTGATATTACTACCGTTGGTGTGACCTCTGATCCGATAGTTGTGGTTATTGTTGGTTTTCCGATTCTTCCGGTTCTCCGTATTTCATCTAATGCGCTCCTTTGCGTGTTAGTTTCGGTTTCTCTGTGCACTTGTCCTTGCACTTCATCAAATATTGCGCTTTTCAATAAGGTAAGTCTACAAGTTCTGGTATCGGCGTGATATACGATCGTTGACATTCCCGTATTGCATGATCTATCTGTTGCTAGACATTGAGGGTACTTTTTCATTGCTTGCGTATCTGGATCGAAATATCCTTGGTATTTCTCCAACTTTACTTGATAACTTTCAATCACTACTACTCCTTTGACTAATTGATTCAATAGGGTGTACTCTCCTCCTTGGCATGTTCCGTCTCCAGCCGTTATTCTTCCCGCAGCGTACACTCGGGTAGTTTTTATCTTTCCTTCCTCAGCTGCTACATTTACTCTTCCAGCTATTGAGATACGTCCTGTCGTAAATCCTTCTTCACATTCGCTCCTCGTTACTGAAACCACTGTTGTTTCTGTTCCTGCTTCTATAATTGTTGAGTGTGAGTGATGTCCGCAATGAAATGCTACAATTTTCCGCGTTACTGAACATTCCTTTATTTCCGTTTTGATGAAATCTACTTCTTGATATACATTATACGATACTGCTGTAGCTGTTGTCTGTAATTTACCGGGGTTTGCAGCTTTGCACTCTTCCGTTTCTTTTAGTGAATATTTATCACCAATCTTTATGTTGTCACAGTCGTATACTACAAATGGTTCTACCCCTTTCACGCACATCATCCATATGAGTATTGTAGTGATTATCGTATTCATCCCTTTTCTAGCTGTTTTTGGATCGCTTGCATTAATGGTCGTCTCGAATTCCGTTAATAACTCTTTTAACTTTGCTTGCATTATCTCGGTTTGATCATCTTTGCTTACCAACTTTATAAAGGCTTGCCATCCACCTTGAGTCAGGATGAATGGTTCAATTACTTTCCTGATAATGTCTGTTATTGCGAATTCATATCCGTTTGGATTGTATTTTGGAGTTCGCTTTCTGTATATCACTATCGTATTGTACATCAGGTAGGCCATTCCTACCAAATATCTATTTGGATCGTCTGATCGTTTTGTTAAATGATTTATTATCAACAGTAATTCCTCGGGGATCTTTGGTTGTGGTTCGTACCTTGTTGTCCATAATTTTATTTATTATTGGCTTTATTGCTGTCCAAAGCTGTTTTGCTTCTGTTCCGATATTATTGAGTTTCAAATTTCTCTTTATTTCTGGATTTGCTAATCCCAGCATATCAGTTATCAATCTGTTGATCCATTTTGCTCCTTGTTCTTGACCTTTTAGTTTTCCTTGTAACTGTTTCGTTACTTGACTAAGTTTGTTCAATTTCGTTGTCAATTGATCCATCTGCATCTGTTCTTTAGTTTTTCTTTCTGGCTTATCAATTTTTGGTCGTCCTCTGGGTTTCTTTTCCATTATCGTGCCGGTTTCTTTTCGTTTGGGTTGTTCGTCTGTTGTTTCTTTGGATGTTGTAGCTCCTCGTTCATTTATCCAGTTATCCCATTCATCTCCTGTCGAGCTTCGGCGTCTTCTCTCTTTCTTTTTATTTTCCTCTTCGGTATCTGGCTCTATAATTTCGACTGGCTGTCTTTGACCACATACTAGCTCGTCTGGTTCATCTGTTATCGGATCGTTTTCATCTTCTGTCATGAACAAATCTCTTGATTCCGGTATTCTCCGGGTTGTTTCCTCGTCCACAAATATCATTTAGATCATTTAATATCTCTTCATCTCCTGTTGTGATGACGATTACTTCATCTGCTGCAGGTGGAACTTCTGGTGTGTTTAGACTCTCTTGTCGTCCTATTGGCGTTTTCGTTCTGATTTCTCTTTTATTGAGTTCTCTACCCGCGATCTTTGCTACTGTTAATACATTTATTGCTCCCAATTGCATTTGCGTAACTCCGATTTCAAGATCGTCATCTAATGATCGTCCTTGGTATTGTAAATGAAATGGCGGTTCATATGGTATTCTCTTTTTCACTTCACTCACCTTAGCTGTGATATAAAATTCTCTTTCGATTGGTTCGAAATCCGGCGTCATAATTTTTAAACTATACTTCTCTATCGTTGCGGCTGCCCATTCGGTATGTTTCCATTTTCGGATAATTTCTCGGAATTGTTCTGGGTACCACGCATACATTCTCCTATACTCCTCTATTTCCTTTACTATATTTCGCAGATTCTCCACTCTGCTACAAGAATCGATTATCCATTTGGCTAAATCTGTTACCGTTCGTCTTTGGTTCTTTGCTCCTGTTCTTAATATCGCTGCTAATTCTCTACATTTTTGCGTTTCCGTTAATCTCGTTAGTCCTTCCTCCACAGGGTCGTCTATATCTGTGGGCAAGTATTTGGTTCCTGGTATTCGTTTCTCGAGTACACTGATTCGCGGTCTCGCTTGTTCTTGTTGCATTCGTAATTTCATTTCTCGTTCTGTTTCTACTTCGATCGTAATGTATATCGTGTCGTCTTTTACGAATTGAGGTGTTACGTATTTTTCAATAGAAATTGTGGTACTCCTCCCGCAACATTTTCAGTGGATTTTGGCTTTTGACTTATCATAGATCTTGGGTCCACTCCCAGTTTTTCGCTGTGTCGCTCTTCCCATTTTCCGGGTTTAGCGATTGAAATCGTGACTTTTCGATTAAATGGCCACTCTAACTTGTCGTCATATCTGCCTCTTGCTAATAGAAAATACACTGATAGATATTTCCCTTTTCCTACCCCATCTTCGTTTGGGTACACTCTCACTTTCATCCGGTATCCTCCGATTTCTGTATAGAATTGATGACTTGTGATACCGATGATTTTCTCTTCTTCAGCCGATTTTACTTTTTCAGCCCATCCACCTATTTTCCATGTGTATGGGGCTAGTCGAGCTCTATCGTTTATTTCCTCGTCTTCTTCTGGTTGCCATTCCATTTCGTTTAGCATTTCCTCTGGTAAATTTTCATATGGTTCATCTTCATATAACTCTAAGGTTATTTCGTTAGCTGCATCTTCTGGCGCTTCTCCTGGTATATATTTTCTCCATTTTGGTTCAGTTTTCTCCATTTTCCATTTCCACTCTTTCGTCTGTTCATCATACACCTTTTTCCGTGGTGTTGATCGGCATCGCGACTCATCTATAGGTTGTAATTTTGTACTCAACTTCGCATCTTGTCTCCATAACTGGTAGATGGTTAGTATTTGGTCCATCTTTCTTTTCATTTCCTCCTGAAATTCTTGGATCTGTTGTTCCCTTTTTGTTGTATTTTTTCTCTCTGGTTCATCCATGGCTATGATATTAATGGTTTGTCCGTCTTCCCATATACCTAATTCGTATATCGGGGTTCGCTCTCGCGGACTTATTTGCCGTTTGTGGTACATTATTGCTACGTCTTCTACCATGCCGTCATCACTATTTTCGATTATTGGTTGGATAATTTCTCGATTTATCCGTCGGTATAATTCGTGCATTTGACAATCGGGATCTACCAATATTTCCTTTATTTCATCATTTGGTAGCTTTATTCTTATCTTTATTGGTTCATCTCCTCTCATATCTCTTTGGTGCTCTCCATATTTGGCTATCAACTCATCTGTTCTTTCATTATCGAATCTCATAATATCTGTATCTCGTACAGCTTCTACAAATATTTTCATTGAAATTGGTCTGGTTAACGATAATCGGTTAATATATTTTCTAGCCTGGTCTATTGCTTGTTCTGTCATTTTTATCTGGTTCTGCCTCATTATCTTTTGTCTCTCTTTTTCTAATCCAGGTTTTATTTCTTTGTTGTATAATATTTGAATTTTTTGCCATATTTCTGCTGTCGTTTCTTCGCTTTCATTTTTATTTAACGTTACCACATTTATTCCTTTTGGCCATATTAGCGCATCCGCTAGGTGTATATCTCGCTTTATTTTCCTTCCTTGGTAATATAAAGGTTTATTTTTATAACTGGGTCCCAGCTTTTTCACTACCCAATCATACAACTCGTTTGTGCTTTCGCCTCTTGTTGCTATTATCTGTCTCGGTATCTCTGGAAAATCAATAATTACCTGATATTCTTCTCTATCATATTCTTTCAAATTCTCTTGGTACTTTCTTATCATATCTTTCCATGATGCCGTGAATGTACTGTTATCCCGTTGATGTCCTTTCGCAATTAATTTCATTATTCTGCTGTATGCGGTTGTATCTCTGAGGTTTAAGAACATTTGGTTTCGATCTACTTCTTCTACGATCTCATTGATTTCTTTTAATATCTCGGTTTCATCTTCTCTTGGCACGTTCGTTTCCATTTCCTCTAATTCGGATTTTGATTCATCTTTATATGGTTTATTTTCCTCGCATGACTGAAATATTTCTCCACCCAGACTGCTTATTTCACTTTCATCTTCATCCGTTTGATCGTCTGGTATTCGTCTCAACATGTTAATATGTGGTTGTTCCTCCTTTTTCATTATCTTTGTTGGCCCTTTTATTTGGAACCATATCTCTTTTATTTTATTCTCGATTTGAGCTTTACTCCACGTGGGCTTTTCTTTTCTGATTCTTGTTTCTATTTTTTGTAGCAGTATCCTCTGGATTCGATTTTTTGTTATTATTGGTTCTAATATCTTTTCTTTTCCTTGTGACGTTGATGCTTCCTGCTCATCTCTTTGTAGTTCTAATTTTTGCTCCTCCATTTCTTGAGATAGCACTTTCTTTGTCATCACTTCTATTTTTTGATCTAGTGCTTGCTCTTGTTCTACATGTTTCAACGCTCCATCTATTTTTAATATTAGTGCCTTCTTTCTTAGTTCCGCTTTCTCTTGTTTCAGGATTGCTTCTTTTTCTTTTAACTGATCCTCCTCTTGTTCTAAAGCTTCCTCTTGCTTTATTTTCTCGAGTGTACTCTCTATTGTTTGTGTCATAATTTCGTTTTCGAGTTCGTCTATCTCGTACATTAGTGTTCCCTCGTTTTGATCTTCCGTTATCATCATCTCTGCTCGATTACTCTCTTGAGTTTCTGGTTCGTCTGATTTCTCAGTTGTCATTTCTTTCAGTTGTCGACGTCTCTGTTTTTCCTCTTCTGTAAATTCTTTGATGGCCTCTATTTTCTCCATCGTATTTAATTCAACTGTTTTCTCGTTATCAGTTATCATATTTCCTCCCCCTTCGTTCTCAACACACTGCTCCGCAGTGTGAATTTCATCTGGAATTTCCATTCTCATCATATTAATTCTTTTCGGGGTTTGCTTTCGATTTTCCCATCTTTGCTGGATTTCCTGAGCTTCCTCTGTTTGTAGTCTTTGCCATTCAGCTTGTTGTTGCTCTTGATATTCTCTAGTTCTCAGCTCTTGAATCTCCTCATTGCTTCTCATTACATTGATTCGTTGTTGTTGTATATTGGTGGGCATCTGTTGCATCATCTCTTTTAATTCCATGGGCATTCGTTGTAATGTTTCTCGTAACATGTCTATCTCTTGCATCACGTTAATCTGTGGATTTCCATAGAGTTGTTTAATCTTGACTGGTTTGGTTCTCTTCTTATGCTACATTGCCTTGCGAAATGTCCTTGTTGTCCACAATTGTAACATGCTTTGTTACTAGGTTGTCTACATATTTTCTCAGTATGCCCTCGTCTACCACATTTTTGACAAGTGTAATTTCGGAAACAATTTTCTGATCGATGTCCTATTCTTTGACATATGGAGCATTTTTCATTTGTATTTGGATTGTTCCTGAAATTATTATTATAACTTACTTGATTATTACCTCTATCCTCCGGATTTCTCGTTGTTGGTGGCTTGAACATCTGTTGTGCTCTTGGAATGAATTGATTCATAGCTGGATTGGTATTGTTGTTTTGGTTGTTGGCATTGACTGTTGATGTTGTTGGTTCTGTGGCCAAGACTGCCACTTGATATCCCAGTCCTAGATGGGCTTCACATCTATTTGCGATTGCTACTGCTTTATCTAACGTTTCTGGTGCCAAACATCCAAGGTTGGCTCGTATGTCTTCTCTTTTTATTCCTCTTATGAAGACATCTACCATTTTATCTTCGGGCAAATCTGTTTCTCCGAAGGCTTCTTTACATAATTTCTTTAATTCGCATGCGTACACTGCATTTGATTCATCTCGTCTTTGTTTTCGATGTAGGAAGTCCAATATCTTCCTATTCCCTTTTTCTCTATCCCGAATATCTTTATTAAGAACTCTTTAATTTCTGTCCATGTTGTCAATTTTGTTACATCTCTTGCTTCTTCTACAAATACATCTTGTGCGCTCCCTTTCAGATACAAGGGTAGTCGCTCTTTTACTTTTTGATCTGTCCAGTGACAGATATTTTTATACACTTCAAATTCCTTTATAAATGTATCCAATTTGTTGAGACTACCGTCAAACGGTTCTCCTCTAAACTTTTCTCTGAATTCTCCTGTCATCACATTATTGTTATTCATCATTGTATTTGCATCTGGAATTGAAGTCATGTTGGAATTTGTGGAATTTGCCATGTTTGAGTTAATGTTTGAGTTTTTTAATCTCTCTTCCTCGTTTTCTGCTTCTATTATTGGCAACCGGTTTTCTATATCGTTTATTTCGTTTTCTTCGCTACTGTTGAATTCAACGTCGGTTAATCACTATCTGTGCCGGTTCCTGTCGCTGCTGTAATTGATACTCCGGTTTGGCACTTCTACCGTTGCGAACTTTTTTTCTTTCTTCCGCTTTTAATAAACTTTTTTCTCTATTCTCTTGGCTTTTGCTTCTCGTGTGGTTGCTGATGCTATCAATGTTTACGGTTATTCGTCTGCTTGACTGGTTTCTCTTTCTCTTGCTTTGGTTGCTTTGAAACTTCTGGTTGCTTTTCTGCTTAAACTACTCTGACGTTTATTCCCAATTCTTTTCTGCTCGTTTATTCAAATTCCTTTGTTATCACTTTGCTTTGTCGTTTGTTCTGAAATATTTTCTCCTTTGCTTTGCTTTGTACTTGACTTGGATTGCTTTACTTGACTGTCGATTCCTAAAAATAAATAACACTCCAATATTCTATACTCTATACTAATTTCTCCTCCGTTTACTATACTATATATGTTATCATCCCCTGTTCGCATTTATCGTGGTGGTCTTCTTTATCTGACTCACCCCCCCTCATTTTAAGTCCATTTTTAATTATCTATACCTCGTAATAATTATCTATTAATCTCGTATCAATTATCTATATAGTCTTATCAGTTATCTATATAGTCGTATCAATTATCTATATCATAATATCAATAATCATCATACTCATACTTTCGTTCATTCCATTAATTGTTTTTCCTATGTCTCCCAAAAAATTCATTTACTTAATCCTCAATCGCTGGCGCTCTATGCCCTCTATGATTTCCGTCGGCTCGTCGGCCTTCGGCTTTAACTCTTTTACTGGTCATCAGTGACCTTAATATCTATTCATAATCATATTTCATCTTTACTCATATCATATCTTATCTGGTACTCTATGGCCTCCAGTATCTGATCATAATCATCCAGCCCTCTATTGCCTCAAGTATCTGATTATGATCATCCAGCCCTTTATTGCCTCAAGTATCTGATTATAATCATCCGGCCCTCTATTGCCTCAAGTATCTGATCATGATCATCCGGCCCTCTATTGCCTCAAGTATCTGATTATAATCATCCGGCCCTCTATTATCTCTTATTATTTCATCGGACTTGAGCTCAACAGTGACTTTTGGGTATGTTTGAGGCCTCACACTGACTCTCAAGCCATGGCGTCTTTTGGCCGCGCATTCTTCCGGTTACGCTTTACTCACCGCCATTCGGATATTTGGTACTCGGTGTGGGATCCGGGTTATTGTACCAAACTCCTCGCTGGGCAATAAAAAAAACATTCCCTCGGTACTCGGTGTGGGATCCGGGTTGTGTACCTCGAAGAATATAAAAGTATGGAAATGCCTAGACGTTCACTCAAGTTCCAAAAGCGGTTTACTTGATTTCCCGAATAGTGAAAAGAAAAGGAAGTGCTCAAAAGTGGGAGCGGGAAATAAACTATCAAATCTCTGCCCGCTCCATCCATCAGATTTCTCGGCTCGATTCGAGCGCTCTCATCTGGCTTTAGTAGGACATTTTGAGTATGAACCATTTACCGGTTAGTTCACATCTCACCTACCGTTTGGCCCCGATACTCGGTGTGGGATCCGGGTTGTTGTATCGAGTGCCTCCCAGCGAAAAAAGAATCGTCCGATACTCGGTGTGTGATCCGGGTTTTTGTATCGAACGGCCAGCGTCATCAGTCCCTTGGCTGATAACAACCTGAGCACGACAGTCCGTAGCTGTCCTCTGGTGCCTCACCACCAGCTAGGGAAAAAGAAGTCATCTCTAGGTACCTTTACTCTAAACTATTAATTCTGTTCCGTGCGCACTCTTTCTCTCACCTCTCGGTCTATCTCTTCACTCCCCCCTTCAAAATTTGTGGTAATCGCATCAACAAGCTCCCCAAAAGAGGTGATCAATCTCTCGCCGGTTACTTGCTGACATACGCGACTTGGCCTACCAGTTCCTTTCTCAGTGGGGTTGATCAGGGTTTCCCTTGGGTGAGCGTACTATCATTAGATAGCTCAGGTTTAACCATTTTTCCTCGTCCTATCTCAATATAATATCAATAAATATAATATCAATAAAACAAAAAGAATTATACCCTAGGAAAACTCGGTTGTCGAAATTTTTCCGTCCGATATTTTGTGTCTCTGTGCATGTGTTTTGATTATTTCCCTAATTCGGCTTTTATGTTTTCGGTCTATTACCTTTGTTTATCGTTATCAGGTGGTTTTATTATTTATAAACATTGCATATCATCTAATAATAATTCAGGTAATGCATAATACACATTTATTTCACTTCATCATAACAATTCATGGAAAGTAAACCGTTAGTCTTTCCTTTATCTTTCGCTGGCATAACATACAGTGCGACTCTTGTGCGCATCCATGACAATAACTCAGGTGTCCGCAAGGTATCACCATTACTCGTGCTTCCTCTGTTTTGCACGCATAACACTCCACATAAGCCTTAGTCTGCTCCTTCATTGTTGTTGTAATCTCGTCTTCAATGTTTTTGACTTTTTCCATTAGCTTGTTCCAGCTTTTCCCAAATTTGGTTATTTCTAATCTCATAGATAGAATTTCATATATTCTTTCAGTTGTTACGTCTTTATCAATATCGATTAATTTTATTAATATACAATGTTCATCGGAGTACAGGTTAGTGATTGCTGATATATCCTCTTTAGCTCTTTTAATTAACTTTTGTTTATTAATTAGTTCCTCCAGATTGTCATTTTCGATGTTTAGAATCCCCTTTAGTTTTTCTATAATTTTTGCTGGTTCCATCTAAAATTATCAAATTACCCTTTAAATTTATCTAAATACTAATTAACTAAATTCCTTCACCTCTTTAATATATTTTGACTCATTTTATCTACTACTATTTTACTCATTACCTGTTGTACTTTATTCTATTACCGTTGGCTTATTTGGTTCCGTTGCTTTCTCTTGTTTATCATTACTCCCCTTACTTACCCCATTTCATTTTATCCCGCATTTTACCCTTTTAATTACCTATGCGTCTTGTCATTGTTGTTGGTGTCTTACAAGGGTGTCATGTCGTCAAGTATTGATGGATGTTGAGTGTCTTGGCGTCTTAGTTTGTAGTCGGGTTGATCGTTTTTTATCTTTCTGTATTAAGCTTCCTTCTTTCTCATTTGTCATCTCTCCGGGGTTTGGTAAAATGTCGTCCCGACATTTCAATAAGAGAATTCTTGCTTCTCGTTTCCTTTGTTTACTTGTACAATAAAATCGTTTATCCCGGCTGAGCCCCCAAATTTGTATGGTGGGTTACAGGGTTTCAAATCTTGCTTATCTTCCTGGCGACCCTAGTAACGCCATACAAAATGATACTAACCCACTTGGCACCCGTTGCTAAGCAACGTTGGAAATGTGTTCAAGTGGTGGATTGTCCGCAAAAATTGAATACCATTGGCTAGTACTGTAATTGCTCGGACAAACCTCGGGTTCACGAGCTGTCGATAGAAGACCTATGCTCGCTTTGCTTTGTCCCTCATAAATAATTGTTCATGGTTAGTGCTTAATTCCTGGCGAAAAACTGAGACGTAATAGGGTTACTTATGACCGTATTGGTATGTAATTTCAAAAGAAAACGACTCAACTAAGGCTAACTACTCTATTAAATCAAATCACATGATAAATATCTACGGTTTGGCATTTTGGAGTTGGGTTGCTCGACGTCGGGCACGCTCCTTACGTCCCGGTCGACGATTGTTGGTGGCGGTGGGTTGCTCTGCTGTCTTAACTGCTGGTTGCGGCATTTGAGTTGGGGCGAAGATGAGCGGGTAGGTGACCGCTTCACCTTCTCGGCATACAGCTAGCGCGACTTCTAGCCCCCGGACCTGCGTTCGCAAACTCCGATTGAGCTGGCGTTCTTCGGCCCAGCCTTTTTGAGCTGCAGTAAGTCGTTGGTATAGGACTTTGGTTCGTTTAGGATCTAAGCACGTCGCTTTGATCTGCTGCATCTCACGGGTTAGTTGCAGGACTTGACTAAGTAATTCGGCATTCGCCTGCCTCGCGCGATCTAACTCCGTCTGCAGGATCCGTAGGGAAGCCATCGCTGAAATTAAATGGATTTTTACTCGTCGATTTACTGTCAGCTTAAATATTTTAACTCTTTCAAACAACTCAACATTCATTTTCAGTTAGATAAGAAAGGAAATACACACGGTTCTAATTTTTATTGCTATTTAATCACTATGATGTCTCGTTCGTCAGTTTATTCATCCGGGCAGAATCTTTCTAGGCTTCTTTTGAGAGCCTCTACTGTGTATGGACGCCTAGTGTCCCGAACCGGACGAGGTGGATGGGCGACGGCGATCCGCCCAGCAAGGATGTCATCCAGCACATTTGCAAGGTACATCCTTGCCTTGACTACTTGTAAGTCCACCTGCTCCTGCACCCGCTCCCAATGGGTGAGGAGGTCCTGCGCATTTACAAAGATTTCAGCGGCTGGGTATTCTTGTCTCACTGGTTCGAGAGGGTCGCTACTCGGATCCCGTGCTTTTCGAGGGATAGAATAAGGCCACTGTGACCGGGGTCTTCCTATTGCGTCGGTGGTTCGTAATCTCAATTCCGAGCGTTTCTTCTGAGTAGTAATCTGATTGTTGGACATACTCTGTAACGATTGAAATTTAAATCATGAAAAATGATAGTGTGGGGAATAGGGTCTTTACTATATTAGTTAAAGAGAGTTTAGGTGGGTCAAGATTTGGTGCATTTAGCGACTAACATTGAGGTTTTCCTAGACTCGATTTATCTGCAATGAATAAACCAGCATACAAAGCGTTTTAGTGTAAAGAAGGGTCAACTATTTTGTGAGATTCATAAGATTATCATTTTGGCAATAGGTATTTGGGAGGCATTAGTTTTAAAGCTTGGCACTTGGATGCTAATTTCAATCATAATTTGTTTCTGATTAAAGTTTTTTAAGGAATCTGATGGGTTTATAATTTATGGATTTATTTCGAGTTTAAAAAAAAACAAATTGATGACAACGGCTTAAGCTTAAAATTAGATTTCAAAATTGGTCACTCCGATATTCGAGACAAATACTTTCTTGCTATGTTTATGTTATCGACCAGACGGCGTGCATTAATTAATTCTAGATGTTAATTGAGTCGCCTAATGAATTCCATTGTCTCGAAATTTTTAACTGTCTCTCTCAGAATATTCGGTTACGGACATATTTGCCATTTTGGGGATCCCGAAATTTTTGGAATTTATTAACCTTCTCGGATGGGGGTTTTCTCCGATCTCAAGTAATCGTGATATCATTTTATCCTCCTCGGAATTCAGCATAGAAGAATGGATGGGGGAAAACTATTCGTATTGTTTCAAAACACAATCACTCGGGTCGAGTCTTATCTATTCATTCTCAGACATCCAGTGTTATTACATTCGTCTTGCTACTCAATTCGATCGTATTTTGGTTCAATCCCCATTCTATTCATTCGATTTATGTTAACACTCTCTGTCAAATTCCTCATTTATTAGTCGTTAAAGATTTCAATTAATTTATGATTCTGATTTTTTGGTAAATTTTTAATCTTTGCACAACTACAACACAGCCCTAACTTGTCGAACACTATCCAAATAATGTTCCAATTTTATTGTTAATCCTAAATTTTCGAACTGAATGTTCTTCATTTATTCCACTGTACTATTGGATTTTAATTTATTACGGATCGCAATATTTGCTTACCTCACCGATATGGTCTCGGTTTGTGATTAATCCTATATCCTAGTAGGTACGATTTTTATTTTCCATGATTGTTAATTGTATCAGAGTTAACAAATAAAATTTGACTTTCGTCTCAGTTATCTACTTCACTTACTTTATCAACAAGATTTTATTTTCATTAATCGAAGATTTTATTTAATTTTTTCTTACAAACAAGATTTTATTCCTTATGAAACTTTGCCAATTTTTGTTACAATTAAGATTTTCTTTTATATCATATTAAATCGCTTTACCGTTGAGATTCTATTTCATATTAACCATAATTTTATTAAATTCCTTTTATTTCTTATTAATCATAATTTCATTAAATTCATTTTCCATAATTTCATTTTATTCTGTACTAATCATAACTTTATTTGATTTCTTTCATTTCCTATTGATCAGAACTCTATTGAATTCGTTTTATATCTTTATGAAATTCTTTCATTTCCTTTCAATCATAACCTTATTCATTTCATATGAATCATAACTTTATTGAATTCATTTTATCAATCATGACTTCATTAAATTCATTTTACTTCATCTTAATCATAACTTTATTCGTTTTATTTCATCCTAACTTTGTTAAATTTACTTTACTTCTATTAACCATATCTTTATAAAACTCATTTTATGGCATTGACACGGAAGTGGTTATATCAGCAATTTCAATCTACGTTACCCCCGTACCCTTTTCCTTTAATTGATCTTAAGGCATAGTATGTTTATATTATAGTTATTGAGTGCCCACTGGACTACTCGGTGTGGTGATTTTAAGCCGTTTGTATGATAATTTTGGTCGATTTTACAGAATTGAGAAACGAGGAAGCAGCCAGAGACTTCTTCCTTATTTCTCGCTTCAGCTATAGGGATAAATATTTACGATCCGACCGCTGCGTTGCGCACGCTGAGTCTTCACGGGTGCATATCATTGGCGATCTTCCACGCACTTACATGCATCTGCACTATGTTGATTTTACTAACTTGCGTGATGTGTCGGCTGTGGGCCGGAAAAATTTCGACAGTTAAGATGTTAATTTTATAAATTTATGAAAACATATAAATACATATTAATGAAATTTATTAATCATGAAACAAATAAAGTTACCCATTAACCATTCCAAAATCAAACATGAAATAAGGCATAAAATAGCATAACAGCATAAATACCTCTCCTCCCACATCAACGCCGAGCAGAGCTCCATTGAGATGCAAGGTCGTGATGTGGAAAGAGGGTTCCAATATAAATGATTCTCACCTAAAAATTTAAAATAGATTCGAAGTATTTGAGTTTCCAAAAATGGTCTAACAATTTAACAGAAATTGGTTAGTTTTCAAAAATGGTCTTTAAGAAAAATTTCACAATTTTCGAAACAATGGTTGCTAAATGTGAAAATGGATCAGTATTTATACCTAATTGTGTGACGTGTAAAATTTGATGCAGTAAAACAAAATTCGACCTTGTTCTTTTCTAGCAAATTCTATTTTTTAATTTTTATATTTCTTGATTTATTTTTATAATTTTTTATTTAAAGTTTTTTATTGAATTATTGCTAATTCAATTTTTCAATTTAAATTCCACTTTAATGAACTTTAATTGATTTTCCTAATTTCGTCGAATTTGTCGTGTTTTCTTGTTGTATTTGTGTAGGTATCGTGCAGATCTTGGTGCATTTTGTTATTATTTTATTTTTATTTTTAGGTTTATTATTTTATATTTAATTCTTTTATTTCCTAGATTTTATAGGGTTTATTTGGTGTTTTTCAGGTTTATTTTAAATTGCGTGTTGTATCTGCGTGTGTGTTTCTGATCCATTTAAACATTTATCAAGGCCGTTTACGTTCTGGCCCAACACAATTTGTGATTTATTTGCACCCTTCAACCACCGAATAAATTTGTTTATCTTAAGGAAGGTTATCCAATGGATAATCACGTTTTCTGATAGATAACGTTTGAATTTCCTTGGGTTTAGACTCTTTTATTGACCTGACTAGACTCGTTTGCTTCAACCACTGGCCATTTCTTGTTTTCCCCTTTTCCTTTTATTCTCCTGCTCAGACTGTTTTCAGACAATTGTCAACAACATTTGCTACATTACTAAATTATTAAAAATAATTACTTCTCAGAGACCACCTTAACCAACATTTGTCAACAACGTTTGCTACATTACTTAATTACAAATTAGAAAATAATTATCTCTAAATAGATCAGTGGCACCCATTTAATATTGTCTAGGCCAATTCACCATTTTATATTATTCCGTCAACACGTAGGGTTTTCCTTATCTCTCGGGTTTTCCTCATCTCTCGGGTTTCCCATTGCCTCGGGCTTCCCATTAGTAATTAATTTTTTAATTAATTTCTTTTTTTGTCTTATATTATTTTCTAGGGACCCCTAAATAACTTTTTATTATCATTTCTAGACTCGTCTCTCAATTTGGCGTTTAACCATACCAATTTTACCCGATAAATACTACTGGTATGTTTCTGGGTGTTGATATTTTGAAACTATATGGTTGTTACCCAGACAACTTCATACAAATATTTTCGCTTACCACTTGGCACCCGTTGCTAAGCAACGTTGGAACTGTGTTCGAGTGGGCAGATCGTCCGCAAAAAGTGAGCACTATTTCTAATGCTATAATTGACCAAACGATCCAGGGGTCCAACGAGCTGCCGATAGAAGGACTTTGCTCGATTTCGATTTTTAGGTCCCATTCTTCTCTTATTTCTTTTATATGTTAATATATACCGTTATATCATTCATTGTTATGTTCATTCCAATAGTCCTTCTTATCGTTGTTACTATTATTATTGTTCTTATTCCTACTATTACCGTTATATTCATTGTTATTATTATTATTAATATTATTATTAATATTATTATTATTATTATTATTATTATTATTATTATTATTATTATTATTATTATTTTTATTATTATTATTATTATTATTATTATCATTATTATTATTATCATTATTATTATTATTATCATTATTATTATTATTATTCTCATTATTATTATTATTACTATTATTATTATAATTACCATTATCCTTACTATTATCATTATTATTATCAAGTTTTTGAAGGGATCCGTCCTTATTCCTCAGCTTTATAAAAATATTTTACTTGTATAAAAATTTAGCCGTACTCCATCCTTATTTTACAGTTTTCGATAAAGTATTTTTGTTATTTCGAAAATTTTTAGCAGCGTTCCGCCCTTATTTTACAGTTTTATCAGAATATTATACAAACAATTGAGGCGTGCTCCACTTTTGTTTTATAATTTTCGATTAATTCGGAAAACTTGAGCAGCGTTTCGCCATAATTTTACAGTTTTATGATAAATATTTTAATTATTTCCGAAAATTTGCCAGCGTTCCACCAATATTTTCCGTCTCTACTCAAAATAATTTGTTTAGTTCTTATATATTATTTTAATATTCCTTTTCATGATTTTAGTCGTTCGGATTAATCTTTTTCCGATGGTAATTCATTTTAACTGTTGCAACGATTTCGCAATTTTCCCCGCTACCCTTTCTCTTTCTTTGGCCTTATGATCTATTTGTGTTCACATTTTATTTAATGAGTGCCCACTAGACTACTCGGTGTTAGTGATTTTGAGCTAATTTTTGTTCAAAATTTTATGTTGATTTTATCAAAGTTGAGTACAAGAAAGTTGAGCCAAAAGACCCACTCTCGAGTTACTCTCTTTCGCTATTTAGTTCAATGATTTTACGTTCGAGCCAGTCGTTACGTACGGCGAGGTCTCTCACGGGCACGAGCTATTGGCGGATGAACCGTACTTACACCGCTCGATATTTATGTGTAATTTTACTAATTTGCAATTTGTTTTGGCTGTGGGCCGAAAAATAAATAAATAAATCTTACCATACAAATTGGATAAAAGCTTCGATGCAAAAGATTATTTATTTGGCATTTCACATAGTAATCGGATGTTCATTTGCATAAACATTGTTCACTCGCTTCATCACAAGTCATTTAATCAATAAATTCATATTCTCGAACTCATATAACTGCTCATAACTCATGCTAACTTCGATAGTTTTCGATAGTTCCTGCTACTAATACTTCGAAACCGTTCCGGACGCTTGTGATACAATACTGTTTTTTCTGATAAAAAACGCAAGAGTTTTTTACAAGAAAAAGTGATCCCTCACAAGTGTTAAAATTCTGCAAAAATGAATTGGTATATATACCTGTTCAGTGACCCTAACTTGAGTGTTAATTTTAGTGCGATAAAACAAAATTTGACCTTGAAATTATTTGTGCTATCTAACTTTAATTTTTATTGTTTACTTAATTTAATTTGACAATTTATTTCTTAAATTTTCAATTAGATTTATTCAACCAAAAATATTTTATTTTAACTCATTTATTTCATTAATTTTTTACTTTTACATAAATTGTCATTTTTCGGTCAAATCTTTGTGTTAGTCTGTTATTTTTATGTTAATTTCGTGCCGATCTTGGTGCATTTTGTTATTATTTTAATTTATCTTTATGTTTTTCATTTTATATTATAATTATATCTTTCTCACATTTTAAGGTGGTTTATTTGATGTTTTATGACACTACTTTTGAATTTTTGTAAATTTTTTAATTAATGTTGCACTTTTATCATTTTGGTGTTTTATTGATTTTACTGTCCTTTTTTCGTAATACCCCAACAAATTTGTATATGTGTACAAGGTAGGTTTAGGATCATTGAAGGGTATCATTTAAATAAATAGGTATCGGGTGAGTTCAAGGTGAGTAAGTATGGGTACAATTGTATCTGATGAGTAAATTGGTGCTATTATGTAAATTAGCCTTTGTATAGATATCAGATGAGTAAAATAATGATGATCTATTTATCACTGTTCACATGCAAAGAGGCCAAAATTCACCATAATTGCTACCAAAGTACATTTACCAAGTTTACTCAGTATAAACAATTAAATAACTTTATTATGTGTGTTTGATATGAAAAAATTGGTATATTGGTATTTTATTTGAATAAATCAGTTATTGAAAAGTGTTGAGAAATAATTTAAGTTAAACAATTCTTCACACTTTCGAGTAACTATTTAGTTATATTGTGGAAACATTCATCAAAATTTTAGTTTTATTTGAGAATTATTGGAAATTTGGAGTAAAAAAGGTCAAACTTTCATAATTTCTATTTGATAATTATTTAAACCGACATTTTCGACATATTTATTTTGGGTAACAGTCAATTACTACATTAAAAAACAGAAATTTTCAGGATATTATAAAAGATTTCTTGTTAATATTCATCAAATAGTAGATATTATTAATATTTTACTGAAAACAAAAACATAAATATTTTCTGAGTGTATATAGGTCGAATAATATTTGAGAAACCTTTAAGTTGAGTCAAATATAGGTAAAATATTTATAGTAAACAATTCAATAAAATAAAAATGACGTTTGGTAAAATGCATTCGAGTACAAGAACTTCAAACATGTATGTATTACTCAGCACGCTGTTTTAGATGGTGACATTTGAAGTAGTAATTAAGTGGTGCTCAACCTTTAGGCCACATGTCAAACAATAGTAGCCTGAAAATTTGCCACGGATCATATGAAATCTGAAAAATAAATTTTTAAATAAATATTTTCAGGAGTAAACGGGTACGGGCGTATACCAAATGATGAGATGAATTCTAATATAATACTATTTTATTAAATAAAATAAAACCAATTGGGATCCCCATAAGGAAATATTTAAAGAAAATTAATATTAATTAAAAATTAATTAGCTAATAGAAAATCCGAGCTAATGAGAAATCCGAGCAATGTGGGAAAACTGAATTTCAGCAAAATTATTTAATTAGACATAGGAAAATTAAAAATTAAAAAGCCCGAGTTAAAGGGAACTCAACGTTGATTGGAAACTAATAAAATTACCCTGAGGCAAATTGGTTATGGGAAACCAACAAAATTTCCCAATCGACTAAACATTAGTAAATCAAGAGGACCTCTATCAATAAATCAATTTACAAAAAAAGAATTTTATTATAAGAATAGTATAAAAGGGAGAGAACCTAGTCAAATTGTCAGCTTAGTAGACGACAAAGTGACTAATTTTGAAGGTTAGACTAAAGACAAAATTAAATGGGTAAAAATAATTTTTTTTTAAAACCCGTCTGGGAGATTAGTTTGAATCGTCCTTTTTTCTTTGAGATGTTTTCCTTTCCCTAAGGTATATTCTATCTCACGCAGACAGTCCACAATTTTAATCTTACGCTATATGAGAAATCCCGTGTTGGTACTGTATATAACTGCTGAAAATCCATGAGCAGGTAAGCTTCATTTCTAGAACTACACCTCATGATATTTTCACTTTCGGGTTTCAGACTGCCGATAGAAGGATTTACGTCTCTTTCTTTTTATACCCTTGTCTATCCTCATCCATTTCTACAATTCCTATATCAATTTTTCATCGTTAATCTTTATTTATCAAGATGTCTTTCAAAACATTTGAAGATTGTTAAGCCCTTATTTAATGGAAAATTTCTTATTTCATTCATTTAATCGCTTTTTCCAGCTGCACTTTCTTTCAGATTTGTTTATGAATTACAAAGTTTTCTGTTGAATTCTTTACTTGTTAGATTTGTTTGCTATTTGCTTGTTTAGTAATTTTTATCAGATTTAACTTTCAAACTGTATTCCACTAAGACTTTTTAATCTTCAGTCTGGTTGGTTGTATTTTTGTACGGTGAAATGTTTTCAGTATTATTCATGCCCTATAAGGTGTTCTACTTAAACTTTTCAAATTATTAAATCCTATTGTTGTTCGTTTAATGGATAAAGTGTTATCAGAATCGTTTATGAACCCTAAACTCTGCATGAGTCTTTTCATTAGATCTGTTCGTTTTCTTTTGGCGTCTTTACGATATTTTCAATTGTCTATTTATTATTTCCAAAATTTATAAACAGAAATATTAAACATTGCTAGATATTCGAAAAGTTCACAGATTTGTATTACTACTTCCAATTAAAGCTCTATTCTGTACCCCTAGTCATCCCTCTGACTCTTTTTCAACTGGCATGTTTTAGAATTATGACAAAAATTACATATCCATACTTAAACATCATCTGATGTTATGGCTACTAACTCTGTCGTTTTCCCCATGATTTTACTCGCTTACCACTCCGTTCACCTTTGATGTACGCTTTGGTGGCATACAACGACGTCCTACTTTCGAAATCAGTGCAACAGAGCCTGACCTGTCCAAGCAGACATCGAGGAGTGGAGATGGTCAATCGACACATACGACATCCCTCAAATTTAACTGAGGGAATCGAATATCGATTCACCATATTCACTATTAAACATATATGAAATGAATATAAATAAGTTAGGATGACCTGCCGAGCAATGCAAAAAGACATCCCGGCCATCCAGCATAATTTAAAGTTACGTTAACATACAACGAAAATATATTTAAATCATAAACAAACTACTTATAGGCTTGCAAAATGTTGAATCAACAAAATTTTGAAAATTAACATAAGTTGGCATAAGTTCAAAAAATGTCTAAAATTATGAAAATGACTGCTGTATATATAGTGTTTTCATGCCTGTGTGCGACCAATCAGAGAACTTTGAGCCTTTTTCAGCAGTTTCTCGAGGTTTTTTATTACTTTTTTTTATTTTTAATATTTTTATTTTTCTCCTTATTTTTTGATATTATTTTCTCAATTTATCGTAAATGTTTTATTATTATTTTACTATGCTCTTTGATTGTTTCAGTTTTTAATCTTTGATATTTAAATTTTTGGTCTCCACTTCCGCCTATGTATTTTCTAAACCTTCTTTTGCAAGGTCTTGGAGGTTTTATGTATTACATCATGTTTCTCCTGCAGCTGTGGGCTCTTTAGAAATATTTTTATATTTGTTTTAATTAATTTTTGTTATATTTTATTTTGTTTGAATTAATGTTTTTATTTTTACTTTAAGTATATGTTTGTGGTGCATGTTTATTTGACAGCAGCCATATTGGTAATTTCCAATGACATTAATTATTTTGTTTTAATTTACACAATTTTTAAGTTTTTGTTTAAATTATGGCTTATAGCCCAACACAGTGGAAGACCTAACCCACTACGAAAAACTTGTTATTGAAATATTGTGTGGATATAAAGTTGTAGTAACTATTTGAATATTGTTTTGGGTTATTTGATTTATTTGAATAAGGACACCGATAAGTCAGAAGTTAGTTCAGATTTGTAATAAATACTCTATATATATGTATAATCTTCATTATCAATTTTAAATAACATGTTCCGTGATATGTTAATTATATTAACTATGAAAAACCCATAGTAATATTAATTTTAATAAATATCTATAAATAATATATGAATACATTTTTTATCAAAGATTTTAATAAAGATTTTATAACAAAATTTAGATAAATCTTCAATAATATTAACGTGACTATTTGCTGTTTGAAAAACATCTCTAGTCTAAAAATAAAAAATATATTCATTTATATCAATTTTAATTAATGTTTTTGTTATATATCTGAATAATTTGGAAATAGAAAATATATAAAGTAAAATCTTTTATTTAAATAATATATAAGCAATTTCATATTTTTAAATTTACCAAAATCTTTAATCATGATTTAAGATGAATTCTAATATAATTTTAAATGACTATTCAAATGTGGCATAATTATTAATTATATTAGAAATAACCAAATATATCTAAAAGTATTATTTTAATTAAATTAATATTTAAATATGTATTATAATTTTTGCGTACATTTAATAATTACTTAATTATATTTAATTTATTAAAAATCAATTTTAAATACAAAATAATTAATAAGTTGATTAATATGACTCTTATTTTATTTCGACTATAAACCTATGATTTTTATATGGACGACATCAAAATGAATTTCGTAAAGTTAAATTATTATTAAATGCCACTCAAATATCATTTAAATAATTTAACTATTTTTAAAATATTTTAATTGTTTAACTGATTATAAAAAAAGTTTATTTCATTGTTTTTTTCTATTTAGAGAACTATTTAAGGATTTTTATTCAAAAATAAATTCAAAATATAATTACATAATTGAGATACTTATGTAACCAATAGAAACTAATTTCTTAAATCAATATGTGATGTCATGATGGATTACTGAATCATAATTAAACATTGTATCCAATGAAATTCAAACACACATACACAATATTTTGCAGTTTCCATCCATTCATTCACAACTGAAAAAACAATTTAATTATTATATTATAATTTATAGCACTAGCTATGTAGATTCAGCCGTCTGCAGCTTATTCGTAAACTGAATTATAAATTACTGAACTGTATGGAAGACATAAAAAAGAAAATGTTCATAGTTTAAATTTGAAG